>OW052244.1:43566024-45966024 GCA_932526585.2 Philonthus cognatus
CAAGTGGGGCGAATACAGTCAGAGAGAAAAGCGGCAGCTCGCTGTGCATTTGTGCATTGCTCCTTGGCATGAACGGGTGGGGTCTCGCGTCGCGTGGAATAGACGAAACAAAAGCGTATAAAAAAGACGGATCTAAGGAAAGTGTCGATTCGTATTATTTAAACACGCTGATAATACATACAAGCTATGCATTGTTTTTAATTCGTTAAAAAGCGTTATCGGATCCTGTGTTATTGTTCGGTATTTACAAAACCGATGATTCTTATTCTTGTCATTATAACACATTATTTTTTCTTTTAAGACTCCAGTTTCGACAGCCGAACAAACTATGTGTTTTATTTTATTAAATTAGAGATTATTTCTTAAAAATATAATAATAAAATAATTCATGTTCATAAGCTCCTTGTAAATATATATTTATATGCCGGATATATACAGGGTGTCTACGCTAAACCATTCGTTAAAAGTTTATGGGGTTGCCGTTGCACTAAAAATTTGAAAACAATCCTTGGCATATGGTTGAATCAGTTCTCCTCACGTGAAATATTTCAACTTTATATCACTTCCGGTTCCACCGGAAGTAGCACCAAATTTGTTATTTTAAATAGAACACCCTACATATTAGTAATTTTTTGGGTTTCTCGTTTAAATTGCAACATATTTTATTCAAACATATGTACACTTATCTCTTATAGTTTTCAAGAAAAAAAAAAACATTTCTAAAATTTTGACCTTTAAAAGGCATCTCGAAATCTGTCGGTAACTTCTCTTAAGAATAAGATAAAAATATGATTTATATCTCTACTTGTACCTAGAGAATGCCTCTATGAGTAAATTAATTGGAAACTGTCAATTTTGACAATAAGTGTTCTGAAAATGTCAATATCTAAGTGCTCTCTTCAATATGAAGTAATTCATTTTTTTTAAATGGAATGATCCAATTTTTATCACGTAGTACGATTGGGGCGAAAATTTCATACAAAAAAAGTATTACACAACTATACTTCTAAAGCGAGTAGTTTTCGAATTATTTCGAAAATTCGTTTTTCGTCGCATTTATGCAGGGTAATGACATTTCTTTGATGTACGGGGAGTTTTTCTTTAAAATATACGTATACCAAATTCAGCTTGTTTTCTTTAAATCTTTAGTTATTCGTTGTTTTTTATAATGGTTCAATTTGAAGGTCTAAACGAGTGTTTTCCACTCCCAGACTAAGCATGAAGTAAAATTTCGAGTTTAGAAAAGCCCCGTGAAAATTTGTCGCGGGTCGCGCAGCGACCCGAGACAAATTTTCTGGGCTTTTCTAAACTCGAAATTTTACTTCATGCGCCACGCGTACAAAACACAGATTTCAAGTGAAGTTCGCATATAAATAAATTTCACAATATTTTAGTGTTTTATACGAGTGGCGCATGAAGTAAAATTTCGAGTTTAGAAAAGCCCAGAAAATTTGTCTCGGGTCGCTGCGCGACCCTCGACAAATTTTCACAGGGCTTTTCTAAACTCGAAATTTTACTTCATGCTTAGTCTGGGAGTGGAAAACACTCGTTTAAAGCTTCAAATTGAACTCTTTTAAAAAACAACGAATATCGGAAAATGTACAGCTTTATTCCCTGTATATTATTCAAGTAGTAATTTAGTTTCCATCATTGTCATGGTACTATTAAAAATTATTACAATAAATAAGTTGTTCTTTAATGCTCATTGTTTATTTTGTTAGGGCGTGGGTAAAGTATCGTACGTTTCTCGAGTGGTATGGCAATTACATACTCGCGGAATACTGCACTCGCCGCTGCGCGGCTCGTGCGCAACATGTCCGCTCATATGTAATATACTGGATACTACTCTGGTTACGTAATATACTGTTATTATTTGACATTTTGCATTACATACGCGACAAAACAAAAACATTACTACTTGCCTACTAAAATACAGTTGCGACTTATGCGCGCATTATTCTCTCCATAAATGCGACGAAAAACAAATCTTCGAAATAATTCGAAAACCACTTGCTTTAGGAGTATAGTTGTTAATACTTTTTTGTAGGAAATCTTCCCCCTAATCGTACCACGTAATAAAAAAATGGTAATTCCATTTAAAAAAATTGAATTACGAGATATTGAAGAGGGCACTTCGATATTGACATTTTAAGAACACTTATTGTCAAAATTGACAGTTTCCAATTAATACTTATAGAGGCATTCCCTAGGTACAAGTAGAGATTTAAATCATATTTTTATCTTAATCTTAAGAGAAGTTACAGACAGATTTCAAGATGCCTTTTAGAGGTCAACATTTTAGAAATATTTTTTCTGCTTGAAAACTATAAGAGATAAGTGTACATATATTTGAATAAAATATGTTGTAATTTAATCCAGGAATCTAAGAAATTGCTAATATATAGGGTGTTCTATTTGAAATAACAAATTTGGTGCTACTTCCGGTGGAACCGGAAGTGATATAAAGTTGAAAATATTTCACATGAGGAGAACTGATTTAACCGTATGACAAGGATTTGTTTTCAAATGTTTAGTTCAACGACAACCCCATAAACTTTTAACGAACGGTTTACCGTAGACACCCTGTATGAAAAACGCGGAACATAGGATTTTCAATGATATTTGTTATATAGGAATATTATCTTTCCTAACTGCTATGGCCATGAAAATAATGTGTATTAATTTGGCCTCTGCCAAATTGGGTAAATACCCCAAATTTTCGGGAGAATTTCAATTTTTATTTTATCAAATATTCTAGTTTTTATGAATGCAACAAATAAATAATAAAATGACTTCAGGCAGACATTTTATACTCAACAAAAAATATATTTGAGATTTGTCATCTAAAATATTTAGGGAAGATATGTCAATTGGAGCACTGCACGGGCCTGAATTTTTCTTAGGCGATTTTCCCGTATCATATTCAATATTTAAATTATCTTAATTTTATATATTTTTTTTACTTTTTCTAAATACTACGCCTAAATACTACGCCTATAGTCAGAAGTATATTTTTTATTTATTTAGACCTAAAATGTTGACCGGTCCGGGTCAGGCAAAACTCAATCTCTCTTATTTTATGACCGGGTCGGGCCAAGCCGGGCCTTAAAAAATATATTGGGCTCGGTGCAATGTTGAGCAAGAAGCTTGTTATTTGAAATGCATTATAATAACTACCTTATTATTATTGTAGTTCTATTTTTTCTAAAATAATTAACAATGAATATGCACGCAGTTAAACCCTACATTTTTTTAAACATTCGTCAAACATATATTACCTGTGCTCAGTAAAAAATAATTGATTTGTAACATTAATCTAACGTCATGTTAGTGACGTTATTCTTACTATTCTTATAGTTTTGATATCATTGATTCGTTCATGAAGTCGCAGTTGGTTCAAATAGGTCCGATTGCTAGAAACTTTACAATTTACTATAATTGTTTTATTGCGAGAAGTTTAATGGCATTTAACAACTGCTTTAACAACGAAAGATTTAAGCCGAAATAATGATTTGAACTAGACTGATTGTTATTTGATTGCTTCTGGCTTATTAATCAGCTTAAAAAACTTTAAAAATAATTTAATAATACCGACACTGTCAAATAATTAGGGAAGCCAATATTAAAGGTATATTACACATCTTTATTTAAATTAGTGAAATATTTCGTGTTTTCTATATTAGTGAACATGCAGTATAAAAAAATACGTATTCCATTAGTAGTCAGAAAGCATAAAAATAAATCACTAGTTCAATAAAATATCGATTATAATTGGGAAATATTAATTTTACGAGAACAAATGCTAACGACGCGAGCCGTTTTTGTTAACTATGATTGAGAAAAGAAAAGAAAAACAAACGCGAAGCCGCGCAGCGTTCACCGGCCCAGGGATAATCGCTGGCCGCACGCTGCTCGCCCCTCCAATAATTGTGCAGATGAGTGTACAACGCGTTCAACTAAGAGAAGATCCGCAAGGCGGCGGTATTTTACGGTCTTATTTTTCAAGATTTTTATTTTAACCTGACTCGGGCATGAGTTATCGCATCTTTATGAAATTTTCACATTATATCCCTTATAGTATAAACTAGTAAGATATGGGAATATTTTTTTTAATTTTGAAAAATATAACATTATTTTTTTCATACCTCTGAAAGCAAATTGTTAAAAAAAAAATACTTCGATATTTTACTAGATATTTAGGCTTAATATACGTTGTCAAAATTTCAACTTTCTAGGACCTTCAGTTTTTAAATAAACCTAACATAAAATTTCAGACCACTGTTATATTCCCCTTAATGTGCACACTTAGATTGTAAGGGTAATGACTTATACATTAAATTTAACATTTCGCGTACGGAATCGGGGGAATTATCAACTATATCAGGGGTTCTCAACCTTTTTCAAGTCGCCCCTGCCCCCCCCCCCCCCCCACACAACACTCCCTGTCCCCCCTTCCTGATGTTATTTAAGTTTTTTAGTTAGATTGAAACACTATTATAGCCTTATTTCACTTCACCTACTCTTTAGAAAATCTATCGTGGCCCCTTCTAAAATCTTGCCGCGCCCCCCTAAGGGGCGTGCCCCTCGGTTAAGAAACCCTGCTCTATATGGTTTTTAGAGTTTTAAAAATAAAAATGCATAAGAGTGTAATCAATATTATAATACATCTCACACACAATTTTAGTTCTTTCTCACGCTGATAAGGATTCTCGGTACCATAACAAATTGAAAATAAAATTGGGTCAAAGATAAGATGAGGAAATTTACAGATTACAATCTTATCAGAGAAAACAGATCTCAACATTACCTTAATATTGATATGAAGAAGACATGACAAAAACGTGTGTTGCGTTTGTTGTACTCGGAATTTATTTATTTTACGTAAAAGGTAAGAACGATATAAAACATTAATTTATTATTCTTTAAATAAATTGCACAGAAATTGATTTTAAATTCATACTAACAGCAACTCAGCATTAATTTACTATTCTTTAAATAAATTGCACAGAAATTGATTTTAAATTCATACTAACAGCAACTCAGCATTAATTTACTATTCTTTAAATAAATTGCACAGAAATTGATTTTAAATTCATACTAACAGCAACTCAGCATTAATTTACTATTCTTCAAATAAATTGCACAGAATTCGATTTTAAATTCGTACTACTAGCAACTCTAAGGCCGAGTTGCACCAAAAACGTTGAATCCGAGTTCAAGATGACAGTTCCCATTGTTCTAATGTCACTTTGAACTGATGTTCAGAGTTGAACCAGTTCAACTTGTTTGGTGCTACTGGCCCTAAGTAAGTAACTACAAAGTATTTTAATACAAATAAATATTTAATTTAAAGTTACAAACGAGTGCTTTCCACTCCCAGATTAAGCATGAAGTAAAATTTCGAGTTTAGAAAAGCCTGGAAATTTGGTTTGGTTGCGTAGCGCGTAGCGCTACGCGACCAAACCAAATTTTCAGGCTTTTCTAAACTCGAAATTTTACTTCATGCGCCACGCGTATAAAACACTGATTTTAGGTGAAATTTAAAATATTCTACTAAGGCATGCTAAAAAAGTGTATTCTGAACATCACATCACATCAGTGTTTAGTACCCGTAGCGCATGATGTAAAATTTCGAGTTTGGAAAAGCCTGAAAATTTGTTTTGGTCGCGTAGCGCGAAGTGCGGAGCGACCAAACCAAATTTTCAGGCTTTTCTAAACTCGAAATTTTACTTCATGCGCCACGCGTACAAACCACTAATATATTATAAAGTTCAGAATTTGTTATTTAAGATATATTCTAAAGATTAATACGTGTGGCGTATGAAGTAAAATTTCGAGTTTAGAAAAGCCTAATAATTTGGTTTGAAATTTCAAATAAATTGTTTTACACGTACATTTAAAAGACACTAAATCACTGTTTAGTAATAATAATTTTAAGATTCTACTAAGCATCAATAAGAATAAATGATGCTTAATAGAATCTTAAAATTATTATTACTAAACATTGATTTAGTCAAAGTCCTAAATAAAATAGTTATTTTTCAACTTGGTTTTTATCCCTTTTTTTAAATAATTCAATTATTTTTTGCATAGGTCAGGAAATTGAAGTGAAAAGATGCAACTGTTACATGTTAGGCACATTTGAAACTCCGGACGGAAAATCCTTGTGCGAAGTATCGACGGGAAAATGCAGTTGTTTGAAAAACGTCGTCGGCACAAATTGTGACAAATGCAAAGATGGATTTTTCGGGCTGTTGTCCGGAAAAGGTTGTACATTTTGTGGATGCACCAAGCTGGGTAGTTTAAAACAAGAGTGTGACGATTTGTCTGGAAAGTGCTTTTGCAAAAGAGGATACACAGGGTAAAAAATATTCAATGATAATCAACATTATAATTATAATAACATAAATTAAGAAATTATACAGTAGATTTAAAAACGACAAGACTAAAAAACACAAAGTATCTGAACTCTAATTTAAGTTAAGAATAATTGAACAAATTAGGCAGTAAATTTAAAAAGGACAAGACTAAAAAACACAATAATACCTGAACTCTAACTTAAATTAAGAATAATTGAACAAATTAGGCAGTAAATTTAAAAAGGACAAGACTAAAAAACACAATAATACCTGAACTCTCACTTAAATTAAGAATAATTGAACAAATTAGGCAGTAAACTTAAAAACGACAAGACCAAAAAATACATGAATTACCTGAACTCTCACTTAAATTAAGGATAATTGGACAAACTACTCAGTAGATTTAAAAACGACAAGCCTTAAAAACACATGAATTACCTGAACTCTAACCTAAAATAAGAATAATTAAACAAACTAGCCAATACATTTAAAAACGACAAGACTAAAAAACACATGAATTACTTGAACTCTAACTTAAATAAAGAATAGTCGAACAAATTAGGCAGTAAATTTAAAAACGACAAAACTAAAAAACACCTGAATTACCTAAAGTCTAATTTAAATTAGGAATAATTGAACAAATTAGGCAGTAAATTTTAAAACGACAAGACTAAAAGCACATGAATTACTTGAACTCTAACTTAAATTAACAATAATTGACATTCAAAAACTATAAAAGTAGATAAGGCATGGAACTACATGAAATGCACGATTTTTTATATTTTCTGTCTAATATGTTTAATTGTTTTAAACTTATGTCAGAATTGAGAATAATTAAACATATTGGACAAGAAATATAAAAAATTAAAAACAACATGACTAAAAAATATGTGAATACTAGGAGTCTTATTTAAAATAATCATATTTTATTAGGAATCAAAAAGCACTTATCACAAATATCATATATTCAATAAAAAAAGAACCTCTAGAGTGCTATGATTTTATCTTTTTTAAATTTATGTTGGCTACACGCCTTAGGAATTGTCATATAAAAATCAGACATAATAACTATAATGTATAATTTCAGAGTTGCCAACCTACAATATCTTCCATATACCTACAGCTTCTTATCTACAAGTTTTATTTTATTGAACATACGATATTAGTTTATATTAAGGAAAAAACTTAAGAGCAGTTAATTTATTTTAATAATTAAATAACAGGTTTTGTATTTCATTTTAGTTACTTTGTAAATAATCCAATAGTTCGAAACTATTCGTAAAAAATATGGTTAAAAAATGTGTAAGTGATTTTTTAAAATATTAAAAGAGCGAGATATATGAAACGTAATAAACATTTATAATATTTATTAACGTAAAATAAGACTCAAGCAGTATATTTTGAACTTCACTTTAAATCAGTGTTTAATACACGTGGCGCATGAAGTAAAATTTCGAGTTTAGAAAAGTCTGAAAATTTGGTTTGCCCGCTCTGCGCTTCGCGCTACGCGACCAAACCAAATTTTCAGGCTTTTCTAAACTCGAAATTTTACTTCATGCTTAGTCTGGGTATGGAAACACTCGTTCGAAGCTTTTATTTGGCGGATTTAGGCAAATATTTTGTTTGAAAAAAAATGTTAAAATCAGCATCATACTTGGTAAAAATGAAATTAATAACGTTTTTTGCGTATCAATTGATTCCCCAAATCTCAATTGTATGGAGAACATTCACTAGATTCTAACTTCGAATTGAAGACATTTTGATGTACTTTAAAGCATATTAAAATATCTTAATTCATAGCTGATTATTGAGACATAAAGTGAATTATTTTTGAAAACTTGTAGAAATTACCCACTGAGCAAAGAAACGTTTCATAACACTTTGCATCAATATTACTGCATAACACGAAACGTTGGGTTTTAAGTTGTATGAATCTTAAAAAAACGTAGCAATAACGCTGTATGTCCACCTGCAGGAACATTGCATGCTAACGACCAAAGAAAAATGTTTCTGCACTGTTGACAAAACAACGCCCATGCAACACGAACGATTACTCCTATTTGTATGCAACACAGCATTCAAATATATGCATGTTAAGTCGGTCTAAGACGTTTCATCGCCGCCGATTCATCGCCACCGATTCATCGCCGCCGTTTCATCGCCGGGCCAGTTCATCGCCGGCCGTTTCATCACCAGGCCTGTTCATCGCCAATATTTTTATAAAATAAATTTTGAAAGAAAGATCATATCTAATAATATAATTTCAAATATTATCCAATTCTGGAAATTGTCCACTAATTTAATATTAGGTTTTATAACCAAGTAATCGTTACTCAAACTTAATAAAAATCGAATGAGAATCCTGTCATTTTTTGATATATGTCATTGAGTGCAACTCAGATTAAGGTTTACTATTCGCAAGTATGGAAACACAAATTTTGACCAAAAGAGGGAAAGAAAAGTTTATCCACGGAGGACATGTATATTTTTGACAAAAACAGTAAGTCTGACCAAAGTGTTAAATTTTGGCGGTGTGACCACGTAGGACGTATCCTAACCTATCCTAACCTATCCTGACCTATCCTAACCTATCCTAACCTATCCTAACCTATCCTAACCTATCCTAACCTATCCTAACCTATCCTAACCTATCCTAACCTATCCTAACCTATCCTAACCTATCCTAACCTATCCTAACCTATCCTAACCTATCCTAACCTATCCTAACCTGTCCTAACCTATCCTAATCTATCCTAATCTATCCTAACGTATCCTAACCTATCCTGACCCATCCAAACCTATCCTGACATATCTTATCGCAATTGGCCTGGCGATGAACTGGCCTGGCGATGAAACAGCCGGCGATAAACTGGCCCGGTGATGAACTGGCCAGGCGATGAACTGGCCCGGCGATAAAACGTCCCATTCCCATGTTAAGTTGCATACGATGAATGCATACAATCCGTATTGAACGTTATAGGAATGTTTCTCTCGCAATCTCAATGCAATATTTATTTCTGGGTTTAAATGGGTCAAAAAATACAAATATATATTGGTAACAAGACAACTAGAAAAAAACTGTCTTACAAAAAGTTATGTATAACTTTTTGTAAGACAGTTTTTTTTTTCTGGTTTTCTTGTTACCAATATATATTCGTATTTTTTGACCTATTTAAACGCAGAAATAAATATTGCATTGAGATTCCGAGAGAATCATTCCTCTAACGTTCAATAATATGGGGGGCTATTATCTTCATATTCATTAAAGTTATAAAAAGAATGTTTTTATAAAAATGGTTTGAATTCGGTTTTAAATTATTAAAATATATATACAAAAATTGAATATCAACATAATAACATTTATAATCAAAACAACTGAGTCGCCCAGATGCAAAACCAGCTATAAGTGTTTCAACAAACTTCGGGCAAAATGATAAAAACTGATTGTGTAGCATCTTGGTAAGAAAAAAAATGTTTAATTGGCCTACAAAAGAGTTTGATATCAGGCTTAACAAATAAGTAGATATTATGGTTTTAAATCTGGAGATGGCAGGTTTTGCACCCTAACTGCAAATATGTCAGTTCTTGCAACTCTAGCAGTGGCCATCTTTAAAATATGTTCGGATGCAAAACTGGACATAAGTTTAGTTTTATATAAAGAAATAATATTGGAGACTTCAGTATTTTTTAGCAATATTACACAACAGTTTTTTTAGTATTAATATTGGTTCCTATTTTTTATCAAGGCCTTATATTGTTATCATTTAGCTAATAAGCAAGCAATAATGAAGGATAATACTATTGCAATGTTTCTGTTTCATTTTTGCGATTGGCGATTGAGGTGGTTTCTTCAATTTCTTGTTGTTGCTTGACCTACTGGTCTTCTAAAAATAGTTTCAAAAATAATAAATTCAATATTTTCCTTCTCCCTCTAAAAATGATAATAATACAAGGATTTGGAGAGCCTCGTGGGTCAGTGAGTAGAGCTCCTGCTCTTGAGCCAGAGGGTCATGGGTTCGAATCTCACCGGGGGGTGCAAGTTTCTTATGGGGACATTGGCACCCTCTGTAGCCATGGATGTGATTGAATGTGTTGTGACGTCCATAATTAGTTGCATAAGCATGTAAAAGAATTAAATACTTAAATGAAATAAATAAAATAAAAACTGATGTTGGCCAATAGTCTACGTTACTAAGGCCAGGCAAAAGCCAAAACCCAATAAAAGAATAATGTTCCTATTTTTATCAAGGCCTTATATTCTTATCATTTAGCTAATAAGCTAGCAATAATGAAGGATGATATATATTAAATTCATTATTTTCCTTCTCCTTTAAACACATAACGACACACGGAAAAATCATAAAACAATAATTGTGCACGTCTTAGTCAATTATTACCTGTTCGAATTGGCAGTTTACCAAACAATAAAAAAAAACGTCTTTTAAATAAACTAAAACGGTGTTGAATGAGCATTGTATCGAATTGAGACAAGAAAAATTATGTCTGGTTTTGCCTCCGAACTGCTAATATGACATTTGTAATGAGTAAAAAGTTTGCAGGATTTTCAACTGAAAAAATATGTCAGGTTTTGCAGCCTAACTTACTAGAAATATTGCAGGTTTTGCATCTGACTGGGTTTTTGAAACCTAAGTTTAAAAGATTTAGGTTGAGTTTTGAAGGTCAATTTATTTTTATATTTGTAGCCTGAGACGAGTAGAATCTAGGGATACCAATGCAAGTAAATCCGAACGTTTCTGCTCGTGTGCTCTGATGAATCCAGATTTACAAACCACAGTGATGTTAACCGCCATAATATGCATTACCGGAGTGTAAAAAACCCACACTGAATTCGTGAAGTTAATCATCAATTTCCTTGGTCAATTAATGTTTGGTGTGGAATTATTAATGATAAGCTTATCGGACCATATTTTATTGACGGCAATTTGAATAGTAACACAAACCGAAACTTTCTTGAAGAAGTACTGCCAAGGTTACTAGAAGAAATAAGTTTAGATGTGAGGCAAAACATTTGGTTTCAACATGATAGTTGCCCAGCACATTATTCGTTAGTAGCACGCGAGGTATTAGATCGGGATAACAATAATTGCTAGATTGCTAGATCGGTAGATCAGGACCGGTGAACTAGCCAGCCAGATCGCCAGACCTTACCTCAAAATCAAAAAAATTGGCGTATTACTGGTTTTGCATCTTTGCGACTCAATTAAATTGTTGGTTTAGTGCAACAAGTATTAAGAATAATTATTCATATTTTAAATTTATTTATTTATAATACATTTAAATTAATAATCCCTTAGTTTGTTCAAAACTACTGTGGGTCTTCATTTTAAAACTTACAATTTAATTAATTTCTCCTTACCTTTTAGTCATAAATGTGAGAAATGCATGAACGAAAACCCAATTATAAATGGAAAATGTTGCGAATGTCCGGAAGTTTCATCTTTAACAAAAATCTGCGATACAAAAGAAAAATGCAAATGCAAACCTCACACAAGCGGCCAAAAGTGTGATAAATGTGACGAAAATTATTACTACAACAAAAAATCAGGTTGCACTCAATGCAAACCATGTTACAATTTAGTAAAAACAGCAACAGAAAACTACGATCAAAAATTGGAAACCACAATAGAATCACTAAACGCTACAAATATTTCAGCATTAACCAAAGAATACGAAGAGTTCAAGAGTACAATTAAAAATCTTAAAGAGAAAATCTCTAAATTAAAATGGATAGAAATCAAAACTATTAACAAGGAATTAATTGCGGCAGTAAAAAATGTTGTAAGTGATTTTGATTTGATTGAAGAAAATATAAAGAAGAATTTAGGAAAGCGAAATAAAGTTGTAGAAAAGGTTAAAGCAATTGAAGGAAAATACAATAAAACAAATTCCTTATTAAAATCAGGTGTTAAATTAGTTAAAAATGAGAATAAACTAATTGATAAACTAAACAACCTGGTTTTAAAAGCGAAATTATTAAACACCGGCTTGGAAAAACGTAAAATAAAAACGGATGAGTTTAGCAAACTCGTTGAGGATGTACAAAATTTAGGGAAACAAACCGTTGATTTACTAAAATCAAATTCCGCCGATTTAACAGATTTAAATAAGGAAATTGAAAGAATCAAAAACTTCACCACTGAAATTAAATCCACCAAAATCGCTGTTTTGGAAAATTTGAATAAAGCTAAGGATTTAAAAGAGGATGCTTCAAAGTTAAAAGTTAATGATTTTAATTTGAAAATATCGGCTGATAAGAATTTCGTTGATTTTGTTGAGGATAAAGTTAGAAAATTGAATTTTTCCACTGTGGATTTTGATGTGGGAAAGTTCAAAGATAAATTGGATAAAGTGGAAACTTACGTAAATTACATTGAGGATGTTAAGAAGAAGAATATGGAAGTTATTGATGAGTTTATGAAAATTCAAACACAGTTTAATATGAAAGGTAAATAAAAACAATTATCCGAATACTAGAACTAACAAAAAAAAATATTGAAAATAGTATAACATTTTATGTGGATATACAGTGCGTTTTATTTAAGTATGACCATACTTCACACTTTTCTTGTCATACAAATTTGAAATAACAAATCCTTATTATTAGAGGATAAAAAATAAATAAATAGATTATTCTGTTCAATAAATAAATAAACTTAAATTCCTTTTGATAACTGGCTATCGACCAGAGGTCTTTCCGCCAAATTTAAAACATTTTTTTGGTATCATTAATAAGACAAACATTTTTCTACAAAATGTACATTGCTAGGACATAAACATGTAAGATTTTTTTATTTTCAATAAGCATTATTTTTAATAAAACAACCATGGAAAATGTCTACACAACTTTAGAATTGCCAATTTTCTGAAATTCCAAGCAATTATATTTTAAACGCAAACATTATTTGTGTATAATTTTTATCTTATAATCTTATGTTAGTTGACTAGCTGTAAGAAATGTATTAATTTTGTCCTATAATTGGTGTAAAACTGTTGGGCAATAAAGTTATTATTATTATTATTATAAAATAATATACATCTACAGCAGGTTTTTCGTTTATGTATACATATTTTATTATGCTGTAAATCTTCAGACATTCGTTGTTTTTTCGTTTAAAAAGAGTTCAATTTGAAGCTTTAAACGAGTGTTTTCCACTTCCGACCCGAGACAAATTTTCTGGGCTTTTCCAAACTCTAAATTTTACTTCATGCGCCACGCGTATAAATCATAGATTTCAAGTGAAGTTCGAATGTAGATACATTTTACAATATTTTAGTGTTTTATACGCATGGCGCATGAAGTAAAATTTCGAGTTTAGAAAAGCCCAGAAAATTTGTCTCGACGGGGCTTTTCTAAACTCGAAATTTTACTTCATGCTTAGTCTGGGAGTGGAAAACACTCGTTTAAAGCTTCAAATTGAACTTAAAAAAAACAAGGAATAACTAAAGATTTACAGAAAATAGACTAAATTTGAAATACGTATACTTAAAAGAAAAACTCCCTCTATGTATACTTAAAAGAAAAATTCCGTGTACGAATATTTTGAACAAGCGAAATTTACTTGAATTATTTCAAATTTGTTAGACAATAAAAGTTAACATGGGCTATAATTTTTATCATGTAAATCCTCATAGCCATGCTTAAATAAAACGCGCTGTGTATAATTTTATAATTAATTTATACAGTCATTTCATAAATATATTTTGTTCACGACAATCTTATAATATGTGCATTATAAAATTGTGTGGACAGCATTTAACTTTTAACACTCAAGTACATTTAACACGGAATTCGCGTAATAAATGTGTTTTTTACGAAATATAAAAAATTGCGTAGTTAGATTTTTTGCCGCTATGCAGTAACAACGCTGTGCTAGTCAAATCAGCTTCTTTTGTCTTACATTTGACCATGGTGGTGATGACGTCGTCGACGCCATTTTATTAAAGTACGAAGTAACGCGTCAACATCTCCGCCCGATCTTACTAGTTTAACCCGCGTAAAAATCGTTTGTAAACATAAATCATTCTCAAATCGGTTAAACAATTGTGCTTCTATCCGTCGCGAGTGTTTTTTAAAGCAGAACAAACGTTAACACCGTGAAAACTCCATCCAAACGGAAGAGTTCGTTTTTGGTGCAAAGAGCGTGATTCTATGTAACTTAGGCGAAAGGGTAGACTGTGTGAGTATTATTTATTGTTGAACGATTGTTTATATTTGTGTTAAGGTGGAATTAACCCTATTACACATTCAAATCATAGTACCGCAATCTGTCATCATTTATCTATCAAATTATTGTAAAACAAAACCGACTATTAAGACTGACGCGTATTTGATAAATATATAAAATAAATGTTGTGTTTTATATTGTTGTTGTCGTGAACAAAGTATAGTGTATAAGTCGCATATAATGGCTACTAATCACTCAAACGACTTGCTCTACTCGCCTTCGCTTCATTCCGCAAACCTCCCGCTGAGCAAAAAACAAACAAATAATGTTATATCAACATTGTAGCAACATTCAACGTTGTTTTAATGTTGATAACACATTACTTAAATGGATTTGCTCAGTGGGCTTCTTCTCGTGATTAATAGCTATCATTATATGCTCGTTGTACAATATACTATTATACAGATATTTATTTGTTTTTGTTTATTATTTTAAATTTTAGAAATTGTTTTAAAACTCAATGATATAAAAAACGTAATCGATGAATTAATGAAAAAATACAAAGAACTCAACGAAAAACTCAACACTGAAGTAATTCCAAACATAAAACAAATCGAAGCAAATTTAGCAAAAATCGATGAACTAGACACAGACATAATCGAACAACTTAAACAAGATTTACACGAAGAACAAAAAAAGCTGGACGAAATCGTAAAAACACAAGAAAGCGTAATCTCACAACTCCAACAAGAAACCGAGAGATATGAAAAATTCAGCTCGAGAAACCCTCTATCGGATTTCAAAGAAAAATATAAAGAGGTCGAGTTAGTTTTGAATGAATATTCCAATTTTGAAAAGGACTTAAAGGATTTGATTTTAACTTACGAAGATTATATAACTTTTTTAAAAGGAATTCCACTTTATAACGATCGATTGGATGAAGTTGAGGTTGAAATTAGAATGTTGGAGGAATATTACGAGGAATTCGAGTATTTTCAGAGGGTTATAATTAAGTTGAAGAGTGAGGTTGGGGAAATGGAAAAAATAATCGATGGTCTTCCAGAGGAAAAAAAATGGTGTGACCCAGAGAAAACTATAACCTAATTAACTCACAGCGCCACTTTTTTATTTATGATTTACGTTAAGCTTGATTTAAATTGCATTACAGTTGATCTACTTGTAAAAGAAACTGGGTTTAAGCTAAACTTAGTTCAAGTCACTTGCTGAATGATTTCTTAGTAATAATAATAATAATAATAATAATAATATTTATTACCCAACAGGCAAAAACCCAATTACAGAGTAACAAATATAAACTAAAATAATCATAATGTTAAAAAAAAAATATATATATATATATATATATATATATAAGGAAATGTATATATAATTTACAAGCTAAATAAATTAAATTAAATTAAATGTAAAAAAAACCTTAACCTCAAATGTTAAATTCCACACTAGAAATTAATGCCTTGAATTCTCTCCGACTACAGTTAAATATGTCACAATCCTAATTCACATACAATGATGTATAAAGTTAACACATTACCCTTTTATCCTGACGTCACAAAAAACAAAACACAATGTTACAAACGCATGTCTACCTTTTTGTTTGATTTTATTTCTTCATTTATTTGACAAACCTGTGAGTGAGGAATCAAATTATTTTTATAGAAGGAACGATAAACAGTTAAGCTTAGTTTAAATTGCATTACGGTGGATCTACTTGTAAAAGAAACTGGGTTTAAGCTAAACTTAGTTCAAGTCACTTGTTGAAAAAAATGTTAACCTATTCACATACAATAATGTGAAGTCAACACATTACCCTTTTATCCTGACCTCGCAAAAAACAAAACACAATATTACAAACGCATAGCTACCTATTTGTTTGATTTGATTACTTCATTTATTTAACAAACCTGTGAGGAATCAAATTATTTTTATAGTAGGAACAACAAACAAGAACAACCGGAAACCCCTAGAACACTAACCCTCAGTTAAATTGGATATTAGCACATTGGATTAGTTACAATGTTCGAGGAAATATGCATTTTATATGGCAATAATTTCCTCTTAGTTCTGCGATAAATTGTATGTGCATAACCTCTGGGGGTCAAGGCCATAGCCAGAAAAAATATTCCGTTGTGGATATAAAATATTCTGTGGTTGTGTGGGGGGCGGGTGGTTTATAGTAACGGTTTAACCCCCCCCCCCCAAATTTTTAAAATGTTAAATTTTACAATGTAAAAGCTGCCCCGTAAGGTCAAAAACAAAATGTTGGGGTATCTCCAGATCGAAATACTTCGATTTTTTTAATTTTTTAAATTGAGCCGGGTGTAAACATGAGTGGGATGCACAAATATTAAGATAAAGTTCTTTCGGAGACTTACCGTTTAGCCGCAAATAGTATTTTAAGCTCAAATTTTGAGGTTATTTACGTTGGTATTTTTGCGTAAATAAGCACATTACAGATATAAATTGTACACCTGATGAAATTATCTCCAAATTTATGACGTAATTAATGAAAATTGTAGTATTATCTTTATCTATATAGCCAAAATCACGATATTAGTTTCACACTAAATGTAACGTCTACTGACATATATTTAAACTAATGGATATATAATTCTAGATTGATTATTATCCACTTTTAAATTATAAGTGTTTTAACTGTTGGTATAAAAAATAGATAGCGCAAGGTGTATTAAATTTTTTTTAAATATCCGCTTACTAAAATTGTCTCCCAATGGCTGCGATTATAACGTAAATAAATAATTGTAATTGAAATGTTCTAATTTGTCTGTAACTTGTATAACCGTAATTTCTAGTTGCGTTGATGGCCAACAATTGTGTTGTTACACCACTGCTGCAACCCGAGTTAATTTTCCTAAAAGGCAAATGTGAATTTATTGAGTGATAATAGCACGAAAATATAATCTTTTGTTAAAATAAACAACAAAACAAAAATATTTCAAACATACCTCTTTCGGTCCGTAAAGTAGGCTGCATGTTGCTAACATTAAGTCGGTAAATAAGATTACAATTCAATTTTGATATTTGTTTTCTGGTTTCACAAATAGAATTCTGCTCGTTCGTCTACGAAACAGTGACCTGTATATGCACTTTGTGCATTTGTGTCACTGACGATGCCACTATGAAGCATTAGGTGGCGTTAGCTATCGATATCCATTAATAGTTTTCACATATTGGCTTGAAATAGTCAGAAATGTTCAGTATTCCTCAGCAGTGGGTCGAGACCACACTGGAGAGGACCTTGAAGTCCGAAACGCGTCTGTGGGTATCTGGTGCCGGAATACTGAGCACAAATTCAATTTTGAAGATTACAATTTGCTCACATCAGTACATTTTATTCATTATAAATTATTGAATTAAATATGAATGTATTCATTTATGTGTGGATTAATTACAGCATGATTTGCTATCACAATATTCTCTTTTTTACGTAAAGGTGGCGCCATCTATATTTTATAACATAAATTAAAATACTTCTAATGTACTAATGGATCCAATTTATATATCCATTATTTTAAATAAACGTCAGTACTACTACTACAGTTTTGATTAATTACGTCATCATTTTGGAAATAATTTTATCATGTATACAATTTATACCTTCGATGTGCTTATCTACCCGAAAATGCCAACCTAAATAACCTCAAAATTGGAACTTAAAATACAATTTGCGGCTAAACGGTAAGTCTCCGAAACATCATCTTAACATTTGTGCGTCCCACACACGCTTACTCCCATTTCCGCTAACAAACTCTCAAAAATCATAGTATTTCGTTCTGGAAAAATCCCAAAATGTTATGAACCTTTTGACCTTACGAGGCAGCTTTTACATTGTAAAGTTTAACATTTTAAAAATGTAGGGGGGGAGGGGGTTGAACTCCCATATCCCCTTCTGGTTACGGCCTTATTTCTTATATTCATTTATTTATCTTCAATTTTCTACAAGCAATTATTTCCTGTTGCAATCATTTATCTTCTGTTTACGTACAAGCAATTGATTTGTCATTTATCTTCTATTTTATATTGTAATCATTGATCTTCAGTGTTTTTTAAAATCAATTGTTTATACTTGAATCTAAAATATTGAAGCTTCAATATCTGACCTATTCGAAATTTCTTAACTGTTAAAATGTTTATTTTGATAAACAATTTTTATTCTTGGCTATAAATATTCCCACTGAGCAAAAAACAAACAAATAACGTTATATCAACATTGTAGCAACATTAAACGTTGTTTTAATGTTGATGAAACATTACTTAAATAGATTTACTCAGAGAGTTGAAACTTCAATATCTGAAATATCCGGATTTTCCTAGCTGTTGACATTTTTAATATTTGAGGAAGTGTTTTCAACTTCACTTGAAATCAGTGTTTTATCCGCATGGCGCATGAAGTAAAATTTCGAGTTTAGAAAAGCCTGAAAATTTGGTTTGGCCAAATTTTCAGGCTTTTCTAAACTCGAAATTTTACTTCATACTTAGTCTGGGAGTGGAAACACTCGTAAGAAGCTTCAAATTGAACGATTTTAACAAATAATCGAATCCCTGAACAAATACAGCGTATTAATCGGGATATGTATACCTAAAAGGCAAATTCCTGTTCATCTTCTGTTTATTTACAAGTAGTTGTTTGATTGTTCTTGTATTCATTTATTTATCTTGAATTTTCTACAAGTAATTATTTTCAGTTGCAATCATTTATCTTCTGTTTACGTACAAGTAATTGTTTTGTCATTTATCCTCTGTTTTCTATTGTAATCATTGTTCTTTAATAACGATTGTTTATACTTGACTCTAAAATATTAAAGCTTCAATATCTAAAATATTCGAAATTTCTTAACTGTTAAAATTTTTGGATTTTTGATAAACAATTGGCTATCAATATAAATATTATAGCTTCAAAACCAATTAGAATTAATTTTGTATTTGCATATTAATAAATCAATAATAGGAATTTGGGACTTGATGTGTTCAGAAGATAGAATTTCTATATTAGTGGACCGCTTGGCCGCAAGAAGTACACCGCCTCCTGTTGATCGGCCCGTTAGAGCTGTGTCGCGATCAGTTCTAAATACTTTATAGTGATTATTAAATAGTTCGCTATCACTGACATTAGAGGTTAACCAAGTTTCTGTAAGTAAAATTAAGTTAAAATTGTGTGTACAGACGCTATTGTAGAATGAGCTAAGTTTAGTGTTTAAGCCTCGGACGTTTTGATAATACGCATTGATGTTTCCTGTTGGTAGTACATTTCAAGACTGCTTAGCGATGACTGTAGGAAGACCTTTAATGTATTTGATGGATAGGTTAGTTTCACCCATCTTTTCCCTTTCCGTTAACTGAGCACGAGCATCACTTAATAGTTGGGCTTGCATAGGTGTACGATCTGGCGCCACACGAATGTCCTTTAATTTTAAATTCCGACACAGCTTCGAAAATATATTGGCTTCCTTCTGAGATGAAAATCGAAGTTTAAGTGGCCTAGGGCGGGTTCCAGATTTTCCGACTCTTAAAGGTGATACATTAGAGAGTAGGTTGATTACACTATTATCCTGGATAATCTCGTTCAAATGGTGTAAATCCTCTTGACATCTAATCTCTGCATCAGTATTTTCCGACTCCTTTAGATTGAAAATCATGACATTCGAGGATCTCCTTAACCTATCTTCAATCTCTGTTACAATATCTTCCGGTTGTGATGAATAGCTCTTAAGAGTTTCTAATCCAGACCTGAGAGATGAATTTTGAGCCTTTAACTCACTAACTTGGAGAGTTAGTGAAGAAATGGCTTTAGTGCAGGCATCAACTTGCTCCTTAATTTCATTAGAAAATGACTGAAAGTGAGTTTGAAACATTACGTTCATAGCAGATATAATTTCCGTTTTTAGTGTGTTTTCTTTATCGGTAAGACTTGATGGGGTATTTGTTCCGTTGTGGCAAGATGGGCAGGTCCATTTACCATCAGCAGATTTCGTACAATTTTTTATTTTGATAGGCGGAATAAATTGATTACAAGCATCACAATTAGTCAATGTGTTTTATTTATTTATAATATAAAAATATTCACGACCGTGAGTGCCTTATGTGAATTAAGGAGCAGGGATATCAGGAAGTAATAAATAAATAAATAAATAAATAAATAAAATTACAAACCACTGACTTCACGTTACTGGGCCGATAGTAACGACTTTAAACTACACACACACACAGGGTTGGTAGGCCACGGAGGGGAATACACAAGAGAACAAAGGTCATAAATTGAAGGAGAATTGATAGTAAAATTAATGAATGAGGAGGGAAAAATATTGAGAGCGCAAAAACTCGGGAATTCACAAAAAAGATCAGTGGGCAACGACCATCGATCGATCAGCTGTATTGAATTAATAAATGTTGCACGTTTTGTGTATTGATTCGCCAAGATCCGTTAATCGTACGAATTTGTAAATTTAACAGTAGTCGTACCTGAGCAGTGCACATCTAGTATATAAATTTCATATTAATTAAATGACAATTAACCATGAAATTAATTAGAAATAACTAGAGCTCACAAATACACGTATTCACTGTTTCACTGTCTGTGAATATGCTTAGTCTGGGAGTGGAAACACTCGTAAGAAGCTTCAAATTGAACGATTTTAACAAATAATCGAATCCCTGAACAAATACAGCATATTAATCGGGATATGTATACCTAAATGGCAAATTTCTGTTCATCTTCTGTTTATTTACAAGTAGTTCTTTGATTGTTCTTGTATTCATTTATTTATCTTGAATTTTCTACAAGTAATTATTTTCTGTTGCAATCATTTATCTTCTGTTTACATACAAGTAATTGTTTTGTCATTTATCTTCTGTTTTCTATTGTAATCATTGTTCTTTAATAACGATTGTTTATACTTGACTCTAAAATATTAAAGCTTCAATATCTAAAACATTCGAAATTTCTTAACTATTTAAATTTTTGGATTTTTGATAAACAATTGGCTATCAATATAAATATTAAAGCCTCAATATCTCAAATATCCAGATTTTCTTAATTTTTGATATTTAATGAAGAATGTATTTTCAACTTCACTTGAACTCAGTGTTTTATACGCGTGGCGCATGAAGTAAAATTTCGAGTTTAGAAAAGCCCCGTGAAAATTTGTCTCGGGTCGCTGCGCGGGGCTTTTCTAAACTCGAAATGTTACTTCATGCTTAGTCTGGGAGTGGAAGCACTTGTAAGAAGTTTCAAATTGAACGATTTTCAATAATAAATGAATGACTGGACAATTACTGCGTATTAAGGGGGATATGTATACTAAAAGGGCAAATTTCTTGTATGTATATCTTTTAATTTGATTAAAATGAGATTTTTAGGTTATGTAATATTATGTGTACCCACTGAGCAAACACATTCAAGTAATGTTCTATCAACAGTAATACAACGTTTAATGTTGCTACAATGTTGATATTGCCTTATTTGTTTGTATTTTGCTCAGTGGGTAATATTCAATTTATGTCAATAAATTAGATTTGTAGATTATGTAATATTGAGTTTATGTCAACGAAAAAGCCTGGTAACAAAACAAAAAGCAATTGGTTACTATGGAAACATAATATACTCAATGACATTAGAAGCGTAACACCCAGAAGGAGTTATTATTTTAACTTGATTTTTTGCCAGTATGGTAGTCTTACATCAAGAATAAAATGATTACATTTTCAAGAAATTTTATTAAAAAACAATCTAAAAAAAATTAATAATGTGTTTGGCGACCCCTTTGCTGTATACACTCCTGTAGACGTCTGGGCATCGATAAAATGAGATGGTCGATGTCTTCTTGAGGCATCTCGTTCCAAGCAACTTGAATTTCATCGATCAACTGTGCTAGAGTCTGTGGAGGATGGTGCAAAGAGAATATTCTTCTTCCCATGATATCCCACACATGTTCAATGGGATTTAAATTCGGCGAACGGGGCGGCCACGCCAAAACATTAACACCAGCTTCATTAAGAAAGTTCATAGTTCGACGAGCAATATGGGGACGTGCGTTATCTTGTTGAAAAAGTACGTCTGGGCGGCCATCTAAATAAGGCAACAAAGTCGGTCGTATAACGTCTTCAACATAACGCGCAGCTGTCATACTGCCTCGAATGAATACAAGAGGTGATCGACTATAAGCAATAGCCCCCCAAACCATTACTCCAGCAGTCCTGTGTACATTCCTCTCAATAGCAAACCTAAGATCAGGTCGTTCTCCACGGTAGCGTCGTACCCTTCTACGGCCATCATGCGTGCCTAGACAAAATCGTGATACGACATCGTAATACGACATCGTGCCATTCTGCCTCCCAATGCTGCCGTTCTCTGCACCAGTCCAACCTTTGGCGACAGTGTCTCGCTGTTAAAGGAAGCACTAATCTTTGACGGTACGAAAGAAACCCAAAGGATTGAATGCGGCGATATAAGGTTCGCATACTAACGGGCCTACCTTCTTCTCCAATCCATTGATCACCGATTTGACGCGTAGTAGCGAAACGGTCTCGCAGGGCTATTTGTCTTAAGCGCCGATCTTGACGTTCTGTGGTACGCCTTGGTTGACCAATTGGTCTTCTTCTTGCTCCTCTACCTTCTTCTGTCCATACCTGATACACACGTATTACAGTTGCTGCAGTGGAATCAATACGGCGGGCAATTTCGCGATAGGACATACCGACATCTCGATAAGCAACAACTCGACCCCGGTCAAAATCGCTCAAATGGTGATATTGTGGACGTCTTCGGACTCGAGGCATTTTATTTAAGCTTAACACACTCAACGGAAACACGAAAACTAAAAACATCTATACTAAACAGCTCATATAAATAGTTTTATCAAAAAAGAAAAAGTGATTTTTTTTTGTTTTCACGATAAATATAAAAGGCACAAGGTTGAAATTGTTATTAATGTATGCTTTAAATATAGTCACTCTGTTGCTAAAATATGAATTCAAAAAAATCATTCCTTCTTGGTGTTACGCTTCTAATGTTATTGAGTATAAATATATGTGTATATTATTACCCACTGAGCAAATCCATTCAAGTAATATTTTATCAGCATTAAAACAACGTTTAATGTTGCTACAATGTTGATATAACGTTATTTGTTTGTTTTTTGCTCAGTGGGTATATTGTTAATATGCAAGTGAGTAAAATTTAGTTGGCCGAGTGATAAATTTTTCTCTTTTTTTCCGCCGTAGTACAAATTCCATGGGTATGTTTCAATTGTTTTATAAGTGATATACGTTTTTCAACTTTTAACTTCTCTCATGAGTGTGTGTTTTATCTCTCTTTTATACCTGATCTTTGATGATTCATTCATGAATGATTTGAGGAATTCGCTGAAGTGGAAATATTTCAAGTTGGAATTCTAACAGTTTTTTTTAACAAATTAGAAACTGGGTTACAAACAAGGCCGTAGCCAGAAAAATATTCGGGGTGGGGGGGTTTACAAGTTAACATTTTAGTTTTGACCAGCTTTTACATAATAAATTTTAACTTCTAGAATTAATTTCTCATATTCCTTTGAAAATGGTCTAACAAACGGAAACTAGTCGGAATAAAGTTTAAATTTGTGAAACAATACCAAGTGTTTTTTTAATTTAAATAACTACATAAAAAAAATTAACATTTTGAATATTTGCGGTGGATTAAAACCTCTTTATCCCCCCCCCCCCTGGCTACGGCCTTGCTGGGGGTCATTGTTATTATTATTATTTAAAATTATTTTTTTACTTACCTTTAAAAGCTCATTGCTCACTATTCGAAATCAGATATTTTTCTTCTTTAAATAGTTTTGAACCAGTTTTAATGAATATTTTGAGCATTTTCGTTATTTCGACGCAAATAATTTTATTTATTTTATTTATTTGCGTTGACATGTGTTATGAATGTCAAAATAATAAACCGCAAACTTAACATTCGAAGTGCCAAACAATTGAAGGTGTTCTGTTTCAACCAGAATCCATTGATTGAAAGCAGATACAAGTTAATGACATCAGGGTAGAAAGGTAATGTGTTGACTATAGAAGAGACATCATTTATTGTTTCTTATATTGTATACAGGGAAATTTTCTTTTAGTCTTTTAATTTGAAGTCTCAAACGAGTGATTTCAATCATTGATTAAGCATGAAGTAAAATTTCGAGTTTAGAAAAGCCCGAAACAAAAATTTCAGGTTTTTCTAAACTTGAAATTTTACTTCATGCGCCACGCGTATAAAACATTGAAGCATTGTGAAGTCAAAATACACTACTAGTGTTTGATTTCACGTTAATTAATTTTACGATTACTTATTTCCATTAATTTCAACGTCTGCAGAAATTTGTTTTGGAATAGATGTGTAAAAGTATACTTAAAAGAAAATCACCCTGTTTGTATCTAAAATTAAGTTTTAGATCTTATGCCAACTGATTAATCTTGAATTAAATTGCATTACAGTCAAAGTCATTGTAAATGTAGCCGAGTTTAAGCTAAACTTTGTTCAAGCCACCTGTTCAATCTTTTTTTAAATTCAGCTTGGATTCAATAGCATTCATAAATAAAACACGATTTTAACTTTGTTTGTATAACTAAGACTTTATTAAGCGACTATAGTTTCGACAACTTTAACTTGTCATTTTCACACTCAAAATGAAAATGACTAGTTAAAGTTATCCAAACTATAATCTCTTAATAAAGTCTCCCACTGAGCAAAAAACAAACAAATAACATATGTTAATGAAACATTACTTATATGTGTTTGTTCAGTGGGTCAGTTATACAAACAACGTTAAAATCGTGTTTCATTTGTGAATTATGATGAATAACGAAGTAGAAGCCTCCACCGTTAACAGTTTAATGTCATTATTTAGGTGAGTGTAATTTAAACTGAGCTTAAGCTAAACTACTACTGAACCACAACTGCATGTAGTTTAAACTGAGTTTAACTTAAGCTTAGTTAGAAGAAAGGGTCCCACTGAGCATAAAACAAACAAATAACATTATATCAACATTTAATGTTGTAGAAACATTATTTGAATATGTTTGCTTAGTGGGGGTGAATCAATAAAACACGAAAATTAATATTTTATAAATGTACATTTATTTATGTTGCTATCTTGCAGTTTCACTTTTTTTAATTTTCTCAAAATTTTCAATTGGGACTATCATTATTATCATCATATAATATTCATGTAGAACCTTAAAATTAAAATAAGACGCTCTTAAATAGTTAAATATGAACAGTGTGAACGTTATTTCGTTTAAAAAAAAGACTAAACGAAATTTCATTGTTTTTTTGTGTGAGTGTATGTGTGTGTGTGTTTGTGTTACTGCGATATAATAAATATCCTATTGTCGATACGGATGCCCTTTTTGTTTAAGAATACGTGTACTAATAAATAACCGCTACATGAGCATAAAAAGAGCTGCAAGAGGAACAGGAAATTAAAAGTATAAAACATTTTGCGTTAATTAACTAATGATGATACAAAATTAAATAGAATTAGACTAGAATTATAACAAGTAATTTCTATAAATAAATTGTTTCTCTACTTAAGTAAGAGGAATTACAAGGGTGTGTTATTAAAAATAATAATAATAAAGTACATGTCCTACTGAGCAAATAACTAATAATAAATAATAATAACAAATAACGTATTATCAACAATATAACAACATAAAACATTGTTTTAATGTTGATTAAACATTACCTAAATGTATTCGATACCCAGCAAACAGACATATATTATATATGTAAAATATACGTAAAATGATATACTTAATACGTACAGTGCGATCATTTAAAACATGATTTAGAGTAGGCTTCGAATTTTGAATTAGATTGGCACTACTGACTTTTAACACATAGTTTACCATAACCTCAAATTTATTCCATCATTCAATTAGCATTCCGGGTAACCGCACTACAAAAAAAGGCCGCCTACTCTAAATCATAATGTAAACGATCGCACGGAATTATACACATACCGGGTGTTGATTCGATCAGGTATACATGAGGATTTAACATGTTAAACCACATTTATGCATTTTTCTGCTTCCCGGGTCATTTTAGAGGAAACATACGAAAGTAAACAAAAAGTAAGAAAAAAATCCTGGCTCAGTCAACTTAGCCCCCCGAAGTTTGATTTTTTTGAAAAAAACTATTGCGCTAGACGGGCCTTAGCTCGCGCCGGCTAGCGCCACAAAAATTAGAGCTAGCGCCATTACGACAAGAAAGTTACGGAGGTTTGAACTTTCGGGGGGCTAGGTTGATGCTAGCCCCCCGAGTTTGGATTTTTTAAGTTTTTTTACACTATTCGGATTCCTCAGAGATAGCGCCAGCTAGCGCCACCAATTTAAAAGCTAGCGCTACCCCCACAACCCTAAAAAATGATAAAACATTTTTAACCCCAGCCCCCCGAAATGAGAATTTTTTATTCAAATCAGGTGGAAAAGCTTGCTTAGAGCTAGCGCCAGCAGAATATAAAAAAAAATTCTCTCAAAAAAATCAGGTAAAAAAATATTCACATCCAAATTTTGATACGAGAGCTTTCACATCCTGTGTGCGTATTACCATTTACTTGCTGAATTTCAATACAAAATTATGTCTGGCATTTAAAATACTGCTTCCAAAAATATATCGGCCTTCTAACTACCTTATTTATGTTCATAGACATCAGCTATTAGAAATATGATGCATGGAAAACAGTAGCGTAACTAAAAATTGTGTTTTCACTCCTTGCTAATTTAAATCGTCATAACTCGGAAACTAACGGTACGATTTTAATTTTTCTTTCGTCGTTGGAACACCTAAAATGATGTTTATTAACACTGCTAACAAGAGAGCTAGCGCCAGCAAGACAGTGGCGTACCTGACGATTGATTTTTTACTCCTTGATAATTTAAGTCGTTATAACTCGGAAACTAACTGTACGATTTCATTTTTTTTTTTCGTTGATTGAATGACGAGAGTAATGTTTATAACCACTGCCAACAAAAAAGCTAGCGCCAGTTAGACAGTGGCGTACCTGACGATTGATTTTTTACTCCTTGATAGTTTAAGTCGTTATAACTCGGAAACTAACTGTACGATTTCAATTTTTTTTTCATTGATTGAATCACTAAAGTAATGTTTATAACCACTGCTAACAAGAAAGCTAGCGCCAGTAAGACAGTGGCGTACCTGACGATTGATTTTTTACTCCTTGATAATTTAAGTCGTTACAACTCGGAAACTAACTGTACGATTTCATTTTTTTTTTCGTTGATTGAATGACGAGAGTAATGTTTATAACCACTGCCAACAAGAAAGCTAGCGCCAGTTAGACAGTGGCGTACCTGACGATTGATTTTTTACTCCTTGATAATTTAAGTCGTTATAACTCGGAAACTAACTGTACGATTTCAATTTTTTTTTTCATTGATTGAATCACTAAAGTAATGTTTATAACCACTGCTAACAAGAAAGCTAGCGCCAGTAAGACAGTGGCGTACCTGACGATTGATTTTTTTACTCCTTGATAATTTAAGTCGTTATAACTCGGAAACTAACTGTACGATTTCAATTTTTTTTTCATTAATTAAATCACTAAAGTAATGTTTATAACCCCTGCCAACAAGAAAGCTAGCGCCAGTAAGACAGTGGCGTACCTGACGATTGATTTTTTACTCCTTGATAATTTAAGTCGTTATAACTCGGAAACTAACTGTACGATTTCAATTTTTTTTTTCATTAATTAAATCACTAAAGTAATGTTTATAACCCCTGCCAACAAGAAAGCTAGCGCCAGTAAGACAGTGGCGTACCTGACGATTGATTTTTTACTCCTTGATAATTTAAGTCGTTACAACTCGGAAACTAACTGTACGATTTCATTTTTTTTTTTTCGTTGATTGAATGACGAGAGTAATGTTTATAACCACTGCCAACAAGAAAGCTAGCGCCAGTTAGACAGTGGCGTACCTGACGATTGATTTTTTACTCCTTGATAATTTAAGTCGTTATAACTCGGAAACTGACTGTACGATTTCAATTTTTATTTCATTGATTGAATCACTAAAGTAATGTTTATAACCACTGCTAACAAGAAAGCTAGCGCCAGTAAGACAGTGGCGTACCTGACGATTGATTTTTTACTCCTTGATAATTTAAGTCAGTGGCGTATCTGACGATTGATTTTTTACTCCTTGATAATTTATGTCGTTATAACTCGGAAACTAACTGTACGATTTTAATTTTTTTTTCGTTGATGGAATGACTAAAGTAATGTTTATAAGCACTGCCAACAAGAAAGCTAGCGCCAGTAAGACAGTGGCGTACCTGACGATTGATTTTTTACTCCTTGATAATTTAAGTTGTTATAACTCGGAAACTAACTGTACGATTTCATTTTTTTTTTTCGTTGATGGAATGACTAAAGTAATGTTTATAACTACTGCCAACAAGAAAGCTAGCGCCAGTAAGACAGTGGCGTACCTGACGATTGATTTTTTACTCCTTGATAATTTAAGTCGTTATAACTCAGAAACTAACTGTACGATTTCAATTTTTTTTTCGTTGATTGAATCACTAAAGTAATGTTTATAACCACTGCTAACAAGAAAGCTAGCGCCAGTAAGACAGTGGCGTACCTGACGATTGATTTTTTACTCCTTGATAATTTAAGTCAGTGGCGTATCTGACGATTGATTTTTTACTCCTTGATAATTTATGTCGTTATAACTCGGAAACTAACTGTACGATTTTAATTTTTTTTTCGTTGATGGAATGACTAAAGTAATGTTTATAAGCACTGCCAACAAGAAAGCTAGCGCCAGTAAGACAGTGGCGTACCTGACGATTGATTTTTTACTCCTTGATAATTTAAGTCGTTATAACTCGGAAACTAACTGTACGATTTCATTTTTTTTTTTTCGTTGATGGAATGACTAAAGTAATGTTTATAACTACTGCCAACAAGAAAGCTAGCGCCAGTAAGACAGTGGCGTACCTGACGATTGATTTTTTACTCCTTGATAATTTAAATCGTTATAACTCAGAAACTAACTGTACGATTTCAATTTTTTTTTCGTTGATTGAATCACTAAAGTAATGTTTATAACCACTGCTAACAAGAAAGCTAGCGCCAGTAAGACAGTGGCGTACCTGACGATTGATTTTTTACTCCTTGATAATTTAAGTCGTTATAACTCGGAAACTAACTGTACGATTTCAATTTTTTTTTCGTTGATGGAATGACTATAGTAATTTTTATAACCACTGCCACCAAGAAAGCTAGCGCCAGTAAGACAGTGGCGTACCTGACGATTGATTTTTTACTCCTTGATTATTTAAGTCGTTATAACTCGGAAACTAACTGTACGATTTCAATTTTTTTTTCGTTGTTTAAATCACTAAAGTAATGTTTATAACCACTGCTAACAAGAAAGCTAGCGCCAGTAAGACAGTGGCGTACCTGACGATTGATTTTTTACTCCTTGATAATTTAAGTCGTTATAACTCGGAAACTAACTGTACGATTTTAATTTTTTTTTCGTTGATGGAATGACTTAAGTAATGTTTATAACCACTGCCAACAAGAAAGCTAGCGCCAGTAAGACAGTGGCGTACCTGACAATTGATTTTTTACTCCTTGATAATTTAAGTCGTTATAACTCGGAAACTAACTGTACGATTTCAATTTTTTTTTCGTTGATGGAATGACTAAAGTAATGTTTATAACCACTGCCAACAAGAAAGCTAGCACCAGTAAGACAGTGGCGTACCTGACGATTGATTTTTTACTCCTTTATAATTTAAGTCGTTATAACTCGGAAACTAACTGTACGATTTCAATTTTTTTTTCGTTGATTGAATCACTAAAGTAATGTTTATAACCACTGCTAACAAGAAAGCTAGCGCCAGTAAGACAGTGGCGTACCTGACGATTGATTTTTTACTCCTTGATAATTTAAGTCGTTATATCTCGGAAACTAACTGTACGATTTCAATTTTTTTTTCGTTGATGGAATGACTAAAGTAATGTTTATAACCACTGCCAACAAGAAAGCTAGCGCAAGTAAGACAGTGGCGTACCTGACGATTGATTTTTTACTCCTTGATAATTTAAGTCGTTATATCTCGGAAACTAACTGTACAATTTCAATTTTTTTTTCGTTGATTTAGCATCAACCTAGCCCCCCGAAACTTCAAAGCCCCGTAACTTTCTTGTCGTAATGGCGCTAGCTCTAATTTTTGTGGCGCTAGCTGGCGCTAGCTAAGGCCCGTCTAGCGCAATAGTTTTTTTCAAAAAAATCAAACTTCGGGGGGCTAAGTTGACTGAGCCAAAAATCCTACACGTTTAGATTGTTATTTGGTTAAAATCCGACGTCGTTTACTATTTTTTATCCAGTCTTGAAAATTACGAAAATTTAAAATAAATTGTTTCATCAACACCCGTCCTTATTCATTATTTTTGATATGGACGCGCTAGAATCGCGGAAAGGGCATTAAATGAAAGCTGCAGATGCGGCGTTGATGATCTTTGGCATAAAAATCAACTATTAGTCCTCTAAAAAGCCGTAATCACGTGCTGTAAATACCTATATTATTTCCTTATACCCGGCTTGAGGGTAATCTTTTAAATTTTCGTATATTTCAAAAATTGGTTAAGAATAGTAAACGACGTCAAATTTTAACCAAATAGCGATCTTAGCGAATTAAGAATCTAAAAAATTGCTAATATATAGGGTGTTCCATTTAAAATAACAAATTTGGTGCTGCTTTAAACTGAGTTTAACTTAAGCTTAGTTAGAAGAAAGGGTACCACTGAGCAAAAAACAAACAAATAACATTATATCAACATTTAATGTTGTAGACACATTATTTGAATATGTTTACTTAGTGGGGGTGAATCAATAAAACACGAAAATTAATATTTTATAAATGTACATTTATTTATGTTGCTATCTTGCAGTTTCACTTTTTTTAATTTTCTCAAAATTTTCAATTGGGACTATCATTATTATCATCATATAATATTCATGTAGAACCTTAAAATTAAAATAAGACGTTCTTAAATAGTTAAATATAAACAGTGTGAACGTTATTTCGTTTAAAAAAAAGACTAAACGAAATTTCATTGTTTCTTTTTGTGTGTGTGTGTGTGTGTTTGTGTTACTGCGATATAATAAATATCCTATTGTCGATACGGATGCCCTTTTTGTTTAAGAATACGTGTGCTAATAAATAACCGCTACATGAGCATAAAAAGGGCTGCAAGAGGAACAGGAAATTAAAAGTATAAAACATTTTGCGGTAATTAACTAATGATGATACAAAATTAAATAGAATTAGACTAGAATTATAACAAGTAATTTCTATAAATAAATTGTTTGTCTACTTAAGTAATAAGAATTACAAGGGTGTGTTATTAACAATAATAATATTAAAGTACATGTCCTACTGAGCAAATAACTAATAATAAATAATAATAACAAATAACGTATTATCAACATTATAACAACATAAAACATTGTTTTAATGTTGATTAAACATTACCTAAATGTATTCGATTCCCAGCAAACAGACATATATTATATATCTAAAATATACGTAAAAAGATATACTTAATACGTACAGTGCGATCATTTAAAACATGATTTAGAGTAGGCTTCCACTTTTGAATTAGATTGGCACTACTGACTTTTAACACATAGGTTACCATAACCTCAAATTTATTCCAACATTCAATTAGCATTCTGGGTAACCGCACTATAAAAGAAGGCCGCCTACTCTAAATCATAATGTAAACGATCGCACGGAATTATACACATACCGGGTGTTGATTCGATCAGGTATACATGAGGATTTAACATGTAAAACCACATTTATGCATTTTCCTGCTTCCCGGGTCATTTTAGAGGAAACATACGAAAGTTAACAAAAAGTAAGAAACAAATCCTACATGTTTAGATTGTTATTTGGTTAAAATCCGACGTCGTTTACTATTTTTTATCCAGTCTTGAAAATCACGAAAATTTAAAATAAATTGTCTCATCAACACCCGTCCTTATTCATTATTTTTGATATGGACGCGCTAGAATCGCGGAAAGGGCATTAAATGAAAGCTACAGATGCGGCGTTGATGATCTTTGGCATAAAAATCAAGTATTAGTCCTCAAAAAAGCCGTAATCACGTACTGTAAATACCTATATTATTTCCTCATACCCGGGTAATCTTTTAAATTTTCGTATATTTCAAAAATTGGTTAAGAATAGTAAACGACGTCAAATTTTACCCAAATAGCGATCTTAGCGAATCCAAAAAATTACTAATATATAGGGTGTTCCATTTAAAATAACAAATTTGGTGCTACTTCCGGTGGAACCGGAAGTGATATAAAGTTGAAAATATTTGACATGAGGAGAACTGATTCAACCGTATGACAAGGAATTTTTTTAAATATTTAGTGCAACGGCAACCCTATAAACTTTTAACGAACGGTTTAGAGTAGACACCCTGTAAAACTAAACGAATCAACAACCTGTATACATATACAGTAGAACCTCGCTATACCGGGCCTCGAGATACCGTGATTCGGATATATCGGGGTCATTTTTCAGGTTTTTTTTTTTTTAAAGATGTTAATTTTAACAATTGACTGCGTTCCGCCCTGATTAGGTAAAACGTTCCGGTGTCATTATTGTATTATATAGTATGTATTGTTATGTAGGTGGCTACTGCACATATGTATATATATATACATATATATATATATATATATATATATATATATGTATATATATATATATATATATATATATATATACATATATATATATATATATATATATATATATATATACATATATATATATATATATATGCGCGTGTGTGTATGTGACTATTATACAAATTACATATATTCGGATATACCGTGTTTTCCTCATATCGTGCTAGGTATAGCCAAAAGCCATCCCGGTATAGCGAGGTTCTACTGTATGTGTATCATAATTTATATAAATTTTAATATATAAGATATACACAGAGAGTTTTATGTAACACCGAACATTTTCATAGCGAGAATTTTTCTCAATATGCATACGTTGCACATTGTCGGTTTATTAAAAGAATCCAATTTGAAGCTTTAAGCGAGTGCTTTCCACTCCCAGGCTAAGCATGAAGTAAAATTTCGAGTTTAGAAAAGGCTGAAAATTTGGTTTGGTCGCGTAGCGCGAAGCGCGGAGCGGCCAAACCAAATTTTCAGGCTTTTCTAAACTCGAAATTTTACTTCATGCGCCACCGGTACAAAACACTGATTCAATGTAAAGTTTAGCGGTGTGTTTTAAACTTCGTAATATGTCAGTGTTTTGTACCGGTGGCGCATGAAGTAAAATTTCGAGTTTAGACAAGCCTGAAAATTTGGTTTGGCCGCTCCGCGCTTCGCGCTACGCGTCCAAACCAAATTTTCAGGCTTTTCTAAACTCGAAATTTTACTTCATGCTTAGCCTGGGAGTGGAAAACACTCGCTTAAAGCTTCAAATTAAATTCTTTTAATAAACCAAGCATAGAAAAATGTGCAACGTATGCATATGGATACTTCAAAGAAAAATTCTAGTTATGAAAATGTTCAGTGTTGCATAAAACTCTCTGTATAATTTATACATCTATTTGCTCACAATTTTCTACAGATTTTACATAATATTTCCAAAATATTACGTAAATATTACGTATATATTTTATAATCTAATTTGCTGGGTATTTTTTATGCTACTTTCATGATGGAACCAAATTTTTAAATTGGGTCAAGTAAAACACATGTTTTGTTTCATATTTTTATTTTCAATTGCCTGAAACGTTTTTCGATCCGTTACGATCATTTTCAAAGTTAAAACTGTTTTAACATTGAAAATAAAAAAATATGGAACAAAACAAGTGTTTTAATTTACCCGGTTTACCTAAACGTGTTTGCTCACAGGGGTTTGAATGTTGTAACATGATTTATGAATGCGAGGAATACACACAGAGTTTGTTTTTATCTGTATACATGTCCCATTTATATACCTGAATAAAACGCGAGTCAAACTGGATATTGAACCAATTGTTTAAAACAATGTTTATAGGCAATCCAATGTTGTTAAAGGGTATTGGGTTGCTGCTCTCTAGTTTGTTTTTATCTGTATACATATTCCATTTGATACCTGAATAAAACGCGAGGGAAACTCAGCGTTGAACCAATTGTTTAAAACAAGGTTTACAGGCAACCCAATGTTGTAAATATGTATTGGGTTGCCTCTGTTCAGTTTCTTTTTATCCGTATATACCGTGCTATCATTTAAATTATGATTTAGAGTAGGAAGCATTTTTATGTGCGGTTGCCCAGAATGCTAATTAAATGATGGAATAAATTTGATGTTAAGATAAACTGTGAGTTAACACATAAAAAAGCCGGTTATTCCTTACTTCACTTTTTATTTGTATCGTTGGATGTACATTTCCAGACACAAGGTGCTCATTATCAATAACAAACCGTTTGTTATTGATAATGAGCACATTGTGTCTCGAAATGTACATTCGACGATACAAATAAAAAGTGAAGTAAGGAATAACAGTCTTTTTTAGTCTAATAATCACTTCACGTGAACTCAAAAACATACAATTATGAGGTAACAGTCAGTTAGTGCCAATCTAATTTTAAATTCAAAGCCTACTCTAAATCATGTTTTAAATGATTTCACGGTGTATATTCCTTTTGTATTCCTTAATAAAACACTAGTTAAAGTTGGCGTTCCACCAATTGTTTAAAGCAGTGTTTATAGGAAACACAATATTGTTACTGTGTATTAGGTTGCCACTGTCGTGACGTCACTGTCAAATTAGTAATGACCACGTCCCAGTTTTTCAGGAGAATAAACAATATTCTCTTCAAACAAGTGCTTTTCAATCATTTTACTCTCGTTATAGGCAACCCAATATCATTAACAAGTATTGGATTGCCACTGTCATGATGTCACTGTCAAATTAGTAATGACCATTTCCCAATTTTTCAAGAGAATAAACAAAATTCTCTGGAAGTCAGTGCCCCACTGAGCAAAACACCAACAAATAACGTTATATCAACATTTAAGCTACATTAAACGTTGTATTAATGTTGATGAAACATTACTTGAATGAGTTTGTTCAGTGGGGCTTCTTAATCAAGCAAAAATACGTAGTCAAAGAAGAAGAAATTGAATGGTATTTAGACGGGTCCTGTATGCATCTTATTATTTTTTTTTTTAAATGATGTAAGAATAAAATGATTTCGTAGCACACTTAAGAAACACTAGTTTAAACAATTATTTAAAACATTAAAAGTGCGATTCTTTTCGCAATCTACAACAAGTTAGTCTTACAAAGACTATATCAAACACTCATTGAAACAACTACTTCCCGGGCTAATACCCCGACGGACATTGGATTATACAACAAGTGTTTGCTGTTACATACAGTAACCTACTGCAAATGTAACAATTTGGGTCAAATTATTCAGGCCATCTATAGACGCGTTTCGAGATTTATCTCTCATCAGTATAGCTTTGCTATTCCCTCTAAACAACGTGACCGCCAGTCTAAGGTGTCAAATTGTTTAGAGTTGTATAATCCAATGTCCGTCCGGGTATTAGCCCGGGAAGTAGTTGTTTCAATGAGTGTTTGTATAGTCTTTGTAAGACTAACTTGTTGTAGATTGCGAAAAGAATCGCACTTTTAATGTTTAAAGTATTCTGCAACCAAGAATTGGCAATTTCATTTATACCTAATTATTTAAAACACAAATAAGACACGTTAACTTTGTTTGAATAACTAGGGGTTTTCGATTGTGACAATAGTTTCGACAACTATCAATTATGAACTGTATGTTTTTGAGTTTACGTCAAGTGAGTTTTTTTATTGATAATGAGCACCTTGTGTCTCGAAATGTATATCTAAAGATACAAATTAAAAATTAAGTAAGGAATAACAGTCTTTCTTATGTGTATCAATTATGAAACTAAAAGTTTTAGCATAAGTATTAATGATATTGCCAAAACTTTGTTGTGAGAAATATAGCCTGTTTCATTTAACTGAGAAATTAGAAAACATTTGTGCACATAAAACTAAATGCTCTTAGAAATGACTTGTTTAACTTATCAGTCCATTACGGCATTTATATGTCATTATTTTTTGGTAAATCACTTAGTTGCACAAATAAACTCAATAGAGAACTTTCGAGTTACAAAATTGCCCGCATTTCTCGCCTAGTTAAATAAAATGATATATACTTTAAAAAGTTTTAGTTTGATCATGTGTTAAAGTTGTCAAAACTATAGTCACAATAAAAAATCTTAGTTATGCACAAGGCCGTAGCTAAACAAAAATTTCGGGGGGGGGGATTAATGGTAAAAATATTGTTTTTGCTCTTACAGAGCCGATTTTACATACAAAAATTTACCATTTTGAAATTTTCGGGGGGCGTTTGAACCCCCATATTCACCCCCCTAGCTACAGCCTTAGTTATGCATACAAAGTTTAAATGTCTTATTTGTGTAAATAACGATGTATAACAAAGTAGAAACCTCCATAGTTAACAATGATTTAAAAGCATTTATTAAATATTTATCTTTGGTTTAATAATTTAATTATTCAACCAAAGGAATATATTTCATATAAATATTTAACATTACTGGCAACCCAATACACATGAAAGATATTGGGATGCCTACAAACAATATTTTAAACAATGTAATTCAATTCAATGTCGAGTTTGACACACGTTTTATTCAGGTATACATGAAGATTGAAGTTGATGTGTGCATTTTTAAACTTCACTATAAATCAGCATTTTATACGTGTGGTGCATGAAGTAAACCAAATTTTCAGGCTTTTCTAAACTCAAAATTTTACTTCATGCTTAATCAAGAAGTGGATGACCCTTGTTAAAGGTAAGTCATTTAATGCTACTAATTTTCTAGGAATACATTTTAAATACAGATAAAAAAAGCTCTTTGTATATACAAATAATTTCATTTCTGAAGTTTAGATGAATGGAAAATGACCTTTGTATATTTTAACAAAACTAATATTAAATTAATCTCTAAAATATTAAACAAAACACGATTTATTTGCCTTGTCTTTTATCTGTCAAAGAATCCTCGCATGTTTCCACAAAACACTTACCTTTACTTGTTTTACATTTGTCTCGGCTAACTTTATTTATTTATTAAATTATGCACTCCTCGCTTACTGTTACAACATACATTTCTTAAAACAAAACAATTGGTAATAAATTGAAGATGTGTTATTTTTTGTGTAAAGAAATCAACCTATAATATTCGCCATGTCAGCAATATTTGCCATTTCAATAATATTCGCCATGTCAGTAAAAATTGATAAAATCTACAATGTTCCTAGCTATCTAGACAAAAATACATAGTAAAATATCTCTTCAATTTTGGAATTTCTAAAACAAAAACCTCGTAAATAAAGTTAGATTTGATTTCGATTATATCGTAAAGATAAATCTACAATGTTCCTAGTTATCTTGACAAGAATACATAGTCAAATATCTCTTCAATTTTGGAATTTCTTAAACAAAAAAAAATGTTACCTCGTAAATAAAGTTTGATTTGATTTCGATTATATCATAAAGATAAATCTACAATGTTCCTAGTTATCTTGACAAAAAAAAATACATCTTCAATTTATCACGTTTCTTACTTCATTCCTTACACATTAACAGCTCTTGCGGAAAATACTCCTGTGGAATGGAAAACGGAGAAGGAAATAAACAAACAAAAAATACAAAAATAATAAAATTTTAAGGATTTTTACTGAAGGATATTTTTTTCAATAGGCGTAAAAAGAATAAACGAACGAGGAAAATAGTTAAAGACAACAAGACAATTTCCTCTTATTCATATATTCCTTGCTACCTCTATTCACGCGACTAACAAACATACAAAATAATAAAAAATAAAGTAATAGGAAAAACATGTAAAGAAAATCAATCAATAATAATAAGGTATACCATTCAGGATAATTTTTTTTTAAATTAAAGATGCGTCTGATCAGTGATAGTGTGAGTTCACAAAATTTTGATTCAGAAAGCCACCAAAATTTGAACTTTAATGTTGGCCATAATATAAAAAAGAAAAGATATACAGAAAAGTTTTTAATTAAAAAATAATCGAAAAATAAAACTTGGTCAAGAAAATTGATAAAAATGACGACTACTAATTTGAATATTGAAATATAAAACTATTTGAAGAAAGTTTTTTTTATTGATTTAGTGTTAAAAAAAATTAGTATACCAATGCATGTAAATATTCATTATTGAAGCTTGAAACGAGGGTTTTCCACTCCCAGATTAGGCATGAAGTAAAATTCCAAAAATTTGGTTTGGTCGCTCTGCTTCACTACGCTGCCATTTTTGTTTATGAAGAAGTACTTTTATTATTTATTTATTTTTATTAAACACCTTGTATATCTTATGTTCCTTGCAATTTTAAGTGACATTTTAAGTCAAAATCATATCATGACCATTTGTATGATTTTTATTGTACAATTAATAATATTATTATTAACAATATGTTATTATTATTATTATTATTACGTCAAAGTCAGTTGTTTGTCTGAAACAATATTTTGTAGCTTACACGTTATTTAATTAAATTGAATGTGTCACTTAAGCAAATTAATAGAAATCCATGACTAAAGAAACAAAAAAAGGAAGAAGATAATTAAAATAAAAAGACTTATTAATAATAAAATCACATTTAGTTTCAAGAAACAAAAAAATAAACGAAGAAATTAAAACAAAGAGTACTTAAGGGGCGTATTGCACGAAATAAAAACAAAAATAGAACTAAAAATTGGGGACAGAGTTTTACAAATACAGTCTGTACAAACTAACAATATTTATAATAATATTTATATATATATATATATAAAACTATACACTAACTAGAGCCATTAGTATTTACACTTACACATCAGCGTAACTTGAGACATTAAAAATTTGAGCCAAAAGTGAACACTCTCAAAATTTTCTTTCTCTCCCACTCGCTCTCGCTTTCTTGCTTTCTTTCACGTCCTAGGATAATACTAATTGTAAAAACTAAAATACCGACATTGACAAAAACCACCCTCCCTGCCAGTACTCGGTATTGAAATTTAAATTTATTTATGTATATAAAAAATCACGAAAAATTAATGGCGGAACTTCCCAATAACCGTTTTTTTCTTTCTTTCTTGTTTTGTTTAATTAAATTTGTAATTAATTAAATTTTAATAAAGTTCTAAATCTAACTGGTCATTTAACTCTTTTACATTTTTTTGAGCCCGGTTATTGCAAGTATTACACTATATGTTTATTATAAGCCTTTTCGTTTTTTTTTTCTTGTATGTGTGTTTGTTTTTTTCTTCTTCTTACATATTGTAGGCTACGTAAATGGGGTCCAATTGGTCGGCCAGGAAGCCGTCTCGGAGGTGCATGCGCTGCTTCTCACCGCGGCTGTTGATCGGTACCACCCCGGGGTCCACCACCACGACCACCCCTACGATCAGCTGGTGTTCCTCGAGGACGGTGTTCGTGACTAGGGGTACTAAATCCAGGGCTTCCGTTTCATTACCGTCCAATTCGACCACTACTACTAAGAGATTGGTCCATGTGAACACGGCACTGTAAAAAAATGACTAGCGTTAGTAACCAGCTGGTGATTGGTGGTGTAAAATATACTAGAATATTCGTGATGCTTATTGAAATGATTAAAATACATATTTCAACTGGCGTACAGCCATCTTATCAGCATGATAAAAAGTGGGTGAAAAAAAAATCTAATCGTATCCCAACATTAGCTGAGGTATGATGACCAAATCTGAGCATAAATCAACATTAGCCAAGGTACTATTTTGTGCGCTCTCTGGCATTTGCCGAAGAAAAACATTACGTATGTATTGAAAGTGTTTAGTCTGTCGCTTTTCAGGAAAATGTATAAACTTACCATTCAGCAATCTTCTTATGGCACCTTAAAACACTATTTTCTATATCAATTGGGTGATACCGCATCCCACGCAGCATGATGGTCTCATCCAGCGCACCCACGACGAACACCGCATCGTGCAATTCCGGCGCCTCAGTGGTAATATGCTGCTGGGACCCCAACGACTCCGTATCACTCCCCCCAACTGCACTCTCATCCCCAATCGCCTCAACCATCTCTGTGCGCCTTAAGAAACCCAAATAACCAGTTCTCGCGTAGACCTCGCCGGTACTCCCGGTCACCAAACGCGCGTTGAAATGATCAGCGTAATCACCCTCATCTCCATAGATAGTAAAATAACCGCTCGCGTTATGCCCACTCTGCACCCAAATTTCCCCTAAATGCGAATCACCGCATTGTCCTTTCGTTTCCGGATTGGCGATGATCACTTTAACCCCGGGCAACAATTTCCCCGATTCCATCACGCACAAACTGTTTGGACTTCCACGCTCTACCAAAGTAACACGATCATTGCGCAACGCGCGCAAATCCACGTAAACACTTGACGGTTCCGGGCTGGAAGCTCCTTGTAAACAAATAGCAACGTTAACTCGACAGCCAAATGAGGTGGAAACTGCGCGTGGACTCAGACCTAGCGCGCTGAAGAGTTTCGAGAAACTGGTGGTGAGGTTGATCCTTGGGCGTTCTTCGGCGACGACGACGCAAGTGCGCACGCAAGCCAGGTTCACGCCGCGCGTTTTGAGCTGGTTGACCGAGCTACCTAGGCCTTTAGTGCAGAGCTCCATGACGCCGTACGAGCAGAAGGTGTCGCGGACTTTGTACTGGCTGACAGCGCAGAGCCAGAGTGATGGGTTGACTTCCACTTCGGATGGTGGGATTAGGATTGAGTGGTGTCCGGAATATATACTGCTTAAGCACCTAGATTATAAAATGCGTAATGCACATTAGTTGTAGGGGCAACTGGAGGCAGAATAAGGAAGTCTCTACACGGTCTTGACTTACCATAAAGCAAATCCTAGCCCGCAGTACGGATCCAAACAAAGTGCGATATGCCTACTGGGATATAACTCACAAGCCAACTTCATACTCCTGCACAGATTCGTGACAGCCGCATGCGACATCTTTATTCCAGCCAGCATCCCCGTTGTCGAAACACTGAAATCCAGATACGCCAGCATCTCCGCCGTGGGTGCCCTGTATGCCAGTGGATTCTTCTTCTTCGGCATATCATCCGTATCTAAGATTGGCGGCCATGACTTCACGTCCACCACGTTACTCGCCTCCTTCGACTTCAGCAACTTGATCACAGCCTGCGATGATAGGATTATCACTGATTTTGAAACCTCCACGATCATTCTAACTGTTGGCAAGGTCGTTTGAAGATTTTGCGGGTGCGGAGGGCGGATCGTGACGGGGACGGCGCCTACATAGAGGCAGCCGTAGAAGGCGCAGATGAGGTCCAGGCCTGGGGGGAAGATCATGGCAACGTGATCGCCGGTGTTGATTCGGCCTTTTTCCGTCAAGAGGTTGCCTATCCGTTCAGCCCGTTTGTGCAGCTCGGAACAGGAGAGCACTTTGGCAACGGCGCCCTTGCTGTTCAGTAGGGTGAATATCACGTGGTCGGAAGTGCTCTGCGCCCGCCAGCGCAAGATTTCGGAGATGAAGTGGAGCTGTTTGAAGAAATTGTTTAAACATTACTTGCATCAAATAATATAATAAAAATGATTACACTTCCAAGTTATAAAATTTTACTAATCAAGAAATTGGAGACCTTTTTAACAATTAAGAAATGTAATAGTGACAAGAACCTCTTTCACTTAAACACGACCCAGGCTCCAGCATTATACTAAGTAGGTGTACAAAAATTAAGACACTTCGTCTAGGCTTATTTAACATTCATTACTTCTATAAAAAAGTTATTTGTCGTACCTTTTTGGAAGAATCGCTCTCATCATCGAGACCCATGTCCCTGCCCTGGGCGCTGGCCAGTCGGTTACCTTGCACGAGGTTCCCAACAATGACAGACGCCGGTCCAACGTCTGAAACACAGTCCGTTGCTGAAAGGCAGAGGAACAACATGCTATAGCATCTCACTCAAGCACAAGCTTTGATAGTCACAGTTAGTAATGAGAAAAGGGGGCACGGAAATACAGAAGTGATTCAATATTACCAATTAAAAATCGAGAAAAAAACACAGGAAAGGGTGTCTACGGAAAAATGTCCAACATAAAAATAATGTGTGCGCAGCCTCGTTCTTTCTTTCTTTCTCTTTGATTTCTCAAATAACCACAACCCTATCAACCAGAGTTCCACAGTGCCAGGGGTGCACAAGTGCGCGTGTGTGTGAATGATCTGCAGCCCCTTAAAAAAATGGTGATGGTTGTATTGTTATTAAGTTAGTGCTCGCCTCGCTTTATTGATAAGATGGTTTGTTACGTGGTATTGTTAAGTGATAAAAACAATAACACAACAAATACAAAAGAAAACTTCGTTATTTACAAAAAACTCTATTATTTACATTATGTAAGATAAAGAACCAGTTGCACAAAATTCAAGAGATAAGTTCATATCTAAATAAGTCAAAAATAAAATTTGTTCGCCTTCTACCTGCAATATCATTTTCAACTTAATTTCAAAGATTATCTCAAGGTTTAATTATTTTACTGCAACTAGTTCCTACTATAAGACAAAGACGTACAGAGAGAGAAAAACAGGGGGGGGTGAAAACTCGAAAATACGTGTGTGTATGTGATAATGAGACATGATAGGTGTATTCTTGGTTGTGGTGTGTGTTCTTACCTGAGTGAACCTCGCGCGGTTTGGGGAGGTTCGTGACGCACGTGTGGGGGCACAACAGGACGTTGGCCGGGTGCAGAGTGCCCTCCAGGAAGCGGCGCTTTGTTTCCGACAGGTGTATTCCCCCAAGAGGCGTCTTGGGGAGGAAATTAGGAGGAACTAGCGCCAGGCAGTAAATGCCGACTTGGTGGATTGAATCAACGGCTTGTAAGACGCGAGACATCCATTGGAATGACTGTAATATAAATTTTACGTTTATTTTTTCTCACTAATTTCATCTATTATTTAAAAATAATAAACAATCTTACCTCTTCTTCACTGCAATCAGGTCTCTGCTCGGCAATCACGCAAATCCGCTCGTCCCTCAAAACCCGATGACTGAAAACAGCGATCCTCCCCCTGTAAATAAACTTCATCGGCTCCACAGCCAGAACCGTGGCGATGATATCATCCGCATTGTGCTTCCTTCCTGTCACTGTCATCAGACCATCCCTCGAGCCACAGATGAACACCAATCCTCCAGGCCCCAAAAATCCTAATAATCCGGACCTCGTGTACTCAGCGTCGGAAATGGGCTTTCCGTCGGCGCCCAGGGGTTGCACCCTGAATGTGTTGTTGCTGAGCCCTTGCAGGCCCCAGTACTGGGCGCCGGTGCAGCCGGAGTTGACGCAGATTTCGCCGACTTCGTCGGTCTTGCAGAGGTAGGCAGGACCTTCCATTTTAACGACGACTATCACGCAGCCGGGCATCACCTGCCCGCAGTCTTGTAAAGTTAGAGACGTGAGGCTGTTTTCTTGATCGACGCGCACCACACCATAACTCAAACCTGATAGAAAATGGTTTTATAAGAAAAATATCCTTTTGGGCTACAGTTTACAGATGAAGTCAATTGAAAATGTTAATACAATTGTTTAGATGCACGCAAAATCGCAAAATAGTTTAAATGAAGATTACCAGTAGTGCATTTAATCTTTTAAAAATAAATACCAAATGCACAAGCTAGTACTCTAAAACTTAACAAATTAACTTCTATTGAACAATACTTTTATAGCATACCTTGCATGGATAAAACACCGCGTCCAGTAGCATTAACTCCACCCCTTCCAGGCCTCCTAACGGAAACAGTCAGCACCTCACTGGAACTAGCACAGGGGCAAATCGCGTCCGGCTTCAGCCCCTTCTCCTTGAACACAGCCAAAAACTGATCGCAAGAACTCAACGACCAGGGATTAGCACCGTCCGCCACGAGCAGCATCCTCAACGACCCCAAATTCACATCCTTGTGATCCTTCGTGGCCAAGAGACCCCAATGCAAATCTCTCGATTTTACAACGGCAATACTCGCTCTGTACTTCGTAATCATCTGCATCCAGCTCGCCGGGTTTACCTTCATCAAAGCATATGGGATATAGATCACGTGCATTCCGTTTAATACGCTTGTCAAGACGGAGTGCCATAAACCGACTTCGCGCTTGAAGTCCAAAACGCAGACCATGTTTTCGCCCTCCGTGTAGTTGCAAGCCATTGTTAGGGTGCGGCAATGAGAGAGCATTGCAGCGCGTGTGATTGTGACCCCCATTACGGACCCATCTCGATCCGTGCTGTATTCTATGTAAGCTGGGGTTTCATCTGTTAGCCTAGGCTGGGGCAGCCAGTCCTTAGGGGTCTTTGCCAGGTGCTCGGTTACGAACCAGTGTAGTTTGGGCCAGCCTTTAAACTGCGCGACTTCCCCTGACGTGGTTTTGGGCAACCCTTTCAAACACGCCTCTGAAGTTAACGCGACCTGCACCCCGCAACTCCCCAAGAGGAATCCGATTTGCAATGAGCCAGCATCGCGTCTGGTGATCGGGACTTCGATTGGAACTGGTACGATTCCTGCTTGTAAGCAGCCATAGAATGCGCAGAGGAAATTGATCGGGTCGTTGTTGGGGTAAACCAGAGCGATCCGATCGCCGCTTTTCAAGCTGGTGTCGCCGTTTCTGTTGAAGGCCTTCGTTAGCAAGGCGTAGGCGATTTTGTAGGAGCGCGACAGAAGTTTGCCGTAGGTTAGGGTCGTGGTGAGTTTCCCGTTAGGGTCTAGTACGGTTGCCACTGGGGCTTTGAAAGAGGCTGATCCGTAACGGGTTATAGCTGCTTCTAAGTTACGAGGAAGACCTGATGGTACCACCAGTTGATCACCAACTGCTTGGGTCATACAGCTGCCTATTTTCATACAGAAAAAAAGAAAGAATTACAACCAGACAAATCAACTTCTGGATATAAAACTAAACAGGAACAGCTAGACAAGCTGCACAAAAACAAAATGAAATAAAACAACCAATTAAATAAATTGATTAATTGAGTTACGTGAAGATTGCATTAATTTGACGAATAAAAGCACTAATAACCTTTCTTCACAATCTTGTGAAGAAAGGTTATTAGTGATTTTATTCGCTAAATCAACCAATTAAAATTATAACATTTCCATTTTAGCTTAAGTATCGACAACACCATTAAATACTTTCAACCAACGTATATATTTCTTATTATCTTAGCGCCTTACAAACTCTTGAAAGTTTACATTTATTCTTACCTTCTGGTTTTGGTGCGTTAGGATCTTTCGGATTCGCGGCGATCTCCAACTCGATATCGTCGTCTTCGTAAAATTCTGGTAGGGGTCTGCGCTTAGGCCTCTTCAGAGTGTTGAGTAGCTGCTGGATTTTAGCGGAAACCTTCCATCTTCCGGTCCCGGTGCCAATGGTATCACCCGATGTCGATGTGGCGTAAGGATTGACCCTATCGGCGCCGGCATTGTTGTTCCTTCTTCCGCCTTGGGCCGTGTTGTGCGTCACATCCGGCGGTTGCGTATCTAAAATCGTACGATAATCTTAAAGATTATCAGAAGGGAGGAATGAGTTATTTTGTTAGTAAATGGTATACATGTATGTTGATAAAAAATAAAGAAAAATTCATTTAGGAAATTAAGCGGAAGAAAAATAAAGTATACTAAAAAAATAATCTGTAAACTAGAATCTTGCAAATAATCTTCTAAAGTGGTACAAACAAGTTGAAGATAACCTCAGATCAGCTAATAATGCCAAGACTATGTTACAACTCATTTCTGGAGAAATTTACACTTAACTACCTTTCTTAGAATCAATTCCTTTTATCGTGATACAATTTTGTGTGCGCTTTTTGGTTATAGTATGGAGTTGTGGTGTGAATTGTTATTTTTTCTTTTAACTTACATGGTCTCAAATTTTGCAAGTCGTACGAAATATCAGTGATGTCTGTGCTTCTGGGCGACCTGTGATCCCAGGAAGGCGGAGGTGCCGGCAGCCTCTGCCTGTGATGCGGGGGCGGGGGTGAACCGGTGCTGCTGGTGTCCGACATCGGCGGGGGCGGCAACATCTGGGGGGTTCCCCTCATTTTCTCCCGTTCTGGTGTGCTTGTTTCTTCATTCACAACACTGTCTTCATCTGATGAAGACTCTGCAATCAACGGCAACAAAATAATTAATTAACTAGAGGTTTTAAACAAAAACTGAGACTAAGTTTTGTATTTTTTCGATGAACATTACCTCTGTCAATAAATTATTATTTGCATCCAATCAAGATTTTCAGGCTTTTTTGAACTCCAAATTTTACTAAACGCGCCAGGCGTTTAACGCTAAGTTCAAATCAAACTGCTTCAGCAGTATATTTTAAACTTCACAATATTTTGATCGACTAAACCAAACTTTTAGGTTTTTCTAAACTCGAAATTTTACATTAGGATACGTACATACAGAGAATTTTTCTTTTAGCTAAACATATGCACAACCTGTTAATTTTCCGACATCCGTTATTTTTTTAAAGAGTTCAAATTGAAGCCTTAATCGAATGTTTAAATTTGTCTCAGGTCGCGCAGCGACCCGAGACCAATTTTCTGAGCTTTTCTAAACTCGAAATTTTACTTCATGCGCCACGTCTATTAAACACTAAAATATTTTGAAATTTATGTATATTTAAACCCTACTTGAAATCAGTGTTTTATACGGGTGGCGCATGAAGTAAAATTTCGAGTTTAGAAAAGCCCAGAAAATTTGTCTCTCTGCGCGACCCTCGACAAATTTTCACGAGGCTTTTCTAAACTCGAAAATTTACTTCATGCTTAGTCTGGGAGTGGAAAACACTCGTTTAAAGCTTCAAATTGAACTTTAAAAAAAAAACAACTAATATCTAAAGATTTAAAGAAAATAAACTTAATTTGGAATACGTATACGTTGAAGAAAAACTCCCTGTATATATTTAGAAGAAAAATTACCTGTATGTAAGACATCAATGAACTAATTACTTACTTACTAAACATTTTCTTTAGTATTATATTGTACTTTTTGTTTTGTTTTTCTGGCATTATAAACTAAGTCCTTACTTACTTAACATTATCTTAAGTATTATATTGTGCTTTTTGTTTAGATTTTGTGGCATTATGTTTAAAAACAATAAGAACACAATACAAGCTCCATTGCAGAGTAGGTATGTATAATAGAAAAAATAGATTCGATTTTTCTATACTAGACATTTTAAATATTAATTGTTTCGTCTTAATTTGTTTATAAAAAAAACACACTTAGGCTTTTAAACAAGTGAAACAAAGTATGTGATCTTATGTTAATTTATTTTTTTACAAAATTATCTACATATTCAGAACCTTAAATATGTAATTTTACAGCCTACATCAAATCTAACCAAGTTCTGAGCATTTTAAACAAATATTAAAGAAAATTCGATTATTACTAATACAAATATCTTTAAACGATCACGTAATAATATTAATTGATAACTTTGAGGCTATCTATTGTTTTATAGCTAAAATTTGATGTTATTTAAGATATAATTAAGTTCATTCTTGTATTGAAAATCATGGATATTGATTTTTGTAAAATTTCAATATATAATTAATTTGATACGATCATTAATAATTCGCTAAGTTTATTCGTCATAGCTAAATATCATTTGTTGGTTTGTATTTAGAACAAACCAACAAATAATATTTAGATGTAAGGAATAATATTAGGGAATTATTAATGAAAAATGTAATAACAAAGCTTGTGTCAAATTCCCTTAGACTTCAGCTTTGTTTGTATAAATAAGGATTTTATTCATTTGTCATAACTATAACTTGTTATTACCAAACTAAAAGTATTAGTTGAAAAAAGTGCATTCAATTTTGAATTCAATAAATTATAAAACAATAATTAATGAATATTTTATCTATTATAAATGCAAACCATATAATAAAATAACCGTTTTTGTTTTACTACCGGAAATAAACATTTCGGGAATACAAATGAATTTGAGGCCAACCCATCGAAAGTACATACTAATTCAACAAACACAAAATCTGGCCGTCACGTAGAATTTAAACAAGTCTTCACTGGTTAACACAAGGTCAGATCTCTGATAAGAGCCTAAACTATGTAAACTAAGTTTGATTTATATCTATTATTCAAGTCCAGATAAATATAGGGCCAGTTACAAAAATATTATGAACTAAATTGCACTGAATTGCTAAATTGACTGCTAACGCCTACCTTTTAAGTCAGTTGTTATTAGTAGTAATAATAGTTTAGTATTGAGTTAGAAGAAATTAGTATTAAGTACTACTAGTTTTTACTAACTCAACTTAAGCTTTACAAATTTAGGGCAAGTTGCACAAATATTTTGAACTGAGTTCCTCTCTTAATTAGTTCTAAATGACATTTTCTTTTGTTCTAATATCGTTTTTCAGTTCATAGTCGTCGCTTATAAAGGGTGGTCCATATAATGGTTTCTTTTTAAAAATTCAAAAAAATTGATATATTATTGGTTTATTCGAAAGAGCAAACATTCCCATGATTTATGGAACACGATATCTTTCATGTATCTGAATCGGCTGGCATCGTAGCAGCGCATCCTGTCAACCCAATTTTCCAAGACCTTGGTGACGGTTTCAGGCTCTATCTCACGAATGGCTTGCTTGATATTAGCCTTAAGGACCTAAATTGTTAATGGATTGTTTGCATAACAATGGTCCTTCGCGGCTAAAAAGTCTAACGGCGTCAAATCGCAGCTCCGATGTGGCCAATTGACATCGCTGAGACGGCTGATAACACGATTATCGAACTTGGCGCTCAAAAGATCGATTGCGCATGGGCTGTGAGGCATGGCGCGCCCTCTTGCTGAAACCAAAGATCGTCCAAGTCCATGCCTTCAATTTTCGACCACAAACAATCGTTTATCATGCCTCTATACCGAAAAATGGGCCAATGATGCCACCGCTCCAAAATCCGCACCAAACTGTAACTCCCTGAAGATGCATGCGACAGTTTTGCTTGTTAACATGGCCGCCGAGATGAAAATTCGCCTCGTCAGAAAATATTATTTTTCGAGCAAAATCGTGGTTCATTTCGAGTTGCTTTAAGGTCCAAACTGAGAAGCGATAACGAAACGGATGGTCGTAAGCCTTCAATTGCTGAGTCAATTGATGCTGACTTACTGTCACGATTTAGAGCGGGGAAGAGCTGCCACTGTCGAAATAACATAAAGGGTGATCAACAATGATTGTAGACAAGTTAAATTTCCCGCCGAAAAATCTGGGGAATTTGATCGCTCCAAGTTCATTCCAAGGAAAAATTAATAAACAGTAACTCGATTTGACATTAGCAGCGTCGTGCGTCGTATTTTTCCATTGTGTTAATTCATTCTTCGAAGTAAGTTATTTTTCATTCTGTTTCATAGACATCAGTTCTTATCAGGACTACTTTGTGTAAGTCTTTGTTTTGTGGTAAGTGATTTGCTGTTTTTAAGGTTAAAAAATTAAAAAATTTAAGTTTAATCCTAAATTTACAGATTTTAAGAGAATTCGCTTGTGTTTACCGTGATGTTTGCACCACAGCATGATGCTTTCATCCTGAAGGCTCATTATCGAAGTGGAACTATGAATGAAGATGGCACATGGACTTACTCATTACAATCGTGTTTGAATCAATTTATTCAAGCCTTCCCCGATGTGGAATGTGGACACATTCCTTACAAAACATTTTCCTCGAATAAAACCCGCATTGTTGACCGTTTTGAGGGAAAGAATTGTATCTGTAAGGGCATGTCAGCTGGAAGACTGCCTATCTTAACAGAAGAGGTTGTTGGCGACATTCAACAACGACTTGAACAAAGCCCAACAAAATCTTTAAGAAAACTTTCAGCTCAAACGGGTATGTTCTTAATTTTAACGTGCACACAAATTTTAATGTTTAATCCTTTTACAGGAGTATCGTATGGAAGTTACATAAAAGCCGCAAAAAAAATCTGCATTTGCACCCGTATAAGGTATCGTAGTTCAACAACTTCAGCCACTTGATTTCCAAAAAAGAATTGATTATTGCAATTGGTTTAATCAGAATTTAAATGATAATGGTATGTTGGACAAGACCTTTTTTACTGACGAGGCGTGGTTTCACTTGTCAGGATATGTGAACAGCCAAAACTATCGTACGTGGGCTACAGAAAATCCTCATACTTTTATTGAAACGGATTTACATCCACAAAAAATTGGTGTTTGGGTAGCAATTTCGAGACGTCGGATAATTGGCCCAATATTTTTCAACGAAATAATCAATGCGGAGCGCTACCGAACACTAATTCTAGATGAATTTTTGAATCAATTGCATGATGACGAACAGATAATGGGTTATTTTTAGCAAGATGGAGCCACTCCTCATACTGCGTTGGCGACATTAAATTACTTGAGGGAATTTTACGCTGATCCCTTGGTAAGCGACGGATTATGGTCACCACGTTCGCCAGACCTCACTCCGTGCGATTTTTATTTATTCGGGCATTTAAAAAATAAGGTTTTTAAAAATCGAATGCATACGCTAAACGAGCTTAAAGCAGCAATTGAAGAAGAGATAAGGAACATAAATCCGGAGGAGCTTCAACGAGTATTTCAAAATAAAAAACGTAGAGTTAACATTTGCCTAGAAAATGAAGGCCATCATTTTGAACATTTATTATAAAATTAGGGAAGCTAACTCTACGTTTATTAAAAATACACAAAACATTAACTTAACTTCAATTTACTTTGTATATTTAATTAAAATTGTAAAAATTTTATATATATGTTTTCGAAGAGCACTGGTGGTCATTAATCTGGATAAAACTTTTTAAGATTATGTTAGAATTAGCAATGTAGTTATCATAATGTATGTGTGTAGTCATTCTGCGGCTCTTAAACTTTTGTTATTTCTTATTTTGTATTATTTCAATGTTAAAGAGGTATCTCGTGAATAAATAAATAAATATAGTTATGATTAAATATTTAATTTATTTTGGAAAAAAATGTTTGCTACGCCAATGGAAAAGCAATCTAGGGGATTTTCTTTTCATATAATCAGTTGTACCAACATTTTTTGGGGCGGAAATTTAACCTGTCTACAATCATTGTTGATCACACTGTATGATTCAAAAAGAAAGCACTAGATGGACCCTCTGTATTTAGCAAAATATTTTGAGACTGTAATATAGTTGCATAACTTTTACTAATAAGATTTGATTTTCACCAAAACAATACTTTGCCTTTGTATTACATGTGGGTAGAATTGCCAACCGTCCTTTTGGGAGGACTATCCTCCTTTTGGCTATAATGTCCTCCCATCATTCCTCTGGCTAAAATGTCCTCTTTTTATCTCATTTATTATTATATATTACGTATTTGGACTTTTAGTGTATGGGAATTTTATGACCCTGAATCATAAATGAGTGGACATTTTGGAAAGGACTGAATCTCGATTTATTGAATACAATTTAAGAATGTAGGCAACCCAACCAACACCCAACGAAGTATTGTCGGTTGTCGAATTCGTCGACACGGCGCACAGAGGTGCTAAATCCAGGACAATTGGAAAAAACTTCATATTCTTTAAATATACTGTTCTAAAACTTTGTTTTTTCGGATCGTAGAATTCAAGTCCACTATTAATATTTAGGTATCATCGGTAAAAACAAAATGTTGGGACACGTAAAATTTGGACCCCTTATTTCCTCTCATTTATATATGTTTATTGTCACTCCATATTATCTTTAAAAAACCTGAATTAACCGGTATAAATTTGGTTTTATTTGACATTATCCAATTTTCGATATGTCCCAACATTTTATGTCCACCGATGGCACTTAAAAATCTTTTCAAATGTGTTTTTAGTAAATAAAAAATGAAATATAATTTTTAGTTGTCATATTTTTGTTTGACTAAACAATAAGTTTGATTTACAAGTTGCTATACCAGGAGTTTTTCTTTTAAGTATACATACCCCAATTATGTGCTGTGAATTTTTAGATATTTGTTGTTGTTTTTTAAGGGTTCAATTTGAAGCTTTAAACGAGTGTTATCCCCTCCCAGGCTAAGCATGAAGTAAAATTTCGAGTTTAGAAAAGCCTGAAAATTTGGTTTGGTCGCGTAGCGCGAAGCGCGGAGCGACCAAACCAAATTTTCAGGCTTTTCTAAACTCGAAATTTTACTTCATGCGCCACGCGTACAAAACACTGATTTAAAGTAAAGTTCGCTTGTTCACCACATTCCAGTGTTTTCAGTGTTTAATACGCGTGGCGCATGAAGTAAAATTTCGAGTTTAGAAGAGATTGAAAATTTGGTTTGGTCGTTCCGCTTTGCTGCGCGATCAAACCAAACTTTCAGGCTTTTCTAAACTCGAAATTTTACTTCATGCTTACCCTGGTAGTAGAAAACACACGTTTAAAGCTTTAAATTGACATATTAGAAAAACGTATGCATGTACAATTAAAAGAAAAATTCCCTGTATATGTAGGTTATATGAATGCGGGTCTCAAAATATATAGTCATATATTTTGAGATATACTTATTAATAAATAACAAAATAAATAAATAAATACATTCTCACTTTATTTGGATAAACTTTAATAACTTGAAAGGTTGCAAAAAGTTGCACGTAAGTTTTTGAGGATTTGTAGATTAAATCTCTCCCTAACAAGAAACAAAGGTAAGAAACCGTAGCTTTCCGAAGCTATTTTCGTTTTGGCTGAGAAATAAACAAAATCTTTGAAATAGAAAAGTCTTGGTATATTCTCTAATAAACCCGCATTAAAAGATTTTTTATAGGTGTTTTTTCTTTAACGAAAGGATACCTAAGATTATGCACAACAAAAATGCAAACAACGCATTCAATAAAAAATGTTACAGATTTGTTAAAAACATTGAAAAAACAACAAAAATATAAATTCAAGTAGTTGTAAAAAATATGTATAGTTGAAATCAGGAGAGAAGTCCTATGATTGATGTGGAAAGTGTGGTTCAATTTTTTTAGAGAGTTTGTCAACAGTTGTATCTGCAACAATTTTTCCTAGTTGTGTCAAATTTTGACGTTACATGACAATGCCATATTGTTTAGGTCGCGAGTATATTAGTGTTCTTTCTTTTAGAACAGCTTACATTTTTTAAATATTCGTTGTTTTCTCAAAAGAGTTCAATTTGAAGTTTAAACGAGTGTTTTCCACTCCCAGGTTAAGCATGTAGTAAAATTTCGAGTTTAGAAAAGCCTGAAAATTTGGTTTGGTCGCGTAGCGCGAAGCGCGGAGCGACCAAACCAAATTTTCAGGCTTTTCTAAACTCGAAATTTTACTTCATGCGCCACGCGTATAAGACATTGATTTTAAGCGAAGTTTACTCGTTCACAATATTCAGTGCTTTCAGTGTTTAATACGCGTGGCGCATGAAGTAAAATTTCGATTTTAGAAAAGCCTGAAAATGTGGTTTGGCCGCGTAGCGCTACGCGACCAAACCAAATTTTCAGGCTTTTCTAAACTCGAAATTTTACTTCATGCTTAGTCTGGGAGTGGAAAACACTCGTTTTAAGCTTCAAATTGAACTCTTTAAAAATATATACCTAATAGAAAATTCACTGTATGTATACTTAAAAGAAAAATTCCCTATATAACAGATTAATTCGATGACTATTCGCCAAATCTACTGAATGCGCATTCGATTCAACGAACATTTTTGTCTGAGCTTACACAAAATCAACAGAAATGCATTATTTATTTCTGTAAATACCAAAACTATTTAGTAGATGTGGAAATTGGAATTATACCACTTAAACTCACATTTAAAACGATTGTGCACATTAATTAAAATGATTTGAGGCTAGGTTTTTGCAGATTTAGTTTTACGATGACATTGTCAAAATGTGACGTTTAACCTTAAAATATCAAAGCTGCATACCGAAACATACGTTTTCGCATGTTCCATCTAAAACAATAGCAGACCAATTATGAACAATTTAATTAAAACACTTAACTTTGTTTTACCACTTTTATTTTACTTTACATATTATGAATTTTTCTGTCTCTTTTCACACATGTAATCTGATGACATCAAACTATTTTCGTATTGCATGTATTGGTGCAGAAAGCACTACTAATCAAGAAAACCATGGGACAAATCTTGTGAATCGTACCTAATACATTACTATGTTGATGCAATTAAAAAGAAAACTCTCATGTTAATTTTTAACCACCCTTAATCTAACCCCCTTCCTCAACCCTTTCTCCTTTTGAAACAGGAATAGTTGGCTACCCTACATTTAGTTAATGTACAAAAAATAGAAAACACTATACCTTGAAATAACAAAAAAATCCTAGTGATGATCCTTCTTCAATTTGGAAAACGTTTGACCATATTTTTTTGAATCCATCACTGCGTGTACCACAAAACAAAAAATTCTACTGACGATACGTGACACTCGATACCAGATTGTACCAGGAGTATTATCATGTAAACCAGTTTTCGTCACTGCACTAACAAAACAATTCTGCACTTTTATCAAAAAATCCACAAATTGAATCACAAATATTATTTATTTGAAAACGCGATAACGAGACACGCAATCACCGAACAACCTGATGTCAATTCCGACTGAACAAATGACTAACAACTTCATCACTTGTTCGCTTCTCGACCGGTGACTGGTCGTGACTGGTCAGACGTAGGAGAGACATCATGAATATAAATAAAAACCGCACTGACTCATGATTAGCATTTTAACAGAAACGGTCCTTCTCTCTTTATTATTTGTCGAGAGTACCCCTGAGGGCGAATCGTACTACCTACACTCGAAATTTCTAGGGGGGACTTGTGCAAATGAGACCCTGTCGAGAGTAAATACAATGGTTAAATGGCGCGTGACGGATTTTTTTCGAGAGATAATCGAACCGAGGAGGAAAGCGGTGTGTGATAACGGCGGATGTGTTGTAGAAAATTCCCAGATTGTATTGTCCACAAAATCTGGGAATACACTTTGAGGCTATAACCATTATAAGGATGTGGGCTAAAGTTTTTTTTTTTCAATATGCAAATCGAATAATTGGATGTGGATTTGAATAAAAGTGTGAGTTTTATACTCTGGTGATACTAATTTATGGGCGGCTAACCCGAGTGCCAGTTTGAGGCCCGAGGAGCAGGCCAGTTGAATAAAAAATGAAATTTTTATTCTACATAAACCACAATATTTATGAAATTTATTGTAGACAATAAGAAAATGTATTTTTTTTTTCAAAATGTGTAAAAACTAAACTTCCCGCTTTCATTAATTTTCATTTTTAGTATAGGGTGTCCCAGATCATCCGTATCAGCCTTTTTTTTTGAGAAAACGGCTACTCTTAGAGAGTTAGGACAAACAAATTTACAACAAAAGCCGTGTTAAAGAAACAATGGTGATATTGTTTTTTCGGAAAAAGGTTGGCATCCCTGAGAGTTTGCTTAAAAATGTCAATAACTCAAGATTTTTAAATGGCACGATAGGTCAAAAGTGGTATGATTGAAAGGTCTTTAAAAAATAAGCAACTTTTGTAAGAAACATAATTTTGTTACTGGCATCAATTTTGAGTAATATCTGATCAAAGTTATTAAATTTCAATTTTTCATGGATAACTTATATCAAAGATTGAGTTTCAAATGTCAGTTAGACCTTTCAGATACATTCTGACCAAGGCCGTGGAGTCGCTAAAGAAATATTCGACTCCAACTCCGTCTCCGACTCCTCCATTTGTCGATAATCCTACGCCAACTTCGACTGCTGCTTCGAATCATAAAAACATTTTAAAACTTTACTTAATAATGCAATTTTTTGCAATACATATTAATTTTTAATGGTTACTACATCACCGATGTGAAGATAGCCACGGATTTTCCTGCCACGGATTTTGGCGCCTCCACCATCACACGAATTATGAAACAGATTCCCCCGAATTTCAAAATTGCATAACTCCCAAACCACATATTTTATTTTCAAAATTTCTTCTCTAATTGATTAAACAATATATATAGAACGATTATAAATAACCAGAATGTTGGAACTCTTAATTGTTTTTTATTTAAACAATATATTGCTGTCCGGCGTATGTCACCTTTCATACCTAATATTAAAAAAAATCATATCTCTAAAACTCCTATTTTATTTTACAAATGTCTTTGCTAATTGCTTAAACAATATATCTAGAACGAGCATAGATGGTCAAAATGTTGTCACTCTCATTTGTTAATTATTTAAATAATATATTGCTGTCCAGCGTATAGCACCGTTTATAACAAAGATTACAAAAATCACATCTCTAAAAACTCCTATTTAATTTAACAAATTTCTTTGCTAATTGTTTAAACAATGTAACTAGAACGAGCATAGATGGTCAAAATGTTGTCACTCTCATTTGTTAATTATTTAAATAGTATATTGCTGTCCCGCGTATGTCACCTTTCATACCAGATATTAAAAAAATCATATCTCTAAAAACTCCTATTTTATTTTACAACTTTCTTTACTAATTGTTTAAACAATATATCTAGAACGAGCATAGATGGTCAAAATGTTGTCACTCCCATTTGTTATTTGAAAATAGGAGTCGGAATTATACGAAATTTCTAACTCCATGGCTCCGATTTCCTCATCACAAAAATACTTAAATTCCGACCCCACAGTTTTGACTCTAACTCCGAATCAGAGTTCACAGCACTGGTTCAAACTGTTTTCATTTACTTCTAAACACTGTTGAACTATTCTAGTCCTAATACCAGAGGCCCTATGTATCTACTTTTAAAACAAGGTAGATATTTGGTAACTTCAATCCAAAATTACTCAAAACAAACGCCAGTTACAAAAATATTTTTCCTACAAAAGTTGCTTATTTTTCAAAGACCTTTTGAATGATACTACTTTTGACCTATCATGCCATTTAAAAATCTTGAGTTTTTGACATTTTTAAGCGAAATCTCAAGGATGCCACCTTTTTTGGGAAAAAAACAACACTGTTGATTCTTCAATATGGCTTTAGTAATAATTTTTTTATATCCCAACTCTCTAAGACTAGCCGTTTTCTCAAAAACTGCCTGATACGGGTGGTCTGGAACACCCTGTAGATATGCTGAAGCATAATACTCTGTAAATGCATTAAACGAGTGTCTCCACTCCTTGAATAAAACTCGAAATTTTACTTCATGCGTCACGCGTATAAAACACTAATTTGACGTAAAGTTCAAGATATATCACATTAGCATACTGACTTTGCAGTATATTTTAAACTATCCAATATTTCAGTGTTGTATACAGCTGGCGCATGAAGTAAAATGTCGAGTTTAGACATTTGGTTTGGTCGTTCCGCTTCGCTCTTGTTAAAGATAGAAAAAAGCGTCTTCACCAAAGTTGCTAGACTTAACATAACCTAAACATATTTTTATGAATACAGGGTGCGATGTAAAGACATTAGCGGATGCAACTTGCTTATTTTAAATAGATCACCCTGTATATTATTTGGTTTCTGAATTCCTGATAAAAATTACTTGTCATTTTGATAAAAACATTCGGCCTAAGTCGTACTGAGGTATCATTAAATTCATCTTTGCAACCATTTTCGAAAATATTCAATTTCAACAACAACAAAAACTTAAGTTTTGCAGAAACAACCAAATTAATGAATTCTAAGTTTTTGTATGTGTGTTATTAATTTAGTTTTTTTTACCTGAATCGTGTCTGTCTCTGTCGGGACTTCTGGCCATCACAGAAGTCCTCTTCGAAGGCATCGGCATCGAGGGTTTGTGGCGATTTTGCATGGCCTGCGCAAGGGCCTGCTGGACGGCCTCCTGGCGCACTTCTACAAACATTAGACAAGACTATATTTCAACAACACGAAAATAAATCATAAAGAATTATAGATGTAAAGGCTGCATAAAAGTAGGGTAGAAAATGTTAGTATATAAGACAAAAAAACACAAAACATCGATCAAACAGGACAACATAAAAATAGCACATTTTCTACAAAACCAACATTCCAGTACAGAAAATATTAACAGGTTTGTTAAAATAAAATGTAATAAAAATAAGTATTTGGTGTTATTTACAAGATAAAGATTATAATATACAATTAGAAGAAGCGCGATAAATCGCCATTTTAATAAATAAAGTACTGGGCGTTAAATTGTTACCAGAATGCAAAAACTAGGTAACTCAAAGACATAGATTTATTCGGAATAGTTATTTAAGTAAGTTACGTGTGAAATGCTGCTTTTGTGCATGATTTGCTAGAAATGCACAAAGCCATTTATTAAACACAAGTTGCCCACTACACTTTATTGACGACCAATATTTTTTATGGCTTTTAGCCCTAGAATTTTTCTGGTGCCCAAATAAATGTTTTGTGCACTGCATGTTATTTATTACTAAGATATACAGAGAGTTTTTCTTTTTAGTATACATATCTCTATATACTGTATACGCCGTAAATTTTCAGATATTCGTTGTTTTTACACATATTTCAAATTAAACTTTCAAACGAGTGTTTTCCAATACCAGATTAAGCATGAAGTAAAATTTCGAGTTTAGAAAAGCCTAAAAATTTGGTTTGGTCGCGTAGCGCGAAGCGCGGAGCGACCAAACCAAATTTTTAGGCTTTTCTAAACTCGAAATTTTACTTCATGCGCCACGCGTACTCAACACTGATGTGATGTGATGTTCAGAATACACGTTTTTATCATACTGCTTTAGTAGATTATTTTGAACTTCACGTAAAACCAGTGTTTTATACGCGTGGCGCATGAAGTAAAATTTCGAGTTTAGAAAAGCCTGAAAATTTGGTTTGGCCGCGTAGCGCTTTCAGGCTTTTCTAAACTCGAAATTATACTTCATGCTTAATCTGGGATTAGAAAACACTCGTTTAAGACCTTAAATTCAACTATTTTAAAAAACAAACGATTATCGGAGAAGTTACAGCTTATGCATGAATGTAAGAATATTTAAACGAAAAATTCCCAGTATATTTGCCAAATTTTCAGGGCCGAAAGGGATAACAAAGTTAACATGAGGCTTCAACATAAGTATGAATGAAATTGCCAATACTTGGTTGTAGAATACTTCAAAACATTAAAAGTGCAACTCTTTTCGCAATCTACGACAAATTTGTCTTACAAAAGTGTTTAATTTAGTCTTTGTAAGACAAAATTGTTGTAGATTGAGAAACATATCGCACTTTTAATGTTTTTAAATAAAGCTTATGGCATACATATTTAAACAATTTGTACAGGGTGTTTTTTTCTAGAGGTAAAGAACTTCAATCATGAATACCTGTTAAACGAATGTCAGAATGGGAAGCAGTTGGTGGCAATTTTGTTCAGTAAGCTTTGGCAAATTATCATGCCAAAGCTCAAAGATTACAAATTCTGAAAATGTATTTTCAAAATGCTCCTTCTGTTCATCAAACTTATAGAGCACTTCGCCCATTTACTGATTTTTACCGCCAAATAATTGTTAGTGATGAGGCTTATTTTTGGATGAATGGACTCGTGAATAAGCAAAATTGTGTTACTGTGTAGTGTGGATTGCACGCTGGAGGTATCATTGGCCTCTACTTTTTCAGAAATAAAGACAAACCCAATGTTACCGTCAATGGCGAGCGCTACAGGTCAATGATTCGAATCAACACAAATCTGTTGAGAACTAATGGTTTCAACAGGATGGCGCAACTTGCCATACCGCGCTTGAAACCCTCACATTGTTGAAAGAGACGTTTGGTAATCAAATTATTTCGAGAGATGGGCCTGTTAATTGGTCGCCTAAATCATGTGATTTGATCCCATTGGACTACATTTTGTAGGGCTACGTCAAATCACTGGTCTATGCTGATAAACCAGCAACGATTGAAGACTTAGAGGTCAACTTTCAGCGCGTAAATGAAGAGATTACGCTGGCCAGATTGGAAAAAGTTATGAACAATTGTACCAATAGAATGATTCATCTATGACGCGGTGGTCACATGCCTACAATTATTTTTAAATATTAAATGCCATTACATTGGCTACCTATTAAAGCCAAAATATCTGTTGTTTTATTGATTTTTATGTGTTTTATATAAAAAAGAAGTTCTACACCTATAAAAAAAAACACCCTTTACATGTTTAATATTCCATTTCATCGTATATTCTTCATATGATCTAGTAGAACTTTAGCCATATTTATCGACGCACAAATTTAGCATTTTGGTGAAATCGTAGATAAAAATAATTACATCTACTCCTTTTGAAGTCTGTAAGATTTTTATACCGTGCGATCGTTTAAATTTTGATTTAGAGTAGGCATCACTTTTTTTGTGCTGTTGCTCAGAATGCTAATTGAATGATGGAATAAATGTGAGGTTATGGTAAACTATGTGTTAACAGTCAGTAGTGCCAATCTAATTTAAAATTCAAAGTATACTCTAAATCATGTTTTAAATAATCGCACGGTATTTTACACTAAACTTTCTCTCCTGGGTATCACTCCCAAAGAAAAAGGAATGCAGTTTTACCTTCCTTTTACAGGCCTATCAACTTAGTCTGAAAATAAAAATAAATAACTCAACAATTCCAATAGCAACAATAACAATTCCTAGTTCTTGCAGTCAGATAACGATATGCTATTATTCCCACCGACCAAACACATTAAAGTAATGTTTCATTAACATTAAAGCAACGTTTAATGTTGCTACAATGTTGATATAACGTTATTTGTTTGTTTTTCTTTGCTCAGTGGGTTAATTTCATTTCCACTTAATGACGTTAAATTTCCACTTAATGACGTTAAATTGAAATGCAGAAGCTAGTGAACAGAATAATTTATTCTTACACAAGATACGTGAAATTAGTATTTCTAAAAGAAAGCGCTGTTTCTATTTTAAATTTAAAAAAAATATATACATAATTCTTACATAATAAAATCTAATTTTCAAATATTAGGTATATCGAATTATCCCGAATCTTGAAAACAGAGTACATTTCGTTTGATCAGATTCTTGTTTATCTTGCGAAACAATAACTAATTTTCTTTGTGGAAATTAAATTACATTATTCTGGACCGGGCCGAAGGAAATCCAGACGCTGTTTCTTTTCAGAAATTTATATCACTGATTTAATAAAGAGTCAACGATAAAATAGTCCGCCAATAAACTAAATTTAGCTGCGAGAAAATAACGAGGAAAAACAAAACGTTCGAAAGAGAGGCATTTATGTATTTTACTTGTTTTCAAAAATTAATTTCCTTTGTATTCAGACTGTTTGTTTTATGAATAAAATAAAACACTTTAACTTTGTTTGTATAACACAATATTTTTTATATTTGTGACTGCAGTTTCGGCAACTTAACTTGCCATTATCAAACGGAGTGTTTGTTTTATATTTGTTTGAATGCGATTACTTAAACTACTTTATTAGTTGTATTGTTGATTGTCTTCTGGTGTAACCCATTAAAGCAAGGTAATTATTTTTGTTAGTTAAATGACTAAATAACTTAATATGATACATTGTATTATTTAACCCGAGTTGATAATTTTCAATAAAAAAGTAAATATTTTGCTATTTAAATAGTTCTATTTTGACTTAATCAAAAAATGTTTTTAGTGTATTTCTAACTTCACAATACTTCAGTGTTTTGTACGCGTGGCGCATGAAGTAAAATTTCGAGTTTAGAAAAGCCTGAAAATTTGGTTTGGTCGCTCCGCTTCGCGGAGCGACCAAACCAAATTTTCAGGCTTTTCTAAACTCGAAATTTTACTTCATGCTTAATCTGGGATTGGAAACACTCGTTCGAAACTAAATTTTAAAATTGGATTGGCACTACTGAATGGCACTACTATATCAGCATTATGGGCAACCGCACAAAAAAATGCCGCCTACTCTAAGTCATAATTTAAATGATCGCACTGTATATTGTAAGCTATCAATTGTTTAAAACTGAAATCGGATTTTACATTTCCAAGTCAAAGTGAATTTTATAATCAAATGTGAATTAAATGAATTACAACTTTTTTCAGAAACGTGATATTTTTACGAAACAATAAGAAAACAACAGCTAAAGAATCCGGCTTTGATGTAATGTGAAACTCAATTGTTCCATACTTAAATTGGAACTTATATTTTAAGTCATATAATTCGGCCGTTGGAAGAATCCATCTTATTTTTTTTTTAAATCCTACTCCTTTATTGAGGTAAAATAAAACAACAGTTTAAGATCATCGTTTATATAATCTCAACTTAAAGTGATTCAAACTTAGAAATTTTAAGTCAAAATCGTTAAAGATTTTAAATCACGCTTCGATCTTCACCAAATTCGATCTTAGCTACTTCTTTGTTCTTCTGTTATTAATGATAATCTACTATTTGATGTTTTGATACTATTTTTCTTTTTCACTATTAAAAAACTTAGGGTAAGACAGTAGTTTGTTTTAAACTACATTACATTAAAACGAATGTTAATAATTTTTTAAACAAAACAATATAATTTACAATTTTTTAGCACAAAAAATTATATATTAATTAACTCTAATTCAACACAAACAAAAATGTTTAATTACGAATTGTTTAATAGAACAATTAAGCTACGTTGTCTTTAACTTCACTTTTAATTTTGATATTTTACCTAAAATTTCGATGTACTCAAATAATTAAAATAAATGTAATTTCACTAATTTGGGAAGAAAACGCTAAGAATAACTTCAATATGACTTATAATTTTTATATTTGATCTAATATTTCGGCATGCTGAAATAATTAAAATAAATAGATAAATTTAATTTCAATAATTTGATATTCAATATAAGTTTCGATGTACTGAAATAATTACAAACTTTTATTTTAATTGTTTAAGTACCTAAATCGAATTTTATGCTGATAATAAAATTTAATACTTCACCTTACTTCAAGAATTTACTACACAGTTATAGGGTTAGAGGTAGTATACATTTTTATAGTGTTTTTAGTAATACATTTAATTTTTATTTGACTAGTTTTTTTTTAATGTTTTACTGTTTATCTGACGATTATTATATTTATATGTATGTTTATACAGAGAGTTTTATGTAACACCGAACATTTTCATAACGAGAATTTTTCTTTGAAGTCCATATGCATACGATGCACATTTTCCGATGCTCAGTTTATTAAAAGAATTAAATTTAAAGCTTTAAGCGAATGTTTTCCACTTCCAGGCTAAGCATGAAGTAAAATTTCGAGTATAAAAAAGCCTGAAAATTTGGTTCGGTAGCGTAGCGCGAAGCGCGGAGGGGCCAAACCAAATTTTCAGGCTTTTCTAAACTCGAAATTTTACTTCATGCGCCACCGGTACAAAACACTGATTCAATGTAAAGTTTAGCGCTGTGTTTTAAACTTCGTAATATGTCAGTGTTTTGTACCGGTGGCGCATGAAGTAAAATTTCGAGTTTAGAAAAGCCTGAAAATTTGGTTTGGCCGCTCCGCGCTTCGCGTTACGCGACCAAACCAAATTTTCAGGCTTTTCTAAACTCGAAATTTTACTTCATGCTTAGCCTGGGAGTGGAAAACACTCGCTTAAAGCTTCAAATTAAATTCTTTTAATAAACCGAGCATCGAATAATATGGAACGTATGCATATGGGTACTTAAATGGAAATTTCTCGTTATGAAAATGTTCGGTGTTACATAAAACTCTCTGTATATATGTTTATATATATTGTGAAATACATACATACATATTGTGAAATATGTATGTATACTTATGAATAAAGTACTCATTTATTAATTTAGGTAGAAAAAGCTATGTTAATTTAAACCTAAATTCTAATTTTAATAATTAACCTAAAATATCGATGTAGTAAAATAATTAAAATAAATGTAATTTCGACTATTTCGAAAGAAAAGGCTATGTTAATTGTAATTCAAGTTTTAGTTTTGATATACAACCTAACATTTTAGTGAACTGAAATAATGAAAATAATGTAATAAAATTAATTTTAAAATGAAACATATGTGGCTGTAATAAAATCTGTCGAATTCGAAATATCCGATCAACAAATTAGCGACCATCTGTTAAAAATGGGCATATAGCATCGCTACTGCAAAATAATTATCTTCAAGGCTACAGGAAACCCATCTACCTATATCCGAGTAATTACAGGCTCACACCAACACTATCTCGCCCTATTACACCAAAAATTCAAATACATGCTAAAGGTATATGCAGTGGCTGAAGCATCACCCCCTCCACCTCTTCCAATTCCGTGTGGACGTTGTTCAAAATTTGACCATACTTCCGACCAATGTAAGGAAGCTATACAGTGCGGAAAATGTAGAGGACCACACAAAACGGCAGCTTGTGCAACAGCATTAATCGAAAAATATTCAGCTTGTGACGCAGAAGGACATGGAGCATGGTCCACTAAGTGTCCTAAAAGACCACTTAAACCAATAGAAGGCATCCCCAACGTAAAACTACAATCAACAAACCCAAAATCTGCAGACATCGAACCATCAATTAAAAAATCATTACGCATACATTCACCCATCACACTTCATGATCACATTATTGATACATATATCACAAAGCTTAACTCACCTAAACATACTGACAGACCAACATTATTAAAAAAATTAAAAGAAAAATTTATTCAGTCATACAACATTGACACTTGTGCTTCCATCTCAGGCAATAAGGTATTCATCGTTATGTTTGACCTTTCCCATCCCGAATCTATTGCCCCTGTAGTCCCAATTAGAGGCGTTAATTTTTCTCAAGGAATAATCGGAAATGGATAGTGCTCGCTTCTTATATTGTAACATAAACGGAATAAAATCAAAATCCTATTCTATTAATAATTTTATAGCACATTCAAATAACCATGTAGCCCTATTCCTTGAAACCAAAACTCAATCCCCTTCAATCCTTAATAAGTGGCACTCTTTATCCCTCCCTTTTTCAATACTAAACCGTAACCAACGTGGTGGTGCGCTGGTTACAACACACCCTACAATTCCTATAGGCAAAGCCAATCCACCCAAAATAAACAACACACTAAATGAAACCATCCACTTTACTCTATCCTTTAATAATTTGAAACTTAATATCCTTCTAGTCTATATCCACCCTAATGCTCCCATAGAAGATACAATTTTTACTAAAGCTTCCTTATTTGATAATTTCATAATTATAGGTGACTTTAATCTAAACAAATCCAAACGAAAACACCTTAATTCCTTCCTCAGCCAATCCAACTTCACACAAATACACACACCCCCAACATTTATTATGCCCAATAATCCTAGTACCACCCCTGATATCCTACTCTGTACATCCAATATTAAACCTCTAATACATTCACTGACATTAATACCCGACCTAGGATCAGATCACCTTTCAATTCAATTTGACCTTACTATCCCGAACATTCTTATTCCTGAACCTCCTATCGATATATTAAACTATGAAAACTGCGATATTGTTAAACTTACCAAAGATTTAACTGATTACATAAATTCCAACCCAATTATTTCTCCTATTACAATAGATAAATTCCAATCCGAACTCGAAAACTCCATTAAATTACATACTCCTAAAATAACCAAGCAACCCTACAAATATCCCCTTCCTAAATATATCCTTAGACTCATAAAATTCAAACGACAGTTATACAGAGACATTCAACTGACGGACAATTCGGACCTTAAAACAAAATTCAATAAACTTAACAAAGACATCAAAAACCTTATAACAGAATTTAAAAAAGAAAAATGGCTTACTGTTTGCGAGGAAATAAATAATGAAGACGGAAAAAAATACTGGACGAAAATCAAAAAGCTGTCCAAATACAAACAGTCAGAATCGATAAAGTCAATTTTAGACTCAACGACCAATTCAGAAATAACTGACCCTCAAAGAATCGCCAATACGTTTGCAGACTATTTTAATAAGACATTTCAATTTTCAATAAACGACGACTACGACAAAACTCAACTTAACGACATAAACGACTGGTATCAGACTTTCCAATCACGTTCTTCTTCCCCAGTGACTCCTATCTCCGAGGAGGACTATATGAATAAATTGTCCCGAGGTAAAAACACTGCCCCGGGACACGATAGTGTTCCTCGAAGTATCCTTAAAAAACTCCCACTAAATATACACTTATACATCCTAGACATTTATAATTATGCATTAGCAAACCAGTATTTTCCTCCCACTTGGAAAAAAGGGCAAATTGTATGTATCCACAAACCTAATACCAATTCCTCACTTGTAACCAGCTACAGACCTATCACATTACTCCCAGTCCTTGGCAAAATATTCGAATCCCTCCTCAAAGACCAAATAAGCTCACATATTTCCAAATTTATCCCTAAATACCAATTCGGATTCCAACACAAACGCTCCACCCAACTCCCATTGACAATACTAGCTTCCAATCTCCAAACGTCCCATCTCGAAGGCAAAAAATCAGCTGTATTATTCCTCGACATCAAAAAAGCCCTTGACTCGGTCTGGCACCGAGGATTATTATACAAATGCCAAATCCTCAATCTCCCTACATACCTATTACGCATCCTTGACCAATTCTTATCAAACAGATCCCTACAAATTAAGTTCAAAAACAACCTATCCTACTCATTCTCTCCATTCCAAGGTGTTCCACAAGGTTCCCCCATATCTCCCTTACTTTTCAATCTATACACTCATGACCTATATAACCCTAATCCCAAATATTTCAATCCATCTCAGTATATCCTCCAGTTCGCCGATGACACAGCCTTAGTAAGCCACGCCCCCACCCTCAATGCCGCAATGTCCTCCTTACAAGAGCTACTAAACCAATCCAAATCCTGGTTCCTTAAATGGAGAATATCCTTGAACTCCTCCAAAACCCAACTATTAATACCTAACCACAGAATAACACCTAATTCTCCCACAATTCTCCTCAATGGCACCCTAGTTTCTCCTTCACCCCTATGTAAATACCTCGGTATAAACTTTGATCCCAAACTCACTTTTATTCCTCACTCCAAAACAATAAAAAAACAAAATACAAACTAGAGCATGCCACTTTAGAGGTTTAACATATAAACATCGTGGTTTATCAACAAACACCGCAGTTAAAATATACATGCAGGCCGATACTCGACTACGGTTTCATCTTACTTGCTCTCACCCATCCCCGATCCCCCAACAACATCCTTATTGCAGAAAGAAGTTCCCTTCGTATATTGAGAAAAATCCGCCATCCCTTGTATCCTCTCTATAACCCCTCCAATGAAATGTTGCTAGAAAAAACACAAATAATTCCTATGAACGAGCGCTATCCATATCTAATAGAACGTTTCCTTAAAGCACCACTAAACATCAAAATCCTAAAATTGTTCTGTCAAACCAGAAATCCCTTAATCCTGCCCAAACGCAAATTTCCAGAATCCACTATCCTCCAAACACTCCTCACCCTACATCAGTCACTAACTCAATAGCATCATCACATTCATTAATTAATCTCATAACAACATATTAAATTACTCTAGGCAGAAAGACTTCCGGTCGATAGCCTTTTCGCATTATGTAAAATAAAAAACAATAATGAATGTACATACAATGTAATATATTATTTCCCGAATAAAGATGTTATATATATATATATATATATAAATAAATTAGAATTAACGACCTGCTTATAAGTACCAAATAAGAAATAACAGCGCATTAGGTCATGATGTAAAAGTTTTTTTTTTTTATCAAGTGAGTGTGCAAGGAGGACAGAAGACGACGACGATCGTTTCGCTCTTTTTATGAGCTCCTCAGGCCGCCACATCCATCATCCCATACACACTCACTTGATATGTAGAAGTAACTTCTACATATCAAGTGAGTGTGTATGGGATGATGGATGTGGCGGCCTGAGGAGCTCATAAAAAGAGCGAAACGATCGTCGTCGTCTTCTGTCCTCCTTGCACACTCACTTGATAAAAAAATAACTTTTACATCATGACCTAATGCGCTGTTATTTCTTATTTGGTATATATATATATATATATATATATATATATATATATATATTAATTTTAAAAATTCCGAAAGAAAAGATAACGTTTATTTATTTTATTATTTTTAATATTTTAAAATTTTAGTTTAAATATAAATATTTTAAATTCATTTTTATATTTAAAGTAAAATTTTGGTGGACTGAAATATTAAAAATAAATGAATAAATGTAATTTCAATAATTTAGAAACAACAATTGATACATACTTTGAAGATAGATCCAAACTGCAATCTCTAAATGCAATTTATAGAGTCATAATAATATAAAACAACACTGTATTTAATATAAAAGGGCAGAAAAATGTCTTAATTACGAAATTGAAGATTAAAATTTGATTAATCTACTAAATAATTGTTAATTTTTCTCAAAGGTCCATTTACTAATCTTTAATTAATCAAAATTATTTAAAGGGAGTATTAGTTAACAATAAAACAGTTTTAACTTTGTTTGTTTTTATTTTACGTGACTGTAGTTTTGGCAACTTTAGCTTGCCATTATCAAACATGTAGTATTAGTTAATGCTAATCATGTATGGTTCTTCTAACTTTTGCACATTTTTTTTTTAATTTTCGTTTAGTTATTCTGTAATTTTTTTTAAGTTAATCATACAACAAATTTTAATAATTTAATAATTTATAGTCGCTCTATGAACAAAATTTCAATTTGAAGTTTCAAACGAGTATTTCCAATCCTTGAGTAAGCATGAAGTAAAATTTCGAGTTTAGAAAAGCCTGAAAATTTGGATTGGTCGCGTAGCGAAGCGAAGCGACCAATCCAAATTTTCAGGCTTTTCTAAACTCGAAATTTTACTTCATGCGCCACGCGTATAAAACACTTAAATATTTGAAAGTTTAAAATATACTACTTATGTTAATGAAGTTTACAAATGTATATTTCATCCAATAAAATATTTTATAATTCGAGCTTCTAAAGCAATTTGCTTTGGGGTATCTAGGGATACTTATATTTGATTAAATTTTCATTTTTTCTCTATTTTAATTATTTTATAGACAATGATTAAAATTGCATTATTATTTAATATGTAATTTGACAATATGACTTCTACATTTATTTATTTAATTTTCTTTTAGTTATTATGCAATGTTTCTTATGTTAATCATACAGCATATATATGGTCGTTAATAATTTATAGTCACTCTATGAGCACATTTTTAATTTGAAGCTTCAAACGAGTGTTTCCAATCCTTAAGTAAGCATGAAGTAAAATTTCGAGTTTAGAAAAGCCTGAAAATTTGGTTTGGTCGCTCCGCGAAGCGGAGCGGCCAAACCAAATTTTCAGGCTTTTCTAAACTCGAAATTTTACTTCATGCGCCACGCGTATAAAATACTTAAATGTTGTGAAGTTTAAAATATACTGCTTATGTTAATGAAGTTTACAAATGTTTATTTCGTCTAATAAAATATTTCGTAATTCGAGCGTCTAAAGCAATTCGCTTTAGGGTATCCAGAGATACTTAAATTTCATTACATTTTCATTTATTCGCTATCTTATTTATTTAATTTATAGACAATAATTAAAGTTGCATTATTATTTAATATGTAATTTGACAATATTATACCATTTTAGTGTTCACAGAAATAAATTTTAATTTAAACAACATTTAATTTAAATTACCATCTTATTTAGAAAAAAACTCATTTAGAGGAAGTATTAGTTAATGTTTATCATTTATAGACGATCTCATATTTTCCTTTCAATTTTGTTTATTTTTTCTGTACTTTTCCATAAATCATATCACAAACATATGACAAACTAGCCCTGAATTATTTATAGTCACTCTGATTTTTGCAAATAATACTTTTCTTTTACTTTCGTTTATTTTTTCTACACATTTTTATGTAGTTCATATACAGGGTGGCGCAAAACTACCGATATGGTTTTAATGTTTAATAACTTTTTAAATTTATTTATATTTATATTTTTTATTTTTATTTCAGAATTTTGTAAAGAAAACTTGGGGAATTTGAAATGGAACCGTACACAACAGAACAGCGATCAAAAATTGTTGAATTTTATTTTGAAAATCAACGGTCAATTGTTTTGACGCAGCGTGCTTATCGTCGTTTTTTAAATGCGCGTACTGGACCTTCAGCATTAACAATAAACCGCCTGGTTGCGAATTTTCAACAACATGGTACAGTAAGGCACCTTCCATGTACCGGAAGACCACGTACGGTCTACACGGAAGAAAATATCCAACGTGTTGTGGATAGTGTGCAGGACAGTCCAGAAACATCAACAAGAAGACGTTCGGCACAACTGGGGCTATCGCGGAGGCCCGTTTAGAGGATTTTGGCCACATTGCACATGTTCCTGTATAAGGTTCAGCTTGTGCAAGAATTGAAGCCGATAGACTACCAACAACGGCTCGATTATGCCATTTCATTCCGACAAAAAGCAGAAGAAAATCGCGATTTCATTAACAATTTGATAATGAGCGATGAAGCCCATTTCCAATTGAATAGTTTAGTAAACAAGCAAAATTGCAGGATATGGGCTACGGAGAATCCAAGAGCAGTTTATCAGCGACAATTACACCTATTTAAGTGTACTGTTTGGTGCGGTGTATCGCCTGAAAGGATCATTGGTCCATATTTTTTTGAAAATGCACATGGCGCCTCAGTTACGGTTAATGGTGCTGAATATCAAACGATGCTGGACATTTTTTTGAGGCCAGCTGTAGAAAACCATCCACAGTTGTAGTTCCAACAAGATGGAGCCACAGCCCACACTGCAAGGGACACAATGCCTCTGCCAAAGAGGTCCCTTTGGCGAACGCATTATTTCGCGCAGAAGCGATTTCAATTGGCCCCCACCACCGAATTTAACAGCTGGTTTCTTTGGGGTTATTTGAAAGAAAGGGTATACGTAAATAAGCCAGCGACCATACCAGAGCTAAACAAAACAATCGCAATGAAATTCAAGCCATAACACCGGAAATTTTACGAAAAGTTATGGAAAATATACTGGAAAGAGCACGAATGTGCGAAGCCGAAAATTGCCACCACTTGCGGGATATAATTTTTATACTTAAGCCAAAAATATTCCCCATTAATATACCGTATAACAAAAAAATAATTATAATAATTAACCATTAAATAAAGAAGTTATTAAACATTCAAACCATAGCGGTAGTTTTGCGCCACCCTGTCATAAATTTTGTTTATTTGTTCTGTAGTTTTCTGAAAATCATATCACAAATATATAACAAACTAGCCCTTAATCATTTATAGTCACTCTGATTTTTGCAAATAATACTTTTCTTTCAATTTCGTTTATTTATTCTATACATTTTTATGTAATTCATATAATAAATATTTTTTATGCGAGAGTCTTTTATATATGAATATATCCAAGCGAAATAAACTTTATTCCAGGAATTCCTGGCGCGCTTATCGTCACGCATAAAAGTGTCAAAAAATCCGTTCAGACATTCGAAAAACTCTGCCCACCCTCCTGAATGACAGAAACATTTTATCACGTTTCATCCACCCTCCCTTGGAAGTCGATTCACAATTTATCGTTCTCGCGCGCTGAATATTTTTCCCAACCCTCGCACACTTCCTGGATAGATAAAATAAATATAAATATTGAAATAGCCTCATGTGTGTGTGCGCAGGGTGGTGAATAAAACAAAAATTACTGTAACTTTTTGAAAACGAAACACAAACAATGTAAGGGGTCTAAATGCAAAACTTGGGCCCGTATTCACAGCACCCATGCAATTTTTCATCAGTGAGAACTTGCATCAAAATGACGTCATTTTACTCCATACGGTTTACTAAATTCTTCCCAAAATGACGTGATTTCAGTGCGACTTCTCACCGATAACAAATTGCATCGATGCTGTGAATAGGTCCACTTAACTTAGTTTTACAAAAAGAAAACAATTTTGTTAAATGATTTTACATTGAAGTGAAACTATAAAAGGAGGAGAACTAAAACTTTAGGTTCTGTAAATGTAGAAAATACTGTTATTACTTAAAAATATAAATAATACAATAGCCAGGTTCTGTGGTTAACACTCGGTATACAAATTGTATAGCCATTTTTCTCTGTCCCTTTATCAATTTGTGAATATTGTTTACCTTAGTACTTTTGCGTTATTCACAAATAGGCAGATACTCAGATATTTATTTATAAAGAAAATTTGATATGTCTACTTTAACATAAAGAAAAACTGAATTTGAAAATAGTTTGCAGAATATTTACAAAATATAAAAACGAATTAAAATTAATATCGACTTTATGGAAAAATTAAGTCTCGTTGAGACTTCTCCAAGTATGATTTAAAAAGGAAAACACTTGGTTAAATTTCACTAATATTAGTGAAATTTAACGAAGTGTTTTCCTTTTTAAATCATAGTTAAATATGTTTCACCACGTGAAAGATGAGAAACTTGTTCAAGATAGCTTCTCCAAGTAGTTGTTTTAATGAATATTTGGAGAAGTCTCAACGAGAATAAATTTTTGCAGAAAGTCGATATTAATTTTAATTGGTTGAGACTTCTCTAAGTAGTTGTTTTAATGAATATTCGAAGAAGTCTCAACGAAACTAAAGTTTTGCAGAAAGTCGAAATTACTGTTAATTCGTTTTTATATTTTATATCTACTTTAGTTTACTAGAAAAGAAAATCCACCCATATATTAGTATTACACCCTTAACCATTTTGTAATCCTGAAGTCGACTTAGCTGTAGAGTAGTGATTAGTTAAGCCGTGATAAGCATGTGAGACTCGAGTGGCTCGTGTGCCGGACTTACCCGAATGGTAGCGACTCTCGTTTCGAGTGAGTCGCCTGTTGCCGCGCCTCATAGCCCTCGTGGCCGGACTGACACCCCTCGCCTCACCCCCGGGAGCTGCTGTCATGCAGAAACAACACACTCAATGCATGCAGTACGATCACAAATACACAAAAAATAAAATCGATAACAAAATAAATCAATTGTAAAAAGTACAGAATAATAGCCAAAATAAACAAATGGTGGATGCGCCGGGTGGAAGCGGGGGACATGCACTGTTTGCAGCGTTTGCTTACGTGTATTATGTTATAAAATACTTTTTGCGGAATGATTACATACAGAATAATTACAAAAAAGAACAATACATGTGTGCTTCAAGATAAATTACGGCTTATAGGCAGGGTTGTTATGTTTAAAACACTTTGTTTTAAAACAGTGTTTTAAACATGTTTAAAAACAGCCGTCGTGTTTTAAACATGTTTTAAATCTTTAATTTGTTTAAAACATGGTTTAAACGTTAAATTTGTTCATAACGTTTTTATTTTAATATTTCAAATTTGCTAAATTATATTTTATACTACTTCATTAAGATTTTTCGTTTACATTTTTAAATTTTAGATAAATTCTTGACGATATTTCAAATTACATCATTAAACATAACATTTTATTACAAAAAAATATCAAATATGTGTGCATAAATGTGATTTTTAAATACAAGAAATTTTTCTTTCAGGTATACATATGCATACACTGTAAATTTTACGGCATTCGTTATTTTTTTTTAAAGATTTCAATTTAAATTATTAAACGAGGGTTTTCCACTCCCAGACTAAGCATGAAGTAAAATTTCGAGTTTAGAAAACCCTGAAAATTTGGATTGGCCGCGTAGCGGCCAATCCAAAGAGGCTTTTCTAAACTCGAAATTTTACTTCATGCGCCACACGTATAAAACACTGAAATATCGCAAAATTTAAAATATACGGCTTTAGCAATCCAATATGTAGATGTGAATAAAACGTGAGTCAAATTCTGCACTAAACAAATTGTTTAAAACAGTGATTATAGACAACCCAATAATTCTAACGTATATTTGGTTGCCTATAATCGTTGTTGTATGTGTATGTTTTTTAAACTTCACTGTAAATCAGTGTTTTTAATCGTGGCGCATGAAGTAAAATTTCGAGTTTAGAAAAGCCTAAGAATTTGGATTGGCCGCTCCGCTTCGCTACGCGGCCAATCCAAATTCTTAGGCTTTTCTAAACTCGAAATTTTACTTCATGCTTAGTCTGGGAATGGAAAACACTCGTTAAGAGCTTCAAATTAACCGCATTTAAACAACGAATTCCCGCAGTTTAAAAAAACGCTGTAATTATCGGAATATGTATACTCAAAAGAAAAAATGCCCTGTATGTTCTGCTTCAAACAAGTTTTAAACGTGTAAACATGTTTTTAATTTTTATTGTTTTAAACGCTGTTTCAATGGAAAAAAACACTTTTTTTAAATTGTTTGTTTTAATTAAAATGAAAAAAAAACGTTTTTTTTAACAACCCTGCTTATAGGTAGCTGAAGGATTTCTATCAATTGACTTTTATAATTTTATTTAAGTTGAATCAATTGCGATATTATTAATTAAATTACGTCTTATATCTAAAAGATATACAATAATTTTAATATCAGAAAGTACTTTAATAAAAATAACTCAAGTATACACCTTTTACGTGTTGTTCTCTAATAAGTCATTTTTTTGTATAAACTGTTGATGTAAAGGGTGATCCAACTAGTGCTTTAGGATATTAAAACGCAATAATTGTTGCGCGGCTAAAATGTCTTCTTTACATTCGAATGACCAACTAATTACAATTATGTTTTGAAAATAATATCGGTCAAATGTGCGCCACGACTTTGTTGGCAATGGCGCATTCGATCAGTCCAGTTTATCATTACGTTTTCACACATTTGGACCGGTATCTCACGAATAACATTTCTCATGTTGGTTTTTAAATCCTCAATTGTTCTCAGTGTAGACCTTCGACTTCACATAACCTGACAGGAAAAAGTCACACGACCTCAAATCACAAGATCTTGCCTTCACAGGGCCGTTTTATTGCAATAACTTTCTCACCAAACTGCTCTTGCAATAACACCATGGTTTCGTTCGCGGCATGGCACTTAGCGTCGTCCTGTTGGAACCATAATTCCTCCAGTTGGTTTTTATTAAATACTGGGAAGAAACAATCGTTTAACATTGCCTCATGAACTCTGTTTACGGCAACACGTTTTCCTTGAGCATTCTCGAAAATATAAGACAAATTTGGATTATCGCGAACACTTTGTCGTACAGCTTCAACATTGTCTTCATTTTGCAAATTTCTGGTACTTAGATTATCCAACAACTTAAACTAATTTTCAAATTTCTCTACAACGAACTTACGAACTGTTTTGTTCGCTTGTTCGATCATGGTCCACATGATATTCACGTGTACGTAATCCGCGCTAATTTTCCTTTATAGAGCTTTGGTTCTGATAAATATTACGCAACGTTGTTGTGTAGATACATGACTTTTTGTAATAATCTAACCTACAAAACTGTAAAATAAAAATGGTTTACACATGCACCGTACATGTGAAAACAATTTTACAGTTTTGTAGGTTAGATTATTACAAAAAAACATAGAAAATTTATCTCCACAAGAACGCTGTGTAATATTTATCAGATATTTCACTTTAAAATCCTAAAGCAGTAATTGGATCACCATTTATTATTCTTAAAATATGTATAAACTTATATAAGTTAACTTTTTGTATAAACTATTAACGAGTTATTTTTTTAATAAATCAACTTTCTTATACACTGTTGTTCTTTTTTGTTGTTAATTTTGTTTGTGAGATGTTTATGGTGTGCATGAAATGGAGAGGGTTTTATGTCAATTTTTTTTTTTTAGATGGAGAGGGCGAACCTGAATGGTATCTCTTCTCGTTATGGGTGACCCGACGCTGGGTGCGGCGCCTGGTCTGCTGCTTTCCGACGCCGACGCCGCCTCCACCGCAACCACCGCTGTTTCCACCATTATTCCCATTTCCGGAACCACCGTCGTTCCCGGAACTTCCCGCTATGCACATACATACATACACAATGACATGATATTATGATCGACCATGATGGGCGTGAAATAGTGGGAAGCGCAAAATTCAAAAACCACACACACACATACACACACAAGAATCAATTACATTTCGATTACATTTTTTGAGTCACAGGGTTCGGAAATATGATAATTATATAAATATCAAAATATCGAATATATTTCAATATGTATCCGATATATATCAACTTCATGATAATTATTCTTGTTTATTAATGTCAACATTTATGTTCTTTCTTAGATATTCAGGAATTTTCTTTTAAGTATACATATTCCAATTATTAATAATAATAAATATTCCAATAATTAAGATTTACAACATATTATACAGATATTCATTGTTTTTTTAAAAGAGTATAATTTGAAACTTTAAACGAGCGTTTCCCAAAAAGTTTAATTTATAGCTTCAAACGAGTGTTTTCCACTCCCAGACTAAGCATGAAGTAAAATGTCGAGTTTAGAAAAGCCTAAAAATTGTCAGGCTTTTCTAAACTCGAAATTTTACTTCATGCGCCACGCGTATAAGACCGATTTTAAGCGAGGTTCACTTGTTCACAACATTTCAGTGTTTTCAGTGTTTAATACGGGTGGCGCATGAAGTAAAATTTCGAGTTTAGAAAAGCCTGAAAATTTGGTTGGGTCGCTCCGCTTCGCTACGCGACCCAACCAAATTTTCAGGCTTTTCTAAACTCGAAATTTTACTTCATGCTTATCCTGGGAGTGGAAAACACTCGTTTAAAGCTTATGATTGAATTCTTTAAAAAAAGCGTATACATAAGTATACTTAAGAAAAATTCTCTGTATACAGATGATACACATTCATTATTTATTTCATTTTCATTTACTACTAAAAAACACAGTTGGTTACAAAATCGTAAAAAATACAACATTTAGGCTGTTTTTATATTGTAAAAATACAATAGCAATCTTAGTCATGGTGGCGACTAATCTGAAATGTTAAATTTCCCTGACTTTGCCCTGATTCAACATTTGTTTTAGACTTTTATTTTTGCAAAAAAGCCAAATATTAATAAGAAAAAAAGTAGGGATTGTCAATTTATCAACGTTTCAATTTACCTTTGAATATGTTGATCAATTTAGAATCCCTAATTTTTTCTCATTAATATTTGATATTTGACATCTCGATTAAATTTTTTGAGTCACAAGGTTCAGAAATATGATAATTATATAAATATCAAAATATCGAATATATTTCAATATGTATCCGATATATATCAACTTCTTGATAATTATTCTTGTTTATTAATGTCAACATTTATGTTCTTTCTTAGATATTCAGGAATTTTCTTTTAAGTATACATATTCCAATTATTAATAATAATGAATATTCCAATAATTAAGATTTACAACACATCATACATATATTCATTGTTTTTTTAAAAGAGTATAATTTGAAGCATTAAACGAGCTTTGCCCAAAAAGTTTAATTTGTAGCTTCAAACGAGTGTTTTCCACTCCCAGACTAAGCATGAAGTAAAATGTCGAGTTTAGAAAAGCCTAAAAATGTTCAGGCTTTTCTAAACTCGAAATTTTACTTCATGCGCCACGCGTATAAGACCGATTTTAAGCGAGGTTCACTTGTTCACAACATTTCAATGTTTTCAGTGTTTAACACGGGTGGCGCATGAAGTAAAATTTCGAGTTTAGAAAAGCAAGAAAATTTGGTTGGGTCGCTCCGCTTCGCTACGCGACCCAACCAAATTTTCAGGCTTTTCTAAACTCGAAATTTTACTTCATGCTTATCCTGGGAGTGGAAAACACTCGTTTAAAGCTTATGATTGAATTCTTTAAAAAAAAGCGTATACATAAGTATACTTAAAAGAAAAATTCTCTGTATACAGATAATACACATTCATTATTTATTTCATTTTCAATTACTACTAAAAAAAACACGGTTGGTTACAAAATCGTAAAAAATACAATATTTAGGCTGTTTTTATATTGTAAAAATACAATACCAATCTTAGCCATGGTGGCGACTAATCTGAAATGTTAAATTTCTCTGACTTTGCCCTGATTCAAGATTTGTTTTAGACTTTTATTTTTGCAAAAAAGCCAAATATTAATAAGAAAAAAAGTAGTCAATTTATCAACGTTTCAATTTACCTTTAAATATGTTGATCAATTTAGAATCCCTACTTTTTTCTCATTAATATTTGATATTTGACATTTCGATTAAATGTTTTGAGTCACAGGGTTCGGAAATATGATACTTATATAAATATCAAAATATCGAATATATTTCAATATGTATCCGATATATATCAACTTCTTGATAATTATTCTTGTTTATTAATGTCAACATTTATGTTCTTTCTGAGATATTCAGGAATTTTCTTTAAGTATACATATTCCAATTATTAATAATAATAAATATTCCAATAATTAAGATTTACAAAATATCATACAGATATTCATTATTTTTTTAAAAGAGTATAATTTGAAGATTTAAACGAGCGTTTCCCAAAAAGTTTAATTTATAGCTTCAAACGAGTGTTTTCCACTCCCAGACTAAGCATGAAGTAAAATGTCGAGTTAAGAAAAGCCTAAAAATTTTCAGGCTTTTCTAAACTCGAAATTTCACTTCATGCGCCACGCGTATAAGACCGATTTTAAGTGAGGTTCACTTGTTCACAACATTTCAGTGTTTTCAGTGTTTAATACGGGTGGCGCATGAAGTAAAATTTCGAGTTTAGAAAAGCCTGAAAATTTGGTTGGGTCGCTCCGCTTCGCTACGCGACCCTACCAAATTTTCAGGCTTTTCTAAACTCGAAATTTTACTTCATGCTTATCCTGGGAGTAGAAAACACTCGTTTAAAGCTTATGATTGAAATCTTTTAAAAAAAGCGTATACATAAGTATACTTAAAAGAAATATTCTCTGTATACAGATAATACACATTCTTTATTTATTTCATTTTCATTTACTACTAAAAAAACACGGTTGGTTACAAAATCGTAAAAAAATACAACATTTAGGCTGTTTTTATATTGTAAAAATACAACAGCAATCTAAGCCATGGTGGCGACTAATCTGAAATGTTAAATTTCCCTGACTTTGCCCTGATTTAAGATTTGTTTTAGACTTTTATTTTTGCAAAAAAGCCAAATATTAATAAGAAAAAAAGTACTTATTGTCAATTTATCAACGTTCAATCAATTTACCTTTGAATATGTTGATCAGTTTAAAATCCCTACTTTTTTCTCATTAATATTTGGCATTTTTGCAATAATAAAAGTAAATTCGGTAAATCACAATATTGTTTAGCGATAGTGTGATTTAGCGAATTTACTTTTATTTTTTAATTTACTTTTGTTCAGAAATTTTTAATTGATTTTTTTCGAAAAATGAATTATTCATTCTTGATTGATTGATTCTTTATTAAATAAACCTCAACTTTAGCTGTAAACAAAGTTTGTAACTTAAAAATTAAGCTAAGTATAAGTAATTTAGATTTTGTGGGATTAATTAGTTTTTAATTATTTCTGAAAGTTGACAAAATTAGGTAAAATATTTTATTTTTAGATTACATATTTTATCTGATTTTTACAGGGATTCAATTAAAAAATTATGTTACGGTTAAAAGGGTATTAAATACATGGACAATTATTAGCATTTTCTGTAACGAGGGTTTTCACTCTCAGACTAAGCATGAAGTAAAATTTCGAGTTTAGAGAAGCCTGAAAATTTGGATTTGCTGAAGCGCGCGAGCGATGCGAGTCGCGCCCCGGCATATTCAAATTTTCTAAACTCGAAATTTTACTTCATGCGCCACCCGTATTAAATACTGATTTAGTGTGAAGTTCAAAAACTCATACACATTTAAATAAAATAACACACTATCTTATTGACGTGTCTCAATGAAACAATAGATTTATTTAATTTACTGCTTAAAAATCGGCAAATTAACGGTTTATTACGATTTACCAGTAAAAAGGTTTACCTGTATTACAATCCCTAGTGTTGTGCAAAAAGGGCTAATCTGCAAGGCAATGTAATTGTAAAATTTGTCATTTATTTAATGGCATTATTTCCATCTTTATTAATTTCTTGAATTAATTTCTCATCTGACACTTGGTGAAACATATTAGAACATGTAAAGTTATTTAAATTAAAAACACTTGGTATTGTTTCACAAATTAAAACTTTATTCCGACTATTTTCGGTTTGTTAGACCAGTTTCAAAGGAATGTGATTTATTATTAATATTTATTAAACAAAATCCCTGCATATTCGTTAAAAACATAAATTCCCTAATTTTTCCACAATGTTTATAGTTATGTGCATTTTATAAATATCCATGATATATATCGGAGTTAATAAATATCGATATACAGGGTGATTCAGTTGGGTGTTCCACCCCCTTCTATCTTTTTTTATTTTGAGAGTAAAGTATAACAAACTACATATATTTGTAAATGGCAGAAAATTTTCTAATTAATGGCGTCACCGAATCTACAATACGATGACAACTGTCAAGGAAGCGATAGTCAACTTTTTTTCTCAAATGACACCATACCTATTTTTTGGTTCATTCGCATAGAGAACACTTTCCAGCATCCGAATATCTATCACAACTATACGCTTAGATAACAAAAAAAAATAATAAACTCGGTTTATTTTATTAAAAAAACATATGTGTATAGAATAGAAATATAAGGATTTACCAAAATATACACTTTTTTATCTTCATTTGTGGCTATTTTTCGTTTAAAAGAATGTTTCAATTTCTTAAATGACCTTCGAAAATTAAACACTTGATGAAATAGTTTGTTTATTTCTTCATAATTTTCGTAGCCACATATGATTTATTTATAAAATGAATCGATTTAGATATTTTTTTATTTTATTCATTTTTTGTTATATTCAGATAAAGAAAAGTTCCCTCTATTGGAATTAAACAAAAAATAATTATGAAGTCATTTGAAAAAAATGTTGACTATCGCTACTTTGACAGTTGTCATCGTATTGTCGTATTGTCGGGTCATCGTATTGTCGTATAGTCAATTCAGCGACACCATTAAATAGGGACTTCTGCCGTTTACAAATCTATATGATTTAATATACTTCACTCTCAAAATAATAAAGTTAAAAGGGAATGGAACACCAAACTGAATCACCCTGTATATCATAATAAATATCGTGATAGATATCGTTCGAACATTGCTGATTGATTAATTATAGTATAAAACACATTAAACGATGTATGTGAAGCTGGCAATATTTACAGCAATAACCCGGCGCATCCACCATCCACCAAAAATTGCACCTAAATCGAAATATATAGTTTTAAAATGCCTTTAAGATGTAGTTCTAATACCGCAAAAGAAAAAAAATACTGAATAAAGTTGAATTTAGTAAATTAAAAAAAAACAGTAATCCTCCATAGGAATATAATTATTTAAACAATTTTCCAGATAGAAAAACCTGATTTTCTTTCGTGCACATGCTTTTCTAATGATACTATTGTTCATATTCAGCAAGATTTTCGAACTTGGGATATGTAACTTTGCAAGTTTTGGTGGAATTACAAAAAACAGTCAACTGTCGTAGGAAATTAGTAATTTCAACAATTTTCCAGATGGATATCCCTGATTATCTTTGTTGCACATGCTTTCTAATGCTACTATTGTTCATATTCAGCAAGATTTTCGAACTTGGGATATGTAACTTTGCAAGTTTTGGTGGAATTACGAAAAACAGTCAACTGTCGTAGGAAATTAGTAATTTCAACAATTTTCCAGATGGATATCCCAGATTTTCTTTGTTGCACATGCTTTCTAATGCTACTATTGTATATATTCAGCAAGATTTTCGAACTTGGGATATATAACTTTGCAAGTTTTGGTGGAATTACAAAAAACAGTCAACTGTCGTAGGAAATTTGTAATTTCAACAATTTTCCAGATGGATATCCCTGATTTTCTTTATTGCACATGCTTTCTCATGCTACTATTGTTCATATTCAGCAAGATTTTCGAACTTGGGATATGTAACTTTGCAAGTTTTGGTGGAATTACGAAAAACAGTCAACTGTCGTAGGAAATTAGTAATTTCAACAATTTTCCAGATGGATATCCCTGATTTTCTTTGTTGCACATGCTTTCTAATGCTACTATTGTATATATTCAGCAAGATTTTTGAACTTGGGATATGTAACTTTCCAAGTTTTGGTGGAATTACAAAAAACAGTCAACTATCGTAGGAAATTAGTAATTTCAACAATTTTCCAGATGGATATCCTTGATTTTCTTTGTTGCACATGCTTTCTAATGCTACTATTGTTCATATTCAGCAAGATTTTTGAACTTGGGATATGTAACTTTGCAAGTTTTGGTAGAATTACGAAAAACAGTCAACTGTCTTAGGAAATTAGAATTTCAACAATTTTCCAGATGGATATCCCTGATTTTCTTTGTTGCACATGCTTTCTAATGCTACTATTGTATATATTCAGCAAGATTTTCGAACTTGGGATATATAACTTTGCAAGTTTTGGTGGAATTACAAAAAACAGTCAACTGTCGTAGGAAATTTGTAATTTCAACAATTTTCCAGATGGATATCCCTGATTTTCTTTGTTGCACATGCTTGCTCATGCTACTATTGTTCATATTCAGCAAGATTTTCGAACTTGGGATATGTAACTTTGCAAGTTTTGGTGGAATTACGAAAAACAGTCAACTGTCGTAGGAAATTAGTAATTTCAACAATAGTAGCATGAGAAAGCATGTGCAACAAAGAAAATCAGGGATATCCATCTGGAAAATTGTTGAAATTACTAATTTCCTACGACAGTTGACTGTTTTTCGTAATTCCACCAAAACTTGCAAAGTTACATAACCCAAGTTCGAAAATCTTGCTGAATATGAACAATAGTAGCATGAGAAAGCATGTGAAACAAAGAAAATCAGGGATATCCATCTAGAAAATTGTTGAAATTACTAATTTCTTACGACAGTTGACTGTTTTTCGTAATTCCACCAAAACTTGCAAAGTTACATATCCCAAGTTCGAAAATCTTGCTGAATATGAACAATAGTATCATTAGAAAGCATGTGCACGGAATAAAATCAGGTTTTTCTATCTGGAAAATTGTTTAAATAATTATATTCCTATGGAGGATTACTGTTTTTTTTAATTTACTAAATTAAACTTTATTCAGTATTTTTTTGCTTTTGCGGTATTAGAACTACATCTTAAAGGCATTTTAAAACTATATATTTCGATTTAGGTGCAATTTTTGGTGGATGGTGGATGCGCCGGGTTATTGCTGTAAATATTGCCAGCTTCACATACATCATTAAACGTAATATATTCAAGAAATGTACCACATGCAAGCACGATTCTTTAAAAGTACGAATAATTCGAGAATTAAGCAGAATAAAATAGAATTAAGAAGAATAAACGAGAATGAAAGATAATTAATGATATTTAACGACAATGAACGTAAACGAACGAGAATTAACGAGAATGCGCAAGAGTTAAATTAACTTGTGCATTTACGATATTTTGTGAGTTTTTTTCTCATTCATTATATAAAGTGTATTATTAAGTATACATACATATTATGATGTACTTTGAACATTTTCAGGCATGGGTCGTTTTTAAAAAAGGCGTTCAGATTGTAACTTCGCACTTGTTAAAAGCATCGTGTTTAAATGCTTTACAATCATAATGTTGTTGCTTCGATAAAAACTTCAAGACATTAATAAACTTCAATATCACTTCAATAAAAAAATATATAATATAAACATTGATGCATTAATGTTTTAAAGAAGCTATAGCTATACAAATATTACTCCCAAAAATGATAAATATTAATATGTATGAGGCTGGCGATATTTCCAACAATATCCAGGCGTGTCCACCATTTGAACCAATTTTTTAGAATTATTATTTTTAATGAAAATTAATACGCATAAAGGCACGTGTATACCAAACGAATATTGCGTGTGCGAGTCTTCGCGAGTACTTGCAAATACGATTATTATTTTGTGTGGTCGATAACTGCAAACACGAATGTATGTTTGTTTGCATGTAAATAGGTATCGCAAAATACGAACAAACATTCGTTCTTGTTTGCGATTGCCGTCCACAATAAATATATAGTAATTAATACATTTTTATGAAACAAAAAAAAAACAAGTTAAAGTGGGTACGTATTTTTGACACACATTTCAACAATAATAATATCTGTTAACGGTGGAGGCCTCTACTTCGTTATACATCATAATTCACAAATGAAACAGGAGTTTAACTTTGTTTGTATAACTGAGTCTCAGAGTCTCAGTTATACAAACAAAGTTAAAATCGTGTTTCATTTGTGAATAATAATATCGTATATTCAATTAAAAAAAATCTCTAGAGTGCCATGGATAATATTCTAGGTTGGCAATTCTGAAAATATACATTATAATTATTACGTCTGATGTTTTATATGTCAATTCCTGAAGTGTGTAGCCAACTTAAATTTGAAAAAAGATCAAATCATGGCTCTCAAGAGGTTTTTTTTTTATAAGTGAATATTGAATCTGGAAATGTATTTCTTCTGTTGAATTATTTAATTAAGATTTACTTCTAGCGAATGTTTGCACTCCATGATTAAGCATGAATAAAAATTCGAGTTTAGAAAAGCTTAAGCTCGCGAAGCGAGGCGCGCCGGAAAATCCAAATTTTCAGGCTTTTCTAAACTCGAAATTTTATTTCATGCGCCACGCGTATAAAACACTGATCCAAAGTGAATTTCAAATATATACAACAACGTGATTTAAACTGCGGGTACTACGCTTAAATTATTACTTGTTAACTAAAAATAATAATCTATTAAAAGGTTTTATCAATACGAAACTGTTAATATCATCCTTAGAATTGTGTTAAAGCTCTATGCTAACGTCTATTATTATAGCTGACCAAGTTCATGAAACAGAAAGAACAGTTAAAAGATCTAAAATTAAATTGTTTAAAACTTAAACCTTGGTCATGCAAAATTAAAATTTAAGCCAACATTGATCAAGATTTTAAAATCACGCTTCATAATTGTTCCAAATTTCTCGGCCTAAATATTGACAGAAAATTAACCTGGAAAAATAATGTCAACTCCGTGCTTTCAGTTTTAAGTAGACGTCATTTTTTTACTAAGAATATAAAACACTTAATCTCAAAGAGTGTCTTACACACAATTTATTCTCATATGGACTCCTATTTTGGGGTTCAGCTTGCGAAGATATGTTCATTTTACAAAAAAAATTGTACGAGCAATGTGTAATAAGCCTTAAATTCCCCTTGTAGACAACTTTTTAAACATTTAAAATTATTGACTCTTTCTTCCTTATACATTTTTGATCTAATTTCAAAAATATATGATTCAAAACATACTCTAAAATCACGTCAAGATACTCATAATTATAATGTACACTTCTGTGCAATAAAATTAAACACACAAAATATGCTATAGTTTAAAACGGACATGATGAGTTTCCTAATTACAAAAATATGTAAATATGCAAATTTCCCCACTGTCAGAATGCTGCGTCATTTAGACAACAATTCAAAAATTCTAATTCTAACTAAAATAGAAGATGGTTTTTCTATTTTGGCTTTGTTGTATTTATTATGAGTGTAAACAGGTCTTAATTTTGTTTTTTTTAATAAAGGTGTTATTTTTACGTTATGGTGTTTTATCATTTATTGAAATTGCTGCTAGGCAATTAACACAGACCCAAATTATAGAACTAGAATATTGTGAAAAATAGTTATAAGACTTGTACTTAATTTTATTGCACAGAAGTGTACGTAATAAAGAAAATCTTCATTTGCCCAATATCAGGTTAAGCATAAATAAAGAAAATCCCGCATATGTCGGCATTAAATGCTATAATAAATTATTATATACATATGAAACTCAAAGATTTGCCAAATAGAAGAGTGTTTAAAAATCAACTAAAAGTATTATTAACAGAAAAGTGCTTTTATTACTTATCTACATTCTTAAGTGCGCAATGATGTATTTTCTATTTAGCATGTAAAAATTATGTTTTATTGTACCAATACCTCTAATTATATTAATAATGTTTCTATCTAATAATTTTATTTGATTGTTGACGAACCTATAATGTGTATTAATGTTCTGTGGTAATAAATTGGATTTGATTTGATAATCATACAATTATTTTATAACTTCTAAAGAAGTTTTTGTTCCACTGTTATTTTTAATGATAATCTACTGATTTTTGGCGATTGATCTACCGCATAGCTAAAAAATGATCACTAATATGGACTAATATTCCATGCAAAAAAACAACTATTTTTTTGTGTTCAGTACTCATTCATTCACCGAATAACTATATACGCGTTTCAGGCTTCAGCGCCATCATCAGTGTAGTCCCGAACCAGTGCTTGAAGAGTACTAAAGATCTTTGACCATTTATTATGGCCTGTGCAATTTACATATGTTCCAAAGCGTAAACGCCATCTAATGCGAGCCTATACTTATGATGGCGCCGAAGCCTGAAACGCGTATATAGTTATCCGGTGAATAACTGAGTACTGAACACAAATGCATATTCTTGATATTTGTATTCTATAAAATAAAGCCCTGTCGTGGACGAACAATTGCCGTATACAAACGTTTAGGTTGCCTATTGACGTTGCTACTTAAGCTAATGGGCATTAGATGGCATTTACGCTTTCGAACATATGTAACTATTTTTTGTTTCTGGATGAAAATGAAAAACACTCAGAACTGTTTTAATAACATCATACTCGTATATATCATAATTAAAAATATCCTTTAGATTAAAATTGAGTTTTTAGATAACTTGCTTGGAAATATTAAGCCGTCTTTTCCTATAAGTATGCTAATCTTCAATTTGTAAATACGAGCGAACTCGTTCGGTTCTTAATTCCACAAGAATTACGGGTTTAAATGATGGGCGATTAATAACCCGCTCCGGTTTTAATGAAGGATCCTCTCCGGCTTGGTATTAATGAAAATTTCATTACAACAAGTCATTCATCTTGCTTAATCTTGAAATATCTGTATTAAGAAAGTATGAATATTAAAATATATTTAATTAAATTACACCAACTTTCATTAATTAAAATTAATATTAAATAAATAAAATGTCGATTTAATAAACGATGGATTATGTTGTAATGATAAGTTATATAAAAATAAATATAGTTCTTAAATTCATGAACCATAATAATCTCCAAGAGAGTCTATAATAATCTCCCGCAGATTATTATGGTTCATGAATTTTAGAACTATATTTATTTTTATATAAATTATCGTTACAACATAATCCATCGTTTATTGAATAGACATTTTAAAATTATAATATAATATTAATTAAAATTAATTTAATTAATTCTATAATAATCTCTCGGAGATTATTATGGTTCATGAATTTTTGGAACTGCATTTATTTTTATATAAATTATCGTTACAACATAATCCATCGTTTATTGAATAGACATTTTATTTTTATAATATTAATTAAAATGAATTTGAGTTGGTGTATACATTTTAAAACTATAATTTTTCCAGTATAGCATAAATTTAACTTATTAGTATTTTTCCAGTATAGCATAAATTTACCTTATCTAGTATTCTAGATAAGTTAAATTTATGATATACTACTATTGTACTTACAAACAGAGAAGTAATTCAAAACTTACTTAATTTATTTACAAATAAGTTAATAAATAGGTAATTTACTGGTCATTATTACAGTGCTTTTTGAAAAATGCAGATTTTCAGTTGTTAATAGTAGGCGTAAAATGCGCAAAAAAAACTGTTTATATGATTTTCATTTGAGGGCTTATACTAATACTATCTTTAATTAATGTAATTATATATATATATATATATATATATCATATATACCTGGTGTTGACTTGGCGGACGCAACATAGGAAATTTCATGTAAATTTTGAAATGTTCAAATTTTGGCTCCCCTATTTATTTTAGAAACAAAATGTATTTACCATTTTCGTAGAGGGAAAAGTTCTGAATTCATTCGTGTTAACGGTTATCACTTTACGTTTCTCTAAGTTGAAATATTTAAGAAAAAGTAATGTGTTTTTTTTTAAATAATGACATGCCATGAAATTGAAGCAACAATTGCGGATGTCGAAATGGCAAAAGATATCGTAGTCACTTGATTAAAGTAAATGTTTTCAAAATGATTTACACTATACAAGAAAACATCCTCCCAATAAAGTGGTATTATGCAGACCACAGTTGTCACGATGTTTGCGTTATATTTTTTGTCCTTAATTAAGTAACAGCAATATCTTGTGCTATTTTGATATCGGCAATTGTTGTATCAATTCATGGTATGTTAATATTTTTATAAAATCACATTACTCTTTCTTAATTATTTTAGCTGTAAATTTTCTGACATTCGTTGATTTTTAAAATTTAAGATTTCAATTTGAAGCTATACACGAGTGTTTTCCACTCCAAGACTAAGCATGAAGTAAAATTTAGAGTTAAGAAAACCCCCTTGAAAATTTTCGAGGATCGCGCAGCGACCCGAGACAAATTTTCTGGGCTTTTCTAAACTCGAAATTTGACTTCATGCGCCACGCGTGAAAAATTTTAAGTGAAGTTCGAATATACATAAATTTGACAATATTATAGTGTTTTATACGCGTGGCGCATGAAGTAAAATTTCGAGTTTAGAAAAGCCCAGAAAATTTGTCTCGGGTGGCTGCGCGATCCTCAACAAACTTTCACGAGGCTTTTCTAAACTCGAAATTTTACTTCATGCTTAGTCTGGGAGTGGAAAACACTTGTTTAAAGCTTTAAATTGAACTTAAAAAAAAAACAGGGAATATCTGCAATTGTATCAATTCCATGATGGTATGTCATTATTTTTATAAAATCTCATTACTTTTTCTTAATAATTTTAGCTGTAAATTTTCTGACATTCGTTGATTTTTAAAAGAGTTCAATTTGAAGCTTTAAACGAGTATTTTCCACTCCCAGAATGAGCATAAAGTAAAATTTCGAGTTTAGAAAAGCCCAAAACGGGGCTTTTGTAAACTCGAAATTTTACTTTATGCTCAGTCTGGGAGTGGAAAATACTCGTTTAAAACTTCAAATTGAACTCTTTTAAAAATCAACGAATGTCAGAAAATGTACAGCTAAAATAATTAAGAAAAAGTAATGAGATTTTATAAAAATAATGACAATAATGACTCGAAATTTTACTTCCTGCGCCACGCGTATAAAACACAGATTTTAAGTGAAGTTCAAATATACATAAATTGACAATTGACAATATTATAGTGATTTATACGCGTGGCGCATGAAGTAAAATTTCGAGTTTAGAAAAGCCCAGAAAACGAAAAACGAAACGAAATTTTCACGGGGCTTTTCTTAACTCAAAATTTTACTTCATGCTTAGTCTGGGAGTGGAAAACACTTGTTTAAAGCTTTAAATTGAATGTAAAAAAAAACAGGGAATATCTGCAATTGTTGTATCAATTCCATGAAGGTATGTCATTATTTTTATAAAATCACATTACTTTTTCCTAATTATTTTAACTTAACGTAAAGTGTTAAGTGTGAACACTCATAAATTTAGAATTTTTCCCTCTAAAAAAAAGTGAAATACATTTTGTCTCTATAATAAATAGGGAAGCCAATATTTAAACACTTTAAAATTAACATGCGATTACCTATGTTGCGTCCGCCAAGTCAACACCTGGTATATACAGTGGAGTATGTCGACAGTTGTATCTGCAACGATTTTTCCTAGTTGTGTCAGATTTTGACGTTACATGACAATGTCATACTGTTTAGGTCGCAAGTATATTAGTGCTCTTTCTTTTAGAAGAGCTTTAAATCATAATTTATTGTGATTTTATTCTTTTGAGTATACATATCCTAATTACGTATTGTAGATTTTTAAATATACGTTGTATTCTTAAAAGAGTTTAAATGGGTGTTTTCCACTCCCAGGTTAAGCATGAAGTAAAATTTCGAGTTTAGAAAGGTCTGAAAATTTGGTTTGGTCGCGTGGCGCAAAGCGCAGAGCGACTAAACCAAATTTTCAGGCTTTTCTAAATTCAAAATTTTACTTGATGCGCCACGCGTATAACGAACGAAGTTTACTCGTTCACAATATTTCAGTGCTTTCAGTGTTTAATACGCGTGGCGCATGAAGTAAAATTTCGAGTATAGAAAAGCCTGAAAATTTGGTTTAACCGCTCCGCGCTACGCGACCAAACCAAATTTTCAGGCTTCTCTAAACTCGAAATTTTACTTCATGCTTAGTCTGGGAGTGGAAAACACTCGTTTTAAGCTTCAAATTGAACTCTTTTAAAAAAAGCGTATGCATATGTATACCTAATAGAAAATTTCCTGTATGTATACTTAAAACAAAAATTCCCTGTATTAACAAATCAATCCGATAACTATTTACCAAATCTACTGAATGCGCATTCGATTCAACTAACACTTTCGTTTGAGCTTAGACAAAATCAACATAAATGCATTATTTATTTCTGTATACCTAAACTAATTAGTAGATGTGGAAATTGGAATTATACCACTTAAACTCACATTTAAAACGATTGTACACATTAATTAAAGTGATTTGTGGCTGGGTTTTTGCAGATTTAGTTTTACGAAGACATTGTCAAAAAAATGTGACGTTTAACCTTAAAATGTTAAAGGAACATACATTTTCGCATGTTCTATCAAAAAACCATAGCAGACATATTATGAAGTTTTCTGTCTCTTCCCACACGTAATCTGATAAAAAATTTCGTATTACATGTATTGGTGCAGAAAGCACTACAAATCAAGGAAACCATGGGACACCTCTCATGAATCGTACCTTATCTCTGTTCCTAATTTATTAATCCAAAAATGAACTCATCTAAAATAAAATGGTCAATAACAGCTTCTAGATGTCAAGCCCTTTTCAAACCCGAAAATATCACCACTAATTCCACTCCAAAAACCCGAATAAAACAACCCCAAAAGGCCAAACTCTGCTGGCATTTACTCCTTCTCATTTTTTTTTCCAACAAACTAACCCCCATTATTCCGCCATCCCGGCCGGATTAAGATTGTACAAAGTGGGGGAAGTCAACCCTTTTCGATTAGGGCCAGGTAGGCGCGTATTAATCCGTCGACTTCATGAACGGGGGCGAAATTTATGCGGGATTAATATTAGAAAGTGTTCGGTGAGAAAACCGCAATCAATTAGGTGAATGGGGGTTGGAAAATTTGCGGTTTTCATTTTGTGCGTGATGTAGATAATAATTGTGATAGGATAATTAAATTTAATCGGCATTTTCTGGAGCGATTCATGCATGAATCGAAAAATTAACAGGCGGTTTGAACAAATTGTTTCATGGCGGTTTACACAGCCCGCTCGATTAAAATCACTCATTAATAAATCAATGATTAAATTAATGAAGCTGCTTTTTTTCCAACGACATTTGGTTAGTAAATCGAGAATCATAGAAAATATCAAAACAAACCGAATCAAAATAAGGTTGAGAACCTATGCTCTAAATCAGTGGTCTCCAAACACCGGCCCGCGACTTGCATGAATCCGGCCCGCGATTGTTTGTAATTTTTTTTGTAAATGTCATATTTTGAAATATTGTAACAATTGTTCCTTGAATTTTTCATAATTTTATAAAATTAATCGGATCTTGGCCGACTTTATTATGTAGAATTGTATTTGTGGCCCGCGAAGAAGATAGTTTGGACACCCAGGTTCTAAATGAATCCTTAATGTTTAGAAAATATTAGATTTGATTTATTATTTTTGGGAAAGAAGCCAAAATATTTAAATTTATCTTTAAAAAAGGGTGAAAGTTGAAGATTTCAGAATTTTATGTTCAATAAATATTTAAAAAAGTCTCCAAGTGTTCATATTTTAATTGTAACTGTCATACATTTATACATTTTTGTTTGTTGTTTTTTCAAGTGTTAAAACTTTTAATTTTTGTAACAGCTCTGAAACATTTGCTAAATAAAAATAAATATTAATCTAAGACATACACTAATGGTATCATTTATGAATACTTTTTTATTTTGTTACAATATTTTAATCAATTTTTAGCGTTAGTTAACGTCTATGTCGTAAATGTCAATTTTCATCAAAACCTAGTGCATTACTGATTTCTTTTTAGGAAATTTACAATGTTTTATTGTAGAATTAATAGATTAATTTAGTAAAACTTAAAATTAGTCAAATTTCAGAATGCTGAGGAAATTAAATTAAAAATCTTAGTGAAATACGCAACATTTTATTTTTTTTCTTAATTGTTTATATTGACCGTTATGAAAAATAGGTATCCAATCTTTTGTATAATTTCAGAATACTCTACCGAGAAAAAAAAAACAATATAGGTATGAATGACATTGTCAATACTTGGTTGTAGAATACTTCAAAACATTAAAAATACCAAGATTCTTTACGCAATCTAGAACAAATTTGTCATACAAAGACTAAATCATAAGCTCGGAAAATAGTTTTTTCAATGAGTGTTTGATTTAGTCTACATAAATCAAATTTGTTGTAGATTGTGTAAAGTATCGCACTTTAAATGTTTTGAAATAAACAATAAATAATTTCTAGTTTTAATGAAACCTAACTATTAGATAAGAACATTTTTTGTACGTAAAAAAATTGTAGTCAACGCTATGTCTACGTTAAACCGTTCTTTAAAAGTTTATGGGGTTGCCGTTGCACTAAAAATTCAAAAAAAATCCTTGTCATACGGTTGAATCAGTTCTCGTCATGTGAAATATTTTCAACTTTATATCCTATATATTAGTAATTTTTTAGATTCCTCGTTTAAATTGCAACATATTTTATTTGAACATATGTACACTTATCTCTTATAGTTTTCTAGCAAAAAAAATATTTCTAAAATTCTGACCTCTAAAAGGCATCTTGAAATCTGTCTGTAACTTTTCTTAAGAATAAGATAAAAATATAATTTATATCTCTACTTGTGCCTAGAGGATGCTTCTATGAGTGTATTAATTGGAAACTGTCAATTTTGACAATAAGTGTTCTTAAAATGTCAATATCGAAGTGCCCTCTTCAATATCTCGTAATTAAATTTTTTTTTAAATGGAATGACCCATTTTTTATCATGTAGTACGATTGGGGGGAAGATTTCCTACAAAAAAGTATTACCAACTATTCTCCTAAAGCAAGTGGTTTTCGAAGTATTTTGAAGATTCGTTTTTCGTCACATTTATTCAGGGAATAATGCGCGCATAAGTCGCAACCGAATTTTAGTAGGCAAGTAGTAATGCTTTTGTTTTGTGGCTTATGTAATGCGAAATGTCAAATAATAAAAACAATTAGTACAGAGTTATACAGAAATCAATAAAATGAATAAATACACCCATCAACAAATTATCAATTTATTCTTTATACATGGCAACTGCGATAGAAGTGGTACTTGAACATGTAGAATATTTAATGAAACTTATCCACATTTGCCGCCGATGAATAAAACAAGATTTAGAATATTGGAATCAAATTTTGTTCAATTGGCAGTTGCCATATATAAATAATAAATTGATAATTTGTTGATTTGTGTAATTATTCATTTTGTTGATATCTGTAAAACTTTGTACTAATTCTTTTTATTATTTGACATTTCGCAATATAATCGCGACAAAACAAAAGCATACTACTGGCCTACTAAAATTCAATTGCGACTTATGCGCGCATTATTCACTGCATAAATGCGACGAAAAACGAATTTTCGAAATAATTCGAAAACTACTTGCTTTAGGAGTATAGTTTTGTAATACTTTTTTGTACGAAATTTTCCTCCCAATCGTACCATGTGATAAAAATTGGGTCATTCCATTAAAAAAATTGAATTACTAGATATTGAAGAGGGCACTTTGATATTGACATTTTAAGAACACTTATTGCGAAAATTGACAGTTTCCAATTAATTCACTCATAGAGGCATCCTCTAGGTACAAGTAGAGATATAAATCATATTTTTATCTTAATCTTAAGAAAAGTTACAGACAGATTCCAAGATGCCTTTTAGAGGTCAGAATTTTAGAGATATTTTTTTGCTGGAAAACTATAAGAGATAAGTGTACATATGTTCGAATAAAATATGTTGCAATTTAAACTAGAAACCCAAAAAATTAGTAATATATAGGGTTTTCCATTTAAAATAACAAACTTGGTGCTACTTCCGGTGGAACCGGAAGTGATATAAAGTTGAAAATATTTCACATGAGGAGAGCTGATTCAACCATATGACAAGGTTTTTTTTCAAATTTTTAGTGCAACGGCAACCTCATAAACTTTTAACGAACGGTTTAGCGTAGATACCCTGTGTATATGGTTTTATCAAATATGGATAAATCAAAGTATTACGGTGTTAAATTATGTTTATTTTAATTTCAATCATTTTTTTGAGCTTTTGGCAAACAAACAATTTTGTGAAAACCATGAAAGAGTTATTTTACATTTAAGAAAATATATAAATTTAATATTTCATTTTAAAACACGTAAAAAACAACTAAACTTCTTATTTTTACACCTACAGTTGAAAATAAGAATTTTCAAGAATTCAGTGTTTTTTATGAAAAGTTTTAGCAAAATCTTGTGTCTCCATTTCTTTATTAGGCATGGAGTAAAATTTCAAGTTTAGAAAAGCCTAAAAATTTGGCCAAACCAAATATTCTAAACTCGAAATTTTACTTCATACGCCTTGCGTATAAGACACTGGTTTCAAGCGAAGTTTACTCGTTCACAATATTTCAGTGTATTCAGTGTTTAATACGCGTGGCGCATGAAGTAAAATTTCGAGTTTAGAAAAGCCTGAAAATTTGGTTTGGTCGCTCCGCGCTTCGCGCTACGCAACCAAACCAAATTTCAGGCTTTTCTAAACTCGAAATTTTACTTCATGCTTAACCTGGGAGTGGAAAACACTCGTTTAAAGCTTCCAATTAACCTCTTTAAAAAAAACTCGAATATTTGCACATTTACAGCACATAATTAGGATACAGAAATCAACAAAATGAATAAATACACCTATCAACAAATTATCAATTTATTCTTTATACATTCTTTATACATGCTTTTCAAAAAAATCAGAACACCAAGTATCTATTGCACGATTTTAATAAAATTTACACAATTTGATCATGTAAACGAACTGTATCGATGATCAAAAAATCAACTTGAAAAACAAAAAAACAAATGAATAAAAATTAATAATGTGTTGGGCCTCCACGATTTCCTAAACACTCATTAACACGTCGAGGCATGCTAAAAATCAGGCTGTCAATATCGACTTGGGGTATTTCATTCCAAACTTCGATAATTTGACCTCTAAGTTCCATTACAGTGTTAGCGGGGCGCTGTAAGTTACTTATTCTAACACCTATCATATCCCAAACATGTTCTATTGGCGATAGATCTGGAGAACGAGATGGCCAAGGTAACAAATTGATTTCGGCACTATCAAAAAACTGTCTTGTAATAGCCGCTGTGTGAGGTCGAGCATTATCTTGCTGAAAAATGGGGTTCTGCAAGCCATTTACATAGGGCACTAACACTGGCCGTAAAATGTTGCCAATATACCGAATCGCGTTAAGACTTGCTTCTAAAAAAACTAGAGGAGACTGACTACCATATGCTATCGCCTCCCAAACCATAACTCCCTGTGTAAGAGCCGTATGTCTTTCAACAGCAAATTGTGAAATTCTGCGTTCACCGCGTCGACGTCTCACTCTTCTGCGACCATCATGAGCCCATAAACAGAACCGAGACTCATCGCTGAAGATAATGTTATTCCATTCATGGGTCCAATGTTGTCTTTCCCTGCACCAATCAAGTCTTGCTCTGCGATGCTGCGGAGTAAGAGGTAGACACAATTGTGGACGGTAGGATCTTATACCAAAACTGCGGATTCTTCTGTAAACGGTAGCCATGGATACTCTTTGGCCATTTAGAGCCAACCAGTCATTTCCCAATGCCCGCGACGTTGTAAATCTGTCCCTTAAAGTTGTAAGACGAAGAGCTCGATCTTCACGCTCAGTGGTGCTTCTTGGACGTCCTGATCCAAGTCGATTCTCCCCAGCTTCGGACCATCTAGGCCAGCAGCGTACGATCACCGATACACTACGGCCTACCCTTTCAGCAATAGCACGAACCGAAAAACCCGCTTCTCGTATTCCAGTAATGCGACCCCTTTCAAATTCACTTAGATGATGATATTGTGCACGCCGACGAACACGGGGCATCTTTTTATGTTTTACAAACTGAAAAGTCAAACTACTCAGAGGCTACTTGGATATTAGAAGCAATTACATTAAAAAATCAGCAGCTCTTCATAATGGTGAAATCAAGGAAAAATACCATTAAATAGTAACCAAAACAATTGATTTTTTGATCATCGATGCAGTTCATTTACATGATCAAATTCTGTAAATTTCATTAAAATCGTCCAATAAATACTTTGTGTTCTGATTTTTTTGAAAGGCAGTATATATACTTAAAAGAAAAACTTGTCCCTGGTCTTTTTTCTTGTTAGAACTAATTAAAAAAAAACAATGTTTACATTATTAAAAACATCCTCAACATCAATCTAATGATGTAAATGATGACGTCCCAAGAAGACGTCTAGGAGGGCGAGCGGTGCATGTGGTAAGACGAGCTCTTAATTAAAACGCAACATTAAAATGTAATTGACTCCTTAATGAAACCCGACGGCGAAGTGTTCGTTTAAATGGAAACACATTTCTCTCTCACACGCACTGACGCACATCCAAGCTCGCACATACACACAAAAGCTCACGATTCAACATTCTTCAGCAGCAAAATGTTTGGAATGGTCGGATGGATCGTTAGAGATGGATGGTTTTTGATGGACAGAAAGCGTGTGTCGCATGATTGATCGAGTCGTGTAATTAACCCACCCGTTTTACTAAACAAATGCTTATGTTTAATGTTTCTTTTACTCATTGAGTTTTTTTTTATTTTTTTACTTCAAAGGAGGTATCCAGACATGAAAGATGACATAAATTCGATCCTAATTAAAATTATTAATACTGAGACATAATTTTGAAAAAAGATATATTTAAAATATATTTTTCAGAGTCGGCACACAGTGGGCGAATTACGTCAATTAGAGTGCAATAATTTAAAAAAACTGTATGTTTGTCATAATCGTCAAAATATGTTTATTTGCACAGAAACATGATTTTAGAGATATCTTCTTTGATGAAAGGTTTTAACCAAAAAAGACCCAATGCTTATAGGAGAACTAGAAATTCAGGAAGTGAGGTAAGAGTAATATAGACCCACCACCTCGCATCTCGCATCCAGCAACAGCATCCAAATACGGTTTCCAAATTTTGTATAGAGGTTGGCTAATTGGATTATACATGAACTGTGCTAAAATGCAATATTTTCGTCTACCGTATCTAAACAAACTTAATTTATCGCTGTTTAGCTAAACTACACTAAAGTGCATAGAAATCCGCCCACCCATTCTTTTTTATTTTCTGTAATATAATCACTGTAGCGATACTACGAACAAAACGTTTGGTACTTTACTATAAAATAGACTATCAAATAGGCATTGGACGGTAGAACTTCTGACATTCAGCACTCTGGCCAAATATTACTGGCTTCGCCAATCTTCCAAAAAGAGCTACAACTTTTGCACAATCTACAGCACTTAAAACTATGATGAACACAGCAACCTTTAGTCCCACATTCCCACATCCACTGAAGATCAAAACAAAAAATCAAAAACAGTTCTAGACATCTTGATATTTTATGCATAATGTTGAATGGACAGCATATCTTTAAATTTCATTTGTGATGATTTTTCTTCAATAAATAAACTAATAAGAACCATATGTTTTTTTTATACCCTGATAGTCTATTTTATCGTAAAATACCAAACGTTTTATTCGCAGTATTGCAAGAGTAATACTATTATACAAAAATTAAAAATAAATAATGGGTGGGCCGTTTTCTTTGCACGTAAGTGTATAAATACAGCAGTTGTCAAAAACATGTTTTTTGTATTTATAACTAATTTTAGTTTTAGAATAAGTTAATGGTATATAACTACTACATTTTAGGAGTATCGTTTTATTTTCAATCATTACGTTTTATAAAAAAAGCAATTTTAAACATATCTTTTAAAAAATATACATTTTAAATTTTGTTTTAAAGAACTTCATATTTCGTTCAGTGTAAGTAACTGAACTTCTTACAATTTTTGATAACTTAATATGTATACTTTCTTATACCAATTATAATGTTAGCTAAAAATTGTTCTAATATGAATTTTTTTATTTCTTTTAGGTATCAGTATCATTCTTTATTTATCAAATATTTAAAGTTTGGACTAGCGGAAGAAGCGTTTCTAAAAAAATATAGTAGTGTTTGCTCATGTTTTATAAAAATATAGATTACAGAATAATAATAGAAAAGTTTTAAAAATTATTAACGGTAATGCAACGTTAAAAGCTGTGTAACAATATGAACAACGTCCATATACAACGAATTTTTCTTTTAATTTAAGTATAAATATACATACGCTTTTTCTAAAAGAATTTAATTTGAAGCTATTAACGAGTGTTTTCTACTCCCAGATTAAGCATGAAGTAAAATTTCGAGTTTAGAAAAGCCTGAAAATTTGGTTTGGTCGCGTAGCGAAGCGGAGCGACCAAACCAAATTTTCAGGCTTTTCTAAACTCGAAATTTTACTTCATGCGCCACGGGTATTATACACTGACAACACTGAAATATTTTAAACAAGTGAACTTCACTTGAAATCAGTGTTTTATACGTGTGGCGCATGAAGTAAAATTTCGAGTTTAGAAAAGCCTCAAAATTTGGTTTGGTCGTGTAGCGCTACGCGCTACGCGACCAAACCAAATGTTGAGGCTTTTCTAAACTCGAAATTTTACTTCATGCTTAATCTGGGAGTGGAAAACACTTGTTTAGTGCTTCTAATTAAACTTAAAAAAAAATTAACGAATATATGATAATTTACAGCAAATAATTGGAATATCTTTACCAAAAATTAAAACTATATGTATGCTCAAAATAAAATACCTAATAAATCGAAAATACCTTATAAGAGCAATTTCGAGCAAACAATTTAATTGGAATAGCAAAGTATACGTATTAAGTTATCAGAAATTGCAAAAAGTTGAGTTACCAAAAATGAACGAGATATGATTTCTTTTAAATTATGTTCAAAGTTATACTTTTTAAGAGATAGTTTTGAAATCTCATTTTCTTCTGAAAACAAATAAAAACAAGGTAAGTCAATATCCAAAAAATGTTGTAATTATAGTATTTTTCAAGCTCTAGTGCTGAGCAATAAAAAATAATCTCGAGTACCGCCAATAAAAAATACAATGCCTCTTTAAAATTGTAGCCGCTACTGCACTAGGCATGATTTATAGGGGGTTGGTTTCAGAGGATTTCTACCTGCGAAAAATGTTTCTATATTTTTGGTATTCTGACAGGAAATATCTCACGTAATTTAAACAAAATATAATTCTAAAAATGGCAATGTGTCCGTCACAGCATTTTCCCTAATATTTAATAAGTAAATTCATCTTTACAATTAGCTATTCAAGGATGTTTGCGCGTAACTTCTTTGCAATGCTTTTTAGTTCATCTCATTTTAAATTTAAACAAAATAACTAGATCACAGAGACAAAGGGTTAATAAATATTATATGTCAAATAACGAAAAACATTACTTTATTATTGTCTACAAGGTTATCTTATAACATTTTTAAAAGTTGTGTATAATAATATTTTAATTGTCTATATCTATATCTGAGTCATCACTGTCAGAGTCTTGTGTATTTATAAAAAATTGATAATTTGAATCAAACGTATTATACTCCTTTTCAATACGTATTGTATGTCTAACACATCTTGACCACTGGTCGGCAGATATATTTTTTATTTCTTTTTTGACTAAATCTATTACTGATTTATTTAAATTTGGAGTTACATTATTCTTCCGCACATTTCCTTTTAATTGAGCCCATATTAACTCAATTGGATTAAAAATACAGTGGTACGGAGGTAAACGTGCCACTGTATGTCCGTGTTCTTCTGCCAATTGATCGATATAATATGTTTTTCTTTTTTTACTACGACTATTTAGAGCTTCAATCAATTAGGATTTGGTATAATATTCTTCAAAAAACAAATTATTTTCGTATAAATATTTAGCTATTTCATCTTTTTTATTTGCCGCTGTGGGTGCTTTGTCAATTTGGCAACTATGATAAGAAGTGTTTAAAAGGGTATGAATTTAATGTTATAATGACGAATCCAATTAATCTACACAAACTTTTAGTGCATAATAAATCCGACATAGACAAATTTGAAAAAAGTGGCGTATACGAAATCAAGTGCGGAGATTGTGATTATGTATATATAGGACAGGCAGGAAGAACTTTTAAAATTAGATTAAGTGAACACAAAAAATCAATATTAAATAATAAATTTTCCACCGGACTTTCACAACATTGTATAGAAAATAACCATTTTTTCAATAATAGTAATTTAAATATTTTGTATTCAGGTAATAAGGGACGTGACTTGAATCTCCGAGAGGGATTAGAAATAAACAAAGCAATAAAAAATGGAAAAACCACGCTTAATAACATCGAAGACATTTGGCTTTCCCCCATCGCGACGGCCCTTATTACCTGAAATTAGCTGTAAAATTTGTATAAATATCGATACATTTGTAAAATTTTATACATATCTCCTCGAGAATGACCTAAGGTCGAAACTAGTTGGAGTAAAAATAAAAAATCAGTGAAACAAACCAAGTGTTTTAATCAAAGCGTATTACCTTTATCTAATTCTGAAATTAAAAATTTATTATAAATACAAATAACAATGTTTATTAAACTTTCAACGCAGTTGTATTTATAGGTTAATTGAACAGCAGTAAACAAACAGCTCTTCATTTTTTATTTATAGAAAAAAAGTTAAATTTTGATGTTGTTATTAAACAAGCAGCATCTGAAATCATGTTTCTTTTCAAGTAAATATATTTTGACGAGAACTAGAAGCTTATGATTTTTAATTATTGCAGTCTAATTTACAAAATTCGCCCACTGTGCGGTAGTCTAAAAATGCTTTATGAAAAATGAGTAGTTATGTTTTAATGTAAAGTAGATATTAATTTTGAATTAAAATTGTGTCAGTTGTACAATCTTACTTAAAATTAATGGCGAGTAAAGCCATGTATTTTTCAAAAATGATAGACATAGATGTTAAGTGTTCTATAGAATAATAGTGAACACCAGAGCTGGGATGAATCCTCAAAAACATGATTCGAATCACGAATCCGAATCACCTAATATGATTCGAATCACGAATACTCGAATAAAGGATTCGTAAGTGAAACATATGATTCGAATCAAAGATTCGAATCCTCATTTTTGAATCACGGATACAAATCCTTTAAAAATAAATTTGAATCTATTATTTGCAACCAGTAATATTTTATTCCATCAGTTTCTATTAACAAACATGTTCATTTACCGACTAAATATCTGATTATATAATGATTTTAATTAATGGTGATATATGTGTTATTGAACTTCATTTTGAATCTGTGTTTTATACGCCTGGCGCATGAAGTAAAATTTCGAGTTTAGAAAAGCCCCGTGAAAATTTGTCTTGGGTCGCTGCGCGACCCTCGACAAATTTTCTACGCGGGGCTTTTCTAAACTCGAAATTTTACTTCATGCTTAGTCTGGGAGTGGACAACACTCGTTCTTAGAAATTTCAAATTAAAGGATTACTCTAGATTACTAAGTTTATTACCAATTTACAAAGGCTACAGCTCGAAGGACCAATCATGGTCTTCGGAGACCGAAGGACTACAGGGAATCGAAGTTTATTTACAAGAAAACAACGAATATCTGAAGGTTTGGTTTACAGCATGGATAGGAAAGAAAACATCCAATTTTGAAAAAATATCGAAGTTGGGTTGGTTTTCAGTGCGTTTGTAACTTCACTTTAAATCAGTGTTTTATACGCGTGGCGCATGAAGTAAAATTTCGAGTTTAGAAAAGCCCCGTGAAAATTTGTCTCGGGTCGCTGCGCAACCCTCGACAAATTTTCTACGCGGGGCTTTTCTAAACTCGAAATTTTACTTCATGCTTAGTCTGGGAGTGGACCGTCAAGATTTTCTACATGTCGGGATTTTTGATATTTCTAGATTTATGTCGATTTATTCACAGTTTGTTATTGTATTAAATGGAACTTTAATATTAAATAAAAACGGTTTCTTTTAGGAATAGAATATTCACCCATTAAGAGCCGAACAAATTATAAAGTTAACTCTAAAAGTTAATTTTAGGTAAAATTTTGCATCTTTTTCTATGATTTCAATGAATGATTTATTATATTACATACGTCGATTTTTTAAAAGAGTTAAATTTAAAATTCAAACGAGTGTTGTCCACTCCTAGACTAAGCATGAAGTAAAATTTCGAGTTTAGAAAAGCCCCGCGTAGAAAATTTGTCGAGGGTAGCGCAGCGACCCGAGACAAATTTTCGCGGGGCTTTTCTAAACTCGAAATTTTACTTCTTGCGCCACGCGTATAAAACACTGATTTAAAGTGAAGTTAAAAATGCACTGAAAACCAACACAACTTCGTTATTTTTTCAAAATTAGATGTTTTCTTTCCTATCCATGCTGTAAACCTTCAGATATTCGTTGTTTTCTTGTAAAAAAACTTCGATTCCCTGTAGTCCTTCGTTCTGCGAAGACCATGGTTGGTCCTTTGAGCTGTAGCCTTTGTAAAACGGTAATAAACTTAGTAATCTAGAGTAATCCTTCAATTTGAAACTTCTAAGAACGAGTGTTGTTTACTCCCAGACTAAGCATGAAGTAAAATTTCGAGTTTAGAAAAGCCCCGCGTAGAAAATTTGTCTCGGGTCGCGGCGCGACCCGCGACAAATTTTCGCGGGGCTTTTCTAAACTCGAAATTTTGCTTCATGCGCCACGCGTATAAAACACTGATTTCAAGTGAAGTTAAAAATATACAATTAACGTTGGATATTTTTCATGGTTAAGTAACCAAATATTTGAATTATTCGAAAATTTTAATATTTATATTCAAATATGAATAATTTAGTGATTTAAATATTCATATTGGAATATTTAACTATTTGAATTAATCGAATTCGAATCCCAGCCTTAATAGCGATGATTCGAATTATTTAGGAGGATTTGAATCCATGTATCAGGATTCGAATTTTATAAGGATTCGATTCCTTTTATAAGGATTCGAATCCTTTTATAAGAATTCGAATCCTTTTATAAGGATTCGAATCATCTGCGTTTGGATTCGAATACGAATCCTTTTAAAAAAATGTAACGAATCCAGATCACGAATCCGTTTTCACTAAAGTATTCGAATACCTCTTTTGAATCCTCTAAAAGGATTCGATCCGGGAATCGAATCCTGAATGATTCGTATCCTGCCCAGCTCTGGTGAACACAAATTTAATTTTCTACAATTTAATTTAAAAAAAATACTAGTAATTTATATTAGACTAGCATTGTTCATCCATTTCAGAAAAATATCTTTAGACTATCAATTTCACAGCTAGTACAATTTTAATCTAAATTAATATTGCGAAATGAATTTAATCCATTTTTGATTAAGATTTTTTTCATCTTCAGACCTCACAGTTACAACAAATATATACTCTTTTATATCGTATGTTTAATAAAATAAAACCTCTAGAGTGCCATAGAAAATTTTGTAGGTTTGCAACTCTGAAATTATATATTAAATTTATCATGTTTGACATTTTATATGTCAGTTCATAAAGCGCGTAGTAAATATAAATTTAAAAAAAGATTAAATCATCCCACTCTAGAGGTTTTTTTTTATTGAACATACGATATAAGGTTGGTCAGCAAGTTCATGCCGATTTAATTACAAATATAAAGTATTTCTAATAGAATAATATAAATTGTCTAAAGTGTTTGAATTTTTATTAAATACAATCCCTTTACTTATTTTTTTCCAGTTATATTTCATTTCCAGTATTTTCTTTCATGGCAACAATACCCCCAAATAAATGCCCACATTATCATAAAGTCCACAAACGATTATATAGGTAATTCAGAAACACCGCTCTCATTTGTACACGACCCTAGGACCTCCATCACTTTTCCCTCTCGGCGTGGGAGGGCGAATTTCGTGCGGATTTATGGAAAGGAGAAAGAAAGGGGACATTAAAACGGAACGACTTCGATTAATCAACCGAGGGGGAAGAAAATTAGACTCGACTTACTCGAATTTTGCTTAGGCACGTATGGGGATAGCAAGCGCGTCCTCTTCTTTTCATATCCTTTCTGTGTGATGTCACCTGCAAAAAAAGAAAAAACAGATCATTAAGATGGATGGTGATAAAAATTGATCAAAATAAATGTTCATAAACACATTTAACTTCACGCCATCATCAGTATAGTCCCTAACCAGTGCTTGAAGAATACTGAACATCATTGACCTTTTATTATGGCTTGTGCATTTTACATATGTTTGAAAGCGTAAACGCCATCTAGTGACCATTGAAGCTGCTACTTAAGCTAATGGGCATTAGATGGCGTTTACGCTTTCGAACACATCTAACTTCGCCCTTAAATTTTAAGAAACGAAAGTGTAAATTATGTTAAAAATATGATTAAAAAAGAAATGGAAGTTAATTATTTAGATTGCAACATAATTCTAAGCTAGCAATATGTATACTTAAAGTTGTGCTTTGATCTATAATCCTAATACATCTATATTACATTAATTTTATAAGGATAATAATAAAATGCATGTTACCGCCATAAGTGTGCTTGAAAGTATGCGGTGGATTTATATTTTCTTATTCTGAAAGGTAAATTGAATTTTGTGAAGATACCAGGGCAAATAGAAAATTGCGGTTTGTGGGTAGATTATTGAATTAACGTCACTTGCAGATGCGGAGGAATGTTCTTAACAATGCACTAAGTGCACCGTAACTTGTCGATAATACTCGTTACGTTTATTGAATTAAGTGCGCGAAAATGGTTTTGATAAGTGTCGCAACAAAGTAGTATATATTATTATTACACTATATAAAGTTATTGAGAGGAAAAACACTTAGTATTGCTTCCAAATTAAATACCTGATTAAGGTATGATTCGCGAGAGGTGTCCCATGGTTTCCTTGATTTGTAGTGCTTTCTGCACCAATAGATGTAATACGAAAATAGTTTGATGTCATCAGATTACGTGTGTGAAAAGAGACAGAAAACTTCATAATATGTCTGCTATGGTTATTAGATGCAACATGCGAAAACGTGTGTTCTGGTATGCAACTTTAAAATTTTAAGGTTAAACGTTACATTTTGACAATGTCTTCGTAAAACTAAATCTGCAAAAACCCAGCCACAAATTATTTTAATTAATGTGCACAATCGTTTTAAATGTAAGATTAAGTGGTATAATTCCAATTTCCACATCTAGTTAATAGTAAAGGTATTTACAGAAGAATTTTTCATTTAAGTATACATACAGGGAATTTTCAATTAGGTATACAAATGCATACGCTTTTTTTAAAGTGTTCAATTCGAAGCTTAAAACGAGCGTTTTCCACTCCCAGACTAAGCATGAAGTAAAATTTCGAGTTTAGAAAAGCCCCGTGAAAATTTGGCGAGGGTCGCGCAGCGACCAGAGACAAATTTTCTGGGCTTTTCTAAACTCGAAATTTTACTTCATGCGCCACGCGTAATTAACACTGAAAGCACTGAAATATTGTGAACGAGTAAACTTCGCTTGAAATCTGTGTCTTATACGCGTGACGCATGAAGTAAAATTTCGAGTTTAGAAAAGCCTAAAAATTTGGTTTGGCCGCTCCGCTTCGGAAACCAAATTTTAAGGCTTTTCTAAACTCGAAATTTTACTTCATGCTTAGTCTGGGAGTAGAAACACTCGTTTTTAACTGCATATTACACGTTTTTATATAAAATCGACGAATACCTGAAAATATACAGCGTATGTATTATGTATATTTAAAAGAAAAATTCACAGTATGTTGTACAATAAGTCAATCATAGAAATCACAAAAAGAAGTGCAGAATTTTACCTTTTTTTTTATTTGTTTTTGGCTTTTTGCCTGGCCTTGGGAACTTGCCCATTAGCCATCATCAATGTTTATTTTGTATCAATTAATTTATTACAATTTGTATTATTTAACTATTCATTCGGACAATCACACACATTCATACCACACCCAGGGTCACGACGAGACATTATTTTTCAAATAAAGTCTCCCCGTGCACGGGAATCGAACCCAAACTTGTGGCTCGCCGAGCGATACAGCCCGGCGACGTTACCGCTCGGCCACCACCTGCCCCGAATTTTACCTAAAATCAACTTATAGAGTTAACTCTATAATTGCTCGGCCGTTAATGGGTTAATAATGAGGAGTATTTCATTAAAATGTTTTTTTTTTTTTTTAGATGGACAGAAACAAATATTAACTCATGGTGGAAAGAAACAGATGAAATACCCACACTAAAATATTATATAGAAACATTTACGGGAACTTTGTATCAAAAAGAAAACTAATATTAGAACTTTCCACGCGCTGGAAGTGCTATCGCAAAATAGAAAAAAAAAACCGTTTCCATCTGGATTTTTTCCCCCGTTCCCTTTCACGTGACGGCCAGATGAACAGATGAAAGAGATCCGGGCTGCAAAAAGTTTTTCCAACGTATTAAATTCAGACGCAGTAATGGAATATTTAACGTTTCCAGTCTGGCGCCCGGAAAATGATGCGCGCCGGATGCATTTTTCTCGAAATCTCCACCCGTCCGGAGGAGGATTTTTCTCAATAGTACATATGTATTCGCATGGGAGAGGGGGGAACTAGTGTTTGTGACATTTATATGCATTCAGACTTTAACAAAAAAACAAGTATCGAGAGTAAAATACAATACAAATGAAATACGATTAATTATATTAAATATCACTTAAATATCATTGTCTTTCAATGTCTATTGTAATCTCGCTATAATTGTTTCGCCACACTGTGGCTTCTTCAGGCGAAGAAATGGTACACAGCATTAGTCTGTTCGGGTATACAGGGTGTTTCACCTAAAACTCCCCAGACTAATTAACAAGAAACTAAAAATGTTATAAAAGTTTCGTATGTTGTAATCAATAAATGTCATTTAAGGCTTTAAATTAAGATAGAATTGGTATCACTCATAATTACGGTTTCGCTGTCAGATCCGCGAGAAAAAATCATTCGATAATCAGAACTTTTGAAGTGACTTTTTTCTAAAAGAATAGAATATATTAAGACATTTTTATCATATGCATACTTTAAATTGAATTTAAGTTATAACCAATTTTTATATTTTCAAGAACTTTTAACATACACATTTAAAGTAGTACAACTTCTCAAAACTAACATATCTAACAATAATAATAACAATAATTTAATTTATTTTTGGTAACATTTTTTTTTTATTGTAGAACTAAAGTTATAAAAGATACTCAAACGTTTACCGGATTGAAAAATACACATTTCAAATCGTTTCCGAAGAGTAACATCACCAGCATCTGAAAGAGATCTTCGTCTAATTGCTACACAACTTGCGTAAATCTTATTAATCAAGTCTGCCATGTCATCTATTGGTTCAACGTACACCATGTCCTTTAAAGTGCCCCATAAACAAAAATCAAGCGGTGTGAAGTCGGGTGACCTAGCTGGCCATTTAAATGTGCTATTAGTTCCTAACCACTTCCGATTGCAGCATTGTGTGGAGGAGCTCCGTCTTGTTGTATCCACATACTTATGAACTGTATCCAATGGAAGATTTTCCAATAGGTCTGGAAGTTCGTTTCTTAAGAAATCCAAATCGGTGAGCTGTTAACCAATTAACGGCCGAGCAATTATAGAGTTAACTCCAAAAGTCAATTTAAGGTAAAATTCTGCATTTCTTATTATGTTTTCAATGAATAACTTATTGAATTATATACTGGGATTTTTTGAAATATAGGCTGTACATTTTCAGGCATGCGTCGATTTTATAAAAAGCGTTCAATTTCAAGTTTCGAACGAGTGTTTCCACTCCCAGGTTAAGCATGAAGTAACATTTCGAGCTTAGGAAAGCCTGAAAATTTGGTTTGGTCGCTCCGCGAAGCGGAGCGGCCAAACCAAATTTTCAGGCTTTTCTAAACTCGAAATTTTACTTCATGCGCCACGCGTATAGAACACCGAAATATTATGAAGTTAGAAATACACTTAAAGATACTTTTTTAAAATAAGTAAAATAAAAATATGTAAATAACAAAATATTTATATTTTTTTTAGACATTCTCAAGTCAGGTTAAATAATACAATGCATCAAATTAACTTATTTAGTAATTTAATAATTAACAAAAAATTAACAACGTTGCTTTAGTGCATCAATAGCGATTTTACTTTTGAACTGTATCCAATGGAAGATTTTCCAATAGGTCTGGAAGTTCGTTTCTTAAGAAATCCAAATCGCTGAGCTGTTAACCCATTAACGGCCGAGCAATTATAGAGTTAACTCCAAAAGTCAATTTAAGGTAAAATTCTGCATTTCTTTTTATGATTTCAATGAATAACTTATTGTATTATATACTGGGATTTTTTTAAATATACATAATGTATAATAGGCTGTACATTTTCAGATATGCGTCGATTTTATAAAAAGCGTTCAATTTCAAGTTTCGAACGAGTGTTTCCACTCCCAGGTTAAGCATGAAGTAAAATTTCGAGTTTAGGAAAGCCTGAAAATTTGGAAAATTTGGTTTGGCCAAACCAAATTTTCAGGCTTTTCTAAACTCGAAATTTTACTTCATGCGCCACGCGTATAGAACACCGAAATATTATAAAGTTAGAAATACACTTAAAGATACTTTTTTAAAATAAGTAAAATAAAAATATGTAAATAACAAAATATTTATATTTTTTTTAGACATTCTCAAGTCAGGTTAAATAATACAATGCATCAAATTAAATTATTTAGTAATTTAATAATTAACAAAAAATTAACAACGTTGCGTTAGTGCACCAATAGCGCTTAATGGGTTAATGTTCCTTCGTAAAAATAAAGTATTGTATTTATTAATCCGCTAAAATGTTTGAGTATCTTTTATAACTTTTGTTTAAAAATTAACAAAAAAATGTTGACAAACATTAAATTATATTATTGTTATTATTTTTGTTTTGTAATTTTCAATATATTTTAATAATTTTAATTGTTTAAATTGCTAAATTTGTGCAGGCGGACTACTTTAAATATGGATATCAAAAGTTCTTAAAAATAAAAAAAAATGGTTAAAACTTAAAAATAGCCAATTTAATTTAAAATATTTACATGATAAAAACGTCTTGAAATATTTTATTATTTTAGAAAAAGTCACTCTAAAGTTCTGATCATCGAATGACATTTTCTCACGCCTCTGACAGCGAAACCGCAGTTATAAGTTATACCAATTCTATCTTAATTTGAAGCCTTAAATAACATCTATTGATTAGAACAAATTAAACTTTAATAGCATTTGTAGTTTCGTGTTAATAAGTCTGGGGAGTTTTAGGTGAAACACCCTGTATATACACAAGGTTTATGAGTTTATGAGGGGGCGGAATTTTTTGAAAGCTTTAAATTAAGTAGTGGTGAATTTGAGAGATCAAGTTTTTAGGAAAATTAAAATGTGCCTGAATTAGTGAAACTGTGCATTAATTTACTTGAAAATTGAGGAATGTTTTGAAAATTGACAAAAATATTGTAAATTAATAAAAATGTATTCGTATTCGATTTAATTTTTTATTATCGTGTACACCAAATTTTGGTAAATTTGGTGTATATTATTCGAATTTTACTAAATATAGCCAGAAGAAGTTGAAATAGAAATCGGTGATTTATAAATTTATAAAATATCAATCTCTTAGGACTTTTTCGTATATTTTGTGATATTAATAAGATGAATAAAGTGTTTTTAAAACTCCACACTAGAATAGTGTTTAATACGCCTGGCGCATGAAATAAATATTTCGAGTTTAGAAAAAAAATCCTGAAAATTTGGATTGGTCGCTTCGCTTCGCTACGCGACCAATCCAAATTTTCAGGCTTTTCTAAACTCGAAATATTTACTTCATACTTAATCAAGGAACGGAAAACACTCGTTCGAATATTATTGATCGCTTAAATATAAAAGTAGTTAGTAAATAAAATTAAATTGACACACAATTAAATTGACTTTGCAAATAAAGTGATTATTTTAGTGAATGTTTTGTTAAAAAATTCACATAAAATTCAATGAGATTACACAAATTAGGACAAAATATGTATAAAATCAATAGTTAGTTAGTTAGTAGTTAGTAAATCAAATTTAATTGATACACAATTAAATTAACTTTGCAAAGAAAGTGATTATTTTAGTGAATGTTTTGTTAAAAATATTCACATAAAATTCAATGAGATTACACATATTTTGACAAGATATGTACAAAATCAGCAGATCATAAAACTCACAAAATCCACACATAAATTAATAGATTTCAAGTCTTCAAGGAAAAGTTAAATATTAAGTATCTTTATGAACAAAAATGGTTACATAAAAATTTAAATAAAAAAAATCACTTGCTTCATTTAAGGGGGTATTGCCATTCGGAAGTTTTAAAAAATTGATTTTATTTATTTGCATTTATTGATACTTGATATCTATCTAGTATCTAGTTTCATGCCCCAACGCCGTTTTACGATAGTTTTTCGCTTGTTGAAGTAAACAATGCTGAGTAGATGGCTGGGTAGAAATACGCAGAACTCAAACGAAAGTTTGAATGCTTGTCTGGAAGCTGACTTCGAAGCACCTCAACTGTGGTGCATAAACCGTCGCTATCGCGTCCTTCCTAGCTACCAGCATCTTCAACGACGGATACTCGGCAGTTGGGAATCCATTCACTGGAAATCCATATCGGCCTGCAAGCCAACGCCTTCCACTTGCGGAACGACGCGGAGCGCGAGACGTGGGCCGAATTTTGCCTGACTCAAGCAGCTCAGAAGGCCATCCAACAACGCTGGCACGAGCAAATCATTCAAACCCAGATTTTAGAGCAAGAGGGCCTACTGTATAGAGCTAGCATAGCTGACTAAAGGTAAAAATCTCCAAAAATGGTTAAAACTTGTGGACAAACTTTAAACGCGTTTTTCTCGAAACCACTTTTTTTCGCTGGCCGGAAACTTTTTCTAAACTATGAAACGGACCGACTTGAGCTCTTAGTTTTCGGTTTTCCAAATTTTTCTTTGGAGTTTGAACCACCGTCATTCAAATATATTAATATTTGATATTTTTCATAGAGCCTAAAAATCAGAAAAAAGGGGGGCAAAAAGCGACCACTTTTTTCGAATAGCCTCCATTTTGTTATTTATAGAGATTTTTTATTGTCGGCAGTTCAAACTCCAGATAATAATTAATGACTGCTACTTCATTTTATGTTTTAGATCACAGAATCGAAAAAATATTTCCGGCCATGAGGAAATCCACGGCGGACACGGCCTTATTTGAGGCCAGATTTAGAAGTCAAGCCAAACGACTGAAAAGAATTACAATCCATTTTTTATAGTTCATAAATCTATAAACAAGTTGCAAGAAACCGCAAGATCGCATGTATTAAATTTACCCAAAATAAAAATTCGGAAAAACCGTCGAAAAAACACTTGTCCTAGTGGTAATACCCCCTTAAGTAAATCGCTAAAGAGTAAAATGTTTGTGCATTCAATTTTACAAGAAATGATGTGTGTGCTAAATTAATAATTCTCTTGGATACCGCAAAAATGTATATTTTACAGAAAATACAGAGAAAATTCTATAGATTTTCAGTATTTTAATTTTGACGAGAAATAATAAACATATCCACATTTTATGAGTTTTATGAAAGCTTGTGTTGTGGACTTTTAACATATTTTCTAAAAGTGATATTAAATTATATCGTGAACAAGAATTACACTGTTCCTATATGTTTTATTATACAGGGAATTTTTATTTCAAGTATACATATCCTGACATATACGCTGCATTTATTTAGGCATGCATGTTTTTGAAAATCGTTCAATTTGAACGAGTATTTACAGTCCTTGATTAAGCAAAATACTGGATTATTAAAATATCTCGATTATATCTATCACTACTTTTGATCAAATCTTTTCAATTCTTTTTTTCTTTTGAAATCTTTCTTAAAAAAATGTTAGACGCATGAGTTAGATTGCAAACGATGAAGCGTTGAAAAAAAAAAACGAAAATCTGGTATTAATAAGTGTGCTATTACGTTAATAAAGATTCCCGCCTCCTTAGATTTTTTTAACTATTACATTCCAGACTGAATAAAGTAAATGTTAGTGAAATAATATATTTTGTTCAAAAAAGTGCAATTTGTAAATTTATTATTTATTGTACGAACTAAATTACGTTTTTATCTTTATTGCCTAAATTGAATTATTTATAAATTTTTATACGGAGAAAAATAAAAACAGGAAAGAAATAACAATAACATTCGAGTGCGCCGTGAAAAATATATTAAGCGATAAATAAAAATGGGTATAGCATTTATTACGGAGGGCGCGCGCGCGCGCGTTTATTATTTGGGCACGTAAGTAGTTTATGGATTCCACGGGGGCCCTTAATTTTATCTTTTCTTTCCGGCGAGGGGGGGATAAATAAAATTACCTCTGCAATAACTCACCGGATGGTATTAATAAATAACTTGGCCTGGGCGACGAAAATAATGATATCGCCTTGCGTTTTATTTCTCTCGTAGGGAATTTAATGAAAATATTATTTAGGTCATAATATTAATAAATATAGTGTGAGATTAAGTATAGATATTATTAGATATTATAAGAGGCATTTAAAGTAAAGTAAAGATATTATTAGATACAAGAAGAGGCAATTCAAGTAAAGATATTATTAGATATTAGAAGAGGCATTTAAAGTAAAGTAAAGATATTATTAGATATAAGAAGAGGCATTTTAAGTAAAGTAAAGATATTATTAGATATTATAAGAGGCATTTAAAGTAAAGTAAAGATATTATTAGATATAAGAAGAGGCATTTTAGGTAAATTAAAGATATTTTTGATATTAGAAGAGGCATTTAAAGTAAAGTAAAGATATTATTAGATATAAGATAAGGTTTCTTAAGTGAAGTAAAGATATTATTAGATATTAGAAGAGGCATTTAAAGTAAAGTAAAGATATTATTAAATATAAGAAGAGGCATTTTAAGTAAAGTAAAGATATTATTAGATATTAAAAGAGGCTTTCAATACTTTACTAAGCATAATATATCTAAAATCTTCTTATAATATGTATTAATAGAATAAATAAGTCGCCTAGATGCAAAACCTGCGATACAAATTTTTTAATTTTGAGGTTTTGATATCCCTGGATTCTACTCGTCTCAGGTTACAATTTTAAAAATAAATCGATTTTCAAAACCCATCCTAAATCTTTTAAAATTATGTTTGAATAATTCTGTCGAGTGCAAAACCTACTACATTTCTCAGTTGCAAAAGATGACATATTTTTTCGGTTGCAAATCCTGCCAACTTTTTACTTGTTTTACATAATTTTTCTTGTTCCCATTCGATACAACGTTCTTTCAACACAATTTAGATTTATTTAAAAGATGCTGTTTATTGTCATTTTGCCACAAATTTGTCAAAACACGTATGGCTGGTTTTGCATCTGGGCGACTCAAATGTAAACTCTACTAAAGTACTGAGGGTTAGTTATTAAATTGTCAGTTTAGCCAAGTTTAGCTTAAACTCACTTTAAATTACATTTGTCGTATTTGAATTTATACTACACTTAAGTTAAACTGTCATTGATCAGTTGGCCCTCAATAACAGCTCATAACAATAACAAAAATAAATTGTTTCATCAATCACATACTATAATTCTCTCTACATCTTTTGTAATTTTTTTCGTTAACAAATTATCCGTTTGTTATTTCGTCGTCTAATTCACGACTTGCCGGAAATATATATAAAAAAAGCGGGGCAATATAATTCGGAGGATAAGTTACGGCGTCTCGCTGCGGAGGATAAAAAGAGGTCTCCTCGTGATTTATGTGGATCTGGTCCAATCAAAACAAACCGTCGCCGGTAATAGATTTTACAAGTTTTCCAGCCCACTTATCTTTCCTCTAGAAACCCTCCACCCTCGTTTCCCTGATCCTCAGTAAATATATCAATTTTAATGTTGAAGGACGAGTCTTGTATTTTTATTGCTTCAACAGAGATATAAATTATATCAACGGTTTGACGATTTATATCAATGTTATCGTAAGATAATCGAAAACGAGAAAATTATTGAAAAATGTCTAACTTTTTATGACTAAATAAGAAAAAATGCATTGTGACAACATAAATAATAGCTTTACTAGATTATATTAAGCTGCTAGCGTAATGTGGTTTTATTAATCCAGGCGCATCCACCAAATATGTTAAAAATAAAACTCACTATAATTAACCTATTAGTCCGTTTTAACGAACCTCACAAATGTATCTATTATGCGAACGTTTAAAACATGATTTAGACTAGGCCTTAAGTTTTAAATTAGATTGGCATTACTGATTGTTAACACATAATTTAACATAACCTCAAATTAATTCGATCATTCAATTAGCAGTCTGAGCAACCGCACAAAAAAATGCCGCCTACTCTAAATCACAATTTAAATGATCACACTGTATTTGCATAGTACGTGGTTCATATTTTTATGCACACATTAGTTTTGGCGATAGCATCCACTGTGTGGACGTCTGCGAAATTTACAATTTACTGCTATTTAAAGCAATAGTGTTGTGGTATTTAGTTTTGTACGCGATGGACCCGTCGCAATATGGAAATTTGAGCGGTGGGTAAGTGAATAAGCAAAATATACAGGGAGTTTTTCTATTAAGTAAACATATCCCAATTATATGATGTAAATCTTCAAATAATAATTGTTTTTTGTAAGAGTTCAATTTGAGGCTTTAAAAGAGTGTTTTCCACTCCGAGACTAAGCATGAAGTAAAATTTCGAGTTTAAAAAAACTGATCGTTTGGATTTGGCGTCCAAATCCAAACTCAGGCTTTTCTAAACTCAAAATTATACTTCATGCGCCACGCGTGTAACAGATTGATTTCAAGTGGAGTTCACTTGTTCACAATATTTCAATATTTTCAGTGTTTAATGCGCGTGGCGCATGAAGTAAAATTTCGAGTTTAGAAAAGCCTTATTTGGCTCGATCGCTCCGCTTCGCTACGCGCCTGAGCCAAATTTTCAGACTTTTCTAAACTCGAAATTTTACTTCATGATTAACCTGGAAGTGGAAAACACTCGTTTAAAACTTCAAATTGAGATCTTTTTAAAAAAGCGTATGCATATGTATACTTAAAAGAAAAACTCCCTGCATTTATAGTTTACTTAATTGTTTATTATGTTTTATTATTATCATATATCATGAGCGTTTGGATTTGGACGCATATGTTAGCGTCCAAATCCACACTCAGACTTTTCTAAACTCGAAATTTTACTTCATGCGCCACGCGTATAAGAGACTGATTTCAAGTGGAGATCAGTTGTTCACAATATTTAAGTATTTTCAATGTTTAATGCGGGTGGCACATGAAGTAAAATTTCGAGTTTAGAAAAGCCCGCAAAATTTGGCTTGGTCGCTGCGTGACCAAGCCAAATTTTGCTCTAGGGCTTTTCTAAACTCGAAATTTTACTTCATGCTTAACCTAGGAGTAGAAAACACTTGTTTAAAGCTTCAAATTGAACTCATAAAAAAAAACGTATGCGTATGTATACTATATTATTATTATTATTTAATTATTATTATCATATATACTATTAGAATTGCATAATGTTCGTTATAACGGATGATTTGAATTTTAGCAATAAAAAATGTAAAAAAAAAATTAAAACATGTTTTTTGTCTATTGTCACCTGGAAACTTACCATTAATAATAAAATACGTTTTCTGGTAAATAATAAGCGTTATGCACTGATGGGTTAATACATAAAACATTAATTGTGTAAATTACGCTGTAATAATTTTTTAACACCAAATAATATTTACAAAAATATCACTTGCAATTATTGTCGTGCTAAGGTAATTTCAACATTAAAAGTCAATAAAACGAGAAAATTATTATAAAATATCTAACTTTCTATAACTAAATAAGAGAAAATGCATTGCTAAGGTAATTTCAACATTGAAAGTTAATAATTACGTCCATTAAACCAGTTTTTTTATGGTCTTGCTTGTATTTTACCATTAGCCTATTCTCTATATTTAGAACTAATTCAAATTTATAATTTAACAATGATTATATTATTTGTAACTCTTATGGGACGGCACAACTAGTGATGGGAATAATCGATATACTAATTAGCAATTAGTCGATTATTGAAATATATCGACATAATCGATTATTATGCGGAAATTAGTATTTACAAATTTAAGCGTTTATTTGATCAGGTAAATTAGTAATTACTAATTTAAGCGATTATTAGATCGGGTAAAATAGTAATACGAATTTAAGCGATTATTTGATCGGGTAAATTAGTATATACTAATTTAAGCTTATTTGATCAGGTAAAATAGTATATACTAATTTAAACGATCATTTGTAAATTAGTAGATAATAGATTAAGCGATTATTTGATTGATTACTAATTAGTATACTAAAATAATTGATTATTATCTCGGTAGACTGGACTATTAATTACTATAAACAAATGTATCGCTTATTATCTCGGTGGACAGGACTACTAATTATTATATAGTAATATTAATAATTACTGATTTGACAGTTGTTTTAAATTTCATTAAAAAAATCATTAAATAATAATAATCATATAAAAATTCTAATCTTACTAACAAACATCACCCCTAGAAAAAACGCTTATGAAACCCCGGGCTTAAAAACAAACCCTAAAAATCACCTTCTCAAAAAACTACCCCTTAAAAGACCATCCCTTGAGAAAAAAACACGTTATGAAAAACGACCCCATGTAAAAACATTCCTGAAAAATCAGCCCCACTCCCGAAAAAACACCTCCCGAAATGAACAATCCTCCTAAAAATCATTTTGGAAATCCATTCCTGAAATTCATCCCCCGAAAAAACCTCTCAATAAAAATCACTCTCTGAAATACCAACCCTTCGAAATACCATCCCCGAAAAACCACCCCCCGAAACAACCACCCATAAAAAACTTTGCCTGTAATATCTCCCCCCCCCCAAATAAACACCCACAAAAAACGACCCCTAAAAATACCCCGTGTAAAAAACATTCTTGGAAAACCAGTTCCAGGATAATACACCTCGTTCGAATATGATAAACATTCTGTGGCCCGTTTTTGTTTTACAAGATCACTTTATATCGCTTGTTTGTACTACTAAATTATTCATATAATTTGTATGTGTTTTTAAAATTTGTTTTAAATGAATGTTTTATATACACGCCTGGCGCATAAAGTAAATATTTAGAGTTAAAAAAAGGCTGCAAATTTAGATTGGTTTTCTGATTGGAATATCTGATAGGAATATGATGTATGTGTTTTTAAAATTAGTTTTAAATAAATGTTTTATACATACGCCTGGCGCATGAAGTAAATATTTACTCTACCAATCCAACATTTTCAGCATTTTCAAAACTCGAAATACTTACTTTATACTTAATCAAGGAGTGTTGTTAGACAACAATCAAAATCTTAATTTGTAGTTTTCTTCATTGTAAAATTATGAATTAAAATACGATAGATAGAGAAGATAATTTTGTTTTAGGAATACACTCTTAATGTTCAATATTAGAACAACACAAATTAACTTTTAGCGTCTATAGTTCAAAGAAAATTTGTCAATTTCTCAATAATTTCTGCGAATTCCATAGTAAACTACATATTGAGGTTGAGGTTTTAGGATTAGATTTACCGAAAACACAAGTCTTAGTAAAAAAACAAAACTCTTTCCACACTTTCAAATATTAATATTAATCAACTTCGATTACAATTTAGTTTTATTCTAATATAAGTTAAGTCAATACTGCTAGAACAAATTATTTATTTATTTCTAAGCAGATACAATAAAGATACAAGGAATGTATAACCGCTTCCGCTAACAAAAATGGTTAATAAGTGTAGTGAGCCGGGGTGAGAGGCGTCAACAATGTCATTGTCGACGCGTCTAATGTTATATCAAAATTGTGGCAAAATTATAAATGGAAATAAAACTCGACTCGTACAAATTAACAAAAACTAAAAGAAACACGAGAAACAATTATACTAGTATAATAACAAATTACATACAAAAAATTAATAGTTTAATAAAATTAGCTACAAATAATAAAATTTACAAAAAAATCATAAGTATGAGAAAACTATATCAAAATTGTGGCAAAATTAGAAATATAAAAATTACAGGATTAATTAAGAATCGTATAAATTAACAAAAACTAAATGAAAATTGACAAAATACTATGTCAGTATATTGGAAAATCACATTAAAAAAATAATACCTTAATAAAGTTATCTCAAAGAAACAAAACATGTCACTAATTTTACCAAATTTATCAAAACACTGAGTGTCAAAAAAAATATTTATCATTTAGAAATATTCTCAAAACAAGCGCATGGCTGTCAAATACAACAAGAAATTATGCCAAAAAATAACAATTTAGTAAATGACGAAATATGCCTTTTCAACAGAATGTGTGTGAAAATAATCACATTTTTACGTATTTATAACATTATTTCGAATGATTCATCATCCAAATAAAACGGTAAATAATTCACGATGTATACAAACATATAATTTTTTAGATAATTGCTATATTACCATTTCAGAAAATGTTAGTAATATAAACATCTTAATTTTGTTTTTTATTTTGTAGCAAATTGATCAATACTTTCAGTTGATGTAATAAAAGTTGAGTATGTAATAGTTTAATAGTGAACCATTTTATCCTAGCCTCTAATAGATATTTGTAATTTTCGATACATTTGATAAAGAATTATTTTGATTGTTCGTAAATATGATTATTTTATTTATCAAAATTCCCGGAGCGACCAAACCAAACCAAATTTTCAGGTTTTCGAAACTTATACTTTATGCTTAATTAAGGAGTGGAAACACTTGTAAGAAACTTTAAATTTATTCTTTAAAAAAGCAACGATTGCGAGAAAAATTAAAGCGCATACATCGGGATATGTATACTTAAAAAAATGTTCCCTGTATGTAAAACGTTGATCAAATAATACTTCAATGTTATTTTGTTGTTCAGTGGGTTGTAATAAATTTTATCACTCTTATCATATTATTCACAATATTTACAATTTCAAATGATCGAAAATTTTAATACAGTCTATTTCTTTTAGTTTTCCTTTTTGTCGTCAATTGTATCGTATGTTCAATAAAATAAAACCTCTGAGTGCCATGGAAAATATTGTAGGTTGGCAACTCTGAAATTATACATTATAATTATTTTCTCTGACGTTTTATATGTCAATTCCTAAAGCGTGTAGCCAACTTAAATTTAAAAAATGATAAAATCATGGCACTCTAGAGCAGTGGTGGGGAAACTTTTTTTAAGACGGGCCATTTGTAATAACCAGACAATCGTAGCGGGCCAAAGAATAATGCTTATTCGTAGGTAGGTAGTTTTTATGCGGGTCGTCACATTACGAAGTAAGAACGCGTTCAACATTCTCACGACGGCACTCTTAAACGGGCCGGATTAAACCTTTCCGCGGGCCGGACTAAGCCCGCGGGCCGTAGTTTCCCCATCACTGCTCTAGAGGTTTTATTTTATTGAACATACGATATTTTAACAATACTTTTAAGAAATTATAAAATACAATTAACTAAAGAGAAAAACCAAAAGAACACATATATAAATTTGCAATACCTACCGCAGGCCGCACAAAATATCTGAGAGCATTAGGTTGTAACTTAGTCTAAATCTACAAACAAAAGCAATAATTAAATATATGTGTGTAACATTGAGAAGTGGTTTACCGAAAACTGCCTCATACTAAACACCGATAAAACAAATTGTATATATTTTAAAATCAGTCAGAGAACTCTGACACCTCCTCATATCTCCCTTAATAATAATAATGTGTATAATTTTACACATCAGTGTAAATATTTAGGCATCATCTTAGATGAAACCCTAAATTTTAAAGAGCAGATTGATTACTTAACTGGGAAAATTAGTAAAGCAAATTATGGTCTAAGAATATTAAGAAAAAACACAAACAATAAAATATGTGAAACGTTTTATTACGCTTATATATATTCCAATATCAAGTACGGAATAATATTCTGGGGAACTAACTCTAATATAAATTCTGTTTTCAAGGCTCAAAAATGTGCGTTACGCATCATAGATAAATTGAGGTTTGACCAAAGTTGTAGAGGGGCTTTCCGAAACAGAAAGATGCTAACTTGCATAGGAATTTATATTCTTGAGTGCATAAAGTTTCTATGGAAGCATCGATATATTTTTTAAAATAATATGCTATCAAATATCTATAACACGAGGCATGGCGTATTGTATGATTGTATGATAGCCTTCCTAAGGAAATAAAAACAGCAACATCTTATTCTGTCATGAAAAGAAAATTGATAGATAAGTTAATAAATATAGAACCATATACTATGGATGAGTATTATGCTAACGTAGGCAATAATTAAATACGTATACGCAATATGCCTGTTTGTTTTTTGTTTTTCTTTTGACTTGTTTTTGTGAAATTAATATATCCTGATGTAAATGTGATGTATTTAATATCATTAAAAATAAATGTGTTTATTATTATTATTATTATTATTATTATTATTATTATATATATATATATATATATATATATATATATATATATCTGCGCAATTTATATTGGAAGTTCTGAAATAATATTGGAATGATTTTAAAAGAGCGAATAAGCTTATAATCCCTTAATTGCTGAAGCTTCTAGAACGCAGCAAAAAAACCGGAGGGGTTATGATTTAATCCCCTCGGATTACATTAAAACTAATTAAACGGGCCGATTCCTCCGTCACCCTCCTTCTTTTCACAAGTGGGGGGAGGGAGAGAATTCGCCCCCCGTTTTGCCCATTTATTCCATCCGAGTCGGCCGGAAATAAACTTTTCCTTTTTCCATATAATGTGGGTCAGTCGGCGCGCATAAGGTTATTGCCGCATCGGAGAATGAGAAAACTTTTCCGGATTCTTATCACCGGAGCCGGGAGGGATTTATGCATCCCCCTCTTTTTAATGCGATTCCCGACATTTAAATTTTCCACGCGTCCGTAACGGGCGAGCGGAAGAAAAAAATAATTAGTCTGGTTTTATGAATATAAATTGCTTGAAAATAATTGTTTTTTATTTCTACCTTAATCGTAAAAGTACTAATTAATGTTTAAATTTAGGATTTTATTTCTTGACTCTATGTGTTTTACATGTTCGTTGCCTAAAATTCAGTGGAATAATTGCTATAATTTGAACATAAACCTAAGTACAAAATATAAAATTACGAGAATATTCGTATAAATTTATATTTTATATTTAAAGTTCTGCAAACTAAAAGCGAAAGTAAATTTGTTCGATTGATAAATAAAGCACCAATAAATTTTCATCACACTTTTATTTTACTTTCATATGTACATTTCGGACACATGTATTGTATCCTTTGTGTATATATTGTGTCGAATTTTAATTTTGTATTTAGTATTAATCCATTGATATTAGTGTGTCCGAAATGTACAGTTGCGAAAGAAAAAAATTGTACAACAAGATATTTGTCTATGTGAACTCACATTGATTTTTTGAAAATATTGTTAACCTGTGCATGAAAAGTGTGTTTTGCAAGAAAAAAATAGGATATTTTTGCAGTGGCTTGAACTCCCTGCTGTACTAGTTTTTTTTCTCTCGCAACTGTACAAGTAAAACAAAAGTGTGAAGAAAGGTTATTAGTGCTTTATTTATCAATTACATTTGATCTTTATCTAACTCACTGAATCAATTTAATAATTAAAAATAGTTTTGAATTCGAAATATACTTATGGTAAAATCAAAGATTTAAAAATTCTCGTTTAACCTAGTTTAAATTAAACTACACAAATTTGATTCCCGGATCAAAATATAATTATTCTTTTAATATTTACGTTTAATTTTTGTGTTCTAAATAAATTGAAACATGATTGCCACAATTTTATAAATCAATAAAACAACATACTCTTGTAAAAAATATAATTGGGGGGCTTAGTTGAAAAGTAGTACAAGTTACAAGAGATTTATTTGTGTAAATTGGGGATAAAGTTTAACTTTTATAGACAAATCTGTGGACGTTAATTTAATAACATTGTATACTATATTGTGAGATACACATATTCAATTGTACCATTTTTTCTATCACTAAATATGAACCTCATTTGTAGATATCTGTAGTTATACCAAGTTATAGGAAAATTCCACTTTTCCAATGAGCCCCTCATTTCTTAACAGGACTGGATTTATCTTTCAAGTCCTGAAATTTATAATAAATAAACAAAATTAGTCAATTATATTATCGTAAAAAATATAATTCTAAACAGCAAATGATTTCTCTTTCAAGTTCTGAAATTTATTAAAATTTCCCTTTAAGCGCTCTGTTTAATTAACAATTCCAGCAAGAGGCGAATTTGCATGCTCAATTAGTGAGGAATCGAAATTCTAAATGCCGGTTTGATTTAATTCAAAAGCGGGCCCATTCCTCTCTTCCGGTCCGGGATTAATTGACAGGCAAATTGACGTTCCGGAATATATATATATAAGCCCCAAACAAAGCAGGTAAGCCCTATTGAGATTACATTAAAAATAATAATAATTATTAAAAATACATGATGTTCTCTTGCAAATCCGGGATTAATTGACAGGCAAATTGACGTTCCGGAATATATATATATATATATACATATATATATATATATATATATATATATATATATATATATATATATATATAACATATATATATATATATATATATATATATATGCCCCAAACAAAGCAGGTAAGCCCTATTGAGATTACATTAAAAATAATAATAATTATTAAAAATACATGATGTTCTTTCGCAAATCAGGAAAATAACTTAAAAACACAAATTGAGCAGTCAAGTAGTTAGGATATCAAGTGAATGGGTGTAAAAATAAAGTGAAACAGTCAACATGCTTAAACATACCGAGAGTTTTAACTAACACCGAACATGCCAGAAAATGTTCACTGTAAATTTTCCTATATTCGATTTGTTCTGGGACGCATCAAAGCACTAAGTGCGATGTGATTGGCTACGATTTCCAATGGTAATATAGTCAACCCATTTACATTCTTCTAGGTGCGATTTCATTTGTTACGATTTTCAGTAGTTTAAATGCAAATCAGGACGAATGTTAATAGGGTACATGTAACGTCAAAATAAAATATGTCAGTTATTAAATCTTGTGCGTTTATGGTAAGTGCAGTCTGAGGGAATATGGAACATACTGTTTTGTCCAAAGCAAGACATCAGCATTTCAAGACAATCAAGATTAATACTGTCCTGAAACATACAGAAAGTTTTTCATTTAGGTATACGTATTTAAAATTCTTATTTTCTGTAAATCCTTAGATATTCCTTGTTTTTTTTTAGCTCGATTTAAAGCTTTAAACGAGTGTTTTCCACTCCCAGACTAAGCATGAAGTAAAATTTCGAGTTTAGAAAAGCCCCGTGGAAATTTTCTGGGCTTTTCTAAACTCGAAATTTTACTTCATGCGCCACGCGTATAAAACACTAAAATATTGTGAAATGTATGTATATTCGAACGTTACTTGAAATCTGTGTTTTATACGCGTGGCGCATGAAGTAAAATTTCGAGTTTAGAAAAGCCCAGAAAATTTGTCTCGGGTCGCTGCGCGACCCGAGACAAATTTTCACGGGTCTTTTCTAAACTCGAAATTTTACTTCATGCTTAGTCTGGGAGTGGAAAACACTCGTTTAAAGATTCAAATTGAACTCTTTCAAAAAACAAGTCGGAAAATTTAAAGCTTATGCATGTTTACCTAAAAAAAAATCACTGTATCTTCAATTTGTAAGTTACGCTGTCAATAAAGTAATAAATAAACCTACATTATCTTCATTGAGTATTATGTTAGCAAATAAATGAAAATTGCAATGTTTTCCAAATAAAATAGCACACCTAACACCCCAGTGTTGTTGTGCTTGCAGCAGTACTAGGTGCGGTACTTGCAAACCTGCCTCGCCACGCTCTTCAAATTTGGAATATTTATATTTAAAGCTGCCGAAAGGCCGTTTTGTTAGCAGTTCTTAATAATCTCCAGTGAAATTGAAGCAATGTATAAACTTATCTTGAAATATTAGCAAACGGAAGTAACAGGATTCCGATTTTCTATTATTTTTGCGATTAAGCTAAATCTGTTCTCCTCTTTCTCATTTTTCTTTTCTGTTTAATATTAACATTCAATTAGTGATGTATGCGATTATTGAATGACACTTAAACATAAAATCATGTAGTGTAAAAATAAAGTAAAGCAGTTAAGAAGTATTAAAAATCAAGTCAAGTTGTGTGTCTTTTCCTCTTTAGTATCCTTATGTTATTTCATTACTTATAGTTTTAAGATATAATTACTAAAAGTTAGTAATGACTGAATGGCGAAACCTAAGTCAAAAAAGTAAAAAAAAATCAATTCAAGTAATGTAAAAATGAATTGAAACAGAAAAAAAATATAAAATTCAAGACCAGTGTAAAAATACAGAGAAGCAGTCGAGAAGCTTTACAATCAAGTCAAGTTATATAAAAAATAAAGTGCGACAGTCAATAAACTTAAACATCAAGTCAAGTGGTATAGAAATTAAGTGAGACAGTTAAGAAACTTAAACATTAAGTCAAATGGTGAAGTAGAGTAATCACTCGATTTCTTTATTGCTTGACGTTGTTTTTTTTAAATAAAGTCAAAAGTATAATTCTTTTTAATTTATTTATTTATTTATTCTTACGGGTGGCCAATTACATAGAAAAAATAACATATATAATATATATAGGTTTTTAATTTAAATTCACTTGGTTTGTTTTACTAATAAATTTATTTTTCGACTAGTTACGGTTTGATGTTATTTTCAAGAATCAAGCATCAAGCCGAAACTAGTCAAAAATAAATTTATTAGTCAAATAAACTCAGTAAATTCAAATTAAAAACCTATATATTAGCAGAAATATTTTATCAAGTGATCAATGAGAAACAAGTTGACGACGTATAATTCTTATCTACATTTTTAAAGTGGAAATGTCTCTATCCATAGCAACAAATATAAATCAATCGATATACTTAATATAGGTCAAATTTTTACCTATATCTTCATTATCTGAATTCTAATTTTGAATCAAAATTAATGATCTATACGAGTCAAGCTGATTCAAGAATTAATGACCTAGCATCCGCATCCAGCACCAGAGGGGACGATTTGTTATCCAACACCAGCAATCTAGACAAATCTCCACGAATTCCTGTTTTACAATTTACCGAAAACTACGTGAAGCAGAGCGGCCCAACCAAATCTAAACTCGAAATTTTACTTCATGCGCCACGGGTGTAAAACACTGATTTATTCTAAAGTTGCGAAAAGTGGAGTAATAGATGTGATATAAAATTTTCAAGGGCATTGAAAATATTAATTGCCTAGGGCTTCAACTTTTCTCTAATATGAAATTATTAGAAATATAATATTTAAATCCTTATCTTCTGTAATAAAAAGTTGATCATTTACAAATTGATTAATCAATATTTATGGGGCAGTGGACAATTTATCTTTCAAAAAGGAGGTGGTAGAATTAACCTAACCTATCTAATTCACCGATGTTAAGATAGCCATAGATTTTCCAGCCACGGATTTGCCCGGCGCATCCACCATCGATCGTGAATTAAAATAAATGTTTTTCTTAATTTAAGGCATATTAATAATGAAACAAAGAAAACTAAACTAATTCCAGCCCTAAAAATATAGCTCATCATCATTAAATTTATTTTCGTATATAGGCTATATCAAACACAAATAGATAGTCCTCCCAAAAGCATGTAATAAAATGACCAGATTTCAAACTTAAATTCAAAATATGTAGTTGTGATTAAAATTATTTCTTTTAACTCTCATGTGTAGCTTAAAGCCTAACTAAGCCATTTGAGCTATAAAATTTTGGCAAAAATGTTAAATGAATTTTTTATAATTTTTTTCCATCCGAACGACTCGAATAAAATGACCAAATTTCAAACTAAAATTAAAAATATGTAGTTGTGATTAAAATTATTTCTATTAACTCTGACGTGTAGCTTAGAGCCTAACTAAGCCATTTAAGCTATAACATTTTGGTAAAAATGTTAAATGAATTTTTTATAATTTTTTTCCATCCGAACGACTCGAATAAAATGACCAGATTTTTAACTTAAATTAAAAATATGTAGTTGTGATTAAAATTATTTCTTTTAACTCTGATGTGTAGCTTAGAGTCTAGCTAAGCCATTTAAGCTATAAAATTTTGGCAAAAATGTTAAATGAATTTTTTTAATAAATTTTTTCCATCCAAACGACTCGAATAAAATGACCAGATTATAAACTTAAATTAAAAATATGTAGTTGTTATTAAAATTATTTCTTTTAACTCTGACGTGTAGCTTAATGCCTAACTAAGCCATTTAAGCTATAAAAGTTTGGCAAAAGTGTTAAATAAATTTTTTATAAATTTTTTCCATCCGAAAGACTCGAATAAAATGACTAGATTTCAAACTTAAATTAAAAATATGTAGTTGTGATTAAAATTATTTCTTTTAACTCTGACGTGTAGCTTAGAGCCTAACTAAGCTATATAAACTATAAAATTTTGGCAAAAATGTTAAATGAATTTTTTATACATTTTTTCCATCCGAACGACTCTAATAAAATGACCAGATTTCGAACTTAAATTAAAAATATGTAGTTGTGATTAAAATTACTTCTTTTAACTCTGACGTGTAGCTTAGAGCCTAACTATACATACTTTTAATTTAAGTTTGAAATCTGGTCATTTTATTCGAGTCGTTCGGATGGAAAAACTTTATAAAAATGTATTTAACATTTTTGCCAACATTTTATTGCTTAAATGGCTTAGTCAGGCTTTGAGCTACAAGTCAGAGTTAAAATAAATAATTTTAATCACAACTAAATATTTTTAATTTAAGTTTACAATCTGGTCATTTTGTTGGAGTCGTTAGGATGGAAAAAATGTATAAAAAATTCATTTAACATTTTTGCCAAAATTTTATAGCCTAAATGGCTTAGTTAGGCTTTAAGCTACACGTCAGAGTTAAAAGAAATAATCTTAATCACAACTACATATTTTTAATTTAAGTTTGAAATCTGGTCATTTTATTCGAGTCGTTCGGATGGAAAAATTTTATAAAAAATTCATTTAACATTTTTGCCAAAATTTTATAGCTTAAATGGCTTAGTTAGGCTCTAAGCTACACATCAAAGCTAAAAGAAATAATTTTAATCACAACTACATACTTTTAATTTAAGTTTGAAATCTGGTCATTTTATTCGAGTCGTTCGGATGGAAAAACTTTATAAAAAATTCATTTAACATTTTTGCCAAAATTTTATAGCCTAAATGGCTTAGTTAGGCCTTAAGCTACACGTCAGAGTTAAAAGAAATAAATTTAATCACAACTACATATTTTTAATTTAGGTTTGAAATCTGGTCATTTTATTCGAGTCGTTCGGATGGAAAAAATTTATAAAAAATTCATTTAACATTATTGCCAAAATTTTATAGCCTAAATGACTTAGTTAGGCTCTAAGCTACACGTCAGAGTTAAAAGAAATAATTTTAATCACAACTACATATTTTTTATTTAAGTTTGAAATCTGGTCATTTTATTCGAGTCGTTCGGATGAAAAAAAATTATAAAAAATTCATTTAATATGTTTGCTAAAATTTTATAGCTTAAATGGCTTAGTTAGGATTCAAGCTACACATAAGAGTTAAAAGAAATAATTTTAGTCACAACTACATATTTTTAATTTAAGTTTGAAATCTGGTCATTTTATTACATGCTTTTGGGAGGACTATCTATTTGTGTGATAAAGCCTATATACGAAAATAAATTTAAGTTTGGAGGAGCTATATTTTTAGGGCTTGAATTAGTTTAGTTTTTTTTGTTTCATTAATAATATGCCTTAAATTAAGAAAAACATTTATTTTAATTTACGATTGATGGTGGATGCGCCGGGCAAATCCGTGGCTGGAAAATCTATGGCTATCTTAACATCGGTATCTAATTCTACCGCTTCTTTTCGAAAAATAAATTGCCTATCTATGATTTAAATAAATAAGTTAAGCATCACAAAAAGTTTATTGTATTAGCTGATATTCGATTTTTAAAAAATAAGGTCTTAGCATTCAACAAAATTTACTCATAAAACACAATTTGATTTCCTATCTTCCCTAGTGAAGAACAAAACTGTGTTATATTAATGATTTATTACTTCACAGAATTTGAAACAGATAGGGAATATACAACATTTAAATAGAACATAAAGCAATGATAAATTAAAACATATAGTGTAATTCGGAAAAGATGTCCTATGACTCATTGATGTGGAATGTGTGGTTCAAATTTTTTAGAGAGTATGTCGAGAGTATGTTCCTTGTTGTGTTAAATTTTGATGTTACATGACAATGTCATACTGTTTAGGTCGCGAGTATATTAGTGTTCTTTCTTTCAGAAAAGCTTTAAATCATAACTTCTTGTGATTTTTTTTTTGAGTATACATATCCCAATTACGTGTTGTAGATTTTTAAATATTCGTTGTTTCCTTAAAAGAGGTCAATTTGAAGTTTAAACGAATGTTTTCCACTCCCAAGCCAAGCATAAAGTAAAATTTCGGTTTAGAAAAGCTTGAAAATTTGGTTTGGTCCCGTAGCGCGAAGCGCGGAGCGACCAAACCAAATTTTCAGTCTTTTCTAAACTCGAAATTTTACTTTATGCGCCACGCGTATAAGACACTGATTTCAAGCGAAGTTTACTCGTTCACAATACTTCAGTGCTTTCAGTGTTTAATACGCGTGGCGCATGAAGTAAAATTTTGAGTTTAGAAAAGCCTGAAAATTTCGCGCTACGCGACCAAACCAAATTTTCAGGCTTTTCTAACCTCGAAATTTTACTTTATGCTTAGTCTGGGAGTGGAAAACACTAGTTTTAAACTTCAAGTTGAACTCTTTAAAAAAAGCGTATGCATATGTATACCTAATAGAAAATTCCCTGTATGTATATTTAAAAAAAATCGCTGTATTAACAGATTAATCCGATGACTATTTGCCAAATCTACTCAATGCGCATTCGATTCAACTAACATTTTCGTTTGAGCTTACACAAAATCCACATAAATGCATTATTTATTTCTGTAAATACCTTTACTATTTAGTAGATGTGGAAATAAGATTTATACCACTTAAACTCACATTTAAAACGATTGTGCATATTAGTTAAAATAATTTGTGGCTGGGTTTTAGCAGGTTTAGTTTTACGAAGAGTGTTAAAATGTGACGTTTACCCTTAACATTTTAAAGCTGCACACCGGAACATACGTTTTCGCATGTTCAGTCTAAAAACCATAGCAGCCATATTATGAAGTTTTCTGTCTATTTTCACACACGTTATCTGATGACATGAAACTATTTTCGTATTACATGTATTGGTGCAGAAAGCGCTACAAATTAAGGAAACCATGGGATACCTCTCGTGAATCGTACCTTAGATGTTTTCTTTTTTGTTCAGTGGACAGTAATAAATTTAATCAATGCTTATTCATATTATTGACGATATATACAATTTCAAATTTTCCAAAATTTTAATAAACCGGTGTAAAGTGTCGCACAATTAATATTTTTGGTAACATAATAGATTGTAAACATTAAAAGTGCGATTCTTTTCGCAATCTACAACAAGTTAGTCTTACAAAGACTATATCAAACACTCATTGAAACAACTACTTCCCGGGCTAATACCCCGACGGACATTGAATTATACAACAAGTAAAAATTGTCAAATTGTTTAGAGGGAATGGCAAAGCTATACTGATGAGAGATAAATCTGGAAACGCGTCTATAGATGGCCTGAATAATTTGACCCAAATTGTTATATTTGCAGTAGGTTACTGTATGTAACAGCAAACACTTGTTGTATAATTCAATGTCCGTCGGGGTATTAGCCCGGGAAGTAGTTGTTTCAGTGAGTGTTTGATATAGTCTTTGTAAGACTAACTTGTTGTAGATTGCGAAAAGAATCGCACTTTTAACGTTTGAAGTATTCTGCAACCAAGAATTGGCAATTTCATTTATACTTATAATTGATTGTGTTACTGAAATGAAATGGCAAAATGAACTATTAAAAAAAGTTGAGCTCATTGAAAACGTAATATAATTGAAAATACTAATCCTTGATTTCCGAATATTTCCAGCAATATTGAAACCACAATACGGTATTCACGTAATAAAATAATTTGGATTATGACGAAATAAACAAATATTTAAACGGAATCTGTGCTCGCGTGTATTTTGTTTTGTTGTATATATTTGTTTTTGCTTTTTAAGAAGAGGCATAATCGGCTAAAACCGAAAACGCTCTATTCGGATGAGCGGCGAGGATCAATATTTACCAGGGACTTTACCTATGTTGGAATTTTGCAATTTTAATAATATTTCCTGAGCACGTCGATCCCTTATCCTTTATAAATATTAAGGACGGATCCCGGGAATTACATCATTCATACGCCGTTCCTTCCGCTATACTATTCTCTCCTACATTCTATAACAGAAGAGCCTCAGGATAAACAACAGAATTCAGATGAGATTAATCTTTTAAAAAAATATATAAACAAATATTTATTTAGACTTCACACATCTATGATTTTTTTAGAATAACTAATGAAGTTCATTTTTAAATTATTTCTCATGGATCACTCGGTGAAACATGATTAAATATCTTTAATAATGAAATTTAACGTGATTTGTTTCTTTTTTAGTGAAACGGGATTCTGTTTATTTTAATTTAGTTTTTAAACATAATGAATTCCATATACAAGATATTCTGAGATTTAATACCTGTGTAGATAAAATATTTCATCCCGGCACATCCACCATATTTTCAAATTTCCTCCTTGTAAAATGTTTTTTAACAAGAATAATTCAAACTCAAAACTATTTGAATTCGAGAAAATAAGCTTACGCTTCTTATATTTTTCACACTTTAATTTTTTAAATTTTTTGTATATTATGTTTTTTAACAATTTAGCTTCCGTTTGAATCAAACTACAGCTAATGTTATAAGTTAATATCATACTCAAACATTCTTATACTGTGTACGTTTGCCAATCTTATTTTTCAAGAAAGCTCATTTCAAAAACAACCCCAACACATACACAATTCGTGGACTTAGCAAATGCCGGTGGAGAGCCCCTTTTAATAAACCCAATCTCTTTCTTTTTCCCGAGACTCTTTCACCCCCTGAGGGAGTACTAAAAACGGACCCGATCCGACAATCCTATCATCCACGGCGAAACAAAAGACTTCCTAGTTTAATATCAACCCCTTTCCAACAAACAGACACATATATGGCCGAAAGTATTCGGAAATAGTAGAAAGAGTAAAACAAAAAAATCACACACACATACTTACGGAAAGAGTAAAACACGTACACATACATACCGGAAGTATACTAAAAGAGGGAAAAACACACATACATGTAGAAAGTATACTGAAAGAGTAAAATACACACACACATCGAGAATATACTGAAAGAGAGGAAGAAGGATTTGTCCGTGGATAGCAATATGCGACGGAATAAACAGGGACAGAATCGGACCGGAAGAGTAGCACAAAAGAGGCTCCGTTTCCGGTTCATCGGGCATGAATATTTAGAGATAAATGGGTGCAAGGAGGAGAAAATTGCGTGCTGAAAAAATTTAATTAATTGTGTTTGACATTTGAAAAATAAAAAAATAGTTTTTAGGCGGGTTTCATTAGCTGTCCAAAAATAGTGGCATTATTCAAACTCAATGTTCTACAACGTGCATTTAAGTCGAATAGATTTATTCAAATTTATAGAGATTTCCTCTGAACACATGAAAATATTTTTTTAGCTAGTAAATTAAAATAATTTTCAGTAAATTCCTTATACTCATATGCATATTTTATTCAATTTTACATAGGTTATTCAGCTAGCGCGCGCGTGTATTGATTCACATTTCTAGGAGGACTTAATTAAATTAAGCCACCGCACACGTTAAGCCGGCGGAAACTGCGACCGAATGAATATTTGTTATGACAGCGGTTGCGGGGGTGGTTTTCAAAACGGGAGGAGCCCCCCATTAAAATTCATTAGAGGCCGAATCGCGAGACGCGATAGAAATATTCGCAGATTTTAAATTGAGATTGTGATAAGTAAAAAAAATATCAGTATTAATTTTAGCTAGAGACGATTTTAGGTTGATACGATATTCAGAAAACTGATGTATTAAGACCAAACTCAAAGAAATTTGTTAAAGAAGAACATACATATACACCACGTCAAAAATAGACACAGATAAATCCGTTCTAGCTGACCATTATTTAAAAACAGAACATTATTTTTCAACAGACAATATTAAATCAATAAAACCCCATTTTCGATTGAATATGTTGGAAGCTATAGAAATGAATAAATACAAAGATATGAATGTGAGCGACATATTTTTCACAACTGTTAAACGCTTATTGTACGTACATATTTTCTTAATAATATGTTCCAGGTCGATAAAGCTAAAACTTAGTTTGTTAAATACTGGATCAGCCTTTATCAGCTAAAATGTGTGGTATTTCGACAGACATACTTTCCTTAATACCGTGCGATCGTTTAAACTATGATTTAGAGTAGGCGGAATGTTTTTTGTGCGGTTGCTCAGAATGCCAATTGAATGAGGAAATAAATTTAAGGTTATGCTAAACTATGTGTTAACAATCAGTAGTGCCAATCTAATTTAAAACTCAAAGTCTACTCTAAATCATGTTTTGAACGATCGCTCGGTAGCAGCTTTAAAAGTGGACAAAGCAAGTTCGTATTGTCCAAAATAAAATTTCAAATAGGGACTAAACAAATGTTATTTAATAAATGCTTATATCTTCTAAATTTACAGCATTAAGAATGTATTTTTGAATGGGACCGACACCCATTCAAAAATACATTCTTAATGCTCTAAATTTCGAAGATATAAGCATTTGTTAAATAAGATTTGTTTAGTCCCTATTTGAAATTGTTTATTCTTAGTTTGATGTTACTTGATCCTAATTTGATTGTGTTTAAAGTGACAGCTATGTTTCAATCCCGAGTTAAAATTGCTTATTCCCAATTTGACATTAATTAGTCCCATTAGAGGCCGAATCGCGAGACGCAAAAAATATATAAACAAATATATACTTGATGTTGTAAACGTATTGTATAAATTAATTTATTAATATCTTATAAAAATGAAGTTTTATAGATTCATTTGATCTAGGTAGATGGCGATTAATATAATACACCTCTGGTAAAACTAATCTCATTTACAAAATATAAAAACGAATTAAAATTAATATAGACTTTCAGCAAAAAATAGTCTCTTTGAGACTTTTCCAAGCATTTATTGAAACAATTACTTATCGAGCTCATACCCCGACAGATATTGAATTATACAATGAGTATTAAAGATTCATTTAGCTAGGCAAAAATACACTTGTCCACATAAAACTAAAAGTTCTTAGAAGCAACTTGTTTAACTTACCAAAAGTAAATTATGGTATCGAGATATCATTACTTTTAGGCAAATTATTCAATTAGTCACACAGATAAACTTTACAGACATTTATATATTTATCCAACCGTGGCGTAGATAGCTTTTTGTAATATGATTTTTGAGTTAGTATTTTGTTTCATAAATGTATTTTTCTGAAGTTATACAAAAACAAGAACAAAAAATAATTATTTTTCCATCGTAGGTAGCACTTTCTCCGTCATTTAAACAATTGAATCGTTTATTTCAGAAACCAACTAAGCGACAAAATATCAAAAAATGTGTTTTTGGTGGTACTGTGCAATTTAAAGGTAAATACGTCTTTTAGTGCAGAAATAACCTGTGTTCCATATTGGCAATGCTATTTGACAGCCTTGAAAATAATCCGTTTATTTCAGAAAGAACCCAAGTGCCGTCGCTTAGGTTCTCTCTGCGGTAAATTTCACTTGTTTCACGGTTGGCGGCCGTGTTGATATCACTTGTTGATATATTTGTGGATTCAAAGATTCATAATACAGTAACAGTAACAGTTGATTCAAAGGTTACCTAACACTGAGTGGTTAGTTTTCGTGAGTTTTCGGTGAAAATTAGGTGTTATTTTGTTGTTTACTATTACATTATATAGTTCTTAAGCCATGTCGGATAGTTCAGATGATAAACCTAATTCCAAGCGGAGGCGTGGAGTTGTGCACGAAGAAAAATACAAACGGAACATTATTCGGAATGCTAGGCTCAAAGGACTGCAGTACGTCACGTACAAAGGAAAAGAAGTTTCTAGCAAAGCCCTCCTGAATGATGTAAACTGTAAGTTCAATTTGAAATGTTATTTGAAACTTACGGATGAAGTAAAACGAGAACTATGGAAAACATTTTACTCTTTGGAAAATAAAAACACCAAAGACACGTATCTCCAAGCTTTAGTGGAGGTTAGACCTGTGAAAAGTAGACGCAAAAACCGCAGGCCTAATGTAAATAATGAGCAAGCTCAAGAAAACCCTGATGACTTGCCAAACAAAAAATCCCATTCATACAAGTATAACTTAAAAGTAAATGGTATTCTTACTCAAGTTAGTAGGGGTGTTTTCTTGAAAGTGTTTGGAATTTCTGACAATAGAATCAAAAGAATAAATAAATGTTCTGTCTTTCACAAAAGCCCTGTAGATATGAGGGGAAAATCAAGAAGTGGAAACGCTCTTCCAGATAACGTTTGTGTGAAAATACAGCAGCACATTGAGACATTTGATGTCAAGGAAACCCATTATGGGGGAAAACCTAAAAAATATCTTGAAGCTAGGCTTGATGTCGCAAAAATGCATGCAATGTTTATTTAAGACAACCCTGATCTAAAAAATAAAGTAAAGTATAGTTTCTACAACAAATACTTTAAACAGAACTTTGCTTACTGTTTTGAAAGATCACAAGTTAATGTGTGTTCAACTTGCGAAAGACTGTCGGCCAAACTGAAAGACAAGGGTTTGAGTGACAATGTTAAAAGAAATGTAGGTGCTGAGAAAATGATACACTCAAGGCGAGCAAAAAAGTTTTACAAAGCTATGGATGAAGCAACCAAAAACAAAGATGACAACACGGTCGCACTACCCTTCGACTATATGGAAAACTTACCCTTGTCGCACATACCTGTACAGGAGGTTTTCTATAGGAGGCAGCTCTTGGTAAATGTGTTTTCGTTATACGATTTAAAAACTAATTCTTCCAAACTGTATTTCTATCATGAGGGCGAAGCAAACAAAGACCCAGACGAAGTATGTTCAATGCTACTGAACTATTTCAATGACATGCCAGTTAATGTGAAGCATCTCATACTGTTTTGAGATGGGCCACCAGGCGAAAATAAGAATCATACAGTTGTGCATTTTTTACTAAACCTCTGTGATACAGGTCGGTTTGAAACAATAACTTACAACTACCCTGTACGTAGCCACTCATTTTCCCCATGTGACAGAGATTTTCAAAGCATAAAGCGTCTATTGAGAAAGACGGACAGGATTTATACTCCTGATGAATATGCAGAGCTTATGATAAAAGTTAGTAAGTCTGGCCGATTTACTGTATATCTACCTTACATCAGACGATGTCCTCAATTTCAAAACGTGGTGGCCCAAATCATATAAGAAAATGTCAAATTCGGACGAAACATCAGGCAGGAAAGTACCCAAAGAAAATAAAGAGCCATTCAAAGTGTCCAAGTACAAGCAGTTTCTCTACAGCAAGGATACTCCGGGAAAAGTGGTCGTAAGCGAATTCATTAAAGGAATAATAACATCTACCTTCACATTGCTAAAAACTGCCAGCCCTCCGGAACTACCAACATAGAAAGCATATTCTTTGGGGAAGGTATATTTACTTTTATTTTTCCAAGGTTATTTTAAACGTTTATATTTTACTTTAAGCTAAACATTTTTGTAGGCTATAACAAGTTTTAAAATTTATCGGGTTTTGCACAGTGAGATTTTTGGTTTTAGGTTCCAATCAACAAAACAAAGATAGACGATATAAAAAAGTTGATGGCATACACTGTTGGATATGAAGCCTTCTATGAAACTATCATCCAATGGCCAACAACTGACAAGGAGTTGCCAGAAGATTTAAGTGAATAAGGCTAGATCTTTGTATATAGACATACTGTAGCGTGTAGTCTACTTGTATTTTTCGATTTAGGCATAGTAAAATTTTTTGTATTTATCTCACAGATGTTTATATTATACTTTGTTTATATTTTGTTTATTATAAAAATAAAACAATTAAAAAAACACTCTTTTTTATACTTAAGTGTGTCTGTTACTTACCTTTGATACCAAAACAGGTAAAAATTAATGGTTTGACTTAATTTCATTAATAATTTAAAAAAAATAATAATTTGGATTATCCATATATTACTCATATATATAACAAATCTTTATTATCAGAGGACAACACAAAATAATTAATTACATTATTGTTTATAATCAATAAATATAAATAAAATAAACTTCCTCTTGATAACTGGCTATCGACCAGAGGTCTTTCCGCCGATATATTACTCATTTATTGCAGAAACCACCTAAGTACAATTTTTTCAAAAATTTATAACTCACAAACTTAAAGGAAAAACAACATATAAATAGATTATCCCAATAGCATATTTTTGATTTGGTAAAAAAATATTTGAAGGAGACTAGACCTATATTTAAGCTGCAAAATAGTTTTTTTTAGTTTTCCGAAAGTTGAAAAAAGCGCACTTAGGTGGTTTCTGAAATAAACGATTCAATTGATGATTGACATACTAAACGTATATCAATTGTTAATTAGTTCAAGACCATTATACATTAAATCGGCGTTTTATATGCGTGGCGCATGAAGTAAAATTTCAAGTTTAGAAAAGCCTTTCAGGCTTTTCTAAACTCGAAATTATACTTCATGGTTTGCCTGGGAGTGGAAAACACTCGATAGACGATCAATCACACTCTTATTTTGCAGTTTTTTTTGTTGTTGTAGAATTAATGACTAAAATAAATAGGGTTAACTTTTGGCGTATACGATTTTCCTTCCAGTTTGACTAATTTTTAATTTGATAACGTTGAAAGCATTAGGAATTTTTATGAACTTCATATAAGTAAATCTGAAGTTAAGTTCATTTTATTCAGAATAAGATATTTTACTTTTAAAACTGAATTTGAGTTCAGTATTCCGGCACCAGACACCCACAGACGCGTTTTGGATTTCAAGGTCCTCTTCAGTGTGGTCCCGACCCAGTGCTTTTAACTTTTTTCAACTGAAAATCAAAATGTTTTCAAAAATTACCATTTTTAATTATTCAGTCCAAAAAACGATAATTTTGTAAAGTAAATTAAAGTTATGAGACCTCCAAATTGAACACTATTTCAAAAGCTTACCAAAAACGTATCGATAGTCGAATTTATTTAAAATTCTTAGGATCCACTAAGAAATCAGCATATTTTAATATTCGACACAAAAATATAATTAATTTATATTTTATAATAAATAAATAAACACAAATACAAAAATGTCTAAGAGAAAATCTATTATTTTCATTTGTACAACTCTACTTTAAGGTCTCATAACTTTAAGACGTGAAATAATGATATCGTCGTTTAAGTTTCAACATAGCATATCTCAAAAAAATGCGAAATTGAGCTATGCATACTGTTGGATTTATATTTACTTGACATTGTGTTGGTAGCAATCTCCTGTAAAGTAGTGAAAAGTAAGATATGCGATGTTGAAACTTAAACGACGATATAATTGTTTCACGTCTTAAAGTTATAAGACCCTAAAGTAGATTTGCATAAATGAAAATAATAGATTTTCTTTTAGACATTTTATTATTTGTATTTATTTATTTATTATAGAATCTCCAATTAAACACAATACATTCGAATCGTAGACAGATCAAGATAACGTGTTAAAATTAAATATAGGGAATTTTTCGTTTAAATATCCATATGCATACGCTTTATTTAAAAGAATTCAATTTGAAACTTTAAACGAGTGTTATCCAGTCCCAGATTAAGCATGAAGTAAAATTTCGAGTTTAGAAAATCCTGAAAATTTTTTTTGGTCGCGTAGCGCGTAGCGCTACGCGATCAAACCAAATTTTCAGGCTTTTCTAAACTCGAAATTTTACTTCATGCGCCACGCGTATAAAACACTGATTTTAGGTGAAGTTCAAAATATTCTACTAAAGCAGTATGCTAAAAACGTGTATTCTAAACATCACATCACATGAGTGTTTAGTACGCGTGCGCATGAAGTAAAATTTCGAGTTTAGAGAAGCCTGAAAATTTGGTTTGGTCGCTCCGCGCTTCGCGCTACGCCCAAACCAAATTTTTAGGCTTTTCTAAACTCGAAATTTTACTTAATGCCTAATCTGGGAGTGGAAAACACTCGTTGGAAAGTTTACAGAGTATGCAGTATATTGAGATATGTATACTTAAAAGAAAAACTCTTTGTATATCTGCGATAGTAATAAATAATATGCAGTGAACAAAACATTTTTTGGGCACCAGAAAAAATCCAGGGCTGAAAGGGTTAAAACACAGTTCAAACATGAGCTTGTTTTGTGAATTATGTTAATTAACATCAAGAATAGGGAATTATATGGGTTAATTATAACTAAAGTAAGCAATTCTTAGAATGGGTGCATGCGGTGAGAAGATCTAGGAATTCGTCTTTCTGATCTCATCACATCAAAGCCATGCGAATGAACGTCTTTAGTGGTTCTTTTTTAAAGGATGCTTTATAAAAATACTCAAAGACATGAATAGCTTCATTTAACGGTCTCGTATTGATCTTTGAAATCCCTCAAGATTTCCAACTAAATTATTGCCTTTTTGTATGCAATGACAACACAAGCAACGATTTTATACTACGAATACATGTAAGTTAATAGTTTTATGAATCTAGGCAAATCTTTTTACCGTTAAAGAAAGAAATACATTCTACATTTTAAGCAGATGATCATGTAGTTTTATCAAAACCTATAAGAAACATATTTCTTTTTCACATTAAAACATTTTGTACTTTGTTTGTACAACACTTTTTAATGAATGTGACTGCAGTTTCGACAAATTTATCTTGTCATTATCAAACATAAAGTAACTAAAGCTAGAGGTTTTACACGTATTTATACAAAATTGCAAAACAGCTGTAAAAATAGGATTACTTTTTATTTCTTGTTCAACCTTTTTAAGTTGATAATCTTGTTCTTTTATCAACACTTATGCGAAAATGGATTTCGTTTCGGTGCGTGTAAATTCACGTTGAAACCCTTGAATTTTGATTAAGTGCAACGTTTTACGAGAACCCCGAGCCCCATCGCGGGGGCTCAATTACCGCGAGGGCGCTCCCGCACGTGCTTTTTACGCCCCAGAAACGCCGTTAAGTTGTATTTGTTAAGAGCCTTTCGAGGCCCTAAACACCAACTGAAAGCAGTGCCTGAATCTCTACGAGGGACGTGCTTCGCATAAACTGCGCCAAGATTACGATCTTAAGATACTCTTAACACGTGTATTGATATTTACACAGATACACACTATGTTATAAAATACGAACGAACAAAAAGTGTTAGTGTATACATTTTCTTATGAAAAATGAAAACAGACAAAAGTTTAGTATCAAGGGTTAAAAGCGAAAAAAGCGAAAAAGCGTGTTTTGAATCAACAATTTTATTTATCTCAAAAAACGTTGCCCTAATTCAACTGTTTTCTTTTTTAGTGTAAAGCATTAACACTACAAAAGAAAACAGTTCAATTAAAGCAACGTTTGTTGTGTTAAATAAAATCGTTGATTTAGAATACTCAAAAAAAATTGCAAAAAGTTAAAAATGTTAAAAGATTCGTTGTATTAACAATTGCAATGGAAAAATTAAAATCTATCTACACTCGTTCCGCATCATCCATTACTCTTTTTACTATATCGTGGAGCGTATTGTCGAGGAAAAGGGGGATGAAATTGGACTGCAGCGGCAATTAACCCCCCGCTCGCGCTCTTTTCCTCCAATTGATTTATTTTAAGAGGCTAGTGCCGTTTTAGCTTTCATGGAAATTCGTAATTAAAGGCAAACATTTTCATCCTCCAACGGCGCGCCGCGGCAGCGCAAAAACTATCTTCCTCCTTGGGGCTTATGAATTATTCAAGGAGCGTATTTATTGTAAAACACGCCAGAGCGGAACGGCCAACAGGGGTAAATGCAACGAGGAAGGTGCTCCCTCTCTCCTTGTAATCACGCAGGTACTGATATAAGTCGCAGTTTGATTAATATTAACCGATCTCTGGGGAAATTGAGATTTTATAGATTTCTACAACAATAAGCAAAATTCAATCAACTTTTTTAAAACAGAAGAACACCACAAATTATGTAATCTTTTATATTAATTAAAGCAGGGGCTCTCAACAGAGCTGGGATGAATCCTCAAAAACAGGATTCGAATCACGAATCCGAATCACCTAATATGATTCGAATCACGAATACTCGAATATAGGATTCGTAAGTGAAAAATATGATTCGAATCAAAGATTCGAATCCTCATTTTTGAATCACGAATACAAATCCTTTAAAAATAAATTTGAATCTAGTATTTACAACCAGTAATATTTTATTCCATCAGTTTCTATTAACAAAAATGTTCATTTACCGACTAAATATCTGATTATATAATGATTTTAATTAATGATGATATATGTGTTATTGAACTTCATTTCAAATCTGTGTTTTATACGCGTGGCGCATGAAGTAAAATTTCGAGTTTAGAAAAGCCCCGTGAAAATTTGTCTCGGGTCGCTGCGCGACCCTCGACAAATTTTCTACGCGGGGCTTTTCTAAACTCGAAATTTTACTTCATGCTTGGTCTGGGAGTGGACCATCAAGATTTTCTACATGTCGAGATTTTCGATATTTCTAGATTTATGTCGATTTATTCACAGTTTGTTATTGTATTAAATGCAACTTTAATATTAAATAAAAGCGGTTCATTTTAGGAATAGAATATTCACCCATTAAGAGCCAAGCAAATTATAAAGTTAACTCTAAAAGTTAATTTTAGGTAAAATTTTGCATCTTTTTCTATGATTTTAATGAATAATTTATTATATTACATACATCGATTTTTTAAAAGAGTTAAATTTAAAATTCAAACGAGTGTTGTCCACTCCCAGACTAAGCATGAAGTAAAATTTCGAGTTTAGAAAAGCCCCGCGTAGAAAATTTTCACGGGGCTTTTCTATACTCGAAATTTTACTTCATGCGCCACGCGTATAAAACACTGATTTAATGTGAAGTTAAAAATGCACTAAAAACCAACCCAACTTCGATATTTTTTCAAAATTAGATGTTTTCTTTCCTATCCATGCTGTAAACCTTCAGATATTCGTTGTTTTCTTGTAAAAAAACTTCGATTCCCTGTAGTCCTTCGGTCTCCGAAGACCATGGTTGGTCCTTCCAGCTGAAGCCTTTGTAAAATGGTAATAAACTTAGTAATCTAGAGTGATCCTTCAATTTGAAACTTCTAAGAACGAGTGTTGTCCACTCCCAGACTAAGCATGAAGTAAAATTTCGAGTTCAGAAAAGCCCCGCGTAGAAAATTTGTCGAGGGTCGCGCAGCGACCCGAGACAAATTTTTACGTGGCTTTTCTAAACTCGAAATTTTACTTCATGCGCCACGCGTATAAAACACTGATTTCAAGTGAAGTTAAAAATATACTATTAACGTTGGATATTTTTCATGGTTAAGTAACCAAATATGCATTCACAAATATTTGAATTATTCGAAAATTTAAATATTTATATTCAAATATGAATAATTTAGTGATTTAAATATTCATATTAGAATATTTACCTATTTGAATTAATCGAATTCGAATCCCAGCCTTAATAGCGATGATTCGAAATATTTAGCAGGATTTGAATCCGTGTATGAGGATTCGAATCCTTTTATAAGGATTCGATTCCTTTTATAAGGATTGGAATCCTTTTATAAGGATTCGAATCCTTTTATAAGAATTCGAATCCTTTTATAAGGATTCGAATCATCTACGTCTGGATTCGAATACGAATCCTTTTAAAAAATTGTAACGAATCCAGATCACGAATCCGTTTTCACTAAAGTATTAGAATACCTCTTTTAAATCCTCTAAAAGGATTCGAATCCGGAAATCGAATCCTGAATGATTCTAATCCTGCCCAACTCAGGTTCTCAACCGGGGGGCACGCCACATAAAGGGGGCATGGCAATATATTAGGGGGGCGCGACAGATTTCCTAAAGAATAGGTGAAATGAAATAAGGCTATAATACTGTTTCAATCTAATTAAAAAACCCAAATTAAATCATGGAGGAGGGGAGGGGGCGTCTGGTTAGGAGGGGGGCGCAACCTGAAAAAGGTTAAGAACCCCTGAATTAAAAGAATATAAAGATTTAATCTTTTGTTTGTCTTTTTCTAAAACTAATTGAAATATATAAATTTATTCTAATTGAACAGCAATTTAAGAAAAAGTTAGTGCGCTGTGTTTTATTATTAAGTGAAGTAGGTATGTAAGTTTCTTGTATTTAAACAGTTGTGTAAAAAATATTGAGTGTATGTAAAAATTACCCACACACACGTCTGTCTAATCCCCACCGAAATCGCTGACAAAACACGATAAATAAACACTAATCCGGGACGCGTCTTGGTCCTCGCGGGAATCGCGATGGCTGAGGATTTGCGGTGATAAAATGCCAGTTTAAAACGTACACTGAAAAGAGAAATAGTGGATCCGCTTAAAGGATACATTTTCTGCTTCCCCTGTTTTGTGTGCCAGAAAAAAAAAAAAAACACAATAGCAAAAATTTACATCTTCAAATTTACAATTATAGAACACTTTAAGTGAAACATCAGGAAACCTTCGTTACGAGTTGTAAATGGCTACCAGCATATAATTGTTTTCAAAGATTAAATCTTTATATTCTTTTAATTCAGGGGTTCTTAACCTTTTTCAGGTTGCGCCCCCTCTCCTAACCAGACGCCCCCTCCCCTCCTCCATGATTTAATTTGGGTGTTTTTATTAGATTGAAACAGTATTATAGCCTTATTTCACTTCACCTACTCTTTAGGAAATCACAACATAAAGCATAGTACACACGACCGTTCCAGTGCGTTTTTTTTATCTGAGTATACTTCATACGCCACGCGTACTAAACACCAGAGCTGGGACGATTCCTCGTAAAAAGGATTCGAATCACGAATCCGAATCACCTAATATGATTCGAATCACGAATAATCGAATAAAGGATTTGAATGAGATAAATATGATTCGAATCGAAGATTCGAATCCTGCTTTTTCGAATCACGAATACAAATCCTTTAAGAATAAATTTGATTTTGTTATTTTTTGCAACCATTAATATATAAATATCGTTACCAGTTGTTTTAACAAAAATATTCAAAACCTAATTATTTATTATTACCACTAAACATCGTTGATAACAGACTAAATATCTGACTCCCTGTTACTCTGGTTAAAGATGTATTTGTGTGTTTCTGAACTCCACTTCAAATCAGTGTTTTATACGCGTGGCACATGAAGTAAAATTTCGAGTTTAGAAAAGCCCGTAAATTTGTCAGGCTTTTCTTTCGAGTGGAAACACTCGTTCAAAACTTCAAATTGAACTATATTATAAAATCGACTAATGCCTGAAATTTACGTAAATTAAAAATTCACTGAATATCATTAAAACCGGGAAGGTCGGAGAAAAGTCATGGAATTATATTCAAATTGACCAAAGCCATATGATATTATTAGATTTGTCAAAATCAGCAAGCAAATTACAAAACACGTAAAAAATTATAAAATTAATTTAAATATTGGCTAAAACAATGAAAACTATTAAACAGAATGGGGGTTTCGCACAGAAGAAAGTTATATTAAAAGGCCTTTAAAAATCTTTAGTCAGAGTAATGTCGGAAAAATTTAACATTTTAGATTGTGGCTACCATGTCAGTTTTACTTCAAACAATATTAAACAAAATTTTGAAAACTAGATTATTATCTTTAAAAACATTTTCAATCATTTAATGTTCTTATCAAAGCATTCACTTTGAAGTTTCGAACGAGCGTTTCTACTCCCAGACTAAGCATGAAGTAAAATTTCGAGTTTAGAAAAGCCCCGTGAAAATTTGTCGAGGGTCGCGCAGAGACCCGAGACAAATTTTCTGGGCTTTTCTAAACTCGGAATTTTACGTCATGCGCCACGCGCATAAAACAGTGATTTAACGTGAAATTTAAAAACACACAAAAAACATTTATCATGTTATTTCTCACAATTAATTCGAATAATTTTTGACGATTCAAATCCTTTTGTAAGTATTTGAATCCTTTTACAAGGATTCGAATCCTTTTATAAGGATCACCCACATTTAGACTCGAATTCGAATCCGCTTAAAAAAATGTAACGAATCCGGATCACGAATCCAGTTGATCTAAAGTATTCGAATGCCTCTTTTGAATCCTCTAAAAGGATTCGAATCCAGGATTCGAATCCTGAATGATTTGAATCCTGCCCAGCTCTGCTAAACACTGATGTGACGTCATGTTCAGAATACACGTTTTTAGCATACTGCTTTAGTAGAGTATTTTGAACTTCATCTAAAATCAGTGATTTATACGCGTGGGGCATGAAGTAAAATTTCGAGTTTAGACAAGCCCGAAAATTTGGTTTGGTCGTGTAGCGCTACGCGCTACACGACCAAACCAAATTTTCAGGCTTTTCTAAACTCGAAATGTTACTTCATGCTTAATCTGGGAGTGGAAAACACTCGTTTAAGACTTAATTATTAAATTATTTTAAAAAACAAACGATTATCGGAAAAGTTACAGCTCATGCAAACATGTATGTATATTTTAAAAGAAAAATTCCCAGTATGTTTACCAAATTATAGTGGTGGCAAATGCCACCGTCAGGGCCGAGAGGGTTAAGAGCCGTCGAGCAAAATATTTCTTAGTAAAATCGAGCAATTAGTGGAGTTAGAAGTACACTCTATAATGATTACATAAATTGTTCAGAAAATACGCCGAGATATGAAAAATAGGCAAGGACAAACGTTGAGCAAAAATTACAGTAAAACAAACTGAATTCGTTGTATAAAAAAAAAAAAAACATAAGTGAATCAAGAACAAAATCATTGAATAAACTAAAGAATAATTCACTGAGATAAAACATCTTCGAGCGGTTCAAACATGTGCAAAATTCGTGGAGTCAGAACACACTCCACAACAATTCGTTGTGTTGGAACAAGTGAAACTTTTTCATGTGTGTGAAGCTGGCAATATTTACAGCAATAACCCGGCGCATTCACCATCCACCCAAAAAATATTATTAAATCAAAAATAATTATTTTAACATATTTCTCGACTATAATCTTGAATTTATTTTTTAACGTATCGTTTCTAATATCGTTGCTGTAATTATTACACAAATAAATTTTCAAATTAATTGAAATTATTAGGAACAACTGGTCATCCGTGTCAGGAAATTAATTATTTAAACATATTTCCGGTCACCCGACATGCATTTTTTTGTAGTTTTAAGTAACTAATAGTGCTATTGTTAGAATACAATAACAATTTTTACTATAAGGAATGTATCTTCCGATAATTTTTGAACATTATTGAATGCATTGAAAAGTCAGTCATTCCGCGATGAGAAATTAATTGTTTAAACATATTTCAAGGTAGCCGACAAAGGTTTTGTTTATTGTTTTGAGTAACTAATAGTGTTATTGTTAAAATATATTAACAATTTTCAATATGAGGAATGTATCTTTTGACGATATTTGAACATTAGTGAATGGATTGGGAAGTCAGAAATACGCTATGAGACATTAATTGTTTAAACATATTTTAAGGCGGCCGACATAAATTTTGTTTATTGTTTTAAGTAACTAAAAGTGTTATTGTTTATATACAATAACAATTTTTAATATGAAGAATGTATCTTTCGTCGATTTATAAAGGTTAGTGAATGCATTGGGAAGTCAGTCATTCGCGATGAGAAATTAATTGTTTAAACATATTTCAAGGTGGCCGACATAAATTTTGTTTATTATTTTGAGTAACTAATAGTGTTATTGTTAAAATACAATAACAATTTTCAATATGGGGAATGTATCTTTCGTAGATTTTTAAACATTAGAATATGCATTGGGAAGTCAGTCATTCGCGATGAGAAATAAATTGTTTAAACATATTTCAAGGTGGCCGACATAAATTTTGTTTATTATTTTGAGTAACTAATAGTGTTATTGTTGAAATACAATAACATTTGCAATAAAAGGAATGTATCTTTCGTCGATTTTTAAACATTAGTGAATGCATTGGGAAGTCAGTCATTCGCGATGAGAAATACATTTTTTAACTTATTTTAAGGTGGCCGACATAAATTTTGTTTATTGTTTTGCGTAACTAATAGTTTTATTGTCTAATTACAATAACAATTTTTATTATGGGGAATGTATCTTTCGTCGATATTTAAACATTAGAGAATGCATTGGGAAGTCAGTCATTCGCGATGAGAAATAAAGTGTTTAAACATAATTCAAGGTAGCCGACATAAATTTTGTTTATTGTTTTGCGTAACTAATAGTGTTATTGTCTAATTACAATAACAATTTTTAATATGGGGAATGTATCTCTCGTCGATTTTTAAACATTAGAGAATGCATTGGGAAATCAGTCATTCGCGATGAGAAATAAATTGTTTAAACATATTTCAAGGTGGCCGACATAAATTGTGTTTATTATTTTGAGTAACTAATAGTGTTATTGTTGAAATACAATAACAATTTTCAATATGGAGAATGTATCTTTCGTCGATTTTTCAACATTAGAGAATGCATTGGGAAGTCAGTCATTCGCGATGAGAAATAAATTGTTTAAACATATTTCAAGGTGGCCGACATAAATTTTGTTTATTATTTTGAGTTAATAATAGTGTTATTGTTGAAATACAATAACAATTTTTAATATGGAGAATGTATCTTTCGTCGATTTTTAAACATTAGAGAATGCATTGGGAAGTCAGTCATTCGCGATGAAAAATAAATTGTTTAAACATATTTCAAAGTAGCCGACATAAATTTTGTTTATTATTTTGAGTAACTAATGGTGTTATTGTTGAAATACAATAACAATTTTCAATATAGGAAATGTATCTTTCGTCGATATTTAAACAATAGTGAATGCATTGGGAAGTCAGTCATTCGCGATGAGAAATAAATTTTTTAAACATATTTTAACGTGGCCGACATAAATTTTGTTTATTATTTTGCGTAACTAATAGTGTTATTGTTAAAATACAATAACAATTTTCAGTATGGGGAATGTATCTTTCGTCGATATTTAAACATAAGAGAATACATTGGAAAGTCAGTCATTCGCGATGAGAAATAAATTGTTTAAACATATTTCAAGGGGGCCGACATAAATTTTGTTTATTATTTTGAGTAACTAATAGTGTCAGTGTTTAAATACAATAACAATTTTAAATATAGGGAATGTATCTTTCGTCGATTTTTAAACATTAGAGAATGCATTGGGAACTCAGTCATTCGCGATGAGAAATAAATTATTTAAACATATTTCAAGGTGGCCGACATAAATCTTGTTTATTATTTTGAGTAACTAATAGTGTTATTGTTGAAATACAATAACAATTTTTAATATGGGGAATGTATCTTTCGTCGATTTTTAAACATTAGAGAATGCATTGGGAAGTCAGTCATTCGCGATGAGAAACAAATTGTTTAAACATATTTTAAGGTATCCGACATAAATTTTGTTTATTATTTTAAGAAACTAATAGTGTAATTTGTATAATACATAACCATTTTCAATATGGGGAATCTATCTTTCGTCTATTTTTAAAGATTAGTGAATTCAATGGGAGGTCAGTCATTCGCGATGAGAAATTAATTGTTTAAACATATTTCAAGGTGGCAGACATACATTTTGTTTATTGTTTTAAATACCTTATAGTGTTATTGTTAAAATACAATAACAATTTTTAATATGGGGAATGTATCTTTCGTCGATTTGTAAACATTAGAGAATGCATTGGGAAGTCAGTCATTCGCGATGAGAAATAAATTGTTTAAACAAATTTCAAGGTGGCCGACATACATTTTGTTTATTATTTTGAGTAACTAATAGTGTTATTGTTAAAATACAATAACAATTTTCAGTATGGGGAATGTATCTTTTGTCGATTTTTAAACATTAGAGAATACATTGGAAAGTCAGTCATTCGCGATGAGAAATAAATTGTTTAAACATATTTCAAGGGGGCCGACACAAATTTTGTTTATTATTTTGAGTAAATAATAGTGTTATTGTTTAAATACAATAACAATTTTCAATATTGGGAATGTATCTTTCGTCGATTTTTAAACATTAGAGAATGCATTGGGAAGTCAGTCATTCGCGATGAGAAATAAATTGTTTAAACATATTTCAAGGTGGCTGACATAAATCTTGTTTATTATTTTGAGTAACAAATAGTGTTATTGTTGAAATACAATAACAATTTTTATTATGGGGAATGTATCTTTCGTCGATTTTTAAACATTAGAGATTGCATTGGGAAGTCAGTCATTCGCGATGAGAAACAAATTGTTTAAACATATTTTAAGGTATCCGACATAAATTTTGTTTATTATTTTAAGTAACTTATAGTGTATCTTGTAAAATACAATAACCATTTTCAATATGGGGAATCTATCTTTCGTCTATTATTAAAGATTAGTGAATTCATTGGGAGGTCAGTCATTCGCGATGAGAAATAAATTGTTTTAACATATTTCAAGGTGGCCGACATAAATTTTGTTTATTATTTTAAGTAACTACTAGTGTTGTTGTTGAAATACAATAACAATTTTCAATATAGGGAATGTATCTTTCGTCGATTTTTAAACATTAGAGAATGCATTGGGAAGTCAGTCATTCGCGATGAGAAATAAATTGTTTAAACATATTTTAAGGGATCCGACATAAATTTTGTTTATTATTTTAAGTATTTAATAGTGTAATCTGTAAAATACAATAACAATTTTCAATATAGGGAATCTATCTTTTGTCTATTTTTAAAGATTAGTGAATTCATTGGGAGGTCAGTCATTCGCGATGAGAAATTAATTGATTAAACATATTTCAAGGTGGCAGACATAAATTATGTTTATTGTTTTAAATAACTAATAGTGTTATTGTTAAAATACAATATCAATTTTTAATATGGAGAATGTATCTTTCCTCGATTTTTAAACATTAGTGAATGCATTGGGAAGGCAGTCATTCGCTATGAGAAATAAATCTTTAAACATATTTTAAGGTGGCCGAAATAAATTTTGTTAATTATTTTAAATAAGTTATAGTGTTATTGTTGAAATACAATAACAATTTCTAATATAGGGGATGTATCTTTCGTCGATTTTTAAACATTAGTGAATGCATTGGGAAGTCAGTCATTCGCGATAAGAAATAAATTGTTTAAACATATTTCAAAGTGGCCGACATAAATATTGTTTATTGTTTTAAGTAACTAATAGTGTTATTGTCGAAATACAATAACAATTTTAAATATGGGGAATGTATCTTTCGTCGATTTTTAAACATTAGTGAATGCATTGGGAAGTCAGTCATTCGCGATGAGAAATAAATCTTTAAACATATTTGAAGGTGGCTGACATATATTTTGATTATTATTTAGAGTAACTAATAGTGTTATTGTTGAAATACAATAATAATTTTCAATATGGGGAATGTATCTTTCGTCGATTTTTAAAGATTAGTGAATGCATTGGGAAGTCAGTCATTCGCGATAAGAAATACATTTTTTAAACATATTTTAAGGTGGCTGACATAAGTTTTGTTTATTGTTTTGAGTAACTAATAGTGTTATTGTTTAATTTCAATAACAATTTTTAATATGGGGAATGTATCTTTCGTCGATTTTTAATCATTAGAGAATGCATAGGGAAGTCAGTCGTTCGCGATGAGAAATAAATTGTTTAAACATATTGTAAAGTATTCGACATAAATTTTGTTTATTATTTTAAGTAACTTATAGTGTTATTTGTAAAGCACAATAACAATTTTCAATATTGGGAATCTATCTTTCGTACTATTTTTAAAGATTAGTGAATAATTGGGAATTCAGTTATTCGCGATGAGAAATTAATTGTTTAAACATATTTCAAGGCGACGGGCATACATTTTGTTTATTGTTTGAAGTAACTTATAGTGTAATTGTTAAAAAACATTAACAATTTTCAATATGAAAATTGTATCTTTCGTCGATTTTTAAACATTAGAGAATGCATTGGGAAGTCAGTCATTCGCGATGAGAAATAAATTGTTTAAACATATTTTAAGGTAGCCGACATAAATTTTGATTATTATTTTGAGTAACTAATAGTGTTATTGTTGAAATACATTAATAATTTTCAATATGGGAAATGTATCTTTCGTCGATTTTTAAACATTAGTGAATGCATTGGGAAGTCAGTCATTCGCTATAAGAAATACATTTTTTAAACATATTTTAAGGTGGCCGACATAAATTTTGTTTATTGTTTTGAGTAACTAATAGTGTTATTGTTTAATATCAACATTAATATTTATTATGGGGAATGTATCTTTCGTAGATTTTTAAACATTAGAGAATGCATTGGGAAGTCAGTCATTCGCGATGAGAAATAAATTGTTTAAACATGTTTTAAAGTATCCGACATAAACTTTGTTTATTATTTTAAGTAACTTATAGTGTTATTTGAAAAATACAATAACAATTTTCAATATGGGGATTCTTTCTTTCGTCTATTTTTAAAGATTCGTGAATAATTGGGAATTCAGTTATTCGCGATGAGAAATTAATTGTTTAAACATATTGCAAGGCGGCGGGCATACATTTTGTTTATTGTTTGAAGTAACTTATAGTGTAATTGTTAAAATACATTAACAATTTTCAATATGAAGAATGTATCTTTCGTCGATTTTTAAACATTAGAGAATGCATTGGGAAGGCAGTCATTCGCGATAAGAAATAAATTGTTTAAACATATTTTAAGGTGGCTGACATAAATTTTGATTATTATATTGAGTAACAAATAGTGTTATTGTTAAAAAACAATAATAATTTTCAATATGGGGAATGTATCTTTCGTCGATTTTTAAACATTAGTGAATGCATTGGGAAGTCAGTCATTCGCGATAAGAAATAAAATTTTTAAACATATTTTAAGGTGGCTGAAATAATTTTTGTTTATTGTTTTGAGTAACTAATAGTGTTATTGTTTAATTTCGATAACAATTTTTAATATGGGGAATGTATCTTTCGTCGATTTTTAAACATTAGAGAATGCATTGGGAAGTCAGTCATTCGCGATGAGAAATAAATTGTTTAAACATATTTTAAAGTATCCGACATAAATTTTGTTTATTATTTTAAGTAACTTATAGTGCTATTTGAAAAATACAATAACAATTTTCAATATGGGGATTCTTTCTTTCGTCTATTTTTAAAGATTCGTGAATAATTGGGAATTCAGTTATTCGCGATGAGAAATTAATTGTTTAAACATATTGCAAGGCGGCGGGCATACATTTTGTTTATTGTTTGAAGTAACTTATAGTGTAATTGTTAAAATACATTAACAATTTTCAATATGAAGAATGTATCTTTCGTCGATTTTTAAACATTAGAGAATGCATTGGGAAGGCAGTCATTCGCGATAAGAAATAAATTGTTTAAACATATTTTAAGGTGGCTGACATAAATTTTGATTATTATATTGAGTAACAAATAGTGTTATTGTTAAAAAACAATAATAATTTTCAATATGGGGAATGTATCTTTCGTCGATTTTTAAACATTAGTGAATGCATTGGGAAGTCTGTCATTCGCGATAAGAAATAAAATTTTTAAACATATTTTAAGGTGGCTGATATAATTTTTGTTTATTGTTTTGAGTAACTAATAGTGTTATTGTTTAATTTCGATAACAATTTTTAATATGGGGAATGTATCTTTCGTCGATTTTTAAACATTAGAGAATGCATTGGGAAGTCAGTCATTCGCGATGAGAAATAAATTGTTTAAACATATTTTAAAGTATCCGACATAAATTTTGTTTATTATTTTAAGTAACTTATAGTGTTATTTGTAAAATACAATAACAATTTTCAAAATGGGGAATCCATTTTTCGTCTATTTTTAAAGATTAGTGAATTCATTGGGAATTCAGTTATTCGCGATGAGAAATTAATTGTTTATACATACTTCAAGGCGGCGGGCATACATTTTGTTTATTGTTTGAAGTAACTTATAGTGTAATTGTTAAAATACATTAACAATTTTCAATATGAAGAATGTATCTTTCGTCGATTATTAGTCATTAGAGAATGCATTGGGAAGTCAGTCATTCGCGATGAGAAATAAATTGTTTAAACATATTTTAAGGTGGCCGACATGAATTTTGATTATTATTTTAAGTAACTAATAGTGTTATTGTTGAAATACAATAATAATTTTGAATATGGGGAATGTATCTTTCGTCGATTTTTAAACATTAGTGAATGCATAGGGAACTCAGTCATTCGCGATGAGAAATAAATTTTTTAAACATATTTTAAGGTGGCCGACATAAATTTTGTTTATTGTTTTGAGTAACTAATAGTGTAATTGTTCAATTTCAATAACAATTTTTAATATGGGAAATGTATCTTTCGTCGATTTTTAAACATTAGAGAATGCATTGGGAAGTCAGTCATTCGCGATGAGAATATAAATTATTTAAACATATTTTAAAGTATCCGATATAAATTTTGATTAGTATTTTAAGTAACTTATAGTGTTATTTGTAAAATATAATAACAATTTTCAATATAGGGAATCTATCTTTCGTCTACTTTTAAAGATTAGTGAATTCATTGGAAATTTACTTATTCGCGATGAGATATTAATTGTTTAAACATATTTAAAGGCGGCGGGCATACATTTTGTTTATTGTTAATTTCTCATCGCGAATGACTGACCTCCCAATGAATTCACTAATCTTTAAAAATAGACGAAAGATAGATTCCCCATATTGAAAATTGTTATTGAATTTTACAAATTACACTATTAGTTACTTAAAATAATAAACAAAATTTATGTCGGATCCCTTAAAATATGTTTAAACAATTTATTTCTCATCGCGAATGACTGACTTCCCAATGCATTCTCAAATGTTTAAAAATCGACAAAAGATAGATTCCCCATATTAAAAATTGTTATTGTATTTAAACAATAACACTATTAGTTACTCAAAACAAGAAACAAAATTTATGTCGGCCACCTAAAATATGTATAAAAAATTTATTTCTCATCGCGAATGACTGATTTCCCAATGCAATCACTAATGTTTAAAAATCGACGAAAGATACATTCCCCATATTGAAAATTGTTATTGTATTTTAACAATAACACTATTAGTTACTCAAAATAATAATCAAAATTTATGTCGGCCACCTTGAAATATGTTTAAACAATATATTTCTCATCGCGAATGACTGACTTCCCAATGCATTCTCTAATGTTTAACATTAGACGAAAGGTTCATTCTCAATATAAAAATTGTTATTGTATTTTAACAATTTCACTATTAGTTACTCAAAATAATAAACAAAATTTATGTCGCCCCCCTTGAAATATGTTTAAACAATTTAATTCTCATCGCGAATGACTGACTTCCCAATGTATTCTCTAATGTTTAAAAATCGACGAAAGATACATTCCCCATTTTGAAAATTGTTATTGTATTTTAACAATAACACTATTAGTTACTTAAAATAATAAACAAAATTTATGTCGGCCACCTTGAAATATGTTTAAACAATTTATTTCTCATCGCGAATGACTGACTTCCCAATGCATTCTCTAATGTTTAAAAATCGACGAAAGATACATTCCTCATATTAGAAATTGTTATTGTATTTAAACAATAACACTATTAGTTACTCAAAACAATAAACAAAATTTATGTCGGCCACCTTAAAATATGTTTAAAAAATTTATTTCTCATCGCGAATGACTGACTTCCCAATGCATTCACTAATGTTGAAAAATCGACGAAAGATACATTCCCCATATTGAACATTGCTATTGTATTTGAACAATAACACCATTAGTTACTCAAAATAATAAACAAAATTTATGTCGGCTACCTTGAAATATGTTTAAACAATTTATTTCTCATCGCGAATGACTGACTTCCCAATGCATTCTCTAATGTTTAAAAATCGACGAAAGGTACATTCTCCATATTAAAAATTGTTATTGTATTTAAAAAATGACACTATTAGTTACTCAAAACAATAAACAAAATTTATGTCGGCCACCTTAAAATATGTTTAAACAATTTATTTCTCATCGCGAATGACTGACTTCCCAATGCATTCACTAATGTTTAAAAATCGACGAAAGATACATTCCCTATATTGAAAATTGTTATTGTATTTCAACAATAACACCATTAGTTACTCAAAATTATAAACAAAATTTATGTCGGCTACCTTGAAATATTTTTAAACAATTTATTTCTCATCGCGAATGACTGACTTCCCAATGCATTCTCTAATGTTTAAAAATCGACGAAAGATACATTCTCCATATTGAAAATTGTTATTGTATTCCAACAATAACACTATTAGTTACTCAAAATAATAAACAAAATTTATGTCGGCTACCTTAAAATATGTTTAAACAATTTATTTCCCACCGCGAATGACTGACTTCCCAATGCATTCTCTAATGTTTAAAAATCGACGAATGATACATTATCCATATTAAAAATTGTTATTGTAATTAGACAATAACACTATTAGTTACGCAAAACAATAAACAAAATTTATGTCGGCCACCTTGAAAAATGTTTAAACAATTTATTTCTCATCGCGAATGACTGACTTCCCAATGCATTCTCTAATGTTTAAAAATCGACGAAAGATACATTCCCCATATTGAAAATTGTTATTGTATTTCAACAATAACACTATTAGTTACTTAAAATAATAAACAAAATTTATGTCGGCCACCTGGAAATATGTTTAAACAATTAATTTCTCATCGAGAATGACTGACTTCCCAATGCATTCACTAACCTTTATAAATCGACGAATGATACATTCTTCATATTGAAAATTGTTATTGTATATAAACAATAGCACTTTTAGTTACTTAAAACAATAAACAAAATTTATGTCGGTCGCCTTAAAATATGTTTAAACAATTAATGTCTCATAGCGTATTTCTGACTTCCTAATCCATTCACTAATGTTCAAAAATCGTCAAAAGATACATTCCTCATATTGAAAATTGTTAATATATTTTAATAATAACACTATTAGTTACTCAAAACAATAAACAAAACCTTTGTCGGCCACCTTAAAATATGTTTAAACAATTAATTTCTCATCGCGGAATGACTGACTTTCCAATGCACTATTGTTCAAAAATCATCGGAAGATACATTCCCTATAGTAAAAATTGTTATTGTAATCTAACAATAGCACTATTAGTTACTTAAACTACAAAAAAATGCATGTCGGGTGACTGGAAATATGTTTAAATAATTAATTTCCTGACACGGATGACCAGTTGTTCCTAATAATTTCAATTAATTTGAAATTTTATTTGTGTATTATTTACAGCAACGATATTAGAAACAATACGTTAAAAAATAAATTCAAGATTATAGTCGAGAAATATGTTAACATAATTATTTTTGATTTAATAATATTTTTTGGGTGGATGGTGAATGCGCCGGGTTATTGCTGTAAATATTGCCAGCTTCACACACATAACTTTTTCTGAGTTAAAAAAAAACGTGAGTTCAAATTAGCAGAGAATTCGTTGTGTAAAACTAGGTAAAAGAGATAAGAAGTTGATATACAATGCGTTTTTTTTTATCTCTAAACATACAATTTCCGAGCATATAAAATTTCCTATGTTCAAATTTTAAAAACACACTTCAATCGCATTGCACCTTAACAGTTCGTAACCAAACGTACAATTTGAGGTGTGTTTTTTAAAACTGAACATAGGGAATTTGTTCAAAGATAAAAAAGGATTGTATGTCGGATAAATATCGATATACAGGGTGATTCGCAACGTTCTCCCGCCACTTAAGGGGTGTATTCTAGAAGTAATTTTAAGCAATCGTATGAACACAGGTCCGATTCTCAAAATTAAGCGAGTTGTGGGAAATTTTAGATTTTTGTATTTTTTCACCTCGCTGGGCTATCTTTGATAATGGTATAGATGTATAACCCAAATTAGGCACATGCGCGGTAGAACAGTAGGCAGTCCTGAAAACGTTGGGCCGTAAATGTACCATTCGGCGCTAGCTTTCACAGAGATATCACCATTGAAATCCCGAAGGGTCCTCGTCCGATGCATCACCTGGCATGTGCGCTCGAGTTCCTTTCGCTCAAATAAATGTGCGCACAACGTAGTCAGGTTACACTTTCTCATTTTTTGAGCAGCGAAAATACACGAACGGCGCTCGTTCTGCGCATGAGGGTGTCTAATTTGAAAAATTCCACTATAGCAACGTTCAATCAAGGTGGCGCCTGTCATTACATCACTTTTAACGTATCGACTGCTTAAGTCTGTTTCTATGCAGGATAAAGTCCCTTGTTTGATTTTTCTTTAATGCCTTTTACATTTACTACGGAGGAGTACGCCGATGTGGTGTTTATTTTCAGTTTTGAAAATAGAAAATTAAAAAAAGTGTAATCTAAAGTTTCCTCTAAATCGTTAATTTATAAAAATTAGACTCGTGTTAATATGAACTTTTTTGCTCAAAATGACCTCCAGAATACACCCCTTAAGTGGCGGGAAAACGTCATGAATCACCCTGTATATCAGATATTTTGATATTTATATAAATATCATGATATTTCCGAAGCCTAGCTTGTTTATAAACTACACCCAAAATCAGTGTTAACGCGCCTGGCGCATGAAGTATATATTTCGACTTTAGAAAACTTAAAAATTTGGATTGGTCGCTTCGCAACCAACCCTAATTTGTAAGTTTTTGTAAAGTCGAAATATATATTCCTTGCCGAATCAAGGAGTGTTCCCACTCGATAGAAAAAATCGAATACTGCAATAAAAACGCTGAATCATTATTTATTTCCTCATATTCATCATATTGTAATTTTTCTTTAACTTAAAATAAAGTCTTACTGAACTGTACGTTCTTATTTCAATAAAATGTATTTAAATCCAAGCAAATTTTATTTATGTCAAAAAGATTTGAATCGGGATTAAATACTGTTTACATTTATGTTAATTACTTGTCTCTAATATAAACATTCTGTTTGTAGTGAATACTAAGAGTTTCCTTTATTAACTTTATTCAAATAATTTCAAACAAACGAAATTTTAGTAACATCATTTTTACAGAGGAAAAAAAGTAGATGATATATTTCGAGTATGAAAAAAAACAACGTTTTTTTTTATAGATAAAAAATTGGTTATTTAAATATCTATGCACAAATGTGCAAACATTCAAGTAATTTTAAGCAATAGAAATTTTAGTAACCTCATTTTCACGTGGAAAAAAACTAGATGACATATTTCGGGTATAAAAAGAAAAAAAAACACGTTTTTTATAGATTAAAAATAGGTTTAATATATAAAATTACAAATGTTATTCGTGAAAATGCAAACAATGTCTTAATTAATAAGACAACTTAAGACAATAAATATCCATTGAAACAACTACTTCCCGTGCAAATACACCTCCGGATATTGAATTATACAATGAAATATTTTAAATCTTATTTAATTTGATTTGTTACAACGCACTATTAAAGTATATGTAACGTTTAGGTCCAATTCCCTTCAAACCAACTAACAAATACAAATTTAAAATGAAAGGAGAAATAACAAAAAATTAGAAGTGAAAGGACTTGGATTAAAACTAATGTCTTAGGACATCTATAGACGCGTTTCGAGATTTATCTCTCTTCGGTATAGCTTTGCTTATGACGTTTTAAAAAAATTAGGAATAAATAGGTTATTTAAATGTCTATGCACAAACGTGCAAACATTCAAGTAATTTCAAACAAACGAAATTTTAGAAACATCATTTTCACGGGGAAAAAACTAACTGATATATTTCGAGTATGAAAAATATTTTTATAGACAAATAAAATAGGTTAATTAAATGTCTATACACAAACTTCAAAATCAATTATTTTTTTAAATAACCAATCGCAAAGCCTTCATATAAATTTAAATATTTGCCGCATTAACCAACACCAGTGGCGTAACTAATCCAATTACAATATGTTTTTACTAAATTAGCAATTTCGATCAACAACAAAATGTTGGAATTACGATAATATTCAGTTATTTAATATGCAAATTCATTATGTGATGTAAATTGCGTAAATATTTAGACTGTATTTTATGGCTCTAGGCGATATTTTCGATGTTGCATCGATTTAATAATTTTACATCGGTGCTGTCAAAATGTTCATGGTGAATCATAAAATTGTGAAAATCTTTATTTCAGTCTTTCACTTAATAAATACTATTAATTGTATCAAATGCATTTAACAATCATAAGATAATATGTAACTCGACTATACATCAATCTACATAAATTTCACAATACTTTAGTGCTTTTTACGCGTGGCGCATGAAGTAAAATTCCGAGTTTAGAAAAGCCCAGAAAATTTGTCTCGGGTCGCTGCGACGGGTCGCTGCGACCCTCGACAAATTTTCACGGGGTTTTCTAAACCCGAAATTTTACTTCATAATTAGTCTGGGAGTGGAAAACACTTGTTTAAAGCTTCAAATTGAACTTAAAAAAAAAACAAGGAATATCTAAAGATTTACAGTAAATAGGCTGAATTTGAAATACGTATACTTAATACTTAAAAGAAGAAACATAAGCTGTAAATTTTCTTTGTTTTTTAAAAGAGTTTAATTTGAAGCTTTAAACGAGTGTTTTCCAATCCCAGACTAAGCATGAAGTAAAATTTAGAGTTTAGAAAAGCCCCGTGAAAATTTGTCGAGGGTCGCGCAGCGACCCGAGACAAATTTTCTGGGCTTTTCTAAACTCCAAATTTTACTTCATGCGCCACGCGTATACATCATTAAAATATTGTGAAACTTATGTACATTCGATCTTTACTTGAAATCTGTGTTTTATACGCGTGGCACATGAAGTAAAATTTCGAGTTTAGAAAAGCCCAGAAAATTTGTCTCAGGTCGCTGCGCGACCCTCGACAAATTTTCACGGGGCTTTTCTAAACTCGAAATTTGACTTCATGCTTAGTCTGGGAGTGGAAATCACTTGTTTAAAGCTTCAAATTGAACTTGAAAAAAAAAAACAAGGAATATCTAAAAATTTCCCGAAAATAGGCTGAATTTGAAATACGTATACTTAAAAGAAGAAACATAAGCTGTAAATTTTCGCTGTTTTTTAAAAGAGTTCAATTTGAAACTTTATACAAGTGTTTTCCACTCCCAGACTAAGCATGAAGTAAAATTTCAAGTTTAGAAGAGCCCCCTGAAAATTTGTCGAGGGTCGCGCAGCGACCCGAGACAAATTTTCTGGGCTTTTCTAAATTCGAAATTTTACATCAAGCGCCACGCGTATAAAACACAGATTTCAAGTGAAGTTCGAATATTCATAAGTTTCACAATATTTTAGTGTTGTATACGCGTGGCGCATGAAGTAAAATTTCGAGTTTAGAAAAGCCCAGAAAATTTGTCTACGGTCGCTGCGCGGCCCGAGACATATTTTCACGGGGCTTTTCTAAACTCGAAATTTTACTTCATGCTTAGTCTGGGAGTGGAAAACACTCGTTTAAAGCTTCAAATTGAACTTGAAAAAAAAACAAGGAATATCTAAAAATTTCCAGAAAATAGGCTGAATTTGAAATACGTATACTTAAAAGAAAAAAGCATAACATTTGAAACTTTATACAAGTGTTTTTCACTTCCAGACTAAGCATGAAGTAAAATTTCGAGTTTAGAAAAGCACCCTGAACATTTGTCGAGGGTCGCGCAGCGACCCGACACAAATTTTCTGGGCTTTTCTAAATTCGAAATTTTACATCAAGCGCCACGCGTATAAAACACAGATTTCAAGTGAAGTTCGAATATACATAAGTTTCACAATATTTTAGTGTTGTATACGCGTGGCGCATGAAGTAAAATTTCGAGTTTAGAAAAGCCCAGAAAATTTGTCTCGGGTCGCTGCGCGACCCTCGACAAATTTTCACGGGGCTTTTCTAAACTCGAAATATTACTTCATGCTTAGTCTGGGAGTGGAAAACACTCGTTTAAAGCTTCAAATTGAACTTGAAAAAAAAACAAGGAATATCTAAAAATTTATAGAAAATAGGCTGAATTTGAAATACGTATACTTAAAAGAAGAAACATAAGCTGTAAATTTTCGCTGTTTTTTAAAAGAGTTCAATTTGAAACTTTATACAAGTGTTTTCCACTCCCAGACTAAGCATGAAGTAAAATTTCGAGTTTAGAAAAGCCCCCTGAAAATTTGTCGAGGGTCGCGCAGCGACCCGAGACAAATTTTCCGGGCTTTTCTAAACTCGAAATTTTACTTAATGCGCCACGCGTATAAAACAAATTGAACTTGAAAAAAAAACAAGGAATATCTAAAAATTTCCAGAAAATAGGCTGAATTTGTAATACGTATACTTAAAAGAAAAACTCCCTGTATAATTGCCTATTATATTTGATGAAAGGCATGGCCCACTGAGCAATCACATCTTAATAATGTATCATCAACATTAAAACAACGTTTAATGTTGCGACAATGTTGATATAACGTTATTTGTTTGTTTTTTGTTCAGTGGGGGGCGGCTCTTCCATTAGGCGAACCTAGGCCATGGCCCCCAGACCAGTTTGTCTGGCGGGTCCCCAATCTTAAGGTTTAGAACAGCATGGATACTAATAAAAAAAATGGTGATGTGTCCTTCATAGCACTAAAAATGTATGCATTTTAGTTAATTTTCAACTTCTGTAATTTTATTTCTAATCGACAGTTTTCCTGTATTCCAATGATGACTGTATTTATTTTTATTATGATTTTTGCGATTTTTGATTTATCCAATTTCTGGAATTTTTTGTATTTAATTAATTATAGTTTATATTTATTTTTTCATTAAGCAGTTACAATCTTGCGTTTCTTAAAATAAATCAAGAAAATATTAGTTTTTAGCCTTTTTTAAATAATATTGTATTTTTTTTTTTAGTAAACTTAGTTTGATAAATAATTAAACATTCTCTGGTCATTCTCATTTTTCTAGAGTTACTTAAAAACAATATATAAAAACAGTACAAGAAATTAGATTGTTCAAACTACATTTTGAAAATCAGAACCTTTTTAGTTATTTTAATTTTTAATCATATTTATATCTATTCCCAAGTTATTTTTTAAGCAAGCAACAAATCAAAAGTCTTCAATTTAAAGCTTTAAACGAGTGATTTCCACTTCCGTTAAGCATGAAGTAAAATTTCGAGTTTAGAAAAGCCTGAAAATTTGGTTGGGTCGCGTGGCGCGAAGCGCAGAGCGACCAAAGCAAATTTTCAGGCTTTTCTAAACTCGAAATTTTACTTCATGCGCCACGCGTATAAAACACTGATGTGAAGGCAATTTCATATACTGCTTTAGAATACTGCTTAGGCAGTGTGTTTTACACTTCGCAATATTTCAGTGTTTTGTAATCATGTCTTCCAACTTCACTCTAATTAAAGTTAAAATAATTTAGAGGTTACGTTACACTGTTTTTTTTTGTATATGTTTATGAAGAATCTAAGTATTGGTTATTAAACAAAAACTAACGAATTTTATTGACATAAAACTGTTTCTAAAACATCCGGATTTATGATTTAAAAAAGAAAACACTTGGTTAAATTTTTACTAATATTTTGGTTTTTTATTCCAACTAGTTTCGACTTTGAGTCATTCTCAAGGAGTGTTTTCTTTTTTAAATCACAGTTAAAAATGTTTTGCCCCGTGAAAGATGAGAAACTTATTCAAGATATCGGGATTTATCATTAGGCAAAATTAAATTTGCTATTTGTTCACAGAATATTTACAAAATATAAAAGCGAATTAATACAGACTTATTAATTATCAAATATGAATTGTATAATTTATTATCCGTCGGGGTATTAGCTTGGGGAGTAGTTGTTTAAATTATTATTTGGAAAAGTCTCATTGATACAAAATATTTGCAGAAAGTCGATATTTACTCGTTTTTATATTTTATCGGGATTTATATTCTGCATAGGAAAAATACATCCATACCATTACAGATATTTTTACCTTTTCAATATTTAACTTTAAACGGGAAAATAGCTTAGCTCATTTTCCACTTTCCGAGTCGGGCAAAAACGAGAAAAACCTAGGCGTAACCAGACCTCTGAGGCTTATTGCGTTATGATTTCAATTTTCTTGTTGGCCGGAAAAAGGGGGAATAAGGCGAGAGTCGTGGGCACCTACACAAATTCCTGTCTTCCAACTTCCGAGCCAGGCGAAAATAATTAAAAGTTTTCCCTGCGGGTTTCCACTACTATCAATAGAGATCCAGAAATATCTTGAAAATGAGGTCCAATACCAACTTAAAATTTTCCATTAGTGTAATTTATCTCAATAATAAGTTTATGGCACACTAATTGAACATTTTGGGTATTTGATTAAAATACTTGGTTTGTTTCACTAATTCATATTTCCTTGAAGATGAGCAATATTCGAAACTAGTCGGAGAAAATATAAATTAGTGAAACAAATTAAATATTTGAATCAAATATCCAGAATGTTTAATTAGTGTGCGATAAACTTATTATTGAGATAAATTACACTAATGGAAAATTTTCAAGTGTTTTAATTAAATATTCAGAATTAGATTCAAAAATCAATTACAATGTAATGTAATGTATACACCCATTTTAACAGCTGTTTTGTAATTTGTTTTTCTATAACCATTTTTGTATATATACCTGTTTTGTACGTAGTTTTAGTCACTTCATGTACGATAATGGCAAGCTAAATTTGCCGAAACTGCAGTCACATAAAAAGAAATTGTGTTGTACAAACAAAGTTAAAACGTTTTTTATTGATAAATTAACATGTATAAAGAAGTAGAAGCCTCCAAAATACAAAGGATTAAAATATGTTTCACCACGGGATACGTGAGAAATTAATTAAACTAATTGAACATTTTGGATTCTATATTTTGATTTTACTGTTATAGTAATCAATAAATATTAACAAAATAAATTTAGCAATATACATCTTTACGACTGCACGTAGATGAAAATTTTACGAGCGACCGTAATAGCCTGTTTCCAGTAACGGCCGAAATGTATTTTCCGCAAACTGTAACCAATTAAATCGTTACGTGCAGCTGGAAATTCGAAAATTTCAGCTACAATTCCTCGCCGCGATTAATTATTATTTATTAGGGCGCACCCGGGGTGGGTGTAATTAACACAGCGCCACGTCACTTGTCCGAATTATTAGTTTTAATTAACGTGCGCGACCCGCCATCCGGTTAATGATGGAACACACTCGTTTCGACTATGCACTCAAACAAAGTGTGTTTGACTGCGTAAAATATGAAGGATTATGTAAATTTTAATGAGCGATTCTTTCGTTGATTAATAATGGAAACAAGAACGTGATGATGATTAGTAGGAGGCACAAAATCGATTCAAATGAGGGGTTTACATGCGAAACTAACAACTTTCACTTAACCTAATTTTATAGGAGAGTTCATTTTGTTAGATGGTTTAAAAAAAATGGAAAACGTTAACCATTTTTCAAAATTTTGAAGATGAATTAGGGTATTTAAATAATTAACACTTATTACTTTTTTGTATAGACTTTCTTATTTTAAATTGTGACCTGTTTCGACTCATCAGCGAGTCATCCTCAAACTTTTGTTTGACGATGGTTCGTTGACGAGTCGAAACGGGTCATAATTTAAAGTAAAAAAAATGAATACAAAAAAGTAATCAGTGTTCATTATTTAAATATTTACAATGTATCTCAAAGTAACCTCCTCCACCACACGATATTGAATTAGGGTGGAAACATAGCGGAGCAATGAGCCTAGCATCGAAACTAAGCCCGTCATTAAAATTTTAAAGATAAATTAGGGGGTATAAACACAGCGGACCGGCCAGCCTAGCATCCTAAGTTTAAATCATCTATTACTATTAATTACACATAAGTTATTACACATTAAGGCTCAGTTGCACCAAAAACGTTGAACTCGAGTTCAAGCTGAACTCATGTTCAAGATGACAGTACCTATTGTTCTAATGTCACTTTGAACTTAAGTTCAGAGTTGAACCCATTCAACGTGTTTGGTGCAACTGGGTCTAAGTCAATTTCATTAAAACAATAAATATTGCCAGTTTTAAATGAATGAATCTAATATTTAATAAGGCCCGCCGTGGCCGAGCGGTTGAGCCGCTGGTTTCGCCAATCGTTCACGGCGGTGATTTGGGTTCGATTCCCAGCCGGGGCGAGTAATTTTTCCAACGAAAAATATTCGTCCCGGAGTCTATGGGTGTGTGTGAATGTGTTGTGGCGTCCAAATATATAGTTATATGTGTACTTAGTAATAAGTTAAAAACAAACAAATGTATACAAATAATAAAAGTGATGATGGCTAATAGTCTAGTAACTAAGGCCAGGCAAAAGCTAAAACCCAATAAAAAAAAATATTTAATACTGCAAATTCATTTTTATCAGGAATAGCTTAATGACAGTTATGAAATTATCAAAATTCACCTTTTACAAACAAAACAAATATAATTAGTCAATGTTTTATACGCGTGGCGCATGAAGTAAAATTTCGAGTTTAGAAAAGCGTGAAAATTTGGATTTGCCGGGGCGCGCGAGCGAAGCGAGGCAAATCCAAATTTTCACGCTTTTCTAAACTCGAAATTTTACTTCATGCTTAACCTGGGATTGAAAAACACTCGTTAGAATTTCTTAAGAACTTGAAATTGAATTGCCTAGCGATAATCACCAACAAATGACTGAATAATAAGGGAGTTTAAGGCTGTTATCATAATCATAATTAAAATCATAATGAAACTAATCTCAAAACTGTTGACATTTTATCATAATCACGACAAATCGTCAAGAAATTGAAAATGACCGAAAATCGTAAAGAATTTATGAAAAGCATTGATATTTTTAAATGTATGATTTAGGAAATTCACGAAAAGCGTCAAGATATAAAAAATTAACTAATAACCTCGGTGATTTACTTCATTTTAATTAATTTTTTTCAGGATTTTCTAAAGTCAAAATATTTACTATATGCTTAATCAATTGTTTGTATTTAGGGTTTTCTAAAGTCAAAATGTTTACTTTATGCTTAATCAACAAATTAGAAACCACTTGTCTGACAAACAATGAACTTTATGAATTAAAAAAACACACACACACATTAAAGAAAATTGAAATAGTTATTTGTTTCATTAGAAATCATACTAGAGTGCGTGATCGAATTCCCTGCTTTGAACAGCATTCCAACATCAAAATATTGATATTTAATTGCAATTATAGTTGCAAATATCGCGCGCCGGCAAATGCAAATTTTCAGGCTTTTCTAAACTCGAAATTTTACTTCATGCTTAATCTGGGATTGTAAAACACTCTTAGAATTTCTTAAGAACTTGAAATTGAGTTGTCTAGCGATAATCACCAATAAATGACTGAATAATAAGAAAGTTTAAGGCTGTTATCATAATCATAAATCAAATCATAATGATACTAAACTCAAAACTGTTAACATTTCATCATAATCACGACAAATCGTCAAGAACTCAAGTTGACCGAAAATAGTAAAGAATTTATGAAAAACATTGATATTTTTAAATGTATAATTTAGGAAGTTCACGATTGAAAAAATTAACTTATAAATAACTTCGGGGATTTACTTGATTTTAATTAATTTTAAACATTCCGCGATCGCAAGCCAGTTTTTTGCCACGGGCGCCAGAGGACCTTGTTCCGGCCCTGATTACCATGTCTATTCTATATATTATTATTATGTATTTGCATTACTTGTCTAATATTATATCATAAAATCTTATAGATCAGTATAAATAGAGATAAATCTCAAACGTGTCTATAGAGGGCCTGAATAATTTGACCCAAATTGTTACATTTCGAATCCCTCGCCGACAGAAGAACTTTCAGATGTGCCACGTTTATGAAGAAACTCGTAGATGGGAAAATCGACTGTCCAGAAATTCTCGCAAGGGTTCCGTTTAATGTCCCTGTGAAGTCTACACGGTTTTCATCAATATTCCGCTTACCAACGGCGTGCTCTAATGTGTTGCAGCGTTTACCAGTGACTGTGTTGTGCCAGTGCTCCGAAAAATTATTCAACGATATTTTTATTCAATAAATCATACTATCCTGTAATATGTATTCTCTGTTCACGAACTTACATGTATCTTTCCTTTTCTTATTTATTCAAATTTTTGTTCTGTAATTGGGTTTATCCTGTTGGACAATAAAGTTATTATTATTATTAGGTTATTATTATTTGCAGTAGGTTACTGTATGTAACAGAAAACACTCTTTGTATAATTCAATGTCCGTCGGGGTATTAGCTCGGGAAGTAGTTGTTTCAATGAGTGTTGAGACTATATTTGTAAGACTAACTTGTTGTAGATTGCGAAAAGAATCGCACTTTTAATGTTCTTATAGATGAATAAATTAATTGATTGATTGATTAAATATCTGCAATTAGCACTGTTTTAATTGTAGAAAAACCCTGTAACTTCAGTGCAATAAAGTATATTATTATTAATTAACTGCTGCTATTTATTTTGAATTCTAGAAATCTCTTAAGTTTGTTTTTTTCTGAAATAAGTACATGTCTTCATTTTTTAACCGAGTTAGTGTAAATATAATATGGTAAATGTATAGTTAAAGAAAACATTTTGCTTGGAAGTTTCCCCCTTTGGCTTATTACGGGATGTTCGGTAATGTGTTCGGGATTACGCAGAGGAATAATAGGATTTGGGAGTAATGTATTTGTTTGCGCGCCCCACGCTCCCTCACTAAAAACATCAGGTAAAGTCCTGGAGGAGTCACTTAATGGCTTCGGGAGGAAACAGTTGACACGTGACGGGCTAATGGAAACCCTCGCTTCGGAAATAAGATGGATATTCTGGATTGTTTTCAATAAAAAAATAACCCCTTTTTTATAATTCTTGCACGTACCTAAAAAATAACGTCTTATTTGAATATTAGTAGAGCTAAATTTTATTGGAAGTTTCATAAATACATATTAAAAATTATTATTATATCAAATGTTCTTAAATAGGCGATGTCCGAAAATAAATAAATAAATAAGACAGCGCTCGCGGTAATAATTAACTATTTCAATTTTCTCTAATGTGCGTGTGCTATTTTTGAAATTTATAAACAGTTTATTATTTTTGTATTGTGGAGGCTTCTAGCTTGTTATATATGTTAATTTCACAATAAAATAACATAATACTTTTTATTGAATTTGACTGCAGTTTCGACAAAGAACAATGGGCAAATTTCAGATAATATGCCTGATTGATGGCGGCGGATAAAAAGTTGATGGTAACATTTGTCAATAAAAATGACTTCGACAACTTCAAGGTTAACCAAAAATTCATTGAGCATCAGTCTCAAAATCAGCAATTGTTAATTTTATTTAATCATCATTATAAACACTATTAAAAGTTCATACTAATCATCATCTTTATCACCAACATCTACTGGAGCTGTTGTTGAAAAAGTGGTCAAGATTTGCTGCAGGAGACTTCAGATCGTCAATTTTCCAAGCATGTACAAGATCTACTTCCTGCGGAACAACCGCATGTATAACTAACAATCAGATCAAGATCAGAACCGTTGAAATTAAGAAGTACATTTTTATAATAGTTTTGTTCTTCTGGTGTCTTGAGAACAAACGACAGTTTATCCAAACATAGTCAGCGTTATCAATATCAAAGTAATCATCGTAGTCAATAATATTGTCTTTTAGAACTCTTATTAAGGGAGTATGTTTAATAGTCTAAAAATAGTATGACGGCGCTTGTCGAAGCTGATAAGTTCCAAGTGCAAACGATCTGAGCTGATCTAGCCTTAGTTGATGGTACGTCTAGTTCGTCCATCGATTTCTCTATAAACCAGGACTTAGTGCCATTGATATTGTGTTTTTCCATCACTTCGTCTAACTTGTTTGGCATATGTAACCTGTCGTTCAAAGTGCTAGCATATTCAAGTTAATGTCCTTGATCAGATTCAATTGAATACCGAGCATAATTATATATTGCGCAGGCAGCCATGAAATCTTGGGACGCACGTTCGATGTTGGTATTCCTGATGATGTCATGAAAATAATGGAACTTGCTCTTCAAATGACCAATAACTGTTTCAACCACAAATCGAATTTTTGTTATGAAGCGTTGTCTATTGCATGGTATCATTTCAACCTTAAATTGGTTTTCTAGCAACCATTTCTCAGCATCTCGATCTAAAACAATCTAAAACGATCTAAAAAAATATATCGCCAGGTTTGAAGATTTGCTTGGCTTTCTCAGTTTGAGGAAACTCAACTAATATCTAGTTATCTGACTTTTTACCAGAATATGGCATCGCAACAGACACTATACGTCCTGAACTAGTGACCATCATGAAAGGTTTCACACAGTTATAGCTATTGTATGGACACTAGGAATCGATTTGAAAGTCATAGTTAGAACTTTCCTCACATTTCAAATAAGTTGAATCGCATATGACAATTAAACTTGAGTTGACATCAGTTGTTACTTGTTCGAATAATACTTTTGCAAATGATGATTGAACGATCAGTAGAAGAATAGAGAAAGTACGAAACCTTTTGTATGAATAATTTGTACCTTTGCAATTGGGAATGACTGAAGAGAGACGTACGTTGCTAATAGAACGTACGTCTCTCTTCAGTCATTCCCAATTGCAAAGGTACTAATTATTCATACAAAGGGTTTCGTACTTTCTCTATTCTTCTACTGATCGTTCGCCGATCGAGATTGAATTTAATGCCAAGAGCTTCGTACGTCATATTTCGTCTTAATCGCATCATAAATAAACCAAAAGAAAAACGTTCTTTCTTTGTTGTACCAATACGATCACTGAAATAAACTGTTCACGAGTCAAACCAGTTTCATATCGCAAAGAATCGTCTTGAATATTATCGAAATAAGCTTCACTGGTTCCAGCCTTTCATTTTAACAATTCAACGAAACTGTCTAGTATCTGAACGATTGAATAAAAGTCGAGTCGAGCTTCATTTGTTGCTGGTGTCAAATCAGGTAGTTCTTCGAAGTTTAACTGACCATTTTCATAGAAATGTTTGACGCACGCTCTTGATATAATGTCAACCAAGATTCCTGTTCTCATATATAATAAGCAAAGATCCTTTTTCTTGATATCCTTACAATCTTGTTTCTCTTGACATTCAAAAATGTAATCAGTAACACCTTTCGAATGTCTTGCTTTTGGTATATTGATCACAATTGAATCAGCGCTTAGCGTCTCTCTGCTTGTTCTCAAACTTGAACGGCTTCGATCTCTTCATTTAGAAACACATTTGTTACAAACACGCTCGCCTTTAACTAATTTCCATTCTTAAGATCCAGTTTTGCCGCGATTTAGGCGATTATTACAATTAGAACAATAAGGAACGTTCAAACTTGATGAAGACATCTTTAGAAAGTTAAAAACTAGCTAACGTCACTCTTAAAAAACAAACACAGAACTTAGAGGCCGTTCCTGAGGCTCAATATTTTATTTAATGTATAGTTCATGATTGAAATGTCAACAGGTGTCGCGTAGAACGCTAAAAACGGAAAAAGAGCAATTATCGTTTTTAGACTGATGCTCACTGAACATCGACTTGACGTTGAAGTGGTCGAAGTCATTTTTGATGGCAAATGTTATTATCAACTTTTTATCTGCCGCCACCTCTCGGGCATATTACCTCAAATTTGCCCATTGTTCTTTAGCTTGTCATTATCAAACTTCATGTTTGATAATGACAAGCTAAATTTGTCGACGCTGCAGTCACATTTAATAAAAAGTGTTGTACAAACAAAGAAAAAAGTGTTTTATTGTGAGTTCATTTTTTGTCAGACAAATGGTTTTCCATTCGTTGATTAAGCATAAAGTAAACATTTTGACTTTAGAAAATCCTGAATACAAACAATTGATTAGGCATAAAGTAAATATTATGACTTTAGAAAATCCTGAATGCAAACAATTATATAAAACCAGATTATGATCGAGTTGAAGAAATAGGTAAACTATACTTTATATTTGCAACTACAATTAAATATCTATTAAAATAAAATATGAATAGTTTGATGTTGGACTGTTCACAGCAGGGTTCAAAAATATGGTATAATAATAATAATAAGTATTTATTGCCCAACAGGAAATTTACCAATTACAAGACAATGATAATACAATAAACAATGTATGTATGTACATAAATAAATTTAAATCTAAACAATATATATATATATATATATATATACAATATATATATATATATAAATCATATTAATATTTAAGCATACATGTCCCAATTGACAGCGTATATGCTGTAAATCTTCAGATATTCGTTATTTTTTTAAAAAAGATCAATTTAAAGCTTAAAACGAGTGTTATCCACTCCCAGACTAAGCATGAAGTAAAATTTCGAGTATAGAAAAGCCTTAACGTTTGGTTTGAGCGCTCCGCGAAGCGGAGCGACCAAACCAAACTTTCAGGTTTTTCTAAACTCGAAATTTTACTTCATGCGCCACGCATCCAAACCACTGAATTATTGTGATGTTCACAACATGCTCCTAAAGCAGGATGCTAAAGACGTATATTCTGAACTTCACATCACATCAAATCAGTGTTTTATATGCCGGGCGCATGAAGTAAAATTTTGAGTTTAGAAAAGCCTGAGAATTTGGTTTGATCGCTCCGCTTGGCGGAGCGACCGAACCAAATTCTCAGGCTTTTCTAAACTCGAAATTTTACTTCATGCTCAGTCTGGGAGTGGATAACACTTTAAAGCTTCAAATTGAACTCTCTCTAAAAACAACGAATGTCGGAACACTTACTTTGAACGCATTAGTATACTTTCCTCTATAATACACATACTTTGTTTATTTTATTTTCTTTTATTACAAAAAAACAGTTCTTTACAAAATAGTAAAAAATCTCTTAATCCTACTCAAAAATGTAAGTTAAAAGTCAAGAGACTAATAAACTTAAGATTGACCTGAAAGACAACGGAATGGAATTTAAGATTAAAAACTTAAAAAAATGTATGATTAAGATTTATGAGACTGAACAGAAAAGAGACTTGAAAGAAGCTTGGGTGGAGTTTAAGAGTCAAGACTCTAAAAGGGAAGTGAAATGTGCGTACAATTTATTAAAAGTAGATAAATTTATATTGGGATTATTTTAAAATAATTTACAGCCATTTGTTGTTTTCATTAAAGTTCAATTGAAAGCTTCTAACGATGGAAACACTTGTTAGAAGCTTTACATTCAACTCCCGGATTAAGCATAAGGTAAAATTTCGAATTTAGAAAAGCCTGAAAATTTGGTTTGGTCGCTCCGCAAAGCGGATTCGTTGTTCAAACACCCTGATTATTTAATGTTTCAACGTACAATGTATGCTGTTCAGTGAATTGCGATATTTGAATCAATTTCAGTGCATAACTCGAACAACATGCATATAACGTTACACGTTTGATTGAATATTGTACCTGAATACGGAACGCGAACAAATTTGATTAGCCCTCGAGCCCCCAGGAAATCGACATACACACACAGGAGTGCCAACCCGAAGGTGAAATTCCCTGCACAGCACCCATCAATTAGTCGAATTAATTGAAGGACTCCTTCTGTCTCTCTCTGTTCTCCGAGGGTTTACGGATTGTTGTTCGTTTCTGGTATTGGAATAAATTAATTTGTAAAGAGTAAATTATCAAGATACTGATATACCTAATTTTATTTCTGAAAAAAACATTTTGTAGAGATATTGAGAGAAACTTGGAGATTATTACTTGATGAAAAACACTAATGTAATTAATGGCTTTGTCTTGTTGAGGAAAATAAATTATGAAGTAAGTGAATTGTCCAAATTTTGAACCCTATAGTTTGATGGAACTTTTGGGCGCAAACAAATAATTGCAACAAGAAATTTTAGTTGCCTTACAAATCAATTGGCGTGAGTTAAGCTAGTAGTGGATGAAATAAATTAGGGCTGGGAATTTTTCAAAATTAAGTATTCGAACATTCATTCAAAAATATATTCAAATATTTGAATTAGTCGAATATTCATTTAAAAATATATTAAAATATTTGGATATTCAAATAGTCGAACATTCAAATATTTAAATATTCAAATATTTAGTCGAATATGTCCAAAAATATCATAAAGCCCCCTCCCCAAAAAAAATCTGTAATAAAACATATATATTGGTATTTTTGATAGCAAATGCCAATATATTTATTGGAAATAAGATTCTGTTACAGTCAGAGAATCACATTAGTAATATAAATCGTTATAATTATGACAATATATGAATGAGCAAAATACCCTTCTTTGTGTCAAAAATTTAGATTTTTTAACAATGTCAGTAATAAAAATATATTGATTAATAATTGTCACAATAAACTTATTTCACTTTTTACTTGGTTAAATTTAAGACAATTTCAAATTGGCGTTTTATACGCGTGGCGCATGACGTAAAATTTCGAGTTTAGAAAAGCCTAATTTGGCTCGGCCGCTTCGCTTCGCTACGCGCCCGAGCCAAATTTTCAGGCTTTTCTAAACTCGAAATTTTACTTCATGCTTAATCTGGGAGTGGAAGATACTCCTTTTAGCATAAAAAAACAATTGATATTACACATAATACATTGATTCTGGTTTTATTGGCGGAGAAAGGTTTATAACGTCAAAATGCCATAATAGTGAGAATACAACACAGCCTACTAGAACGAATTTTCAACCAATGAGATGCAAGGGAAGCCGTAGGTACATGTCTATCACCGCGATGATAAAAAACAAAAGAAGCGGTGATAAGTTGTCTTGTCATTCGAAACGTCAAAATGGACGAAAATCGCTGGGGTAAAGTTTCGTGTAGTGATAATAGAGAAATGAAAAGTGCGACGCTGAAAAACACCTTCATAAACAAAGAATCGCAGTTTTCGAACTATTGTGCGGTTAAAAATTCACTATCAATAGGGAAACAACAATATCACAGCTGTCGATAATGTTAAGGGACTCGCATTTTTTTATTCGTTATATTCTCTCACTAAATATAACTCGTGATATGATTAATTATCGATGATATTTTGTCGTTAAAACCGAAGCAGCACATTCAACTCGTGCTGTGCACTCGTTGAATCTGCAGCTCGATTTCAACTCCAAAATATCATCGATAATAATCATACCACTCGTTATATTACGGCTGAAAATACAGTCCACGTGAGAAACTTACAGTCAAAATGTTACAATAGTCATTGATGATTAGTCAAAAAACAATTGACGCAGTGATTTAATGTCCTAACGTCAAAATAATCAAGCTTATTTAAAATATGTCAAAATGTTATGATAGTTGAAAGACAGGTGAGGTTACAAAAATACCGTTTTTTTTTTTTTTTCGTTAAACTTGGCGGTTTTAAACTTGATTGTAACTAACTTAGCAACTTGTCATCTAACCTACTCTAACTTTATTAAGTTTTAAACGAAAAAATTGTGCTAAAATGTCATTGTTGGCCAAAATTGTTTTCCACATTGAAAATATCAATATATAAAATTACGAAAAAACTATTCGTGAAAATGCAAACAGTGTCTAAATTAATAAGACAATTTATCTTATTAATTTAGACACTGTTTGCATTTTCACGAATAGTTTTTTCGTAATTTTATATATTATGTTTAAAGTGTGCAAACTATAAGAAGCGTAAGCTTATTTTCTCGAATTCAAATAGTTTTGAATTTGAATTTATCTTGTTTGAAAATATCAAATTATGTGAAAGAAAAAAAAACGTCCATTTTGTTCGCATACATTGTTATTAGCATAATAATAATTCTATATTTTTAACACGGAATGACAATGTATGTCAATAGTGAGAAGTTACATTAAAACTATCAATTTATGTAAAAAAAAATAGAAATTGTGTTATAAACGGCAAATTACCTCACTATAAAAAAGAGAGAGAGTAATATGGCGTGAATGTTAATTTTTGACATAATTGTCAAATTACTTTATTACATGCCAATAAACTTGATTTAAGGTTTTTCTTTAATGTATTAACATTTTTAACCTTAAAAAATAATTAAATATTCAAATACGCGAATATTCAACTATTCAAATATTTAAACATTCGAATATTGGAATATTCAAATATTTGAATATTCTAATATGCAATTTAATGAATAATTAGGTGATTGAAATATTTATATTTGAATATTCAAACAATTCGAATATTTGAATTATTCGTATTCAAATCCCAGTTAAAACATTGACATTGATCTGTAGTTCAGAGATTAGCTGCTGTTCAATGTTTTTATTCAACTGGTTCTTAGTGTTTAATTTCTTGAGTAATTATTGTTGAATATAACACATTCCACTAGATAATATACGTCATTTCTGTTGGATTATTTGATGATTCTCACTAACATTATTTTCTTTTCGCACAACCATCGCGTATATTTCTGCTCAGCTATACATGTACACAACATCTCATCAAAAATATAGTTGCATTTCCTCGTTCTGCACGAAAACCCACTTTATTTCCCCGAAACAAGCCCCATGGCAGCAATCAGCAACTCCTCAACTATTCATTGTCTGTTGCCCCCCCTTTTTTTTGTTGCGGTCTAATTTCATAAATTTTGTAACAACGTCTTTCCCGCTGTTGGTTAGTTTCTGGATTACAGAGAAATCATGAAATATTTGAAATGGTTGAATTTTCCTTATGGTTCAGTACGAATATGTCAGTAAAAATTCATAATGGCCATAAAATTGCAGTAAAAAAATGCTTTTTTCTTGTTTTATAGATACCTGTTTTCTGTTGTCGTGAAAATATAATAAAGGCTTTAGTCAGGTCTTGGAAAAGACAGCACCTAGCAGTCTTCGTTATAGCGCACGCCGGAAATCTTTGTTCATTGCATTAATTTGTAAAAGTATAACGTGCCATTTGTTCATAAACATCTGAGACCTAAACGAAATGACATAATCGTATTTAGTTTTCATAATTCTAATATGTGTTATTTTTGAATTATCCTTTATTATTACTAGTTCAAAATGAAACATTTTGAACTAGTAATAATAAAGGATAATTCAAAAATAACACATAGTTTGTTTTACTATTTGCAATATTTCAAGAAATGTCATAATACTGTTTTAATTTTTGTTGTTTCAAGCAAGGTTGTTAAAAAACGTGTTTTTTTCATTTTAATTAAAACAAACAGTTTTTTTTTACAAAATGTGTTTATTTTTTTCATTGAAACAGCGTTTAAAGCATTAACAATTAAAAACATGTGTAAAACACGTTTAAAACGTGTTTAAAACAGAACATACAGAGCAAAAAAAAAATGGCGCCGAATGAAGATATTCTCGCCAGTGAATCATGTAAATCATGTGATATTAAAGTGATAAGTGCAAGTGAAGTTATAGAGTGTTATACCTGTGACTTAATATTTTATCTGTCGTGTGTTACTAAAAGATCCGATAACAAAAACGCTAAATGGGTCTGCGATTCATGCGCTGAGAAATATCGCAATAAACGAAAATCGATACAACAAAACACTAACTTAGTCTCTGATTTAAATAACAAAATAAAGGATATGTACAAAATGCTGGAAAATATGCATCTTGATATCATAACCTTAAAGAAATGCAAGTATATAAGGGATGTCCAGCAAACGGAATCTGTAAATTCTAATTCTAATTACAATAAAATTCAAAAGATGCCAGGTACATCTGAAATTAATAAAAAAATATCGTGAATGGAAACAACTTAACGAATGCTAAGAACAAAAAATCAACACAAAAAACATATAAACAAGCCATTGATGCCGAACAATTGACCACAACTGGAGGAATCACAAAAAATCCACATGCAGTACAAAACAACGAATTAATACCAAAACTGATAAAATCGAATCAGATGACTTCCAAATTGTTTTTTATAGAAAAAGAAAACCGCGCCCAGGCACAATACAGGGTGTAGCGAAAAATATTGCCATAACAGGGATTCCGAAAATAAATCATATTCCTGTATTTAGATTAGACCCTAAATTAACCGAAGATCAATTGTATCACTATCTTTCCACGCAATTTCCAAATGTAAAATGCGAGAAAATGCAATCAAAATATCCCAACCTATATTCATCATTCAAAATATCTGATACCACGAAAAATATAGATTCTCTCAAACAACCTGAACTGTGGCCTGAAGGAGTTTGCATAAATCCGTTTTTACCATGGATCCAAAGAAGAAATGTGGATCCCTAGTACGAGGAGATAAATCTCTAACAATTCTAGATCATAATGTACAATCGATTGGAAACTCACTTAATGAAATACTTTATCGCGCACAAGAATATAAATGTAGTTTTGTGTGTATATCCGAACATTGGCAATCGACAAACCAACTAAAAGTACTAAATATTCCAGGATATAAGCTGATATCTTCCTTTTGTAGACAGCAAAATAAGCATGGCGGCGTTGCACTTTATGCAGACATTAATTGGAACGATATTTTATGTAATGAAATCGAGCTTCCTCCGAAGAAAGTATTTTTGAATGTGGGGCAAGTGCGTTTAAAATTGACTCAAAGTTATTAATATTGATAGTGATATATCGTGCGCTACACACTGAAGTAGATATATTTATAAACAAATTAGACATTTTACTAAAATTTGTATTTGATAAACAGTGCCTGTATATGATCTTAGGTGATTTTAATATAAACACACTAAAGATCTCAAGAGACTCACCGACATTTTTAGATATAGTACAATCGTATGGATGTTTCCTTCTTGTAGATGTCCCTACCCGTATTACCTCATTTTCATCTACCTGCATTGACAATGTAATAACGAATATAAACGGTTCAAAATATAATGTCACCCAAACAGGTATATCTGATCACTTAGGGCAAATAGTTAGCTTAAATATTGCATATAATCAAAACAATAATTATATAAAAATTTAATAGTTGAGGCTGTTACTTGGTGAAATTCCATATCAAAACTTTTAGTAAATAACACACTTGGTTAAGATTTCACTGTTTATTATTCATCTGCCTGATGAAGCCACTGTGTGGCGAAACAATTGTTGCAGTGTCAATCAATAAACAGTGAAATCTTAACCAAGTGTGTTATTTACTGAAAGTTTTTAATAATTATATATATTAGCGCGTATTCAGCGAATCCGCAATAGTAAACTTTAGTAAACAACTAGAAGGTGTGTCTTAGGACTCAGTAAATAATCATACACAAACCGAAGAAAAATATAACATGTTTCTGTTAATATTTCAAAATCTGTTTAACGAGTATTTTCCACTTAGTAAAACAAAAATAATTCCTAATAAATCACGTTACATTTTTGATAATGCAGAATTACGAACATTAAAAAATAAAATATTAGCATTAGATACTATAGCAGTGTATGAACCATCCGTTAAGCCAGTTCTAAAAAGCTACAAACAGAAATTTAATTCCACACTCAATATCTACAAAAAAGAGCATTACTTAAGATTAATCACGCAATCAGAAAATAAAACTAAAACTAGTTGGCGCGTAGTTAAAGATATAACCGAGAACAAAGTTAAGAATATATTTCCAGAAGAAGTGTTACCAACTTTAGTTAATAATTGCATTATAAATGATGCAGAAGAAACAATTGCAAAAACGAATAAACTAACAAACAATTTCTACCGTAAGATAAATAATTTTTATCAATCAATATTCTTAGATCCTTTAATAGAATCCGACATATTAAGCATAATTAATTCATTAAAAGGTAAAAAGAGTAGTGGTGTCGACGACATCCCGACCTTCGTAATTAAAAAGATTTCTCATCACATAGTGAATCCGCTGTGTCATATAATAAATAGTGCCATTATCGACGGAGTGTTTCCTAGTCAACTTAAAATTGCATTGGTAAAACCTGTTCATAAAAAGGGCGATGCTAATGTATTATTTAACTATAGACCAGACCAATTAGTGTTCTGTCATCATTCTCCAAAATATTTGAACTGGCAATGGCAAAGCGGTTAACAAGATTTTTCAATAAATATAGTTTGATAATTGCACAGCAACATGGTTTCATTATTGGCAAAAATATAAATACAGCCATTTTTTACTTCACTAAGATAATATATAAAGCACTAGATAATAATGAAATTGCCTGTGGCCTTTTTTTGGATTTATCAAAGGCTTTTCATAGTATACCACACAATCGACTTTTAGATAAACTTAATTCTTATGGTATACGCGGTTCAGCAAATTCATGGTTAACTTCTTAACTGAAAAATAGAACACAAATAGTAGAAATTACACATAGTAATAATATTCATCAGTCAACACCATTAACTGTCAAATTATGCGTCTCACAAGGAAGTGTGTTTGGTCCGTTATTGTTTAATATCTATATCAGCGGATCTCAATAGTTTTTAAAAGTGTATTCTTTATTAATAAGCATAATAAAGTACCATGTAACAGTTACTTGTTACTTACATAACAAGTATAATAATATAAGATATTAAAAAATAAAACAAATCTAACTAATGGGAGGTATGAAACTGTTTTTTATTTTTCATCAATTGGTTGATATCTGGTTTGATAGAGGACAGTCTCTCATATCAGGTTCGACGTCCAGTCTATTGCGGTATTTTGTTTCCTGTTTCGCACAAATATGTTGTTGGGAACGGGAGAAGAATATTAAGAGCCATTTTGGCAAGCATTGGATATTCATCACGGATTCTGCACCAAAAATCGTTGAGAGGCGTCATTTTGAACAGTGACTCCATACTTGTGTCTGATGACATTTCTAAAAGAGATTCATATATCTCGTTTGACATACTTTCGGGATTTTGTAAGTTGGGCAAAAATGGATTATGAATCCATGAATTCAGTTTCATTTTTGTATTCTGTTCTTCGGGAAAATACTTCTCAAAAGATGCGCGCATCGAAGTGAGATATTGGACCAATTCTTCAAATACATCATCTTGAAACATTTCTGAGTTGTTATCGCTAACAAACTCACTGACTGACGTAAAGCTTTCTATTTCTCTCTTTCCAACGCAAATAATCCAAAAATCTAATTTTGAAGGTAGTTATTTTATTACAGGCCTGGAACACTGTTGTCTGTTTACCTTGTAATGATAAATTTAATTCGTTCAATTTTTGAAAGATATCCGCCATAAAACACAGTCGGAACAACCAAGTTTTATCATACAAACGGTTTTTCAAATTAAAAGAAGTATCTGAAAGAAACATTTGTAACTCGGCTCTAAGTTCATGTAGCATTGTTAAAGTTTTACCCCGAGACAGCCATCGCACTTTTGTATGGAGCAGCAGTGTTTTATGTTTGCAGCCATAATCTTCACACAATAATGAGAACAATCGGGATTGTAGTGGTCGTGATTTGATAAAATTTATTATTTTTACCGCTTCATCCATAACTAATTTTAGATTTGACGGCATTTGCTTCATCGCCAGTACTTGTCTATGTGGGATACAATGGCTGGAACTACAATTAGGCGCTTTATTTTTTATTCGTGACACTACTCCTACTGTCATACCCGTCATCCGTCATGGCCTTGGCCCCATCTGTACAAATGTCAATGCAGTCGTTCCAACTAAGATTATTTTCCTCAAAAAATGTATTTATTTTATTAAAAATTTCTTCTCCGGTAGTGTTTGTGGGCAGCGGTGAACACATAAGCATGTCTTCTTCAAAAGAACTTTCATATGGATATCTCACGACAACCAGCAAGATAGCCAGACCAGCGACATCAGTCGACTCATCTATTTGCAAGACGAATCGTGTTTTTTGTAGACGTGTAACTAGTTCTTGTTTGACGTAGCTTGCCAGATCATGAATTCGCCGTGAAACAGTATCGTTTGATAGCGGCACAGTAGAAAGATGTTTTGCAGATTTTTCATCGAGCATACATTTTGTTATGTCTAATGCACATGGTTTTATTAAATTCTCAGCGATAGTGTGCGCTTCACCTGCTTGTGCAATGCGATAGCTAACTAAATATGATGCTGTGGCCTTTTGATTGATACATGCATCATAGTTTTTAGACATTCCAATAACTGTTCTTTTTTACGTACAAAAAATTCTTTATTCTTGTCTTTAGAGTCGGGGTGTACAGTATCTAAATGTCGGCGCAACTTAGCAGGTGCCATGGAACTATTAGGAATCAGTTTACTACATAACATGCAGAGAAGTGAGCCGTTGGAATCAAAAAATCCGAAACTGATATATGATTCATCATACTTCCTTTTTTTCGCCTTTGAAACCGTGGAACTTGACGTTGTTACATCATCGTCTGGATCGGTAATTGCTGTATACTCCGCGTGTACTGCTTTTGAACATTTGGCTTCGTTAGAAGATGTTGTTGCAACACGTTTAACGCCTTTAAGCCAACGTTCCATTCTTCTTTTTTAATAATGTTACATGTCAGGATGGTGGGGTCAAAATAATACACGATCGTTACTGCGTAGAAGAGTCCAAAGAATAAACTGATACAATCAGAATACAGCAGTAGAACAATAAACACTTTGTTTCTAGAAGGTAGGTACTTATTGCTGCTACCGCTAATCGTCGACTGACTAAGTGTCGAGGCGCGATCGTCGCTTTTATAGTCCTAGCCTCGATCGCGAACATTCTCAAAAATACTCGAGTCGGCGCCTTTGATAAATAAAAAGCCGAAATAAAAATATAAATACAAAAAAATGCGGTGTAAACAATCTCGACCTTACGTTTTGAAGTTAGAGCCGAAAGTCGCTTGTTCATAATTATAGCGTCTAATCTCAGAGGCGGCTTTTATCAAAGCGACTACGCGCTTGCAAGTAGATATCGGCGGTGGCGGCATAGTAAAATTGTACGAGGCGACTAAGTTCGGCTGCGCCTCGTAAATCGTGATACGCGGCGTCAGAACGGTCGACCAGAGAGATGTGTTTTGAATTTTTTTCTAAATTCTTGCGGAACCCTAGGGTTCCGCGGAACACACTTAGAGTATGGCTGATCTATATTAACGATATTTTTGTGCAAAAAGATATCTAACATAAATCAGTACTAGTAAATTATGCCGATGATACTAATGTCGCTTGCGAGGAGCAGATATGATTGAATTAAAAGACAATGCAAGAGTCGTTTTGAAATATTTGGAAAATTAGTTTAATATAAACAAACTCTTGCTAAATAAAGATAAAACAAATTGTATAATTTTTCAAATAAGAAACTATGATGATTTGAGTAACACCGTATGTTTTAATGAAACAAATTATAAAATAGTAAACAACACAAAAGTACTTGGTATCACTCTTGACCAAAACCTAAACTGGAAAGAGCACATAAATAAATTAAGTACTAGATTAACAAATACATGTTATATGCTAAGAGTATTGGTAAAAAAAATGTTAATGTGGCTACATTAAAAATAGTATACTCCGCAAGTTTTGTCTCACTAATTAGTTTCGGTATTGTCCATTGGGGGGGGGGCTCTACAGATCTATACAGGGTTCTAGCACTACAAAAACGCGCACTGCAGATAATGCTACATTTAAAATCAACCGAAACATGCCGAAAGAAATTTTCCTCGTTAAAAATTCTTACTACAGTCGGTATATACATCTACGAATGCTTACTATTTGTCCGTAAACAAGATGATAGATATACCTGCTTTGAAATAAATCACGGATATAATACAAGGAATAAAGTAAATAAACGATATCCTCTGGTTAACCGCGTCCGCACACAGAAGGCAGTTCATTATGCGTCTTTAAGATTTTTTAATCGCCTACCAACTTATATAAGGGAGGAACGAAATATAACAACGTATACGCGTCAAATTTACGCACTTCTCTGCGACTTATAACCTTATACTGTTGAAGAGTATATGAATATGAATTAACACTAATTAATTTTTCTTTGTTTGGACACTATTTTATACATTATGCAGATTGTTATATTTATATTTGTATGAAATATAGAAGTATTATTATTATTATTTTTCTTCTGAGTATACATATCCCGATAATTACAGCGATTTTTAAATTTGCGGAAATTCAATGTTTCAAAGTGTTTTTTGAACTTCACTGTCAATCAGTGTTTTTAAGCGTGGCGCATGAAGTAAAATTTCGAGTTTAGAAAAGCCTAATTTGGATTGTCCGCTCCGCTTCGCTACGCGGCCAATCCAAATTTTCAGGCTTTTCAAATCTCGAAATTTTACTTCATGCTTAGTCTGGGAGTGGAAAACCCTCGTTTAGAGTTACAAATTGAAATATTAAAAAAAACAACGAATGTCGTAATATTTACAGTGTATGAATATGTATACCTGGAAGAAAAATTGACTATATTTAAAAATCAAATTTATGCACACACAGTTGTGATATTTTATTGTAATAAAATGTTATGTTTAATAATGTAATTTGAAATATCTTTAAAAAATTAGCTAACATTTTAAAACGTAAACAAAAAATCGTAATAAAGTAGTGTAAAATATAATATAGCAAACTTAAAATAATAAAAAAACGTTTTAAACATGTTTTAAACAAATTTAAGATTAAAAACATGTTTAAAACAAAACCGTTTAAAACACGATGGCTGTTTTTAAACATTTTCAAAACATTGTTTTAAAACAAAGTGTTTTAAACATAACAACCCTGGTTTCAAGTATAAATATATTCTGGTAATCTAATGCTTATTAATTGTATCTGATATTTTATAAACGCACATATTTGTAATAAATTTGTTTCGAATAGGAAGGAGAGAGAGCCAATCGAAAATTTACATCACGCGAAAAGGTCAGAACACACTCGGGATTTTATTGGCGATTTCGCGATGTCGAGAGACTTCCTAGTCGCCCGTTATTGAATGATGTACGGTAAGTGCCTGCCCAGATATGGAGACAATTAACCATGCCTTAGATACTTAACCCGCAACGTTAAATCACCTTAACCTCTGAACTCAAACTCTGGGCTACGTCTTAAATGTCACTCACTACTTGTGAACATCATCCTCTCTTTCTCTCTTTGCATACCTCAACCGAATTTTATGAAATGATAATCAATGGGAATTATTATATTTTACAGATTTCCGGGTGTGAAGAGTATACATAGGAATGAAAATATAAAGAGACTAATAATTTGATGACTAGTTATACCTAACTAGTGATGTCAGTGGTAATTTAAAGCCGTCATTATACAGTGTGCCCGTATTTCGACAGAATGTATAGGAATCTTAGCTATTTGAAGAGATAGAGAGTCGGTTGAATTGGGGCAAAGTTGCTTATTTTAGGGCCTAACAGTAATCTAAAAACAACTTTAAAATATCTTTTTTTGTTTTCGAGATATCAACAATAAACGGATATTTTAAAAAATCGTTTTTATTTTTTTATTCAAAAACTACTGAATGTGAACATTTAGAACTTTGACAATACACAGGCACTTTTTAACGAGGAATCTAGTAGAATATTTTATTTTAAGATAAGTCTAACATTTACCCGGGGACCATAGCCAACTTTTGTTCTTCTTATGAGCGCTATTTTGGATTTTCATATTATTTGAAAGAATATTATTTTCTGAACTCAGTGATGTATTACACTCATAATTTATTTTAGATTTGATATTTAAAATTGTGATATATTTGTTTTTGCAAAGAGTGCCTTGGACATTGTTTCCACGTCATATCTGTTAATCAATAACATCTTGACAGCACTCAATCATTGATAGCACTCAAAATTAATTAATAACTGTCAATCTTTTGTAATAATATTAAGTGTCGATTATCACATAAAAGTTGCACAAACTAAATTTATTCTACTTTTATTATTATTATTCCAAAACTATTCACAAAAAAAGTAAGTCTTGCATTTTTTCGCTACATCCCGGTAAATATTGATCACCACCACATCTAAGCGTTATATATTTTTACCTTTAATGTAAATCAGTCGTTTACACGCATGGCACATAAAGTAAAAATTCGAGTTTAGAAAAGCCCCGTGAAAATTTGCCTCGGGTCGCTGCGCGACCTTCGCCAAATTTTCTACGCGGGGCGTTTCTAAACTCGAAATTATACTTCATGCTTAGTCTGGGAGTAGACGACACTCGTTCTTAGAAGTTTCGAATTGAAGGATAACTCTAGATTACTAAGTTTATTACTCAAAGGACCATTTTACAAAGGCTACAGCTCGAAGGACCAATCATGGTCTTCGCGGACCAATCACGGTCTTCGCGGACCGAAGGACTACGGGGAATTGATGTTTTTTTTACAAAAAAACAACAAATATCCGAAGGTGGATAGGAAAGAAAAAATCCAATTTAAAAAAAAATCGAAGTTAGGTTGTTTTCGGTGCATTTCTAACTTCACTTTAAATCAGTGTTTTATACGCGTGGCGCATGAAGTAAAATTTCGAGTTTAGAAAAGCCCCGTGAAAATTTGCCTCGGCAAAGCGGGGCTTTTCTAAACTCGAAATTTTACTTCATGCTTAGTCTGGGAGTGGAAGACACTCGTTAGTTTAAAATACATCACAACTGTTAAATATGTATCGTCCGATGCCCGTCTTCAGGGGTGAAGTGTAAATAAATTATAGATCCTAGGAGTTGTCAAATAAGTGAGTTACTCAACTTTTTCCAAGGCACTCTTTACAAAAAACAAAAGATTAAAATTTTACATATAAAATGTACAATAAACTATAAGTGTGGTACACTTCTGTGCAATAAAATTAAGTACAAGTCTTATGCCTATTTTTCACAATATTTTAGTTGTATAATTCGGGTTTGTTTTAATTGCCTAGCAGCAGTTTCAGTAAATAATAAATCGCCATACCACTTCTTTCCTGCTCCCAACGTTTCATAACTCTTAAAACAGTGTCTTTACTGATGTTCACCAATCGAGCAATTTGTCTAATATAAAAACCATCTTCAATTATAGTTAGAATTCGACATTTTGAATTGTTGCCTAAATGACGCGGTATTTTGACATTTAAAAATTGACATATTTACGTAACTAGGAAACTAATCATGTCCGCTTTAAACTATGACATATTTTGTGTACTTAATTTTATTGCACAGAAGTGTACATCATTGAATTAGAAAAAAATATTCTTCCAAAAAATATGAAAATACAAAATGGCGCTCATAAGAAAAACACAAGTTGGCTATGATCCCTGGGTAAATAATATAGCTATCTTAAAATAAAATATGTTACTAGATTTATCGTTAAAAAGTGCCTCTAGAATGTCAAAGTTGTAAATGTTTGGATTCAATAGTTTTAGAATATAACAATAAAAAACAAAATTTCAAAAAATCCGTATTTTGACAATATCTGAAAAAGAAGAAATATGTTTTAAATTTGTTTTTTGATTATTTTTGGGCCCTAAATTACAACTTTGGCGCAATTCAACCCACTCTCTATCTCTTCAAATAACCAAGATCCCTATACATTCTGTTGAAATACGGACACCCTGTATATAGCAAATTGTCAGTGAAATTTCCTGAATTAACCTAACTTAACTAAACTAAACTAGTGGTTTTAGTAGTAATTTATACAGGGATTCTTTTATTTTAAGCCAATTGCTGTATGTACTAAATACTCATTTGTAAAATGTATTTACTTGAAATCAAAGACAACCAATATATTTTGAACTTTTGATTTGAAATCAGTGGCTTATACGCGTGGCGCATGAAGCATCAAGAAAATACTTAGAAATAAGGACGATTTTCAAAAATCGCAATTTTCAGTTCTTTCTTAATAACTAACTAACAAAGTTTTAAAATGTTTAATTGTTTTATTAGTGGAATCTCAATAGGTACATAAAACTGCACAACTTTTCCCATTTAACCGAATTTCTATCATTAATAATAAGAAAGTTACCCATACTGTCCTTCTCAAAGTGGGACACCCTGTATATCATAGATATTTATGGAATGCACGAAACCCTAAAACTGCTCGTCGTTTTTTTTTAACTATATGACTTAATAGTAATATGCCTTGGTGCTTTTAAAGTTAAGAAATAAATAGGGAAATTAGAAGGCTGTCATACACCTGTTTTTATTCAAATATTTAGTGAAAATGCTCCTAAAGATTGCAACTTAAACTGGATTTAGGAGGATGTTGCTATTCCTAAATCAAACATCTTGGCTTCTTCTGACGATGAAATTGTAAAAATACTTAGCAATCTTGGAATATTAGGTAATGCTAAGATTGCTAAGTATTTTGTACAATTTAAAATCAAGTTAAATGTTAGATTTTTTACTATTTTGTAACCAACTGTGATTTTTTTGTAATAAATAAAAAATAAAATATATAAAGTATGTGATTTACACATTCAATTTTTCATTTAAGTATGTACACGTATACGAAGTAAATTTTCGGACATTCGTTGGTTTTCAAAAAAGTTCGATTTCGATTGGCGGATGGAAGGACTAAATTGAAGTTTTTTTACAAAAAAACATCAAGTATCCGAAGGTTTACAGCGTGGATAGTAAAGAAAACATCCAATTAAAAAAAAAACGAGGTTGGGTTGTTTTCAGTGCAATTCATGGCGTATGAAGTAAAATTTAGAGTTTAGAAAAGCGCCGTGAAAATTTGTCGAGGGTCGCTGCGAAAAAAGAGTGTTTTCCACTCCCAGGCTAAGCATGAAGTAAAATTTCGAGTTTAGAAAAGCCCCGTGAAAATTTGTCTCGGGTCGCACAGCGACCCGAGACAAATTTTTATGGGGCTTTTCTAAACTCGAAATTTTACTTCATGCGCCACGCGTATAAAACACTGATTTAAAGTGAAGTTAAAAATGCACTGAAAACAACCCAACTTCGATTTTGATTTTAATTGGATTTTTTCTTTCCTATCCACGCTGTAAACCTTCGGATATTTGTTGTTTTTTTGTAAAAAAAACCTTTATTTTCCGTAGTCCTTCAGTCCGCGAAGACCTTGATTGGTCCTTCGAGCTGTAGCCTTTGTAAAATGATCCTTTGAGTAATAAACTTAGTAATCTAGAGTTTTCCTTGAATTCAAAACTTCTAAGAATGAGTGTCGTCCACTCCCAGACTAAGCATGAAGTAAAATTTCGAGTTTAGAAAAGCCCCGCGTAGAAAATTTTAATTTATTTTACGACTCGATTTTGTTTTATTAATATCAACTTTTTATCCGCTTGAAAATAATTAGCGCTTGAAAATCAATTCATTCATTGCAACCCAAATTAAAGTGAAGAAGAATGTTCCTATATATCAAAATATTACACTCCTATTAGTTTCTAAACTAAATATTGTTCTATTGTGTAAATCAAATCGCGCTGCATTTGTACTCCTGGCATTAATTGCAACGAAATAAATCAACTCGTTCCGCGAAATCCGAGTCTCCTGCCAAAGCGAATTCCCCTAAAACAATGAACGCGAACGGCGCGTTTCAGTTATTAATTGCGATATGAATACCTGACGTGCATGAGGAGAATTTAAGGCGAATTTCGGTCGGAGGAGGCGAGTTAACTCCCGTGTAATTAAGCGGGGAACAATTACGGGGATTCCCCGAGACACCGAGACAAATCCGCCTCTACGCGATTCATATTTTAACGTTGCGCGGCGCGCGATTTACCGCCCTCGTAAAAACCGCGAGCGGGGGTTAACGTTTTGTTAATATTTAAGGGTGACTTAGGAAAAGGGTGGGATGAGGGCGAGAGGGTGTTGTGTGTTGGTTGCTTGTGAGGGTGGTTAAAAATTCAGGAAGCTCGCTCGAGACGCCGGCTGCGGCTGTTCTGATACGGCGGTGGTAATTTTCATCTTCATTGTTTTCGACGAGAATCATATTTCTGGGTGCTTTGTTGGTTTTTATTTTTACACGAGCGGAACATTGTTTACTAGAATAGATTCTTTTGGGGTAAATAGGTTATATTAGATTGTAACATAATTTTGTTCTGTAATTAGATTTATCTAAGCACAGGAATATGAAAACACATTGCTGAAATATGAAAATACATTGCTGAAATATGAAAACACATTGCTGAAATATGAAAACACAGTGCTAGATATTTCTATGAAATTTAATAATTATTATTTATTGAAGCAAATTCAAATGAATGGCTTATTGTAATAACGTGATATGCCACAAGTAAACAAAAATGAGTTATTGGAGTTAGAAATTAAAAAAAAATATGTGTAGAATGTAATACTATGAAATTTAAAATTAAAGCATTTTTAATAAGTTTATTAGGTATCTTTTTGAGAAATATGCATAGAAAGGGGATGCAAAAATATTATTTGTCTTCTGAAAAACAATTTTATTTTAAAATGTTGTGGTTTATCATGTTATTGCCTACAAAAACAAGTGTAAATGTTTTTATAAAAATATATATATTTCTATATTGTTAATATTTGCCACCACACAAATCTGCATTAACTGTTAAAAAATGTGAAGCACTGGTTTTAAATTGAAGTTTAAAATATACGTCTTTAGCATACTGCTTCAGTAGCATATTATGAATTTCACAATATCTTAGTGTTTTATACGCGTGGCGCATGAAGTAAAATTTCGAGTTTAGAAAAGCCCCGTGAAAATTTGTCTCGGGTCGCTGCGCGACCCTCGACAAATTTTCTGCGCGGGGCTTTTCTAAACTCGAAATTTTACTTCATGCTTCACCTGGGAGTGGAAAACAATCGTTTAAAGCTTCAAACTGAACTCTTAAAAAAAGAAACAACGAATATCTCAAGATATACAGCATATATGCTGTAATAGGAAAATGTATATTTAAAAGAAAAACTCTCTATATATTGCTCACATTCACAAATACTCTAAACTTAGAAAACTAATACAAAACATATCAAATTAATATAGTTTCTGTTAGTTTTGCTAAATTATTTAAACTGGTTTTTCTTAACTAATATTAGTTCAATCCCAATTTGAAATTGCTGATTCCCAATTTGATTGTGATTAAACTGGCAGCTATTCTTGAAGTTCCAATTTAATATTGCTTATTCTCAATTTGATATTGGTTAGTCTCAATTTGTAGAAATTAATTCATGGGTATTACTAATAAATAAAGATAATTTTATTAGTTAATCAATGGTATTACTGAATATCTTTTTCCTAATTTGCTCCTTCTTTTTCATATGACTTGTTTATAACTTATATCACTTCTTTGTCTCCAAAGAAATGGCGGGCTTTTTCATGTGTTGTTTTTCTTACTCTGATTAATGTTATCATGTTATTACTGCAATAATATGGTAAGCCATGTTAAAAATGTTATTTTTTTGGTAAAACACGATATGCCACAAAAAAGAAATAAAATACATATCTTACTTGTATCCGAAGGCCGCCATCGTTTGGTAGCACAAAGTCTTAATCAAAAACACTCTTTTGTCAATTGTGCCATGTATTTCATCACTTGGAAAAAAATGGAGTAGCATCGTGCAACATCACCGTAGGAGATGAGAAATACGAAATAGTAACAGTATACAGCCAAAGAATTAAAGATATACAGGAATCACTCGAAGAAACAATAGAAGGGACGGAAGAAATCAACCTGATTATTGGAGGAGACTTTAATGCCAGAATAGGAAAGGGAGGAGATAGACATATGCTGAGCATGTACGTCAAAAGATAGTCAAAAGATGGAATACAAAATAAAGAAGGAAAAGAATTATTTTTTTTTATTTACTTGATGAGGCGGATACATGATGAAACTCCATAATACTATTTGAAATAAAAAAACGCAGTTGGGAGGGTTTCACTTTTATTGTTGAACACTGCAGTGTTCAACAATAAAAGTGAAACCCTCCCAACTGCGTTGTTTTATTTCAAATAGGAAAAAAATTATTGAAAATTGTTAACGACAATGGGCTGGAGATACTAAATGGAAACAAAGAAGGGGACGAACACGGCGAGTATACCTACATAGGAGCAACAGGAAACTCAGTAATAGATTACTCAATAGTGAATGAACGAGCCTGGAACAATACAGGAGAGTTCAAGATAGGGGAAAGAGTGGACTCAGACCATCAACCATTAGAATTAGAAATAACAGAAACAATAATAGAAAAACACAAAATAGCAAAAATAACAGAAAAGGAAGTATTGACAGAAGAAGCCATCGAAAGGTATAGAAAACGTCTCAGAGATGTGCGTATCGAAGAAAAAGAGGTCGAAAACATGATGAAAGAATTAAAGGCACGAATCTCAGAAGCGACGGTGAGAGTGGTAATTGGGAAACGCCAAGAAGGCCTGTCAAGCAAATGGTGGATTAAGGAATGCACACATTTAAAAAGAGAGGCAAGAAAAATGCTGAGAAAATGGAAAAATAACAAGATAACAAAAGAAAAGTACCTGCATAGTCTAAAAGAATACAAAGACACATGCAAAAGAAACAAACTAAAATACAAGACTAAAGAGGAAATCAAAATAAAAGCAATACACACCGAAGAAGAAGCATGAAGGTACATAAATAAAGAAAGAAAGATGAAAGAAAAAAGAAACGATACAATAAATATGGAGGAATGGAGAAACCATTTCCTAACACTATTCGAAGGGAGCGCAAAGAAACAAGAGAAAGAAAAAATAATAAACAATTTTGAAGAAGAAAAAATAGATGAAATAAGCAAGGAAGACATCTCGAGGCAGATAAAAAGGCTAAAGAAAAGAAAAACACCCGGCATGGACGGTATAAGAAACGAAGCGTGGATATATGGGACGGAAGAATTGATCGATCAATTAGGAGAGATTATAAATTGTGTGTGGAAAGGCAAAGGTTTCCCGTGCCAATGGCGTGTAGGTTTAGTGTGCTCAATACATAAAAAAGGAAGAAAAGATACAACTTCAAATTACAGAGGCATAACATTACTAAACACGGCATACAAAATCTATGCAATGGTCCTAGACGAAAAAATGAACGAGGAGCTAAACATTAAAGAGATTTTACCTGATGGACAGGCTGGGTTCAGAAAGGGAAGAGGAACGATAGATAACGTGTATATATTAAACCATATGGTGGAAAAAGAGCTCGCAAACAGAAGAGGAAAGCTATACACATTATTCCTGGACCTAAAATCAGCCTTTGACTGAGTAGACAGAGACAAATTGTGGGCATGCCTAAGAGAGAAGGGAATTAGCGAACACCTGGTGAGAAGAATAGAAGAAATCTACACTGAAACGATATGTAAAGTGTACGTGAACGGAAACACGCGGAAAGCATTCTGGACGTCGAAAGGGGTTAGGCAGGGATGCCCTTTGAGTCCTATTTTATTCGCGACATACATTGCTGATGCAGAGAAAAGGCTTAGAGAAGCGCAATCGGGGGGAGTGGTAGTGGGTAAAGAAAAGGTGTGGTCGTTAGCATACGCGGATGATATGGCAGTTGTAGCAAAAGACGAAAAAGGATTGAAAGAGATGATTAAATGCTTGGAAAAGTACTTTAGGAAGAAAGGACTGGAAGTAAATGTAGAAAAAACAAAATTAATGATATTCAGAAAGGGAGGAGGAAGAAACAAACTGGAAGAATGGAAGTGGGAGGGACAAAACATAGAAGAAGTAAAGAAATTCAAATACCTAATCTACCTGTTCAGTGCAAATAACACAGACAAAGCACACATTGAAAGCACAGCACGAAAAGCTAACAAGGTCGTGGGACAAGTGTGGAGTATAGGGGAAAGGAAATATGACAATATAAAGATGAGAGGTATGATGTTCAACCGCTTAGTGAGGAGTATGATGCTATATGGAGCAGAAATCTGGGGCTGGAAGAAACAAGAGCAGCTAGAAGCAATACAGGCAAAGTACTGGAGATGGACACTAGGGGTAGATAGAGAAACGCATACATTGTACTCGAAGAGGTAAAAATAGACAAAATAAGAGTGGAAGCAGGAAAAACGGCGGTGAAATTTGAAGAAAAAATCAGTGAGAGAAGGGAGTGCAAACTGCTATAAGAATGGCTGAAAGACAAAGGAAAGGGGAATTACAACAAAGAGGGACCAAAATAGACAAAAATATTACAACAGAAATGGTTATACCATCACAGAAATAAATAGAATTAGAGAGAGTGGAAAACGTGATGTGGAAAGAACTGACGCTAAGAGATAAGGACGTACAGATGCAAGAGAGGAATACACGTATACACGATTCAAGATACAATGAAAGATACAAATACATAATTGAAAAAGAAATACCCCGGTACCTAAGAGCCGCAAACTATAACAAGAAAGAAAAGAAAATTATAGCGAGATTTAGATGTGGAAACGAAGAGGCTGAATGTAAATTTTGGACAGAAGAGGAAACAAAAAATTGCAGACTATGCAGAGAGGCCAGGGAGAATATAGAACACATGCTCAAAGAATGCAGCGAACTAAAAGAAGAGGAAATGACATATAAGGACGCACTAAACGCAGATGGAAGAGGACTGAAATGGATGAAAAAAATAATTAAACGACGAGGGGAACTAAGTTTAGACAAGAAATAGATTCTTCTATTAAGTTATTGAATTATTTAGAATTAAGTTAATTAGTACAAAATGTAACATTTCAAGGCCGAAAGGCAGTAAATAAACTATATATATATATATATATATATATATATATATATATATATATATATATATATATATATATACTCTCACACGAAATCGATTATTTTCGGAAGGTGTAATAATACCTCTTGTCATTTTAATGTGGCTTATCATGTTTTAAAGTCATATTTATACAAAACCCCTAAAATGTAATAACTTGATTTTAGGTATGGTGACGATATCTGTTGGACGATGACCACAATTCATCTACTGTGGCTTATTATATAAATGCTTAATCGTATCCAAGAATAAAACAAAAGTATGCATATATTAATTCCAGCTTGTATGCTGTAAATCTACAGATAATCGTTGTGTTTTCCACTCCCAGATTAAGCATGCATGCAGTAAAATTTCGAGTTTAGAAAAGCCTGAACATTTGGTTTGGTAGCGTAGCGATACCAGCAAAATATCGGTTAATTTTGTAGAGCACTTTTGGAAATTAATCAGTATGCCGTTATTCCAATATACCGGTATTCCAATCCCTAGAATCCGTTGCCGTAACACTAAACACAAACTTAATTTTTAGAATGAGTGTTCCCTTTTTTCTGATCCTGCACGCCGTACTTTTTTTAATGTTTGATGTTTATTTACAGAAATTTCATTTAAAAGTACATGATCCTTATTACTAAAAATTAATGAAAAGTAATAAATAAGTTAAAATATAAAGTCATTTCCTAATAAAAGATCAAATAAACTGCCATATTTAAAAGTATATTCCTAAATACCAATTCGGATTCCAGTATAAACATTCCACACAACTTCCACTGACAATCCTGGCATCCAATCTCCAAACTAACCACCCAGAAGGCAAAATATCGGCCGTAAAATTCCTCGATATCGAAGAAGCTTTTGACTCAGTATGGCACCGGGGATTATTATATAAATGTCAAGTCCTGAATGTTCCCACATTTTTAATACGAATCCTTGACCAGTTCCTATCCAATAGATCCTTACAAGTCAAATTTAAAAACCAATTATCCTTTTCATTTTACCCTAGCCAAGGTGCTCCACAAGGTTCTCCCATATCCCCTTTACTTTTCAATTTATATACTTTCCACCTTTTTATTCTTTTATCCCTCCCTGGCAACCAAGACAGCTGTGAAAATCTATAAATACATATGCAGACAACTTCTGGATTACGGCTTTATCCTACTGGCACTCACCTATCCTTGAACCCTAAATAACATCCTGGTAGCCGAACGCAGTACACTTCGAACATTAACAAAAATTCGCCATCCCTTAAATCCTCCAATCCTTAAATCAGCTATATCTTTCTTACAAAGTCTTCTGAAATAACTGAAATTTGGTTCTCTAAATGGAGGATATCCCTAAATTCATATAAAACCCAAATGTTAATCCCATACTACAAAATATCTCCTAACTCTCCCACAATACTCCTTAATATCAGACGAATATCGCCATCCCCCCAATGTAAATACCTTGGTATAACGTTTGACTCCAAACGCTCCTTTGTACCCCACTCCAAAATAAATAAAACTAAAATAAAACTTTAAATGTCTCACATATAAAGACTGTGGTACATCAACCAAGACAGCTGTGAAAATCTATAAATGCATATGCAGACCACTTCTGGATTACGATTTTATCCTAGTGGCACTCACCTATCCTTGAACCCTAAATAACATCCTGGTAGCCGAACGCAGTACATTTCGAACATTAACAAAAAATCGCCATCCCTTAAATCCCTTGTTTAACCTCTCTAATGAATTGCTACTTGAGAGGACACAAATTATACCAATGAACGAACGCTATCCATATCTGATTAAATCATTGCTTAAATCTAGATTAAACCCCCGCCTCCTTAAAATGTACTGTCAACCTATAAATCCCTTAATCCTACCCAAACGAAAATCTCCTAAAACCAATATCTTTAAAACACCCTTCACCCTGCACCAATTGCTAGCAAATTAATCACCATTTACTCATTCATTCTGTCTCACTCATAGATTATAATTGATCATTAAAAAATCAGGGCAGAAAGACCGCGGGTCGGTAGCCCAGTAGCAATGGAAATATTCAACATATTAATCTATGTTAATTTATAAAAGTGATATATACAATAATTTGCTAATAAAGGTTTTAAGTAGTACTATAAAATCACAAGCAATATACAAATAGAACAAACAAAACAAATTAAAACGAAAAGTATCTTTTGTATTTGATTTGAGGCTAATTTTTAAGCATAAGAATTTTCCCTACAATCTCTTAAGCAAACAAATCCTTTCCACAATTAATTAAAATCCGAAAACTTTCTCTCTTATACCTCTCCCCTTTTATTTTTTGTACTTTACACAACTGAAAGAAACGCCACGCAACAGTTTCTAAGCCATTGTGGCGCTCTCGCATTGCATAATCCCGAATTCTCCATTAAATCAGGCTTAATGCGAGCCATTCTTGGGAATCTTAAATGGAATACCACCCTCTGGGAGCGGGCGGGTGACGCCTAGGGTTGGAGGAAAGGTTTTCCTGTTTAAGCGTTGCCTTTTTTTTTTCTAAAAAGCGACACGGAATTTCCCCGGGAATTAATTATATACGGGAGATAATTTTTAAGCGGTGTTCATTATGGAATCACATTAAGAAAATTAGAAATAATATTATAATAAATTTAATTAATTCAATGATTTTTTTAATATAAAGTTTTAATGTTATAGCCTTAGAATGGGCCAACATTATTAGCAGCGTCATTCACTTCACATATGTAATAATTAGTATATTTTACCCTTTACTTGAAATCTGTGTTAAATTCGCATGGCGCATGAAATAAAATTTTGAGTTTACTAATACCTAATTTGGCTTTTTTAAATTCTAAATTTTACTGCATGCTTAATCTAAAGTTTTATACAAAATAAAAGTTATTATTTAAAATTTAAAATTTATCATTTTTCAAATATTTGTTTTTAAGTTTAATTTAATTTTGATGTTTTATTTAGATACTATTAAATTTTAGCAGAAATCGGAAAAAAAATTATTATATTTTGTTAGTTGCAAGTATTGACAGTTATAAATGATATATATTTACAGTTGACATTTAGTCTGTAATATCACATTTAATTTATATGTCTAATGTTTATTATCGGAAATTCCATTAAAAGTACATAATGCTTAAATACTGACAATAAATTAAAAGCAATAAATAAGTTAAAATATGAATCAGAATCAGAAACAAAATACAAATAGAACGAACAAATGTAATTTATAATCTCAAGTTTATCTTATAATGTCACATGGCATTTAAATTATTATGACATTATGCATTCGTAATATTTTTCACTTTGAAATTCCAGTATCTTCACTTTGAATTAGTGTTTTAATGCGCGTGGCGCATGAAGTAAAATTTCGAGTTGAGAAAAGCCCGAATTTGGATTTGGAGGCTGCGCGTCTAAATCTAAATTCTTCGGGCTTTTTTCAACTCGAAATTTTACATTCGAACACGTTTGTTCGTTTGAGTTTTTTGAAAATTTTCAAGATTTTAGAATTTTCAAAGTTTTAGTTAATTTTTAACGCTTTTCGTAAATTTCTAAGATTTCTTTTAATTTTCAAAATTCTGATGGTTTTCCTGAATTTTCAAATTTTTTTGTTAATTTAAAAAATGTCGATACTTTTCATAACTTTAAAATTTTCACATTCTTTAGGGTTGGAAGATTTTCCTGTTTGCCTTTTTTTTCCTGAAAAACGAAACGGAATATCCCCGGGAATTATGTAATCACATTAAGAAAGTTAGAAATAATATTATAATACATAAAATGCATACAATGAATTTTTCAAATATATAGTCTTAATGTTATAGCCTTGTGATGAGCCAACATTTTTAGCAGCGTCATTCACTTCACATATGTAATAATTACTATATTTTGAACTTCACTTGAAATCAGTGTTATATAGCGTGGCGCATGAAGTAAAATTTGAGTTTACTAATGAATAATTGGGCTTTTCTAAATTTTAAATTTTACTGCATGCTTAATTAGGAAGTATAGGCATTCATAAAAAGCATCAAATTGAAGCATAAACAAAAAAAAAACAACGAATGCCTGAAAATGTATATCTTAAATATTGGTACTATGTGTACCTACTTTAAAGAAAAACTCCTTGTATGTTGGTGGACCTAAATAAAATACTTTTTTTGAACTCGCTGCCTTGAAAGTGAGGCTTCGAACACCGTTTTAACAACTCGAAAGTCGCATTTCCGGCATCACATTTACGACACGTGTTATGTAAAATTAAAACCTCGCACGCAAAACCTAAGTTGGCAGCACTGATAAAGTTGACAGCTAAACTGTCAGTTTCAGTTGAATTATCAATCAAATGATAATGTAGAAGTTTTGGATTTTGAAGAATAACAGAAATTTGTGTATTTGAAGAAGTTTGTGAAAAGGGTTGTTGGTTAAGGCACAATAAACTAAAAGTATACATTAAGTGCAGAGTATGGCTAGGCAAAAATTAATTTTTAGTTTTAAGAAACAGTGCTTTCATTAAAAATATTAAAAGTCGCGTTACTCATGAGATTATTGTTTCGGATGTTTAGATATGTGAATATTCTAGCTTCAAGTTCTCTAAATCTACTTGCCATTGTTCAATAAAAACATATACAGGGATTTTTTTATTTTGGTATACAAATCCCTATGTATACCCAGATAAAAAAAAAACGCATTGGAACGTTGGTATCAGAGTTGGGCAGGATTCGAATCATTCAGGTTTCGAATCCTGGATTCGAATCCTTTTAAAGGATTCAAAAGAGGCATTCGAATACTTTAGTCAAACTGGATTCGTGATTCGGATTCGCTACATTTTTGTAAGAGGATTCGTATTCGAATCCAAATGCGGGTGATTCGAATCCTCATAAAAAGATTCGAATACTTACAAAGGATTCGAATACTTACAAAAGGATTTAAATCATCAATAATAATTCGAATTAATTGTGAGGATTAACAAGAAAAATGTCTTTTGTGTGTTTTACATTTCTCGTTAAATCACTGTTTTTATACGCGTGGCGCATGAAGTAAAATTTCGAGTTTAGAAAAGCCCAGAAAATTTGTCTCGGGTCGCTGCGCGACCCTCGACAAATTTTCACGGGGCTTTTCTAAACTCGAAATTTTACTTCATGCTTAGTCTGGGAGTGGAAAACACTCGATTAAAGCTTCAAATTGAACTCTTTAAAAAAAGCGTGTGCACACTCGTTAAAAGTTTTAAATTAAGCTCTTTTGAAAAACAACCGATGTTTTTTTTTCTTTTAGGTAAACATATGCGTAAGCTGTAAATTTTCCGACATCGGTTGTTTTTCAAAAGAGCTTAGTTTAAAACTTTTAACGAGTGTGCACACGCTTTTTTTAAAGAGTTCAATTTGAAGCTTTAAACGAGTGTTTTCCACTCCCAGACTAAGCATGAAGTAAAATTTCGAGTTTAGAAAAGCCCCGTGAAAATTTGTCGAGGGTCGCGCAGCGACCCGAGACAAATTTTCGGGCTTTTCTAAACTCGAAATTTTACTTCATGCGCCACGCGTACAAAACACTGATTTGAAGTGAAGTTCACAAACACATGAATATATACATCTGTAATCAGAGTAACAGAAATCAGATATTTAGTCTGTTATCAACGATGTTCAGTATTAATAATAAATAATTAGGTTTTGAATATTTTTGTTAAAATAACTGGTAACGATAGTTATATTATATTGGTAGCAAAAAAATAATAAAATCAAATTTCTTCTTAAAGGATTTGTATTCGTGATTCGAAAAAACTGGATTCGAATCTTTGATTCGAATCATATTTATCTTTTACGAATCCTTTATTCCAATATTCGTGATCCGAATCATAATACGTGATTCGGATTCGTGATTCGAATCCATTTTAGGAGGATTCGTCCCAGCTCTGGTTGGTATGCTTTATGTTGTGATTTTAGGCAATTAAACTTACGCATTAAAACGTCAGTTAGTAATACAATTTGTTTCTATTTTGTACGCGTGAAAGTTCTCAGTAGTAATGTATTTTATAGAAGAATGAGTTGAAATAGTAACCTGGCATCACAACAGTGACAACTTGAGGAGTGTCCCTTCATTTTCTGCAAAATACCCTGAACGACAGATTCCCTGATAAGAACAATCCAAAAGATCATCATCACAAAGTTTTCTTCAAAAGGCTGTGTAGTTAATTTACACTCAAAGTGGAAGAAATTGAATAACGTTTCAAGTGATAATTTAAAATGAAATAGTTTATGCTTTGTGGAAGAAAATCCTGTTTCTGCACTACAAGAAATTGCAAAATACTTTGGAACATCTCGAAGTTCGGTATTTAAAACTACAGAAGAAGGTGAAGATCATTTCCAACACATAACTTTTGTGTTATTTTATATTGTTCAGATATGGTACTTATAATTTATTATAATTTATGACATTTTCTTCTTAAATAATATCTGCTTTATTATTAGATGTAAAAATAAGTTTTAATGACCCACTAAGCATTATTTAAGATGCTTAATAAAATCCGATACCTCCTAATGTCTATTAATTACTGCTACCTGAAATAAAATAATTAATATTTTTATAAGATAGCAACAATTTAACAAAGTTTAGAAAAGCCCCGTGAAAATTTATCGAGGGTGGCGCGCGATCGTAGACAAATTTTCTGGGCTTTTCTAAACTCGAAATTTTACTTTATGCGCCACGCGTATAAAACACTAAAATATTTAAACATCCATCTGTCGTTAATCTAGAAAAAAGTTTCGGATAAAAAGTACATAGTTTTTGACGTAGTATCCGAAGATGACAAAAATGGGGATTCATATTTAAGATTTCAAAGTTGCACCACGCCCCACTTGCAGGAGGGGCGGGAGACGTCCAATTTTACTTTAAAAGGATTTCTGACCATATTGAACTTTGGATTCTGATATTTACGAGAGATATACGCTAATCCAGGTTAAATGAATCACCCGGTAAATTTAAGTTATTTATTTAATGTAATTATTTCTGGAGGGAACATCGTAATTTTGGAGGATTTTTCTAAAAGATTTGGAGGAAATTTGAAAATCACACCTGACAATACTGCTGGATAATGGAAAGATTTTACATGAGAGTAAAAAATTTAAATCCAACAATAGAGATACAATGTTTGCATGCAAATTGTCAGTTACTTTATTGTTAGGGAAATGCTGAGTCGTGAGTTGATAAATGTTGCTTAGCTTACACTAAAACATCAACGCCTAAGATTTCGTAAGACACAACCATAAACCAGAAAATCCCCAATAACTCCTGCCTTACACAACAAGAAGACGACACGAAACTTTTCGCACGATATCGCCCCCTAGGGTGAGATACCCACTCGACAGGAGGCGAAAGTCCGAACATCTCATAAGGCCGTAAACGCGCTTTATTGTCCCGGAAAGTCAGAATAATAAATTAGCTTTTTAGGGGAGTTAGGGGGGCGCTCTTAATTCCGACCTACATCACACGCCTTACTACGGCGCTTCGCTTTAATTCCATTTTCTATCGCCTCGTATATCACGCATTAAGTCCGGATCGTTCGGAATTGCAAGGGGCCGGTCACGGGTCGTTAATTTCCGGGCATAATGAATTTGATGCGATGCACGCCTGTAAAATTCAAGCGGGTTTCTGTTTAGTGCGCTGAGGGGGGTCGTTAAAGGGGGGACTCGAGCTGGAAACCGTTTAGTTTTATGGTGGTAGGTGGGGGTGTTGGTTTATGCGACGGTGGACTGTTTTGAAACAGGTTGGATTATGCATGCATCGCGCAAATAATTCATTAAATATCGGATGAAATGCAAATTGCTGTGCATCCAGAAATTTCCAACAAAGAAATTATCAATGCTGGTGGATGCGCCGGGAAATTACAACATATTCACATCCCAAAAATACATCGATATTAAGTATCCATTGTATCATATAACGTAATAAAAAGTATTGATATTCAAAATATCGATACATTTCGATACCAGATATTGTTATTGAAAGTTACAAAATTAACGGCGTTCAGCTGACAAACGGCTACCAGCATGACTATTCGCCTCAGGAGTGAACTCATAATACTTATTGTGCCAAGGACAACTCGTATTTTGGAAATAAACCCCAGCGAAGGTAAAATCATCATTTTAAAAGTGTCTTATAATAATTGTTCATGGGCATTCATTAATAATACATAAAAGTACACGCATTTAAAATTTCACCTCCTCTTTTATATATACAAAGCCGATATTCGTAACTGATCCACAAATTAAATAATTAAATTCCTTCTATAAATACAGATTATTTTTAAATTCAAATATTGTAGTCTGTATTTTTTGTTTATGAAGAACCCTTGTCATCCGGTTGAATTTACTTTTCGGCCACGTAATCTATTTATGCGGCCTGGGTGGCACCCCTGTCGATCCGGGCGCGTTTAAAAATTAACGCGCCAACGCGAAAACTCCATTTAACCGTCGACGTGTCGCCTTAAATAATTCACCGCCTGCCATCGTGCCCTAATGTACCAGGAACTTAGCTCCCTCCGCTTCGTGGAAAACGTTGCCCACGGACAATATATAAAAAAATTCACGTACGTGAAATAAATAAGGGATTTTTGGAAAAAAATAATACACATAAATGCCAAAGACTTCGGAGAAAAGTCGTTTTAAGCTTATTCTATATTATGCATTCCAAAAAATTACACGATGATAATTTTTCTTTTAAGTATACATATCCCGATTGCATAGCATACTCGTAAAATGTTTAAGCATTTGTTGTTTTTATAAAAGTGTTTAATTTGAAACTTCTCACGAGTGTTTCCACTCCTTGATTAGGCATGAAGTAAAAAAAAACAAATTTTCAGGCTTTCCTAAACTTGAAATTTTACTTCATGCGTTACTCGTGACACTAATTTAACGTGAAGTTTAAAATATACATCTTTAGCATACTGCCTAAGCAGTATATTTGAAACGACCATTTTCTTTTTTTGCCATCAAGTTCTCAAAATTAATATTGAGAACTTATATTTGAGTTTTAGCAGCGGAATTTATTCAAAAAACACAATAGAGACGGAGACTTCATTGTAGAATATTGTATGAAATTATTTTTTTTAAAAGAATTATATATTTAATTATATATTTCGCCAAAATTTGTTGGTTTCTTCAGGACAAAATTAAGATCGGGTAGTATAAAAAAGATGTCATATTTTCTACAACTTGACAACTTTATTACACTGCCCGACCTCAATTTGCTCTGACGAAGCCAACAAATTTTGGTGAAATATAGGCACATATATTTCTTTTTCAAAAAAAGAATTTGAAAAAATGAATGTCATACTAATTTCTTCAATTAAGTCTCCGTCTCAATTTCATTTTTTAAATGAATTCATTTAATCAGTGTTTTATACGCGTGGCGCACAATGGCGTAACGTGGGTTTCAGCCTCCCGGGGCGGAGGATAAATGTGCATCCCCCTCATTTAGGTTTTATAGGTATTATTAATAAACTTCAAGATTTGTTTCTCCTGTCATTTTAATATAAAAAAAACATTTTTATCAATTTTGATTTGTCAACTGCTGTTAATATCAAGTGAATTTGGCAAGTTTTATATAAAATAAAAGTTATTATTTAAAATTCAAAACTTGTCATTTTTGAAATATTTGTTATTCAGTTTTATTTAATTTTGATGTTTTATTTGGATAATATTAAATTTGATCAGAAATCGGAAAAAATATATATATATATATTTTTTTTTAGTTGCAAGTGTTGACAGTTATGATATATTTACAGTTGACATTTAGTCTGTAATGTCACATTCAATTTATATGTTTAATGTGTATTTACGGAAATTCCATTTAAAGTACATAATGCCTAATACTGACAATAAATTAAAAGCAATAAATAAGTTAAAATATAAATTCAGAAACAATATACAAATAGAACGACCAAATGTAATTTATAATATCAGATTTATCTTATGAAGTCACATGGCATTTAAATACTTATGACAGTCGGCATTCGTAATATTTCTCAGTTTGAAATGCCAATATCTTTACTTTGAATCAGTGTTTTTTTGTGCGTGGCGCATGAAGTAAAATTTCGAGTTGAGAAAAGCCCGAATTTGGATTTGGACGTTACGCGTCCAAATCCAAATTCTTTGGGCTTTTCTCAACTCGAAATTTTACTTCATGCTTAGTCTGGGAGTGGAAGACATTCGTTTAGTTTTTTGAACATTTTGATGAATTTTCATGATTTTAGAATTGTCAAAGTTTTAGTTAATTTTAAATGCTTTTCGTAAATTTTTAAGATTTCCTTTAATTTTCAAAGTTCTGTTGGTTTTCCTGAATTTCCTCAAATTGTCGATACTTTTCATAAGTTTAAAATTTTAAAATTGTAGGCAATTTTCATGAATTTACTAAACATTTTCAGAAAAGTATCAAAATGTTTAAATTTAAGGAACATTAAGAAAATTTACGAAAACTGCCAATGTTTACGAAATCAACGAAAATTTATTAAAGAAGTAATATATATAATATATATTTTAAAATTACCGAGAATTTTTGAAATTCAGGAAAACCTTTAGATTTTTGGAATTTCATGAAAAACTTGAATTTCAAGGAGCTCTAGATTATACAAAAGAATGATATTAAGTAATCTAGTAATTAAAATTGAAAGACTGATTTTAATTAATCAAGTAGCTTAAAATTGAACCATTGAATGATTTCAGATAATCAAGTAGTTGAAATGAAAGTTAATACTGATTTCAATTAATCAAGCAGCTTTTAAATAATTAGTAGCTTAAAATTTAATTTAAGTAGCTTCAAATTTAAATAAAGAATGATTTTAAGTAATTAAAATTTAACTCTGATTTGAAAAAGAAAACACTTGGTTAAATTTCACTAATATTTTGATCTTAATTTTCATATATTTTGGCGTTAGTTGTTCTCGCCGGCAAACGATGTTAAACCATATATGATTGTTAGATTTGGTGAATTTGATAACATTTCTTCTGTATTTTAGTGTAGAAAACACTTGGTTAAATTTATAAAATATATTAGTAAGTAATTAAAATTTAACTCATCCCATTAAATAGCTCTAAAATCTAGCGAAGAGTGAACTTTTAAATAAAACCACCCTTAATACGAGACTTTATTGCTGCCTTGAAAGATACAAGGTAAAATAAAAACATATACATGTGCCATCTAAGTTGGTAATAAATCTATGCAATGGCGTGTGAATAAAAATCACACTGCAGGAGTTTCTGTATCTGTGTTTGTGTTTATTCCCCAAGTTTAAGCCATGCATTATTCATGTGCGAACTACCGTGACGGTATTGATTGCGCATCATTTCAAAATGCACCAACTTTTCCGCACAATGTAACAAACACTTATATTCAACGAAACATTCCTATGAATTAAGTTACAAGTTCACGAAATTTGCATTGATTGCTAAAACCATTTATTTTAAATTTGCTACCACTAAAATTTGGTAAACATATATCTGAGATAATGATAAATAATATGAAGAGTAAAAAAACAATTTTGGACACTAGAAAAAATCCAGGGCTAAAAGGGTAAAGGGTTTCAATAGTTAACTTGATTTTGACTACGAAAATGTGATATGGAAACTTATGTACGCACATTCAATTGAAAAATGACTTTTACGTTTTTTTACTTGATATGAAACAGCTGTTGTCATTACATACATTTATTTAAATGTACATAGATCAAATAGCATTAAAACCAAATCAAGTTAATTCAATAACGCATAATGAATGTACGTTAAATGTAACTCAATAATGGGTCAAGAATAGCTTTACACGTGTGTAAGAAATATACTCGTATGACCTAATAGTACTTTGATGTTTGTTAAATTACGTGTATGAAACAGAAAACATTAGGATTTGTTTTTTTTAGAAAACATATCGTCATCTATACCTTTACAACTTCAAATTTTTAATTATCAATATCAAATTAAAAATAAACAATTTGAAATTGAGGCTGCTGTCAGTTTAAACAACTACTATCAAACTGGGGTTAAACATCAAATTAAGAATAAACAACTTCAAATCGGGATCAAATAAATACCGTTGAAAAAAACGTGTATCTTCTAAATTTAGGATCTACTTTCGTCCACACCGGCTTGTCAAAGGAGAGTCGGTATAAAATCGAACATTAGTTTAGTAGTTAATAATTAATTCTAATAATTTCTAGAATATAGAGTTTTTGTTTTAAGTATATATATTGTTGTTTTGAGTATTCATATGTATACGCTATAATATTCAGATATTAAAGTTAAAAACGAGTGTTTTCCACTCCCAGACTATGCATGAAGTAAAATTTCGAGTTTAGTAAAGCCTGAAAATTTGGTTTGATCGCGTAGCGCTACGAGACCAAACCAAATTGTCAGGCTTTTCTAAACTCGAAATTTTACTTCATGCGCCACGCGAATAAAACACGGATTTGATGTGAAGTTTAGAATATACATATTAAATGTACTTCATTAGTAATATATTTTGAACTTTACTTGAAATCAGCGTTTTATACGCGTGGCGCATGAAGTAAAATTTCGAGTTTAGAAAATTTGATTTAGTCGCGACCAAACAAAATTTTCAGGCTTTTCTAAACTCGCATGCTCTTCATGCTAAATCAAGTATTCAAGGCTTCACTTGTTAGAAGCTTGAAATTAAACGCTTTTCAAAAACAACGAATCCGTAAAATTGTTCAGTGTATAATCGGGATATGTATGCATAAAAGAAAATAAACCTGTATAATCCTAACCTGAATTTGCTCATATTTTTTCTTTTCTACCAATACTCACGAAATCCACAAATTGACAAAATTTATAAAAGTTTGTACTTACAGTATAGTAGTTTTATCTTATCTTATTATTATGATTACTTACGTGTTTCTTTCCCTTTATTATATGTTTTTTTTACGCGATGGAATTTTAATGCGCCAACTCACCTGAAACAAATGGGAAAATATTAGATTAGGGCAATTTCGGTTTTAATAACTTTAGACGGTGGGGGGGACGTTTAAACTTTTCCTATTTTCGCGGACGCGTTTCCATTTATTGTCCCCCATAAAAGCGCCAGCTCGCGTAATAACGGCGATTTTATTACAATTTTTTGTTTCGTTGGAGAATTTAATTAAAAATAGTCGAATTTAATTTGACACAGTTACATGTTTATTTTATACATTTTAACTTGCAAAATATACAAATACAAATCGGAAAAGTTAATCTATATTATTACTCAATTCACAAAAAAAAAAAATACAAAATATTCTTTTAAAAAGTATTTAAACATCCGTTTCTAAAAAACGTATGGTAAATGCGCCGGGAAAATTTAATTTATATTTAATTCATATTTATTAATGCAATAATAATGCATATTTTGCGTACGTTAATAATTTATTTAATTTAAAGGAAGCCATTTACAAAAATACATAAATATAAACATTAATTACAATAGTTTACGTATAAAACTTAAAACTACCTTAAATCTAATAACTAAGAGTTAAATAGGATCGTAGAAATAAATAGGATCGAAGTCAATTTGCGTTATCATTTAACTAACTTTTCATTTATTAAAAGTCATACAAATAAATGTTTGAAGATAATTTCGTTTTGATTTTCTTAGATATATGCAATGTTTAGAAAGATAATAATTAGATAAAGAAAAATTGAATTTGCCAATTGTTTGCAGAATATTTACAAAATATAAAAAAAATTAATAGCTCGAGAAGTAGTCGTTTCAATGGATATTTGGAAAAGTCTCAAGGAGACTAAATTTTTAGAGGAAGCCGATTTTCATTTTAATTCGTTTTTATGTAATAATTATACTTTTCTAAATATCTATAAATGATTCATATTTTATTAAACAAATACAAGTTTTATATTTGTGTAAACATCGCAAAATTCAAACAATAACCGAAAGTCTCTGTTGTTTTTTTAAAATCTTGAACATAAATAGTTATGGAAGCATCTATCCTTTTATATTTAACTCTTAGTCGTTTTATTTTTGCAATTATCCTTTATTAATCCTTATCATTCCTCGCGCAAACGCTCCCAGGGATAAACCGGGAAGGGTGCGGGAAGGGAAATAAAATAAAAAACAATAGAACGGAATAAAAACAATAGAGTGGAGTGGAATTAAAAGCGACTGACCTACTTTTCAACAAAATCCACCCTCCTTGCACTGCTGTTGATTATACAACATACACGAGTATGAATTTATGCTGAACACAAGTGTTGGTCAATTGAATAGGGGGTGGATATGTTACCCCTAAATATTTGTTCAAAGAGAGAGAAAGAGAGAGAAAGAGAGAGAGAGAGAGAGAGAGAGAGAGAGAGAGAGAAAAGTTAAGCGACAGAAAGTGAAGAGAGAAAATAATCAAAGAGCGTCCAATAAAATTCCTAAATATTTATTGCTTTATACTTTCAATCAGTAAATAATGCAATTGCACCCTGGGTTCAGCAATATACAGGGTGTCCCGTTAATGTGGGGAAATTGCTTAACCATAGATCCCTGGGATCAAAATATGATGATTTAACAGAACTTATCTATATCCAAAAGTTTACGGTTAAGCCGGAATTAGTCTTCAAAGTTATTTTTTTTATTAATTTTATTTAAAACAATTGACCGCTATATTCGATCCGACTGAAATTTATTATGGTTGATTATCATAATATAACACATCATTTCAGTTATTATAGTCATTTCTGATTGACAAGTATAAAAAACAGTAGTACCGCAACATAAAAACTAAAATATGTTTTTATTGGCGCACCTTATAAAAAAAAACTACTTGAAAGATCAATTCAGTTAAAAGCTTTTTTGTCTCTTAATAATCAACCATTATTATCTTGTACGGTTTAGGCACAAAAAAATAAAATATGAATATGGTATCCTCAATATTTTTTTATTAAAGAGTGAATCCACTTGTCTGATCGAATGAAAATAAATTACATAAATTGGTAGAATAATTTAAAACAACATAGTTATTAATAAGTAATTGTTCAATAACTCGACTCATAGTAAATGCTCAATGTAATCTCCATTTTCATGAATGCAAAGATTAAATCTTCGTAAATAATTAAATTGTAGTCGTAATATCTCTCTAATATTTTTAATAGATTCAGTTGCATTTTGTATTCTGAGCCAAAGTTCTTCTTCGTTGTCTATTGTGTACAATAGACAATAAAGAAAAACATTAGTTTTATGAGCTTCCAAAAAAATGAATCGCATTAGTTAAAATCCGGCGAACGTGGGGGCCACTTAATTGGCGCATCATCTTCTCTACATATTCAGTTGCATTTTGTATTCTGAGCCAAAGTTCTTCTTCGTTGTTTATTGTATACAATAGACAATAAAAAAAAACTTTAGTTTTATGAGCTTCCCAAAAAATGGATCGCACTAGTTCAAATCCGGCGAACGTGGGGGCCACTTAATTGGCGCATCATCTTCTCTACATATCAATCGGTTTCTATAGGTATTATTTAGGTAGTATTAAACATTTAATTTAAAATATGGCGGTACTCCATCATGAAGAAACCACATATCTATTCTTAAAATTAATGACAAATGCTCAATTAAATCTATAGAACTGAAAGTTGAAATAAATTTCTCCATTTAGGCAGTTAGGCTAATGACGGGGCCAACGACAAAAATTTCAATTAATTCTACCCAAACATTAATTCTAAATTCACACTGATAATATCGTTTATATATAGCATACGGATTTTATTCTGCGTAAATATGCTCGTTGTGTAAATTTGCTACACCTCGCCTCGAAAATATGCTTCGTCCGTAAATAGATTTTTTTTAGCCAAAAATCCGGTGTTCCCATACTTTTGTCTAACCCTGTAGCGATCATTATAAACTCCTAACCAAATTTTCAGGCTTTTCTAAATTCAAATTTTTAACTGAACCTTTAAACGAGTGTTTTCCACTCCCAGACTAAGCATGAAGTAAAATTTAGAGTTTAGAAAAGCCCCGTGAAAATTTGTCGAGGGTCGCGCAGCGACCTGGGACAAATTTTCTGGGCTTTTCTAAACTCGAAATTTTACTTCATGCGCTACGCGTATTGAAGACTGAAAGCACTGAAATATTGTGAACAAGCGAAATTTACTTGAATTGTTTCAAATTTGTTAGACAACAAAAGTTAACGTGGGGTACAATTTTTATCATGAAAATCCTTATGGCCATGCTTAAATAAAACGCGCTGTATATAATTACAATTAATTTATACATTCAAATCATAAATTTAATTTGATCACAACAATCTTATAATATGTGCATTATTTAATTGTGTGGGCAGCATAAATAGGATGCATTTAACACTGAAGTACATTTAACACGAGATTCGCGTGATAAATGTGGTTTTTTAACACGAATATAAACCCGAGAAATTTTAATTTATGCGCCATGCGTATAAACACCAATTTATTGCGAAGTTAAAAATATATATCTTTACTGCTTTAGTGGTTTATTTTAAACTTCACTTAAAATCAGTGTTTTATACGCGTGGCGCATGAAGTAAAATTTCGAGTTTAGAAAAGCCCAGAAAATTTGTCTCGGGTCGCTGCGCGACCCTCGACAAATTTTCACGGGGCTTTTCTAAACTCGAAATTTTACTTCATGCTTTGTCTGGGAGTAGAAAACACTCGATTAAAGGTTCAATTTTAACTCTTTTCAAAAACGACAATTATCTGAAAAATTACAGTTTAATATTGGGGTAGGCATACTTAAAAGAAAAGCTCTCTGTATAACTAATAAATAATATTAATGTTAATATTTATAAACAAGTATAATTATCAAGAAGTTGTAATATAGTATATCGGATAAGTATATATATATATATATATATATATATATATCCGATATTTTACAACAAAATGTAAAAAAATAAAAAATGGTAAATATTGTTCTAATGCCTATTTGCACCCCGACTAATGAACTTTAATCATGCACAAATTATTGATTAACCTCTGATTTAGTCAAAATTGTAGAATATAAGAATGTTATAAATTTGTAAAGTATCCTAAAAATGTCTATTTTAGTAATTTGCCATTGTGTAAGCAATTTATAAATAAATCTATTGTGTTTTTAAGAAGTACTAATCACTGATTGATTTAAATAATTTGAGTGCAAGCAGGCATAAGAGATTAAGGTAATAATGTAGGGGAAAAAATGATTCAATTGCTATAAATTTCTCTAGATATAAAAATCACTGATGAATCGATAAAAAATAACCTAAAGAACTCTTAGTTATTGTTTTAGTTTTCATTTACCACAATCGAATATTTAATATTATTACTAATAATGTAATAATATTTCACTTACTAATTAAATATTTGTGCTATACGTATATTTCGAATTTAAAACTATTTTGAATTCGAAATATTAGCTTATGTTTTTAGTTTGCAGAACTTTAAATATAAATGATTTCATTATTCATTCAAAAACATATTAATAATAATAGTAATCGATTTGTTGTCGAACAAAAAACATTTCCCAATTACAAGACAAAAACAAAAATATAAGCCTGGTACATATACAAATATAACAATAATTAAATTAAAACTTCAAGAAAATGAATTTGTCTTCAGTACTCATTCATTCACCGCATCATCTTGATATTTGTATTCTATAAAATGAAGCCCTGTTGTGAAAGAAAGGCATATAACAGAGCGTACCACTCAAAATTAAGCTCTGACTGGTCTTGTTATAAAGACCGCCTGAGTGAATATAAAAAACTCTTAAGGCAACGTCAGAGAACATGCTGGTGCACCTACTGTGAAAATATAGAAGGATGTGCAGAGATAAGCAGACTGAAGAAAATCTCGCAAAACCAACTCCAGGCTGTTGGTATCATGAGGAAGGAGGATGGTGAATTAACCAATGACCTCCAAGACAGTCTGAGGCTCTTACTTACTCACTTCCCTGGATGTAACATCACAAACGGACAGGAAAGTGAATATGTGACGATCGCCCCCGAAACCGGTAATGACTACACACTTACCGGGGAGGTGATAAATGAGGAATACTAAATCGCCAGGACCGGATGGAGGCCTTACAATGGAGAGACTGTGTGAGAGATGTATAAGAGGCAAAACGCTTCAGGAATTACCACTGGAGAAGGCGCAACATGCATTCACAAGGGGTAGATCAACTAACTCGGAACGGAACCAAAAGCTTACAGGCCTTACAATGGAGAGACTGTGTGAGAGATATATAAGAGGCAAAACGCTTAAGGAATTACCACTGGAGAAGGCGCAACATGCATTCACAAGGGGTAGATCAACTAACTCGGCACTACACAGTGTTGTAGGCGAGATAGAGAAATTTTTGGATTCACGCGAATCCACCCTGGGTGTATTTGTTGACATTGAAGGCGCTTTTGACAAAACAACCTTACCAAAGATACGGAACGCCCTGGATAGGCACGGAGTCCCAGTATCAATAGGTGACTGGATTAGCAATGCGCTTGCTAACAGGATAGTCAGCGCGGAGGCAGGGGGACAACGTATCTCCTGCAACATAAGCCGTGGATGCCCGCAGGGAGGTGAATTATCCCCCCTGCTGTGGAACATGGTGCTTGATAGCCTACTGAAGGAACTGCGCACGCAAGGTTTTAGGGACACAGCCTATGCTGATGACCTAGCCATCCTAGTAAGTGGAAAATTTGAAGATGCCATATGCAGCAGGATGCAGACGGCACTTGACACGCTCACCAAATGGTGTCAAGATCACTCCCTCTCTATTAACCCAGCAAAGACGGAGATGGTCATGTTCACCAGGAAAAGGAGGGTACCTCAAAGGGCACCCTCGTAAATGGATACGATATTGCAGTACAGCAAGGAAGTCAAATACCTGGGTATAACCATCGACAATAAACTGAGCTGGAAATCGCATATCGATATTAAAACAAACAAGGCCATAAGGGCATTCTGGCAGTGTAGACGTGTAGTGGGGAGGACATGGGGTCTGAAACCAAAAGCGACACTATGGGTCTACACAGCGATAATAAGGCCAATGCTTGCTTGTGGCGCCTCTGTGTGGTGGTCAAGAACGAAACTACAGATCACAATGAGGCGCCTATCCCAGGTACAAAGAATAGCTTGCCTCGGCGCGACGGGTGCAATGCGTAGTACTCCGACTCTGGCAATGGAAGTCATGCTATGTCTTCCACCGCTGGATCTGTTTGTGGAGAAGGAGGCCATAAATATCATACTCGGTCTCTAAGCTGAAGGATTATGGACACGTAACACATGTGGGATGGCTAGAGGCAGCCTCTGGAGGAATGTCTGCAAAGATATACCTCTGTTAGAGGCTAGAAACGACCTGTGCTCGCCCACAAATACCGTACAGGAAGGATACGAGGTACGCGTCCATCCCTCGATGGACATGAGAGAATCGGCTAATCGCATTTACACCGACGCATCATGTAAAGAAGGACGCTCGGGACTGGGGATATACTCCAGGAACCTGGGCAACAACCTAAAGACTCCAATGGAAGAGAACACGACCATCGCACAACTAGAAGTGATGGGAATAGCACTTGCGGCTGAAACCATACAGAACCGCAACGTGAGGAACAAAAAGCTACTCATCCTAACAGATAGCGGCAGGCTCTGATGGCTCTGAAAAACAGAGTAACGACATCGGAGACAGTTCTGGACTACTACAGCAAACTCAGGCTTGCTGCTGCAGAAAACAGAATCGAGATATCATGGGTGAAGGCCCATGACATTCATGTAGGCAATCGAAAGGCGGATAAACTGGCTAGAGCAGCGACTGGGGAAACTATTTCCTCGCCACAGCCGCTAGTAAAACCCACCATCTCGACTCTAAACGAATTGATCTACAAAGAAATCCTGAAGAAATTCTGGGAACGCTGCAATACCTGCAAATGAGCAGAAATAATCTGAAACGCATAACGGCCGTTCTCACGGGCCATTGTGGACTAAATGGGCATCTCTACAAAATGGGAGTCGTTGACTCGCCAGATTGTAGAGGCTGTCATGAGGAGGACGAGACTGCCGAGCACATCCTCTGTGATTGCCCAGCACTCGCCTCGCAAAGGGAGGAAATTCTGGGGTCCAGATGGCCGACATTAGGGAAGAGTCAACCGCTGCTCTGCTGGCCTTTCTCGACAGAGTGGCATGGCTGAGCTGAGGAGTGACACAACCCTAGGGGGGGATGCAAAAAGGGCCCATTGGGGTCTAATTGCTGTGTCTGGGTACACACCCCCTTTATGATCCAGATCCAGATCCAGCCCTGTTGTGGACGAACAATTGCTGTATACAAACGTTTAGTTTGCCAGCTGTTGACGATACTACTTAAGCTAATGGGCATTAGATGGCGTTTACGCTTTCGAACATATGTAAATTAAACCTTATTCAAATATTTGAATTATTCGAATGTTTAAAAATTTGAATACACAAATATTTGAATTATTATATTTATATAATTATTAATTTATGAAAAGTATAAGTAGAATAAGTACTTTATTTTTTAAATGAACTCATTACCGAGTAATACCAAGTGTGCCCTTCTAATTGAAAACTACACAGAGATTTTAAATTCTGAATGAATTGAATTTAATTCATTCATGATTATACTTTACTCTCTTCGGGTTTCATTCGAAAGAAATAGTGCGGTAATTACACGAGTATGCATGAGCAGAGCTAATTACAGGCATAAAAGATTTCAATTCTTCTTTGGCTTTCTTTTGTGCATTCAAATATAATTCACGTTAATGCGATCCTGATGCAAATACAACTATTACGTACGAGTGGAAGCCGTTTTCGAGTTTAAACTTGCTTATAATTAAAGTCTTTTTTTAGCCTTTGGATTCTACAAAAGAACAAGAATAAATAGAAGAGGTATTTATTCATTGTACTAGAAGTGCAAAGGTTATGTATAAAAAAAGTCACCTGCGTTTTTTTCTTGTGGAGAATTTGTAAGCTAAAAAATTATGTTATTAATGCATTTACTGTATTGATAAAAAAATGGTGATGTGTCCACTCCCAGACTAAGCATGAAGTAAAATTTCGAGTTAGGAAAAGAACATTTTCACGGGGCTTTTCTAAACTCGAAATTTGACTTCATGCGCCACGCCTATAAACCACTGTTTTATAGTAAAGTTGAAAATAATATTAAGAATATGGAAAAGTGTCTCAAACTAAGTAAGTATTCTACTTTTATAATAATTATCATTAAGAAAATATTCCCAAAAAAGTAATATGATGAATTTGATATTAAGCATATCGAAAAGTGTCTTAAAGAAAATAGATATTCTACTTTTATATTTATTATTATTTAGAAAATATTCATAAAATAGTTATTTATAATTTTTTCGCTATATCTCTGTAAATATTGATCCATCACATTTGAGCAGTATATATTTTCAACTTCACTTCAAACAGTGGTTTATACGCGTGGCGCATGAAGTAAAATTTCGAGTTTAGAAAAGCCCCGCGAAAATTTGTCTCGGGTCGCTGCGCGACCCTCGACAAATTTTCTACGCGGGGCTTTTCTAAACTCGAAATTTTACTTCATACTTAATCTGGGAGTGGAAGACACTCGTTAGCTTAAAATATGTCAAAACTGTCAAAATGTGTGTCGCAACTGCTATTAAAAAATAATAACATGGCCACCATTGTAGTTCAATTTAAACTCGTGTCTATTTAAGAGACAATGAGACGAAGAGTTCTGACTATTATAATCAAATAAAACGATTTAAATTTTAATTAATTGTTCAATATTAACAAATGTTATTCAAGAATATTCAATTGATTAACACTTCATAAAGTTTTGTTCCATTCGAGGCGCATCGAGCCTAGCAACAAGTTAGTTTTTTGTATTAAATTTTCAAAGATCTTTACTTTCAGTAGTTTAAGGGAGCTCTTAGATGGACGTTTTGAACGCAAGGCGGAACGGGAGCGGGCGCAAGCGTTTGCGTTTTAACACATAGGTTTATATGAGAGTCCGTAGACGGACGGGTGCGAGGCGAAGAAAACGCCAGCAGCATTCGCCCCTGTTTAAATTTGAGCGGAGCGGGAAGGACGCGTTTTTCAGTTTTAACACATGGTTTCTTATGCGCGTTCTTATACGGGCGAGTGAAACGCGTTTTTAAAGCGGCCGTTTTCCTCAATATTTTCGTAAAAAATCGGCCAAAGCAAGTTAAATTCGTAATATTTTCCTTACCATATTCAGTGTAACGCAAAAATGAATGTTTGCGTTCAGATAAGTGTCCAAAATTAAGAAAATAAACAAAAAATATAAATTATAAATTTTTAGGTAAACTTTTATCTCTAAGATATGACTATAATTTTATTTAATATTTAAAAAATCTATGATATTTTCTAGAAATTGCGAAAAATGAAATAACTAACAATTTAAAATCGCCCCCAATCTCTTGTAAAAATAGTGTGATGAGAACAAAATAATTAAAATAATTAAAATCATTTTTTGGAGAGCGGTCTCTGTGCTCGTAAATTTTGTACCGCCAGCAGCTTCTCTTTTCCCTTACTCTCCAATTGGCGAACAGACTAGGGAAATGCCCATTTCACAGTCTATTTTTAATATGCAGGCTATTACCCATCAAAGGGTGTGAAATTTTTGACAGAAATTTGTGTACCGGTTACGGGTTAAATAAAAGGAAAAAAAAAGTGAAAATCAATATCCTAGCGCTAAAACGTGATTTTATAAGTATGTTTAATACAGAAAGATTTATCTTAGAAATTCAGGTACCGCCCACTGAACAAATCCATTTAAGTAATGTTTCATCAACATTAAAACAACGTTTAATGTTGCTGCACTGTTGATATAACGTTATTTGTTTGTTTTTTGCTCAGTGGGCGGAGTGCATGTGGAATTTAGGTAAGTAATATTTATATTTATAAAAACATTAAATACATAAATACAGTAATGTCTATGAATAATGAAGGATAAATAAATAATAATTTGAAGTAATTAAATCTATTTCGTTCATGCTTATTACTCAGCGTAACACAACTGAATGATAGACGACACCGACGGCTCGGCGGCGAACTCGCCTAGCACCCGCTTGCAAAACGCGTTCAATCCGCTCCGTATAAGTGCTAAAAGCGGAGCGGTAAAAACGATTCGTGCCGCTCCGCTTCCGCGCTCTGAACGTCCATATAAGAGCGCCCTAATACTCTTCTTTAGACATTGTTTAAACAATCGCTAAAAAATTAACTCAAAATAACGCGGGCCAAAGGTATTTATGATTATTTAAATTATTTGTTCCATCCGAGACGCACCGAGCCCAGCAATAAGTTGATTTTTTGTATCAAATTTTTAAATATCTTTACTTTCAGTAGTTTAATACTCCTTTTTAGACATTGTTCAAACAATCGCTAAAAAATTAACTTAAAATAACCGGATTCTTTTAAATTATTTATTCCATCCGAGGCGCACCGAGCCCAGCAATAAGTTGATATTTTGTATTAAATTTTCAAAAATTCTTTACTTTCAGTAGTTTATTACTCTTCTTTAGACATTGCTTTAACAATCTATAAAAAAATGAACTCAAAATAACGCGGGCCAAAGGTAGAAATGGGTACTTAAAAATGGTTGTAATAGAAAATCTTTTATATATGAAAAGCAGCGATTACAATGGAAAAATGTTGCTTTGTAGTGTTTATTTAATTCATATTATATTTACGAGGTTACAAAATGAATAAATTTCTCCTTATTTGTCACTAAAAATAATCATTAAATTTTCTGGATGACCATAGTGGGGGCGCTGGGCTATTGCTGGAAATATTCCCAGCTTCACAGGCATTCCAAAATTTTTGACTCAAGAATTAGTATTGTAAAATACACCCTTTATTCACAAATAAAATGTGCTTGCGTATCAACTTTATGACGTTCACTATCATAAAATTATTTACATTTTTCAGTGTTAGATTTTTTGTTGATTTTTTTAAATTTATTCCAACTCTATGAGCAGCTGTTATACGTTTTCATTAAGCAAATGTGCGATAACTAAAATTGCAATCACTTTAAATATAGCAGTGCAATTATGCATCCCGCGCATTTATTTGTGCTGTTTATAATAGAAAGAAAAACAAAAAATCTGCTGCAGCCAACAAATTTAAAATTAAAAAACATTGTATTTCTCTACCTTTGCTTTCATAAAATCGGTATCTTCAAATATGTCCTAATGTCGGAGATAAATAGAGTAAACAAGTTTCCAAACAATTGTCCCTATACAACGTTTCCACTAATATTTAACTATCACAGCGTTTAATTTACCTGACACTAACAAATGAATATGGTTTTTAATCTGTCTTCTTCTCTGGATAAATTCTTACCGTTCCTAAATTGATGCGGTGGCGGAGGTCTGGGTGCAGGCGGAGGATCCTCGAACTGCTGCAACCACTCGTATAGTTGTTCTAGATCTCTTAAGCTCTGCTGCCTTTCGGCTTCCGCCCTGTCCGCAACCTCCTCCAGACTCTCCATCATATTTCAAACTTAACAAAGTTTTTAAAATCTCTTCGATAAACTCTCAACAATAGCAACAATGGTCCTCGCGCCCGCGCAACAACTCATCATTATCAATCACTTTTGTACTATCACTTTTCTTTATAAATTTCAGAAATCTAAGAGAAAAGATTAAGAAAAAACATTGAGGAAAATTTGGGTAAAGGCACACACCAAATTAATTTAATAATGACATGAATTGGATTAAGGAAATTATGGAGTTATAAACACAAAATAAAAAATAATTTGATTGCGTTAGGATCTAAACATAGTAAAGTGGCGAAGCTAGCGGTTAGGTTCGGCGCTAGGCTCGCTGCTCCAGTATGTTTTAACCCTCAAACATTTTAAAGAGTATTTAATCGAGTGTAAAACTCTATTCTTCAAAATATAATTTTAGAACACTTAAATCGTGTAGTTGTGTAATTTAACACATAATATATTTATATAAAGTTACGCAAATATTTTTCGTGTAAAATGCAAACAATGTGTTTTAATTAAAACACATTGTTTGCATTTTACACGAAAAACATTTTCGTAATATTATATATTATGTTTAAAGTGTGCAAACTATAAGAAGCGTAAGCCTATTTTCTCGCATTCAATTTTTTTTGAATTGGAATTATTCTTTATAATATATTTATTTTATAATGATCACTTTTTCGTAAGTATTATATATAAAATAGAATTGGAATTATTCGTTATAATATATTTATTTTATAATGATCACTTTTTCGTATGTATGATATATAAAATAGAATTAGATAAAGTATTGTAATTTCCATAATGATATGATGATGAATGGCACGATTTCACGATATACCTTTTAGCGAGGGCGCGCGCGAGGGTTGGATAAATCAAGTCGAGCAGAGGCAAAGGGTAGGAATTTCCCTTCACTCGTACGATTTACGGGCGAAAGGGGGATTATTTATGTGGGGCACGCGTTCGAGTCCCGTGTTTATTAATAAAGTTTCCGTTCGTTTAATCTCTTCCAAAAAGAGAAAGAGACTTGTTGCGGGGTGAAGAATTGGGGCGGGGGAGGTGGAACACACCGTCCGCAGTGCTCGGGGATGTTTGTTTTTCATTTGGCTGGCTGCAGTACGAAGGAGGAAATTGAAAGCCGTTGCAAGAGGATTGCAATGGATAAAGAGAGCAGGGCTGTTCCGTTGAAATGGGCTAAGAAAAGAATTGGTGTTTAATTTGCCCGTGTTTACTAAAGAAATGGGTTTAGAATATATTTCACCCGGCGCATTCACCAGAAAATATTATTAAATAATCCGCACATTGGGCTCGTTCATCAGAGACAACAGTTGGGAGTCTACTGCCAACTGTTGGTAAATTCTCAATTTACCGGAATGTTAGCTGTGAACATGTTTCTGGTTTTTGCAATCGTACAGAATAGACCGACCGAAATACCATTCATTAGATACCAACATACATCAAAAACAAATCCAAACACGTTGAATGTTGAACATTTTGATGAACGGACCCATTGTTTTTGATTTTATTAGCGATAATTAAGCTTTCCCACTATTTGAAATATTTCGAATATTTCTATTCACAATGCAAATCGTGAATGAATTATCCACGTAAACCAGTGGAGAGCAAAACGTGGATCGGTGGGTCGCCCCTTGGGGGGTCGCGTAAAAAATGTTTGGGTCTGCAATTTTTAAAAAATTACGCTAGAATTCAGAAAATCATAAAATAAATTACGCTACATTTCAAACTAATTACGAATAATACACATCGTGAATTTCCAATTTGAATCAAATAAAGTGGTAAAAATAATTTGCCATTTCATTGATTTTAATAAACATTCAACAAGCATTTAACGTTATGTAAAATTAATAATTAATTAAAACGCATACCAAAATAGGCATTATCCAACATATTTTAAACACTCCCTCGTGCATTTAATAATTCCATAAAGAGAAACAATTTCCAGAGCAATTAATCATCGTCCCGATAAAATCGGATTGTGTAAATCATCCCCTATTTTTTTTTGCGTTGTTTATTCGTTTTATTTTTTCCGTTCGGAAGAGCGCCGGACGCCGGACATTATCAATACACTGATAAATCGAGTGGAACAATAATAGTTCGAAGCAGCGGCAGCACGGAATTTGTCCGGATAATTCATGTCGGTGATTAAACATCAAGTAATCCCTTCACATCCACTTAGTGATCGATTGAATAAACAGATAGCGGAAATGTTTTTTTAATGTATCAATATCTAAATGTGATCTAAAATTGAATCATGAATATAGATTAATTGAGTTTTAGTGAGTTTGAGTCAAAACATGGCTTATCTATGACCAATGACTTTCCACCCCACAAAATATTGGTAGTATGCGGAAAAGCTGGAAGAGATTGGAATCATTCAGGATTCGAATCCTTTAGTTAAACTGGATGTGAAGTGACCCCCCACAAAATATTGGTAGTATGCACCAGAGCTGGGCAGGATTCGAATCCTGGATTACAATCATTCAGGAGTCGAATCCTGGATTCGAATCTTTTTAGAGGATTCAAAAGAGGCATTCAAATACTTTAGTTAAGCTGGATTTGTGATCCGGATTCGTTAAATTATTTTAAGAGGATTCGTATCGAATCTAAATGCGGATGATTCGAATCCTCATAAAGTGATTCGAATATTTATAAAAAGAATCAAATACTTGCAAAAGGATTCGAATACTTACAAAAGGATTTGAATCGTCAAAAATAATTCGAATTAATTGTGACGATTAACATGAAAAATGTGTGTTGTGTGTTTTTAAATCTCTCGTTAAATCACTGTTTTATACGCGTGGCGCATGAAGTAAAATTTCGAGTTTAGAAAAGCCCCGTGAAAATTTGTCTCGGGTCGCGCAGCGACCCGAGACAAATTTTCTACGTGGGGCTTTTCTAAACTCGAAATTTTACTTCATGCTTAGTCTGGGAGTGGAAACACTCGTTGGAAACTTTAAACTGATTGCTTTGATAAGAACATTAAATGACTGAAAATGTTTTTTAAAGATAATAATCTAGTTTTCAAAATTTTATTTAACATTATTTGAAGTAAAACTGACATGGTGGTCACAATCTGATATGTAAAAGTTTTCCGACATTTCCCTGATTCAAGATTCTTTTCCCTGACCTTGGAATATAACTTTCTTCTGTGAGAAACCCCTATTCTGATACATTTTTTCATTGCTTTTGTCAATATTTAAGTTGGTTTTATAAATTTGTACGTGTTTTGTAATTTTTATGATGCTTGTTGATTTTGACAAATTTAATAATATCATATGGCTTTTTTGTTAGTGTTTTAGTTAATTTGAATAAAATACCATGACTTTTCTCTGACTTTTCCGGTTTTAATGATATTCAGTGATTTTTTTATTTACGTAATTTTCAGGCATCCGTCGATTTTATAATAAAGTTCAATTTGAAGTTTTAAACGAGTATTTCCACTCCCAGACTAAGCATGAAGTAAAATTTCGAGTTTAGAAAAGCCCCGCGTAGAAAATTTGTCGAGGGTCGCGCAGCGACCCGAGACAAATTTTCACGGGGCTTTTCTAAACTCGAAATTTTACTTCATGCGCCACGCGTACAAGACACTGATTTGAAGTGAAGTTCAAAAACACACAAATACATCTTCAATCAGAGTACAACAGATATTGAGTCTATTATCAACGATGTTTAGTGTTAATAATAAATAACTAGGATTTGAATATTTTTGTTAAAACAACTGATAACGATATTTATATGTTAATGATGATTGCAAAAAAAAATTAAATCACATTTATTCTTAAAGGATTTGTATTCGTGATTCGAAAAAACAGGGTTAGAATCTTTATTTCGAATTATGGTTATCTCTTACGAATCCTATATTCGAGTATTCGTGATTCGAATCATATTAGGAGATTCGGATTCGTGGTTGGAATCCTTTTTACGAGGACTCGTCCCACCTCTGGTATAGATATGGGTAACTCCTAAGCCAATCGGCTCAAAGAGTCAGCTCAGTAAAGTGAGCCAAGCTGGTGAGCCAAGTGACTCAGTTCGAAATATGTAGCTCTTTTTGAGCCATGACTCATTTTGATTTCCCCGCTCTTTTAGAGTGAATGTAGATTCGCAATGCATTAATAGATCTTGATTTTCACGCGGCTTGTATATCGACAGGCCGGCTACTCTCAGCCTTACTGAACATGCACTTTTTACTTTTTCCATCTGTACACTACTCAATTCATTTCGAAAAACTGAATATTTGTCACGTCAATTTCTATACCTGCGTTATTCGTTTATTTAGATTGAGATTTGCCTCTTCTTAGTGCACAGATACTACAATTTAAAATATCATAAGCAAACGCCGTTGTTTACTATCTAGTAAACATTACAAGTGCAATTATTCTTTCATCACCTTTTTTGTAACCAAAATTGTAAATTTAATAAGAAGTGTTTGTTATTGTAGTAAGAAAATAGCTATCGTTATATTTCTATCATGTTATTGCAGCATCATCGATTCGAATTACGACGCGTGCGAATGGAGTTAAATAAACCCATTGAGTTGGCGAATCGACTCTAAAAGATCTACGGCGGCTGTTGAATCCGACTGAGCTAGCTCACTCATCGGGATCCAACTTCGCGGTTCGGAGTTGGATCGCGATGATTCACGACGGCTTTCGAATCCAACGGAACTAGCTCGTTTTACGGAGATCTTGAATCCGACTGAGCTATATCTTACTCATCAGGATCCAACTCCGAGGCTCGGGGTTGGATCGCGATGTGCTGAATGTAACGAATCATATTTGTGTGTTCTTGTAGGCGCGCGCACGTATTCAATATACTGTAAACACACTTGAAGTGTAATTGCAAGAAATGAATACTCGTTTACTATATTTATGATTTAATATTCACTCTTACGATTTATATAAATTATGATTAAATTATTGCAATAATTGTATAACCGGGGCCCGCCGTGGCCGAGCGGTTGAGCCGCCGGTTTCGGTCACGGAGGTCACGGAGGTGATCTGGGTTCGATTCCCAGCGGAGGCGAGTAATTTTTCTAACGAAAAATACTCGTCTCCGGTTCCATGGATGTGTGTGAATGTGTTGTGACGTCCAAATTAGTCGAAATATATGTTAATATAAATCAACGTTAGTGGCTGAATGGTAGAAAACCTATGCCAAACAAACAAACAAACAAACAAAAAACAAAAAAAATTGTATAACCGAAATAACTAATCACCACTTCGCCCAATTCAATAAGTTGGCGAATCAGATGGATCTCTAAGAGTCAAAACTCTCGGTGGATCGCTAGCTCGTAACTAAGTCATGTAACTCTTTTGAGCTATCTCACTGAACCAGCTCTTTAAAGTTAGTCAGATCTTTTGAACCAGCTCACTAAAAAGAGCCACTTTGCATATCTCTACTCTGGTATGCACTGTCATATAAAATACTAGTTTTGTTCAGTAATGTATATAAAATAGTAATTTATGTAACAAGGTAATTAGTAATAACCTTATCTTTCTCGTGACATAAATGACTATTTTTTGGTATATTTTTAATTCTTGTTTTTAAAAATAAATACATTTTCAATAAATTTAATCAATCAATACACTTATATTTTTTATAAATCTCATATCCTTGGGAGGCTGAAACCCTCGCACGGTGAATTATCGTGCTCCAGAGGTGATCTATCTTCGGCTTTTCCCCGAGTCGTAAAAATGGATGGGTTATGATTATTATTAAGTAGTTCCTGAGGGTGCGGGAACTGCTCCGTCAGGATTTAGATAATAAATAAGTCCCGAAAGAAGGGCGGGCGAGAGTGGCGATTTTTCTTATTTATCCAGCACGACGAGTCTTAAGCGGAGCTTCGAGCCTCCTTGGAATCGATGAGAAATTCGCCCTGGAGGTGGTGATTGATGTCAGTGCCTCAATAAAAATTTGTTTTTTATTTGTAAGCATAATTCGAAATAACAGATATGGCAAGTATTACAAAAAGGTCGATCGTGCAAAAATATATTTTGTTTATTTATTCTAATATAGGGTTTTTCATTAAGAGATATGATTTTAAATTCTTTGGCATTTTTAAACTGTTTAAAAGATAGCCTTGATTATTTGTCAAATGAAAAGTGTACGATTTAAGAAAATGGAAAGATATACGCTTCAACAACGTATACAAATAGTGAAAATTCATTATCAATACGGTGCAAATTTTTCCCAGACAGATCGCAGCGTTCGCCGTGTTTTCGGTCGGTATGAATCATCTTTTCGCCGTGTCTTTGTAAAACTTATCACTAAATTTGAGCGAAATGGACAAATTACTGATGTAAACTTGTCAGTTTTACTCGTATCGCCAGGTCAGCTGAGAACATTACCGCTGTTACTGAAAGTGTTGCTGAAAACCCGCGTTTGTCTATCCCAAGACATTCACAGCAATCAGACATTTCAAAGACCAGCTTTCATCGCATTCTGCACAAGGAACGATCTTAGTCTGTATGCTTATAAAGTGAAGATTTTTTTCTATGGGGCTGCGTGAAGGAAAAAGTCTGTGCAAATGGCCCACAAACAATTCAAGCGCTCAAAAAAAATATTCGCACTGTTATTGGTCAAAAAGAACCAAAGTTGTACGAAAATGTAATGAAAAACTTTCTCAAAATACCTATCATTTGCAGAAGAAGCCGAGGTGGCTATTTAACAGATATCATTTTCCACAACTATTGGTGGAGTTTGTACTTTGTTTTGAAATAAATATTTTGGCACTGTTTCATAAAAAAAAATATTGTTTTAAATAATTAAAATAGGACCTCCCAATGGAAAACCCTTTATAAACTTACACATCTCCTTTGTTGGAGAATCTATATTTTATGGTGAAAGCGCCGGGATTTTGGTTAAGGAAAATATAGCTGACTTGGCACACATGTATAGTTGTCAAATTAAAAGCTAATAAGACTTAATAAATTGTTAATTGATTAAATCAAAGCCTACTCCAGATGTTAAGTAAATTCCCCGACATGAAATACAATCTCCTGCAAAATACGTTAATAACAGCAACATGTTGAAGACAATGTGCAACATGTTGTGATGGAATTTCATTACCAAACAGACTCTAGTGAGTGAGTGAGTGAAGGCGTTGTAAGGCTGCGAGTTGATATAATTTAAGAGAAGATTCAGATAAGGGGACTTCCTCCCGCTCTCTCGACAAAAGGCACTCCGCACGTAGCCCCCGCATTTTCCCACCCTTTGCTGTCGCAGATACGGAGCCCTAGGTCCTAATTTATAACTGTACGTGACTAATATACACCTCCCTCAAGGAGATACCGAATCCCAAACCGACCCCTATACACAACTCTTCGCGTATATACAAAATACACACATTCACAGTCTAGACAATTGACGGTTGCCTTGGGATCCATATATAGATAATTAAAAATCAAATCAAATCAAAAGAGTACAAAGTCAAATATTAATGTGTAAAAGAGACATCATTAAATAATGATATCCACTGGTCGGTAGAAAATATTTAAGAGGCATTTAAGCTTAAATAATTAACACTGTTGTATCCTTTCTTCACACTTTATTTTCTAATGGTTGGATATATATTTCAAGTGCTAAGCACTCATTTTCAATAACAACATTAAGCTTATTTATATTTATATTTTATATAACGAGTGTTTATAAACTGTCGGCATCCCAGTAGGTTCTGACTTCAGAAACTTACCTCGCACAGTAGATTAGAATCCCGAAAAGCTGGCCAAAATAAAAAAAAAATAAAATTTCTATCTGTGGATTTTGACGTTACTATTTCGATAGATTAGTATTAGCTCTATTAACTTTTCTATGCAGTTACTATTTATATCTTACACCTAACCGTAGTGCTAATTTTAAAAGTAACCCTGGAGCAGTGCACATCTGGCGAGCACAATTGCCGGATTTTTACGAGTTTGGTATTCATGGATTGACAAGCGTGTGGTTAACGGAATTTCGATCTGTGAAATCAATTTATTTCCTTAAAGTTAGTAGAATTATTGACTGCATTATAAAAAGTATCGAAATAATTTATTATTTTGATAATTAACAACTTTTGCGAATGAAAATCTGCATAAAAAATAATTAAAATATTATTTTAAACAAGGAAAAACATGTTTGTTCTGCTGTGTTCGGTCAAAAGCTTAACGCCACCTTTATTGTAATGCTATTGTGAAAATAAACAGCAAAAAACTAGCTGCCATTAGGTGCCATTTCGTTTGCAGTGCAGCATTTCGTTTGCAGTGCATGTTTTTATTAAGGGTCCTATCTAGTTAGTTGCTTAAAAAAATGTATTCTACTTTTATTATTATTATTCCAAAACTATTCACAAAAAAAGAAATGTTTTCGCTACGTCTCGGTAAATATTGATTATCATCACACCTAAGCGTAATATATTTTTAACTTTACTATAAATCTGTGGTTTATACGCGTGGCGCATGAAGTAAAATTTCGAGTTTAGAAAAGCCCCGTGAAAATTTGTCTCGGGTCGCTGCGCGACCCTCGACAAATTTTCTACGCGGGGCTTTTCTAAACTCGAAATTTTACTTCATACTTAGTCTGGGAGTGGAATACACTCGTTACTTTAAAATGCTAAAAAAAAATGCTACAATGTGTATCGTAACTGTCATAAAGAACAAAAAATAACATAGCTATCTCATTATAGTTCAATTCAAACTCGTGTCAAGTTGGCACGATTGGTTGAAAGTCGGCTTGCGCCGACTTATGTTAACTGTCATTATAGTTTAAATTTCAGCTACCGCCAACTTGTGTCAACTGTTATTATAGTCCAAATGACGGCTGGCGCCGACTTGTATATCATCTGTCATTATAGTCCAAATGTCGGCTAACGCGGACTTATGTCAAGTTGACACGATATACTAAATGTCGGCTTGCACCGACTTAATATTAACTGTCATTATAGCACTGGCGTAGCTTGGGTTTCAGCCGCCCGTGGCATAGGCCAAATTCCCCGCCCCCTCTTAGTAATTATAAAGATCTTTTCCTCAAGAATACATTTGGTATTGTGTATTGTACAGAGCATACTCAGAAATTCAAAAAAGTTTTATGGAAATCTAACACAACAAACACGAACACGGCCGCGGTCGGTTTCAAATTTAACCGATTCAAATTTCTCTTTATTCTTTTAACACAATAATCTATACATACAGGGTGAAGTAAACAAAAATTAATTAAAATAAATACAATTTAAGGTGAATGACCGAATTCGAAACAACCCATTTGAAAAAAAAATACACGGATTTACTGTGTTTTTATAAAACAAAACTAATAATGTTTTTTTGTCCCTCAGATTTGGTTCGCAATTTTGTTTTTGTTTTTTTAATTTTAACATCAGATTCTGAATTAGCATGCTCAAAATACAAGGGTGTACTGTTTTTTTTATGGAACATAATTATTGTTTTGTCCGTCATATATGGTCCGCCATTTTATTTCTTGATAATTCAAAATCAAATTCTGAATCAGCATGCTCAAAAATTCCGATATTTGCAATTTCAGACAAATCGCCTTAAGCCCTTATATTACGGCCAGCTTTTCTGGATTCGGGACCACTGTGCGTCGTAATTAGACATTTAATTAAACTTATTTGTGGTTTCCGAGATTCACCGGATCGTATGATTTAATCTAAGATATGTAATTTGTTTTTCAAAGCAACCGAGATGCCGACAGTTTAAGACACTCGTTAAAATAATGTATGAATTTGGGTGAGTTACGTGAAGATGATAATAACTTAAAATAAAACATAAAATATTTAGGTTTTGTGCCGTAGGTAAATATTTATATACCTACAAGGATTTTCCTAAATTTAGAATCCCAGAATAGGCAGTAAATACAAATAATGTTTTTGCTTATTGCTCAAATTTGAAAGAGACAATAAAAAATCTTTATAATCAGAGGAATATAATAATAACACATTATTCCATCTTAAAATAAAACAATTTTAACCTTTCCTCACAAATTTATTCTTTACCAGATGCTCATTTCGGACACAAAGTGACTATTATCAATGGTTTGATACCGTGTATCAAAGTATCAAACCATTGATAATGGCCACTTTGTGACCGAAATGTACATTTGGTAAAGAATAAATTTGTGAAGAAAGGTTAAAATTGTTTTATTTTAAGATAGAATAATGTGTTATTATTATATCCCTCTGATTATAAAGATTTTTTATTGTCTCTTTCAAATTTGAGCAATAAGCAAAAACATTATTTGTATTTACTGCCTATTCTGGGATTCTAAATTTAGGAAAATCCTTGTAGGTATATAAATATTTACCTACGGCACAAAACCTAAATATTTATGCATTCAACTCTAATCCCATATTTTCTTCCTCACATATTTATCCCCGTTGAAATCCCGCATACGTGTCCGATATTTTTTGGTCGGGCTTTCACCCTTCGGTAATCCCTCACCGGTCTCTCTTTTTTTTGCTCTCGTCTGGCCGAACTTGGGGTGGAGAAAACCGAACGTGCTAATAGATAGGGCGAGAGAGCACTGAATCAATTTAAAGGATCAACCCCCAGATAATCCCCTCTTTTCCCTCCGGCAGCGACGTAATTTCGGGTTTGACCCTTCAAATGCGGTAACGTCTAATTTATTTCGAGTCCGAAGCGAGAAAAAAAAACACTGCAAGGTTTATTGATAAGGTATTGAGGGAGTGAAAGGGTAAGGGATTGAGATGATTTTATGGGCGGAGAAATCGTGCCATTTGTTAGATATGCAAAAAAAGGAATGAGAATTGAGTAGATTGAAAGATTATCAAAAAAAGAATGTCTATCTTATCTACTTCTCTTGATTATCTTATAATATATTGCCGATTATATAAAAATAACGTCTAATGTAATGCACTTCTTCTAGTAATAAATTAACGTTTATTAATACCATTTTATTGAATATTGCAGAATGGATGAACATCGGAAAAATAATTATTATCGCTGCTAATAATGTTATAAATAATACATTCTTATAAAGGGATTTTTTCTTTTAAGTTCATATTAAATTAAAGCATACATCTCTATAAATGATTAATTAATTTCTCACTTAACCTATAGTGAAACAGTTTTGAATGTAATTCTGGATATTTAATTAAAACACTTGGTTCGTTTCACTAAATTAGTGAAACACACCAAGTGTTTTAATTAAATACGCAAAATTATCTCGATAAATGTTCAGGCCTTCGTTGTTTTTATAAAACAGTGCAATTTGAAGCTTCTACCGAGTGTTTTCCACTCCCTGATTAAGCATGAAGTAAAATTTCGAGTTTAGAAAAGCCTGAAAATTTGGTTTGGTCGCTCCGCGAAGCGGAGCGACCAAACCAAATTTTCAGGCTTTTCTAAACTCGAAATTTTACTTCATGCGCCACACGTACAAAACACCGATTTACCGAAATTTAAAATACACTACTTTAAAAGGGTGGCAACCAACCAGAAAAATCGGGAAAATAAGAGAAAAGTCAGGGGATTTTATTGATCGGTAAAAGTCTTAGAAAATTCAAGGAAATTCGGCCTTTTTTAGCGAAAAGTCAGGGCATTATTAAGTTAATAATAATAATAAATACGTAAATAATACGATTAAAGAATTGACAAATTGTTATAATGATAGTGAACAATTTATGATTTTCAACTTTTTAAGAAATTCACAATTGTTTCGCTACATTCTAGCTTCTTCAGATGAAGAAATATAATTATTATATTTCTTCACCTGAAGTAGCTACAGTGTAGCGAAACAATTGTAGTGAATTTAATGAAAAGTTGAAAATCATAAATAGATTACTATTATTATTATATTAAAGTGATAATGACTTTTCAAATAATAAGTGCCTCAACAATCAACGAGACAAATTGTGAGTTCTATTAGAAGCACGAATTTGAACATTAAATAATGTTAGACAAAATTTAAAAAATACATTCTCCGTAATTTGAAGAAATAATAATTGACATACTAAATTCATTTTATTATAAAGAATTAGTTGGTGATTGTTCACTTGAAGTGTGTGATTTATAGGCGTGGCGCATGAAGTAAAATTTCGAGTTTAGAAAAGCCTGAAAATTTGGATTTCCTGGGGCGCGACTCGCTTCGCTCGCGCGCCCCAGCAAATCCAAATTTTCAGGCTTTTCTAAACTCGAAATTTTACTTCAAGCTTAATCTGGGAGTGGAAACCCTCGTTAGGCGATCAATCAGATACGAAATAATGTGAAAAGATAACAAATTTAATTTTATGGAAATTATTAATGATTTACAAATACAATTATATGACCCACTGAAAATTCACGAAGCACTCGATTTATTAAAAATCGTCATATATAAGAAATATTAATGAAATTATAAAAAAACACTCAAGGATTAGTAACAGGGACGTCGGCCAGTGGGTAGGCTTTCTTATTTCAAGTATTCAGTTTATTGTAATCAACCGAGCTTTTGGAGATTATTTGTCTTCTTCTTTAGGGTTTTACACTACAAGATTAAACGGAGTATAAGTATAACAAACAAAAATTATTGTAAAAACATACTGTTTATAAAATATTTAACAAACGATGACATTAAATTGTAACTATCATAAAATTTATATAAATTTAACTAAGTTAATATTTGATAAGTGACATTATTTAATCATGACAAAAATAGAATTACAATTTGAATCTAAATTATGGAAAAACAACAAACTATTATTTAAGTTTATTATTTATTGGTTTGATTAAAATTAGTAATTTTTTTATCTAATCTATATACATATAATCTGAAATTGGATTTGTTCGTTAATTGAATAAATTAATAAATGAATAAATAAAAAAAATAATGTTCATGAACATTTGTGTATTTAGTTACTTTTGCCAATTAATTATTAATCTCGATCAAACGTACAATTTCATAAATTTCTTAATTTGTCAAAGTTGAAAAGTTCAAGGAGAACATAATTATTTTTTAACTTATTATTAATTTAATAATAAATTTCTCTGTAAATGGATTTATTTGTTGAGAAATCAAGTTGTTATTATTATTATTATAACTTGCTGAATTATCATAATCATTGTGATTTACGAAAATCTTCCAAAAATTTAACAAATTTCGAAAATTTCCAAACGATTTTTTTAATAGCTCTATATAATTATGTAAACTGAAAGAAAGATGAAATATTAATAAAGTACAGATTTATTAAAACTTTACAAAAAATATTTTTTTTTATTGCTTTTGGCTTTTGCCTGGCCTTGGGAACTTGCCCATTAGCCAATATAATTTATTTATATTTGTATATTTAATTGTTAACATTACAATGTGTAGTAGTATGCTATTATTTAATACGGACAAACACTCACATTCATACCACACCCAGGGTCACGAGGAGAAATTATTTTTTTTAAATAAAGTCTCCCCGTGCACGGGAATCGAACCCGAGTTTGTGGCTCGCCGAGCGAAACAGCCCGACGACGTTACCGTTAGGCCCCCACCTGCCCACAAAAATTATTAAATTACTGAAGTTCACGAATTTTTCAAATACATTATAAAAAATATGTACATTAAGATGAATCTTTATTTATCAACATTTGAAGAAAATACGGGTTTATTGTAATTTTTCGAAAATTATCCAATTACTGAAATTTTTTGAAAACAATCTAAATTGAAAGAAACATTAAAATTTTACGAAAACGTTGAAGAAAGTACAGTTTTAAAGTTCAAGGAGAACATAATTATTTTTTAACTTATTATTAATTTAATATTAAATTTCTCTGTAAATAGATTTATCTGTTGAGAAATAAAGTTATTATTAATATTATTATTATAACTTGCTGAATTATCATATTCATTGTGATTAATGAAAATTTTCAAAAAATTTAACAAATTTCGAAAATTATTAAATCATTTTTTTAATAGCTTTATGATAATTATGTAAATTGAATGAAAAATGAAATTTCAATAAATTACAAGTTTATTAAAATTTTAGGAAAATTGTTAAATTAAATTTTTGTCATGATTAAATAATGTCACTTATCAAATATTAACTTAGTTAAATTTATATAAATTTTATAATAGTTACAATTTAATGTCATCGTTTGTTAAATATTTTATAAACAGTATGTTAAAGAATTTTTCGAATATATTATGAAAATTATGTAAATTGAATTGAATCTTTCTTCATCAACATCTAATGAAAATACGGATTTGTTGTAATTTTTCGAAAAGTATGAAATTACTGAAATTTTTGGAAAACAATCTAAATTGAAAAAAAAAATTTACGAAAAAGTTGAAGAAAGTACAGTTTTAAAGTTTAAGGAGAACATAATTATTTTTCAACTTATTATTAATTTAATATTAAATTTCTCTGTAAATGGATTTATCTGTTAAGAAATAAAGTTATTATTATTATTATTATTATAACTTGCTGAATTATCATAATTATTGTGATTTACAAAAGTCTTCCAAAGTTTTAACAAATTCTGAAAATTATTTAACGATTTTTTTAATAGCTCTATGAAAATAATGTAAATTGAAAGAAAGATGAAATTTTATTAAGTTACAGGTTTATTAAAATTTTAGGAAAGTTATTAAATTACTGAAATTTACGAATTTATCAAATACATTATGAAAATTATGTAAACTGAAATGAATCTTTCTTCATCAGCATTTAAAGAAAATACGGATTTATTGTAATTTTTTTAAAAATTATCAAATTACTGAAATTATTTGAAAATAATCCAAAATAAAAGAAAACATTAAAATTTGACAAAAACGTTGAAGAAAGAATAGTTTTGTTAAAGTTTGAAACCACTGAAATTCACGATTTTTTGAAACTTTATGAAAATATGTTAATTGATAGAAAGAATCCAACTTGAAGAAAATTTAAAGAAATTTCAAATTTGTTGTAATTTTGCAATTACTAAATTACTTAAATTCACCATTTTTCTTTTTACCTTTATGAAAGTTATGTAAATTCGAAGAAGAAAGATCCAAATATTTATAGAAAATAAAATAAAATTTTTTTCGAAAATTATCAAATTACTGAAATTTTTTGAAAACAATCTAAATTGAAAGAAACATTAAAATTTGACAAAAAAAAAACGTTGAAGAAAGTACAGTTTTTTTGAAGTTTGAAATTCACGATTTTTAAAAACTTTATAAAAATATGTAAATTGAAAGAAAGAATCAAACTTAAAGAAATTTCAGATTTGTTGTAATTTTACAATTACTAAATTACTGAAATTTACGATTTTTCTTTTAAACTTAATGAAAGTTATGTAAATCAAAAAAGAAAGATTCAAACTTCAAGAAAATTTAAAGATTTATTAAAGTTTGAAAGTACTAAAATTCATGATTTTTAGAAACTTTATGAAAATATGTAAACTGAAAGAAAGATTTAAACTTGAAGAAAATTTGAAGAAATTTCAGATTTGTTGGAATTTTACAATTACTAAATTACTGAAATTCACGATTTTTTTTAAACTTTATGAAAGTTATGTACATTCAAAGAAGAAAGATTCAAACTTCAAGAAAATTTAAAGAAATTACAGATTTATTGTAATTTACAAAAGAACTCTCAAATTACTGAAATTCACAAATTCTTTGAAAGATTATAATTTGACGAAAATTTTAAGAAAGCACAGATTAGTTGAAATTTTTGTTGAAATTACTGAAATTCACGATTTTTGAAAACTTTCTGAAACTTATGTAACCGAAAAAAGATTGAAATTTAAAGAAACTACAAATTTATTGTAATTTTACTAATATTATCGAGTGACAGAAATTCACGAATTCTTGGATCTACACTATGAGGTTTAAGGCTACCTTTGCCATGGTAGAGGTAAATAAAATGTTATCCTATTACAAACCTTTGCTTATCTGTTTAGCTAACATGGCCATTTCAAACCAGGGTAGTTAAAAAAAAAACGTATTTTTTTCATTTTAATTAAAACAAACAGTTTTTTTTAACAAAACGTTTTTTTTAATTAAAACAGCGTTTAAAACATTAACAATTAAAAATATGTTTAAAACATGTTTGAAACCCATTTAAAACGTGTTTAAAACATGTTTGAAACACATTTAAAACGTGTTTAAAACAGAACATACAGAGCATTTTTCTTCAATAATTACAGCGTTTTTTAAATTTGCGGGAATTCGTTGTTTCAAAGTTAACCGCTTTGAAACAACGAATTCCCGCAAATTCAAAAGATTTAAGGTTTTTAACGAGTATTTTCCACTCCCAGACTAAGCATGAAGTAAAATTTCGAGTTTAGAAAAGCCTAAGAATTTGGATTGGCCGCGTAGCGAAGCGGAGCGGCCAATCCAAATTAGGCTTTTCTAAACTCGAAATTTTACTTCATGCGCCACGCTTAAAAACACTGATTTACAGTAAGTTCAATAATCACGCACATACAACAACGATTATAGGCAACCTAATATACGTTAGAGTTATTGGGTTGCCTATAATCACTGTTTTAAACAATTTGTTCAGCGCAGAATTTGACTCAAGTTTTATTCATATCTACATATTAGATTGCTAAAGCTGTATATTTTAAACTTTACGATATTTCAGTGTTTAATACGTGTGGCGCATGAAGTAAAATTTCGAGTTTAGAAAAGCCTAATTTGGATTGGCCGCTCCGCTTCGCTACGCGGCCAATCCAAATTCTTAGGCTTTTCTAAACTCGAAATTTTACCTCATGCTTAGTCTGGGAGTGGAAAACCCTCGTTTAAAGATTCAAATTGAAATATTAAAAAAAAACAACGAATGTCGTAAAATTTACAGTGCATGCATATGTATACCTGAAAGAAAAATTCCCTGTATTTAAAAATCACATTTATGCACACACAGTTGTGATATTTTTTGTAATAAAATATTATGTTTAATTATTTAATTTGAAATACCTTCAACAATTAAGCTAAAATTTAAAAATGTAAACAAAAAGTATTAATGAAGTAGTATAAAATATAATTTAGAAAATTTAAGATAACAAAACAAAAGTTTTAAACAAATTCAACGTTTAAAACATGTTTTAAACAAATTTAAGATTTAAAACATGTTTTAAACAAAACCGTTTAAAACACGACTGCTGTTTTTTAGAGATGTTTAAAACACGACTGCTGTTTTTTAAAGATGTTTAAAACACTGTTTTAAAACAGTGTTTTAAACATAGCAACCCTGTTTTTAACACATATTGTTCTACATGAGTTGAATTATCAACAATAACCCTACTTTAACTCTAAACTTCACTTCAATGTCAATCAATTGCTTGCCTTTTAAAATAATAGATATTTGATATTAATCATAGGTTTAGAGATTAATTGGAGTTCAAATATTTATACAACTGGCCCCCAAGGTTAAATATTTACTGGAATTAACAAATAAACTTAAAATTAAAAATAGACAAATATAAAATGCCGACGAAACTAAATTTTCATGGTTTGCTAAACATGAAATTTTAATTCATGCTTAATCAAGGAGTGTAAAATAGTCATTAGAAGTTTCAAATTTAACGCATTTTAAACTAACCTAAGTACCTAATGTAATAACAGTTATATATGACACAACCTAGTTAACCAATTTACCTAGGTTTAGGTCATACAGGGTGTCACTTTGAAAACAAGCCAGCCAGAATATCTTTGGAGCCGTAACAGTTAGAGAAATTTTTTTAAAACCGTTTCTAGGATATGGAAGGGTAACCATTTTGACCCACATAAAAATGTAAATCAATTTATTTGAGTTTAAAATTGTTGTCAAATTAGGTATTATAACAATTTGTTTTTACAAATTACAAATGATAAAACACAGATAAACACAATAATACTCAATATTTATCAGAGTTATCTATTGTTTTATTAAAATATGGACAACTCTAGAAAAAATATTAAAATAATAACAAAACTCGGTTCAATGGAATACATTTATTTAACTGAATAAATTGCACCTGTCCGTAATATACAAAAAAAAAAAAACGTTGACAAAAAACACCAATGAAAAAAAATCAATCTTTCATCAACCTAATTCAAATAAACACAATATTGTGTTGTGCAATTTATTCAGTTAATAAATGTATTCCATTGAACCAAGTTCTGTTATTATTTTAATATTTTTTTTTAGAGTTGTCCATATTTTAATAAAATAATAGATAACTCTGATAAATATTGAGTATTATTGTGTTTATCTGTGTTTTATCATTTGTAATTTGTAAAAACAAATTGTTATAATACCTAATTTGACAACAATTTTAAAATCAAATAAATTGATTTACATTTTTTGTAACAATAACAATTTTAGTTGGTACCACTGATTAGCATTTTAAAAGACCTTTCTAATGATATATCACAAGTAGGGTCATGCCATTTAAAAAAACTTGGCAAGGGTGGCTACAGCCTAAGGGGTTGGTTGCAGAAGATTGTTATGTGGGTCAAATGGTTCCCCTTCCATATCCTAGAAACGGTTTTGAAAAATGTTCTCTAACTGTTACGGTTTCAAAGATATCCTGGCTGCCTTGTTTTCAAATTGACACCCTTTATATAAGTCTAACCTAACCATATCAGAATTAACACTTGGTTTAGATTCTACTGTTTATTAGCTGACACTGCAACAATTGTTTCACCACACTGTAGCTTCATGAGGCTTCATGAATGATCATAATTTATCTACCTGATGAAGCCACTGTGTCGAAACAATTGTTGCAGTGTCAACTAATAAACAGTAAAATCGTAACCAAGTGTGTTATTTACAAAACTTTTGATTCTAAAAAGAAAACACTTGGTGAAATTTATTAAATTAATTAATAAAAACCAAAATATTCCTGATTTTGGTTTCTTTATTTCAACTAGTTTCGACTTTGAGTCATTCTTAAGGAATGAAATTTAACCAAGTGTTTTCTTTTTTAAATCATAGTTAAATATGTTTTACCACGTGAAAGATGAGAAACTTCTTCAAGATAAAAATGTTGATATGAAATTTTACCAAGTAAAAGCCTCAGCTATTAAATATCAGAATTAGGTTGACTACCAGTTACTGAAGTCAAATTGGTTGATGATTTAACGGGTTATAAGAACTTACGATTTAAATAAACATTGAAGATATATACTGGGATTTATTATTTTAAGTATACATTTACATAAAAAACTTCAATAAACTTTTGGGGAAAAGCGGCCGAATTAAAAAAATTATAATTCTATTTTTTTTTTAGCCAGAACTTTATTTTAATTATTTGACGGCAAAAAAAAACACCGACGAGAAGTTAGCATTAAAAACTCAGCATTAAATTGGCGCCTCCACCAAAAAGGCTAGAATCATTATTTCATTAAATATTGTGTTTTTCAAAACACAGCTCGACAAAACTCGCACGGAATATAGATTAGAGTATATAACATTATGCTAAATAAATAAATTTATCAATATGTAGAAAATAAACTCGAAAGTTCAACGGAAACTTGCAACAAATTCTATAATTAGATTAGAAATGTTCCTCACCCTTAATCATTTTGAAACTCACAGGAGTTGTTAACGAATGATTTACCAACAAAATAAAATATAAAAATAAAATTTAACCACATATTTTTTCTTTTTTATTTACAAGCTTAGCATTAAATTATAATACTGATAAACGATAATTATATAATCAAAAATTTAAATTGGGATGTTCCTCACCCTTAAACATTTTGAAACTCACAGGAGTTGTTTACAAATGTTTTACCAACAAAATATAAAAATAAAATTTAACCACATATTTTTTGTTCTTTATTTACAAGCTTAGCATTAAATTATAATACTGATAAACGATAATTATATAATCAAAAATAAAAAAACAAAAAATATGTGGTTGAATTTAATTTTTATATTTTGTTGGTAAAACATTCGTTAACAACTCCTGTGAGTTTCAAATTGATTGAGGGTGAGGAACATCCCCATTTAAATTTTTGATTATATAATTATCGTTTATCAGTATTATAATTTAATGCTAAGCTTGTAAATAAAGAACAAAAAATATGTGGTTAAATTATATTTTTATATTTTGTTGGTAAATCAATTGTTAACAACTCCTGTGAGTTTCAAAATGATTAAGGGTGAGGAACATCCCCATTTAAATTTTTGATAATATAATTATCGTTTATCAGTATTATAACTTAATGCTAAGCTTGTAAATAAAAAACAAAAAATATGTGGTTGAATTTTATTTCTATATTTTGTTGGTAAAACATTCGTTAACAACTCATGTAAGTTTTGAAATGATTAAGGGTGAGATACATCCCCATTTGAATTTTTGAAAATATAATTATCGTTTATCAGTATTCTAATTCAATGCTGAGTTTATAGATAAAAAACAAAAAATATGTGGTAAAATTTTATTTTTATATTTTGTGAGTTTCAAAATGATTAAGGGTAAGGAACATCCCCATTTAAATGTTAAATGTTATATACTCTAATCTATATTCCGTGTGAGTTTTGTCGAGCTGGGTTTTGAAAAAACACAATATTTAATGAAATAATGATTCTAGCCTTTTTGGTGGAGGCGCCAATTTATTGCTGAGTTTTTCATGCTAACTTCTCGTCGGTAAAAAAAAAACTACTAAATACTTTTACATATTCCAAAACAATGTTTTTTTGACGTTTGAGTTGATTAAATAATCATTTTTACAATTAATGAACATAATATCAAACACAAACAGTATATTTTGAACTTAGTGAACTTATTTTAGTGTTTATACTCGTGGGGGCTACAGTAAAATTTCATGCTTAGAAAAAGCTGACAATTTGGATTTTGGATTGGTTTATTAATTTCAACGATTTTTCTTTTTTTCTAAAATGTTTTAACAAATTGTTAAAATTAATAAAACATAGGTAAATCATAATTATGTATTATTCTAAAAATTATGTAAAATAATTTTAAATAAATTAGTCAATGTTTACAAATATTAAAATTAAGCAAGATTTTTAAGAGTGGCAAAATTAGCATTACATCAATAACGTTTTTTTTTTTTTAATTTAACAATTTCAAATAAAAATCAATTCTATTTTGATTCGGTTTTCAGTATTTTTTTGGAAAAATAAATAAATATCAAAATAGAAAATAGGGAAGAAATTAATAAATATAAAATAATTGACTGAAATATTTTATTTTTTTGATATTTAATCATTTCTTTCCTATATTTTTTTTAATTTAGAAAATACTGATACTAAATAATATTTTAATTGATTTGTAATTTAAATAATAGATATTTTTTTAAATAAAATATAAAAATTAACAACACTCTTCTAAATTGTGAAATTAACACAAATTAAAATTTACCAAATAAAAAAATAAAGATAATCTATCTATTCTCTGTTTCAATAGAAGCATTGATAAAAACTACAAATAAACATTAAAATAATACAAATAGCAAAAATATCTATCATCAATAATAAAACAAAAAAATTAAAAAAGAACCGCACTTAAAAATTTTATTAAATTCTTTAAAATCAACAAAAATCATTAATAATTTACCATTTTTACATATCATATCCTTATGTATTCGTATACTCTGTACATTTGTGGACACTCGTAGATTTTATAAAAGCTTCCAATCTCAAGTTCGAACAAGTGTTTCCAATCCCAGACTAAGCATGGAGTAAAATTTCGAGTTTAGAAAAGCCCCGCGTAGAAAATTTTCACGGGGCTTTTCTAAACTCGAAATTTTCATTTGCCACGCGTATAAAATACTGAAATACTGTAAAGTTTAAAACATACTAACATTTATTTTATTCGGTTGGTTGACAAATTCTGTTGAATCTTCTGGCTGATTATACATACTTATTCTATTTATAAATTTTGATCAATTTTGACAGCTTTTTGTCAATTTGCAAGTAAATAATTTCCTTAGTTAAATTATTTTTTATTTTTTAATCAATAGATACATATTTCAAGTGCTAAGCACTTGTTATCAATAATAACTGAGTGTTAATTAACTTTTTATTTTAATTTTATTGGAAATGTACATGCAACAATTTTAAAATGTATGATTTTTTGGTATCTAGAGGGGGGCCTGGGCACCCCATAATGACAGTTCACATAAGTTAACCACAGCCGACATTTGAACAATAGTTCAAATATCGGTTTTTGCCAACTGTTATTATAATAATAGTTGACAGAAGTCAGCGGCAGCCGATATTTAAACTATGACAGTTGACATAAGTCGCCGCAAGCCGACAATTAACTTAATTGTGCCAACTTGACACGAGTTTGAATTGAACTATAATGAGATCGCCATGTTATTTTTTATATTTGTGACAGTTACGATACACATTTTAACACTTGTGACATATTTTAAAGTAACGAGGGTCTTCCACTCCCAGACTAAGCATGAAGTAAAATTTCGAGTTTAGAAAAGCCCCGTGAAAATTAGTCGAAGGTCGCGCGGCGACCTGAGACAAATTTTCTGGAATTTTCTAAATTCAAAATTTTACTTCATGCGCCACGCATATAAAACACAGATTTCAAGTGAAGTTAGAATATACATAAAGTAGACAATATTATAGTGTTTTATACGCGTGGCGCATGAAGTAAAATTTCGAGTTTAGAAAAGCCCAGAAAATGTGTCTCGGGTCGCTGCGCGACCCTCGACAAATTTTCACGGGGCTTTTCTAAACTCGAAATTTTACTTCATGCTTAGTCTGAGAGTGGAAAACACTTGTTTAAAGCTCGAATTGAAATTAAAAAAAAACAGGGAATATCCGCAATTATTGTATCAATTCCATGGTATGTCATTATTTTTATAAAATCACATTACTTTTTCTTAATTATTGTAGCTGTAAATTTTCTGACATTCGTTGATTTTTAAAAGAGTTCAATTTGAAGCTATAAACGAGTGTTTTCCACTCCCAGACTAAGCATGAAGTAAAATTTCGAGTTTACAAAAGCCCCGTGAACATTTTCTGGGCTTTTCTAAACTCGAAATTTTACTTCATGCGCCACGCGTATAAAACACAGATGTTAAGTGATGTTAGACGATACATAAATTTGACAATATTATAGTGTTTAATACGTGTGGCGCATGAAGTAAAATTTCAAGTTTAGAAAAGCCCAGAAAATTTGTCGAGGGTCGCTGCGCGACCCTCGACAAATGTTCACGGGGCTTTTCTAAACTCGAAATTTTACTTCATGCTTAGTCTGGGAGTGGAAAACACTTGTCTAAAGCTTTAAATTGAACTTAAAAAAAAAACAGGGAATATCCGCAATTGTTATATTTATTCCATGGTATGTCAATATTTTTATAAAATCACATTACTTTTTCTTAATTATTTTAGCTGTAAATTTTCTGACATTCGTTGATTTTTAAAAGAGTTCAATTTGTAGCTTTAAACGAGTGTTTTCCTCTCCCAGACTAAGCATGAAGTAACATTTCAAGTTTAGAAAAGCCCCGTGAAAATTTGTCGAGGGTCGCGCAGCGACCCTCGACAAATTTTTTGGGATTTTCTAAACTCGAAATTTTACTTCATGCGCCACGCGTATAAAACACAGATTTTAATAGAAGTTAGAATATACAAAAATTTGACAATATTATAGTGTTTTATACGCGTGGCGCATGAAGTAAAATTTCGAGTTTAGAAAAGCGGAGAAAATTTGTTTTGGGTCGCTGCGCGACCCTCGACAAATTTTCACGGGGCTTTTCTAAACTCGAAATGTTACTTCATGCTTAGTCTGGGAGTGGAAAACACTTGTTTAAAGCTTTAAATTGAACTTACAAAAAACATGGAATATCCGCAATTGTTGTATCCATTCCATGGTGTCATTATTTTTATAAAATCACATTACTTTTTCGTAATTATTTTAGCTGTAAATTTTCAGACATTCGTAGATTTTTAAAAGAGTTCAATTTGAAGCTTTAAACGAGTGTTTTCCACTCCCAGACTAAGCATGAAGTAAAATTTCGAGTTTAGAAAAGCCCCGTGAAAATTTGTCGAGGGTCGCGCAGCGACCCGAGACAAATTTTCTGGGCTTTTCTAAACTCGAAATTTTACTTCATGCGCCACGCGCATAAAACACTGATTTACAGTTAAGTTAAAAATATATAACACGTAGATGGATGGTGATCAATATTTACTGAGATGTAGCGAAAAAGTGCAAGAATTACTTTTTTTAATAGTTTTTGAATAATAATAATAAAAGTTGAATGATATTCAAATCATCAGATCTTTAATAGGGAATGTTGGTCGCGAAAAGTTGGTCGCGAAAAGCCTGAAAATTTGGTTTGGTCGAGTAGCGAAGCGAAGCTACCAAACCAAATTTTCAGGCTTATCTAAACTCAAAATTTTACTTCATGCGCCACGCGTATAAGCCACTGATTTCAAGTGAAGTTCACTTGTCCACAATATTTCAGTGTAATCAGTGTTTAATACGCGTGGCGCATGAAGTAAAATTTCGAGTTTAGAAAAGCCTGAAAATTTGGCTTGGCCGCTCCGCGGTTCGCGCTACATGACCGGGCTTTTCAGGCTTTTCTAAACGCGAAATTTTACTTCATGATTAATCTGGAAATGGACAACACTCGTTTAAAGGTTTAAACTAAACTATTAAAAAGAAGCGTATGCATATGTATTATTAAAGAAAAATGCCCTGTATAAGAAAAATGCCCTGTATAATTAAAATAATTCCCTCTATAATATTAATTTATTAATTAATTAATTTATTCATTATAGCAAACTTTAAAAGATAAAATCACTGTGTTAATTTGACATAGAATTACTTTGTAACTGATTGTTGGTGATGTTATAAAAATTTCCAATTGTGCGTCATCAAATCAATTTTTAATACCGATTTAAATCGAAATCTGTACAAATCTAGCGTCGAAACCGGCAACAAATATTCAATATACGCTATCATTAGGACCATCAATCATGATTACAACCCTAATGCACATTCTATATAACAGATGATACATCCAAAATATATCGAGCCCGGAATTTATTACACGAAATAAACATAATGCAGACGAATATGGAAGGATGAGACACACAATGGGAATGAGTTATTGTGTCGAACGGGAAAAAAATAAAATAAGAAAAATGAGAGCATATGGTGCGTACCTTGAACCCTAATGTGTTTGTGTGTGTATTATAAGTAGAGAGAGCTGCGACAAAACGAAAACTCTACTGCTACTACATCTTCTCTAATATTAATTTTAGAATGCTGCTTTGTGTTTTTCTATTTACTTGGCACTTGGCAAAATAACATTAACGACTCTGCTCTTGTAGCATTTAATTTATGTATATTAATATGTGTTTTAAAGGATTAATTTATTTTAAAGCTTGCTCGCTTAACTAGTTGATTAAATTTATTGAAACTCGCACTAAGTTGATTTAATAATTTTTTTTATTTTGGAAACTCGCACTAGTTAATTTGATTTATTTTAAATATTTTAAGCACTAAGATCAACTTTTTTATATACACTCGGATAATATTCAACAATTTGCACATTTTTAATTAATGCGAACGACACGGTTGTGTGGATATGTGACGGTGACGCGAGGCACTGCCGAAAGGGACTAATAATGAGGACAAGTGCTTATGATGGTGATGATGATGTTGGGGAGTGGTGGTGCAGCGGCCGCGGCACGAGCACATGTCATTTCCATTTCCATATCGTAATTGGGAGTGATGTTGGTGATGGGCATGTGTCATCGCGGTTTGTTTTTATGTTTCGTTTTGTTATCCCGATTGGTTTATTAGATGGGGAAAAGTGAGCGTCGCGACGGCCCGACCGGCACTGAGACCGCGACGCTCCCGAGTGTCGGGTCCTCGCCGCTCAGGCCTGCGCGTCGCGACGCCGACAGGATCAAGTGGCCCTTTTTGATCGTAATTCGCCCTGGGACAACAATGTAAAACTGCATCGGCCAGACGGATTACGCCTCATCTTTGTGGGTGTCCTAGGTGTGTCGTTCACCCCCTTCGAACCCTTGCTGCTCCATTGATGGGGTGCATGTTGCTGGATCATCCCGCAGACGCCGCACACGCCATCCCCCAATTAGGGTTACCCTCCTAATTGCCGCAAATTTCGCAAATGCTTCGGGACGAGAATGGAGCTCGCATAACTTTGACTATTAGCAAAAGACATTGAGGATGCTTAGTATAAGTAGTGGACTTAAATTAAAACGAGACTCGGATAACTTTCTTCACAGACGTAACCAGCCTCTTAGGCGGCATTTGGGCACTCTTAATAATATGACGGATTACAAAAAAGGGGCGAAGCTACCGTGGCGTAATTGGAGCAAATTGCTCCAGGTGCAGAAAACTTTAAAGCGCAAAATTAGGTTAGAGGAAATTAAGAATTACAAAATTTTATTCTAATTTGTCAATATTTATAAAATAATAATAATAATAACAGAAGCTATATTTCCGATAATGATCAAAATAATCTACAGGGTGGCCAAATTTTGATGTTTCTATAGGGTAACTAAAGAGTTAGAGAAAATCGAATAGTGAATCCTCGATCAAGGCAAACTCAATGGTGAAGAACAAAAGTCAGCTATTCTCTTTTGTTTTTGAGTAATAGCCAAAGAATCATTATTATCCAGTTCCGATTTTTATCAATATCAACATATTAATTTAAATACTATATGTATATTTATTTAAATACTATATATACATTAAATGTGCGATTCTTTTCGCAGTCTACAGCAAGTTAGTCTTACAAAGACTATATCAAACACTCATTGAAACAACTACTTCCCGAGCTAATACCCCGACGGACATTGTGTTTGCTGTTACCTACAGTAACCTATTGCAAATGCAACCATTTGGGTCAAATTATTCAGGCCATCTATAGACGCGTTTCGAGACTTATCTCTCATCAGTATAGCTTTGCCATTCCCTGTAAACAATTTGAAAGAATCGCACTTTTAATGTTTAAAGTATTCTGCAACCAAGAATTGGCAACTTCATTTATACTTAAATACTATATATCTATTTATTTAAATACTATAGCTGGTGTTCGATAAAAACGCCTAATGCCATAACTCTGTTATATATAGATCGATTTGAAAAAACTAAAAGAACAAAGTCAATCGCAGTTTCAATACCATAAATTGACACTAATTATACATTTTTTCAAAATTAAGTTAATTGCCAAATAATTGTCAACCTTGAATTTTTAAATGGCTGCACATACTTTTTTATTTTATTATATTAGACATTGTTTTTCTGAATCCATTTATGCTCGATATATTGATTTTAATTTAAAATTTATGCTAGAAAAAAATTATAATAAATCTTGTTTGCATGTTTTTTTGGCAATAAATGTAGTGTGCCTTAAAACAACATTGAACTTTTAATACTGATCAAAATTTACAAATTGAATTAGTATGTATAATCAGCTTAGAAGATTCAACACATTTTGTCAATCAACTGAAGAAAATAAAGGCTAGTATTTTTTAACTTTACAATATATCAGTGTTTTATACGCGTGGCGCATGAAGTAAAATTTCGAGTTTAGAAAAGCCCCGTGAAAATTTGTCGAGGATCGCTGCGCGACCCTCGACAAATTTTCTACGCGGGGCTTTTCTAAACTCGAAATTTTACTTCATGCTTAGTCTGGGAGTGGATCGTCAAGATTTTCAACATGTCGAGATTTTCGATATTTCTAGATTTTTGTCGATTTATTCGCAGTTTGTGATTATATTAAATGCAACTTTAATATTTAATAAATATTGTTTTTTTTTAGGAATAGAATATTAACCCATTAAGAGCCAAGCAAATTATAAAGTCAACTCTAAAAGTTGATTTTAGGTAAAATTTTGCATCTTTTTTTTATGAATTCAATGAATGATTTATTATATTACATTAAGTTAAGTTCGAACGAGTGTTTTCCACTCCCAGATTAAGCATGAAGTAAAATTTTCAGGTTTTTATAAACTCAAAATTTTACTTCATGCGTCACGCTTATAAAACAATAATTTCAAGTGAGGTTTAAAATATACTAGTAAAGCAGTTTACTAAAGACTTATATTCTAAACTTCACATGAAATCAGTGTTTTGTACGCGTGGCGTATGAAGTAAAATTTCGAGTTTAGAAAAATCTGAAAATTTGGTTTGGTCGTCCCGTTTCGCAGAGCGACCAAACCAAATTTTCAGGTTTTTCTAAACTCGAAATTTTACTTTATGCTTAATCTGGAATTCTAACACTCGTTAGAAGCTTCAAATTAACCTCTTTTAAAACACAATTAATGTCGTAAAATTTACAGCGTATGCATATGTATTAGAGTGCTTCTTATCTGGCCTAAAAAAATTGTTTTTTTTAAATTTCTTGCATCACCCCTTTGTTAATATCCAAGACCTAAGAAACCCATGATGTTTTTTATATTTTTAATATCAAGTTTACGGGTCACTACTAGCAAAGGAATGGCTTTTATATATTTTTTTGTTGTTTTTTTCTTAAGATAGTTACAAAGTTACAAAATTATAACAACATTGAGCAAAATAAATAATTTGGAAAAGAAAAGATAATGAACTATCCTAACAATGTGCTTTTGTTGGCGAAAGGATGCTATTTTCTCTGATGTTTCACAACTAATATAAGCTATTGTATTTGTTCTTCAGTTGTTGTTGATTAATTTATTATATTCTTTAATTAACGCTGCGCCTCGTCCTTTAATATCATTTACGACACGCATAGAATGTATGATATTCCGGCAGCTTTGTAATCTTTATCTTTTTTCCTAAAGTAAAACTTTTTTTAAAAAACACTGAAGAAATTCAAAGAATAGTAAAATCTCAAAATTGTTGGTAGAGACGAAGACCTCGATATTTTTTTCAATCATGTGACTTGCATCCAAACTTAAGCGTTTAGGACTGAAGTCTTAGGGCCAGTTGCACCAAACACGTTGAACTGGTTCAGCTCTGAACTCGAGTTAAAAGTGACATTAGAATAATAGGAACTATCATCTTGAACTCGACTTTAGCTTGAACTCAAGTTCAACGTTTTCGGTGAAACTGGGCCTGAACCTTCTTTATTTAGAGCGATCGCCATTTTTTTGTTTCGTTTTGAAAGTAATATCTTCGTTGAAAAAAAGGTAATGCAACAGCTCTTCAGACAGGTACCATAAATGACCTAAGATCTTTTTTAAGTCACTTTTGCTACATCTTTGTTAATAGATTAAAAACTTTTAAAAGCTACAAGTCGTTTTTTTGTGGTGCCAAACATGCTACAGGAGCTTGAAACCAGCATGTCATAAATTACAAGAACTAAAACACAAATTTCAGTAATCGCTTTTAGATCCCGTTTTGTAAACTTAAATTGGTCTTTAAACATAAAAAGTTTCGAGCAGTAAATTAACTTTGCCATCCATCGTGGTCGATGTAGAGCAGTTGGGGAAATATATCCCTTGGTTAGAAACGCCTCCCAAAAATATAACTGTAAGTTTTAACAACTCTTTGTAGTTATCGCGATGTTGATAATCCTTCAGCTCTTTCTCAGTGAATTAAATTATGCTGCTTGCTATATTTTCCACACATCTTAAGGCGTCAAGATCTGACGAGACTGCGCTAAACTTGTTTTGATCAATATTAGGCCAAGCAGTTCTAAAACGTTTGAAATCCAATATATCGGGCCCACTAGGCCTACCAAGAGCTTGTAATACGACTGCTTTAAGATATGGTGCCGAAGAGCTAACCAAAGCATATATTTTTCCATATTCTGCTCTAATAGTATACAAGCACAATTTCTTAATCCGGTGTTGACCGCAGTAGTGTCGTAGCACAAATAAGTTCGCCTAAGTTCCAGGATAAAATACTTTTATGCTCAGCTGATGCACATAATTCTCCTGTTCCTTAACTAAGTTTAGAAAGTAATAAAAGGTAATTGACACCCCGTCCTGACACTAAAATGGGTAGACGATCCACAGTTTTGTGTCCAGTTATATCCTATATAAAATTACAGTCCCAATGAATAGTAAACTACATGTCTGCCTTAAAATCATTTTTGAAGTCTGTGCTACCTTTTGTCTTCTTTTTATCCGCTGGCGACGAATATACGATGAATTTATATTGAATTCGGCAGGATCGGATCCCGCACTTTTAAGCGTTTATGTTAAAACAACAACTGCCTTCCTGTCACTCATTTTTAGCAAAATCTAAACTAGCGGCTAAACGCTTATCAACAAGTTTTTCTTTCCACGTTTACGTTCACGCGAAAGTGGTTCTGCTGCCAAAGGTCCTGCCTCCACTGATATTTCCGATGCCGTACTTATTCTTTCTTCATCACTGCTGCTGGTAGTCGAAGAAGAAAGTGTGCCCTTTTCTGTTAAGGATTTCATACAGATCCTTTCTCGATTTAAAAGCCGTTCATACGCGGTTGTGCCTGCAGCTTTTTAGCTTATTTTTTTAAACTTGCCTTGTCTACACCACCAATGGAACCATGGCGTATTTTGTCATTAAGCGATCAAAAACCATTTCATTCTCAATGGTAATCTTGTTAAAAGCATCGGCATGAGCTATATCAAAAAGATCTAATTTATGTTGCCAATCTTTGCTTTGTAGTGCTTTAGAGCGTTTGGCTTTGTTCTTCTTATTTTTTAAACTTCTTGAATTTTGTCCGAATACTTGCTCGCTCCCATACTGCTATGACGTCGCAAGTTTATAGTGAAAACAATAAACTCAGCACTTCTCTTTTTCTTTATCAAAGTTGTTTGGTTTTATGAGCTGCAAGCGTAAAGGTATTTGTACGACATATAGCTACTCTATGGCGGATGCAACCTGCTTATTTTAAATGGATCGTCCTGTATATTATTAGGTTTTTGATTCCTTTATAAATATTGCGTGTCATTCGGTTCAAATCATTCGGTCCAAATTGTACTGTTTCAGAGAAAAATAGAGTTTGCAGTTGTTTCGTAAACTCCTTCTATAGGACATGGTAGTGGATGAGTTACGTTACTAAACGAATATCCAACTACCATAACAAGAACCATGAACAACGCCCTGAAAACTGTAGAATAGTGATTTTTCAGGTCAAGATTTAATCTGAACTGACATGTGAGTGCATTCAAAACCTAACGAAACTGGCGACTGTAAACACCGTAACACTACGGTGGACGCCAGGACGTACAGGGGAGGATGTCAACGAGAAACCCAATGCTCTGGCAAAGATTGGATCACGTAGACCCTACATTGGACCAGAACGATGCCACTGATCCCCAAAAAGACAATAAGACCAAGCGCAAGAGAGTGGACCCTGAAAAGACTCATCGAGCGCTGGAATAACCTAGCAGGGAACATACGCAATAAACTACTGCTGGAAAACACTGGCAAGAAGTAGCAAGTATGGTTTTTAGACTCAGGACAAACAACCTTTGAACAATGGGCACAGCACCCTGCACACTGCACCCTGAGCAAACATCTGCATAATATGAAATTGTTTACAGAAGATCCAATATGCAGACTATGCTATGAAGGGAATGAAAACGACTCATATGTACCATTCGAGTGCGAGGCACTTACCACCTAGAGGAAAGAAAACCTTGTCCAAGTGAATTCAATTCACTTCGCAAAGGGAGAGATGATTGAAAATGTGCTAACGAAACTAAACTTTTTAGTTAACCACGGCAATCGAAAAGTTTAGTTTCATATATATATATATATATATATATATATATATATATATATATATATATTTAGGTTTTCGCGAGCAAAATATAACTTGCTTGAGTTTTTTGGGCTGCTTTCTCGCGTTGGTTGGTTTCTTTGCGCTCTACGTTTCGGCAGCATCACTTCTGCCATCCTCAGGAGCTTTTTTGTATACTGAGTGATGGATGTCACGTTCAAAGAAACCAACCAACGCGAGAAAGCAGCCCAAAAAACTCAAGCAAGTTATATATATATATATATATATATATATATATATATATATATATATATATATATATATATATATATATGTATATATATAATATTTCTGTCCTAGCACCGCAGCCACATGGCAGAAATAACCATCACTTTTGTCCCCCTAACTGTAACCTGCGTTTTAATCAATAAATGTCAAATAACTCCTAAACGGTACAACTTCGGTTTTTAATAAAAATACAATGCATCCGTTACTGTCTTAATGGCGCACTTTGTATACATACAAATATGTTTAGGTTATGCACTCTTAAAGTCGAACAACTTTGGTGCATACACATTTTTTAAAAGATATTTTCCGAGAAGGCACTATTTTATTTTATTCTATCAACGAATTTTTAACCCTTTCAATTACAAAAATGTCGTATAAAAAGCGCAATAACAATTTAAAAAAATAAAGTATGAGGGTTCACTTTTTCTTAAATTGTTATTCGCGTTCTTCACGTGACTTAGGGTAATAATGCTCATCCGTGCGGGACTTTATCCGTTTCGGGCGGCCCGAAAAATGCGCCGTCAGCGGGGTCAGAACGATGCCGTAAATTCGATTTTAAATTGCGCATAATATTAGAAACTCGAGAATGGGGAGTACCATTCTTGCGCCCGGGTAGCAGATAATTGAGTGCCGGGTAATGAGGTTAAATTGGGGTCGTCTTTCATCCGCTATGAGACGTTATGAAACTCGCAGGAGTCTGTTAAATGCATATCTATCTTAAGCGACTACTAGCTTCTTATTAGCATTAAAGTTTATGCTCTCGCTTACAGAAATAATAAAAGGTTTTAGTATTGAATTACCGGTAAATCGGTTCAACAGTTTATTAGTAAATTTTAAGGCTAATAAAAGTTACCGGTCATTTACCAATGTTTTGCTTATTTTCTATAAAATACAAAATGTATGTTCTTAGATCAATAATACTAGGTGTGTTTGCTAAGGTTGGAAATTCACATGTTATTTGGCCATAAGAATGAACAACGATTAATCTTCCACAACTTATACATATTGCACATTGAAGCTTGCGAATAAATTGACTCTATTCTTTTATTCTTTAAAAAAAAAAATCTTAAATTATATCTAAATCAACTAATGGAACACTGATAAATGATCACATAAATCCGTGCAATACTTCCATAGAAAACATTTCTTCTCCATATTGCTTTAATTTATTAAAGTAATTATTATAAACATGTTGTATTAAATAGATTAATCTAAAATAAATGATAAATAAAATTAATCGTTGCTTAGAAATCTCCATAAGAGCAATGTAAATTTTCATTATGCTTTTAATAAATAGAGGCAGCAGCATGCTATTTTAGTAATATCTTAAAATTATACTGTAATTTCCAAACACATGTGAAAAGAAATTGTGTTTGATATGTGGAATTCATGTACGGCATTTGTCGCGACAAGGGTTCCCGGTGCGCGGCCTTGAATTGCGAATGTTATTTTTCTGCCGCGGACTGTTCATTGATTATGTTTTTGATACACAACAAAGAAAGACATTATTAAAATATTTCCCAATACGATCTTTAAATATAAGAGCATTTCTAGATTCATGTTTTGTATAGGAATGTGGAATGCCGGTATATGTTGATTCAAGTGATGAGTCAGAATAACTGTATTGTTTCGAGTTTACGTGAAGTGATTAATCACAAATAGAAAGACTGTTATTCCTTACTTCACTTTTTATTTTTATGTTAGATGTACATTTCGAGACACAAGGTGCTCATTATCAATAACAAACTGTTTGTTATTGATAATGAGCGCCTTGTGTCTCGAAATGTACATCTAACATAAAAATAAAAAGTGAAGTAAGGAATAACAGTCTTTCTATTTGTGATGAGTCAGAAAAACCTTTTTCATTTATTTACCAAATTGAATGTGCGACATTCGGCGATTTGATCACCGAGGCACTTAGTCAGCTTAGCGTCCAGAGTTCAAATTGGGTTATTGCAATTTCTCATTTTTTGTACGGTTTAGCCTATTCAGCTTGAAGTGTCGCCTACCCAGCTTAGAGGGTAGACCTCCTCTCGTTTCGCATCTATTTCTTTTGTGTGCTTCATTGCAATTTACCAAATTAAGGAGTGCAGCACGGGACAGTCATGTACAAAATTTGATTTTTGATAGTAATCATTTAAATCACTTGTGTAGTTGCAAATAACATGAATATATATTTCATGTTGTCAGAATGTAACTGTTTGTCTACAATATAATACAGGGAATTTTTTCTTTTAGGTAAACATGTGCATAAGCTGTACATTTTCCGACATGCGTTGTTTTTTAAAAGTGTTCAATTTGAAGCTAAAAACGAGTGTTTTCCACTCCCAGACTAAGCATAAAGTAAAATTTCGAGTATAGAAAAGCCCCGTGATAATTTGTCGAGGGTCGCGCTGGGCTTTTCTAAGCTCGAAATTTGACTTCATGCGCCACGCTTATAAAACACTGATTTGAAGTGAGGTTCAAATATACATAAATGTCACAGTATTTTAGTGTTTTATACGCGTAGCGTATAAACAGTCCGCGGCATAGGCTCGCCGCTCTAATATGTTTCTACCCTAAGAAAAGCAATGTCCAACAGCTGGAATCCATTTACAATGACAGAAAACAAATAATCGAGCTTTAAAACAATCTTTAAAATTAAACCCACTGATTGCGTTTTATCTAAATAAATTATTTACTCATTTAATCACCATCCTAATGCCGATGTTAATTAGCCGATGTTTATTTCATGTAGATTTCGTGCGCAGATATTTCCATTTAGAGTTCGAACCGTTTGTGCATTTATTTGTTTGTCGGCGTGTGTGTGTTTTCTTGGCAATGTGATGCGGATTTAATTCAAGCAAAGTTCTTAATTAAAGCAGTGGACCGTTGAGTGCACTCGCGGTAAATTCAGTAAATTGCTCGCTTGATAAGCCAGACAAGGCGGTATGTCTCCCTCTCTCATCGCCTCCACTTCCACGAGATTCGATTTTCAATTTTCATCGTTCTGAATTAATGCTCTCAGGACTCGATAAAGGTTATCTATTTTCAGGCAGGCGCGGTTTGCTGAGGTGAACTGTTCAACATTTAATAAAGTTAAGAACGAATGGAACGACTTTAGGGAAAACATTCACAAACATAGCATGATCTGGTATACGGATGGTTCTAAATCAGACACAGGTACTGGATCAGAAATCTACAATGAAAACATGAAGACATATGCCCAATCGTTGGGCTGCCTGGCATCAGTCTTTCAAGCCGAAATATACGCAATTATAGAATGTGCGAGAACCAACATAGAGAAGGACTGTCGTGACAGGCAAATCTATATTATGTCCGATAGCTAGGTGGCACTGAAGGCTCTAAAGAGCCAAAAGACTTCATCCAAACTGGTGTTGGTCGACACACTGAATCACCTGGCGAAACAGAACAAGGCCACACTTGTCTGGACGCCGGGTCATTCGGGTATCGAGGGAAATAAAAAAGCTGACGAGCTGACCTGAACCTGTCTTGGGAATCACAAAAAAGTCGAGTCGCCTAGAAGTCAGAAAGTGGATTCGCAACAAACACAAGGAATACTGGGTAAACAGACCAAGCCTTGACCACAGTAAGGCTATTATAAATGAATCTAACTCTAACCAAGCTGCAGAACTAAGTAAGGCACAGCTAAAAACAACTATAGGACAACTAACAGGCCGCATGACTGTTAAAGAGCACCTAACGAAACTCGGTCTATACAACGGCGATACCAGTTGTCGGCTCTGTGATAGGGCACCGGAAACAACAATGCACATTCTGTGTAGCTGCAATGCGCTGGAAAACAAAAAACAGCTTATATTTGGAAACAATAAAATGGTACCAAATGATTTCCACACGCAACCCCTGAAGGACCTGCACAAGCTAGTGTAGGAGACCGAGTTTGGAATAATTGCGTAAGTAAGACAATATGGGGTAGTACAATAAGCCACCTAGGCTGCAGTGCATCCGGATCCGCAAGGAAGTTAAGAACTGTCTTCATAGGAAGAGTCTAAATTGAAGAGCGAGGTGTATCATATACAGAGAAAATGTTACAAAAAATCAAGAGTTGAAACATACAAAAAAAACATTTCACCCTTTTTTTGCTATGCATAACACTTCCCCTATCCTTGTTCGGTCCGCTGACCGAGAGAGGAGAGTCGTAAATGTACAGCGACACGCGACGGGCAATCTCGCGCCACCTCGGCGATTAGTTAAGTAGTGACGATTACCTCGGAACTACACCCTCAGGAGAAGCTGTAAGGACCCGGATATCGACACACCAAAGGTCAGTTTGCTCTAGCTACCGTTCCCTAGCAATTTCTCCGACTTTGTTGTCGGCCGCCGCAAAAAACCGCTATGAAATTCACGGCAGCTCCCGCTGCGAGTTACAATATTTCATAGGGCACAAACCCCCCCAAACAATTACTATTAATAATAATTCGAAGGAATGAAGTTTACAACTTTTTTTGCAATGATCATGATCAAATTTGATTATATGACTCAGTAACAACAATAACGCTTACTTATGTCTTGAAAATAGTCTAGAAACCATGATTGTTTTCGAGAGTGAAAGATATCATAATTGACTGTGCACCAAGAACGCAACAAGCGATTCCAGAACGACAGGAATAGAACGCGTTGCGGAATTTTATTGGCGTTTCACTGTGTCGGTTTAAATTAATTTTGGAATGAGCTCATAATTTATTATCCGCCGCGGTCTCGCAAACAATTATGCTCGATGTGTCCTACTAGCGTTCGTGGAAAAAATTAAGTTAGTATGAATCAACGTATAATTTAAGAAAACATAAAGACTTTAAGAAATAAATGAAATACCTTAATTTTACCAAAAATGTACTCTAAATAAAATTAAATTAAATTAAGATCCAATGAAATAACCTTTAAGTCCAATGAAATTACAATGACGTATAAGAGATGTTAACCCATTTAGCTTCATTGATGGAATACCGCAAGATTTTTAATTTTTTGTTTATTATTTTATTTGACTTAAGAATATGTAGATAAAATGTAAATATATTGTTATTTAAATATTTTGATTATTACTTATTTAAAAAAAATGTTTTAGGTGTATTTCTAACTTCACAATAGTTCAGTGTTTTATAAGCGTGGCGCATGAAGTAAAATTTCGAGTTTAGAAAAGCCTGAAAATTTGGTTTGGTCGCTCCGCGCTTCCCGCTTAGCGACCAAACTAAATTTTCAGGCTTTTCTAAACTCAAAATTTTACTTCATGCTTAGTCTGGGAGTGGAAAACACTCGCTCCAAACTTTAAATTTAACGCATTTAAAAAATCAGCTAATGCCTTAATATTTACAACGTATACATTATGTATATTTAAAAGCAAAAATCCCAGTTATGTAATATAATAAGTCATTCATAGAAATAAGAAAAAATAGTGCAGAATTTTACATAAAACCAACATTAAGAGTTAACCGTATAATTGATGGGCCGTTTATATGTTAATTACATATTCCAATTTTTGTTGTAAATTTTAATTTCCGATGTTTTTATGATAGCTTTTAATTTGAAGCTTCTAACGAGTGTTTCCAATCATTGATTAAGCATGAAGTAAAATTTCGAGTTTGTAAAGCCTGAAAATTTGGATTTGCCGGGGCGCGCGAGCCAAGCGAGCGCGCACCGGCAAATCTACATTTTCAGGCTTTTCTAAACTCGAAATTTTACTTCATGCGCCACGCGTATTAACCACTGATTTCAAGTAAAGTTCAAAATATTGATAATTTATTTTAAAATTTCCCTGCCTTTAACTTATAACACTTACTTTCTAATAATAACTTATTTCTTTTCTTATATAAACGTAATATTTAAGTATTTATTTGAACATTTAAATATTCGAATGCTCAAACACTTAAATATTGGAATATTTGACTATTTAAATATTTGAATAATTAGAATATTCGAATAATTCGAATACATTTTTGGATGAATATTCGAATACTTAAATTTAAAAAATTCCCAGTCTTAGTTTCTTTAGAAGTTTCGAAAGATTTTATATATTATAAATATTCTTAATTCCGGTATTTGCATTCGATTTAGCGAATAGTCACTGATTATTTGATATTCGAATTTTGGATAATCTTATCGATTTTAAAGTTAAAAAAGTTTTACTCCAGATGAGTTTATTTCTACTTTTAATTATATTGTTCTTTACGACATAAATTCGCGATTTCAATTTGATGATAAATTTGCGATTTTATTTTTTTCTGAATTTAGTTTTAAATAAACAGTTCTTTTTTAATATATTGATAAATTCGCGTTTTCTATTTAATTTTGATTCTTCTGATTTATTGCCCTTGATAACAAAGCCGTTTTAACCAGCCTCCGTTATTTTAGTTCCTTTTTTAAGTTACAGATCTGGCGATTTGTACTTTGATCTCTGTAAAATCATCGACTATTTTTTTAACTACGTTTAAATAATAAAATAACATAAAATATAATAATTAGTAACGAAATAAATGATATTCAACAAGTGTAATTAAATTATTCAGCGCGAGTGTACTTTAAAAAAAAAGCGAAAAAACGATTCGTTTTTATACCGGGTGAATATTTCAAAACCGAACATAGGAAATTAACATGGAATTTTTTTTTCGCAGGTTACTGCTATCCATTTTAACCTAAAGGCTTTATTATGACACTTATCTAAAGAAGATTGTTTTCCTGAATCAATAATGTGCGAGTTAGTTAATTTTCTGTAATAAATTCCATAAACCATTTCATAAACCATGTTGAACCATAACTCGTAAGATAATAAAGGGATTCAAACATCATACAAGTGATTCATTATGTCGTTGGCGACTATGATTTTAATATTGATAATTAAATAAAAGTCACTTGGTTTGTTTCACTACTATTTTTTGTTCTCTCCGACTAGTTTCGACTTATCTTCATTCTCAAGGAGTAAGATTTCCAACATATCTCCTTGATAATGACCTAAGTTCGAAACTAGTTGGAGTAAACATAAAAATAAATCAGTGAAACAAACCTAGTGTTTTAATCAAAGTTCTACTATTTCCAATTTTCTTTACTGAAATTAATTGGAAATTGAAAAAAATTGAAAAAGCTCTGGTTGAATGTCTGTGTATGTAAAATTCAGGAAACTTCATTAGTATCGATCGCATCGTGTTTATTAGAAAATTTATTATACAATAATAACATAAATACATTTTAATAAATGGCAATACGTGAAAGAAGTTACATTACATTGTCTTTTCCAAGCTAGATATCCTGGTTTGGCCGTGCCATTTCTGCAAATGCAGGACCAATCTTAGTAAGCTTAAAAATTTGCCTGAAAATTTAGTTTGGAAGCTTCGCTTCGCTACGAGACCAAACAAAATTGTCAGGCTTTTCTAAACTCGAAATTTTACTTCATGCATAACGTATGAATGAAAACACTTGTTAGTACCTTTAAAATAAACGCTTTGTAGAAACAAGGAATATCTAAAATTTACAAAGTATACATCAGAATATCTATACTTAAGGTTGCGATTTATTATAGATAAAATCCAACGTTTTTGGTAGTCACTAACTAGTTCCAGCACTATTCATGTTCTGATTATGGGACAATATTACATCATACATCAAAATAATCCTAAAACTTGGGGGATTTTAATGTCACCAATTTGAAACGATTAAGATATTTAGTTGTTTTGTACAAAAATCCTGAAAATAGATATTTTTTGTCATTTATTTACTTGTTTTTAGGCAACAAAAACTTGTACTACGTGAAATTCAAGAGTGTCCGTACATTCTGCATTTAATTAGCTCAACATTCATTAAAAACATGTCTATGATATATTACGTTTACCTTTTTATGCTGGAAATAGAAATATAGATCTATCGCACTCTAGCCAATGGCTGGGCAGAGTCTGTCTCACTCTAGTAAACCGAAACCTTAAAAGAAAATTTCCAGTATATTCGGACAATGATGTTTTAAAATAAACAGATTTCCTTCCCGGTACACTTTGAGAAAAAGCAATGGAGTATAATTCACTATTTGTTCATAATTTGGCATTATATTTGGTTCGTGTTGAGCTTGAGTTTTTTTGTAAATAGGTGTAAAACTAACAAATAAAAGTAAATGCTTAGTACTTACGATAAAACTGATTGGATTACCCGTATAGAAACCCATCTTCGCAAAAAGAAAACTCACCTGCAACAGAAAAAAAAGAGCATTAACGTCAAATGGTATCTAAGCACATTCACAATTTCATTTAATCGAATTCCGGACGAAACGAGATTGGCAGTAACGGCCTGTGAATTTTTGCACCTTCCCCATTGGCTCCAGCGCACTCAAACTCCTCCGTTTCGCGATTTTTTCCTCTTAATCCCGGCTTAAACCGCCCAAGCGCCCGCATCTCGCTTAAAGACGGGATTTTATTTTATGGACTGCGCGCGGACACTCGCAGTGTCCCCGCAATAAAATTTTATACGCGACTGATTTATACTTCCCGCGCCGTTTTACGATCAATCCTCGACAATAAAAGGTGGCGACCCTAACGAGTGTCCACCCAGGGATTTTCTTTTTGTTTTTCCTCCTTCGCCTCCTCTCTTCCCCGGGACGGATACTTTAGCAATAAAACTGCGAGGTTTTATTGCCTACTTATCTGACGTGTCTAAGTATGGTGGTTCGAATTGCTTCAAATGTGGGTATTGAAAGTGAAAACTTTATATGGCCGAAAGATATTGCATTTGATTTATGTGCAATATCTTTCGATCAATATTATTTATACACCTTTAAAGTTATTATTTATGATTTTTACTTTATCAAACTAAGATTTTGATACATCTTTGCGTTTTTGACATTCCTGAGTCCGATAAACGTATTTTTGAAATTACGTTTACATGTTTAGACTTTTAGGCTCAGTTACACTAAAACACGTTGAACTGGTTTATCTTTATACTTGAGTTCAAGATGACAGTTCCTGTTGTTCTAATGTCACTTTGAACTCAAGTTCAGAGATGAGCCAGTTCAACGTGTTTGGTGCAACTGGCCCTTAGACATTTTATATTTAGTTTCTGCTATTAAATTGTAGATCTGTATCAACTTTAGACTACATTTCGAAAACTGAAAGTGGAAATTTACTCGTAACAGCAATATTTAGTTTATTTATAAATACGTTAAGTTAGAATTATGTTCATATGTCTCCGTCAGTCCGTTTATCTGTCTGTCTGTGTATCAGTAAACACGAAAACTCAAAAACGCAATGATTTAAACTTTTAGACTAAACTTTTAACTAAGTTTCGAAAACCGAATGTAGGAATTTAGTCGTAACAGAAATATTTAGTTTATCAAGAATATGAATTTGTGTTCAGTACTTTTTCATTCACCGGATAACTACATGCGCGTATCAGGTTTAACGCCATCATCAGTATAGTCCCGAACCAGTGGTATATAATGATAATAATACTTTATTTAACGCTAACCGCTGCATTTACAAGATATTATATAAGTAGATTTAAGTACACAATATAAAACAAATAAGTATACCACAGACAAATAAATGGAGGCAAATAACACATAACAAATTAAGTCATTCACTATGCCTTAGCTGGGCCTTGAAAGTTAAATAGGGAATCCCAACCACCCCGAATGAGGTGTTAACGTTTCTGGGGATCCGAGTCATGGAACCATGCATGCCATAATTAGTCCTGTGATGATTCACGTGCAAGAAGTTGTTACATCTCAATTCACGACTTGGTACATTAATATTGACTAAATTTAGTAGATGTTCCGAGTCAATTCGCCCATTCAATAATTTAAACGTAAATGCAAGGTCCATTCTCTTCCTCCGAGTATTCAACGAAGCGAGGCCAACGTATGCACTGGATTGCTGGGGTATAAGGTATATTCCCGGAATACTAAGTTTAAATGCCACAACTTTAGTAAATTTGTTTTGTACTGATTCCAATCTATCTACATGAGTCCATATGAGGCAATAATATTCAAGATGTGATCTTACCAACGCGTTGTATAAGATAACTGGGGCACGTATGTTGCTAAAATCACACGTACTCCGCTTAACGAACCCTAGAATTTTATTTTATTTTATTGGCCTTATTTATTGTGTAGTCAATATGTAAGTTATATATCAGGTTAGGGTCTAATATTACCTCGAGGTCCCTTATGTAATTCACCCTACTAAGTGAAATATCGTCCAAATTATTGATGTAATTAATAGGTGTTTTACTACGTGAGAAAGGCATAAACTGACACTTATTAATATTAAGTTTCATATTGTTAGACACGCACCAAGTGTGAATTAAAGACACATTGATCTGGATAATAGAACAATCATCTGTTCCACTGATTTTCAAAAATATATTTAGATCGTCTGCAAATAGCAAATGCGGGCAGGTAAGTACTTCACATAAGTCGTTGATAAAGATGGTAAATAGTAATGGTCCCAGATGGGAACCTTGGGGTACACTTAACAGACAGCCCTGCCAGTTAAATATGACTTTATCTATTTCAGCAAAGAGTCGCCCATACCATAACCACGCAATTTTTGCAATAAGATAGAGTGACATACGCAATCAAAAGCTTTGCGGAAATCTGTGTAAATAGAATGCACTTCAGCTCCACTTTCGATAGCCTTGGCAATGTAATCAGTGAAAACAAGAAGATTAGTTTGTGTTGAACGACTCGTAAAAAACCCATGCTGGTTTTGGATAATAATATTACGAAAAGCGTCAGCCAACTGATTATATAATAATTTCTCAAAGACCTTGGGTATGACAGTATAGAAATTGACCTATACTTACTTACGTTGGATTTAGAACCGGATTTGGGGATTGGTGTTACAAATGATAATTTCCATTCATCAGGGAAGATACCAAAAGTTAAAGATTGAGAGAACAGTTAGTATACTGGATTGTAAAGCGAATTACTACAATAACGAAGAAATATCGGAGGAATATTGTCAGGGCCAGAGCCAGAAGTAACCTTCAACCTTGAAAGTTCAAATAATACTTGATTGGGAGTTGTATACACGTTATTTAAGTTTGTTGTTAAATTAGCAGTAAAAGCTGTCAGTGTTTCATCAGTATCTGGAATGTAAACAGAAGAGAAGTACTTCGTAAATAAATTTGATATGTTGTCACCTGCTGTAGCACTATCGTCTTTATAAGTCATAATCATTGGAATACCAGATGATTTATACTTATTATGAACAAAAGACCAAACAGACTTAATGTTATGGGAAATGGAAAGTTCAATGTTATCCAAATACCGTCTGTAGTACAGCATTGTTTCAGTTTTATATTGGGTTCTAATACATGTAAATAATTTGTAGTCAGCCGAATTTGAGGTTACTTTCCATTTTTTGTAAGCTTCTTTTTTAGATTTTATCATAACAATTAACTTTTTCGAAAACCAGGAAGGATAACAATCAAACTTTACAGGTTTTTTGGCACATACAGATCAGTTACAAAATAAATGATATCATAGAAAATCAGACTAGCAGAATTAATATCCAAGCACTTACATATAAAGGACCAATTACAAGAATACTTAACATCTTTGAGCATTTATTATGGCCATGCAATTTATGTAGTGATTAGTTTGATTTTAATTGAGTCACCAAATATTGTGAAGATTTTCAAATGTGTCAAATAAAAGTTGCAGAAATAGCCTGGCGCATCCACCAAAAAGGACAAAAGAACATGCCTTAATCGAAATTAATGGTCTAAAGAACTTCCAAGGTGTAGTACTAATACAGAAAACATTTTCTGTGCACTTGTGATATGGCTTAGGTCAGAACACAAAAAGAAAAAATGTTGTCCGTCATAGAAAATTATATATTTTAACAATTTTCTAGATAAAAATCCGTAATTTTCTTTATTGTACAGAAAGCATGTACAATACAGACAATTGCGGATTTAATAAAGCTAGTGTTCATGTACAGCAAGACTTACTACCTGGGATATGTAACTTGAGTCGATTTTTGAGCTTAACTCAGCAAATTAAGAAAAACAATCGTCCGCCGTATGAAATTAATCATTTCAACAATTTTCCAGATAAAAACCAATAATTTATTTAATCAATATTGAGAAGTGTTTCAATGTTTTATACAACACTATTTTAATATTTCTGCGACTTTTTGTTCTAATTTATTTTCTTATTGTACACGTTTTCTAAGGATACAGTTTCTTTATGTCCAGTAAGAATTTTCCACTTGGGATATGTGTGTTTCGATTATTAGCCTTAACTAAGCCAATTAAAAAAACAGTAATCTGTCATAGGAAATCGATTATTTTAACAATTTTCCTGACAAAAAAATCTGTTATTTTTTTTTATTGCATATGCTTTCATATGCAGGAGCGGATCCAGAGAGTAATTTTATTAAGGGACAATTATTTTTTTTAGACAGTTTTAAAATTTAGGTTAAATTCCACTAATTAATTACTCCTTTAGAATTTTACATGTTTGTTAATTTAGTAAATTTTTACATTTTTGTCAATTGGTCCTAATTTTTACAGTTCTGAAGTTTCTGTAAAATTTTATGATGTGTGTAGGTTAGGTTAGATTAGGTTAGGTTAGGTTAGGTTAGGTTCCAATGGCAGCAGTTTGACCGCTCACTTAGGCCCAAGGACCCCTTGTAATACCATAAGGGTAAAAAGGAGTCAGATCTTCCTTCCCTTCCCACCTATACAAACCAATCCGAGCACCTAATGAACCTGATCAGATTTCTCACGTCTAGAGGTGTGAGGTCCGTTAGTCCATTCGCGTAGTAGTGCATACCAAGGTACTTGATCCTTTTCCCTTCGAGAGCAGTACCGTCTCTTCCTCCTCCACATCCAGGCATCCTCTGCAAAAGGCGTTGTGCTCAAGACCCATCTTTTGTGCATGTCTGCCTAGGAGGCAGTGGCCCGCGAGGATGCCTACCGCCTTCTTTATGTCTATTCTGCTAAGTACAATTATTCTTTTGCTGTTTATAGTATCCCATATAGGCCATAGCTGCCTTGTTATGAGACACGTATCTTCTTCTCTCCACTTATGGTTGACCGATGCTATCATCTGGTCCCTAAGTAGTCTCTTGCATTCCACAAGAGGAATGTGGGTGGAGAGTTCAGTACAAAGGTCCTTCATTCTTGCCCCCTTCCTTGCAAAGTCGTCGGCAATTGAATTTCCCCTGATATCACTGTGACTAGGTACCCACATGAGTCCCACGTCCCAGTTATTTGCAAGCCTATTTAGCGATTTTTTACAGTCTCTGGCCACCTTCGAGGTGCAGTACGGACTATTCAGTATCTTAATGGCGGCTTGGCTATCAGTAATGAACCTGATGCGGTTCGTCTGAAGGTCATTTTTGTGGATCCAGTCCACTGCCAATCGGATGGCCATGATCTCTGCCTGAAGAATTTTACAGTGGTTTGGGAGTCTAAAAGACTTTTTGAGGTTGAAATCTTGTGAGAAGATTCCTCCCCCTACTGTGTTTTCAGACTTGGAATCATCCGTAAACAGCCAGACGTCCTTGCCTTGAACTATCTTGCCCTCTAACCATTTGGTTTTGTCCGGGATGGAACTGAAGAACTTATTTTCAAAATTAAGTTCTGGAGTGCAGTTGTCAGTCTTCAGGGAGATATCGACAAGCTCATTCAGGATCCTTCCATGGCCCTGTTTGCTAGTGCTTCATATCCCAACTGAGTTGATTCTGATCTATTTACAGTAGAGGTCGACTGGAGCTAGATTTAGTATTATATCTAGCGCTTTAGAGGGGGTGGACCTGGCCGCCCCCGTTATGAGCAATTCGGCGGCTCTCTGAGCCTTGCCGAGTGCAGTTTGGTGGATCCTTTTGTCCAGGGCAGTCCACCAAACTGCGGCCCCGTAGAATATAATGGGCCTTACCACGGCCGTGTACATCCAGTGAACAACGGTTGGTTTCAGTCCCCAGTCCTTGCCCACTGCTCTTTTACAGGAGTATAGCGCGACGAGCGCTTTCCGTGCTCTCTCCTGGATATTGGGCTTTCAACTAAGCTTCCTGTCGATTAGAATGCCCAAATATTTAGCAGTTCCGTGTCGTTTAGAGTAGGAACTTTGAAGTTCGGTACTTTATGCATTCTGGTGAAGAGTACAAGCTCAGTTTTGACGGGGTTTACCCCCTAGTCCACACTTCTCACACCAGCGGGTTACTTAGCGGAGTGCCCGCTCCATTAGTTCGGATAGGATATTTACGTTCATGCCAGAGACCGTAAGAGTCACATCGTCAGCGTAAGCAATTGCCCTACACCCTACAGACTCTAGTTCTTTCAGTAGGTCATTTATGACTACGTTCCATAGTAGCGGAGAGAGGACCCTTCCCCCTTTTGAGGGGTACCCCTATTAACCTCTCTTCTTGAGTGTGAGCCACCCAGCGAGGAGACAACGTGCCTCCCCGTCAGCAGCTCCCCTATGAAGAGGCATATCTACTCATTCATATGCAGGTTTCTGAGGGCAGACAGAATTGCTTCTGGATGCACAACGTTGAAGGCTCCTTTAATATCCAGAAATACCGCCAACGTAAACTTCTTATTGCACATGGACTTCTCAACCTGGCTAATGAGGGCGTGCAGCGCCGAGTCCACTGATCTGCCCTTAGTATAAGCGTGTTGGCTAGTTGACCAAAGGTTTGGATTGATGCGTTCCTTTATGTACGCTTCAACTAGTCTCTCCAACGTTTTGAGTGAGAAGGACAATAAGCTGATTGGCCTATAGTTCTTCGGTGTTGAATAGGTTATTTTTCCTGCTTTAAGTATAAACACCACATTTGTCTCTTTCCATCTCTGAGGGATGTACGATAGAGTTAGGCAGGCTTTAAATATTACTTCCAATCAGGGATTTATAATATATGAGGCTATCTGTAATTCAGTAGGAATGATCCCATCAGGGCCTGCAGCTTTAAAAGGCTTGAAGCTTTTCACACTGCAAGCCAGTTTGTGCTCACTCAAGATATCATGTATGGTGCAGCTCCTCCTGGGAGCCGGGCGATTCCCTTTTCCGCCAGAGTCGGAGGAAAAGTGGGTATCCATCAGCACCATTAGGGTTTCCTCGCGTGAAGTGGACCACACCACCCTGCTTCATGAGAAAACTCGGGATAGCTGGGTTTTCCGATAGTATCTTTCTGAGCCAACTGGCCTCGGAGATTTCCTCAATTTTGTTGCAAAAGGTTCTCCAAGAGGCCCTTTTTGCCTGTCTAACAGCCTTCTTAAAGGCTCTTAGGCTGTCCTTATACAGAGACCATTCGCTGGTTTGTTTTGCCCTGTTGAACAGCCTATTGCATTCCTTCCTTAAGGAGGAAATCTCCTGGTTCCACCATAGAGGCTTCTTTTTGACTCGGTACACTTTACCGGGACAAGCAGCCCCCATTGCCTTGCTGCAGGCCTCTCTGAGGGTAGTTACCAGGCGATCCAACTCCCCCTCAGTGTTGGGTCTACGTGGTGTATTTCTAGGCAGAGCCCCAATAAGGACGGTCCTATAAGAGTCCCAGTCCGTATGATGTGTGTAGGTTTTAACGATTTTATTTAAAATAGTAATGAGTATTTAGAATTTGTGATTTTTGTTAAATATTAATACACAAGTTTACTCTCACATACAAACATTTGTAAAATTATTTAATTTAATCCGTTCAGCCCTGGAATGTTTCTGGTGCCCAAAAAAATGTTTTGTACACTGCATATTATTTAATACTACCTCAGATATACAGAGAGTTTTTCTATAAAGTATACATACCTCAACACCAAACCAAATTTTCAGGTTTTTCTAAACTTGAAATTTTACTTTATGCGGCACGCGTATAAAATGCTGATTTAAGGTGAAGTTCAAAATATTCTACTAAAGCAGTATACTAAAAACGTGTATTCTGAACATCACATCACATCAGTGTTAAGTACGCGTGGCGTATGAAGTAAAATTTCGAGTTTAGAAAAGCCTGGAAATTTGGTTTGGTCCCTCTGAGCTTCGCGTTACGCGACCAAATCAAATTTTTAGGCTTGTCTAAACTTGAAATTTTACTTCATGATTAGTCTGGGAGTGGAAAACACTCGTTTAAGACTTCAAATTAAATCGTTGGGTATTCGTTGTTTTTACAAATATTTCAAATTGTACTTTCAAACGAGTGTTTTCCACTCCCAGATAGGGCATGAAGTAAAATTTCGAGTTTAGAAAACCATAAGAGTTTTGGTTTCAAGTATACATATCTCAATATACTGTATACGCTGTAAATCTTCGTATTCGTTGTTTTCACAAACATTTCAAATTAAACTTTCAAACGAGTGTTTTCCACTCCCAGATTAAGCATGAAGTAAAATGTTCAGGCTTTTCTAAACTCGAAATTTTACTTCATGCGCCACGCGTACTAAACACTGATGTGATGTGATCTTTAGAATACACGTTTTAGTATACTGCTTTAGTAGAGTATTTTGAGATTCACCTTAAATCAGTGTTTTATACGCGTGGCGCATGAAGTAAAATTTGGAGTTTAGAAAAGCCTGTAAATTTGGCTTGGGCGCGACCAAACCAAATTTTCAGGCTTTTCTAAACTCCAAATTTTACTTCATGCTTAATCTGGGAGTGGAAAACACTTGTTTAAGACTTCAAATCAAACTATAAAAATTTTAGTGGTGGCAAATGCCACTATCAGGGCCGAAAGGGATAATAATACTAATTACTTTTTTTGTATTCACTTTTTTATTTTTAAGGTGACTAGTTTCGACTCGTCAGCTAGCCATTATCAAAAAAATACCTAAAATTTTTAGTACCACTAAAAGCAGGGCTTCTCAATCGTTTTCAGCTCGCGCTAAGCCCTCCCCCCTGATTTAATTTGGGTTTTTTTAGTTAGATTGAAACAGTGTTATAGTCTTATTTCATTTCACCTACTCTTTAGTAGGTTAAGAAACCCTGCTCTATAGTAAATTTAAGATTTGACAATGAAATTAGGGTTTGCAAGTCATCCAAAACTTGTTGTAAGGAATGACCTTTTATCGAAAAATAGACAATAAAAAAAATGGTTCCTATCCGGGCAGTAATCCGGGGAAACACGGTACAAATATAGAGTTAATTTTAACTTAAACGTCTGTGTTATCATCAGAATTTGTCAGTGCTTTGTTAGAACCATCTGTAATTTCTTGTTAAATATTTCTTCTACCGTTAATTTTGTTTTTATTTCAATAATCCATTAAGGAGTGTAATCGATCATAACAATTTGTGAATGCATGAATATGTATGAACGAGTGCATTAACTCGAGGGTGCGTACATCAAGTCTCAACCCCACAGATCAGCCTCGGGGTGTCGAGGGTGCGGTAATACGTTTAGCGCACCGGATTTTCTTGCCACACACAAACCGAATTACCGCCGGCGGACCGTGTTTCCGTACATCATTTACTGTCAGCTAATAAATAAAGCGAGATATACAGCGATGGAAAACAAGAGAGATTCGATTATTACGCTTACATCGGTCGAAGCTGATCGCTGAAATATTTATTCCACGCATGACAATTTAATTAAAATTGAAAAGTGGTGATAGAGCTGACCCTTGAGGAACCACTTGTGATTTTTCATTCCGCTTAAAGAACGGATTTTTAACAGCACGCATGATAATTTAATCAAAATTAAAAAGTGGTAATATAGCTAACCCCTGAGGAACCACTTGTAATTTTTCATTCTGCTTAAAGAACGGATCTTTAACAGCAGTTGCTATACAGGGATTCATTAGCCTTTTTTTGTTAATAAGGCAACCTAATGTATTAGTGTACATTAGGTTGCCTGCACATAATGCAGTTTGTTTATGGGAAAGCAAATATACAAACAAATTCGCATTTGCATTCAATTAAACTTCAATTTATTTAAAATTTTACATATCACTCTACAGTATATTTCACTTTTGAGAGTTGATGCATACACTTAACATTTTAAAATGTTAACAGCAACACGTCCTCACTTTTTCGCCCGTTTTCGGGAGATGGAGGTTTTTTAGTGCGCGAGAGGGGAGAGGAATAATCCGGGGCTACATAAACGGAAAAGTCGCGATAACTCGGACAGAAAACCTCGTAAAATTCGCGCGTTAAAAATTTAATTGGGCCCCGCTCCGCACGGAGCGCTGAAAAGGGGGCTTTAATGAGAGCGAAGGCGCAATAAAAATTACAAAACAACACGCCTTGACTGTAAACTTTAGCGAAACATGGGGAAAAAAAAAACAGGAGTTGAGACATAAAAGATGTGCAATTATCAAGAAGCAGCAGGTATTAAGACTAATCAGTAGAGACTTTAAGTGTTTAAAAACTTATTTTTACTTAGATTATTCTTAATATTGCCATGTTTCAAATGAGTTTCTATCTTTTGAGCAATTTTAAAAGCAATACTTTGTTTCGCAACGTGTAAGAATATACAAGAATTATTTAATTAATATTAACTAACAAAGTTTGTTTTTTTAATAAATGATCAATCACATACCTGTATATTAAATTAAAAAAAATATATTTTTCATCAAACTAGCACTACTTTCCGCCATTTTAAATGTTAAACGCACTATTCTGCACGGATTTTCTTTAATGTGTAGTTTGATGTGCCTCCTCCCACTATTGCTCTGTTCTCACACACTAAACTGCAATTTGATGTGATGTTTAGAATAAACGTTTTTAGCATACTGCTTTAGTAGAATATTTTGAGCTTCACCTAAAATCAGTGTTTTGTACACGTGGCGCATGAAGTGAAATTTCGAGTTTAGAAAACCCTGAAAATTTGGTTTGGTCGAGTAGCGCTACGCAACCAAACTAAATTTTTAGGCTTTTCTAAACTCGAAATTTTATTTCATGTTTAATCTGGGAGTGAAAAACACTCGTTTAAGACTTCAAATTAAACTATTATAAAAAACAAACGATTATCGGAAAAGTTGCAGATCATGCATATATGTATGCATATTTAAAAGAAAAATTCCCAGTATGTTTACCCAATTTTAGTGGTGGCAAATGCCACCGTTAGGGCCGAGACTCCAACATTTTTTTTAACGATAGCCAATTTTTGTTTTTCTTATGGGTGCCGTTTTTGATTTTTGTATTTGTTAAAAGAGTATTTTTTCTGAATAAAATGATGTATCACACGTATAATTTAATTTTCATTCAAATTATAAAATTAATTTTCTTCATTTTTGTAAAGGTGCCTTGAAAACTTTAGTAAATCACCTATTTAACAACTTGGCGCTAGGAGTTTGCTTGTTTTTAAGCATTAGATGGCACTGTTTCATCTTTTCAACATGTGATACACACCCGAGTGTGAGTGTGAGTATTCCAACAACAGATGGTAGTGAGCCAGTTTTGTAACATGTATGATTATCACATGGGTATAAACAACAAAAAGTTTAGTTCTTTTAACAACAGATATCGCCATGGCATTTTCTCGGCATGCACGACACAGTCATGGGTATAAAATAACAGAAAGTCGAGTTCTTTTTCTAAAATGTTCTCTTTTTCTCAACATGATGATACATATGGGTATAAACAACAGTGAGTTGAGTCTTGTTAGCAACAGATGGCGCTATTCCAATTTCTCAACATGTACGAATCACAGATAGGTATTAATCAACAGAAAGTTGTATTTTAGCAACAGATGATGTCATGTGAGTTTTTCAATGTGTACGACACATGCATGGCTGCAAAACAAGATAAAGTGGAGTCTTAACAATAGATGGTGCCAGGCCATTTTTTCAATATGTATGATACTCACATAGGTATGAATAAAGAGAAAAAGAGTTCATCTTGATAGTGCTGTGCCACATTACTGCAACTTAAATTAAAAATCTATATATTCGTAAAAGATATGTTTGATAGAACCAGGTTGATTAAAATATACAATAAAAAGATAAACTTAACCTAAGTAACAATATGCAATAATACAATAGTAAGGCCCATTTGCACCCCGACTGGGTAACTTTAATCATCCACTAATCATTGATTAAACCTCTGTTTAGGTCGAAGTTCTAGAATGTTCTAGAATAATATAAATTTGTGAGATAACCTAAACATGCCTCTTTTTATCAATAAGCCGTTGTCTAAACAATTTGTAAATAAAATTGTTGTGTTTTTAAAAAGTACTAATCAATGATTAAGTTAATCGATTTGGCTGCCGGCGGGCATAAGTGTTCGAACAAATCAACATCCACCTCCAAACATAATTATATTGTCAATTGATGGAGTTACTCAATTGTTTCCAAGGCACTTTTTACAAAATATATAGAAAATTATTATTACATATCAAAAGAAACTTAATGCAAGCTAACAGCTGTTTGTTTGTTTGTCTCACGTGCAAATAAGGGCAACATCCTGCGTAGAAATGTGTTTATAGCAGCACGCCATTAAAATTGCAATTTTTGCATTGATAAAAAAACATCGAACACACTAATCGCCTCCGAGAGATTTATATTCAATGTATCATCCTACAATGGTTGAGAGCACGTTGCGTCTTCGCGTTTTCAGTTAGATTTCGGAAAATGTACAGTTTTTCAAAACGGTGTGATTATTGTGGTTTTTGTGTGATCGTGTGTAGTGAAAATCTACTGAAAAAGGAAGGAGAAGAACAGATTTGGATAAAAAAATTGTGCCGTAGAAATTTGCCTGAAATGGACGGAAAGAGGCTTGCAGAGGGTGAGTTGATTCTCAATTGAAACAGTTCTGTATAACGCGTGTAAGTAGTATGAGTAGCTGGTTATTTAAGTAAATACATTTATAAATGAAGAATATAATTGCTGTTCCACAGAGCTAAAACATCGGGGCTTGGCGTGTTTATTAAAGTAATAATTTAAAAATTCCCTCCAATACTTCATTACAATCTATGCAATTTTAATAAATGGCCTTTGCAGTGAAAATGTTCTTATGAAAAAAAAAAAAAAGGGATTACACAGCAATCAAAGTGAAAATGTAAACCTCCGTTTTATAAGCATTTTATAATTAAGATTAAGGAGGATGAAAAACGCAGCTACTTTTAATTGAATCGGGCCATTCACCCTCCCTCGAACCTCCCGCAACTCCGGGGGGCAACTTATAATCATTCAGGAATTGCGAGGGTTGTTCGGATCGATGTCCGAGAGCCGGAAAACTTCCTCCAGAAGAGCGTTCGGCTTTTTTTTTCGCCTCGTGTTTTCCACGAGTTTAATTAAGTCCGCCGATATGAATTCCTCATCCAGTCAGGGAGGGGGGATGATGCTGTTCTAGTTTCTTATACAGTTCGCCCCCTTCCCTTTACGGGGATGATGCTGGCTTGGTTGCTTGTACAGTTACCCCTTCCTTATTTAAGAAGATGATGTTAGCCATGTTGCTAGTGTAATAAGGAGATGATGCTCTGATGGTGGTTTTTATTTTGTAGTTTGTCCCCTTAAGGGAATGATGCTCCCTGGTTTTTGTACAGGTTGACTCTTTGAGGGGATGATGCTCTTCTGGTTTTTTAGCCTCCTTAACGGAGGACGATGCTTTCTTTGTAGATAGTTAGAAGTTAATTTTATATTGCCAAATTTTAAGTTTTGGCGGAAACACGACAGTAATTAAAGCTGGACAAATTTTGATTACGTACGAGAAATAAACTCAAAAAAGTGCTCTGAAGTATATAGGCTGTCCACAGATTCATTCTCAATATAGGGCGTGTTTAAACATTTTTTGTAACTCTCTTTTATACCTTTGATTCATGTTAAGTCTAAATATATTTTAAAACATTCTGTTTTTAACAAATAATTATTATAAAATGCATGTTCTTTATTCTTTTGTTTTCAGAGTCTTCAACTGTCAATCTTTCAGTGTAAAAATGATTTATTTTGTTGTTTTTAACATCAGTTTTCATATGAGACATAACAAATTATACATATGTGAAAAGCGAAAAAAATGGTACGACCCTCATAAGAAAAAACAAAGTTGACCCTTGTAACTCAAATATACTGCCTTTCAAAAAAATCAGAACACAAAGTACTTATTGGACGATTTTAATGAAATTTACAGAATTTGATCCTGTAAATGAACTGCATCGATGATCAAAAAATCAATTGTTTTGGTTACTATTTAATGGTATTTTTCCTTGATTTCACCATTATAAAGAGCTGCTGATTATTTAATGTACTTGCTTCTAATATCCAAGTAGCCTCTGAGTAGTTTGACGTTTCAGTTTGTAAAACATAAAAAGATGCCCCGTGTTCGTCGGCGTGCACAATATCATCATCTAAGTGAATTTGAAAGGGGTCGCATTATTGGAATGCGAGAAGCGGGTTTTTCGGTTCGTGCTATTGCTGAAAGGGTAGGCCGTAGTGTATCGGTGATCGTACGCTGCTGGTCTAGATGGTCCGAAGCTGGGGAGAATCGACGTTGATCAGGACGTCCAAGAAGCACCACTGAGCGTGAAGATCGAGCTCTTCGTCTTACAACTTTAAGGGACAGATTTACAACGTCGCGGGCATTGAGAAATGACTGGTTGGCTCTAAATGGCCAAAGAGTATCCATGGCTACTGTTTACAGAAGAATCCGCAGTTTTGGTATAAGATCCTACCGTCCACAATTGTATCTACCTCTTACTCCGCAGCATCGTAGAGCAAGACTTGATTGGTGCAGGGAAAGACAACATTGGACCCATGAATGGAATAACATTATCTTCAGCGATGAGTCTTGGTTCTGTTTATGGGCTCATGATGGTCGCAGAAGAGTGAGACGTCGACGCGGTGAACGCAGAATTTTACAATTTGCTGTTGAAAGACATACGGCTCTTACACAGGGAGTTATGGTTTGGGGGGCGATAGCATATGGTAGTCGGTCTCCTCTAGTCTTTTTAGAAGCAAGTCTTAACGCGATTCGGTATATTGACAACATTTTACGGCCAGTGTTAGTGCCCTATGTAAATGGCTTGCAGAACCCCATTTTTCAGCAAGATAATGCTCGACCTCACACAGCGGCCATTACAAGACAGTTTTTTGATAGTGCCGAAATCAATTTGTTACCTTGGCCATCTCGTTCTCCAGATCTATCGCCAATAGAACATGTTTGGGATATGATAGGTGTTAGAATAAGTAACTTACAGCGCCCCGATAACACTGTAATGGAACTTAGAGGTCAAATTATCGAAGTTTGGAATGAAATACCCCAAGTCGATATTGACAGCCTGATTTCTAGCATGCCTCGACGTGTTAATGAATGTTTGGGAAATCGTGGAGGCCCAACACATTATTAATTTTTATTCATTTGTTTTTCAAGTTGATTTTTTGATCATCGATACAGTTCGTTTACATGATCAAATTGTGTAAATTTTATTAAAATCGTGCAATAAATACTTGGTGTTCTGATTTTTTTGAAAGGCAGTATATGATAATAATTTTTAAAAATCTGAGTACACTACGAGATTCCTATTAAAAAAGTGCCTCAGGAACATGCAGTATAAACTTGACTTCCTCTGAAAATAAATGACCTATAACAGAAAAAGAAAAAATAAAACGTTCACATCACTGAACTACGTAAAATATCAAAAGTTTTTTAATGGGTTTAGAACAATTTTAGCTAAGAATTATTTGATCCCATTGAAACAAATCTCTATCTGTTATAATAACAAAGATTCCCATGCTGAGAATGACTCTATGGACACCCTGTATATCAGTTCTTGTCACTCATGTTTATAGTACTTTACTTGAAGAAACCATCGAAGCTGCACACTGTACACTGGGATGCCTGTAAATTATGTAGTCGCTGGAAGGCAACCAAATATACAAGCAAATTTGCACTAATTTTCAATTGAAAGTTGAATGGTCCCGAATTTTTTTGATGGATGATTTTTTATTATCTAGCTGGTATCTGCTAATACAAAAAAAAGTTGTAAAGAGAGTTTGATTGGAAATCTGAATCTCAGTTAAAAATAAAATAATTGTTGAAATGTTTGCTCTAATAGTTATAAATTGCACAAATGAAACACTTTTTATCTTTGTATAACCATGACTATATTAAATACAAAAGGCTATAATCTGAACAATTCGACAAACAAATAGCTTTAGTTAATATTTATATTCATTGTAAAATTCTTGTTTATATTATAAAGTGTTCCAAAACAAACTTTTACTTTTGAAATTGACTTTATTAATTATTATACTCAAATATTAGTGGATAAAAAAGTTGCTTAATTGACCAAATACGGTGATTGAAAAAGATTGATATTGGGAACAAAGTGAATTAATGAAGTAGAAAATTAATTATGCGGGCGCCATCTGTTTTTAATTATATTCAACGAGTTTTCCCACGAAAAGCCTGACGGGATTATCAGCGTCCAATCAGATCCATATCAATTCAGGAAAAAGGGAAAATATGCAAATGTAAATTAGAAAATTCGCGTTTTTCGTTTGCGAAATTGACCATCAAATTTGCACTTATTAATAATTGAAACAAAATTTAAATAATAGCACAAAATAATTTACGAAAATTGCCCCCGACAATTTGACCAAAAACTTGCAGCAGAGCTGGGACGAGTCCTCAAGAGAAAAAAGGATTTGAATCACCTATTATGATTAAAATCACGAATACTCGAAATAAATGATTAGTAAGAGAAACATAGGATTCGAATCAATAATTTGAATCCTATTTTTCAAATCACAGAAAAAAATGGGTTAAAAATAAATTTGATTATTTTGTTTGCTGCAGTTAACGTTTTTTATACCAGTTTTTATTAACTAAAATGATCAAAACCCAATTATTTATTTTTAACACTGAACATCCTTCATAACACACTAAGTATCTGTTTCCGTGTTATTTTAATTGAAGATGATGATTGTTTTCAAACTTCTTGTTAAATCATTGTTTTATACGCCTGGCGCTTGAAGTTAAATTTCGAGTTAAGAATAGCCTGAAAATCCAAATTTTCAGGCTTTTCTAAACTCGAAATTTTACTTCATGCTTAATCAGGGACTGGAAACCCTCGGTTAATAATAATAAAAAATATATAGGTATCACTTTTAGATGAATTCTGGGAATCAAGATTTTGTTAATGTATTTTGGGAAATTAAAATAATTTAAACTATAAAATAAATTTGTCTCGAATCTTTGAATAAAAGTCTACACGATATTTTGAATATGTTTAAAATGCAGATTTGAGCTCGAATATTTATTCTTGAATATTGATTTTAAGTGGGCCCTGTCATGTCTCCTCCTGTTTTCTTTTTATTTTTTATTTTTATTGTCTTTACAAATGATGACAATTTTATAAAAATCTGAAAATCAATTGTCTGCGTAAATATTTGTTTGAATAAAACATGAATTTTGAATAGAAGCAATCGACAAGTTAATAAAACACTTTACAATTTTGTTACACTTTCGTTAATAATTTATTTTATTCAACAAGTCCCTCCCTTCTACCTATTTATCAACCAAGTCCCCCATATTTTGAATTGTTTTCTTTATCTCAATGTGATAATGATGATAAATGATTGTGTAAAGTAAAACTGTAACTATTTTTTTTCAATTTGTTCGGTAATTGGATCACTTGACTTTACCGCGTTTTGTATTTTGTATTGCGCTGGTGCAGCCGATTTTTTGTGCGCGACTTTTGCGAACCCTCGTATGGGGAAAAGTCAACCAACTCTCGTGTGTGTTGCATCGTTTTTCGTCAAAGTATTGTAAATCCATAGTTTAGCATCGTTACGTTTGAAGAAAAAGGGAGATACGCGTGTCCGACGTCCGAGTTCGCCACCCACAAAAAGGTAAGTCCCGACATTTGCTGGACCGCGGTCAAATTAAAGTTTCGCATACAGTCCACTAAAACAATCCTTCCCACTGCACAGGTGGGATTGCCGTCAAAATTATTTATATAATTTTATCGGATAATTAATAGAAATTTGTAACATCAGATCAAAAATTAAAGACCATCATTTATTTCTAACTCTCTCAATAATTTTAGACAATTGTTAGAACATTTCAAAAATAAAGTCTAATTTGGTTATTATTGCTTTAAAGAAAACAAAAATTTTAACTTTTAACAAAATACATATTTTAAATTAAATTTTAGCATTTGTAATTCCGCTTGCAATAAAAAGATTTGACTTTTTCTTTAAAAAAATCACAAAAAATGCACATATTTTAGTTATATTTATGCGTCTGTTAAACTTGCAAAATCAGATTTTCTAAAGTTACAAAAAATGAAAAAAATTTAATTGTAATCAAAGATGATGTTTGTGTTTTTGAATTCACATTAAATCAGTGTTTTGTACGCCTGGCGCATGAAGTGAAATTTCGAGTTTAGAAGAGCCTGAAAATTTGGATTTTCTGGCGCAGCTCGCTTCGTCGCGCGCCCAAATCCAAATTTTCAGGCTTTTCTAAACTCGAAATTTTACTTTATGCGCCAGGCGTATAAAACGATGATTTAACGTAAAGCTGAAAAACAAACATCATCGTCAATAAGATTATATTAGTATTCGTGATTTTACGTAAAGTTAAAAAACACAAAAAACAATGAATATAAATTATTTTATACGATTCGAATCTCTTTGGAGGCTTAGAATCCTTTTGTAAGTATTCGAATCAATTTATAAGGATTTAAATCACCTACATTTGGGTTCGAATACGAATCCTGCTAAAGCAATATAACGAATCCAGATTACAAATCATCAGTATTCGAATACCTCTTTTAAATCCTTCAAAATGATTCGATTCCTGTCCAGCTCTGACTTGCACTTATTTATAATTGAAACGAAATTTAAATAATACCACTAAGTAATTTAAAAAAAATCCCCAATGATGGTGCACTTATAAATACCGTGCGATCATTTGAATTATGATTCAGTTTTTTTGTGCCGTTGCCCAGAGTGCTAATTGAATGATAGAATAAATTTGAGGTTATGTTAAACTATGTGTTAACAGCCAGTAGTACCAATGTAATTCAAAACTCAAAGCCTACTCTAAATCAAACGATCGGACGGCATTTAAAACGCATTACTAATAATACTTGTATCACTAACTAATTTAAACGTTTCGTATTTATTTAAATGTTAAACGACATTAGCTCTCCAGAGTGAAAGCGTCGTTTAATTTCGTGTAATACGCGAGGGCGGGGAGGAATGAAAATTTTTGGAGGGCCTCCTCGAAAATGTGCCGCGAGCAATTAGCCTAATGACCAACCCCCGGATCCATTTTATTGCGTATTTAATTCTGATTTATGATGCCGGCTCAACTCGACAGATTTATCGCCCGGGGGTTCTGAATATGTTTGAATTTAAGGCCGTCATAAAATTCGCATTATTCTTGTGTATGGATTTGAATAAAGGAAATGTAACAGAAGTTTATGTTAGAAATTGCAGATTTGTATGAATATTTTCAAATAAATTGTGAATTTTAGGTCAAACAGGTACAAATTAAGAAAATTAAGCCCATTTAGCAACAGGCAAGATTCCATCTTTAAGACTCAATAAATGTTTGCACATGCAGAGGATTTTTCTTTTAATTATACATATCCTGAAGCATACTCTGTCATCAACTCGCTGAACAAATTAAACATCAATTCTATTTGTGTTAATAAAACCAATTTAGGGAAAATATTAATTAATAACAAAGATCAAACAGAAAGGGGTGAAAAAAGCGGCGTATATCAATTGCACTGCAACGATTGCGAAGCCATTTATATCGGCCAAACTGGACGAAATTTTAATACTCGTTTAAAAGAACACAAAAAATCTATCTTGGATAACCAGGCAAAAACAGGCTTCGCTAAGCATTGTATTGATAATGGCCATTTTTTTACTCCCTCGAAATTTAAAACATTAAAAATCATAAACAAATCGAGGAAACTTAATTACTGGGAAATTTTTTACATTAAGGATGCGATCAGAAAGGGCCTATATGTAACCAACGACAATTTAGACGCAATTAACACCCCGCTGATCGACACCTTTGTCAAATTACGCTCCAGTAATCAGGTCTCCTCCCACCCTACTTAGTCTTAAGCCATTAGCCTTAATCCCCAATGTATAAAACGCGGTCCGCTCTTTTGTAAATTATAGTAATCCTTGTAAACCACATTGATAATGGTCGTCTGACCGAAACTAGTCGTAGAAATAAAATATTGAATTTGTGAAACAAAAACCAAGTGTTTTATTCTATCAACCTTATATAAAAAATACTCTGTAAATGTTCAAGCGTTTGTTGTTTTTATGAAAGTGTTCCGTTTAAAACTTCTAACGAGTATATTGACTGTTATATATCTTAACAATAATAAGTACAATATAATAAGTGCAATACTATCATTTGACTGTAATGAACATTTAAATCACACATTGACTGTACACGAATCAAAAAAATGTCAAAATTAAATTAATAATAAAGTTACAGTTAGTGTTTAGATAAAAGTTGTTTGTTTTCTCATTATCTACAATGTTTGAAATGTTTCGATTCGGTAGATAATGATGCTACAGTTGGTGAGTGATTACTAAAGAAATAAATCTGGGCTAGAGTTTCCCGTTTCTTGATTATAAACAAAATAGCTAAGGAAAACATTGTATGTATAATTTGGCTACAACTTTTATTTAAGACATTTTAACTACACGTGAAATCAGTGTTTAAAACGCGTGGCGCATGAAGTAAAATTTCGAGTTTAGAAAAGCCCGCAAAATTTGACTCGGTCGCTGCGCGACCGAGCCAAATTTTGCTCAGGGCTTTTCTAAACTCGAAATTTTACTTCATGCTTAGTCTGGGAGTGGAAGACACTCGTTCGTAATTTTTTAAATTATCATAAAGTTGTGTATTTTTTCGTTGTCTGCAACTTTTGTTTGAAGCTTTGTTTAATTGAATCATTAATAAAGTTGCAGTTGATGAGTGATCGCAAAATATATCTTTTTTTTTATTTTTATTGAATACAAACAAAAGAGCTGAGGTGAAAGTTGTTCAAGTAAAAGTGGTTTATTTTTTCGTTGGCTACAACTTTTGTTTGAAACATTTTTTGATTAAAAGGTCGAAAGCCATAGTCGGTGAGTTGTTGATCTCCACTAGATTTTTTAGTTTCTAGTTCATAAACAAAAGAACTTATGTAAAAAGTGATTATACAAAAGTTTGTGTTGTGTTTTTAGATTATCTTTTATTTGAAACTTTTAAGTTATTAATAAAGCAGCAATTTGTAAGTGATTATCAAATAAATATCTCCCTTAGGCTTTTTCGTATACTGATCATAAACAAAAGAGTTAAGGTAAAAAGTGTTTAAGTAAAAGTTGTAGGTTTTTTCATTATCTACAGGTCTTGTTTAAAACATTTTTTGAAAAACTATAAAATAATGTGATACATTGAGGAATAGATAATCATTAAATTTAGAAAATTTCGAAAAGATATTGCTTAAAAATATTTATAAAAAAGTTTTAAATCAGTAAATATATGTCAAAAAACCAAAATAGTTCAAAATCTTTTTGAAACGTCTTCAGTCTCACAAAGTGCTTAATTATTTCAAAGTTTTTCGTTGTTAACATAATAATTGAATAAACCGAAAAATCTAATGATTTCTGGTGATTTTTAACATAACACTTTTAGACATTTGATGGTTTATAGTTGGCAACACTGCAAATATGTTTCCAACAAAGTGGGACATTTGATTATAATGTACAAAAAATAAATCGGTACTTGAATACAAGGACATCAATGTGGAATGGGTGTTTCCGACACCCAATTTAATGCTACCTTTTTTTTAATTTGCGTAATTTTCAAAAAACGACAAAAAAAAAGAAAACGAAGTCGGATCTTAACCAAATAGCGAAATTGACATGTTGTTTGCAGTTTTGCCGATAAAACGTAAAAAATGCTCGTTGAAATGTATCGCTAAATTGTCGATTTTCACCGGTATTTAGGTAAGTTAAATAATGCTATTAATTTATTTTCTAGGACTGAATTGTTATTCTTCTGCTAAATTGAATTGTAAATTATTACATAACAACAAACTTTCCAAGAAATAAAATCAATCAAAAACATATTGTACTGCAAAAACTCTTATTCCTTTTATTAAAAAATAAAAAAAAAATAAACTCCACACGGAATTCTTTCATCCACGCTAACTCCGCTTTAATACAATAAGCAGCTTCTGATGGTGTAAAAAACAAGTCTCAGAAAACACGATATGTAACTCGCACGAGTCGCATGATTGATGCCCTCGCAGAACTTGTCGTATTTCAACCCTCTCGAGTTAATGGAGCGCGTGAAGGGCTGGTATACTGCTGGAAGTAGGCCGGCTGCTAATCGATGTGTTGTACTTATTTCTTTTTTTGTGGGTGTGCGAGTGTGTTTCAGTTCGTTCTCCATTAAATTCCAATAACAAATAGCACTGCTGGGCACGAGTGCTGAAAAGGGATGTTGGGAAAACGTCGAGTGTTGGAGAAATGAGTGGATACCCTCTTGTCATCTGACTTTGTTGGAATACGTGTGCTTTTAGAAGAAACATATGTTTGGTAAATATAATAATGGGCTGGAGATTATATTATATTACAATAATAATAATAATAATAATAATAATACAGGGTGTCCCCGAATGGTCTGTACAACGCTCTACCACATATTATCTGAAACAAAATAAGACGATTTAACTAAACTTATCTCTATCCAAAAGTGGTTCCTAAGCCATCTACGAGGCCTCAAAGATATTATTTTTTTTCATTATTTTTCAAATATTTTTATTTTGGAATTAGGTAAGAAAACCTAATTTGGCACATTTAATTACATTGATACCATGCACTTTTTGCGATATGTTTCTTTATCCTACGTTTAAAGTAAGTGGTCAAACTAGGACCATCGACTTCTTAAGATACCTAAATCTTTTTATTCAACAGGTCAAATCATAAGGAATACGTTTTTTCTGCAAGATCATTCAATTTTACGTATTTTTTGTCTCTTATAAAATGTTGCTATTTTCCCCACAAAAAAAATATTTTTATTTGTCAAAACAACAAAGAAATAAAATTCTAAAAAAAACTGATTCTTTATTTACTAAAATAGAAATTGAGACACCTGTGAAATTCAGTTATCGGTGATTTTGTGACGTCAGTCATGTACTCAATTAATGAATTAACTGATATTGTTTTGTGAAGGTAATGGCCGCAAATGTGTAAGAGTGTACAGTGAAAGATTTCCAAATCGCCGAATACCAAACCATCAAACATTTGCTTCCGTAGAAAGGCGACTTCGAGAAACTAATCGCTTAGAATACTCTGCGAGGGATTGTGATAGAAGAAGCACTGTACGAACTGTGGATGTTGAAGAAGAGATTTTAGAATGGATAGATGAAGATCCATCTAAAAGTACCCGGCGTTTAGGTGCTGAACTAGGCGTGTCTAAAAATGTTGTGCATAAGGTGTTGAAAGAGCAACTGCTATACCCATATCACATTCAAAAAGTTCAAGAGCTAATGCCTCAGGATCACGATAAGCGACTTCAGTTTTGCCAATTTATTGTTAATAACCAAATTGACAATTTGAATTTCGCCAAGACAATTTTGTTTACAGACGAAGCGTGTTTTACCCGAAGAGGTATAACAAATCTTAAAAATGAGCATGTTTATTCCGAAGATAATTCACATGCAACTAAAACCATGCATTTCCAACGGCAATTTAAAATAAATGTTTGGGCCGGTATAGTAAATGATATTATTGTAGGACCAGTAATTTTATCACAAAATTTAAACGGAGAACAGTACTTACAACATCTTCAGGAATTGCCAGTCTTACTGGAGGATGTGCCGCTTTTACTTAGGCGTGATATGTGGTTTATGCATGATGGGGCTCCACCTCATTTCACTTTACCAGTGCGTACTTTTTTAAACCAAAAGTATCCCGGTAAATGGATTGGGAGAGGCAATGACGCACCAGTGCCTTGGCCTCCACGTTCCCCGGATATCACCCCAATAGACTTTCTTTTGTGGGGAACTATTAAATCTATTGTTTATGGTAAGCCCATAAATACGCACGACGAATTATGGGCGCGAATATAGAATGCGTTTCAAACAGTTAAAAACAATGTTGGTGTTTTACAACGTGTCCATTTTAATTTTTTGCGACGTGCAAATTGTTGTATTGCTGAAAATGGCAATCAGTTTGAACATTTGTTGTGAAACTAATAAATTTGTGTGTATTGTTAGGTACCTATCTTTGTTTCTACTTTGTTAATTGTTTTGAGAAGCAAAATATTGTTCATAATTTTATTACTTTTTTTTGACAAATAAAAATATTTTTTTGTGGGGAAAATAGCAAAATTTTATAAGAGACAAAAAATACGTAAAATTGAATGATCTTGCAGAAAAAACGTATTCCTTATGATTTGACCTGTTGAATAAAAATATTTAGGTATCTTAAGAAGTCGATGGTCCTAGTTTGACCACTTACTTTAAACGTAGGATAAAGAAACATATCGCAAAAAGTGCATGGTATCAATGTAATTAAATGTGCCAAATTAGGTTTTCTTACCTAATTCCAAAATAAAAATATTTGAAAAATAATGAAAAAAAATAATATCTTTGAGGCCTCGTAGATGGCTTAGGAACCACTTTTGGATAGAGATAAGTTTAGTTAAATCGTCTTATTTTGTTTCAGAGAATATGTGGTAAAGCGTTGTACAGACCATTCGGGGACACCCTGTATATTTTATTGCCCAACAGATGAACTAATTCAACTAACTAACTAATTCAATTTTGTTGCATATTTAGTAATATAAACACACACTTACTAATCAAAACGACAAATTAAATAAGTTTAATGTTCATTCTCCCAAATATTTTCATTAATAAACACTCTTTAAACATATTTAAAATGTAACACAGGGTGTCCGTATTTCAACAGAATGTATGGGGATCTCGGTTATTTGAAGAGATAGAGAGTGGGTTAAATTGAGACAAAGTTGCGTAATTTCGGGCCCAATAATAACCTAAAAACAAATTTAAAATATCTTCCTTCGTTTTTCAGATATTGCCAACAATTTTCTTTTTTATATTTTGTTTTTATTTTTTTATTCAAAAACTATTGGATCCAGACATTTACAACTTTGACATTATAGGCACGCACTTTTTAACGAGAAATCTAGTAACATATTTTATTTTAAGATAACTATAATACACACACCGGCAAAATTAAAGGAACGCAGATAAACTCGATATTTTTTTCTCCGTGCAACTTTTTTTTGGGAAATTTCAGCGGCATGTCGTACAACCAAGGTAAACTAACTAATAGCAGTTCCTTTTGCAAAGCTATGTGCCATTGTGAAACCTCTTAAAAAAATAAACCAAAAAGTAGCGTTTTTGCTCTAGAAGAATTATACACTTTGACTTTGTTTAAACATGTAATAAATAAGAGAAATTAAACATATTATTTTTTTAATATCGTGTATTGCCTCCACGAGCCCTTATGACTGCAGTCATCCGCCTTCCCATACTTCTGATGACGCCGTCGATCATTTCTTGAGGCAAATTATCCCATTCTTCAATTAAAGCAGCTTTCACTTCTTCTGTGTTTTGGACAGCAGGAATTCTTGACCTTAGTCGTCTACCTTGTATGTTCCAGACATGTTCAATCGGATTCAGGTCCGGAGAACATGCTGGCCAATTTATTTTTGTTATACCCATTTGGTTTAAATAGGCAATTACACAGCGAGCGACGTGCGGACGAGCATTGTCTTGCATTAAGACAAAATTTTCCCCAATATGTGGAGCGAAAGGTATCACATGGTCTTGCAGGATATCCCTAATGTACCTATCCGCATTTAAAGTGCCGTCCTGAATCACCACCAACTCTGTGCGTGCCCCTAAACATACGCCGCCCCTTACCATAACTGAGCCTCCACCAAAAGAGACAGCAGGAGTAAAATTAAATGGTGCATTTTGTTCTCCTTGACGTCGATACAATCTTTCCCTACCGTCAATCGAATTTACGCAGAAACGGCTCTCATCCGTAAACAAAACATGACCCCATTGGTCATTATTCTAATGCTGGTATTCTCGAGCGAAGTCTAGTCGCGCTACTCGATGTCCTCTCTGAAGTTTTGGGGCTTTTATTGGCACATACGACTTCAAACCAACTTCTTTCTTCTTCTTACTGAACGTTCACTTATATTGGTTCCACGAACTTCTTCCAGTACGTTTCTTGTTTGAACTGCAGTTTGACGTCTGTTTCGCAGTGTTTGCAACGCTATAAATCGATCATCTATGGCAGTGGTTGAGCGTTTTCTACCCTGACCTCGTCTTCTGACATACAAACCAGTCTGTCTCCAACGGGTAACACTGCGATGGATCGTTGATTTTGATTTTCCAAACATTTGGGCAACCTCTCGGAAGGTCCGACCATTTTCGATCATTTCTATTGCCCTAGCGATATCAGTCGGTGCTAAATCACCCATTATTAACTGGTTGATAACCAAATTGACGATTGTAAATAAAAAAAAAACAAATTCGAACGATAACTTATTAAAAAATACGAACTTTTGTCCAAAGAAAACACGCGTTTCAAATGTAAGGCAACAATTAACACAATACTATACAACTTAAAGAGATGTCAACATGTAATTACAAGTCTCAAGTTTTAACTAATGTATTAAAAAATGACATATGGTAGTAGGAAATGCGACGCCGTCTAGATCTAGCCAGTAAAAAAAGAAATTTAATGAATAAAATTAAATGTTGTATCCGTTCCTTTAATTTTGCCGGTGTGTGTATTTACCCAGGGATCATGGCCAATTTTTGTTTTTCTTATAGGGGCCATTTTGGATTTTCATATTTTTTTGGAAGAATATTTTGTTTTTTAATTCAATGATGTATCACACTTTTAGTTTATTATACATTTTATACGAAAAATGTTAATCTTTTGTTTTTTGTAAAGAGTGCTTTGAGTAACTCACTTATGTAACAACTCCTAGGACCCATAGTTTACTTACATATCACCCCTGAAGACAGGCATCCGACGATACATATTCAACAGTTGTGATGTATTTTAAACTAACAAGTGTCTTCCACTCCCAGACTAAGCATGGAGTAAAATTTCGAGTTTAGAAAAGCCCCGCGTAGAAAATTTGTCGAGGGTCGCGCAGCGACCCGAGACAAATTTTCACGGGGCTTTTCTAAACTCGAAATTTTACTTCATGCGCCACGCGTGTAAACCACTGATTTACAGTAAACTTAAAAATATATAAGGCATAGACGTGATGGTGATCAATATTTACCGAGATGTAGCGAAAAAATGCTAGAATTACTTTTTTTGTGAATAGATTTGGAATAATAATAATAAAAGTAAAATAAATTTAGTTTGTGCAACTTTCATGTGATAATCGATACTTATTATTATTATTACAAAAGATTGACAGTTATCTCTTCAGTATTTTTTACATTACATTATTTTACCTTACATATAATTTGTGATGAAATCCTGGCTGGGCTCCTGAATGACACTTTTTTGATAATTATATTGAAAGCAGAGAAAAAAATGTATAATTCCAGTTGTTGATTTCGCAATCTGTGAAACTCCTGTCGGTTTCCAATTGGGCAATCCCAATTAAGTTCTTGCGAACCGGCGCAGATTAGGATCTCCGGGATCCCGGGATTATCTAGATCTCGACGCGTCCGGCCCGGTGTTATTAATCGGATTATACAATCGTGGCTAGCCGGGTGTGTGCGTAATCTGTTGCTTTTCCGATTTCTACGGCTGCTCATCGGCACGTACGGTTTTCACCGACATTCGGAAAAGTCCTTAACTTTTCCCTCCCTCTCTACAGAACCGCACAAAAGGTTAACCGGGTCCTTTGAGTGGAACGAGAAAACACCTTCGAAGTGTGAAAAGCGGGCTATTATTGGACGAAATTATTTCACACTTGTGTTAAATCAATGTTGTATCTAGTTTCTTAAAAAAAATAAAAGGTTAAAACAGAAAAGGATTTTTTTAGTTATTAGATCAAATGAGGGGCTTATTTTAATAACATGATATGCCACAAATAAACAGAACTGAGATATTAGACTTTGAAATATAGATAAAAATGTAAAATTAAGAATTAATGGTACATTGTTTAACAAGTTTTAAAAGATTTTGTCTCCGAAATATATGTACATTTGATAATTCAAATAAACGTGTGAAGAAAGCTTATTAGTGCTTTTATTCGTCAAATTAATTTGATCTTTACGTAACTCAATCAATCAACCAATTAACTTAGATTTTGAAAGCTTCGTTTTGCATGCGAATATGGGCATACTGTAGCTATTTATATTACTGCTTTATCAAATCGAGGAATTATACAGCATTTTTTGGTTGTGTGGCTTACCATGTTATTACAATAAGCACTTCAAATTTAAAAGACAACAATCTATGATTATGTGAGTGATTGATTGATTAGTATTTTTACTTTTTTACTAAATTAGTTCAATTTCTTTTATCTGTGAAAGCAATTTTTGTTAATTAAATTAGCTAAAAGTGTATCCCCAGTGGACCATTAGGCGAATGAGTTGTAATTTCCGAATTTCGAGCGAGGGTTGTTAATTTTTATCTTCGGCTTAATGGCCACCCGTTCATCCCCTTTATTGTGCGACAGCCCACTAATCCCGAGATTAATACATCTCTTATACGCACCGGGATATCGCCCATCTTTGCCTGTCTTAATACACTCAGGGTGCCGTTTACTCGTCCATAAAACGAGCATTATAGTTAAAATTGAAGACGTGTTTATTTTCTTTATTGGAACATTTTGGCTTCAATTAAGAGTTTAATTAATGTTATGAATGATAAAAACATAACGATATCGTGATTTCTTATTTTAAGTAGGTTCAAATTGGTTTTAACGGCCAACGATACATTTTATTATTTTTAATTAAAACATCAACATTAGATTAAAATAATGAACATAATCAATATTAAATACCATTACTATGAGTTTTACCGTGCGATCGTTTAAATTATGGTTTAGAGTAGGCGGCTTTTTTTGTGGTGGCCCAGGATGCTAATCGAATGATAGAATAAATTTGAGGTTATTGTAAACTATGTGTCAACAGTCAGTAGAGCAAATCTAATTTAAAATTCAAAGCCTACTCCAAATCATGTTTTCAATAGATCGCACGGTATTTAATAAAGTTTAAGAAATTATTTGTATAGGGTTTTAGCAAAATGTACTATACATTCACATGTTCGTTATATTAGATTATTTATGTAATATTTATAAATCATTTATAATTAATTTACTTTATTGTTAACTACACTGCGCCGCAAAATTAACGCAAAATTCGAAATTTCGTTTAAAAATTAATTTTATTGTTTTTTTATTTTTTTTTTTCTCCATTTTTTTCCCGAAGTGGTTCCTAATAGATACTTATTAAAACTAATTTGCGTATTTGTGAAGAAAAAATGAGAAAATAAACAACAAACTGCAATAATACAAACAAATAATGATTCTTCTGATCCGCAAAATAGCGTGTAACAGTCGTACAGTTGGTCTTAATAGCGAGTATTGCCTCCTCGAGCATTAATGACAGCTCGCATCCTTCGTGGCATACTGTCAATAAAACTTCTGACTTCTTGCTGCTCAATTTCTTCCCACACTTGCGTTAATCTGAGTGTTAACTCTGGAAGGTTTGCAGGAGGTTGCTGCAAGTCTTTAAACTTCTGCCCTACAATGTCCCACAGATGCTCTATGGGATTGAGGTCGGGACTTCGTGCTGGCCAGTTCATACGAACAATTTCCACATGGTCAAAGTACGGGTTCACAATTCCTGCAATATGCGGCCTGGCGTTATCTTGCATAAAAAGGAAATTATCCCCAATAAATGGGGCAAATGGTACAACATGATGCTCAAGCACCTCTTCGATGTATCGATGTGCATTTAACCGACCACCATTAATGTGTACCAACGCTGTTGTTGCTTGCGACGTGATGCCTGCCCATACCATGACAGAGCCTCCACCATATTGCACCGTTCCTCGTATGCACGCCTGGCTGTATCTTTCACCAGGACGTCGATATACTCTTCTACGGCGGTCGTCACTATACAGACAAAATCTGGACTCGTCACTAAACATTACTCTACCCCAATCAGCATTGTTCCAATTAAGATGTTCCTGTGCAAATCTTAAGCACTCTCGTCGGTGCTCTCTGGTTAACAAAGGACCTTTAGCGGCTTGATAGGGTCGAAGATCAACTTCAGCAAGTCTTCTTCTGACCGTATCCTGACTTAGTCGACGACCATAGGTTAGGACAAATTGTTGTTGCAGGTAAGTGCTCGTTAGGAATCGTTGCCTTAAACTTTGAAGTTGCATAAATCTGTCTTCTCTCGGCGTTGTCATTCTTTTTCGACCCTGGCCGCGTCTTCTTTCGCGACGTCCTGTTTCTCTGAAGCGGGAAAGAACTCGCGATATTGTGGAATTAGCAACATGCAAACGTTGGGCAATGTAAGTTGCAGTAAACCCTTCTTCTTGCAGCGCCACTACTACAGCACATTCTTCATGTGTAAGATTTTTTGAAACTCGTCCAGGGGGATTCATTTTTGTTTGTTTTTACAATTTTCTAAATAAACTTCCAGAAATCAAAGAACTTACTTATCAAACGATACTCGCCTTTTTTAACAGTTTTTGTGATAAACAGAAAAAGAGAAGAAGGCTCAATTCAGGAAAAACAATAAAATTAATTTTTTTAAACGAAATTTCGAATTTTGCGTTAATTTTGCGGCGCAGTGTATATTATCCTGTTATTAGGATATTTTCCTGTTGGGCAAATCAGATTTATTATTATTATTATTAAGGAAACTACTAGCAACAAGTTAGAGGTAAAATGCGCTAAACTTTGTTGTATTTCAATTTAAATCCAGGTGTTTTAATGATAGACAACCAACACTACAAAAGTGACCTAATTAAGGAATAATTCTTAAAATACTGTTAATTAATAAGTATTAAGTTTTACTGAGCACTAGTGATGCGCAAAACGGTTCACTCAAGTGAGTGGTTCCGAACCGGTTCGATCCTATTAGTACCGGTTCTTTGAACCGGTTCAACGGTTCTTTTAGTACATATTTATGATTTCATTTACTTTATGTGACATGTTATGTTTTTGTATATATTATACATAGTAAGGTTTTTTATGTTCTCTATGGGAATCTCGGAAACTATAAGAGATAGAGACACCCTGTCTATCTGTCGCTTTTTTAGTGTATTATATAGTATCAAAGTATTTAAAAATCATTGCACATGATAGTCTTGTGGTTATTTCACATGATCAGAAACCTATTTTTTGTATTTTTTATGTAGCTGTTTGAAAAAAGTGAGTTTTTAAATTATGTTCGACATGACAATGCAAGTTTACTCATTCTTAACTTGTTTTTAAATCTGTTTCTCAATTATTAAAATAGTTAATAAAACAGTTAACATTTTACAATAAATTAAAAAAAATAACAGGAACAAGAAACATTTGTTGAAAAATAATTTAGGTTTATGTTAAACGAATATTCTTTTAATTTTATAGACCATATATTTTTAAAAAAAATCTGAAAAGCAAACCAGTTTCTATAAGCACCCTGTTATTAATTAGTAACACTGAAAGTCGTTAATAACAGATAAAATATCTAATTCTGTGTTATTTTATTTTAAGATAATGTTTTGATGTGTTTTTTGAACTTCATTTTAATCAGGGTTTTGTACGCGTGGCGCATGAAGTAAAATTTCGAGTTTAGAAAAGCCTGAGTTTGAATTTGGACGCGAAACAAACCAAGTGTTTTTATTTCAAATTTTACTACGGTTTCCATTTAAAAATGTAAGTTTGTGATATAATTTTGAAAGCTAATGTTGATAACAAAAATGGTGATGTATCCATCATGGCACATTCCCGTGATTTAAACAATTGATGATAATGGGCATACTAAACTTATTTTACTTGTCAATTGGTTAAAGACCATTTCACATTAAATCAGTGTTGTGTACGCGTGGCGCATGAAGTAAAATTTCGAGTTTAGAAAAGCCTAATTTGGCTCGGTCGCTTCGCTTCGCTACGCGCCCGAGCCAAATTTTCAGGCTTTTCTAAACTCGAAATTTTACTTCATACTTAGTCTGGGAGTGGAAAACACTCGTTAAAGTTAAAGTCATCACATGTTTACTAATCGTCCATTTAATGAGGGATACTGTGATCATACAGTTTGCCAATTTTATCATGCAAATACTTTAGTATTTTTTTTCTTTTCTTTTGAATAATTTCATTTATGCTTACTCAAAAAAAACACACAATCTTTCTTTTCATAATATTTTATTTTATTTGTCAAATCAACAGAAGCGGAAATTCCATCTGTGCAGTGGAAAGGATTGGTTCTTTGACTGTGAATACACAAAATTGAAACTGATGTTTAAATGTTTTAGGTGCTTTTAATTTTAAACAAAATCTGTGAGATTAAAAATAATTGAAAGCGCATTTAAATATTTGAAAATTAAAAAAAAAATATTCCAATTATTCAACGTTTCTTTTTTCTCAATGTTTCCTAAAAAGAAAAAAAAATAAGAAGAATAATCATACTTTTCCAAAACGTTTAGAAAATTGTACGAATTATTAAAATATCGAACTTTCATAGAACTCAATTGATAATTAAACAACGATAATCAATTTTCAATTGTTTTAATGATAAAGTGTTTTCCACTCCCAGGTTAAGTATGAAGTAAAATTTCGAGCTTAGAAAAGAATTCAGGCTTTACTAAACTAGAAATTTTACTTCATGCGCCACGCGTATACAATACTGATTTATTCTAAAGTTTAAAAACAGATCCATATATCATCTTTCATTACCCAAACCTACTGAAATTAAAGGTGTGAAATATACAGGACTTTGATAAGCGAAAGAAGACTTAACTGATTTTCTAAAACTTATTTTAAAGTCGTAATCCAAATTTATATAAAATCTCAAAAATACTAGCTTTACATTTTCCACGTTTATTCCGACAATAAAGTTAAAATAAAAAGATTTGGCAACACACTTGGAAAATTTTAAGGCACACATTTTGCTATAGTGATAAAAAATAAATAAATGGAAAATTGATGAAATATTTAAATAAAATCAAATTTGTAAAAATCATCGACATTTTATAATATTAAAGAAGAACTTTAAAACTTTATTGACGGAATCCAATAAATTCCAAATCATAAAACATGACGATAATCATCAAAACATATTGAAAATTTTACAAATGCCCAAAAATGTATCATGATTTCGAAGAATGTGAAACGATAGTTATTTACAATTTTATATTTTATTAAAAAAAATGTTTAGCAATGAAACAATAACAATTATTAAACAAGATAAATTCAAATTCAAAACTATTTGAATTCGAGAAAATAAGCTTACGCTTCTTATAGTTTGCACACTTTAAACATAATATATAAAATTACGAAAAAACTATTCGTCTTAAGTTGTCTTATTAATTAAGACATTGTTTGCATTTTCACGAATAGTTATTTCGTAATTATTAAACAAGTACAGTTCTTTGTCATATACTACAAAGTTTGTTTAATTTTTGTCAAATGACCCTAATTCCATGTTCATGACTTTTTGTGGGGTTATGTGACAAATAAAATATATATATACGAGGGTAGATTGAAAAGTTTCCGGAATGGGCAAGAGATGGCGTGCGTATCGTGAAATTGTTATGATGGTTGTCAAGGCTAACCTATTTTAGGTAAGCTGTCAAATTTTCAGACACGTGCATCGTTCCGTTTTTGTTTACTAGGCCTAATATCTTGTGAAGCAAGTCAGGCACCTTTGGAAAAATAGATAAAAACGAATTTCGTGCAGTCATCAAACATTTCTGGATGGATGGGAAAAAGACGACGGAGATACGAGATATTTTGCAGGAAGTTCATGGCACATCCACACCTTCATTTTCGACTATTAGTTTCTGGGTGAGCGAGTTCAAACGTGGCCGTACGAGCACCAAGGATGAACCACGCAGTGGACGTCCAAAAACGGCCACAAATGAAGAAATGGTCGACAAAGTCCATGATCTCGTGTTAGCCGATCGACGAGTGAAGTTGCGCGAAATAGTAGAGACCAGGGGCATCTCATATGAACGTGTGCAAAATATCGTGCACGAACATTTGGGCATGAGGAAGCTGTCGGTGCGATGGATGCCGCGTTTGCTGACTATGGACAACAAGCGAAATCGTGTGACCACTTCGAAAGAGTGTTTGGCCTTGTTAAAGCGTAATCCAACGGATTTTTTTCGCCGATTCGTGACCGTGGGCGAAACATGGATCCACCACTACACACCAGAAACCAAGCAGCAGTCGAAACAGTGGATTTCTCCAGGCGAATCTGCTCCGAAGAAGGCAAAGACTGTCCCATCGGCTGGAAAGGTCATGGCCACCGTGTTTTGGGATTCGCAAGGTGTGATACACATTGACTTTTTGCAGAAGGAAAGAACTATCACGGGACAATACTACAGCGATTTATTGGATCAATTCAACGGCATATTGAAGGAGAAACGGCCTCATTTGCAGCGGAAAAAAGTGCTCTTCCACCACGACAACGCGCCGGCCCATTCATCCCGAATCGCCAATGCTAAATTGGTTGAATTGGGCTACGAGGTGGTGCCGCATCCCCCGTACTCTCCAGACCTGGCCCCGTGCGACTTCTTTTTGTTCACAAACATGAAGACTTGGCTAGGAAGCAAGCGCTTTACGTCAAATGAGGAGGTCATCGCCGCCACTAAAGCTTATTTTGCAGAGTTCCCGAAATCATATTTTTCTGAAGGCTTAAAAAAGTTGGAGCACCGCTGGGAAAAGTGTATCGCCCTGCAAGGGTACTATGTTGAAAAATAAAAAATAAAGCCTGTTCAATTACTGCGTTTTCTTGCCCATTCCGGAAACTTTTCAATCTACCCTCGTATATATATGGTTGACGCATTTAATTACGATATAATTTATGCTATAAAGTTAATGTTTAACTTTTTAAACATCTCTTGTAATATTTATATTTTAGTGAAGTCTATTTAACACCAAAAATGAAACCAACTGTTATAAACAATTGAAATTGTATTTATATTGTAGTCATTATTTTATGACAAACTATTATATATATTTTTTAAATAAAATAGAAAATGTATAATAAATTAGACAAAGCATTATATGTGCATTAATATTTCAAAAATGTCCTGTTTTGCGAATTAGTCAGAAGTGTTTTATTTAGTGTATCGGTTCAATTAAGTGGTTCAGGAGCGGATTGCCCATCTCTACTGATCACGAATATTTTTGCTTATAAATAATTTAAATAAACATGCCATGGCGGAGGCGCCGGGAAAATCCGTGGTCATCTTCACATTGGTAATTTTTTTAATAGATGCAAAAAGTTGCACTAATTGAAGAGTCCAAGTAAAGAATTTTCATTTTGATATTTCTACTTCTACAATGTTTAATGCCAGTGAAAAAAAAAACAAAAATGTTTACAAAATAAATAATAATAAGAAAATGTTAAAGGTTTGCTTTTATTACCTTTGTTTTTTTTTATATAACACATTAAAAATTACGTCGATAATTATTATAGCTTCATAAAAAAAATATCTTTACGGATTTAATCTAATCCAATACTCTTTGTTTTTTTATTTATATTGAAAACAATGTTAGTTGATCCTTATCATTTGCAGGGTAGACCGATATAAAAATATCATCGTTGACGCTCTGTTCGTAAGGTTAAACCCCTAGGGTGAAGGCGAGCCGTGTAAACACCACTCGTAAACGTCCTGCAAATATTTACAGGACGAGATCCCGTCTAGACCCTACACTACAAGTGCAAACTGTTTGCGCTAGAAATTGAAAAATTGAAATGTATTAATTACGGGACAAACACAATAAAACAAGCAATTATACAAATTTCCTAAACGGTTTTTTATGTACATTTCACCGAGTCACTTATTTTTCAGCGATAGATGGCGCTGTGCACATCTCTCATTTAGTGTCCCTGTATTTAAGAGAGTACCGCAAACTGACATCCATCTTGATGCCTTAACTTATAGAATATGATTGGTTTAAGAATATGAATTTGTGTTTAGTACTCATTCATTCACCGGACGAACAATTGCTGTATTCCAACGTTTAGTTTGCCAGCTATTGATGATGCTACTTAAGCTAATGGGCATTAGATGCCGTTTACGCTTTCGAAGATATCATGATTGGTTTAGTTTGAATTTGGCGCCTAAAGGCGTCAAGATGGATGCCAGCTTGCGCTACTCTTTTAAATACAGGGACACTTCTCTCATTAACACATAGAGATTAAATACTCGGAAAATGTAAACCTCGTGCTTATGGATCAGGTCACACTTATACAAGGCTCAAGAAGTTTAAAACGCCCTAATTACGCCTCATTCACACTATCGTCTCTGTGCACTTTGCGATTTTTTGTTTGCGTCACTAAGCAACACACTTTTGTACGAAATATGGCGCTATGCACATGTCTTAATATGCTTGATTAATAGATAGGCTTAAATGTTCAGAAAAATCAAGATCTGTGCATACGGGCCATGCACTAATAAGGCTCAAAAAATTAATCAATTTAAGAGGCAGTTTCATATTATCCTCTACATGCACATTACACTGGATCAGCTGACGAGTACTAAGAAATTCCAACTCACTTTTGAACGACAGATGGCGCCATGCACATGTCTCAATATGCTTGATTAACAGATAGGCTTAAATGGTCAGAAAAATCAAGATCTGTGCATACGGGCCATGCACTAATAAGTCTTAAGAAATTAATCTATTTAAAAGGCGGTTTTACATTATCTTCTCCATGCACCCTGTACTGGATCAGCTGGCGAGTACTAGGAAATACGAAATAAATATTAAACCTAAATTAAAATCAGGGTTTACATAGAGGCTTGATATAATTTTTAATCTTTAGTATTTCTCAGCCCTGGGTCTGGACCACACTAACGAGAACCTTGAAACCCGTCTGTGGGAATAATGAACACAAATTCAATTTCTAAATTCAATATTTTAAAACAAAAAGAAAAAACCAGAAAAACACAAACTTTTTATGGCATTCCCCGATTATGACCGCCCTTCTTACCTGAAACACACAAATATTTTATATACACGTTGTAATTTCTAAAATCTGTACATTCCTTGAAAATACTGTTAGTCGAAACTAGTCGGAATAAATGAATAATTTTAGTAAAACAAACCAAGTGATTTAATTTATACAAATTAATTTACATATAACCAAAACGATAACTTATGTTATTAGATTTAAAGTACCGAACGAATACTTCTTTAGTTTTACTATAATATAAGTTTGAATTTTTACTTTACTGATTTTTATTTTCTTCAGTTGAAACTTTCAATTTTGGCCCTTACACCTTCTTGATTCACATTATCCTCTCGCTCGATACATTTAGCGCACACTGCTTCCATTAAACGCCAATAAAACCGCGATTTATATCCATTAGCCCAGAAATTATAGAAAATCCCAATTTTCACGATAACCGGCCTCTCTCTCGAGGAAATGCCTGGCCATTTAATCACCGAGAAAACGGGAAGCGAAAATAAATCGCGTCGCCGTTTATGACGGATCGAACAAATGAGAGCCCATTTGGGATCGTAACTGAGCGAGAAAAAAAAAACGTAGTCGTCAAATCTTTTATGGAAACCACCTTCCAAGGAAATACGAGCGATTCTACGATTGCTACGTTTAAAAGTCGTGATAGTCGGAGAATTGCCTTATCAAAAACGATGTTTTAGGTTCTATTTCAAGAACATCCGAATTCTGAATTTTAATTTTAACAAAAGAAGTGTGCTTAGCGAAATTAGTACGTATTTTTATTCAAATTTAAAAATATATGAACATTTGGTTCATTTATTTGAAAAAATAATTGAATATGTTAATACTTATACATAATTACTAACGATTGGGTTTCATGTTTTTATTTTCAGTTGCTTGACACGTGTTTCGATCCGTTACGATCATTTTTAAAGATAAAACTAATTAGCACCGGATTCTCCATCAATTAGTTTCCATAGATTTCTATATATAATCTGTTGTTTTTTTAATATGACCAATCGAAATTGACATTTCATGAATGTAGTGGTGTGATGCAGGTTGTGTGTTTTAGGTTAGAACAAGATTAATCACATGTGTTGTAAATCAAACTTTAATTTGTAGGTTATATAAAGGAAAATCTGACATTAATAAAGGGTGATCAACAATGATTGTAGACAAGTTAAATTTCCCGCCGAAAAATCTGGGAAATTTGATCGCTCCAAGTTCATGCCAAGGAAAAATTAATAAACAGTAACTCGATTTGACATTAGCAGCGTCGAGCGTCGTATTTTGCCATTGTGTTAATTCATTCTTCGAATTATGTTATTTTTCATTCTGTTTCATAGACATCAGTTCTTATTAGGACTTCTTTGTATAAGTCTTTGTTTTGTGGTAAGTGATTTGCTGTTTTTAAGGTTAGAAAATTAGAATATTTAAGTTTAATCCTAAATTTACAGTTTACCGTGATGTTACCGTGATGTTTGCACCACAGCATGATGCTTTCATCCTGAAGGCTCATTATCGAAGTGGAACTATGAATGAAGATGGCACATGGACTTACTCATTACAATCGTGTCTGAATCAATATATTCAAGCCTTCCCCGATGTCCACATTCCTTACAAAACATTTTCCTCGCATAAAACCCGCATTGTTGACCATTTTTGAGGGAAAGAATTGTATCTGTAAGAGCAAGTCAGCTAGAAGACTGCCTATCTTAACAGAAGAGGTTGTTGGCGACATTCAACAACGACTTGAACAAAGCCCAACAAAATCTTTAAGAAAACTTTCAGCTCAAACGGGTATGTTCTTAATTTTAAGGTGCGCACAAATTTTAATGTTTAATCCTTTTACAGGAGTATCGTATGGGAGTTGCATAAAAGCCGCAAAAAAAATTCTGCATTTGTACCCGTATAAAGTATCGGTAGTTCAACAACTTCAGCCACTTGATTTCCAAAAAAGAATTGATTATTGCAATTGGTTTAATCAGAATTTAAATGATAATGGTATGTTGGACAAGACCTTTTTTACTGACGAGGCGTGGTTTCACTTGTCAGGATATGTGAACAGCTAAAACTATCGTACGTGGGCTACAGAAAATCCTCATACTTTTATTGAAACGGATTTACATCCACAAAAAATTGGTGTTTGGGTAGCAATTTCGAGACGTCGGATAATTGGCCCAATATTTTTCAACGAAATAATCAATTCGGAGCGCTACCAAATACTCATTCTAGATGAATTATTGAATCAATTGCATGATGACGAACAGATAATGGGTTATTTTCAGCAAGATGGAGCCACTCCTCATACTGCGTTGGCGACATTAAATTACTTGAGGGAATTTTACGATGATCGCTTGGTAAGCGACGGATTATGGCCACCACGTTCGCCAGACCTCACTCCGTGCGATTTTTATTTATTCGGGCATTTAAAAAATAAGGTTTTTAAAAATCGAATGGATACCCTTAACGAGCTTAAAGCAGCAATTGAAGAAGAGATAAGGAACATAAATCCGGAGGAGCTTCAACGAGTATTTCAAAATAAAAAACGTAGAGTTAACATTTGCCTAGAAAATGAAGGCCATCATTTTCAACATTTATTATAAAATTAGGGATGCTAACTCTACGTTTATAAAAAATACACAAAACCTTAACTTACTTCAATTTACTTTGTATATTTAATTAAAATTGTAAACATTTTATATATAGTTATGATTAAATATTTAATTTATTTTGGGAAAAAATGTTTGCTACGCCAATGGAAAAGCTATCTAGGGGATTTTCTTTCCATATAATCAGTTGTACCAACATATTTTGGCGGGAAATTTAACCTGTCTACAATCATTGTTGATCACACTGTATAATAATTCAATCAATCATAAAGATTATGATTACACACGTATTTACCTATCACTGCCTAAAATTATTTGTATCTATTACCAATTCAATAAAGTTTCTCTGAAGATCAGGTAGGATGATAATAGGATCAGGTAATATTCCTTGCTCGGGAATATCTGTTTTCTTTATTATCTTATGTTAAAATTTAAAAAAAAACTCTAAATTTTTCTTTTACGCATACATGTTACGATTTTCCAATGTAAATTTTCAGACATTCGTGATCTTATTAAAAACTTTCAATTTAAAAACTCTAACGAGTGTTTTCCATTCCCCGACTAAGCGTGAAGTAAAATTTCAAGTTTAGAAATGCCTGAAAATTTGGCTTGGTCGCGTAGCACAGCGGAGCGACCAAGCCAAATCAGTCTTTTCTAAACTCGAAATTTACTTCATGCGCCACGCGTATAAAACGCTGATTTAAAGTGAAGTTCAAAATATACTGCTTAGTTCTGATCACATGTTCATTAATTTTACAAATGTTTGTATGGAAAGTATACTTAAAAGAAAAAATCCCTGTATGTGTTGTAAAGTTGCAAGTTGTAGCGATCATTTTTTTTAAATCTCTGCATCGTGACAATTTATTTGACAAATTATGATTTATTTGTCACATTGGTAATCATTTACCAACATCTCAAAATTCGATGTTTAAAATACCCTAGTGTTAAAGCAGGAATGCAGCTGTTCGCAGTAAATACACCCTAAGTTTGGTCATATTAAAAAAAAAGTTTATCTTGTAACATATTATATCAAATTCAAATTAGTTTTAACTTTGAAAATGATCGTACAGGATCGCAACACGTGTCAGGCAACTGAAAATAAAAACATGGAACAATACGAGTGTTTAACTTTACTCAATATGGAAATCTGGTTCCATTAAGAAAGTAGCTAAACAAGTATCGAATATAAAAATAGTAAGGTTTAAAAAAACTATCTCTGTTAATTTTTCTAAAGCTCTATAGTTCTCTTTATGAAACGTCTCCAACGTTCCAAAGTATGTACTATACTTTATTTAATCTTTAGCGTATCTAATGATTATTAATTATTCCTTTTGTTTAAAATTAATATCCTTACTATAAAGTGAATTTAATCACCATTTTTAATAATAAATATACATTTTCCCCTTTCCTGTGCGGCGAAAAGTTGTTAAAGTAAAAAGCGCGCTTTCGCCCCCAGGGATATTGCTTTCAAATAAAGACAGACTGTTCATACGCCGGTCGCATGGAAACTGGCGGTTTTTACTAAAGCCGTGTATCTCAATAAATTTCTTGGATATCAATATTGCGTCCTTTTTTTCGCCGCCTCCGCTCTTTTCCCCTTTGAAGGTGCAACTTGATTTTCCATATAAAAACCCATCGAATGTAGACACAAATATACAGTAGTATAAATAAATAACAGAAACGAGATAGTTTTATTTATACAAAAAGAAAAACAGGCATATTCCGAGTATTCCACGTAAAGGTGACCCAGAAATACAGTGTTTGTATATATAAAGCTGAACAAACAAATTTGCAACCCAATATTTATGTGTTTGCACATCACTAGATACAAGATTGTATATTTGGTTGCATTTTAAAGAAACAAAAATGCAACCTATTATACGTACATTACATATAAACATTGTATATTGTGTGGAATTAAAATAAAATGTTACAACTAATATATGTTTGTACATTTTACAATACATACGAAACTTGAAAATTGAAATTATTATTTACCTACATTATACTATTGGGTTACATTTTAAACTTAGAAAAAATATATATTGAGTAATATAGTATAACTTACAACCATTGCAAGTCGGGTTGCAAATACTTTTTTTTGTAGATCATTGCATAAAATGAATTTTTCTTTTAGGTAAACATATGCATAAGCTGTAAATTTTCCGACATTCATTGTTTTTTAAAAGAGTTCAATTTGAAGCTTTAAGCGAGTGATTCCACTCCCAGACTAAGCATGAAGTAAAATTTCGAGTTTAGAAAAGCCCCGTGAAAATTTGCCGAGGGTCGCGCAGCGACCCGAGACAAATTTTCTGGGCTTTTCTAAACTCGAAATTTTACTTCATGCGCCACGCGTATAAAACACAGATTTCAAGTGAAGTACGTATATACATGAATTTCACAATATTTTAGTGTTTTATACGCGTGGCGCATGAAGTAAAATTTCGTGTTTAGAAAAGCCCAGAAAATTTGTCGATATATTTTCCGACAATCGTTGTTTTTCAAAAGAATTTAAAGCTTTAAACGAGTGTTTTCCACTCCCAGACTAAGTAAGTAAAATTTCGACTTTAGAAAAGCCCCTTGAAAATTACAAATTTCCTGGGCTTTTCTAAACTAGAAATTTTACTTCATGCGCCCCGCGTATAAAACACAGATTTCAAGTGAAGTTCGAATAAACATAAACTTAACAATATTTTAGTGTTTTATACGCTTGGCGCATGAAGTAAAATTTCGAGTTTAGAAAAGCCCAGAAAATTTGTCTCGGGTCGCTGCGCGACCCTCGTCAAATTTTCACGGGGCTTTTCTAAACTCGAAATTTTACTTCATGCTTAGTCTGGGAGTGGAAAACACCCGTTAAAAGCTTGAAATTGGACTTAAAAAAAAGACAAAGAATATCTAAAGATTTACAGAAAATAGACTGAATTCAAAATACGTATACTTAAAAGAAAAACTCCCTGTAGAACATTGCCCAGTGTATCAGCGCAAGCTCGCGAGATCCCCTGGCGGTTTTTGGAACAAAATTGAAAACTGAAAATTTGAAAAAATGACTTAAGGCGTTATGAGTTTTGAAATATCCTTAATAAGTCATTTTTTCAAATGTTCAGTTTTTAATTGTGGTCCAAAAACCGCCAGGGGACCCCGCGAGCTCGCGCTGACACACTGTGCATTGTGTATACAGTCTGTTTGATTTATTGTGACACAGCACATATGTCCGTTATTAGTACAGATAGAAAAAAAAAAGTTTTAGTATTTTTTATGATCTATTCAATCGTAATGTCAGAAAAACAGTTGAAAATCAAATAAACACGTGAAAGCTATTAGTTTCATTTTCTTTAATGGAACACCCTGTATATTTTGTTTATTTCAAATAGGCATTAATATTAGCCTATAATGATACCACATAAGTACCCCTTTATTATAGAAATAACACGACAATTGCCAATAAATAAAATTTATCAGTTGACATGAATAACTATTTAAAGTGTCTGTTCAAAGTGACGTCCGTTGTTTGCAATACATTCTTCACATCTCTTTATTAAATTTCGTCGTCCTTTTTGCAACATCCGTTGTGTTATTTGGCATATGCCATACGAATACGATTTTTCAGATCGTCTAGATTTTCTGGACGAGTAACATAAACTTTTTGCTTTAAAAATCCCCAAATAAAAAAATCTAAAATAGACAGATCTGGCGATCTTGCTGGCCAGTTTATGGGGCCACCATTTGCAATCAATTTCAAACCAAACTTTCTTTCCAAAATATCTTTGACATTTCTTGCGTTATGGGGAGGAGCTCCATCTTGTTGGAACCACATATCTCGACGTATTTCTAGGGGGATATCATCTAAATAATCTTCAAATTCTATCGTAAGAAAGTTGGCATATCGCTCCGCATTCAACGTTCCTTGATAAAAAAATGGTCCTATTATGGTATCACCTAACACACCAAGCCACACATTAACTGCAAATCTTTGTTGGAATCTGCATTCTCGAATTTGACGTGGATTCTCAGTATCCCAGTAATGGTCGTTTTTTCGGTTGGAGATTCCGTTGTTGTTGAATTTTGATTCATCACTCCAAAGAATTAAATTTAATAAATGCTGATTGTTGCTAAGCCAATTACAGAATACTATCCTCCTGTCAGAATCACCATCTCTTAAACCTTGTACTAACTTAATTTTATATGGTCTCATTTTATGTTGTCTCAGAATAGAAAATATTTTATGCATACTTATTCCTAAGTCAGCCACTGCTTCGCGTATTGAATTACGTGGATGTGCTCTAAAATAGGCCAATATAAATACTTCTTTATTATCTTCTCTTTCTTGTCTTCTCCTTTGTAATTTATTATTAAAACACCCATTTCTCCGTAAATTTTGTTCAAGTCTTGCAAAAGTGCAATAATGTGGTTGTCTTCTTTCTGGATACATGTTACCATAAGTGATACTAGCTTCTCTAGAATTATCGTTGCATCTAACGAAGACCTTTAGCATATCCATTTTTTCATCATTAGAATAGTAATTATCACCCATCTCTAAAGATTTGAATCAACAACACGCAAGACGGGAAGTTACTACACCACTTTGACATTAAAGCGTTAACAAATCGTTTTATGTCAATTGTTATCCATGGCAACTGAGAAATTTCATTTATTTGCAATTGTCGCGTTATTTGTATAATGAAGGGGTACTTATGTGGTATCATTATAAAGCTAAGGTTATTACCTATTTGAAATAAACAAAATATACAGGGTGTTCCATTAAAGAAAATGAAGCTAATAGCTTTCACGTGTTTATTTGATTTTCAATTGTTTTTCTGACAATGCTACTGAATAGATCATGAAAAATACTAAAACTATTATCTTTCACTTTTTTTCTATCTGTACTAATAACGGACATATGTGCTGTGTCACAATAAATCAAACAGACTGTATTGGTTTGCATTATAAAGAAACAAACGAACTAGTACAACCGCAATAATACATGGTATTCCATATACAGAACTATTAGCCAAATATGCAACCCAATGCAATGCTATACCAACATTATATACGGAAATTGTACATTGGGTTGCACATTTGGCTATAAGTTCTGCCTATGGAATACCATGTATTATTGCGGTTGTTTTGTAACCCTATTTGGATACCATTTCATGATGATTGAGAACAAATGATGTAAATTAAAATTCCTCTTCTCCCTCGCTTATTTTAAAGATATCATGATCATCACTACAATAATCCACAGTTTGTTGTTATTGACCGTTGTTTTCGATGTAAATAATGGCGAAACGAGAACGAACAGTGCAATTCTGGGGGCCCGGGGAGAAGTAAATCAATCGCCGATGGTGGAGTCGATTATTGTTTATGGTAGACCGTTTGATTTACAGTTATTACCGTGGAATAGTTAATGGGGTATCATTTGGTACCATTATCGTTATGTCGTTAGCTCGGAGATACATGATACGATCAGTGGGCGGTCGCCGTCTCTCTTTCTCCCGCTCGCGTTTCGTCCTCTTTTTCGGTCCTCTTCGCACAAGAACGAGACAAGTTCGCGACAAGTTAAAAACCGAACGGGAAAACTCCGCTTCCATAAAAGGTATAGATGCACGCAGACACGCACATGCCATGTCCAGTGTTGATATTTCTCTTAATTATTAATTTAATTTACTTTTCCTTTTATTTTCTTTATTAATACAACGAGAATTCGAATTAATTACCAGGCTTTAATTAATGGAGGATGCATAAAATAAAGACGAATCTATTTATGCAAATAGCAAGTACAAAAATTGTCTTTTTTTGAAATACTTATCTGTAATATTATATTTATGTATGCAGATAATGAACAGTTCTTAAACAGATAAAACAAACATACATATACGGACTTTTTCTTTTAAGTATATAGATCTCGATAATTACAGCATTTTGATAAAATTTCAGGCAATCGTTGTTTTTTAAAATAGTTTAATTTGAAGCTTTTGCCGAGTGTTTCCGCTCCTTGATTAAGCTTGAAGTAAAATTTCGAGCTTAGAAAAGCCTGAAAATTTGGTTTGGCCAAACTAAATTTTCAGGCCTTTCTAAACTCGAAATTTTACTTCATGCGCCACGCGTATCAAACACTCATTTAAATTGAAGTTCGGAATATACTGCTCTTCATTAATTTAACATACGTGAGTCGATCAATTAGAAACGAGCCTTTATTTTTCACAGAATGTACGTTATAGAAAACATCTACATTTGTATACATTCTTTTTGCATAGTATCCTCTATTAAAAAACAGTTTTCCTAAAGTATTGATCGTTTTTTAGCTTCCTTATCCTAGAATGAAGCTGGGCGGGTATGTGACCAATTGCGCACAAACGTTTCTACTACCTCATAGCTGTCAAATCGCTTGCCTCCAAGTGCTTCTTTTAGAGGTCCAAACAAGATGTTCGATGTTCAAGTGTTTGCCAGATAATTTCCTTCACTTCTGCTGCCTTACGGCTTTCTATAAGGCCTAGCATTGTTATGGAGGTGCAATTCTTCGCGCATGGGACAATCTCGTCTTGTGTGTCGATTCTGAAGACTAACTTGTTTAAGGAGACAGCAGTAGCAAATCGGGTTGTTAGTTCGATGCGTGTAAGAAATCTACAAAGAGGAACCCTCTCCAGTTCCATAGCCAACTGAAACAATCGAATCTTGGAGTTAACAGGTTTTCTTTGACCTTTCCTTCTGGCTTGATTTCGATGAACCAAAGCTTCTTCTCAAACTCTTTTCATGATTGGGAATCTTTTCCAAACTGGATCTGCAGTCCTCGGTAAATTTCGACTGGTTTCAAGTATTCACGACTGAAGAACTTAAAAATTGAGCGAACAGAGACAGGCATACTCTTTACATTTATTGCTAGGGCTACTAAATGAAAGATAGAACAAGCCGGCTGGTGTGGTTCCCAAATTCAAGGCATTCCAAGATCTCAATAGCCAAATCACAAAAAATACCATTCCCAATGTTCAGAAGACAAAGGCTCGTTTAAATTTGATCGACCTACGTAGAAAGAGGAGATAGATAAGAGTGCGTCATATCCCGACTAATATGTAACATCTATGCAGATCAAATAATTACGGAAGCTCTAAAAGAAAGAAAAGAAAAAGACCTATGCATAAATCGAACTCCGATAAATAAGAACTGCTTAACATAATGAAATAACCGGAAAATATGGCAAGAAATTAAACATGAAGAAGGCCAAACACATGATTATAAACAAATAACCAACAGGCGATTACGTTCATCTTGAATTTATAAAGAAAAAAAATATCTCGGATGCACTTTGAGCGATGACTATGATCACTTTACTGAGATCCGATGTCGCATTGAACAAGCGAGGATACTATTCATACGTATGAAGAAAGTTCTTTGTGGGCACGGTCTGAATCTAGCCACTGCGTATGAGGAAGCTGAGGTGCCGAGGTGCTACGTGTTTTAGTTGACGGAAAAAAACGTATGAGGAAGCTGGGGTGCCGAGGTGCTACGTGTTTTCGTTGACGAAAAAATCGTATGAGAAAGCTGAGGTGCCGAGGTGCTACGTGTTTTCGTTGCGGAAAAAAAATATTTAAAAACTGGAAGTCTGCGAGATGTGATGCTACCGAAGGGTGCTCCATATCAGCTAAGTGCAACGCATTCGAAATACTACTGTTCTGGCGATATTAAAGAAAGAAACGAAACTAGTACGGACTGTCAAAACAAGGGAAAATTCAATGCAACACAAGATGCGAAGAGACGCAGAACATCCTGGGTGAAAAACCTACGACAATGGTTTGGACTAACAACAGAGTCGCTGTTCGGAGCAACGGTCAATAAAGCGATGATTGCCAATAAGATGGCCAACGTTCGCTGAGCGGATAGGGCACTCTAAGAAGAAGTAGCCTTAATTGGAAGAAGAAGTGGCCTCAATTGAAAGAAAAAGTGGCCTCAGTTGGACGTCTAGAACATTCGGCGTCACTTGTGCTTGACCACAACGAAATTCAGTAAAGCAGAGTCTCCATACTATATATCAAGCTTTTCCCGGGTTTAAGCGATGAGTTTTCCACAAAACATAATTCTTGGTCAGCACACGAAATTTACTTTTTTTCCACTTTCGCAAAAATTGACGAGGTTGTCTGCTTTCAAGGGCTGTCAATCACAAACCTAATGACGCAGCTTACTCAAAATGATAGTTGTAGTAGTGTTGCTGTTCGAGTTACAACACCGAAAATGTAAAAAGTCACCGACTCATTGATCTACCGTCGTAGCTACAAATAATACACTACATAGTAGTGCTACGTGTTTTCGTTGGCGAAAAAAAACGTATGAGAAAGCTGAGGTGCCGAGGTGCTACGTGTTTTCGTTGCGGAAAAAAAATATTAAAAAACTGGAAGCCTGCGAGATGTGGTGCTACCGAAGGGTGCTCCATATCAGCTAAGTGCAACGCATTCGAAATACTACTGTTCTGGCGATATTAAAGAAAGAAACGAAACTAGTACGGACTGTCAAAACAAAGGAAAATTCAATGCACCACAAGATGCGGAAAGACGCAGAACATCCTGGCTGAAAAACCTACGACAATGGTTTGGACTAACAACAGAGTCGCTGTTCGGAGCAACGGTCAATAAAGCGATGATTGCCAATAAGATGGCCAACGTTCGCTGAACCCTCTAAATTATAACATTTGGTAATTTTTGGAGGAGAAGGTCTTCCTACAGGACTTGGCACTGGTTCACAAGGCAAAGTCTGCACTGGAGTGGTTTCGTCTCTAAGACATTGACTTTATTACACATCTACCCCAGAACTGAATCCTCTAGATTATAAGATTTGGTAATTTTTGGAGAAGAAGGTCACCGAAATTTGGAGCAATTTAAATCATCTCTGGTTCCAGAAGTAGCTAATATTGACATGAAAGTGATGCGTTCTGTAATAGATGACTGGCTTCGACAGTTTCAAGCCTTTAGCACTTAGAGGCCATTTCAAGCACTTAAAGGCCATTTCTAATAAATATTTCATCAACGTGTTAACAGGTGTATATTTTTAATTTTCTAATATGATTTTCGTCTCTTGATTTTTCATGTTTTATTTTATAGCGATTTAATCTTGAGGCGAAACTTATGACCTGACTAGGTAGAATATTGAAAAAAATCGTGGAAAGAGTACGTGGAAAGGAAGTTAGAGGAAGAACAGGCTGCTTTTAGACTTGGAAGACAAACAGTGATAACATATTTATAATAAGGAAACTAATAGAGCAAAAGATAGCAGTAGGAGAAGAAATGTTGCTGATTTTCAACGATCTAAAATCAGCCATCGATGCAGTAAATAGGAGAGAAGTATGGATAATATTAGAAGAAGTACCAAACAGTCTGACAATAAGGCCATAATACAGATTGCAGGACAAAAATTTAAAGAAGTTATAATAAAAAACGGGAATAAAGCAGGGAAACATTCTGAGTCCATTATTGTCTGTGCTGGTTATGGATACCATTCTAAAAAGGATAAAATCACAAAATGAACAACTTAACACAGTAATCTGATATAGGAAGCTAGACTAATAGCTAGTCAGAATTAGTAACCTGCTATATGCAGACGATATGGTTCTAATAGCACACACCAAACATGAACTAGTAAACATGTGGACAAAGGAAACAGAAATTATAAAAAATGGAGGTAAATATAAACAAAATTAAAATAACAATCATAAACACAAAAACATAAAAAAAGACAACCCAAATAACAAAGACAATAAATGTAGGAATATTAGTATTGAAAAGAGTAAACACATATGAATATTTGCAGAGCCTCATCACGGTTTTTACAGAAAAATAGAAACAGAAATAGCAAACAGTGACAACAAGTCAGCAAAAATATACTACTTAATAAATAAGACAATACTGGGACACAAAGAAATTAACCTGGATGTGAATATAGAAAAATATAATACAATAACAATACCAATAATAAACTATGCAAGTGAACGTTCGACAATACGAAAGAAAGATGAATATTAAATAAATGTGATTGAAACATAGTCAATACTTTACCCTTTTTACCCTGACGTCACAAAAAACAAAACACAGCATCTTAAAAGCATGCCTACCTTTTTGTTTGATTTTATTACTTGATTTATTTGACAAACTTATCAATGGGCAATCGAATTATCTATATACAAAGAATTTTTCACATATGCATATGCATACGAAGTTAATTTTCCAACATACGTTGTTTTTTAGAAGAGTTCAATTTGAAGCTTTAAACGAGTGTTTTCCACTCACAGGTTAAGCATGAAGTAAAATTTCGAGTTTAGAAAAGCCTTAAAACCAGGCTTTTCTAAACTTGAAATTTTACTTCATGTACGGATAGCGCATGAAGTAAAATTTCGAGTTTAGGAAAGCCTGGTTTTGAGGATTTTCTTAACTTGAAATTTTACATCATGCTTAACCTGGGAGTAGAAAATACTCGTTTGAAGCTTTAAATTAACCTCTTCTAAATTAAACACTAAAAACACTGAAATATTGTGAACATGTGAACCTCACTTGAAATCTGTGTTTGTACTCGTGGCGCATGAAGTAACATTTTGAGTTTAGTAAAGCCTGAAAATTTGGTTGGGTTGCTGCTCCGCGACCCATCAAAATTAGTAGGCTTTTAACCTGGAAGTGAACAACACTTGTTTAAACCTTCAAATTGAATTCATTGCAAAACACTCGTTAACAGTTATAAATTGTACTCTTTTAAAACAAATATTTAATATATGAAGATTTACAGCATATAATTGGGATATGTATACTTATAAGAAAACGTTCCTGTTTAACCAAATAATATAGATATTAACATTAATAAACAAAAATAGTTATCAAGAAGTTAATATTTATCGGATACATATCGATATATATATATATATATATATATATATATATATATCTGATATTTTGATATTTATATAAATATCATGATATTTCCGAACCCTGCTAGTTGTAATGTAGAGCTTTTTACATTATTTTTCCTAGAATCCAATTCGTTTTATTTTAAATTCCAGTAGATATCAATCCCAAGAATTGTAATTTCCTCTGATTTTTTGTTTTATTTTAAAAACATTCATGTATATGCATGAAAAGAGTAATTCGTCCGGACGTGGTTTTATGCAGCGAGCGTATTCGCGACGAGGACGAAAGGGAAATCAGGAGGAAGAAAACGGGAAGACATGCATAATCCAGGAGATTACCTTCATTTTTAATTTAACTTAATGGACGTCGGGGTTAAGCGCCCCAGCGGTAATGTGATTAGGCAAATACTGGCCTCGTTTCCGGATCAACGCATCCGTCACTATAATCACTAAATTGGAGTTTAAATGTTTATTAAAGGGACACGAAATATTTGAAGTAATAATTAGAAAATTAATTGTATATTATTAAATTCAGCAAGCACTGGAAAAAAGATATTCTCTAAGAGTTAAAACAAGACTTTTACCTGAGAACAGATAACCGCTTAACTGTACTCTTCTTTAGTTATTAGTAATTCATATGAATGTAATCGAAATTTTTCTGAATAGAAATATAAAATGTTTTATGTTTAAAAACATAAACAAGAAATTTTAACCTAACTTAAAGTTGTATATGCATGCCTCCCATTGGAATAGTTAACGGATGCACCGTAGTCCTCGTGTTGCCTCCCTAAACGACATGTTTAGTGCCCTTTAGCCGTAAACCTCGCGGGCTTTTTAAAATAACTAACAACCCCTGCGTTTCCGACGTGTATCATAGTTAGAGCGCCGCCCCCGAGAAGTGCTTCCCTCTTTCTCATCCGCAACAGTAACGCTATTTATATAAACTGAGCGCGCCCAGACTTCCGCATAAATGCGCGAATTTACACGTTTTCCACCCCTGAAAGGATTCGCCGCCGCCGCCACCGCTGCCACAGGCATGTTTCGCGTAACTTTAGAACTGCACCAGAAATACATGCATGTATACACACTTTGAGGTTCCCGTGCAACTTTTGCGATTCAATGCGAGGAAAATACGAAGGAGAATTGCGAGCCAGACGTCAGGGTTGATGTTGAGGTGTTTAAAGGGAGAACTTTGCTATAGTTAACTAATTTCCCGTACTTGATTTGTATGTATAATAAATACACTTGTATTCTTGCAACTCGATTCACGAAAAGAATCTCAGCAAGTAAGATTTATGTGAAACATTTTTAAGTGTTTCTTGCGTAAGGTCATAATTTGATTGCTACCAATGCTTTTCTTTTTCTCGAATGGTTGTATACCTTTTCATTTTATTTTTTCTTGTACCCATTCCTTCGTCTTTCTATCTTTTGCAATTATTTGAATTTCTTCGTTGTCCCTTCATCTCGAATTTAGTCAATCTATTATCTTCTTAATCGCCCTCTTCTTCTTTTATTTGTACTTCTTGTTTCCATTATTTATCTTGTGATTCTATCTGTCCTTACTCTAGCATTCTAGTTTAATTGTTTCTTTCTTATTTTTGGTCGTGTAACGCGTAGCGCTACACGACCAAACCAAATTTTCAGGCTTTCCTAAACTCGAAATTTTACTTCATGCGCCAAGCGTACAAAACACTGATTTCAAGTGAAATTCACTTGTTCACAATATTTCAGTGTTTTTAGTGTTTAATACGGGTGGCGCATGAAGTAAAATTTCGAGTTTAGAAAAGCCTGAAAATTTGGTTGGGTCGCTCCGCTTCGCTACGCGACCCAACCAAATTTTCAGGCTTTTCTAAACTCGAAATTTTACTTCATGCTTAACCTGGGAGTGGAAAACACTCGTTTAAACTTTTAAATTGAATTTAAAAAAAAAGGGTATGCACATGTATACTTAAAAGAAAAGATCCCTAGAAAATACCGATAATTAATTCATTTAATTTTCATTTATATATATATATACACATATAACATTATTTATATATAACATTTAAGCTGCCTTTAAATTGTAAAAATAATAAGCAATTTTAGCCTTGGTGGCGACCAATCTGAAATGTTAAATGTTCCTGACTTTTCTCTGATTCAAGATTTGTTTTCCCTGACTTTTGAAAGTAACTTCTATCAGTCCCTATTTTTTTCTCACCTATATTTGGCATTTTCACAGCCAAACATAGATGAGAAAAAAAGTAGGGATTGTAAATTTATCAACGTTTTCAATTACCGGTAATTCGGTGTACCGGTTTGTTCAAAAACGTTTAATTGGATTTATTCGAAAAATTATTCATTATTGAATACATTATTATTATTTATGATAATTATTTATTATTTATGTTAATTTTCCCTGTAATTCGATATGTATTTATCTGTTGGAAAATAAAGTACTATTATTATTATTATAAATAAGCTTTAATTTTAGTTATAAATAATGTTAGTAACATAAAAATTAAGCTTAGTACAGTATATAATTTGGATTTTGTGGAATTGATTAATTTCCAATTATGTAAGTTGATTAAGTTGGTTAAAACATTTTATTCTTGAATGAATAACTGATGATTTTATATAAACGTTCGATTCAAAACTGCTAACGACTGTATATATACCTTTTCAGAAAGCCATGTTTATAACTTACAAATTCCTTAGATCAAAATTTGCAATTTCCACCGATTCCTCCAACAGCACCAAAAACATTTATTGCCTTGTTTCTTACAAATTATTTTTTTTGTGTCTGGTATCCCCCGAGGATCGCAGCGAACACGTCGTTTTAACGGTGCGGATTTTAATGGCCTTTGGATAAAGATTAGATCAATGAGTCTCTCTCTCTTTCTCTTCAGGTGAGGCGATGCCGAGTTACGCAACGCGGCGAGTTCGATGATTTATAAAAGCTGACGGGTGAAAGTCGAATTGCCTGATTTATCGTCAGAATTAAACTCGCGCACTCCAAGGGAAAAACCTGTCGACGTACACGCTGATAAGCGGCGATTGAGAAGTTTGTTTCTGGATGGAGTTGTTCTGCAACGAAACACTTGTTTTGTTTCGAGAATTTTAAACTTAAAGTGTTATAATGTTTAAAATGCTGGGGACGATATAAACAACAAACACGATTCTATTAGATTATTAATAGAAATAAAATATTCATTTGTGAAATACCAGTTTGTTTCTGCTTGTAACTGACATTTTAAATGTTTAATGAAACACATTTTATATTTGACAACTGATACTATTTTTATTAATTTAGAAAGTAAAGACATGGAGGTTATATGTGATACAAAACATCTGACAAATGACCGCCTCTGCTAAGGGAGCAAATATTCACTCTTTTAATGAAATGTTCACAGCATTTTCACATAGTTGCTGGAAAATATTCGCAATGCTGTGCCGAATTTCATCTTTAACGTCCTCAGTTGTTCGTGGTTTATTGCTGTATACTCGATCATTAAACACAGAAAGAAGTCCAAAGGTGTCAAGTCACATGACCTTGGAGGCCAATTCACATTAACTCGCTTAGAGATTACAAGACCATTAAATGTTGCGATAACTGCACGGTTTCATCGGTAGTATGACATGTTGCACCGTCTTGTTGAAACCTTATTTCTCGCCATGTTTAAAGTGAATTTTTACATTTTCTACAAGTTGTTCGATGGTGTACTTCTCCATAACTTAACCTCAATTTTTACTAATGACAGTATATAAATAACTGCACGGTTTCATCGGTAGTATGACATGTTGCACCGTCTTGTTGAAACCTTATTTCTCGCCATGTTTAAAGTGAATTTTTACATTTTCTACAAGTTGTTCGATGGTGTACTTCTCCATAACTTAACCTCAATTTTTACTACGCTAGTTTTACCGCAAAAAATAGCGGCAAATTTAAAATGTCTATTACTTTTGGGACACCCTTTACTTCAGTAGAAAGAAATTGTGATGCCCCACAATTTAATCACTTATTTGAGAAGCCTGATAAGTCCTATAAACATAGTTCTAAGAACATTAAAGAAACTGTTTGTCTATTTAAAGCTGTATTTGTTTTCAAGTTTACTTATTATATTCTGTTGTACTTTTAAACTTCAATTTTGCATCTATTTTAAGATACTCTATATGTATTTACTCGAAATTTCCATTATCCCCTTTCGCGGGCATTAAACAGCAGTGAATATTAAAACAGGGATTACATCCCGAACTCGCGCGAGCGATATGAAAATTACAACAAAAATAACGGACAAAAAATCGTTGTAACTATTGTAAACTTTTCATTAGAGCTGCGAGTGGAATCCCGTTGAAAGTTTTAATGTAATTCGGCCTTTTCCAGTTTCACTCACACATAAACACACGAAACTATTTCAAGCCCCTTTTGCGGACGGACGCGCCCGGAATTATTTGCATTTGGCACGTTAATTAAAAATCCGTAACATCCTTCTAACAACAACCAAACAAGGAATGATTGTATTAAACGCTTCTAAAAGATAATACTAATATAATAGTGTGAATTTTAGGTTCATTATGAAAGGGTTTTATTCTTTGGTTTTGGGATTTATTTATTTAAAAGTTTCTTAATAAACTCTATCAACCCGTTCAGTCCTGGAGTTTTTCAGGTCCCCCCAAAAAAAAAAAGTTTTGTACACTGCATACTATTTATTACTGTCTCAAATATACAGAGTTGTTTTTTTAAGTTTACATATATCAATATACTATATACGCTGTAAATCTTCAGATATTCATTGTTTTTACAAATAATTTAAATTGAACTTTCAAACGAGTGTTTTCCACTCCCAGATTAAGCATAAAGGTGAATTTTGAGTTTAACAACAAACAATCTTTATTGACAACAGTAGGTATTACATAACATGTATAATTAATTATTTTATTTTATTTTGTATGAATGCTGATCCTGTTGCCAATCGGCTATCGACCCGTGGTCTTTCCGCCAAAATTGTCAATTGTCATGAATTGTCAGTAGGTACGTCAGTTAGTGTCCTGATGAAATGATGAGATGAATTGAAATATGGTGGTGGCTGGGTTTTTGAATTTAGGAAGGATGTCAGGATTACGTGGCAGGCATATATGGAGTAAGGTCTCTATATTATATGGGTTGGTTGCGAATTTTTCGGCAAGGTAAATTTGAGTTTAAAAAAGTCTGAAAATTTGGTTTGAGAATTTTACTTTTAAATATACATATATGTATGCATGAGCTATAACTTTTCCGATAATGGTTTGTTTTTTAAAATAGTTTATTTTGAAGTCTTAAACGAGTGTTTTCCACTCCCAGATTAAGCATGAAGTATAATTTCGAGTTTAGGAAAGCGCGGAGCGTCAAACCAAGTTTTCAGGCTTTTCTAAACTAGAAATTTTACTTCATGCGCCACGCGTACTAAACACTGACGTGATGTGATGTTCAGAATACACGTTTTTAGCATACTGCTTTATTAGAATATTTTGAACTTCAACTAAAATCAGCGTTTTACACGCGTGGCGCATGAAGTAAAATTTCGAGTTTAGAAAAGCCTGAAAATTTGGTTTGGTCGCGTAGCGCTACGCGCTACGCAACCAAACCAAATTTTCAGGCTTTTCTAAACTCGAAATTTTACTTCATGCTTAATCTGGGAATGGAAAACACTCGTTCAGACTTAAAATAAAACTATTTTAAAAAACAAACTATTATCGGAAAAGTAACAGCTCATGCATACATATATGTATATTTAAAAGAAAAATTCCCGGTATGTTTACCAAATTTTAATGGTAGCAAATGCCACCGTTAGGGCCGAAAAGGTTAAGAAAAAAGGTCATCATTTGGAACAATTTTAAATATAAACAAGAGTTTCCGGATCAATTTACAAATTACATTGATTCTTTGTATAGAATGAAACGTAATTTTATTATGAAAACATAACATGTAAAGTTATGGTGGATTCGCCAGGAATTTATAAAAGCACTTGCTTTTTTAATGGATTTTACATTATTTAACAATAAATAGAATAAAACGTAATTTTCTTGGAAAAACATAACATGTAACGGTATGGTGAATGAGCCGGGAATTTCTGAAACCACTCGATTTTTGAGTTCAATTTATCACATTATTTCACATTAAAATTTAATTTTAAATTACCTTATATCTAAGCGTAATTTAAACAAAATAATCCAAAAGTAATAATCCTGTAAATTTGTAAATTTAGCTTGATTCTGCAGCAAATATTAATTTAAAGTGAATTTGAAAATATACTGCTTAAGTTTAAAGCAGTATATTTTCAAGTTTACTTTAAATTAATATTTGCTGCGCGACTATGCTAAATATACAAATTTACAGGCTTTTCTAAACTCGAAATTTTTCTTCAAGTAAAGTTCAGTTCGTTTTAAAATTTATTGTTTTTCTACCTACTATACTTATTTGATTTATACTAGCATAACTATTTTTAGAAATTAATTTAAATTTTATTCCTCGGCAATAATTCTCCGTATATAAAAGGCGTAAATAAAATTGTAATCTCTTATCGAGACAATCGTCGAGTATGTTTAAGAGAGCCCCGTGCTGGGAATTGTCGGCAGAACTGCGATAAAACTACTCCCAGAGCTCTTTATTGCCCCCCCGTTTGCCGAGGGGTGTGGGGGTGCGAATGTGGAAACCGGGGTGGTTTTATCGTTGTTAAGAGGAAACTTTGAAAAGTGTATATACGTATGCGCATAAGTGGAAACGTTATTGCAGGCGAATTTAAACACTCGCCAAAAGGAGAAGGATATTTACCTCTTTTTAAGTATACGATAAAGCAGTGTAATAATAAATAAATGTAAATTAAAATCAAATGTACGGGTAAATTACTACCGTGCGATCGTTAAAAACATGGTTAAGTCTTTGAATTTTAAATTAGATTGGCACTACTCACTGTTAACACATAGTTTACCATAAACTCAAATTCATTCCATCATTCAATTAGCATTCTGGGCAATCGCACAAAGAAATGCAGCGTACTCTAAATCATAACTTAAATGATCGCACGGTATTTCATTGTATTAGGGGGTAAGTCATTAAATTCAAGAAAAATTATTAGCATTTAATCATTGTACTGAATTACAGCTATATGAATTTATTGGATCTGCGTCTGGCGTATACATTGTTGTAATTATGTAAAGTTGGAATTTAAGTGAAGAGCCTGACTCATGCACGCCTTACTTTAAAAACGTTTTATTGACAACAACTTTTTTGTTTTTCGAAAACTACTTCATATACACCGTGTCCAAGATGAGAATGCACAGCATGGGGATCTTGAAAACGGTAAAAGATACAGGGTGGCTTAAATTAGAAAAAAGTTGCATTATTTAGTGTATGCTTACATGCTGATCGCAGAAATTCATGATTAACTATCGTTTTCGAAATTTTCCAAAAAATGCAATTTTTCGGATTTTTGATTTTTCTAATTCTTGTATTTATTGTAAAAGATATTTAAAAACTAATGGCACTTTGTCATTGTCACTTTTTAAGCTCTACAAAATTGCGTCTTCACATTTTTTATTCGATGATTCATCTCCGAGAAATCATCATCAACTTCATTTTTTTTGTATATGGCCAGAAAAGTAGAAGCCGTTGTACACGACAGCATTTTTTATTACAAATATTACGATGTATCACACATTATGATGATTTCTTGGAGATTAAACATCAGATAAAAAATTTGGAGACGCCATTTTGTAGAGCTTAAAAAGTGACAATGACAAAGTGCCATTAGTTTTTAATATCTTTCAAAATAAATACAAAAATTGGAAAAATAAAAAATCCGTAAAATTGCATTTTTTGGAAAATTTCGAAAACGATAAACAATTATGAATTTCTGCGATCGGCATGTAAACATACTCTAAACAGTGCAACTTTTTCCTTATTTAAGCCTGTATCTTTTACCGTTATCAAGATCCCCATGCTGTGCATTCTTATCTTGGACACGGTGTATATAAAATTCCAAATTCTGGAAGGGCCCGAACAATCATTTAACCTATAACGACGGTTTCCACCTAAATCAGATTATTTCAAATTAAAATATTTCAATCAAACATTTAGAAACGCAGTAAATCCAAAACTAAAAATATTAATAAAATTATTATGCAACATGTGTGCTAATTAACGCCGAGGGACACGCCAGCGGTGAGGGGGCTCGGATCAATTACATCAGCACGGCCTGCTTGAATTAATGATGTGCAATTAATGTATTCCGTTTAATTAGTGGAAATCGTCGAAATCGATGCCGATTAACTGCCGATCGTTTGCTCGACGCAATCTCTCTTCCATTCCTCTGCCCAAAATAAATATCGTTAAATCTGCGCAGAGTTCGTCATGAATTAGTTAGCAAAACAGTTGATTGAAAAGCAAATTAAACTAAATATACGATTCGAAAAGTCAACACTGATAGAGTGTTGAGAATATAAATACATTTATTTAGCTGGTTTGTGGGCTAACAAAAATTGCAGGTTAAATTCAATACATTGATGTTTAATTTACACATTAATTATTTAAGACTAATATACTGTAAGTTTTTCTTATATGTATACGTATTCCAAATTCAGCCTGTTTTCTGTAAATCTTCAGATATTCCTTGTTTTTTTTAAGTTCAATTTAAAGCTTGGAACAAGTGTTTTTCACTCTCAGACTGAGCATGAAGTAAAATTTCGAGTTTAGAAACGCACGTAAAAATTAGTAGATGGTCGCGCAGCGACCCAAGACAAATTTTCTGGGCTTTTCTAAACTCGAAATTTTACTTCATGCGCCACGCGTATGAAATACAAATTTGAGGTGAAGTTCGAATATAGATAAAATGCACAATATTTTAGTTTCTTATACGCGTGGCGCATGAAGTAAAATTTCGAGTTTAGAAAAGCCCAGAAAATTTGTCACGAGTCGCTGCGCGACCCTCGGCAAATTTTCACAGGGCTTTTCTAAACTCGAAATTTTACTTCATGCTTAGTCTGGGAATGGAAAACACTCGTTTAAAGCTTTAAATTGAACTTAAAAAAAACACCGAATATCTAAAGATTTAAAGAAAATAATAAAATAATGTCTTTCTTGAGGTCCGTTTGAATTTTTAAACGATTGTTTTCCACTCCTAGGCTAAGCATGAAATAAAATTTCGAGTTTAGAAAAGCCCCGTGAAAATTTGTATCGGGTCGCGCAGCGACCCGATACAAATTTTCTGGGCTTTTCTGGGCTTTTCTGGGCTTTTCAAAACTCGAAATTTTACTTCATGCGACACGCGTATAAAACACTAAAATATTGTGAAATTTATGTATATTCGAACTTCACTTGAAATCAGTGCTTTAGACGCGTTTTGAGTTTAGAAAAGCCCAGGAAATTAACAACATTTAGAAAACGTATGAAGTTTTATATTAATTTTTAAACAAAGTTTTGCAAAATTAAGTGCCAAAGACCACGTTGTCCAAATGTTGACCCTCACGCTGTTGGCACTCCTCTAACCCAAAACGAAAATTCGCAACTCTCTGGCAACTGCAGCTATTTCGATGCGGATGTTGTCCTATAATTGCAGTACAGTTCATGGTTTGTTTTTATTAACTTTCTCTTTGGGGTATTTTTTTGAAGACCGGTGAGGGCGAGCACTTAGTCAACTACGAATGGTATTGCGAAATGTTAAGGAACTCTTTGGTTCTACAACTGCAAGTGTTTGAAGGTTTTAATATGGAAACATGGTTTCAACAAGATGGGGCAACTTGCTACACCTCAAACCAATCACTTGAGGTTGTCAATGAACTTTTCCCGAAAAAGGGATCTCTCGTCGAGGCACCATCAACTGGCCCGAGAAGCCCCGATCTTAGACCCTTTGATTATTTCCTATAGGGATACCTTAAAGAGAAAGTTTACAAAAACAAACCACGAACTGTACTGCATTTAAAGGACAACATCCGCACCGAAATGGCCGCAATTTCCAGAGAGATGTGTAGACGCGTAGCGGCTAATTTCCGTTTTTGGTTAGAGGAGTGCCAGCAGCATGAGGGTCAACATTTGGACAACGTAATCTTTTTCACTTAATTTTCTAAAACTTTTTCTAAAAATTGATATAAAACTTTATTTTTTATGACATTTTTTATTTATTTAATTTACCAGTAGCCTTTGTGGACACCCTATATAATCCATAGACTCTACACGCTCGACATAAACTCTAGCCTCTACTACGACTCTAAAATATAATATTTCCCTAAACTCTAAACTTCGGAACCTAGGCGGTCCACTCTAGTTTCTGGACCTTATAAACTCTACACTCTAGATTAGTTTTTGGATTCTAGACGCTAGATAAGGACTAGACTTAATTAGTGGACTAGTTTCTAGTTTGTTAAAGTATAACTTTGAAGACAATGGATTCTAGATGATAGAATGAAGACTAGACCTAATTACTAGGCAAGTTTCTAGTTTCTTGGATTATAACCTCAAAAACTAAAACTCAAGTCTCTGATGTCTAAAGTCTAAAACTAGGATTCTATGCAATAGTTTTGGACTCTCTATTCTCTAGCACTTTGAAATCTAGACGCACTATTCTATAAGAAACTCTACACTATCGATTGGATGCACGGCTCTGGACTCTAAAAATAGTAAACTCTAGTATCTAGAACAGTCAAACTGAGCAAACTGAGCAAAAAACAAACAAATAACGTTACATCAACATTGTAGCAGCATTAAACGTTGTTTTAATGTTGATGAAACATTACTTAAATGGTTTTGCTCAGTGGGGTGGTTCCTAACCCTTTCAGAATCTCAGAACTTACAAGTTAAGAAAAAAAAAAAACGGCGGAACACAGTCTTAAAATAAAACAATTGCTTTTTTCCATTTATTGTCTTAGTAACCAGTTTAATTTTTCTTCCATTTTCGAATAATGGTAGAACACTTCTACAATTTCATGAAAAGCCACTACTCTAGACTGTAAACTCTAAATTCTGATATCTAAGCATTAATTTTTAAACTCAAGACTTTTGGCGCTGGATATAGTCACTAACCTTAGTTTTCAGACTTCAAAATCTACTATATTTAAAGGTAGCCACACACGCAACTGCAAGCTTGACAAGCATGCATGATCAAAGTTTTTGCTTAAGCTTGCACAAATTTCCTTCGCCTAGTACAATCAGCTTGCGCAAAATTCTCACACACACGCTCAAGCATTCATGTACAAAAAGTTTGTACATGCATGCTTGTCAAGCTTTCAGTTGCTTGTGTGGCTACCCTAACTCTAGAATTTGGATTTAAAGCAGATTCTAGTCTGTAGAGTTAAATCTTCAAACTCTAATCTCTAACTTTTGTGCTTTAGGCGCTATAAACTCTAGACTTAGGATCTTGACTATAACACAGTTTAGATACTAGACTTTTGGCGCTGGATATAGTCACTAACCTTATCTTTTCGGAATTCAGAATCTACTATCTCTAATGGTGATAGCAACTGCAAGCTTGACAAGCATGCATGATCAAACTTTTTGTTGAAGTTTGCACAACTTCCCTTCGCCTTGTACAATCAGCTTGCGCAAAATTCTCACACACACGCTCAAGCATTCATGTACAAAAAGTTTGTACATGACTTAGGATCTTGACTCTAACACAGTTTAGATCCTAGACTAGTTTCTAGATTATAGACGCTTTTATAACAACTCTTGACTAGTCGCTAGAGCAATGGTTTTTAAACTTTATAGAAACACTGAATAGTTTCAAATGTACAAAATAAAATTACGTCAATCGAGCGATTGCTGTGTTAGGGTTTTAGTTGAAAGATTGTATGATAATAATAGGTTAGGCTCTTTGTAAAAAATGGTAAGATAGTTACCATAGATAATAGTTTGTCCGTTACAGTTGAAGGATTTATAACTTAATCTAAGTAACTAGTAATAGAAAGAGGAGGAAACTCTCCAATACCTACTGTGTACATGCGAAGCCTACAAAAGGCAACGCACAGAGAAACTCGGAAAGCCTGTGCTTCCTGAAATAGAGCTAAAAAAAACCCTGGCAAAAACTACTGAACTTCATAGAAGACGCAGGAGTACACAGGGAGTAAACCATCCCGAGACGCACAAAAGGACCACGGAGACCGCAGTGAAGACCCGATCAAAACATCCATACAGTCTCTTTGAGAGAAATTTTAAAGAGCAGAGATTTCTTGTACAAACTTGTTTTTTTTTTTTAGTTTTAACAAAATGGGCTTTGGAAACAAAACTTACATAATGGGTGTTAAAAAATATATTTACAATTCGCGAATCATTAAGCACACTATTTTTGATGTAAATTGCATATTTTAATAGAGAAACTGTAAAATATTACAGGTATTTACTTTTCTAAAAGTTAGTACATACGAGTTGGTACTTTAATTTTTTATTTATAAGAAATTATCAAAACTATGTCTAAAAAGTAGATAGAAAGACCAGCATTACGGGTGAAAAATATAGTGTGGATCTTTTGATGGGGTCTCACCGCAGTGCAGGGACGCTAAGCGACACAACCTCATGTGACAGACAAAAAAAACTAGTATTAAACTACATGTAACTTTAGTAACCGGTATTTGACATAGAATTAGGTAGGTAGGTCCAAAACAATATTCAAAAATAATTTAAGTATAACCATGTCCTTTGTAGTAAACAACAAATCCGCATTCTTTCCTCCTTGTAAATATTTATCATCTTTTGAACAACCAGCAAATGTCTAACGGTGTTGACACTACGCTATCAAAAAAAATCGTGTTTTATTCTATAATTTATTTATCATCAACCGTTTTCGCGTCTCCTCCATCTCCGTGTATCCGTTTTGGTCCACAGCCTTCCCGTTACCAGCTACACCGTCGAAAACGAAATTACCGAAAACTCGTGATCTCACAAACCGAAGTCCAATTAACTCCACCTTTCCCATTCTACCTCGGGAAAATCCCGTTACCAATCATCGCCTTCTTTATTTTCCCTTTTTTTGTTGTATTCTCCGTTCGAACGGGTCGAGAGAGGAGATGATGGGCAAGATTCTTATCGAGACGGACCGAAAACGAAACTGGTTGACTTTTAAATCGACAGTTGTTTTTTTTTTATTTTGTTTGTTGTAATTCTGTTCCTCCTTTGCTCCTCCGGCTGGCCAGGTGGTCAATGAACCAGCGAAGGTCGAGCCCGAGCGCAGGTTGTTTCATATGTGTGTGTGTGCGCGCACGTCCGATCCGAAATATAAATTTTATGAGAATTTATAGGGTTTTAGAAAAGGTAATGTTTATGAAGAGATTAATGTGCTGGTTTTATTGATTTAATGCAGATGGTTGAACTTGAACGTAAATGATACATAATTAAGCAAAATCATTTAGTTATTGCTTTTGAAAATTTGCATAAATTAAACTTTGATAAAACATATTTTGAGTAAACCACATCATGGAAACCCGCAACTGCATATTTGATCTTCTTTTAAGCGATCCATACACAAGCATACAAATCCGCATACAAGTGCGTTCAGGTAAGTGCGCGAGCAAGTGCGAAACAAATTTTGACCATACATTGTTCGAGCAAGTATTAATGCTTTATGTCAGTTGGGTAAGTGCTTCCCTAAAATGAACAGGGAAGAAATGTGTTTGATTGCGACAGCTATCCCACTTGCAGTACAAAATAAGAAAGAAAATAAAAAGAAAATAAACCATGGTTGTCAAAACGAAAAACATACTCGCACATTAATTTATTAGGAAAATTAAAGTTGGTACCGGAACCGAAATAATCTAGGCCATTCCCCAAAAGCACGTTCTTAATACTTCGCCATCGAGAATAGACAATGTGCTTCAGAATGGTCGCCAACTTACAAAACTACTTAGCAAGCAGTAAACAACATATGCACTTATCTTCGTGCTTGCTCCAAAAATTAGACGATATTTGATGGAATTCCCGCCGCGCCGGGAATGAACGCGCCATCAATTTTCTATCATACACACTCGCACTTGCTCGCGTGACAGATCTGTTCAGGTAAGTGTTAACACTTGCATGCATGTGTATGGCCCGCATTATCTTAATAGCCTGTGCAGCGAGACTTCTTTTTATCATGGGAAGTCATTTTTTGACCAATTGTACTATAGCTGTGTAATTTTTTTTAATTTAAAAATAAGTGTTTATCTATGCTGGATTTACATTGTAAAAGACGGTGATAATCTGAATTGTGACACTAGTTTTTAAAGTAGTTTGCATCTAATTAAGTTCGTTTCCTGCCAGTTCCACTTCTATACTATTTTTTGATAGCAAGATATATTTTGGACTTTAATTACCAAGGAGAGTACTGCTTGAAATGTTTGTGATTTTTTAGACCAGTTTTGAACATGATAAATATTTTCTTTACCTTTTCTATTACCTTTCTATACCATTATTGACATAAAAATAAATTTTTGACTCACACCACCAAAGAAAGTGCAATTTATTACTTCAAATCAACCTGTAACTGTTGCAAAATATAAAATTGTTTATCAACATGTCGATCTGCATCTTTACAAGATGTTCAAAAAAAATATATATATATACAGGGTCGCTACAAAGTATGGAAACACGGCTCTCACGTGAAAACGGCTAAAAACAGAACCACCAAAATTGGGATTTCTAAATGGGATATTTTCTTGAACAATTTGGCGTGAAAAAATCAAAAATGATTCTCAGGATTTTCACATACGGACGCCATCTTGATTTTTTTTAAATGGAATTCGATTTTTTTTATTTTACAACTTTTATAGACCTTATAATTCTGATTACAACCATATACCTTTTTTTTTAAATACTTGTCTTTTCATCGATAAACCGGACTTTAAAAAGTATGGAAACAACCAAACGAGTACTTTTTCTAAATGCTGCAATACCACAAATGCATGTTCTATTTTTGATCAAAACTTAAAAAAATATTAAATAGTCAAATGAAAAAATAAAATATTAAACAATAAATGATTTTTTATTTTACAATATATGTTCAAAGTGCTCTCCATTAACTTCTTGGCAGTAATGAATACGCTGGACAAAGTGTTGTAATGAACTAGTTAAAATATTAGGACGAATATTTGCAATTTCGGTTCTTATGCGTTCTTCTAATTCTTGTATATTGTGTGGCCTGTTGCTATAATCTCGATTTTTCAAATGTCCCCACAGGAAAAAATCAAGTGGAGTTAAATCGGGCGACCTAGCAGGCCATTCAATTGTTCCTCTCCTGCCTATCCATTTGCCGGGAAAAGTTACGTCTAAATATTCACGTACTATTAGTCCGAAATGAGCTGGTGCTCCGTCTTGCTGAAACCATATGTTTTCAGCTGGATTAGCCTGAGTTTCATAATTTGGGAATATTTGTCTAAGTCTGGGAACAACCTGTTCTTGCAAAAGCTGTAAATATGTTATATTTTTTCAAAGTCCGGTTTATCGATGAAAAGACAAGTATTTTTAAAAAAAGGTATATTGGTTGTAATCAGGATTATAAGGTCTATAAAAGTTGTAAAATAAAAAAAATCGAATTCCATTTAAAAAAATTCAAGATGGCGTCCGTAAGTGAAAATCCTGAGAATCATTTTTGATTTTTTTACGCCAAATTGTTCAAGAAAATATCCCATTTAGAAATCCCAATTTTGGTGGTTCTGTTTTTAGCCGTTTTCACGTGAGAGCCGTGTTTCCATACTTTGTAGCGACCCTGTATATGTACCGGGAATTATAATTTTAAGCATACAGGGTTTTTCTCTAAAACATATGAATTCCAATTTCAGCTTATTTTCTGTTTCTCTTCTCTGTTTTTTTTTTAAAGTTCAGTGTGAAGCTTTAAACAAATGTTTTCCACTCCCAGACTAAGCATGAAGTAAAATTTTGAGTTAAGAAAAGCCCCGTGAAAATTTATTTCGGGTCGCGCAGTGACCCGAGACATATTTTCTGGGCTTTTCTAAACTCGAAATTTTTGTTCATGCGCCACGCGTATAAAACACTAAAATATTGTGAAATTTATGTATATACTTCACTTAAAATTTGTATTTTATACTCGTGGCGCATGAAGTAAAATTTCGAGTTTAGAAAAGCCCAGAAAATTTGTCTCGGGTCGCTGCGCGACTCTCGATAAATTTTCACGGGGCTTTTCTAAACTCGAAATTTTACTTAATGCTTAGTCTGGGAGTGGAAAACACTCGTTTAAAACTTTAAATTGAACTCTTAAAAAAAAAACAACGAATATCTAAAGATTTAAAGAAAATAATTTCTTTTAGGTAAACATACGCCTATGCTGTACATTTTCCGACATTCGTTGTTTTTTTAAATGAGTTCCATTTGAATCTTAAAACGAGTGTTTTTCACTCCCAGACTAAGCATGAAGTAAAATTTCGAGTTTAGAAAAGCCCAGTGAAAATTTATCTCGGGTCGCACAGCTACCCGAGACAAATTTTCTGGGCTTTTCTAAACTCGAAATTTTACTTCATGCGCCACGCGTATAAAACACTAAAATAATGTGAAGTTTAAAATAAACTGCTAAAGCAATTTCCTAAAGCAGTAATAATTTAAACTTCACGTTAAATCAGTGGTTTATACGCCTGACGAATGAAGTAAAATTTAGAGTTTAGAAAAGCTTGAAAATTTCGATTTGCCGGTACGACTCGTTTCGCTGGCGCGCCAGCAAATAAAAAAAATCTTGTATACATGTACAGAGATATTTAAAATGAAGGAACAGATTTCAAACATGTATTTCTTCCAAATTATAAAAGATAGAAACACAATTCCAACGTTCCTGGAAAGAAAAAAGTAATTTTTTTATGCGTTCAATATAAGCACCATATGTTATACAACAAATATCAAAAAAATGGCTCATTTCTTGACACACACGAATAAGTTAGTCTTTAGTTATAAAATTCAGAATTCACAGCTTCAACAATTTGATGTTGCAGATTTTCAAGAGTGTCAGGCATTGTATCCCCCCAATGCCTGACACTCAAAAATCTGCAACATCAAATTGTTGAAGCTGTGAATTCTCAACATGGTCTTTTACGTTATCCCACAGATAAAAATCACAATCACAAGGGTCTGGACAATCAACATGACAAGCAACAGCGCCAATGCGGCAGTGGTTAGAACTTCTGCCTGGACTGTTCCAATTTTTAACTTTTTTCTGTCCATGAACGTTGGAATTATATTTCTACCTTTTGTAGTTTGGAAGAAATAAATGTTTGAAATCTGTCCCTTCTTTTTGAATAACCCTGTGTTTAAAAGAAGACACCCCTGTATATATATATATAAAAGTAAAATAATTATCTTGACTATTCTGAAACTGAAATTAAAATTTCATTATAAAATAAATAGCGATCTGATTTTTTCTTATAAAAACGTTTATTATTCAATATATTTAATTATATAATATATAATATTTATAATACATAACAGCCAATTTTATTTATATAAGTTATAAACAAAAACTAAACTAAATAATAATAATTTTGTTAATAAGTGTTATTTGTTAGAGTTTTCAAAGGTCGTGTACAAATTATAATTAATGCGGCGATTTGCATTAAAAAAAAAAATTTCATCGTCGTTTTTCTTCGCATACATAAATAATACCTAACATTAACGATTAAACAGAGAATAAATTCATTATTCAAGTTTGTTAGTGTGAGGTTAATAAATTATTAATCCAATTTCTTGAGCGTGTGAAATTGTTAATTGAATATTTTCTTAAGCCAGACAAAGATTAAGTAACAGAATATTCGTCGATATTTCAAAGGTAAAACTCATTAAGTACGGCTGATTTTCTAATTTGCAAATCGGAAATCAATTATTCTTCACAATTTGGTAAAACAATAAACATACATTATATTTATTTAAAAGAAAAATTCACAGTTGGTAGTACAATAAGTCATTCCTAGAAATCAAAATAAAAAGTGTAGAATTTTACATAAATTCAACTTTTACAGTTAACTCTATAATTGCTCGGTCGTTAATGGGTTATTGAGTTTTACTGTTTAAAATTAAAACTAATGAAACCTACAGGATAGAAAGGGCAGAAGAATAAATAAAAAACGACGAATTATTAATTAAAAATACAGCGTGTCTAAATAATGTGATTATAATATAAACAATAATTGAATTGAATTATGGCACCTACTATTTTTTTTATATTTGTTTAACTTTTGTGACTATTTTTATTTGATGATATAAAATGGTTACACTTTTAATGAGAAGGCTTAAGATAATATCCAATTGTAAAATAAAAATGTTACGAATATACATTGAGCAACTCTTTTAATCTAAATTACAGTGCTTCTCGTGGAAAATTAACTTACTAATCATTGAAGATTCGAAAGTTACGTCATACGTTCACCCCTGGTTTCTTACCTGTAACAAAGAAAAATGCATATTGAAAAATTGGCCTAAATATTTTAAAACACGTTTAAAAAATATAAAAATATAAGAAACACATAAAATTCCCATATATATGATACACTTCTTCATTTATAATTTAGTTTAACCTTTGACAATGATCTGTAAAGATCGAAACACGTGTCAGGAAACTGAAAATAAAATAATGGAGCAAAAGAAGTGTTTTTCTTCACCAAATGTACACATAAAATTGTTCAGTATCAGTCAATGATACTTCAATATATTTGTTTTATAAAATCTACATTGAGAAAACATGACAGCCCCATCTATTGCTCAAAAGCCAGCGAAATCCCTACATTTGAATAACAGATGGCGCTCCGGAGTTTTCTCGATATCTATGATTAAAGATACGTTTATATACAAAAACATAAAATTGTTTAGTATTAGTAAAAAATATCGCAACTATATAAAATACGATTGTTTTAAAAGAATCACATTGAGAAAATAACAGAGAGACACGTCAAAAGCTCAAAAACCAGCGATATCTCTAGATTTGAAGTACAAATGGCGCTATGGCAAAATACATTTTAAAAAATTTGCCTGTAATTACTACTTTCAGTTGTCTAGTTTTTCTGCTAACTTTTGTTGAATATTATTAAGTTTAAATGTGGATTCTTAAGGTTACATGAATTTAGTTTTTATATATATATATATATATATATATATATATATATATATATATATATATATATATATATATATATATCTATATATATATTTGTTTGTATATTCTTTAGTTATACTCTTTCTTTTGTGTAAATTATTGTAATAGGTGATTATCCGTCAATAACGTAACTAAACTAAACTATAGCCCGTATTGATACATCGCATTTAGTGTTAAAGCGACTTTAGATGTGTTCCAAGATGTGACTTCAGATGTGACCTAACCACAAAAGCCTTCTAAAGGCCACGTATTATTAAAGTGTCTTTAAATTACTCTTACAGCCCTTGTTAGACACAGGAGTGACATAAATCTGACATACACAACATCACTTCAAAAATCACATCTAAGAACACATCTAAAGCCGCTTTTACCACTAAATGTGAGGTATGAATACGGCCCCTATGTGTGTTAGAAGATCGAGCATAATGTAATTGTGTTTTTATTGCATTGTATATTTCTAACACATTTTTCCTGGAACAAAGCCTGCTGATGAGAACCAGGAAGTCTGAAACGCGTCTATGAGTGTTAGAAGATCAAGCTTAATGTCTTTTTATTACATTGTAACGTGGTATACTTGCAAATTAATAAATAAATAACCTCAAATTGAAAAACAGCACACGTATAGATCAAAGTATTATTATTCCTATTCCATTTTTTGCTTAAACATCAATATCTTTATGGGAATAATGGCTAAATACCATATTTACACACCCACGTAGCGTTCATGCGCGTCCTTACACCAAAAAAATATTGAGCCAAGTAGAGATGTATTACAATGACTGCATCTTGAAAGGTATAATAAGTACATGAATAATAATTTTAATTACAATGCGGCTGGAGAGCCGGGGGCGGCCGCTTATATACTGCTTATGAATACATTCTAGGGTTACCAACTCCAATAAATGCACAGACACGAACATTAAAATCTAAAAGATTAATTATCCCGCACAGAATAAATATAATTCTTAAACAAAGTAAAAAAATTGGATTTTAATTCTTAAAAATTAGTTTAGATGTTTTGATCCATTATTACGGAAATAGCATGAAGATGGCATTAATGCGAATTTATCATAAAGTCATCTTTACGTAATGTCGAGACAAATTGCCGACAGCCCTGCCAAAGAAGGTTCCAAAACTTCATTTGTTGGACCAGAACCCTATAGTGGAATAATTAAAGTCCGCATCAAGGGAATGATTCAGGAGTGGGAAGATGCTGCCAAAAGTGCTCACCTGACAAACACACCTGGCTTGAGATAGGCGAAAAGGTTTGTCGCCTTATCTGCCGTAAGAGCCAAACAGTTTCTCAGGCTAAGCAAGGGCTCATAACCGGCCTTCTAACCGGACACTGTCCTCTGAAATACGACCTTACTAAGATACAACAAATGTTTCTCATCATTAAATGCTTATTTTATTAGTAGAAAACCTTCAGTCGTAACTCTTAAGAATTTTTACCTGAAAACTTATAACGATCAACATTTTTACGTGTAGAACAATAAATAATTTATTGAGAGGTATTAAATCGATATTTATGTTGGTATCCCTGCGAGGGCTCCTAACCAGGCGGTCGCCAAAGTCTCTCCGCGGGAATCACGAAGAGCAGAACGTGTCTGGTTACCGGTTGCCTTATAATAAGCCTCACGATCTTTGCGGGTGGCACACCAGAAGAAGAGAATTACTGAAGAGCCCGGCATCGCATTGACACACACATTTTCCCGCACCTCTTCAGCGCATTTTGTTATCTTTTTTTTTTCTGCAACAGTCAAACGGACGAGAAGAGATGTTCTTCTGCAATCGTGAGAACTTTATCAACATATCAAAATATATTTCTCGTTAGCGTTTTGTATTGAATGTTAATATAAACGTATATTTATGAGAACTTCACAAATAGTTAGCAGGTTAGCAGGTTTTTACATTGCGACTGTCAATAATGTTAAGAGAACATTTGAAGGATAATTGCAGTACAAAACAATTTACTTAATTAGGCAAAAATAGAGTTAATCAAGTTTTGTTGAAGAAAAAAACTACATTCAGAGAAAACCCGCACTAAAAAATTAATATTATTAATTAGCGAAGGAATAATACAGTTAATCAAAATCTGTAAAAGAATCTGCACATGAAGAGAAAGTACTACTAGAATTAATACATAGCATAACGTCCAAATCCAAGTTTTCAGGCTTGTCTAAACTTAAAATATTTATTTCATGCGCCAGGAGTGCAGCAGACTGATTTATTGTAAAGTTATTTTGCCGTTTCAACATTTTTTCTTTACCTTATAACCATAATAATAAATTAAATTAATATATGTATGGTCATGAACTTTTTTGTTCGCTAGAAACATTTAATTCATGCGCCAGGCATGTAAAACGCGGATTCGAAGTGAAGCTCAAAAACATAAACAAATACCGGTAAAAAACCTGTATATTTTGACGAGCATTCTTTGCGATTTAGAGGAAAATTAGTAAACCAAACGCAATCCCTATTCGAACTGCATAATTCTTCCAGTGATTATTAGGAATACTTGAGCTTCACTTCGAATCAATGAATAATACTTGAGGGCTAGGTCAAATATCGATGATGTTTAAATTATTTTGTCAGAAACATTTAATTCATGTTCCAGGCATGTAAAACGCTGATTCGAAGTGAAGCTCCAATCCCCATTCGAACTGCATAATTCTTCCAGTGATTATTATGAATACTTGAGCTTTACTTCCAATCTGCGAATAATACTTGAGGGGTAGGTCAAATATCGATGATGTTTAAATTATGTATGTTCACGAACTTTTTTTTTTCAGAAACATTTAATTCATACGCCAGGCATGTAGAACGCTGATTCGAAGATTCGAAATAAACAAATACCCGTAAAAAACTGGTATATTTTGAAAAGCATTATTTGCGATTTAGAGGTAAATTAGTAAACCAAACACAATCCCTACTTGAACTGCATAATTCTAATAGTGATTATTAGGAAGGAAGATTCATTCTCCACTTCAAGAGTTTTATAACTCCGTGTTTTTTTTTCCAGACTTTAAAACGCTAAACATAAAAATGAAGGATTGTCCTTATTTTTGTGTGGTGGAATTAAATTTATTCATCCAAGTCAGAGACATATGCATACGTTTGTGTGTTTTAGTGCCGGTGTGCATCCGCAAGTGCAGAGGCATAAAGGCATAAAGATGAAGAGTCCGATTTTCCTCGAGCGCGCGCGGCGAGGAAAAGAGCAAAAGGAGCGAAAGAGAGGTGCCCTCGGGTGCATGCTAACAGTAACTTTGCATGCGCAACGTTGGTAACTGTACTTTACGTGCCGCCGCAGTTCAGGAGACTGGGGCCGTTCGCGTTCACTTCGTTATTGCCAAAGAAGACAGTTGTTTTTTTTTCTCGCACTGTGGGTTTCATTTTAAAATATTTTTAAACATCTGAAACATAATATAGTTTATCACAGTTTTTACTGTCAGCCTCAAGAATTAATGTCGTTTGGAAATTCAGTTTAATAAATGGATTAGGTTTATCTTTTTAAAAAGTATATCTGAAAAATCAGTGAAAATGTGGAAAGATCAAATCTTCTTACATATGTTCGAAAGCGTAAATGCCCATTAGCTTAAGTAACATCGTCAATGCTAACTAAACGTTTGTTCACAGCAATTGTTCATCCACAGCAGGGCTTTATTTTATACAATACAAATATCAAGAATATAAATTTGTGTTCAGTATTCATTTATTTACCGGATATGTTTAATTTTGCTGTTAATTTATGTTAGTTTGATTAAGTTAAGTATCGCATAGTCCAAAATTATCTGTTAAATTACCCTGTAATTGGATGTAAATCTGTTGGGTTAATAATAATAAATAAATAAATAAATAAATAACTATATACGAGTTTCAGGCTTCAACGCCATCATCAGTATAGTCCTGAACCAGTGCTTGAAGAATACTGAACATCGTTGACCATTTATTATGGCCTGTGCAATAAACATATATTCGAAAGCATAAAGGCCATCTAGCATCGTCAATAGTTGGCAGACTAAAGGTTTGTATACAACAATTAATCGTCCACAACAGGGCTTTATTTTATAGAATACAAATATCAAGAATATGACTCATTCATTCACCGGATAACTATATACGCGTTTCAAGCTTTAATGCCATCATCAGCTATTAATGATGCAACTTAAGCTAATAAGCATTAGATGGCGTTTACGCTTTCGAACATTTGTAAATTGCACAGGCCATAATAAATAGTCAAAGATGTTCAGTATTCTTCAAGCACTGGTTCAGGACTGTACTGATGATGGCGTTAAAGCCTGAAACGCGTATATAGTTATTCGGTGAATTAAATCTTCTTGCTTATTGTCCTTAACAATATATCTGTATATATTAAACCTAACGTATTTATGTATTCATATTCTTTATACACTCTTGAACGCCTGGAGCAATTTCAACCAAACTTGATACACATACTACCTATGGTTATTATAATTTTCGATAAGAGGTGGCCATGGAAATGTACTTGAGAGCAATTATGTGCAGGGGGGCTTAAAAAGGCACACATTCTTTTCTAATAAAGATTAGCTAGTGCTTGCTATAATATTTAATATTGAAGTTTTGATCATCTATATCTTTATTATACGTGTAATCAACAACATTTTATGTTGTATCATCCTATAATCCCAACCAAATTCGGTCTTATCGATTCGTCACAGATTTCTCGCCGTAACGAAAACAAGATTTCTTTCCACACAACAAACCGATCTTTATTCGGAAGATTGGAACGAAAATCCGACACGCACGTGATTTTTTCTTCTTCTCGCGTCTCATTCCCGTTGCTGCGTTCACTTTCACGCAGAACTTGTCCACCCACTTCGTCTTTTTTTTCCATCTCCTTTGAGTCTTTCATAACCTGCCCATGCCATATATACATATAACGATTGCATATAGGTGCACACAATACAATCATTCCGGTCACGTTTTATCTATTAGCGAAAGGAAAATGTTATGTGCTGTATGTTGATGTGTATATTTTATATTGTATGATATAAAATTGGGGATTGAGTGTATGTTAGACTTAATATGAAATAAGGTTGAGGATTGTGTTGGCATAAAAGCCTGTCGTGGAATTCATAGCAATTTATGTAATTGGATTAAACAAAAGTAAAATTGCTTGCTTACAAATCGTCGGTTTAAAAGTAAACAGCCACTACTGCAATTGGTTTTCTAAATGCATTAAACTGTTTACTTAGTAATTATGCTTGTTTCAAGTTTTATATCTGCACTCCAAATAAATGACCTAGTGTCTAGGTCCTCGACTCAGCACTCATGCAGTTTGTCATTGGTGAGAAGTTGCACTGAAATGACGTCAATTTACTCCATACGGTTTGGTAAATTTTTCCCAATGACATCATTTCAGTGCACCTTCTGTTGACAAATTGCATCGGTGTTGTAGATAGCCCCCACGAACTTGTACAGTCCAAGCGTAGATTGACAAACTCAATTTTTCTTAACGATAAATTTGTCTTTATGTTAATAAGATGCCTTCAGTTAAAATTAATTGTATATGAAGTACACAATAATATACACAACAAAATACCCTAATAATATTTTAACGTAGCAAAGTAAATAATTTACGTAATAATGAAGTCGATGATAGATCACAAAAGATCACTGACAAAAAAATTACGTTCTTGGTACGTCTTCTATGTCATAAATCCAACAGGATATTTTATAATCATTTTATTTGAATTATTGTAAATGACTTTAATATGTGTTTTCAAACTTTACACTAAATGAGTAGTTAAACGCGCCTGGAGCATGGAGTAAATTCTTCGACTTTAGAAAACCGTACAAATTGGATTGCTCGCTTTGCTTCACGATCAATCCAAAGTTATTTTAATTTTCAAGTTATGACCCATATTTAAGTTAGTTTTCATACTGCAACAATAAGAATAAAATTATTCTTTAAATCACTTTAGGATAAAACTAGTATTATTAAATTATAACCTTTAATATTTAAAAACTATGATTTATGGACTTGATAGACTTTAGCTCTGAACTTCTTACACAGGAAGTTTTTCTATATAAAATACATATCCCAATTATTAGCTGTAATTCTACTTTTTCTATTTAAAGCTATAAACGAGTGCTTTCCACTGCCAGGCTAAGCATGAAGAAAAACCGAACCAAATTTTCAGACTTTTTTAAACTCGAAATTTTACTTCATGCGTCACGCTTATAAAAGGCTGATTTTAAGTGAAGCTCAGTTGTTCACAATATTTCGGTGTTTTTAGTGTTTAATACGCGTGGCGCATGAAGTAAAATTTCGAGTTTAGAAAAGCCTGAAAATTTGGTTTGGCCGCTCTGCTTCGCGGAGCGACCAAACCTAATTTTCAGGCTTTTCTAAACTCGAAATTTTACTTCATGCTTAACCTGGGAGTGGATAACACTCGTTTTAAGCTTTAAAATAAATTCTTTAATAGAAAGCGTATGCAAATGTATACCTAAGAGAAAAATTTCCTGTATCTTGCTCTTGATTTCTTGACATACTTTAGCTCTGAACTTCATATACAGGGAGTTTTTCTTTTTAATATTCGTATTCCAACTATATGCTGTAATTCCTTTTTTTAAGATTTCAATTTGAAGCTATAAACGAATGTTTTCCACTTACAGGCTAAGCATGAAGTAAAATTTCAAGTTTAGAAAAGCCAGAAAATTTGGTTTGGTCGCGTAGCGAAGCGAAGCAACCTAACCAAATTTTCAGCCTTTTCTAAACTCGAAATTTTACTTCATGCGCCATGCGTATAACAATAATAATGATTTTAAGTGAAGTTCAGTTGTTCACAATATTTCGGTGTTTAATACGGTGTTTAATACGCGTGGAGCATGAAGTAAACTTTCGAGTTTAGAAAAGCCTGAAAATTTGGTTTGGAGCGACCAAACCAAATTTTCAAGCTTTTCTAAACTCGAAATTTTACTTCATGCTTAGCCTGGGGGTGGATAACACTCGTTTTAATCTTCAAAATAAACTTTTGATTAAAAAAGCGTAGGCAAATGTATACCTAAAAGAACAATTCCCTGTATGTTGCTCTGCATTTTTCCCAATGTTTATAAACATAATAATTCTGTGGCATGCTTGATATTTCTGTATAATATATGTGGTCTTAACACACACAAAAAACAAAAAATCCTCGACTTCCATAATCATAAAACATCTTCGATTCATACAATTAAAACCGTTTTTTTTTATTCATATTTCTTGTGTATACATCCTTGTAAATCCAAAAATGGACATCAATTTCGAAAATTACCGGTTGCATTCAGCGCTCGCTCGCCGAATCCATCAATCGATTTCCGTTGTGAATTTAATTACAGCCGGCTTGTTTGTATAAATTACGGTCGCATTTCATATTTGCAATAATAATATTCATGTCATTAACCGGCGTCCGACGTGATTGATGAATTTAAATAAATTCCATATCGCGATTTAACGAGATCCGTTTGTAAAAATATTTTAATGGAAAATGACAATGCCAGATTCAAAACTAATTCTAGATGAAAATGTATGCCTATTGAATAGACAATTAATAATGACATATGTATTACGAAATAAATAATAATTATTTATTCAAAGCTATTTATACAAAAAAGAGCAAAATAGACCGCGAAGCGGAGCGACTAAAACAAATGTTAAGGCTTTTCGAAACTCGAAATTTTACTTAGTGCTTAAGCTGAGAGTGGAAACACTCGTTTGAAGTTTAAAATTGAACTATAAAAAACATAAGAGGCCTGTTCAGATAAAAACCGAACAATTTGAATTACGCGTCACCTGAAATATTTAATGATATCCTGTTGGCAGCACTGCCCTGCGCATAACCTTCTTTGTAAGCGAATATTCTTGGATTGTTGATATCTCGTTTAGTTTTTGTGTTATTCATATTTGAGTGTAACGTGTTTAAGTGGTAGTGGCGATTTTTGAAATTTGCGAGTTTCTGGAGCAATGATGCATTGATGCAATGATGATACATTTTTGCGTGAAACTGGGGAAAACGTTCACAGAAACGATTAATCTTTTAAAACAAGCATACACACATGGCACTCTGAGTCGTACGCAATGCTATATATAAATTTCACGATTTAAAAGTGGTCGTGAGTCAATTAAAGATGATCCTCGACCAGGAACTCCTTCCACTTCAATTGATAACTCGCACATTCAGAAAAATCGCACTGTCAGAGAACTTGCAGAAGAGGTTAGTATGTTATACTGGGTCAAGTCATGCAATTTTGACTCACATGGGTTCTTCAAGCTAACATAGCTTCTTTAATTAGATACGTCCGTATTTACCCTTATATTTCCCGCAATTGCGATTTTTGTCATGCATGCCATGCAATTTTAACTAAAAAATTTAACATTCGTAGAGTTGCAGCAAAATGTGTTCCTCGTTTGTTGACCGAAGAACAGAAAAAAGATTAAGTGGACATTTGTCGGCAACTCCTTGAATAAGCCAATGGCGATAAAACATTCATGCAAATAATCATAATGGGAGACGAAAGCTGGGTTTACGGCTACGACATTGAGACAAAAGATCAATCACTATAATGGATTGGCAAAGGATCCCCACGTCCCAACCAAGCACGTCAGTGTCGATCCAATGTCAAAATGATGCTCACAGTTTTTTTCGACCTTCATGGAATTATATATTTTAAATTCTTGCCTCAAGGTGAAACAGTGAACCGTTTGTACTATCAGGCCGTTTTGCGCAAAAAGAAACCAGAGTTGTGGCAAGACAACTCATGGTTCTTGCAACACGATAATGCGCCCGCATACTTGACTTTAGTAATTCTTCAGTTTTGTGCCAAGAATCAGATGACTGTCCTCCCGCAACCTCCTTATTCGCCAGACCTAGCTCAATGAGATGTTTTCTTATTTCCGAAATTAAAATCAGTGCTGAAAGAACGCCGTTTTCAGAGTATTGAGGACATCAAAGCAAATTCGTCATAGACATTACAGACCATCTCAAATGAAGCTATCAAGGACTGCTTCGCAAAATGGAAACACAACTGGGAAAAGTGTGTGAATAGGGGAAAAGAGTACTTTGAAAGACCAATAATCTGTAAAATAAATAATAAAGTTTAAAAAATAAATACTGTATAGTTGAGGCTGTTAGTTGTTAAAACTCTATATCACTTTAATAAAACACTTAATTTGTTTAGGTTTAAAAATTATATTAATTGTAGTACAACAATTGTTTCACCACACTGTGGCTTTATCAGGTAGATGAATGGTGATGAATGGTTCATCTACCTGATGAAGCCACAGTGTGGTGAAACAATTGTTGTAGTACAATAAATATAATTTTGAAACCTAAACAAATTAAGTGTTTTATTTAAGTGATAAAAAGTTCGGTTATTATCTAAACAGACCTCGTATGCTTTAATATTTGCATGCATCAGGATTTGTATACTTGAAAGAACATCGCACTGTATATTGCTTTAAAAATAATTTCCTTTCAATAACAACACGAAACAACTTGATCGAGCTAAACTTTTCTCAAATTCAATTTATTTCCCCTCTTTCCTCTCTTTTTTTTTTGCAAAAACTGTCGCCAGATTTTATAATCGCAATTTTTTTCCCCCGTTCCGGTCGGATAATCCCCGAGCGCGTGTTATTTAAATTCCGCACGAGGAGCAGCATAATTCTCTTAACCGCGGACTTATACTCGCCCAGAATTGGTGAAGGGATTTTCCCCGGGCAGCCACCTCACATGGCTTCTTTAATTAGATACGACCGCATTCACCCTTATATTTCCCGCAATTGCAAATGCGACTTTTGTCCGTAACTAAACGTTAATATTTCCCGAATTCAAGTTTCGAATTCAGCAGACATTTTAATATAGTCTCTTTTAATTAGCTTCCACAGAATAAAAGAGAAAATAACAGAAATTAACAGTACTAGAAGCAGAGCTTTAATTTCCCTAAAAAAATATATGAACAGGTTGATTGAGAAAATTTATTTACAAAATGATTAGGACACAATTTCTAATTGTATTTTATAAATCTCTAGTTACAATTACTATTCCTAGTTACAATTACTATAAGCTATTGCACAAAACCTAGTAATCACTACAAGTTTTAGAGTAATCTTCTAACCACTTTAAGTTTTTAGGTAAAATCTTGGGATCAATACAAACTTTTGAATAAGACATCGTAACCACTACAAGGGTTTGGGTTAACCGTTTGAACCGCTATAAGGTTATGGGTAAAAAGTTGGTACCAGTACAAGCTGTTGGGTAAAATCTTGGGACCAGTACAAGCTTTTGGGCCAAACATTGTAACCACTACAAGTTTTGGGTAAGACCTTGTAATTATCGGGGTTCGAAAATATAGTGATATTTATATCTATAAATATCAAAATATCGGATATTTATCCGATATATATCGCAACTTCTTGATAATTATTCTTGATAATAAATATTAATAATTGTATAATTTGTTGATTATACAGGGAGTTTTCCTTTTAAGTATACATGTCTCAATTACCGCGTATATGCTGACAATCCTTTGACATTCGTTGTTGCAGATTAAGCATGAAGTAAAATTTCGAGTATAGAAAAGCCTAAAAATTTGGTTTGGTCGCGTAGCGGTGCGGAGCGACCAAACCAAATTTTTCAGGCTTTTCTAAACTCGAAATTTTACTTCATGTGCCACGCGTTTAATAGACTAACATATTGTGAATATATACTACATATGCTACTGAAGCAGTTTGCTAAGGAGGTATATTTTGAACTTAACTTAAAACCAGTGTTTAATACGCGTGGCGCATGAAGTAAAATTTCGAGTTTAGAAAAGCCTCGAAATTTTAGTTCATGCTTAGTCTGCAGAGCTGGGCAGGATTCGAATCATTCAGGATTCGATTCCGGGTTCGAATACTTTTAGAGGATCCAAAAGAGGTATTCGAATACTTTAGTGAAAACGGATTCGTGATCCGGATTCGTTACATTTTCAGACGTAGATGATTCGAATCCTTATAAAAAGATTCGAATTCTTATAAAAGGATTCGAATCCTTATATGTTAAAAGGAATCGAATCCTTATAAAAGGATTCGTATCCTCATACACGGATTCAAATCCTCCCAAATAATTCGAATCAGCGCTATTAAGGCTGGGATTCGAATTTGATTAATTTAAATAGTTAAATATTCTAATATTTAAATCACTAGATTATTCATATTTGAATATAAATATTTAAATTTTCGAATAATTCAAATATTTGTGAATGCATATTTGGTTACTTAACCATGAAAAATGTCCAACTTTAATAGTATATTTTTAACTTCACTTGAAATCAGTGTTTTATACGCGTGGCGCATAAAGTAAAATTTCGAGTTTAGAAAAGCCCCGTGAAAATGTGTCTCGGGTCGCTGCGCGACCCTCGACAAATTTTCTACGCGGGGCTTTTCTAAACTCGAAATTTTACTTCATGCTTAGTCTGGGAGTGGACAACACTCGTTCTTAGAAGTTCTAAATTAAAGGAGAACTTTAGATTACTAAGTTTATTACTATTTTACAAAGGCTACAGCTCGAAAGACCAATCATGGTCTTTGGAGACCGAAAGACTACAGGGAATCGAAGTTTCTTTACAAGAAAACAAAGAATATCTGAAGGTTTACAGCATGGATAGGAAAGAAAACATCCAATTGTGAAAAAATATCGAAGTTGGGTTGGTTTTCAGTGTATTTTTAACTTCACTTTAAATCAGTGTTTTATACGCGTGGCGCATGAAGTAAGATTTCGAGATTAAAAAAGCACCGCGAAAATTTTCTATGCGGGGTTTTTTTAAACTCGAAATATTACTTCATGCTTAGTCTAGGAGTGGCCAACACTCGTTTGAACTTTAAATTTAACTCTTTTCTAAAATCGACGTATGTAATATAATAAATCATTCATTGAAATCATAGAAAAAGATGCGAAATTTTACCTAAAATTAACTTTTAGAGTTAACTTTATAATTTGCTCGGCTCTTAATGGATGAATATGCTATTCCTAAGAAAAACCGTATTTATTAATTATTGAAGTTGCATTTAATATAATAACAAACTGAATAAATCGACAAAAATCTAGAAATATCGAAAATCTCGACATGTAGAAATTCTTGACGGTCCACTCCCAGACTAAGCATGAAGTAAAATTTCGAGTTTAGAAAAGCTCCGCGTAGAAAATTTGTCGAGGGTCGCGCAGCGACCCGAGACAAATTTTCACGGGGCTTTTCTAAACTCGAAATTTTACTTCATGCGCCACGCGTACTAAACACTGATTTAAAGTGAAGTTAAAAACGCACTGAAAACCAACTCAACTTCGATATTTTTTCAAAATTGGATGTTTTCATTCCTATCCATGCTGTAAACCTTCGGATATTCGTTGTTTTCTTGTAAAGAAACTTCGATTCTCTGTAGTCCTTCGGTCTCCGAAAACCATGATTGGAGTTGTAGCCTTTGTAAAATAGTAATAAACTTAGTAATCTAGAGTGATCCTTTAATTTGAAGCTTCTAAGAACGAGTGTTGTCCACTCCCAGACAAAGCATGAAGTAAAATTTCGAGTTTAGAAAAGCCCCGAGTAGAAAATTTGTCAAGGGTCGCGCAGCGACCCGAGACAAATTTTCACGGGGCTTTTCTAAACTCGAAATTTTACTTCATGCGCCACGCGTGTAAAACATTGATTTAAAGTGAAGTTAAAGACGCACTGAAAACCAACCCAACTTCGATATTTTTCAAAATTGGATGTTTTCTTTCCTATTTATGCTGTAAACCTTCAGATATTCGTTGTTTTCTTGTAAAGAAACTTCTATTCCCTTTAGTCCTTCGGTCTTCGAAGACCATGATTGGTCCTTCGAGGTGTAGCCTTTGTAAAATGGTAATAAACTTAGTAATCTAGAGTGATCCTTTAATTTGAAACTTCTAAGAACGAGTGTTATCCACTCCCAGACTAAGCATGAAATAAAATTTCGAGTTTAGAAAAGCCCCGAGTAGAAAATTTGTCGAGGATCGCGCAGCGACCCGAGACAAATTTTCACGCGGCTTTTCTAAACTCGAAATTTTACTTCATGCGCCACGCGTTTAAATACTGATTTAAAATGAAGTTCAATAACACATATATCATTATTAATTAAAATCATTATTTAAGCAGATATTTAGTCGGTAAAGTAACATTTTTGTTAATAGAAACTGATGAAATAAAATGTTACTGGTTGCAAATAATAGATTCAAGTTTATTTTTAAAGGATTTGTATCCGTGATTCAAAAATGAGCATTCGAATCTTTGATTCGAATCATATTTTTCACTTACGAATCCTTTATTCGAGTATTCGTGATTCGAATCATATTAGGTGATTCGGATTCGTGATTCGAATCCTTTTTTTGAGGATTCATCCCAGCTCTGTTAGTCTGGGAGTGGAAAACACTCATTTAAAGCTTCAAATTGAATTCGTTTCAAAATCAATGAATGTCGAAAAATTTACTTCGTATGCATATGTATGTATACTCAGAGGAAAAAATCCCTATATAATGCACATACTTTATTTATTGAATATTCATTTATTACAAAAAAAAACACAGCTGGGTACAAAAAAGTAAAAAATATAACATTTAAGCTGCTATAAATTGAAAACATATTTAGCACTTTAGCATATTAAGTTAATAAATGACTCATCATCGGAAAAAGCCATAATGTTTGATTCAGGAATAGGTGCATCTTTCCAAATTCACTTTAAATTGCAATCTTTAGGAACATTTTCACAATTTAAATATTTAAATAAAAACACAAGTTTGACAGTCTTCTAATTTCCCAATCTATTTCTTAATTTTGATTGCACCAAGTCAAATGATGAAACATATCTCTAGAGTGCTGCTGTTGTTGCATTAACTGTTAGTAATTCTTCGAAATGATGATACAGACTAGATCAAACAGAAACATAAATGATGACACGGAAGACAACATAGAAGTAGTCACACAATTTGTCTATCTCGGAATGAAACTGACAAGGGATGGCAGCCAGGTTAGCAAGATACAAAGACGAATAATGCTGACCAATAAAGCTTACTATGCATTAGCTCATATATTTAAATCTAAGGACATCCATAAGAACAATAAAACCCGAATATATAAAACAATTGTAAGACCTATTATGAGTTATGGCTGTGAGACATGAACGATAACCCAAAAGCTAGCAAACAAAATAGATGTCTTCGAAAGGAAGATTCTAAGAAGGATTTTAGGCCCAGTACATGAACATAATGTGTGGAGTTCAAGATACAACTATGAGCTATACAACTATTTCAAGGAACCAATGCTGTCAGAACACATCAAGATCCAAAGATTACAATGGGCTGAACATGTTGCCAGGATGAATCAAGAAAGGCTGCCGAGATAGCTTCTCAACAGAAGAACGCCATGATGAATGAAGAAAGGCTGCCGAGACAGATCCTCAACAGAAGAACGCAAGGAGTAAGACCTAAGGGAAGATCGAGAACAAGATGGGAGGACGAGACAGACAAGGGTGTTAAGGAAGTACCTAGTACCAGAAACTGGAAAAAATTGGCCATGAACAGAGAAATTTGGAGGCAAAAGTTAAGGGAGGCTAGGGACCGATAGCGGTCTGCAGAGAAATCGGAGAGAGAGAGAGAGAAAATCCTTCAATTAATTCAAAAACTGCAACATTGAATGCTTGAGAAATGAGAAATATCCGGCGACGCGCAATTTAAAGGTTTTGTGAATTTCATAAATATGCATGATATATATCAAAGTTTATAAATATCGATATATATCAATATCATGATAGATATCTGATGATATATATCGTCCGAACCCTGGTAATCACTATAAGCTTTCCGGTAAAATGTTAGATCCAGTACAATCATTTGAACAAAGCATTGTAATTAACAACATTTTTGGGCAAAGCAAATATTTTCCAAAATAAAATTAACATAATTATTTTTCAAAAACGTGATGGTTTGCAATTAAAATACAACACTAGCTTCTGTGGAGATTAAGACTTCACATCTTACCATTTTTCTTGGCTGGTCTGCGCAACGTGGACGGCGCCCTCATGATATTAGGCTTCACCACGTACGTAATACTCTTCTTGTGTGACAATCCCGACTTCCTCCGCCTGACCGGACGTCTTCTAGGAACTGGAGACACACCCGGAGGAACATAGGGACTAGGACACTTCGACGAAGAACTATCATCATCAGAGGCGAACGATCCTTCGGAGAGCTGCGCGTGATTCCCCGGAAAATCCGCATCGTCATCTTCATCATCCCTCAAGCTAATTCGCGAAATCCGACCGCTTAAAGGTAGCTGCTCGTCCGATAAATCATCGAGACTTTCGTACAAGCCCTCGTCGCTATCTAAATATTTGCTTGCGTACATCGCGGGGTCGTGCGGGTTGAAATTGCGGATTTCCTGGACGGATACTTTGAAGGACTGCTTGCGCTTCACCGAGGAGGCCTTGCGTTTTTCCGGAGGAACGAAAATCATAGGATCCAGTTTTAAGGATTTTAAACACCTAGGGGGTCTATTCACGACGACTTGATACATCTCGTTCTTCGCGGAATTGTTTTTATTTTTCTTTCTCGTGGAGTTCCGTGATTTCTTTTTACTGCTCCTCCTCTTCACCGAGTTTCGCTTTACATCAACAAGCGCTCCGCTGGTTCTTTTGAAATACCCTTCCCTACTAACTGATAACTTAGGTTTCGGGCGCTTTTTGCGGAAGAAGCCGCCTTTTGTAGTACTGGTATCGTCGGTTAGTTTCGGGATGGAGATGCTGAAGGAAAACCCGGAATCCTTGCTGGAGAATAATCCCGTGGAAGCGGTGCTGGAGGAAAGCGTCCTACCAACGGGGGGAGTTGGCCGTTTTTGCAGTCTGTTAATCACAATAGGGTCATCTCGTAAATCCTTCAAAGCGCTATCCAAAGAATTGTGGGCTGGGATTGAATGCGGAGCTACTCTAGGCATCTCTAAACTCCTGGGGGCCATCACTTGCGGAGCATCCATCCAAATCCTGCCTAAACTAATCGATAAGGAACAAAGTTCTTCAGTGCCCGAATCAGGCATTAAAGGAGGGGAAACCGCGCGTGAGACTCTTCTTCTTATCAAAGGGGATTTCTTTACGTCAACAGAATCCCCCCAGGGGAACATCTCCACTGCGGAATCATTGCTTTCCTTCCTGATCAAAGTTGGAGATGGCTTATTTGTACTAACAGGTGGGATTTTTTTCCTAAAGACAGGCGAAGAAGACAACTGCCTAATCACCGGCGGGGCGATTTTAATCTCATCAGAAGCGGGCACGTAAATAACCGTCCGTTCAGCACCTTTAATCCCGCTAGTGTTCGAAACATCATCTTTCCTAATCCCTTTCAACCACTGCCCGTAGGCTATCACACTCTGCCCAGGTCCTTCGCGACTCTCCTTACACGCGGGCACTTCTTTGTTAATCTCCACTTGCACCGAACTATCCACCTTCTCTTGAACCTTCACCTCCTCTTCTTCGGCTACGGTCTGAGTGGCTACTTCCAGTTTCTGCAGATGTTTCTTCTTTCCGCGGTCCAGGTAACTGCGTCTGATCGAGATCCGCTTGAAGGAGTCGCTTCTTTTGAAGGAGGACTCTTTTTCCTTTTTCTTTCTGCCTCCGCCGACTAAACGGCGGAGGTTCTCGAAGGATATCGGCCTCATCGTCGAGGACTACCGGTATGGGGTGGAGGGGGAGTTGGCGAGGCGCAGCGGCCTGTGGTACTGTTTGTGTTCCTTGCAAGGCACCTTAAAGAGATAAACAATTTGTTCAGGATATGATGGAAGTATACGCTAAAAACAGTCCTTTTATTTGTAAATTCTGGAGATATAATAATAATAATTCATAATTTTAACTCTACATCAATGTTTGTCAAACTTTTGTTAGATATGTCCCCCGACCTACGCAGTTACTTATTTTTCTAGTCGGCTAAATGACTACAATTGGAAATAGTAATTGCGGTAAACCGGTTCACTTATATGCCGGTAAACAAATAATGCTCTTAAAAAAATCCGTTTTCTTACTGGTATTTCAGCAAAGAAGTTGATCAGTATACAAAAACATATTTCTTTCAAGTCTATTGTGTAACTCAGTGGTCTTCAACCTTTCGTAATCCGCGAGTTACTTTTGCATACAAAATTATTTGGCAATCGACAGGTTATATAGATAATAAAACCAAATAAAAAAGTATATACAGAGATTTTTTCTTATAACTACACTTTAAAATGTATTGAAAATTGCTCGAATGTTGATAGCGCGAGAATTGGTTAAAATTTATTAAACAAGCAGTATATTTCCAACTTCCCAATATAATCAGTATTTTATACGTGTGGCGCATGAAGTAATATTTCAAGTTTAGAAAAGCCTGAGTTTGGATTTGGACGCTATGCGACCAAATCCAAATGCTCAGAAAAACCTGAGTTTGGATTTGGACGCTACGCGTCCAAATCCAAATGCTCAGGCTTTTCTAAACTCGAAATTTTACTTCCTGCTTTGTCTGAGTGGAAACACTCGTTCAAAACTTCAAATTAAACACTGTTCAGAAACAATGAATACCTAAAAAATCAAATCGTGATATGAATACGAATACTCGTTAGATTTTGAGGTAATCTTGTTTGGGAAATTATAAGAAAATTATAAATTATTAAATCAACGTCAAAAAGTCCAATTGTGTTTGAAAAAAAACAAGCTATAAGATTCTAAAAGTGGGGTTAGAATAACTCAACTAGTTTTTCTAAAAAAATCGTGTCAAAGTTGAGATTAGGTAAAAACAGCGTTAGATTAAAAGGTAATCTTGTTTAAAAAAAATTAAAACAATCAGGAATTATTGAATTAACTTTGAAAGTAGTAATTTTTACTTTAAAATAGACAAGCTTTAAGAACCTGAAGTTAGGGTGTTACAGTATCTCAACTGGTCTATCTTAAAAATCCTGTCAAAGTTGTGATTTTAGTGAACGCAACATCAGATTACCTCAAAATCTAATGATTTTACTTAACTCTGATACTCAATATGTTTATTTGGTCTAAAAATAACAAAAGAGAGGCAATTTTCGATAGTACATATTAAAGCAATTTAATTTAATCATTCAAAACACCCAAAACTGTCAGATCTTCATTGGAACTAATAAATTACTTCACAATTACAAGATTGCAAAGCGAGTTTCTGTTTCATTCAACGTTGACACGCGCGTCGATTTTCCCAGAATTGAGCGGAACGCGTTCGGGATAAAGTAATTACAGATTCGTTCGCGCCGTTTTGTTCGACATTAATCAAAGCGGAAGAGGACTCGGTGATGGCGTTATTTATTAATTGCCGGCAACACTTCGAACCGTGTTCGCGAACGATAATGGACACGTACACTTTGCGGGCATTGATGACTTTAAAACGGTTCCGACAATCCCGGGAGGGAGGGTTGTAATCGTTCGGGCACGAGTTCACGGATTAATCGATATCGGTATGAAGTTGATTGAGTTGAACGGAATTTTATCAAGTAATAATTTTTGAGAATAAAACTACTCAAGTAGGAAAATAGTATCAGTTTAAAGCAGTGGAACTAATATTTATGAGGGAAAGTCAGTAATCAGGTCACAAACTGACGTGAAAAAGCTAAATATAGTAGTAAATTATTTCCAAATGTGTCATTAGCTTGATGATACATAAGTACCCTACATAAGTACATAAGTAACAAACAGCAGGCAAGCCTTAATGTCCCTGAAGAAGTTATACACTACTTCAGCGACAACACTAGAGTGCCATAAAAAAACACTACGGCAGGCAGGGAAGCCTATCAAATATCAACACTATTTTTGCCTGCTGTAATGCTGATAATTTCTTTTAAATAAAAAATTAAAGTACTTATTAGTATGTACAAACTTTGAGGAAATTTAAATACCTATAATATTTTGCAGTTTGTCATCAAAGTATGCAATTTATATTAAAAGTAGTGTGCTTATTAATGTTTCGCGAATGGTAAATATTTTCTTTAAAACCAATCGTGTTGGATTTGTTTTCAAAGCCCACTTTGCTTAAAGAAAAGAATTAATTTTGTAAAAGCTCTTCAAAATTTCATTCTTAGGCATTCTTCAGAGAAACTATGTGGATGTTTTGATCGAGTTCTGCAGGCAGCAATGCATAAAAACATTGAAATCTACTAGGTGAAGGAGCACGATATAAACATAAGTAACAGGAGGGCGGATAAACTGGCCAGAGCAGCGGCTGGGACGTTCAGTCATCTTACCGGAGCCGCTAGTGCGATTGACACCCCCTGTCACTATGGAACATGGTACATTCCAGCACACTTGATAAGTTCAGGAAGCGTTGGGATGATACGGAAAGCTGCAAACTCTCGAAGGAGACATTACTGTAGCCCAACGAGAGCTCGGCTAAACAGTACCTGCAGATGACCAAAAGGAACCTCAGACGATCAACCGCTGCTCTAACCGGTCACTGCGGGCTCAATGGACTCTTATATAAGATAGGAATATTTGACTCCCCATCTTGTAGAGGGTGTGAAATGGAAGACGAGACTGCCAGGCACATCCTCAGGGAACACCCGGCACTCTCTTTTTCTTGGCCAACGAGACGGTGCTTTTGTTGACATGCACTTCATTAGCAATGCCTCTAATGCTAATACCGGCTCTAAACGGGTCGTTAATATCGCTTTTTGAGTTTCAGTCAGTTAAAGCATATCGACGTTAATTAAATTTCGTTTGACATTTCTTCAGAGTTATCAATATGATTGCCAATTTGAAAAATCAAAGTGACTCCAGTTCCCATAGCTTAATATTTTGCTGTACTAGTTTTTTTTTTTCTCTCGCAACTGTACAGTTCTATTTAATAAAAACGCTACTATTTTATATTGTAAATGTGGGTTATAATTTAAGCAGGTAATATGGTACAGGTTCCAAATTTTATAACATGCTGATACAGTTAAAAAAACAGAAACACATTAGCGAAATACTGTCGAAATCGGGTTCAGTAGTTTAACGCTTCTATATTAAATAGAACTGTACTTAGTTGGTTTTTGTGTAAGGGTTAAATTGTTAAGTATAATTTTAATCACTTTTATAAAGTTTATTAGGCCTTATTTGTCACGCAATACGTTTATGTTTAAATTTTCAGGCTGTTCTAAACTTCATGCGCCACGCGTATTAAACTCTGAAAGCACTGGAATATTGTGAACGAGTGAACTTCGCTTGAAATCAGTGTCTTGTACGAGTGGCGCATGAAGTAAAATTTCGAGTTTAGAAAAGCCTGAAAATTTGGTTTGGTCGCTCCGCGCTTCGCGCTACGCGACCAAACCAAATTTTCAGGCTTTTCTAAACTCGAAATTTTACTTCATGCTTACCCTGGGAGTGGAAAACACTTGTTTAAACTTCAAATTGACCTCTTTTAATAAATCAACGAATGTTTAAAAATCTACAACACGTAATTGAGATGTGTATACTCAAAAGAAAAAAATTACAAGAAATTACGATTTAAAGGTTTTCTAAATCTGGACACGGTGGGATGGGTGACCTGTAGTGGGAGTCAGCACAATGGGCCTAATGAGGTCTAAGTGCAGTGCAGCAATGCGCACTCCCCCCTATACCAGATATCAGATACCGTACATAAGTTACCCTTGTAAAATTAGTCCTCATCAAGACCGTACGATAAATCAATTACAGGTTAATTAATTTTCACAGTTCAATCCTCCGAATTCGCGAATTATCAATATGTTTGGATAATTCGCGAACCGAGCACTTTTTAGCATTTAGGTTGTTGTACTGATTCTTCGGTTTTTTCTTTCTTTCTTTAAAGCTAGATTAAATACAACCGCAGGATTTGTCACTAAATAAATTCACGTTACAATAAGAAGGCTTTGCCTGGAAGACACTTCCATCCCAATTACAAATTGGCCCATCAGGGAGGTGCGGGAGCTTCTGTTCGGAATAAGGACGGGAAGGGAAGATTGATTGAATTAATGAGGAGCATTCGTTGCGGACAGAGATTTCACGAGCAAATTGAGCGAACTAGGGATTCGTCTCCATTTGTAACACTGATACAAGTATAAATACGGACTATATTACTAAACATCCATTGACTTCAATCATATGATACCTCAGAAAAGACTCGATGACGAAATCCTTAGGCATTTAAAGGAATAATTATTTTTATAAAATAAAAATGCAAGCCTATTGATTTGCATGTGAATGGTACGCTGTTGGAATAAATGAAAAATAATTCTGGATATTTAATTAAAACACTTAAGTTTGTTTCACTAATATATATTTTTTTCCAAAACCAAATGTTTTAATTAAATATCCAGAATTATATTCAAAAATGTTTTACCACGGGTTAAGTGAGAAATTAATTTAACATAAAATTAAAAATACTTTTTTATTTGACAACATTCCTTTACGATAAACCAATAATTTATCAGTACAAACTAATAATAATAATAACCCCTACTACATCTCAATTTGTATTTCTTCAGGCTCCATAAGTTCAGAATTTAATAACAATAAATACTGATATTATAATTAATTGTTCTGGTGTTCCTCAAAGTTCCATTGTATTACCTAATTTTACGACTCAAAACTTTGATATAGCCGTTTTGTGCCGTAAAATGAGGTGATACAATGAAACTTTCAAGAACACCAGGCCAATTGGTATTGTAATAATGTAATACTGGTGTATAGTGGAATTCGGGAGAGATGTCCTATGACTCAATGATGGCTCATTGTGTGGTTCAATTTTTTTAGAGAGTATGTCGACAATTGTATCTGCAACGATTTTTTCTAGTTGTGTCAAATTTTGACGTTACATGACAATGTCATACTGTTTAGGTCGCGAGTATATTAGTGTTCTTTCCTTTAGAACAGCTTTAAATTATAATTTCTTGTAATTCTTTTATATTCCATGTGTTCTTAAAAGAGGTCAATTTAAAGTTTAAACGAGTGTTTTTCACTCCCAGGTTAAGCATGAAGTAAAATTTCGAGTTTAGAAAAGCCTGAACATTTGGTTTGGTCGCGTAGCGCGAAGCGCGGAGCGACCAACTCAAATTGCAGACTTTTCTAAACTCGAAATTTAACTTCATGTGCCACGTGTATAAGACACTAATTTCAAGTTTTCTCGTTCACAACATTTCAATGCTTTGAGTGTTTAATACGCGTGGCGCATGAAATAACATTTTCAGGCATTTCTAAACTCGAAATTTTACTTCATGCTTAGTCTGGCAGTGATAAACACTCATTGTAAGCTTCAAATTGAACTCTTTAAAAAAAGCGTATGCATATGTATACTTGATACAAAATTCCCTGTACGTATACTTAAAAGAAAAAGTCCCTGTACCAACAGATTAATTTGTTGACTATTTGCCAAATCTACTGAATGCGCATTCGATTCAGCTAACATTTTTATTTGAGCTTACACAAAATCAAAAATAAATGCATTATTTATTTCTGTAAATAGATTAGTATTTAGTAGATGTGAAAATTGAAATTATACTACTTAAACTCACATTTAAAACGATTGTGCACATTAATCAAAATGATTTTTGGCTGGGATTTTGCAGATTTAGTTTTACGAAGACTGTCAAAAGGTGACGTTTAACCTTAAAATGTTAAAGCTGCATACCGGAACATACGTTTTCGCATGTTCCATCTAAAAACCATAGCAGACATATTATGAAGTTTTCTGTCTCTATTCACACACGTAATCTAATGACATCAAACTATTTTCGTATTACATATATTGGTGCTGAATGCACTACAAATCAAGGAAACCATGGGACACCTCTCCTGAATCGTACTTTAAATATAAATACGTATTAATAAACATGATAACATTGTAATGTAGTATGCCAATGAAGGTATTTTTACTTAACATGAATTGACTTCAATTTAACCATATAAAAGAACAATTTAATGAAAAAATAAATATAATCCAAGGCCATTGGATTATTTTAATTCTACAACATTCCTTAAGGAAAAATCCAATAAATTACATCAATAGAAAATTGTTATTCACAATAAATAGTAATCTTATTATAGTTCACGGTCAGATCAATGAATTTTATTACTTAGGCATACATGTATTATACAATAAAATGAGAGAAAGTGGAATTTGATAGCCACACTTGACCTTTGCCGTTTATCGGCCGGTGAAAAATCCACACCGCAAGAAGATTGAGCGATGCAAAGACTTTTTTACACGAACTAGATTAGAAAGTCAAAGAGGAGATCTAAACCACGGATGGGAATTGGAAATTTGAATAATTTCGCGGTGCACGCCGGTATTCGCCTCTTGGGCATACGAGAGCGTAACCACGAGAAGAATGTACCATACCATCAAAATGGTTAAACACGATAATCGACTAAATACCATACAAAAAAGAAGAAAAAGCAATCTTTTACTTTGTTTGCCTTCAAAATTGTTTTTTGCGTGGAAAGAAAATAATTCAAGTGATTATTTTTATAAGAAATTCAAAAGTAATTCAATAAAAATAAGTCAATAAAGACCTGAGTCTGCAGAAAGGGCTTCATTGCCAAGGCCAATTAAAACGCATTCAAATTTTTGGATAGATATATTTGTTTTCAAAAGCAAGTGGAAATTAAAATTGGTGTTTTGTATACTTTTGAGCATCTTTGGCAAACATTCAAAAGCATTTATTTATCGATCATTTCTACGTGATTAATCACAACATTTTGTTAAAGGTTTTCCTAGGATGGTAAAAACTATAACGCATTTTTTTGTAATCTAAAATAAAAACAATCATACCATAAGCGGTATTTACCTACGACCTATCTTGACGCGTATGATTGGCATTACCTACATATGCACGTAATACCTTTGACATGTATATTACGTGCTGACAGCTAAACAGCTGATTGATTACCGCACAACCAAATGACATTTCTTTGATGTATATTGATCAAGTAGTAATTTAGTTTTCATCAATGTTATATTACTATCACAAATTATTGAATAAATAAGTTATTCTTTCATGCTCATTGTTTATTTTGTTAGGGCGTAGGCAAAGTATCGTACGTTTCTCGAGTGGTATGGCAATTACATACTCGCGGAATACTGCACTCGCCGCTGCGCGGCTCGTGCTCAATATATCCGCTCATATGTAATATGCTGCATATCACTCTCGTGACGTAATATATTATATTCTCCATACACTCTTGACCGCCTGGAGCAATTTTAGCCAAACTTGGTACACATACCACCTTTGACCTCTAAACAAACTTAGAGTAACCACCTCTTTGTTTAAAGGTCATAAATAGCATTTGTATAAGTTTGGCCACCTTCAGCAAAAGCTACAAAACGCGAAAGTGGTAAATGCACTAGGCAGGCATAAACTCGATATTTATATTCCAATATATTTAATATTTAAGTCGCCCAGATGCAAAACCAAATTTGGCAAAATGACAAATTTGTGGCAAAATGACAAAAACTGAATTTGCAGCGTCTTTTAAATAAATAAAATAGTGTAGAATGAGCGTTTTATCGAATAGGGACAAGAAAAATTATGTAAAACTAAGTAAAAACTTGGCAGGATTTGCAACTAAAAAAATATGTCAGCTTTTGCAACCGAGAAATCTAGCAGGTTATGCATTCGACAGGATTTTTTAAACTTAATTATAAAAAGTTTAGGAAGGGTCTTAAAGATAGATTTAATTTTAAAATCGTAACCTAAGACGAGTAGAATGCAGGGATATCAAAACCTCAAAATCAAAAAAGGTGTATGGCTGATTTTTCATCTGGGCGACTCATTTATAATCAGAAAAATTATCCTGCATTTATTTATTATAAAATAATTATATCACTTTTTAATTAATCAGTGGAAAAGAAATAACGAACGCAGGATAATTATAGCGACTACATGAAATTTAATTAAAACCGGCGCGCGATTGTTTCCCCATTTAATTACACACGGATTCGCTGTTAATTCTGCCGTTTGCATCTCTGACATTGATTAAGATTAATTGTTTTTTCAGCAATGTTTAACTCGCCCCGTTTTTCCATTTACATCTACAATTAAGGACAGTGGAAAAATGTTCTGATTTATTCGACCTGGGTGGGGAAACGCCACCTAAAGTATTTAAATTAATTAAATAGTTGGAGCAGGAAGTTGTAGCACCACTTAATTTTGAGAAAGAAAGAATTTTGGAAAACAATCCTAACATATTCAAAGTTAAATTACATACAGAGAGTTTTTCTTTTAAATATGCATATCCCAATTACAGCGTATATGCTGTAAATCTCCAGATATTCCTTTTTTTAAGAATTCAATTTAAAGCGTTAAACGGGTGTTTTTTACTTCTTTTCGACATTCGTTCTTTTTTAAAATAGTTCAATTTGACGGTTTAAACGAGTATTTTCCACTCCCAGGTTAAGCATGAAGTAAAATTTCGAGTGTAGAAGAGACCGAAAATTTGATTTGGTCGCTCCGCGCAGCGGGGAGACCAATCCAAATTTTCAGGCTTTTCTAAACTCTAAATTTCACCTAATGCGTCACGCGTATAAAACACTGATTTTAGGTGAAGTTCAAAATATTCTACTAAAGCAGTATGCTAAAAACGTATATTCTGGGCATCACACCACATCAGTGTTTAGTACGCGTGGCGCGTGAAGTAAAATTTTGAGTTTAGAAAAGCCTGAAAATTTGGTTTGGTCGCTCCGCGCTTCGCGCTACGCGACCAAACTAAATTTTTAGGCTTATCTAAACTAGAAATTTTACTTTATGCTTAATCTGGGAGTGAAAAACACTCGTTTAAACCTTCAAATTGAACTATTTAAAAAAAAACGAATGTCAACAAATTTACAGCGAATACATATGTATACTTAAAAGAAAGATTCTCTATATAACTTTAGAGAACAATGCTTACAGAAAAAAAGAAATAAATGTTTTGTAACTTCAACAATTTGTATGTTTACTAATATAACATTTATTTCATTTATAATTTGTCAAAATTATCACATATAGGGAATTTTTCTTTTAAATGTATGTATAGATATCCCAATATATAGGCTGTGCATTTTCAGGCATTTGATGTTTTTGAAGAGCGTTCAATTTGAAGTTCCAAACGAGTGTTTCCACTCCCGGACTAAGCATGAAGTACAATTTCGAGTTTAGAAAAGCCTGAAAATTTGGTTTTCACATCAGTGTTTAGTACGCGTGGCGCGTGAAGTAAAATTTTGAGTTTAGAAAGGCCTGAAAATTTGGTTTGGTCGCTCCGCGCTACGCGACCAAACAAAATTTTCAGGCTTTTTTAAACTCAAAATTTTACTTCATGCGCCACGCGTATAAAACACTGAAGTATATTGAAGTTTAAAGTACACTGTTTACATTTGATGCACGTCAATGCCGTTATTTAAACCGATTCGTTAGCTTTCTCAAGCAGTATTTCTACCAAAGATAAATTTATGTTAAATTGTTTTAGGATTTCTACTTATCATTGATTTTTCTTTTTTTCTTTTATTCTTCGGTGTCCACAAGCAATATTTGAATGTTTACATCCTAACTACAGCCATAAAAGGCTGCATCAACGTTTTTGACGTAGAAGGGATGATATGGTGGAACCTTGAGGAACACAGTTTGTGGTACATCTTAAATACACTTGTAAATAAAACACTTTTTACTTTGTTTAACCAATGTATACAGCAGTTAAACAAAGTAAAAGGTGTTTTTTTAACAAGCGTTTTCACAAAACTTCTTAGAAATTAGCTACAACAAAGGTTTTAATATAAAAGGGATAATATAATGGAGCCTTGAGGAACACCTGCCCGATTCCGTTTTAATATCCCCGCAATAAAGTTAGGCTTTCGTAAAATCTGTCTCATTTCGCGCGTATCTTTCGAAAGTTTTCGCACAAATGAGGAATTTCTCAGAGCTACGCTACAACAAAGTTTTTGACATAGAAGGGGTGATATACAGGAACCTTGAAGAATAGCTGGCCTAACCCGTTTCAAGATTACCGCGATAATTCAACTCATGTGTAAAAATATGTATTTAAAATGGCCGTGGTAGCTGTTTTTAAGCGGAAAACAGGTAAACGAAGGTTTGCAAGTGGACAAAATTGTATTTACCTTCACGATGGCAACGGTAGTCTCAAACCCCAAAGTGTCTATCCTAACCTCGAAATGGGCACTTTCGGCACGTGGTTTCGGGCATTTAGAGGATTCATTCAACTTTTATGCTTAAAATAGTCAACGTCACACCAGTAATCTTCTCTTAAGACCCCTTTAGCAATTTTAGCGCGTCCGTAACAAAAATGATAAAAAAATATCAGCTACGGGATTGGAATGTTAATTTTTAAAGATCAAAGTAGAACACAATGTGCAGTGCAGTGCAGAAATGCGCACTTCCCAAAGAACCAGATCAAAGTAGATGACGGGCTTTCAACACAGAGGAAGCAAAGGGACTATAAAATCATGTCAAGAATACGCTGTAAAGACAATGGGCCTGTTCATCAGAGACAACAGTTGGGAGTTTACTGCCAACTGTTGGGGTATTCTCTGATGACAAGACTGTTAATCGTGAACGTGTTTGCGATTTTTGCAATCGCACAAAATAGACCAATTTGTGTTTGCGACTGGTGTTGTCCGGTTAAAGTTTAAAATGGCCGGAGTGCCGATTCATTAGATTCCAACATGCATCACAAACAAATCTAAACATATTGAATGTTTGACATTTTGATGAACGGGGCCAATGTGGAGTGGAACACAACAGCGAAAATGATACAAGAACAATTTTGTAGAAAATTCACTTCATTTGTTAAATTATCTCACCAAATACCATTAATGGCTGGAATTTGTGCAGGATATATTATATTTTATTCGATCGTCATTTCTTCACAAATTTATCGAACAAATTGTGATTAGGCAAAAACCACTCGCGCAAGCGCTCGTGGTTTTTTCCATCCCAATTCATTCTGAAAATTTGTATCGATGACTCATGCAAAATAAAATGTATCCGGCTAAATTCAAACCACTCGTAATATTACCCCCGATAAAATTCCGCTTTCGTAAAATCTATCTCATCTCGCGCGTATCCTACAAACGTTTTCGCACAGGTGAGGAACTCGATGAAGTAGAAAGGCTACTTAAAGCAGTCGGTCAGCGAACACTTCAGGACTTCATGAAGGCTAGTTAAAGCAGCCGTCGGTATGCAGTAATCATGCCATATGCCGGGCGCGCAGTATTTCATCTATTCTAACGGCAACGACATCCTCGTTCCTATGCGAGGATTGATTTCGTAATGGCATTCATGATATTCCATCCGTTCATTGCCACCAAAACCGTTTTTCCTCTCGCGTTTATTATTTATAGAGTTTGGGTTTCGATTCGGAATTTTAGTTCGCGGACGCCCACGCAGCGCGCGCGCGCGCTCTCCTCGCAATATTTACACGGAGAGACTGGAGCATAAATAAACCAGACAATAAAACGCCATTAATCCATTTCAAAAACCCACATGTGGAATAATAGGGAGATAAATTTATTTACTGATAGATTTCCATTGGGATCAAAATAAAATCCATCAACTCTAGATTTCTCAATCAACTCTAGATTTCTTTGTTCTGTACAATATATGAAAAAGTGTCAAACCATCATTAACTCAACATTTATCTGGGCCGGAATTCCTGAAATTGATCGAACGATCGGTCGCTCGCCAACTGTCAAATTCACATGGTAAATTCCTATCTAAATGACAGATTTCATACGACAGAATCGTACGACCGATTTCAGGAATACCGGCCCTGAACTGCACAATGCAGGGAGTTTTTCTTTGAAGTATACATATCCCAAGTATGTACTGTACATTTTTAGATATACATTTTTTGTTAAGAATTAAAATTGAAGCTTTTACCGAGTGTTTTCCACTCCCAGGTTAAGCATGAAGTAAAATTTCGAGTTTAGAAAAGCCTGAAAATTTGGTTCTGTCACGTAGCGAAGTGGACAGATGCACTCACGTTCATAACACGTTATGAAAGTTATGATGAAATTAAAAAAAACTTCGCCCACTAGTCCATATAAGTATATACAGGGAGTTTTTCTTTAAAGTATACGTATTCTAAATTCAGATTATTTTCTTTAAATATTTAGATATTCGTTGGTTTTTGAAAGATTTCAATTTGAAACTTTAAACGAGTGTTCTCCACTCCCAGACTAAGCATGAAGTAAAATTTCTAGTTTAGAAAAGCCCCGTGAAAATTTATCGAGGGTCACGCAGCGACCCGAGACAAATTTTCTGGGCTTTTCTATACTCGAAATTTTACTTGATGCGCCACGCGTATAAAACACTACAATACTATGATATTTATTTATATTAGAACCTTACTTGAAATCAGTGTTTTATACGTGTGGTGCATGAAGTAAAATTTCGAGTTTAGAAAAGCCCAGAAAATTTGTCTCGGGTTTGTTGTATTGTTTGCCAAAAATCCACAAACCCAGGGATAAATGGAGACCCATTGTATCAAACATTAATTCTCCTACGTATTTTTTAGCTGAATGGTTGGTAAACGAATTTAAAAACCTTAAACTTAAGAATGATTTGTCAATACAAAACTCTATTCATTTAACTGAAAAACTTTAACATATTCAAATTGCACAAAATGATAAATTGGTTTCCTTTGATGTTGAAGCACTATTTCCCAGCATTCCATTACAGGAAACTTATGAAATATTAAAACAAATTTTAATCGAAAAATCAACAAAAACAGACAAAATAGAAGAATACTACAAACTAACGAAATTTGTAATGGAATGCAATACTTTTATATTCAACAACACGTACTATAAACAAACTTTCAGAACAGCAATGGGAAACCCCCTGTCACCTTTCCTAGTCAACATTTTTTTGTAATCACCTTGGAAATGAGGCTAGGAAAACAATCACTAACTTTTCGAGGGTTTGGTATAGATACGTAGATGATATTATCGCAATAGTCAAAACAGATACAAATATGAAAGACATAACTTCTAATTTAAATAAACTTTTTCACAGTATCAGTTTCACGCATGAAATAGAAATAAATAATCAAATATCATTTCTAGATTTACTTTTAATAAATAGTAATAAAAAATAGAATTTAATATATACAGGAAAAACACACACACTTTTAATTACATCCACTCATCTTCATCTTCTCTATTTAAACATAAATTAGCAGCTTTTAATAGCATGATTTTTCGAGCAATTAGCATACCAATATCTAAAGAAAATAGAGAAAAGGAATTTACTTTAATCAGGAAAATGGGCATTTCATTAAACTACAAAATTGACACAATCAATAAATTAATTAACAGACACATTAGAAATCACAAAATAAAATTAAGTACCACCCTAATCAACTCGAAAGAAACCGCCCCAAAAAAGTTTGCTAAATTCATTTATCACCCATAAATTTGTATGAGAATTGGTAGTTTATTGAATAAATTCAGCATTTCTCCTGCTTTTTATGTCAATACAAAATTAAAAGTTTACCTAGAACAATCCGGAATTTATTCAATAAACTGCAAGAATTGCAATAAAATATACGTAGGTCAACCACAACGCAATATGATATACAGATTCAAAGAACACCAATATTACTTTAAAATTCAAAACTCGAACAAATCAGCGGTCGCACACAATTCAATAGAAACAAGACAAACATTTTCGGTTAACAATATTAAACTTTTAAAGCAGTCAGGTCGTCGTAGATTAAATATGCTTGAATCAATTGAAATGTACAAAAATAAAAATGTTTTGCTAAATTTTGATCTTAGTCCATAATAATCCATTATTAGATTTATTACCAAAAAAGTACCCCACAGAGAATGTAATCCCACCGAAAACCATGCCGAACCCTTAGCCTCCGTAACACCTAGCTAATTATTTATTGGTTTTTCCTAAATCCCTTTAGATATACAGGGTGTTCATTTGAAAACTTCCCAACGCGGATTTATGGAAAACCACTGATTAAACGAAAAAACGCCGAGACACGTCCAAAGATTTCCCAAGGGGGACAACTTTTTAACCAAAAACGACTTCACCCCCTTCTACCCTCTGTCCCCCGGGGTCATCCCCTTAAAAATTTTAAATGACAAGGGGTATCAAGTAATAGCTTGTTTGAAAGGTTTTTCAAAGTGCTTTATTTTGACGTTTGAATTTTTAAAATCGGTTGATTTGTTTACGGAAAAATTAGAAAAATCTTTATTTATCTTAATTTGTTCAGATAGAAAAAAAAACACACGAAAATATCACTTTTTATTTTATTAAGTATTCAAAATGTTGCCCGTTATTGGCCAAACAATGATATAGGCGATGTTCAAATTCTTGCCGGACATTTTCAAAAACATGTTGTGGGAGATCATGGCAGCTTTCGGTGATGCGTTGACGAAGTTCATCTAAACTTTCAGGTTGGGGAGTGAACACAATAGATTTTAAATGGCCCCATAGAAAAAAGTCTAATGGCGACAAGTCAGGAGATCTAGCAGACCATTCTATAGGCCCTCTTCGCTCAATCCATTTATCTGAAAATTCGTCGTCTAGCCATTGCCGAACCGGAAGAACATAGTGAGGAGGAGCGCCGTCTTGCTGGAAATATATTTCAGCCTTATCAAGTATAGGGTTTCCATCGTCTCCGATTTGGTTTTCAATGGTTTCAGTGATAAGCGGTTTGATGGTATTTTCCAACATATCTAAATAAATGCCTCCATTTAAATTTCCATTAATAAACAATGGCCCAATCACTTTGTTTCCTAAAATGCCTGTCCATACATTAATTTTTGGGGGGTAGTATGCCCTTCTACAAAAGCATGAGGATTTTCATTGCTCCAATACCTGCAGTTATGCTTATTAACAAATCCATTTAGATAAAATGTGCATTCATCAGTGAAGCAGATATTCTTTACATGAATGGTATTATCATTAATCGCTGCAGTCATTTGTTCACAAAACTCAACTCGCCTATCGAAATCACCTTCGGTTAACTCTTGCAATATTTGCATTTTGAATGGATGAAATTTATGTAATTTAGTAACTGTATGTACAGAGCCTAATGAAATACTAGTCGCATCACCAATTTTGCGTAATGAAGTATTAGGATTTATGCCAAAATGACCCAAAACTTCAATTTGAGCGGCTTTGAGCTATCTGAACAAATTAAGATAAATAAAAAATTTTCTAATTTTTCCGTAAACAAATCGACCGATTTTAAAAATTCAAACGTCAAAATAAAGCACTTTGAAAAACCTTTCAAACAAGTTATTACTTGATACCCCTTGTCATTTAAAATTTTTAAGGGGATGACCCCGGGGGGCAGAGGGTAAAAGGGGGTGAAGTCGTTTTTGCTTAAAAAGTTGTCCCCCTTGGGAAATCTTAGGACGTGTCTCGGCGTTTTTTCGTTTAATCAGTGGTTTTCCATAAATCGGCGTTGGGAAGTTTTCAAATGAACACCCTGTATATACCGCGCAAATAGTTGTAAGAATTGAGGGGTCCAATGCAATAATCAGCCAAGTCCATTTTTATGAGAAAATGGGTTAAGTATTCAATATTCTTATTAAGTTTAAAATTCTGTGTTACAACATGCAACAATCTGGTTTAAATAATTTTTAGTGCTTTGGTGTATTGATAGTTGCATGCATAATAATCATTTTTTTTTTCTTGCATGTAAACAATTTTTTGTCTCTCCTCAACATTTTATAAAACTGGACTTGGCTGGTTATTGCATTGGACCCCTCAATTCAGTTTGTAATTGATAATGAGCACTTTGTGTCTCGAAATGTACATCTAACGATAAAAATAAAAAGTGAAGTAAGGAATAACAGTCTTTTTTAGTGTGATAATCACTTCACGTAAACTCAAAAACATTCAGTCAAATATCATACATGACTGTCGCGTGCTGCACTCCTTAATTTGGTAAATTGCAATGAAGAACAAAAGAAATAGATACGAACACGAGAGGAGGTCTACCCTCTAAGCTGGGTAGGATAAGCCGTACAAGAAGTGAGATATTACAATAACCCAATTCGAACTATAGACGCTAAGCAGACTAAGTGCCTCGGTTATCAAATCGCCGAGTGTCGCACATTCAATTTGGTAAATAAATGAGAAAGGAATTTGTTCGACTAATCCCTTGAATCAACATATACCGGCATTCTACATTCCTATTCAAAACATGAATCCAGAAAAGCACTTATATTTAAAGAATGTATTGGGAAATATTTTAATAATGTCTTTCTTTGTTGTGTATCAACAATATAATCAATGAACAGTCCGCGGCGGAAAAATTACATTCGCAATACAAGGCCGCGCACCGTTGCGACAAATGCCGTACACGAATTCTGCATATCAAACTCAATTTCGTTTCACATGTTTTTGGAAATTACAGTATAATTTTAAGATATTACTAAAGTAGCACGATGCTGCCTCCTATTTATTAAAAACATAATCAAAATTTACATTGCTCTTATGGAGATTTCTAGGCAACGATTAATTTAAATTATTATTTATTTTAGAATAATCTATTTAATACAACATGTTTATAATAATTACTTCAATAAATTAAAGCAATATGAAGAAGAAATAATGTTTTCTATAGAAGTATTGCACGGATTTATGTGATCATTTAAGAGTGTTTCATTAATTGATTTATATATAATTTAAAAAAAAATTGAAAAAAGAATGGTGTCAATTAATTCGCAAAGCTTCAATATGCATTATGTTTAAGTTTCAAAGATCTATTTTCATTATTGTGGAAAATTAATCGTTGTTCGTTCTTATAGCCAAATAACATGTGAATTTCCGACCTTAACCGCCGAGCAATTATAAAGGTAACACAAATAGTTTATTTCACTTAATTCTTTTTATGATTTTTATGAATGACTTATTGTATTACATACTGATTTTTTTTAAATATGCATTATATATACGCTGTAAATTTTCAGGCATTTGTCTATTTTATAAAAGCATTGAATTTGAGGTTTCGAGTGAGTGTTTCCGCTCCCAGATAAAGCATGAAGTAAAATTTCGAGTAATTTAGGAAATGAACACACATATTCCGAAAGTTATGCTAATCCAAGGAAACCTGAGCTTCGCTTTATAACACTCGTACTCCTCGCTATGCAGAACAGTTCGACATGCAAATGCATCCTCGTAACATTCTAAATTTTCGAGAATCGGGATCTTATCTCGTAAACAAGAGCAACCAGACCGACCATTACCATTGCCGGCTGAATTATTGGGTACCCGTTATCCTGTTATGGCATCTACGCCACTGTGTAAATAACACACCCCCTTTCGTAATCTCCGGAGTATGTGTGCGTCTATATAGTCATAACGGCGATAATAATCGTTTCAGAGTGCGCTTAATTAGTGCTTCAATGGCGGCGATTACGTCTGATCGAGATGGTCTCTTAGCAGTGTTCAAGGAGGGATATATTCAGGATTATTCAGTTTGTGTGAATGGGCGTGTTTGGTAACTGTCTATAATGGGGATATTAAAGAAGATAATATGTGAGGTGATTTACATGCTATTAGAAGTTGTATAGCAATGCAGAGTATATAAAAAGCGTTTAGTAGGCGTTGCTAATACATTATTTCAAGATATGTATATATATATGTCAGTCATAAGGCCCTTAGATGCGATACTACAGTTATAAACGGTTATTGAAACTAGGAAATTAGCCACGCCAAATACAGTGTATAAATATTAATAATCTTCTTTATTATAGTATACCATTAAGAAGGTAATTATATAGTCAATACATAATTCATATATACAACACATAGTTTAAAATACAAAAGGCAAGATACAATATTCAAGATACAATATTCAACACATCAATAAACAATTCTATACAGGGTGATTTTTTTTTTCGTTGATATTATAGGGTATAGGCTAAACGGTAAGAGATACAAAGAAACTAAGATATGTTTCCTTTTCTCTTTTTTAGTGTTTAGTTTAATGGCGCAATGAAATCTACGCTAACTAGATTGGTTTAAAAGATACAGGGTGATTCTCAGCTGCAGATTTTTGTTATTTCTTATAAATTGGTTATTTATGGAGATAAAAAAAAATTAAGTACGAAAGTTTTATGACTTTTTGCGTAGAACCCAGTGGTGTACTTAAAAAATATAGATGTTTTAATTTTTGAGATATTATTAAAAGTAGCATTTTCTTAATTGCATTTTTTCTTGTGATTGCAATAATATGTAACACTAAATATTTTGGTCCGTCCTAAATAGCTAGAATACTAAAAACAAAATAAAAGATTTTTTTAGATGGCCATGAATTGAATTCTTTAAGCGTTTGATTTTGTTTTTTTTACATGTCATAAAATTCAATAACAATTACGTATTGGTTTTGATATTGCGTTGTTAACGAAATATTTTCGATTATATTTCTTTAAAAAAAGAATCTAAAATCAATATTTTTCAAAACTATGAAAAATTAAACGTATTTGAGTACTATATTGAGAGTTATAAAAATAAAGACGTAGCTTTAGACCTTTATTTTGAGCGTTATCCGGAACGACGACAGCCAGAAAAACACATATTTCAAAGATTAAATCACAATTTAAGTGAAAATGGATTATTTGGAAAACCAAGAAATAAGATTTACAATAAAGAAAATACAGAAAGAGATGAAATAAATTCATTAGCTTCTATTGCTGCTGATCCGACGGCATCTAGCCGCAATATTGAGAAAGATATTGGTACAAGTAAAGTTTTAAAAACGTTACGCAAGCGTAAGTATAAGCTGTATAAAATACGAAAGGTTCATAACTTGTATCCTGGAGGCGTTTCATTTGTATTTGCAACAGATTATTCGGAATCCCAATTTTTTTCAAAATATAATATGGACTGGCGAGGCATTTATATCTAGCGAAGGAATTTTTAATCGACAGAACAATCGATATTGGTCAAACATAAATCGTCATCAGACGGTCGTCAGGGTACAACAAGGACGGTTTGGGTTCCATGTATGGGTGGCGCTATATCAAAACAGAGTCCTTAACTACAGGATTTTTAACAAAAATTGAATGTGTAATAATCGAGTTGAATATCATGTCATTAGCTACAAGAAATAATGTTTATTTAGAAGAAGACGGTGTTCTAGCACATACTTGCCATATGGTAAGGCACTTAGTTTAGGTTAGGTTTTAGTGGCTACACCGCCCAAGGAGGTGCACACTTAGGTCTAAAAGGCCCATTGTGATACCACGATTTCCATCCTTTCACGGGAACCTCTTTTGACTTGATGGTAAGGCACTTACTAACTGCCAATTTTGGCTTGGCACATATGGACCAAACAGATAGCCTCCGCGTTCCCCCGACTATAAGCCACTCGACTTTTATTTTTGGGGATTTATCAAAAATGAAAAATATAAAACCTGAAGTAATACTGTAGAAGAACCTAGAGCAAATTTTATTAATTGCATTGGAAAAGAGCAAAATATTCATACCTACAACGCCACTCGTTCAGTTACAAGCCGAGTCCAAAAATATATCAAGCAGAATGGACGTTTGTTTTTTTTTTCTTATTTTAGCTATTTAGGACAAAGCAAAATATTAAGTGTTACATATTGTTGCAATCACAAGAAAAAATGCAAGTTTTTGAGATATTTAGATAGGAGGTCCTATTTAAGAAAATGTTAGTTTTGATATCTCAAAAATTAAAACATCTACTTTTTTTAAGTACATCACTGGATTTTACGTAAAAAGTAAAAAAACATTCCCATTTAAAATATTTTTTTATTTCCATAAATAACCGAGTCATAAGAGATAATAAAAAGGAGTAGATTTTGAGAATCACCATGTTTCTTCTAAACTAATCTAGTTAGCATAGATCTGATTGCGCCATTAAACTAAACACTAAAAAAGAGAACGGGACACATATCTTAGTTTATTTGTATCTGTTACCGTTTAGCCTGATCCCTATAATATCAACGAAAAAAAAAAAACACCCTGTACAACGATAATTACATGAATTTCAATAATAAATATTCGTAAATGGCTAATGTCGTCGGCTTACAAGTGAAATCCACTAAGTCAGTTTTTGCCTGTTGTTAGTTAAGTCCACCAAGCTCTTGTACTCATGGTTTTTCATATGCTGATGCAATCCGCTAAGTCTAATCTAACTAAGGACTTTAGATTAGTATACATAAATTGTATGATATTATGAAAATTATTTCACGATTTCTGTGGTAACAGGCCGAAGAGTGGACTAGAGCGAAAAATCCTCAAAACACATACACTTAGGCTCGGAGCGGTTGGCCTTTAACTGGAAAAGGTCAAGCCGAAGAATATAATTCATCCCGAGGATTCAGATCGCGCGGACGGCATGGAAATAGTTAGCGAGGGCCGCACCTCGCACAATTATGCAAGGCGGTAATCTTCATTTTCAGCGTTTAATGGACGCCCCTCGTGACCTCCATTCCCTCCATGCTAAATTTAATAACAATAATCGTTATAGCTATTGCAAATAAATCGCAAATAAATATAATTCTCAGAGTTAAAAAAAGCGAACTGTTAAACAATTATTTCTCAAGAATAAAGGATAAGTACGTTTCAATAACAAATATTCATAAATAAAACTACTAGACCAGGCTTTCACAACCGGGGGGGGGGGCATGCACCCTAAGGGGGGCGCGGCAAGATATAAGGGGGGCACGACAGATTACCTAAAGGGTAGGTGAAGTGAAATAAGGCTATAATAGTGTTTTAATCTAAATAAAAAACTCAAATAAAATCAGGGAGGGGGGCGTGGAGTTATGAGGGGGGGGGGGGGCGACCTTAAAAAGGTTGAGAACCCCTGCATTAGAGGTTTATTGTTGTCGGGCAAAAATTGAATAAATATTTTACGAAAACTTTGTTGTTTATTTATTTAACGAAATCAAAGTCATGTTTTAAATCGCGAGACCGTAGGTCAAGCAGTTTGGTGACTTTGTTCGAGTTAAATTTGCTAAAAACAACAACGTTGGAGTGAAATATTCAAATTTTGCCTGTATTAAAAAAAAACTCGAGTGGCTTTCATCATGATAATTTTTCTAAAACGCACACCCGGCAATTTCGGCTCCGAATTTTTCTACAGGTCTTACAGGGTCTGTGGACATTTGTCATAAACTCGGGATTTGAGATTACTTTACAGGAAATAATCACAGGAGGTTAAATCAGGCGAGCGTGCCCCTCTCAATGAGATCAGAGGCAACTTTTTTTAAAATCATCCAATTCGTAATTTTTTTTTGCCAGCCCCCACATAGAAACTACGGTGAATACGAAAATCGTAACGGCTTTCCAGTGGCGTACTTTTTAGTTTTCCTGTACGCAAATGATCGCCACCCCCCTAATTGTTCATTAGGTGGGACGGCCTGCTTAACATTTAAGAATATTTTAGGTTAGTTTTAAAGCCGGCTTTATCTATTGAAAGTGCGAAAAGTCGTCTTTAACTTTAAAGCCGAGTTTTGCTTTAAATTTGCATTATAAAACAGAATTTTACATTAAAGTCGACTTTAAATATTTAAAGTAGCTTTCACTTGATTATGAAACCGGCCGTTAATCAACTTTCACCAATTTGGGACGTATTTTTTCAACCATTAACATTATTATTATATTAGTAAAATTATAACAATAATGAACGCCCTTATTACCTGATTTTGTATATAAATATCGTGTAAAAAAGTATTCTCTGTACATTCCTTAATAATGGCTAGAAGCCGAAACTAGTCGGAATAATAAGTAAAACGTTAGTGAAACAAACCAAGTGTTTTAATTTCAAATTTAATTTTAATCGTGTTTCACCAAGTGATTCATGAGAACATTGTGAAAGATATTAACATTCTTATTAGAATTTTGTTAGTTGCGAAATGTAATGTTATTATTTTTAGTAAATAGTTTTAAAGCTTTTTCGTTAATAATTCGTAAGTACTAATTGGGAATTTGTTTCTTGTTAAACAATAAATATTGTTATTATTATTAGCCTGCATCTTCTTCGATACTAGGTACTAAACTTCCAAGAACTCCTTAATCCAAACTTTCCTCTTCACGCTTCCACAACAAAAGACTTGACTCTAACGACCAGCTAATGCTTCCTAATTATAATACTCACGTCGAACCCGATAATTTTCCTAATTAAACAAAGCAAACACACACACATTTTTCCTTCCTTCGAACAAACCACCGGTAATTACCGATAACTCTCGGGCCGCGCAGTAATTGCACAATGGTAATCCATTCCTGGAATTGTCCATCAATCAAATGGTCCGTACCAGGAAGAGCCGGTGCAATCGATCCGTATCGTTTTGCATTGCAAACAACACATGCAGGCGGCGGCGAAGAATAAACGCCGCGCAGAGGAGATGAAGAAGAAGAGGTGTGCTGCCAGCAAGGTTGTGCCCGTCCATTATGTGGAACAGGCGAGTAATAAGAGAGGTTATAACCGTTTGTACGAGGAAACGGAAAAGTGTTTGCGATTGCGAGTTTTAATGAGTTAGACACGCCCACTTTTATTAGTAGGCTCCGCCCACTGTGCGGTTTGTAATGGTGATGGTGTATAACTGAACTTCGTTATGGTAACATAATTAATGCTCACTGTAATATCTAGGTGTAATTTACTTTCACACAGTTAGTACTAAAACTGTTAGTTGAGGAAATATGCGCAAACTATAAATACACACCATGTGAATTTACAGATCAATTTGAACTGTAGTTTATCTCTGAACTGCAGATTCGTGAAGGTTTCATAAATTTTTAATACAGGTTTTTTTTTTAAGCATGATAGGAGCTTGAATTGAAATATAACACATAAAACTTAACTTTATTCGATAGAAAATCTATTGCCATTTAATGTTTCAATCAGGACTTCGAACCGGAACTGAACCGAAAAAAACATTATTTTTGTTCCGTTATCTGGTTCGTCATTATTTTATATATTGTTCAGTACAGGGAAATCTAGAGTCAATGAAGGTCCGTCAATTTTCACATACAGGGTGTCCGTATTTGGACAGAATGTATAGGGATCTCAGTTATTTGAAGAGATAGACGGTCGGTTGAATTTGGACAAAGTTGCGTATTTTAGGGCCTAACAATAATCTGAAAACAATTTTGAAATATCTTTTTTAATATTCGAGATATCAACAGAAAATTGATTTTTTGAAAAATGGTTTTTATTTTTTTACTCAGAAACTACTGAATCTGTACATTTAGAACTTTGACAATATAAAGGCACTTTTTAATGAGGAATCTAGTAGCATATTTTCTTTTAAGATAAATATAACATTTACCCAGGGACCATAGCCAACTTTTGTTTTTCTTATGGGCGCCATTTTGGATTTTCATATTTTTCGAAAATTAAAAATTAAAAAAAACTTGAATTTGCAAATGATAACTGCAGTGCGCCCCTTAAAACATTTTGAGTTTTACTTTTGGCCCTCGAAGCAATTTCGTATGGCCAGCCCTGTTATATTATGCAGTACAAAGAAATCTAGGGTCAATGATATTTCGTTAATTTTTATATACAGGGAATTTTTCCTTTAAGTATACATATGCATATACTGTGTTAAGAATTCAATTTGAAGCTTTAAACGAGTGTTTTCCACGCCCAGGTTAAGCATGAAGTAACATTTCGAGTTTAGAAAAGCCCCGTGAAAATTTGTCGAGGGTCGCGCAGCGACCCGAGACAAATTTTCTGGGCTTTTCTAAACTCGAAATGTTACTTCATGCGCCCCGCGTATGAAACACTAAAATATTGTGAAATGTATGTATATTCGAATTTCACTTAAAATCAGTGTTTTATACGCATGGCAAAGGAAGTAAAATTTCGAGTTTAGAAAAGCCTGAAAATTTAGTTTGGTAGCGTAGCGAAGCGGAATAGCTACAATTCAGAACCAACCGATTAAATAAAAAACACTCATTTCAGGTATCAAAAAGCCCACTTTCCACAAGCTCTAATCCCAAGCGTATTTATCACCCTGCCCCTCTTTATTTAAAAAAAAACAAGCGATTCCGCGACGAGGAACAATTGAAACGTGATACCGTTCGGATTGCGGATCGAATCGACAGGTGCGGGTGTAAACGACCAATATTTTCTCCTTTCCTGTCGCAATCCCCCCAGGATAATCAATAGGGAATTAACGCCTCCTTTTTGCGGCTCGTTACGCGATCGATCCATTGTTTCTGTTCCGAGGGGCGAGGGGATCGCAATCACGAGGATAGAGGTTAATTAAGCAATTTGTTTTACATCGCACGCCTGATTAATTACGATAAGAATATGGGTTAGGTGTAATTTGCGGTGTTTGCGGGGATGAATTGTAGGTGAAACATGTTGCTGCAGAGATTTTATTCGATAAAAGCTGGTATGTTGACTTTTATCAACACTAAATCTGCGAAGTAATGCGGAATTAAGTCCAGAGAATGTTTACTACTTTTGAATGTGTTTTAAACAACATGGTTTATTATTCCTTTTTAAGGTAATTTATTATTTTTGTTTTTTAAGGTTACTTGAAAAAACTATTTTACGTCTAGTTGTAGCTAAGTCTTAATAAACCAAGCAGAGGTAGAGCAATTAGCTATTTTTTTCTTTTAATTCAAACATATTAAAAAAAAAATTGACAGCACTTTTTATTCAGGCTTTTCAAAACTCGAAAGAAATTGAGAAAAGATCGACGAAAATCATCAAATCTTTTACAAAAAAAAACAAGAATATTTTTAATCAATATTTATAAATTCTGTTACTTAAATTAACCTAGTAGTTCGTTTTCATGTAATTAACGATTTAATTCAATTTTCAAGCGTGACATTACTTGTCAAAACACACATATACAATTGGCAACTTTCAATGCATAGGTATTGCGACGATAAATAAATAAATAAATATATATATATATATATATATATATATATATATATATATTAAATCTGAAATATTTGGTATCGAAAAGTATCGATATTTTGGCTTCGCTATGCCTCTAGATTGTGGTAATATTGTTCTAGAATAATCTGATTGTACGAGAATTATAGGATTTTATGTTGTCAATCTAATATACAGGGTGGGGTGTGGGAACTTCCTTGTTTGAAAGGGGCGCAATGAAGTTAGTGAAAGTAACAGAAAAGTAGGAAGGACTCAATGGAAAGGCTTAGATAGAGACTTTGTCCATTTTAGTCGCAAACAAGCTTTGCTTGGGAAAGCAGCGCGCTTTTACTGCAGAAGACTATTTTTCAGGCCTATTTTTCACGATAAACGTGAATTCAAATTGCTATTGAAAAATAATCTCGAAGAATCGGACAATTTGTATGTGTGATTCCAGCAAGATTGGGCCACAACCCACACAGCTGGGACTTCAATGCATTTGTTGAAAGAATTCTATCCTGTACGGATAATCTCCCTAAGAGGGGCAAGCTATCCTGATTTAATCATCTGTGATTATTTCCTGTAGAGTAATCTTAAATCCTCTGTTTATAACAATCGTCCATAGACTCTGGAAGACATACAGAACAGCATCCGAACCAAAATTATCCATATACGGATCGGAGTGCTTGAATAATAATAATAATAACTTTTAAATTGGACTGAGTCAGTGTATTCACAATAGAGGGCGACATTTACAAGATGTTTTTTTGTTAACGGCATAACATCAAATTTCCCGTGTTCGGTTAAAAGAGAAAAATAACAAAAAAAGTTTTGAATTGTGTACAGTTTTTTATTTCATTTTCAAAAAAGGAAGTTCCCACGTCCTATCCTATAGATATTTGTCTATTTTCTCGAAATTTCGCGTGCTGATAAATCATACAAAAGTTGCTTTTGTCCTTCAAATATGTTGTACTTTTCTGATGATATTTATTTACCATGTAATTTCAACAATCCCTTAACCTTTAACCGCACATACCAAAATTGATGACTTTCCGCATTTCTCCCCCTGAAAACTTTTCCCTGCGAGCGGTCGAAAATTGGGATTTTCGGGGATGAGTAATCGTCTTGCCCGGCGCATCTGGCCTCCTCGGAGGCGGGCGTATTTTTCCGCAGGGAAAGCCCCGAAGCCGTTCATCACCGCCGACATCGGTCACTTGTAGTGCGGCCGCGGGGCCATAACTCTTCCCTACCTTTACAGCTGCACCTCGTTCTACATTTTTATTTTCCGTCCGAATTTTTGCCCGCGCGCGACAATTTCCTGGATAATAATAATGGCAGCGGGCGGAACACTACACAATACGACATGTACCCGCGACACGGAGAGAATAATGATAATTCTCTTCTGCGCGCTTCCTCTTTCTCCTCCTACCTCACGGGAGTCCTATGGTTTATGACTGTTTTAACTTGGACGTTTTATATACGAGTACAACCCTGCTCTGTTTTCTGTTGTGGCTTTATTAGACATTTTTAACATCTGGGAGGTTTATTTCTTTTAAATTGTCTCAAATAAAACTACAAAGATTGAAATTTTAGATATATAAACATTTATTAAAACATAAATTATTGCATAAGTTGAGTATCTAATAGAACTAAACTCACAATTTTGAATATTTGATGTTACAATATATATTTTTCAAACTTTACCTAACTTAACTCTAAGGCCCAGTTTCAACAAAAACGTTGAACCCGAGTTCAAGCTAAACTTGAGTTCAAGATGACAGTTCCTATTGTTCTAATGTCACTTTGAACTAAAGTTCAGAGTTGAACCAATTCAACTTATTTGGTGCAACTGGCCCTAAGTTGGTCAATTTTGGGTATGATCCAGGAAGCAATTTTAAAACAGGAACAATTATCTTTCAAAGACAGTTTTAAAATTTAGGTTAAATTCAACCAATCTTCTATTCGTTTTCAATCAATGGATTATGGTTAAAACAGAACATATTCAATTGTTTGGCACGTCGGATGTTAAGTTTGCGTTTTTGACAGGCGTCATGATATTCATGACGCTTGTCAAATACTTCAAATGCACTAATTTTACAAAAATGCTCAAAATCTCATTCGAACTGTGGTGAAACTATTTAAGAAAGAAACATATGTTAGAAATTAAGAGGATCCATATAGATTGATCACTTACAATTTGTCGCAGAAGCAAGAGGAAATTATTATCATATAAAACGCACCTATTTTAATGTGACTAATCCAATGTGCTAATGTCCAATTTACCTGAGGCTTGTGTTCGAGAGATTTCCGTTCGTTCTTATTTTTCGTTCCTTCTACGGAGAGTTTTTCTTTTAAGTATGCATATCCCAATTACAGGAATATTATGCAGATATTGCATGTTTTAGCATTACATTTCAAGCTTAAAACAAGTGTTTTCCACTCCCAGGTTAAGCATGAAGTAAAATTTCGAGTTTAGAAAAGCCAGAAAATTTGGTTTGGTCGCGTAGCAAGGCGAAGCGACCAAACCAAATTTTCTGGCTTTTCTAAACTCGAAATATTACTTCATGAGCCACGCATATAAAATACTGATCAAGCATAAGCAGTATATTACAAACTTCACTTTGACTGAGTGTTTTATACGCATGGCGCATAAAGTAAAATTTCGAGTTTAGAAAAGCCTAAAAATTTGGTTTGGTCGCTCCGCTTCGCGGAGCGATCAAACCAAATTTTGAGGCTTTTCTAAACTCGAAATTTTACTTCATGCTTAACCTGGGAGTGGAAAACACTTGTTTAAAGCTTCAAATTAAACTCTTGTAAAATACAAAACAACGCATGTCGGAAAATTAACATCGTATGCATATGTATACCTAAAAGAAAAATTCCCTGTATATAGATATTTTGATTGCCCATTGATAGGTTTGTCAAATAAATGAAGTAATAAAATCAAACAAAAAGGTAGACATGCGTTTGTGATGCTTTGTTTTGTTTTTGTGACGCCAGTAAAAGGGTATTGTGTTGACTATACCCATTTGGAATTTTATATTATTGTTGATCTGGTAAATGTTCATCAATTTGCCCTAGCCCTAATTTTCACAGTTCTGAAGTTTTTGTAAAATGTTATAATATCTAAATTATAAATAGAAAGGTTGCGCTATATTTTATACCACTATATTTTTATTAACCACTACTCAAGTTTCGACATTTTAGTGTCATTTTCAAGTGAATTGACATTTAATGATTCTACGATTACAGACATTATAAACAATTCACCAGTGGGGCATTACAGGATGTCGGTTTGACCAATGTATTACGAGGAGTTTGGAAGATTTGATAGCTTCAAGATAATTTAATTTTGTATTTTTCGAACAGTGATGTAAAATTGTAATTAATTAGGTTGCAATACAGAGCACAACATTGATTTAAAAATACTTATATAATTAGTTCAAAGAAAGGATTCCACGGGAATCAATTGAAATAAAAAAACATCCTTCGTACCTCAATAAACGAGATTACTAACTACATGCGTTTGCATGTAGTTGGTAGTTTTGAGGCAATAACTATAATAAAATAACAGCAACATTTTCAAAGAAATGACTAGTCTCCATTATTCAACAATTTTGAGGATATTTAGAAAAATTCTAACAAATGTAGGTATATCGGCCGTAAATCAAGATATTTTTAGTAGCTTCCACATCGAGTGAACCAATGACACATATCAATCTAGACTACAAGTCCTTAGTTTAAAAATCAAATGCACTGGCAGTGGAGAGTAACATCTATCAAACAATAAAGAAGCTCTTGGTGATGCTGCCGAAACGTAGAGCATAACAAACTACACCGCGCGAGATAACAGCCCAAGAAACTCTAATAAAATAAATTATCTTTTAAGTACTTTACGATGCATGCGCTGTACAAGGTGCAGTATTTTCGATGGTACTTCTAGGTAAAGTACCATTTTTATAAATAAAATAACTTCTTTATTTAAAAACTGTAATTTTTGGAAAGATTACAAAAAACGCAATCGACTGAAGTCATGGCAAACTATGATTTGTATTTAAAATAATACAACTTTATGCCATATCTCATAAAAGTTAAACTTTATACAGTAAGAGTATTCTGATATAATGAGAGTATTCTACTCAAAAAGGGTCTAGATATATAGTGAGAGTATTCTACTTACAAAAGTGCCCAAAGCAAGTTTTTACCGCATGTCCATATCTTTTTAAATAAAGAAGTTATTTCAATACTTCAAATCTTGAGTTTTCACTTATTACTCGAAAACAATTTAAAATAGATACATTTTGCTTAGGCATATGGAATAAGCAAAAAGACCTCTGGAAGTATATATCAGTTTTTGTCTATCATTCATGTAAATGGTACTTTACTTTAAAAAACCATCGAACATGCTGCACCCTGTATTTTTACGGATTCGTTGATTTTAAAAAGCATTCAATTTGACTAATACTAAGGAGTGTTTTCCACTCCTTGATTAAGCATGAAGTACAATTTCGAGCTTAAAAAAGCATGCAAATTTGGATTTGCCGGGCGTCCTCATGCCGAGAAACCAACTCTTTAATTTCCACCGAATCCAAATTAGAAAACCGTGAAGTTAGTTTCATTTTAAAAAAATCAATGCGTCTTCCGGTCTTAGCAGGAAACTTCCAGTGCTGGTCTGTGTACAGAGACTGTGGACAATGGCGCAAAGTTGCGCACTTGGAAATTAGCGGACATTAGTGAGATAAGATTGCGAATCGGGGAAAGAGGAAAAAGCCCGAACAATGCTCGAACAGTAGAGAGTGCTCTCCGGGTCCCCCTAATTACCGAGGTTACGTAACCCGAGTTGGGGACCGGGCAGGGAAGTTGCCGTAACTGGAGCTAATGGTGTGAATTTAGGAATTATTGTTATGGGAAAAATTTAAAGAGCGTTAATGTTAAAGTGCATTAACAGGAAATTTGTTAGTTAATTAAGTTTAATTCATGACATTTTAATTGTAAGTGTTAGTGGACCGGCACATGTACATTTCCCGGTAAATATGCATATGCACCTCTGTGTTTGGTAAATGCAAATTGACATTTACCCGTTCATTTCAGAAAATATGTACATTTTTGTGCAATAAAATTAGGAACACAAAATATGTTATAGTTTAAAGCAGACATGATGAGTTTCCTAGTTACGTAAATATGTCAATTTCCTTGATGTCAAAATGCCGCGTCATTTAGACAACAATTCAAAAAATTCTAATCCTAACTAAAATAGAAGATGGTTTTTCTATTAGACAAATTGCTCGATTAGTGAACATTAGTAAAGACACTGTTTTCAGAGTTAAGAAACGTTGAGAGCATTAAAGAAGTATTATGGTGCTGCTGCTAGGCAATTAAAACAGACCCAAATTATACAACTAAAATATTGTGAAAAATAGTTATGATACTTCTGTTTAATTTTATTGCACAGAAGTGTACATTATCTAAATTTATCAAGAAAATTGGATAATGCATGCAATGGTCGGATATATTCCGAAATAACTTAAACACGTAAAATGTTGATATTTCTAAATCTGATTGAGTTTGTAAAAACTTCGAACAATTCCAGTAGTCAACAATAGGCACACGAAATGGAAAGCGTTCGTCGATCTGAACTTTGCGTGAACGTGTAAAGAGCAGCCGGCAATGACATTTCAAAAGTGACTTCTGAGCTCGACTTTTTTACACACAAACACCTACCCACATACTCTTTTGCTTCGGTGCAATAAAGACGAAAGCAAACACCGTAGGATTTTTTTTTAAAATACAGTAAACTTCGTTAATTTTTAATGGAATTGCGGCTGCGGTACCGTTTCAGAGTATTTGACGAAATTTTCCGAGATTGTGCGGTTCTATTAACCTGTTTACACACCGAGAAACGAGATGACGTTAATTAGCAAGTGGATATTAAATCTTTTTTATGGTTGTTTAACATATGTTACTTTGACATGAATTATTTTACACGTATATTTAGCTTCTCGACTTGATCTTATCAGCTCTGTTGACTAACTGCAGTTATATTTTAAATGATCTCTTTAAGTGTTAAAAATCTACTGTGGCTGTGGTCAACACAGATACCAACCGCAAATTAAAATGTAATAGGAATAGTATATAGGTTACGGGGAAACAACAAATTTACTAGTAAATGTTTATATTATATTTATATTTGTATTTGTCTAGAAGTAATTCCCAAAGAACCTTAAGTAAACTATCTTATTCTATTTATAAAAAAAATCTGCGACATGAGTAGGAATGTGAGCGCACTAATACGCGATTGTCGAGCACTTACAACGGTAGCCTAATATTCCTAATATCAAGAAAAATAGTGTTGTGTGCCATCAATATTTTTCTGGATATAACGAATTTTCCTTCAAAATCTTTACACAAAAAACCTCGTTTGTCTTAAAAAAAAGCTGAATTGAATAATGCGAAAACCGGATTCTAATCAATCATGTCTAGACGTGCGGTTGCGTCTATGGATAAAAGAAATAGCTTAATACACTTTATACGCATATTTGAAATTCTAAATCGCCCACGCGCGTATGGACTAAAAAAACGCACGAGGAAAAAAATACACGAGCCGAAAACTTATTCAAATGCCAGCCGCGTGTTTTCGCAATTCCGAATCAATTGCAGACAGAATACAGACGGAATTAATTCAATATCAACTGGTGCCACTGTCGATTTCGTTGACCCAAAAAAATTGTACACCCGTAGTTTGCATTCTTGCTTGATTGGTTAATTAATAAAGTTAAATATGGTGTTTTATTTATATATAGATTTGTTTTCTTAATGAGATAATTTACATATGACGAATAAATTACACTCTTTGCAAATATTATCATTCAATGAATTATTTAGACAAACATGTTTAATTACAATTTAACTAAGCTATAGCGTAGACCGTATGGATTACCTAGAGATGCGTTTCGAACTTCCTGGACCCGATCAGTGTAGTCTGATCTAGTACAATATGCCTAATCGCTCTCTGAAGTCCTTTTCTGCCTATCTATTTAAGCCTATGTGTAATCATAATTACAAGGAACGTCCTCTATTGCTCTGTATCAAATAACTTTTCTCTCAAGTCCTTTTCTGCCTCTCTATTTAAGCCTATGTATTAGATATGGGTCGTTCATGAATGATTCGTTCAAAAAGAACGATTTTGTACGGTGATTTGAATGAACTGATTCCGTATTTCAAGAAGAATTGATTCGTTAATGATTCATTCACTCGAGACGACAGACCGAACGATTTTGGCCAAGCGGAATCGTATTCCCGATTCGGATTTATACATGCGGTTTGAATCTGCCCGAATCTGGTGACTAATTCGTTCGCTCGAATCCGCGCACAACTTCAACTCCGCTTTGTACATGCGATCTGAATCTGAATCCGCCCGAATCGGATAACTATTTCGTTCGCTCAAATCCGCGCACAACTCAACTCATTCGATTTAATCTTGTTCGCCTAAAACTCGTTCGGTTGAAACGATTCCTCACGACTTTAAAGGACATGGTTTACACTGAACCAATAGATGACATGGCAGACTTCATTAATAAGATTTACGAAAGTTGTGTAGCAATAAGACGAAGATCTCTATTAGATGCTAGTAATGTTTCTCTTGGGAAACGATTTGAAATGTGTATTTTTCAATCCGATAAAACTTTTGAGTATCTTTTATAACTTTTGTATAACTATTAAAAAAAAAAATGTTAGCAAAAATTAAATTATATTATCGTTATTATTATTGTTTTGTAATTTCCAATGTATTTTAATAATTTTTATTGTTAGATATGCTAATTTTAAGAAGTTGTACTACTGTAAATGTATATATTAAAAGTTCTTGAAAATATAAAATTGATTATAACTGAAAAATGGCCACTTAAATGTAAAATATAAAATATTCTATTCTTGTAGAAAAAGTAACATTCAAAATTCTGATCATCGAATGATATTTTCTCACGCCTTTTGACAGCAAAACCGTAATTTCGAGTGATACTTATTCTATCTCAATTTTAAGCCTTGAATGAAAGCTATTGATTACAACAAAAGAAACTTTAATAACATTGTTAGTTTCTTGTTAATTAGTCTGTGGAGTTTTAGGTGAAACACCTTGTATACAATGGTTAAACAAAGTAAAACAGTGTTTTATTTATAAGCACAATTGTTTATGATCCTTATACATTAAAAATTCCTTTTTTTATACAAATTATCCCCTTATCCCTCTCATGGTCAATAAATCCCTCCAAAAGGGAATTTTTCTCCTAGTTCCCAACACTGGTTCCTAACACTGGTTCCCAACACTAGTTCCCAACACTGCTTGTTCCCAACACCAGTTCACGCGCAACTCTTAAATAAATAATCGTTTGAATCGCTCACTGAAGTACTTTTCTGTCTGACTATTTATAGCAATGTGTAATCATAATTATTTGATGTCAAGTGTAGCCATCTATTGTCCATCTAAGAGTTGCATGAATACTAGATGGCGACTCTTGACATCATATAATTATAACCATTATCAAATAATCATGATTGCTTCTAGTTAATTTTCTGTTCTAACCTACAGACGCGGTTCGAACATCCTGGACTACATCAGTGTAGTCTGATCTAGTGCAATTTTTCGAATTGCTTACTAAACTACTTATCTGTCAGTCTATTAACGTTTATGTGTAATAATTAATTAATGATAAGCCACCGACTGTTCGGAACCAAACTACTGTTCTGTCTGATTATTTAAGCCTTATACACGCATAATTATTTAATGATGAGTGTCGCCATCTACTGTTCCCTAATGAACAATAGATGGCGACACTCGTCATCCAATAATTATTATTGCTCCTAGAGTTTATATTCTGCTCGTGAAGACTTTCAAAACTTGAGCGCTGAGAATTGTATTCCTAATTGGTAATTTAATCTTAAATTGTATCAAAATTAATCAATATCGGTTTATTTTTTGCTTGAGCCTCGCTTATTGAATACAAAACCACGAAAAGTAAACAATTAATCCGGCTTGTTTGTGGTGTAATTGTTTACTTCTCATCGTTTTGTATTTAACACAAGAAGAAATTGAGACATAAATCATCCTTTTTCTCTCCACTTAATCTCCATTTTTAATTCCACGACGGAATTACGAGTATAGGTGTGGCCGGCGCGAGTCCCAGCAATTTATTGAAATTAAATAATAAATCGCGCGAGTGCGTGCGAATAAATCGCGTTGCCCGGCATCGCTTTCATCAGTTTTCAATTCGCATTTCTGCTGGTCTACACAAGTTCGAAAAGGAAAAATATTGAGCCCACGCAGAAATACTCAAGTGTATGACCAATACCAGTCCACCTACTGGAGTTTGAGATCTGATTCTTTTTTGTATTTGGAAGTGATAAAGGAGCAGGTGTGGTTGAGTATATGGATTGGACCACTTTCGGTTTTAATGTTGTTGATTGTGTTGTGTTCATGGCTAAAGAATTTATGATTTTGGGTATTATTAAAAGGTCCTAATCTGAATTCCTATAGCCCCTATAGCTTCATTTACAATTTTGAGAAACTACAAAAATTAAAATGTAGAAGGTATTGTCTTCAAGATCTAAAGTTATGGAAATGCCCTAGGCGTGTAGAAGAATTTATGATTTTGGGTATTATCAAAAGGTCCTAATCTGAATTTCTACAGCCCCTATAACTTCAATTACAATTTTAAGAAACTAAAAAAAATTAAATTTAGAAGGTATTGTCTTCAAGATCTAAACGTAAGCAAATGCCCTAGGCGTGTAGAAGAATGTATGATTGTAGATATTATTAAAAGGTATAGAATTGTTTTCCACGTCTTAGCCTGTATTCCTACAATCCTCATTAGTTCAATTACAATTTTAAGAAACTATGACAATTAAATTATAGAAGGTATTTTCCTGAAGATCTAAACGTATGCAAATTCTATAGGCGTGTAGATGAAGAATTTCTTAAAATTATCAAGAACCAGCATGCTGGTCAACTCCATCCGTTATCCTAAAGCCTGACAGTAATGCCTTGCTTCAGATAAGCAACAAGCAAGCGCCAATAGTAAATCAGCCTATAAACCAGATGTTACAGCCTCGCAGGGCGATAAATCAGATCCGCGGAAAGAACAAAAGCAAGAAAGATTAGATCCCCGATCGAAATTTTTGCTTCGCGCTTGATGGATTTCCTGAAACTCTCGCCGATCAATCAAGAGCCTCCTAGAGTGCCCAAGAAAACCGAGAGATAAAACGTTCTAATTGGCTCGATCGATAAACCACTCTCGATCCTCCTTATGCAAACCGAGCAATTAATTTAATCCGTATCGCCCATCGCTGAGCTGGACTTGCAATTACTTACAGACCTACACCACAAATAGAATTTAATCGAACCGCATTAATCCTTTTTGCTGCAAACAAAAAAAATGAGAAGATGGCGTTACGCAACGGTTACTCAGAGGATTGGATAAGGAAACCATTTCCGTTTTGACCAAGTTTTTTGTTTGGGCTTTAATGATCGTAATTTCACTTTTCAAGAAGGTTCAATGGAAGGATAAGAGCAGGAAATGGATTACATTAAAAACGGGATGTTTTTATGCAATAATAAACTTTGATTGACTATTACAAATTATACAGAATTCACTACATAACTTCAATTAATACCTTATCTCAATTAATGATGAGTTCATATGCAAAAAGATGTTTCCTATGACCGCTTCCGAAAACAGACATATCGTCGCAATACCTTTGCATTGAAAGTTGTTAATTGTGTATTTGTATTTTGACAAGTAATGTCACGCTTAAAAATTGATTTCATAACTAGTTTTGAAAGTGAAATCCTCAAACGTCAGTGTCAAAATTATTAAAATAAAATGAGTGAAGAATGAAGAACAATGAAGAACAATTAACGCTGCCGCTGTGTGGTCGTAGGAAAAATAGAGTGTTCAACACGTTCTGAAAGATACATTACTTGCTCATATCTTGTATGTACTCGCCCTGCGGGCTGTTCAATGCAAATTGGTATTCACATGCAAATCAAAGCTTTCAAAACTTGTCAAACAGTCTACTATTAATGGATTCGATGCGAATGCCATGTAATGCTCCATAGTGGTACAAAGTGCATATACAGGTCACTTTTTCGTCCACGAACGAGCTAAACTTTGTTTGTGAAACCAGAAAACAAATATCAAAATTGAATATGTGTTCAGTATTCCGGTACCAGATACCCAGATATCTACTATTAGTCTAAAAATTGAAAAATGCCCGAAAATTATCGATTTCATTCCAAAGTATTGAGATATGATGTTACATTGTTGCGTTGAGGTTAGTTTAGCTTAGCACCTAACCTAAATGCTAGATGCCTCTGGTTCTGGTTCTTTGGGGAGTGCGCATTTCTGCACTGCACTTAGGCCTCCTCATTAGACCCATTGTGCTTGATTAGATACCTCTATTAGTACACATTTATATTGCTGAATTTTCTTAAAGTACTGTTAATCTAGTATTCTGACACAGGTAATTCGAAAGCGTATATAATCGAAAATTGCAAACATTGTCAGTGAGAGGAGCAAATATTTTGTTCTCGATATTACTCAAATGATTATTATGATTCCAATAATACCCATACAATCAACTCTCTTAACAAATCCAATAACTTGGATGGCACCGTAATAATCCAGTAATCATCATAAAAGTAATGATCTTCTATAGCATGTGAAATTATGCTCAACATCCATGATTCATCGCGATTATCCGGGCAATAACAATTCAATTATGTTGTTATGCCGAGCGGCCGCCAAATTTGTTTTTCTATTATGTAGATTCGATTGTGCGCTCGGCATAATGACGTTAATACAAAAAAAGAGGATCAACGAAGGACGGGCCGGCCGTTCCACTTTCCACGTTTCGCAACGACCGACTATGGCTCACCAGTTGCTCGCGAAAATAACAACTCGATTTGTGTGCGTTTGCATAATTGGACGTCATTTCTCTGGATGATGTGAGAGAATGCAGTTGCGAAAGACCTTTCTTGTAATAAATGCATAAAGTTTCTTACAAGTCTTTGTGAGGATTCAAAAAAGATTATTAGACACTTAAATTCGTGAAAAGAAAATAGTTGATCTGGTTTTTAATTAATGGTGCTGTATTAAGAGAGTGATGTTTCTTCTTTTGAACCACTCTCAAAGTAGCTGGAGATAATTCTTCTTTTGGAAACTCTTTCGCAAAATTCCATGTTTGGATAAAAACTCTATCTAATTGTCTGGTATTATGAAAACTATTTCCTTAGGAAATGAAATTGATCGAGTTCTAGAAAAAATCGAGATTCTCTGTCAAAGTTATTGTAAAAGTGATTCAAATTCATCAAGACCCTCATCAAATTTCATGGGGTTTGAAAACTCTTCCTCTCCAGTCTAAAAATTGCTTGAGTTCTACCTTTTTAGTCTTTTTTGTAATTGGATCCAATTCAGAAAGACTATCCAAATTTAGGAGATTTTGAAATCTTTACGAGTGCATTTTTACTATACAGAGAATTTTTCTTTAAGGTATACTTATCATAATAATTACAGCAATTGGTAAATTTGCAGAAATTCCTTGTTTTAATCAAAGGGTCAATTTGAAGCTTCTAAAGAGTGTTTCCACTCCTTGATTAAGCATGAAGTAAAATTTCGAGTTTAGAAAAGCCTAAAAATTTGGATTGGTCGCGTAGCGAAGCGGAGCGACCAATCCAAATTAGGATTTTCTAAACTCGAAATTTTACTTCATGCGCCACGCGTGTAAAACACTGATTTAAAATATTCAAAATATACTGCGTAAGTTTGATTTTAATAAGTATTGCAATTATTTATTTCGTATAACCAAATCTTCCAAAAATGAAGCACCTGGAGCAATTTGCCTTCGGGTTTTCATTACATATCCCAAGCGAAATTGGTCAAATTTGCAAAGCGCAAGATTTGATTAGACAAAATAAATATTTGTAAAATGCATTAAATATATTTTGAACTTCACTTTAAATCAGTGTTTTATACGCATGGCGCATGAAGTAAAATTTCGAGTTTAGAAAAGCCTGAAAATTTGGTTTGGTCGCGAAGCGCGTAGCGCTACGCGACCAAACCAAATTTTAAGGCATTTCTAAACTCGGAATTTTACTTCATGCTTACTCTAGGAGTGGAATCACTAGTTAGAAGTTCAAAACAAAATCTTTTGAAAAACAACGAATGGCTGAAAATTGACAGAGTACACATCAGGATATCTCGTATACTTAAAAGAAACATTTCCTGTAGATAGACATTTCGATAACAGTCTTAGACATTATGAATCCTTTAAAGGATTCTCAAGAGTGTATGCCTATTTAGCGATTATTGAATAAGTTCCTCCTTTCAAGCATCAACTTAATTTCTGGTATCCCACAAGAATCTCAATACGACCAGCACGAAAGCAAAAAAAAACTGAAAGTACACCTAAGAAATTCCAAACATAATCAAGTTTCTATAACACACGCTTACACAAGTAAGACCGATGCACAGTAATATTTGTAATCGAGAAAGTGGTTTCGGGTTCTGCTGGTATCCCACAGGGAACCGTAATGGGCGGCATCGCGAGCCGCGAGTGAAATCGAAAACCGTTTAGCGCGCAAACGGCAGAAGCGTAAATGGCGATCCAAACGCGAGGACTGGTTTCCTTCTCCGCGGAGACGATTAATATTTAAATCCCGGAGAACGAAACCGGCGTTTTTCCACACGTAGGTGAAGCAGATTTACATCCGCTGGCGAAAGGAAAAGCCAAAGAACTGATAACGGGCTATTACACAAGTTGATCGAGGAGATGGAAAAAGAATGAAGAGGATATTTTTTAAATTGATTAAACTTGATATTAGAGATAAATGTACAGTGCGATCATTTAAATTATGATTTAGAGTAGGCTGCATTTTTTGTGTGGTTGCCCAGACTGCTAATTGAATGATGGAACAAATTTGAGGTTATGCTAAACTATGTGTTAACAGTCAGTAGTGCCAATCTAATTTAAAACTCAATGCCATAAAAAAACTCATGGCCTAAACTTTTTTGGAACTTCTTGTAACTATTTCATTCAGTAAAGCATCACTACAGCAACATTTAGAGATATCTACTTAAAATTTTAAAATTTCAGGATAGATAATCCATAAAAACATAAATACAGCATTTATGTTTTTATGGATTATCTATCCTGAAATTTTAAAATTTTAAGTAGATATCTCAAAATGTTGCTGTAGTGATGCTTTACTGAATGAAATAGTTACAAGAAGTTCCAAAAAAGTTTAGGCCATGATTGGATAAAGCGAATGTTTATTTTAATTAAGAAAAAAGAAATTGAGCATTTACCTCTGCAATTACAAGAACATAACTTTCAACATGCAAGAAACCAAAGCAAACTCTGGCACACTGCAGAGTTCTCGCGTTTGCGCATTTAGGTTAGATTAGTCTCTTTTATTACTTGCCCCGCCCTCTAGATGTGCACACCGACAATCCTACGTTAGGCTAGTCTCTTTTATTACCTGCCTCTACTTCTAGATGCGCGCACTGACAATCTTAGATTAGGTTAGTCTCTTTTATTACCTGCCCCGCCTTCTAGACGCGCAAACCGACTATCTTAGGTTTAAGTTGTAGTGATGTTATATTGAGAAGAAAATGTCTAGTACAACTACTGAATTTGACTACATCTCAGTAAACCGACATTAAGTACGAGGGATTTCATTTTTTATTTTAGTCAAAATTATATTCCGGCCAGTAGGTTAAGTTAGGTTAGTCTTTTTTATTACCTGGCCCCGCCCTCTAGATCCACACACTGAAATCTTAGGTTAGGTTAGTCTCTTTTATTACTTGTATCTCTTTTTTTATTTGTATTAAATATAACATCATAATGTCGCGTATTCACATTTGTTTTTATTGGAAACCAAATGTTTGTGATTAAAGTCAAATATTCACGCACAAATAATGAAGTGCTCGGCGTTTCAGTGCTTTTTTTTATTTGTGCCTGCGGTTAATTCCAGCGCGCGAGTGGCGGCTATATTATGTGATTTACTGTTCCAGCGTTCCAATTTAATTAGAACGGGAATTCAATATATCGCGAGATATAGAGGGGAATGAAGGGAGATTAAACTAGAAAATTTATTAGTGGGAATGAAATACCCGAGCGTTTTTTTTTTTATTTACAATTTCTCTTTGCGAAAAGTTCAGTCAACATGTCTAGCTAGCAACAAAATTGATAACCTCGGGTATTTTTTAGAAGTTCCAATCAATGAAAGCTTTACTTTTATCAGCATGTTCACATTTACAGGTAAATGTATCATACTTGTATAGATAGATACTTTGTATCACTCTGCATTTACCAAGCGAATTGGGAAATGTTTACATTCACCTAGGTGCTGATCCACGAATAGTCAGACAACAAAAAATGAAACGAAAAATGTTTGTTTTTCTGCTACTACTAATGAGAACAAAGTTACAAGCATTTATCGAGTGCAACTTATAAAACATCTATAACATTGTCAGTTTAAATCATAATCTATAATAATCTTCAAGCTTGTGTCCTGATAAATTCACGGTGACAAAACACCTTGTCCCACAAACCCGCCTATTGTAACTATTTACAAACTTCCCACGTTTAATTTTATTTCTTTCAAGTGTTGCTAATTAAGCGTTTTCGTTTCATTTTATTCCGTCGAGGGCAATTATCGGCACGGCAGAGCGTGACCGCCTCGGAATCGAACCCCGGACGCCGGCTGAGGTCGCCGGTTGCACAACTGCAGAGGAGCCGGTTGCATGTCCCAAGTACAAGGTCGAAATTTTCTAATTAATGCGCCGTACGTAGAAAAAAAAAAATAACTGGTTTACGCAATTGCAACAGCGTTGTTTGTTTATCATTGTGGGTTTTGAGGCCGGTTTTCTGACGTTCGTGATTGTGATCACAAGTGTATTATTTTTACGAGTGTTAATGAAATCGGGTTATTCGCGAATGAGATTTGTGTAATTGAGTGAAATTTATTGTTTCGGCTTGTTGAAGGTGATTATTAATAAACGCTGATTTCAGTAGAACTCCAGTAATTAAAAGTTTCTAGATAGATCTAGAGGAAGGTATAAAAAGTTTCTAGTTAGATCTAGAAGAGGTAGATCTAGAAGAAGTTCTTTACACGTTCAAACTTAGAGTTTAAAATAAAAAAACGATTTTTTAATTATAATCTTTGATTTTAGACCACAGGGTGAAAAGTTCCAACAATTTTCTTTAGATAGTGATTTGATGATGTTATTGTGGTTTTCTGTTAATTCTAATGATTTAGTCGAATTGTACGTGCAATTTTTTAAGAATTTTGTTTTATTTGGTTGTTTATTTTCATTTGTTTATTGACAATGAACCGAGAAAATGTGCGTGTTACTATTGTTGTATTGCACAAGACGAGAATGAACGGGTTCGTCGACTGCAGAGAGCGTCAACATTGAGCGATGCCGAATCGCAGAAATCCCCAACTCTTATTGAGCAAAATGGCCACGGAGCTCGGAATCAGCACAGAACATATCCGAAACATCGTCAAAGCCAAGCTGAAACTCCAAAGGTAAAAAATCGCCCACGTTAACTTTCTCAAAAAGACAATGAAAATAAGAAGATTGTCACCATTGAGCCGCCATAATTTACGTCAGCTGCTTAACAAAGGCCAGCAGAAGCCTTTCCCCGCATCCATTTTTTCTGCGTCATTGATGGTTTGTTCTGCCATCTGTGCCACGAGAATGGGCCACTGGTCTTCATCGGAAGAAATGTCAAGATCAATGCCGCCAGTTACAAACAGCAAGTTCTTCGATTTCCAGCCTTTCACCGGATTTATTTCTCTGCTTCGTTGATGGTTTTTTCTGCCATCTATGCAACTAGAATGGGCCACTGGTCTTTATCGAAAGAAATGTCAAGATCAATGCCGCCAACTACAAACAGCAAGTTCTTCGATTTCCAGCCTGTCAGCACAGTTATTTCTCTGCTTCATTGGTGGTTTGTTCTGCCATCTGTGCCACATGAATGGGCCACTGGTCTTCATCGAAAGAAATGTCAAGATCAATGCCGCTAGCTACAAACAGCAAGTTGTTCGATTTCTTCGGCCAAGAGTGTGCGCCCTCACATTCAGCCAATTCGACAATCGCCGTCTGTGAAGAGCTGTTTTCGGGATTCTGAAGAAGAGAATCCAATGAACCTTTCAGTTTGGTCAATCTTCTAAGGAAAAAGCCTCAGGAAGACGATACGCCGCCTGGACACGCCCAAAGCAGCTTTGAAGCGTGCCGGGGACCGATTACAGTTAAAGAGTGTGCGACCATAGTTGGCAATTTCCTAAAACGAGTGCGTAAATGTATTGAAGCTTAAGGAGACCATTTTGAATACTTAGTGTAATTGTTTTGCATAGTTTATTGATATTGTTCTAATAATGCTTTGTATTCTTTGAGTGTCTTGGTTCATTAAAATACTAGTTGTAGTTGTAGCCTGCCAAAAGATTTAATAAATTGTGGGGACTTTTTACCCACCCTGTATTTGTATAATATGTTGATAAAGACAGAAACGAAATGAACGTGAAGAATTCGGTGGCGGCTTCTTTTAATGAATTCAATTTGAAGTTTCGAACGAGTATTTCCAGTCCTTAATTAAGCATGAAGTAAAATTTCGAGTTTAGAAAAGCCTGAAAATTTGGTTGGTCGCTTTAGATGATTATTTCAATACTGTAAATAAGTTGAAACAAACTTCAGATGTTTCTTTCAAGGACTATAAGAATCTTTAAACAATCATCAGATATTTTATTTAAGAAACTGTAGGTGTCTTAAAACAAACGCCACATGTTTCTATCAAGAAATTTGAACTGTATTTGAAACAAACCTCAAATGATTATTTTAACAAATTGGACTGTAAATATCTTGTAACAAACTTTAGGTGCTTCTTTGTTTTTTTTTTTTTAGAAACTTGGACTATACAAGTCTTGAAACAATCCTCAAATGTTTCTTTTAAAAAACTGTAGGTGTCTTGAAACAAAAGCTAGATGATTCTATCAGTAAACTTGAACTGTAAGTTTCTTAAAAAGCTTCAGATGATACTTTCAACAAATTAAATATCTTCAAACCAACTACAGATGTTTGTTTCGAGAAACAAAAACTGTAAAAGTCTTGAAATAATCCTCAGATATTTCTTTTAACAAACTTGTCTTGAAACAAAATCCAGATGGTTCATTCAGGAAACTTGAACTGTAAGTTTCTTAAAACAATTGACATATAATTATTTCAATAAATAGGACTGTAAATATCTTGAAACAAACTTTAGATGTTTCTTTCAAAAAACTTGGACTGCTTTCAAAAACCTCGGATATTTCTTTCAAGAAACAAACTGTAGGTATCTTGAAACAAACTCCAGATGTTTGTTTCTGGAAACTTGAACTGTTTGTTTTTTAAACAAACCTAAGACGATTATTTCAACATAATGGACTGTAAATATCTTGAAACAAACTACAGATATTTCTTTTGAGAAACTTGAACTATAAAAATGTTGAAACAATCCTCCGATATTTCTTTAAAGAAACTTTAGGTGTCTTGAAACAAACTTTAGATGTTTCTTTCAACAAAGTGGCCTGTAAATATCTTGAAACAAACGTTAAATGTTTCTTTCAAGAAACGTGAACTGTAAAAAAACTTAGAAAATTGATTTATTGGAAAGCCTAGACCTGAGACTTTGTAGATGTTTACAAGTGTTATTTTACCCTGGATCTATCTTAAAATCTGTCCTCTGCATGATTTTGATCAGATATAACAAGAGATCATATTTGTAACTTGAAACGTGTTTTGGAGGCCTCGGTGGCCTTGTGACCTCGAGCGCAAAGACGAGCCCTGAGGCAATGGGTTCGAATCCCGTTCGGGTCTTTTATGAGTAACGAAAGTCACCATCCGTATCCATGTATGTAGAGTGAGTATGCTTTTGATGTCCTATGCGTTATTTTATAGAATTACAAATATGTAATCTAAATAATAAATCTGCAGAATTCAGCAATAAACAAATTGACCCCTGGCCGAATAAGCATAGATTCGAACGCCAATTAAAAACTGTTTTGCGGATTTCTTGGTAATAACGGCACATGCTTCTTCAAAATTCATAAAGTTGCTTAAACCGGATCTCACATAAACCTCAAAATTATCAGAGGATATACCCACGGGGCATTATAATAAACCCATCACCATCAAGCGCCATACGTTTCTTTCTTCCTCCTCCTTGTCTAAATACAGTTAACATTTCGTACAAAATCATACTTCAAAAGTTCATTGACAATATTCCTTCATCCATCACTGAACACAGTTATCTTCCGAAACGAAATCTTATTGACACAAAAAGTAAACACTGCACGAGCACATTACTCACACACCGCGAAACAGGAAATAGCTTTTTCATAAGCCAGACTTGACCATTGGAATTTTAAGCGTGCACGCCCATAAATTACATAATTTCAGAGCGTAAAAATGGAAAGACGCGAGTTTGTCTTATGTGTGTGTGTGTGTGTGTGGAATTATACGAGCGTGAAATCTCGCCCATATTCACACGGATGACCAAATAAGCCAAAACGACAACAACAATGACACAGGCTTAATAAAACTGGTTTCAAGAAAAGGAAAAAAATAAGAGAGAAGAGTAGTTGTTGGTACATATGTAGAAAGATATTTTGTAACGCGTGTAAAATGTTTGTGTTGCGTTTATACAGATTTGTAACGTCCTCAATTAGGAGCAGTTCGAGCAAACTGGAAGAGATGTTCTAATTTAGAAAGCGAAAAATTTAGGACCGGATCAAAACATCCACACAGTATCGCTGAAGAATGCCCAGAAATGCAATTTTAAAGAGCGGAGATTTCTTGTACGAAATCGATTTTTTTGTTTTAGCAAAATGTGCTTTGAAAACAAACACGATTGGTTCTAAAAAAATATTCACAAATCGCGAAACATTAAGCACACTATTTTTAATGTAAATTGCATATATTAATTGAGAAACTGCAAAATATTACAGGTATTTGAATTTCTAAAAGTTAATACATACAAGAACTTTAATATTTTATTTGAAAGTAGTTATCAAAATTATGTCAAAAAGTGGATAGACGACCAGCATTACGGGTGGCAAAAATAGTATGGATGTTTTGATAGGCTCCCAAAAATTTCTTAAGGTAAAAGTGAATTGCCAATTAATTTCTGAATATTTTAAAAATATAAAAACATTTGATTTATATTGCTTTCTATTAATGATAAAAATGTGTTTATGAAATAAATATTTTCAAAATTTATTAACGTTAAACTTAAAATCAAGCCAAACCCGCTATGATTTATAAACGTAAATGTTTAAAAAGGATATTTCGAACTTTACTTTAAATCAGTAAATTATACGCGTGGCGCATGAAGTAAAATTTCGAGTTTATAAAAGCCTGAAAATTTGGTTTGGTCGCTCCGCTTCGCGGAGCGACCAAACCAAATTTTAAGGCTTTTCTAAACTCGAAATTTTACTTCATGCTTAGTCTGGGACTGAAGACACTTGTTCGAAACTTCCAATTGAACGCTTTTGTAATGATGCCTGTATAAAACCTTACTAAATTTCAAATGAATAGTCACTGCATATAAATTAAATGAGCAAAGTGGATGTGGAAATTTATTGTAAATTATTGATCACTTTGTGAAGTATGAAGGTTGTACATAAGTATTTTTAATCAAATATAATTTATTGCAGTTACCATTGAATATTTTTATAATAATAATAATAATCTTTATTTTCAAGGTGTAAAAATTGTACAAAATGAAAATTGCGTCAGTTTAAATTACAGACTATTTAGATAATATAATACACAATATAACTAAAAATTTAGATATAATTTATTTACAATTTGAAATACTAATTCATAAGAAATTCTTATATTGAATAAGGTTCCTTTTCTGTTAGATATTTTAATAAGGTGCATCTTAAGATATTTTGTGTCTTTCTTTAATTTTTGTATTTCGTCCGGCAGACTTAATTGCTGAATATAAAGTATTGATATCAGTGTTGAAAATCTGTACCCATCAATTTTTCACAATTACATCATAGTTCTATTACTGAATCCAGTCACCCTAACATTTCGGAAATACTAAATGTCGTTTGTTCTGCACATGAAAGTGACTGCATTCAATAACTCAACTATACACAACTTCTTTTTTATTTTGTTTATGGGATTTTACCAAATTAAGGTTTCAAAGAAAAGTCGGTTAAAAAATTCCCCGAGATCGAACAAACCGACCTGTAATAATAGAGGGGTCTAGAATAATTGAAATTCAGGTAGCAACGAAGGCCATTGGGGAATTCCTGCGGTCTGTGTTTGTTGTTTACAATGGGAGGCATTTCATTTCATCGGAATGGAATGTTATTGTTTATGCAGAAAAAAAAACGCTGCTCTAAATATATCCGTAGGATCATGTAAATTACATTGCTTGATTTCTCTTTTATTGAAAATCAAATAGGTTTCAAGAGTTCAATCAATTTCGTCTTTGATTTTTCTTTTAATGAAAATGAGAGGAAAGGTTAATCTTTACAGATTTAATTTTCAATCAAAAAAAAATCATATAAATATCGTTGCTTTTAATTAGTCCGAAGAATTGTATACATTTCGTTATTTAATTTTTATTTTAATAAAAATCAGATAAATATTAAGAGTTCAGAAGATCTGTTTGTAATTTTAATCGATAGATTCCAATAAAAATCATACAAAATGTCAATCTTTGTTAAATTTAAAATGAGAAAAAATCAACTGCCGTGTTAACTGCAGTGAATTCTTTACACTTCCTTCTAACTCTACGAAAGGGTTCTACTATTTTCTAATTACTCCAATAGAGATATACAACTGTCTTATAACGTTTACTAATCGATTTTAAGGCTCTATTAGAGATATTTTTTTAATTTTCTATTAAATTCAATTGATAAAACAGTTTATAACTGCCGTGAAGTCTTTACACTTCCTTCTAACTCTACGAAAGGGTTCTTCTGTTTTCTATATACTCTAATAGACACTTACAACTGTTTTCTAACGTTTACTAATTTATTTTAAGGCTCTATTAGAGTTATTTTTTTTAATTTTCTATTAAATTCAATAGATTAAACAGTTTATAACTGCAGTGAAGTCTTTACACTTTCTTCTAACTCTACGAAAGGGTTCTATTATATTCTAATTACTCGAATAGAGTTATACAACTGTCTTCTAACGTTTGCCAATCGATTTTAAGGCTCTATTAGAGTTATTTTTTCAATTTTTTTATTAATTTCAATTTGTAGAGCAGTTTATAACTGCAGTGAAGTCTTTACACTTCCTTCTAACTCTACGAAAGGGTTCTACTATTTTCGAATTACTACAATAGACACATACAACTGTCTTCTAACTTTTACTAATCTATTTTATGGCTCTATTAGAGTGATTTTATTAATTTTCTAATAAATTTAATTGATGAAACAGTTTATAATTTCAACTGGTAGAGCAGTTTATAACTGCAGTGAAGTCTTTACACTTTCTTCTAACTCTAAGAAAGGGTTCTACTATTTTCTAATTACTCCAATAGACACACACAACTGTCTTCTAACATTTACTAATCGATTTTAAGGCTCTATTAGAATTATTTTTTAAATTTTTCTTCTAGTTTCAATTGATAGAACAGTTTATAACTGCAGTGAAGTCTTTACACTTCCTTTTAACTCTATAAAAGGGTTCTACTGTTTTCTAATTACTCCAATAAACACATACGACTGTCTTCTAACGTTTACTAATCTATTTTGAGGCTCTATTGGAGTTATTTTTTTAATTTTCTATTATATTTAATTGGTAACCCAGCAATATTTCAATAAATTTCAATAATTATATAACGTGACATGTTTTAATAAATGCAAAAACCACGTGATTCGCGTGGCGTCTAGAGTTTTTCTATTTATTAAAACTTCATGGTCCCCAAGTGATGACCATGAACGTATTAATAAATGGAAAAACTCTCTCCTCCTTTTACAGTAGAGCATAGTAACTAAACTTACACAAACATCGAATTAAAACGTCAAAAGCTAACAGTGTTCATTTTACGAATAAAATTAACCAAGACGTCTCGCTTTAACAACAAGAATAAAGAAATGAAGAAGAATTTAACAAAGATATTGATGATCTGTCTCACAAAACACTCAAGATTTGGTATTTTGGAAGCAGTTTGAAGTTTTCTGCAATATGCAATACCAGCTGATACGAGCTTATGGCACCTAAACTATTAAAATATTAGGTAATACTTTAAATTAACTTCAAAATTTGTTTCGGTTCATTTAATAATATTTCATAATAAAAAAACCGCTCAAATTTTATTTATAATACGGGCAAAATTTGAATATTTCACTGAAACTTCGTTGTTTTTAGCATGACGAAAACTACTAGAGTTTTATTATAAATACAGGCAAAATTTGAATATTTCACCTAAACTTCGTTCCTTTTAGCATGACAAAAACTACTCGAGTTATCTTTATAATATAAGCAAAATTTGAATATTTCACTGAAACTTCGTTGTTTTTAGCATGACGAAAACTACTCGAGTTTTATTTTTAATACAGGCAAAATTGGAATATTTCACTCACACTTCGTTGTTTTTAGTAAATTTACTTGAGCAAAGTCTCGCGATTTGACATGACTTTGCTTTCGTTAAATTTATAAACAAGAAAGTTTTCGTAAAATATTTATTAAATTTTTACCTATAAAAAGAAACCTCTAGTGGTTTTATTTAGGAAAATACAACTTAAAAAAATCAACATTTCCCACCATTAGTCCGGTCTAGGCATCAACTTTAAAAGGTCTGAATACAAACACAATCACTAACTACTGCATAAAACCATGAAGCTAACAAGCCGGGAACGGAGAAAATAGGAATCCCTTCCGCGTGTTTTCTATCCATTTCGAATGTAAATTCGAATCGAAATAACAGAAACGGCAATAATTGAGTGGATGTTTTTACTTTCAACAACGAAAAAAAGAAAATCATTTGATTGAACAGAACATTTACATTTTCAAAATAATTATTTAATTTTTTAGCTTCCGTTCAAGAATATACACAATTCAATTAAGATATTTAAACTTTGTTTTGAGAATATAGAGAAAGGTCAGATCAATAATGATTTTCTTGAAGCAAAGTTATAATAAATTCTGTGTTGTGGAGGCTTCTACTTCGTTATACATGTTAATTTCACTATAAAACACTTTTTACTTTGTAGAATACTTTTTATTGAATGTGACTGCAGTTTCGACAAATTTATGCTGTCATGTTTGATAATGACAAGCTAAATTTGTCGAAACTGCATTCATATTCAATAATAAGTGTTCTACAAACAAAGTAAAAAGTGTTTTATTGTAAAATTATAATATCTTAACTGATTTTCTAAATTCTTGATTTAAAGCCAGAATATAAAATAATCAGCTGAGATAGAACATAGAAAATTCAATTGGTATACATGTATGTTAATTTTAATTGCCGAATCAAAAGCAATTTATTTTAAAATCGGAAAACTTGCAATTGGTTTAAAAGATATGTCGTTTTTTTATTAAATTAATTTTCAATCAAAAAACATTCTTAAAATCCGCATACATTTCTAAATAAAAAAATGGTGATGTGTACACTTTCCCCGTTAAATATGTGATAATTTAAATATTACTAATATGGAAGTGTCGCAAAATAAATTTATTCTACTTTTATTATTTTAATAATTTAGAAAATATTCACAAACAAGTTATTTTTGCACTTTTTTGTTATATCTCAGTAAATATTGATTCATCATATCTAAGCAGTATATATTTTCAACTTTACATTAAATCAGTGTTTTATACGCGTGGCGCATGAAGTAAAATTTCGAATTTAGAAAAGCCCCGTGAAAATTTGTCTCGGGTCGCTGCGCGACCCTCGATAAATTTTCTAATCGGGGCTTTTCTAAACTCGAAATTTTACTTCATGCTAAATATGTGATTGGAAGACACATGTTAGTTTAAATTATATATAACAACTGTCAAAATGTGTGTCATACTTGTCACAGAAGAATCAAACAACTTAGCGAGCATTTTTTTAAATTAAAAAAAAGTGAATTACAAAAGAATGTCCACTAAATTGTTTGATTTATCAATTTTAAAATGTTTAAACAAAAATCATTCTATAAATCCAAAGATAATTTTAGTGAAATTGAATAGTTTAGTAAAATGGAATTTGCCAATTGTTTGCAGAATAGGTAGACCATATTAATAACGACTTTCTGCAAACATTTATGCCCATTTGCACCCAAGTCAATTAACTTAATCAGTGATTAGTACTTCTTAAAAACACAACAATGTATTTACAAATTCTTTAGGCAGTTGCATATTGATAAAAGAGACATATTTATGATATCTTACCAACTTATAACATTCTTATACTCAAGAATTTTGACCTAATAAGTCGGGGTCCAAATGGGCCTTGGTCTTTTTAAGACGATTCCAAATTTGTTTTAATGAATATTTGTCTTAAAGAGACTAAACTTTTACAGATAGTCGATATTAATTCGTTTTTATATTATCCAGAGATAATTATTAAATTTAAAATCTAACAATAAGAGTGTATTTTTTATTTGCCTTTTGATGCTTTTGCTGTATGTTTGCGTTTGATAACCTTCTTCTTCCAACATGAACTAATGATACATTTCACGTCGCGACCAAGGAGAGGGGGGAGGCGAGGAGAGGAGGGAAGATAACTGGCAATCTATACAAAGCCATTATCTATCATTACTCGTTGTAAAATGCGTCCGCGTAATGATATAACGATTACCTGACACGTACGGAATAAGATTATAAACGAGTCAAGAACGAGAAGAAAAAGACCATCATGGTCTTTCCCAAACCAACTCCGCACAAGAACTGTACGATTTTCAAACAACGTAAACTTTACTATAATACTCCAGTATTGACAAATATTACAATTACTCTATCTCCTGAATAAGATTAGAACAAATGTTTATTAGAATCCGCAAAGATATTCCCTAATTATTTAATGCTGTAAGATAAAGATCTGTAGCTAATTAACATAACTGAATAACTTTAGAATCAAAAACAGTCGTATCTGTTGATACGATATGTTAGGTTAGAACAAATAAAGAGTAGACTCTGTTAGAATTAAGAACAGAAGACTTTGTTAGAATCAAGAACGGTAGATTCTGTACAAAATCTTCAAAATTCTGTGGCTGATTAACAGAACTGACTGACTTTAGAATTAAAACACTAGATTCTGTTCATGATCCCCTAACAGAAATGTTTAATTTAAGAATCAAGCATTGAAAATTTTACTAGACAACAAAAATAATAGAATTTTGTAGAAGAATAATAGCAGATTCTGTACAAAACATCAAATATTCCTTGGAAAATTCACATAAAGTCAGTCGACCTGTAGAATCAAAAACAGTAGATTATGTTCATGATCTCCTAAATCTGGTCTGTTTGATAGAAATAATTGTCTCTAGAATCAAGCACCGAAAATTCAAAAATAGTAGGATTATATAGAAGCAATTATAGCAATCAAAAATTCTGTGGCAGATTGACACAAAATCAGTGGATCTATAGAATCAAAAACGGTAGATTCTATTCATGATCCTCTAAATTTTGTCTGTTTGGCAATGATTGACTCTAGAATCAACCACAGAACATTTTTTAGAACAAAAATAATAGAATTTTATAGAAGCAATAAAAGCAGACTTTGTACAAAATCTCAAAAAATCTGTGGCACATTGGCATAAAGTCAGTCGATTTTAGAATCGAAAACAATAGGTTCTGTTCATGATCTCCTAAATCTTGCCTCTTTGACAGAAATTAGTGAACAACATAAAATTCTGTTACAACAAGAATAGTGGATTTTTATAGAAGCAATAATAACAGATTATGTACAAAATTTTAAAAAGTCTATGGCTGATTAATATGTCAGTCGATTTAAGAAACAAAACAGTAGATTCTGTAGACTCATCTATATCAAGAAGAGCCATTGCTTATGGGAGGACTGGAAATCGAGTAGAAAAGGAGAGACTATGGTTATGATTGGGGTAAGAGTAAGACAGACGACTACATACATTAATCACCGGTCTCGCTTCTGGATGCAGCATCCAAACGCACTTACCAAATTTTATAAAGAGACTGGCTAAACTGGATATATATGAACTATGTCTAAATCCTAAATTCTGTCTGTTACCGGTGTTTCGCCGCAATCGCCGGAAGTTCGATTTATTCAGCATTTTCGATAATTACTTTTTCGGGCAACATAATTTTTCATTATTATTTTTCTTTACATCTGTACCCATTTGTTATTTTACTTCCCATTATTTATAAGCTTTATAACTCATAATAATTATAAATTTAGTAAAGTCCGTATTACATACATTAAGAGTTGAATGCATATTTTGTATGTTTTAGTTTTAAGTTTAAATAGGTTATTTTTCTTAGGATTAGTAAGTTGCTCCCGATTTTTTATAATCAGTTATTACTAAATTTTTAGAATTTCTTCGAAATTTTACAAGTGGTTTCCTGATTTTTATTAAGTGGTGTTTTTGAATACTTAAGTTGTTGGTGTCCTAAATTTTGAAGTTTAATTTAAAATGAAAATCTTGTGTCATAAAATTAGGTACCCCCACTTACGAAAAATTAATAACACCGCACTTCAAAATTTAGGACACCAACAACTTGAAAATTTAAAAAAACCATTTAATAAAAATCAGGAAACTTTTATACACCTTTACAACTTTTATTTCTACTTTATTTACTGCACACGAGTGCATTTCTTTTTTCTCTGTTCCATTAGTTAGGATTTTCACAATTAATGTCTTGCATTATTGTAAATATTATAAATCACAATTGCTTTGATTTATTTAACTTAAAGCGCGAGGCGTCTTAGACACGGATTTAAAATATACTGCTTCAGCATACTGCTTTGGCTTTGTAGTTTAAACTTCACAATATTTGAGTGTCTTATACGGGTGGCAAAATTTCGAGTTTATAAAAGCATTAACATTTGGTTTGGTAGCGTAGAGAAGAGGAGCGACCAAACCCAAATTTTCAGTCTTTCCTAAACTCGAAATTTTACTTCATGCGCTACGCGTACAAGACACTGAAATATTGTAAAGTTTAAAATACCAAGCCAAAGCAGTATGCTGAAGCAGTATATTTTAAACTTCACGTTAAATCCGTGTTCTAGACGCCTGGTGCATGAAGGAAAAATTAGAGTTTAGAAAAGCCTGAAAATTGGGTTTGGTCGCTCCGCTTCGCGCGGCGACCAAACCAAATTTTCAGGCTTTTCTAAACTCGAATTTTTCCTTCATGCTTAATCTGGGAGTGCAAACAGTCGCTAGAAGTTTCAAATTGAACAATTTTGTAAAAACGAGGAATGCCTGAACATTTACAGAACATATGCGATATGTATACTTTAAAAACACAGTCCCTGTATAGCTTGTTCTTCTTCTTCTTCTTCTGCAAAATAATTGGACCTGTCGACTAATCACAGCAATCAGATGTTTTATCTTTCCTTTGTAAGGTTTTCATAAATTATTTTAGCTTCGAAGCCTCATCAACCAAACACAGCAATCAGAGTTTTCATTTTTTCATTGTAACAGTTTTCATAGATCATTTTTTAGGTTGTTGAGAAAATTGTCAAACTGAGGTTAATAATAACGAAAAAAGAGGAAGAATATTTGAAACCAAAGCTCTGTTATTGATGAAATTGTTAGTTGATGATCTCCAGAATTCACACAGTCTGGCTTAATCACAGCAATCAGATGTTTTTTCTTTCCCTTGTTAGGTTTTCATAGATCATTTTAGCTTCGAAGCCTCATCGACCAAACACAGCAACCAGATTTTTTATTTTTCCTTTGTAACGGTTTCTATAGATCATTTTAGAGGTTGTTGAGAAAATTGTCAAACTGAGGTTAATAATACCGAAAAAAGAAGAAGAATATTCAAAACCCAAGCTCTGTTATTGATGAAATTATTAGTTGATAATCTCCAGAACTCACAAAGTCTGGCTTGATTATTACCGCACATTTTTCTTGGTAATCTCCAGAATTTACTTATGGACTGTTTTTTTTTTATATTCGTTCAATATGTATAATCAATATAATTACCATAATTTGTTTTATAATCCCTGAAGAGTAAAGATGTATAAATCCACAAAATCCAAATAACACTCACTTAAATCGAAAAAACTTCAAAATTTAAAATAAAACAAACACCACACACTAAATCCAACACATCACTATCTGCAGGTCATCCTTCTCACTTTTCAAAAAAAAAAAATATTTGAATGAAAAGTGCGCGCGCGCACGCGTTTCTGTGGCTTAAGTCACTCGCGATGGTCGGATGGACGGCCGTCGGTAGACTGGTCGAATGGTACGCACGCAAGTCGCTGAGTTGGGGCGTCGGTGTTTTCAGAGCTGCGAGCGGGGAGCAAAAGAGAGAGTGATGCGGCCGCGATCGGAAAGGGCCGCGCCTGATTTTCCACGAGGATGCCGTTTGTTTCTGATCCTGATTTTTAGTTATATAACACGTTTTTTTTTCTTCGGGTGTTTGGTGTGACGTGTTGGAACGCCGTGTCGGGAGATTAAGAATGAAAACAGATGCTCCGAGGAGAGGCTTAATGGGCGTCGTAAAATTTCGTCGTGGGTTATAAAAATTATAATTGTTGAAGCGGCGCGCTACTGCTACAACGCGAATGGTTTTTTTAAATTCATAGACTAATTACTTATACAACAAATTCCATTATTATAAAATATCATATGTTCAATTAAAAAAAACCTCTAGAGTGCCATGATTTAATCTTTTTTCAAATTCAAGTTGACTACACACTTCAGGAATTTGGTTTGGTCGTGTAGCGCGTAGCGCGTATAGAACGTTGATTTTAAGGGAAGTTCATAATATACTACCAAAGCAGTATGCGTATATTCTGAACTTCACATCAAATTAGGGTTTATAAGCGTGCCGCATGAAGTAAAATTTCGAGTTTAAAAAACGCCTGAAAACCACCAAATTTTCAGGCTTTTCTAAACTCTAAATTTTACTTCATGCTTAAGCTGGGAGTGGAAAACACTCATTTTAAGCCTTAATATCTGATATATGTATACTTCAAATTAAAATGCCCTGTATATAATGGGGGTAGTATACTTGAAAGAAACATTCCCTGAGGGTGTACTGAGCATTTAAATAACGTTTGAAATTCTATGTCTATGACTGTAAATAGAATTTTTGAGAGAAAGTACTTTTCATACATACAAAAGTAAGATTTTTTAACCTGTAGAACAAAATGTATACCTGCTATTAGAGCCATCAACTCAACTTATTACTTACTCTTTGCACCAATATTGAAAGTACCAGAATTAATAGTTGACTCACCTGAAACAAAATAATAAATAATTAGGATTATTGTGTAAATGTCTTATTATTTAATAAAAAAAGTTAAGTTCATATCTGACGAAATTTAACATGAAACGAGTTTATACAATCTTGTTATCAATTCGTTACCTGCATTGCAGTTAGTTAAGTAAAGAAACGTAATTTGTTTGGTTTTTTTTTTTAAATTTAATTAACTATTCAAATTTTTATTAACAAAATAGTTAATAATATCTTGCTGTTGCTTTAAAATTGCCATATTGCATTGCCTTGTCTCCATTTCAAACTGTAGCCTGGTTTTTCGTTCTTTCTATTCTAATTCAAATTTTTCCCTCTCGAATTTTAATCTATCATCTTCCAACTGTAATTTGCGTTCCTCTAATAACTGGTTTTTGCGTCGAAGTTCAATTTCCAAAATGCGGCTTTCTTTTAAATACTGAAGTCCTGCGTTCTTTGACACAGTTTGTTTGCGTGTAGTTCCAGCAATTATAATATTTGGGGTCTGAGCATGATGAGTATGAATCAAATTTCCCGGCCGTTTGGTATCGATTATATTCTGATCATCAAATGATTGAATTGTACACGTAGCAGAATCGAGAAGAAATGGCTCTGTATTTAACACGATATCTTCGTCTGAATTGAATATTGTATTGTCCTGTTCGTCTTCAGAAATTAGTTGCTCTATCATTTTTGCTGATGCAAATGCTCTAATTAAAATCACTTTGTCTTTGGCCAGTGGGAATTATTTTTGTTTTTCGTATAAGAGGGTATTTGAAAACTATTAAATTACCGAACTTCACGAATTTTTCTAATACATTATGAAAATTATTAAATTACTGAAATTCACATATATCTCGAATACATTGAATAATATTAAAACACTTAACTTTGTTTTACCACTTTATTAAAGTGGTAAAACAAAGGTAAGTGATTTAATATTATTTTATAAAGATGTACCACAAAGTGAACGCCAACCAAATCAAAGATTCGAATACATTGCATTGTAAAAATTATGTGAATTGAAAGAAAGATTCAAACTTCACCAACACCTAGCCTAATTACTTATTGGTTTTTCCTTAATCCCTTTAGATATATATACCGCGCAAATAGTTGTAAGAATTCAGTTTGTTATTGATAATGAGCACCTTGTGTCTCGATATGTACGTCTAACGATACAAATAAAAAGTGAACTAACCAATTTTACATCAAGTGGTAAAGTGGGTTAGGATAGATTACCATCTATATTTCTAGCCAAATGCGCATTTTCACTTGCTAGGCCATTGTGGTTACTTTTCAACAAATCTCTGAATACTGGTGGTATTTTCCCAAACATATGGAAACATTCACTTATTTCGCCACTTTTTAAGCAAGGCAGTAGAAACGTAGCAAACCGTCCAATATCGTTATTGTCATCCATTCCTAAAATATTTGAAAAAATAGTTACAGAATACCTTTGTAATGACTTAGACTCTATCTTAACCAATAAACAGCACGGTTTTCGACCAAGATACTCTACCACATCAAACCTACTTATCTTTGGTGGGGCTGTCACTAGATCTTTGGAGGAACTATACGAAGTAGATACCATCTACCCGGATTTCTCCAAAGCGTTTGATAGTGTGGATCGTGGTGCTAGGTCTGGTATTCATGGCACTATGCTTGACTAGATTTATTTATATTTAACAGATAGATCACAATTAGTGCGCATGGATGACTGCTTATCTCGTCCTATATCTGTGACCTCCGGTGTCCCACAGGGATCACACATAGGACCACTACTGTTAATTAACGATATTGTCGGTTGTTTTCAGCATTCTAATTGTCTTCTTTTTGCAGACGATCTCAAGTTGTATACTCCAATTAAGGATACATGTTCATATAATAATTTATAACATGATTTGAATTCCCTCAGTAAATGGTGTACTTTAAATTGCTTAAAGTTGAATGTTTCCAAATGGTTCGTTCTTTCTTATTCCAAAAAGAAAATTAAAACGCAGAGAAATTATTTCATGTCGAACATGCAATTGAATCATACACACATGATAAGAGATCTTGGTGTAACCTTTAATAGCTCATGGAATTTTAACAACCATATTGATATAATAACATCTAAAGCATCTCATATGTTGGGGTTTGTAAAAAGGCATAAATACATAAATACTTATATCAAACTTTATGTTTCCCTCGTTCGGCCCCACCTTGAGTACTGTTCATTGATATGGTCACCCAGTACACAATTTGGAAAACATCAAATGGAACGCGTACAGCAGAAATGTCTAAGGTTAATTGCACATAAGTTTCATCTCGGTATGTCATACACTGAAATATTAAATATTAGTTTGCAAACGCTCGAGCAACGTCGGTTTAATACGGACATAATTTTTGTATTCAAACTAATTAATGGTTTGAGGTGCTGCCCAGAACTGTTGAATTTAATTAATATTCATGTTCCAAACCGTCCACTGCGGCATACTACGACATTTTTAGTTCAAATGCGCAGAACAAACTATTGCACTCACTTCGGATTAAGTAGATTATGCGCAAACTGTAATAAAATTGACTTTGATTTTTTCAATGGCAATTTAAAATCTCTTCGATCCTTTTTAACCCTTAGTGAGATTTAAGCTAGTTTTAAGTTTTATACCTTAACTAACTAAATCAATGTTTATATTTATGTGTTTTTGTAAATGGCTACCGTTGATTTAACAAATAAAATAAAATAAAATAAAATATTTGGAAAATTCTCAACGAGACGAAAAATGTTTGCATATAAAATAAACTAAAGTTGATATGTTGAAGTGAATTTAAAAGAAAATTAAGACAAAATACGAGTTAATAAAATATGCACAATTAACAGACTGTATAAGTGACATCTTTTAAGCCTTAGTTATTAGATTTAAGTTAATGTTAAGTTTTATACCTTTACTATTGTAATTTATGTTCATATTTATGTATTTTTGTGAATGGTTCCGTTGATTTGACAAATAAATAAATAAAGTAAGGAATAACAGACTTTTTATGTGTAATTATTAAATTACTGAAGTTCGCAATTTTTTTGAAAACAATTTAAATTGAAAGAAAAATATACATTTGACGATAATTTGAAGAAGGTACAGTTTTGTTGAAATTTGAAAGTATTGAAATTCACGATTTCTTAAAACTTTATAAGAGTTGAAAGAAAGATTCAAATTTGAAGGAAATTAAATAAATTTCAGATTTGTCGTAATTTACTATAAGTTATCAAATTACTGAAATTTATAATTTTTTGAAAGATTAAAATTTGACAATTAATAAATTACTGAAATACACGAATTATGAAAGTTATGTAAACTGAGAGAAAGATTCAAGCTTCAATAAAATTTAAATAAATTACAGATTTATTGTAATTTACTATAAATGATCAAATTATTAAAATTTTCAATTTTTTTGAAAACAAAGAATTATTAAAATTTGACAAAAATTCAACGAAAGTACAGATTTGTCGAAATGTTTGTTCAATTACTGAAATTCACCAATTTTTTGAAAACATTCTTAAAATTATGTAAATTGAAAGAAAGATTCAAATTTGAAGGAAATTTAAACAAATTACAGAATAATTGTAATTTCACTAATATTATCGAGTGAATAAAATTCATAATTTCGTTTTAAACTTTATAAAAATAATGTAAATTGAAACAAAAATTCAATTTTGATTAAAATTATCAACATCATCAAAAGTTGAAAAAACGGATTTATTGAAATTTTACAAGAATTAACAAATCTCCTGACCAAAATTATGAACATACAATAGAATCTTCAAAAAATATGGGGAAAACAGGCTATTCATTAAAATGTAAGTCTTGTGAAGTGATAAAAATCAAAAACATTTAGAATATAATTTATTGATTCAACATATAAAACGTATAATAGATTTTCTAAAAATGTTTCTTTTTTTATATCGTATGTTCAATAAAAAAAATACCCTAGAGTGCCATGGAAAATATTGTAGGTTTGCAACTCTAAAATGATATATTATAATTATGATGTCTGACGTTTTATATGTCAATTCCAAAAGCGTGTAGCCAACTTAAATTTTGAAAAAGAGTAAATCGTGGCACTGTAGAGGTTATTTTATTGAACATTTCTCAATTGTTGACGTCTATACACGACAATCAAGAAATTTTTCTTTTAAGTACTTATACATATCCCGGTGTACACCATGTAAGTTTTCAGGTATTCGTTGATTTTAGAAAAAGTTCAATTTAAATTTTTTATCGAGTGTCGTCCACTCCCAGACTAAGCATGAAGTAAAATTTCGAGTTTAGAAAAGCCTGACAATTTGGATTTACCGGGCCGCGCGAGCCAAGCGAGTCGCGCCATGGCAAATCCAAATTTTCAGGCTTTTCTAAACTCGAAATTTTACTTCATGCGCCACGCGTATAAAACAGTGAGAATATTGTGAAGTACAAAATATACTGCTTGTGTTTGATTATCAAATCTTGCGATTTCTAAATTCGTGCTTTATAATGTTTTCTTTTCACCTCTTAATATAACTTAAATTACTTTTTTTTTTCTTCTGTTTGGTTATATCAAATTATTTTAAAGGGTCACGAAAAAAATCTGGCATGAGGAAATTTAACATTTCAAATTGGTCGCCACCATGTTAATAATAATTTATTTATACAGGGTGTTTCTTTAAAGTATACGTATTCCAAATTCAGCTTATTTTCTTTAAATCATTAGATATTCGTTATTTTTTAAAAGAGTTCAATTCGAAACTTTAAACGAGTGTTTTCCAATCGGAATGTCGGAAAATTCACAGCTTATGCATTTGTTTACCTAAAAGAAAAATTCATTGTATATATTTTTTATATTTATTTAAAATTTGCTTTAAAGTATTTGAACAAAAATAAAACAACGTAACTACACACATTGATGTATTTATAAACAAACACAAAATGTACTAAATTATGCACATTACATGGACAACATTAATAATTCCGTTAATTTTATAAATCAGCAATTTTCGAAAATTGTATAATTCCGTTATCAATAGGCAAACAATAATTATTTCTGCTCTGGATTTCAGAGCGTTATTTGCACGCACCGACAATTGATTCAATAATTCAATCGAGAGGGCAAACACACACACACATACACACTTGCGCGCATTTCGGATGCTAATTCCGCCATATTTTCGGTAAACATTTGTAAAATTGTTAATTGGATTTCGGAATTGATCGGCTTCATAGTTGTTCCGCTCGGCGCATGCAGATAATTGCGTTAAAATAGATTTCGTTAAAAACAAAATCGCACCGAATATTTGTTTGTTGTGCAAAACGGAAAAATAAGTGAATAGGTAATTGATTTAAAATTATAGTCCGTGTGTTTCGTTTGAATTTGTATTTCCTACTGGGTATTTAATTTAATTAATTAACTGTGCTGTAAATATATTAATTGTAGTCAAACAATTACAATGCGTAGAATCATTTTTTAACTTGGTCCACTAAGTTTTTCAATTTAGATTATAAACAGAAAGTTTATTTTTTGATCTGTAACTTATGCATTATATAGATCAGTGGTTCTTAACCGGACCACAGGTGGTCCGCGAGAAATAAAATATGGTCGGCGAAACATTTTAGAAACATTTATTCATTTAAAGAAGTTGAAAAGTTTTGAACAAAATTAGTGATGGGAATAATTGAGGTATTTTAATAATCGATTATTTTGGACCGAGATATTTTATGAATCGATGTTTAGATTGGTTATTTTCACTATTAATTTTAGTTATTATTTCATCGATATAATAAATGTTTTTTTCCACATCTTCCATCTATTCTAGTGAGAATACAACTCATAGCCTACTAGAATGTATTTTCAGCCAATCAGATGCAAGTACATACGTAGCAGTATGTGTATCGCAGCGATGATAAAAAATCATCGCAATGATAAGCTTGTTGTGGTCATAAATTGTTTTTTAAACGTCAAAGTGGTTAGACGTCAGAATTCCAAATATTAAAATGGACGTTGGAAATCGTTTTGGTACGGCTTCTAGCAGCAATATAAGTGAAGTAGTGAAAAATACGATACCGAAAAACACAGTACGAAATAGAGTCGCATTGGCGACAATTTTCTGAGTTTTGTGCCGCTAGGAAGTTTCAGATAAGTAAGATTATAACATTTTATTCGTTATATTCTCTTACTAAATATAACTCGTGGTACGATTAATACCAGATGATATTTAGTCGTTAAAACCGAAGCAGCACATTCAACTCGTCCTACGGACTCGTTGAATCTGCAGCTCGGTTTCAACTTCAAAATATCATCGGTAATAATCTTACCACTCGTTGTATTATGACTGAGAATATAACTCATAGCCTACTAGAACGAATTTTAAACCAATGAGATGCAAAGAAAGCCGTAGGTACATGTCTATCACCGCGATGATAAAAAACAAAAGAAGCGGTGGGTGTTAAGTTGTCCTGTCATTCGAAACTTCAAAATAGGTAAAGTTTCGTGCAGTGATATTAATAGAAAAGTGAAAAGTGCAACGCCAAAAAACACCGTCATGAATAAAGAATCACAGTGGCGGCAGTTTACGAACTTTTGTGCGGTTAAAAAATTCTCAATCAATAGGGAAACAACAATATCTCAGCTGTCGATAATGTTAAGGGACTCACATTATTTTATTCGTTATATTCTCTCACTAAATATAACTCGTGATATGATTAATTATCGATGATATTTTGTCGTTGAAACCGAAGCATCACATTCAACTCGCCCTTCGGGCTCGTTGAATCTGCAGCTCGGTTTCAACTCCAAAATATCATCGATAATAATCATACCACTCGTTATATTACGGCTGAGAATACAACTCATAGCCTACTAGAACGAATTTTAAACCAATGATATGCAAGGAAAGCCGTAGGTACATGTCTATCACCGCGATGATAAAAAACAAAAGAAGCGGTGGGTGATAAGTTGTCCTGTCATTCGAAACGTCAGAATAGGTAAAGTTTCGTGCAGTGATATTAATAGAAAAGTGAAAAGTGCGACGCCAAATCACAGTGGCGGCAGTTTACGAACTTTTGTGTGGTTAAAAAATTCTCAATCAATAGGGAAACAACAATATCTCAGCTGTCGATAATGTTAAGGGACTCACATTATTTTATTCGTTATATTCTCTCACTAAATATAACTCGTGATATGATTAATTATCGATGATATTTTGTCGTTGAAACCGAAGCAGCACATTCAACTCGTGCTGCGCACTCGTTGAATCTGCAGCTCGGTTTCAACTCCAAAATATCATCGATAATAATCATACCACTCGTTATATTACGGCTGAGGATACAACTCATAGCCTACTTGAACGAATTTTAAACCAATGAGATGAAAGGAAAGCCGTAGGTATATGTCTATCACCGCGATGATAAAAAACAAAAGAAGCGATGGGTGATAAGTTGTCCTGTCATTCGAAACGTCAAAATGGAGGAAAATCGCTGTGGTTAAGTTTCGTGCAGTGATATTAATAGAGAAGTGAAAAGTGCGACGCTAAAAAACACCGTCATAGACAAATAATCACAGTGGCGGCAGTTTACGAACTTGTGTGCGGTTAAAAAAATCATAATTAATAGAGAAACAACAATATCACAGCTGTCGGTAATGTTGAGGGACTTGCATTATTTTATTCGTTATATTCTCTCACTAAATATAACTCGTGATATGATTAATTATCGATGATATTTCCTGGCTGCGCCACTGACAGTCATTATTTTTACACGTCGAATTTATTTTAATAAGGAAATAAAACTTTGTACGGATTTTCACATCACACAGACGAATTCCGCAATGATTTTATTTCGATGCAAAACAAACAACAATAAGAGAAAAAGTTTTAAAAGTGAAAAAAGCGACGAACTCGACGCGTGGGAGTTCTTGCGAAACAATCGATGGCCGGACAGAAATCGGCACTTTGGCTGTGGAAAACGTGCCCGATTCGTATGATTTATCCGTCCATTGTTTCCACTTTAGCACACTTTTACTCGCGCAAATTCGCATTCGAATCGAACAACGCTAAATTTCGATTAAATGAAAGGTGGGCGTGCGCGCACGCGATTAATCCTCGCGTAAAACCGGCAGCAATTAAGTGAAATGGTTTTGTTTTCATTCAAAACAACTATTTGCATACGTAACGGATGCCATTAGCCGCGTTTAGTGAAATCTCCGATATCCATGAAGACAAAAGCTAGACATGTTATTTACGTTACTGAAGTTTATTTATCTATAACCACACAAAGCCTTCATATTTTGCATAAATAAATACATACAGCGCGCTTTTTATATAAAGAGTGTCTATAAACTGTCGGCATCTAGGTTGCTTTGAAAAACAAATTACATATCTTAGATAACGTCATACGATGCGGTAAGTCTCGGAAACGTCAAATAAATTTAATTATATGTCTAATTACGACGTATGTTTCTGAAGTCAGATCCGACTGGGATGCCGACAGGTTATAAACACTCTTTATATATATATCCACCAAACACAAGCATTCAATTATTTAAAATAATTATTATAAGCAACCCAAATACCCTTAACACATATTGGGTTGCCGCTGTCGCCACAGTGAGTGACAACATATACTGTATTATTATAATAATAATACTTCACTTACTGTAGCGTAAAGTTTCATAATTTGAGTTCCGAATGACTTTTTAAAATAATCGTTTAAACAACATTTCCTCAACATGGGGAATAAACATTACTAATTTGACAGTGACATTGGCAACCCAGTGCACATTACCGGTATTGGGTTGCCTATCAGTATTATTTGAAACAGTTGGTTCAATGCATCTGACTCGACATAAGAACTATGTTACACTTGAGAAGTAACATATTGTTTGTTTATTTATATATATATATATATATATATATATATATATATATATATATATAAATAAATTAGAATTAACGACCTGCTTATAAGTACCAAATAAGAAATAACAGCGCATTAGGTCATGATGTAAAAGTTATTTTTTTATCAAATGAGTGTGCAAGGAGGACAGAAGACGACGACGATCGTTTCGCTCTTTTTATGAGCTCCTCAGGCCGCCACATCCATCATCCCATACACACTCACTTGATATGTAGAAGTTGTATATATACTGACTTCGCTAACCATAAGCCGGTATTTACGTCAGTATTTATAAGTGCTACTGCATTGATAAGGGCATTGATCTCATTTTGCTTCTACAGTTAGTGTCGGTTTTTAGTTTAAACCATCGACTAGCATCGGAGCGGCGAGAAACCCGAACCAATGCGATGATAATATTCAGAACGCCGAATTAAATTAAATAAATTAGAATTAACGACCTGCTTATAAGTACCAAATGAGAAATAACAGCGCATTAGGTCATGATGTAAAAGTTATTTTTTTTTATCAAGTGAGTGTGCAAGGAGGACAGAAGACGACGACGATCGTTTCGCTCTTTTTATGAGCTCCTCAGGCCGCCACATCCATCATCCCATACACACTCACTTGATATGTAGAAGTTGTATATATACTGACTTCGCTAACCATAAGCCGGTATTGACGTCAGTATTTATAAGTGCTACTGCATTGATAAGGGCATTGATCTCATTTTGCTTCTACAGTTAGTGTCGGTTTTTAGTTTAAACCATCGACTAGCATCGGAGCGGCGAGAAACCCGAACCAATGCGATGATAATATTCAGAACGCCGAATTAATTTAAATAAATTAGAATTAACGACCTGCTTATAAGTACCAAATAAGAAATAACAGCGCATTAGGTCATGATGTAAAAGTTATTTTTTTATCAAGTGAGTGTGCAAAGAGGACAGAAGACGACGACGATCGTTTCGCACTTTTTATCTCGTCGTCTTCTGTCCTCCTTGCACACTCACTTGATAAAAAAATAACTTTTACATCATGACCTAATGCGCTGTTATTTCTTATTTGGTACTTATAAGCAGGTCATTAATTCTAATTTATTTAATTTAAAATGTCGAGTTGTTGCTTATCGAGATGTCGGTATGTCCTTTCGCGAAATTGCCCGCCGTATTGATTCCACTGCAGCAACTGTAATACGTGTGTATCAGGTATGGACAGAAGAAGGTAGAGGAGCAAGAAGAAGACCAATTGGTCAACCAAGGCGTACCACAGAACGTCGAAATCGGCGCCTAAGACAAATAGCCCTGCGAGACCGTTTCGCTACTACGCGTCAAATCGGTGATCAATGGATTGGAGAAGAAGGTAGGCCCGTTAGTATGCGAACCTTATATCGCCGCATTCAATCCTTTGGGCTTCTTTCGTACCGTCCAAGATTAGTGCTTCCTTTAACAGTGAGACACTGTCGCCAAAGGTTGGACTGGTGCAGAGAACGGCAGCATTGGGAGGCAGAATGGCACGATGTCGTATTCAGCGATGAATCAAGATTTTGTCTAGGCACGCATGATGGCCGTAGAAGGGTACGACGCTACCGTGGAGAACGACCTGATCTTAGGTTTGCTATTGAGAGGCATGTACACAGGACTGCCGGAGTAATGGTTTGGGGGGCTATTGCTTATGGTAGTCGATCACCTCTTGTATTCATTTGAGGCAGTATGACAGCTGCGCGTTATGTTGAAGACGTCATACGACCGACTTTGTTGCCTTATTTAGATGGCCGCCCAGACGTACTTTTTCAACAAGATAACGCACGTCCCCATATTGCTCGTCGAACTATGAACTTTCTTAATGAAGCTGGTGTTAATGTTTTGGCGTGGCCGCCCCGTTCGCCGGATTTAAATCCCATTGAACATGTGTGGGATATCATGGGAAGAAGAATATTCTCTTTGCACCATCCTCCACAGACTCTAGCACAGTTGATCGATGAAATTCAAGTTGCTTGGAACGAGATGCCTCAAGAAGACATCAACCATCTCATTTTGTCGATGCCCAGACGTCTACAGGAGTGTATACAGCAAAGGGGTCGCCAAACACATTATTAATTTTTTTTAGATTGTTTTTTAATAAAATTTCTTGAAAATGTAATCATTTTATTCTTGATGTAAGACTACCATACTGGCAAAAAATCAAGTTAAAGTAATAACTCCTTGTGGGTGTTACGCTTCTAATGTCATTGAGTATATTAAAACTGTTTTCAGTTTTAAAAGTTATCAAAATATGTCAAAATTATTTAAAATTGCCAAACACAAAATGACCAAAATGTCATCTCGTAAATATAAAAAATATCAAAAACGTCAAAAATTTGGCGTGCTGATAAAATCGATTTACGTTAAAATTATCATTTTATGTCAGTACGTGACAGTTTGACAAAAACGTTCTTACAAAAACGAAAATTTCAGTTAAAATCAGTAATAATGTCAAAAAAGTTATCTAATAATATAAAAATTGTTATCTAATGTAAAACAAAAAAATATGTAATATCAAAAATATCAAATGTCAAAATTGTCGTCTACTGTCAAAAAAGTAAAAAAATATAAAATGTCAGAACTGCCATCTAATGTCAAACACGTCATTTAATATCAACATCAGAAATAGTAAATAAGTAAAAAATTTCATTGTTTATCAAAAGTAACATCTAATGTGAAACATGTCGTCTAATGTCAAAAAACGTAGTCTAATATCTAGAATATAATCTATTGTCAAAAATGTCATCTCAAAAGGTAAAGAATATCAAAAATGTCATTCAATGTCAAAAATGATTAAATATGTCTTGTAGAAAAAAAAACATCTCAAATTTGTGTGTTCAAATAATGATTCAATAATTTTTGAAAATCGTTACAAATCTGAATAAAAATATTGAAAATCTTACATATCAACATTTTATATATTTGACGAGAAAATCTCGAAATATCGAAAATTTCATCAAAATTTTATAAATCGATAAAAATGACAAATTATCAAAAATCAAGTAATGTTGAAAATCTGATAGACATTTTCATAAATTAATTAAAAATCTCGATATATTGAAAATTTCATCAACATTCGATAAATTAAGGAAAATTGAGGAAATATTGCAAAATCTGATAAAAATTTGATTAATCGACGAAAATCTCGAAATAACGATAATTTTATGCAATATCGATTTGTTGAAAATCTTATAAAAATGTTATAAATCGACACGTTAAGTGTAAACATTTTATTGGGAATGTCAATTCATATTCATCAAAATGTTATATTTGGCGCAATTACCAAAAATCAATTAAAAATCTCAAATCTGTTAAATTTGACACAAATCATTAATTTAATTAATTTTATCACTTACAAACGAGTGTCGTCCACTCCCAGACTAAGCATGAAGTAAAATTTCGAGTTTAGAAAAGCCCCGCGTCTAAAATTTGTCGAGGGTCGCGCAGCGACCCGAGACAAATTTTCACGGGGCTTTTCTAAACTCGAAATTTTACTTCATGCGCCACGCGTATAAAACAGTGATTTAACGAGAAATTTAAAAACATACAAAACAAATTTTTCATGTTAATCCTTACGATTAATTCGAATTATTTTTGACGATTCGAATACTTTGGTAACTATTCGAATCCTTTTGTAAATATTCGAATCCTTTTATAAGGATTCTAATCCTTTTATGAGGATTCGAATACTTTTACGAGGATTCAAATCCTTTTATGAGGATTCGAATTCTTTTATGAGGATTCGAATCATTTTACGAGGATTCGAATCCTTTTATGAGGATTCGAATCACCAGCATTTGGATTCGAATACGAATCATTTTAAAAAAGTGTAACGAATCCGGATCACGAATCCAGTTTAACTAAAGTATTCGAATATCTCTTTTGAATCCTCTAAAAGGATTCGAATCTTAAATGATTCGAATCCTGCCCAGCTCTGATTTATATAGATATTAGCCGGATAAATTTTATTTTGCACAAATCATCGATACAAATTTCAATACAAAATGTTTTTAGACAAAACTGACTTACTTTACCACGCTCTATCCAAATCTGTAATTAGTCCAAGTCATTAAACTTTTATTTCAAACATTTTTGCATTCGGTGCATGGTTCTAAAGATATTCCAGGTGTTACTTTAAAATGGGACACCCTGTACATTTTAAGAGACGTTTATTAAATGCAACTATCATTTAGACCTTTTGAGGTGTTTTTTTTTTTCAAATAGAACGACATTGTTTATTTATAGTAGTAGGTCAACGCTATTCGAGTGTGTTAATTGTCTGATTTACGGCGGTACACACTAGTCTTGGAACTGAAATGTTGTAATGGACGGTGGGGCGGTAACTCATGGCGGTGATCAAGTGCGAAAATCGGCCGTTTTAATAAGGGAAACTCGAATTTACGACCTGTGGGCCGAGTATGTGTGTGTGTGTGTATGCGCGCTGCCAATTACGCCACTAGGGCTGTAAATCATAGCTTACTCCCTCAAACGTATCATTGCGTCGTGAATTACGGCGTTTCTGGGGTGGTCCAATCGATGAATATCATTAACTTTGGAAAATATGAAATGTGATAACATCTAGTTCTAACGACCTGATCAAAACATCTATACAGTCTCTCTGAAGAATACATAAGAAATTTTAAATTAATTTGTTCTTGTACAAAATGAAATCTTTTGTTTAAGCAAAGTGAGCTTTGACAACAAAACCAACACGATTGGTTTTAAAGAAGATAATTACAATTCGCGAAACATAAAGCACACTATTTTTAATGTTAATATTGTAATGGAGAAACTGCAAAATTTTGCAGGTATTTAAATTACTAATATGTCAAACAAGTAGATTGAAGACCAGCATTACGGCTGGCAAAAATAGTGTGGATGTTGTGATAGGGTCCCGAATTCTAGAGGCATCAAAAATTACCTTAGTAAAATGTGTCGTTGCTCGAGTTCACTTCAGATTTGCAAACTTCGCTTGATTTTACACTATTTAACAGGAATTTTTATACATCATTTTACACCCATCCAGTAAAACCGAGCCAATAACCCAAAATATACGCGATAAAGAAATTTCCGAGATTTGTCTGGTATTACAATCCCAGACACGTCTTAATCAGAGTGGCCCTGGGCGCTCTTCTTAAACAGGCCACGTCCGCATATTATCAAGGAGGGTGGTTTCCTGTCTTTTCTGCCTTTCCTGTCCCCCCGGCCCTCCCAGACGCGCGGTTTACATAATCCTGATCCTTCTCGGAAGTCTCCGCGGTCGCTTTTATGCTGCCACGAGTTTATCGCGCCTGCGGAGATTACACTTTTTCTTTTGAAGATTTGTTAGTACACTTATATGGAAATATTTAAAGATACGAGGTGTGGCTAAATAATATCGAGATTCATGCTTCTACAGAAGAACTATGCATACGTCAAAGTCGTACGACTGACAGTTACGCTACACAACTGTCAGTCGTACGACTTTGACCTTCTCTTTTGATTGCCGTCCTACCCGATATATTAACGTGGCCATGGCCTTTATTTGTATAACAGCAGTTTTTTTTTGTTTTGCCGAAAAAATAATGAGTGTTTTAAAAGATCAACGAATTGTCGTAAAATTTAATATGAAACTTAGAAAAACTGCTACTGAAACTTATCTTTTAATAAAAGAAATTTATGGCAATGAATGTTTAACACGTGCGCGGATTTTTGAGTGGTTTAAGCGTTTCCAAGAAGGCCGAGAAGACGTTGAAGATGATGCACGCCCGGGTCGGCCTTCCGCGACAAAAACGGATACAAATATTGAAAAAATCGGTAATCTGATCCGATCTGACCGTCGGTTAACTATTCGTGCGATTGCTGAAACTGTAGGAATTGGTAAAGAATGCGTAAGGCAAATTTTACATAACAAGTTTAACATGCAAAAAGTGTTTGCGAAAATGGTACGTAAAATTCTTAAAATCGAACCAAAAGAAGATCGTAAAAATGTTTGTACTGACACTTTAAATGTCATTTAAAATGACCTAAACTTCTTGGAAAGAGTGATAACATGTGATGAATCTTGGTTTTTCACTTATGATCCAGAAACTAAGCGTCAATCCATGCGTTGGAAGGGACCAACTTCACTGAGAGCTAAAAAAGCTTGAATGAACAAATCAAAATTCAAGGCGATGATGATTGTTTTTTTCGATATTTATGGGATTGTGTACCTGTACTGGGTTCCTGAAGGTCAAACAATTACTTAACATTACTACCGTGAGGTTCTTGCTCAGCCCCTTGAAAAATTAGAAGAAAGCGACCAGAATTATGGAAGAACAAGTCATGGGTTCTTCATCACGACAACGCACCAGCTCACACTGCATTGTCTGTCTAGAGGTTTCTAGCCAAGAATAACATCCCAGTGTTAGACCATCCACCATATTCGCCTGATCTGGCACTATGTGACTTTTATCTGTTCCCCAAGATCAAATCTGCATTAAAAGAAACAAGATTTCAGACCGTTGAAGCGGTGAAAGAAAAGGCGGCACGCGTCATGAAAGGGTTCACAGAAAAAGACTTCCAGCACTGTTTTAAATTCACTGATTATAGAGGCTTCTACTTCGTTATACATTGTTGAACATAAATAAAACACTGTTTATCACTTTGTATAACAATTGGTTTATTTGGTTACCAATTGTTATACACACAAAGTGATAAACAGTGTTTTATTTACTGTTTTAAATAATGGAAAATTCACATCGAGAGTTGTAGGGAAAGAGGAGGGGCGTATATTGAAGGGGATAATAACTAAATGTGTTTACATTTAAAATACAATGTTTTATAGCATTAGTCTTGGTATTATTTAACAGAGCTGGGCAGGATTCGAATCATTCGGGATTCGAATCCTGGATTCGAATCATTCGGGATTCGAATCCTGGATTCGAATCCTCTTAGAGGATTCAAAAGAGATATTCGAATACTTTAGTTAAACTGGATTCGTGATCCGGATTCGTTACACTTTTTTAAAAGGATTCGTATTCGAATCCAAATGCTGGTGATTCGAATCCTCATAAAAGGATTCGAATCCTCGTAAAAGGATTCGAATCCTCATAAAAGGATTCGAATCCTCGTAAAAGTATTCGAATCCTCATAAAAGGATTTGAATCATCATAAAAGGATTCGAATATTTATAAAAGGATTCGAATATTTATAAAAGGATTCGAATAGTTACAAAAGGATTCGAATCGTCAAAAATAATTCGAATTAATCGTAAGGATTAACATGAAAAATTTGTTTTGTATGTTTTTAAATATCTCGTTAAATCACTGTTTTATACGCGTGGCGCATGAAGTAAAATTTCGAGTTTAGAAAAGCCCCGTGAAAATTTGTCTCGGGTCGCTGCGCGACCCTCGACAAATTTTCTACGCGGGGCTTTTCTAAACTCGAAATTTTACTTCATGCTTAGTCTGGGAGTGGAAGACACTCGTTCGTAAATTTTCGAATTATCATAAAGTTGTCAGAAAGTTGTGTATTTATTTTCAAAAAAATCTTTCTCGGTTTATTGAACAAAAACAAAACAGCTAAGATGAAAAGTGTTTAGGTAAAAGTGGTTTATTTTTTCGTTGGCAACAACAACTTTTGTTTGAAACATTTTTTGATTTAGACGTCGAACGCCATAATCTGTGACTAAAAAAACTGGTGGAGATCAACAAATCTCCACTAGATTTTTTAGTTTCTAATTCAAAAACAAAAGAGCTGAGGTGAAAAGTTTTAAGGTAAAAGAGGTTTATTTTTTCGTTGGCTACAACTTTTGTTTCAAACATTTTTTGACTTATACGTCGAAAGCCATACTTAAATTCGTTTAATAAAAAAACATCTAATTATTTCTGGTGATTTTTAACACAAGACTTTTAGACATTTGATGGTATAATTAATATTGAATTACTGAAATAAGTATTTATTTTTAATATATTCGTAAATATACGGCAAACAATGTAAAATATTTATTTAATTAAAATACTTAGAAAATAACAATACAATAAATTTTATATTATTATTATTATTATAAAAACATTAAAAGTGCGATTTTTTTCGCAATCTACAACAAGTTAGTCTTACAAAGACTATATCAAACACTCATTGAAACAACTACTTCCCGGGCTAATACCCCGACGGACATTGAACTATACAACAAGTGTTTGCTGTTACATACAGTAACCTACTGCAAATGTAACAATTTGGGTCAAATTATTCAGGCCATCTATAGACGCGTTTCGAGATTTATCTCTCCTCAGTATAGCTTTGCCATTCCCTCTAAACAATTTGACACCTTAGACTGGCGGTCACGTTACCGTTCAAACATAAGTATAAATGAAATTGCCAATTCTTGGTTGCAGAATACTTCAAACATTAAAAGTGCGATTCTTTTCGCAATTTCATTTATACTTATGTTTGAACGGTAACGTGACCGCCAGTCTAAGGTGTCAAATTGTTTAGAGGGAATGGCAAAGCTATACTGAGGAGAGATAAATCTCGAAACGCGTCTATAGATGGCCTGAATAATTTGACCCAAATTGTTACATTTGCAGTAGGTTACTGTATGTAACAGCAAACACTTGTTGTATAGTTCAATGTCCGTCGGGGTATTAGCCCGGGAAGTAGTTGTTTCAATGAGTGTTTGATATAGTATTTGTAAGACTAATTTGTAGATTGCGAAAAGAATCGCACTTTTAATGTTTGAAGTATTCTGCAACCAAGAATTGGCAATTTCATTTATACTTATTATTATTATTATTATTATTATTATACCGGGTGTCCGTATTTCAACAGAATGTATGGGGATCTCGGTTATTTAAAGAGATAGAGAGTCGGTTAAATTGGGGCAAAGTTGCATAATTTAGGAACCAATAATAACCCAAAAACAAGTTTGAAATATCTTATTTCCTTAATGAGATATTGTCAAAAAACGTATTTTTTGAAAATTCGTTTTAATTTTTTTATTCAAAAACTATTAAATCCAGACATTTACAACTTTCACATTATAGGCACTTTTTAACGATAAATCTAGTAACATATTTTATTTTAAGACAACTATAACATTTACCTAGGGACCATAGCTAACTTTTGTTTTTCTTATGGGCGCCATTTTGGATTTTGATATTTTTTGGAAGAATATTGTTTACTGAATTCAATGATGTATCACACTTATAGTTTATTGTACATTTTATATGTAAAATTTTAATCTTTTGGTTTTTCAAAGAGTGCCTTGGAAACAGTTGAGTAACTCACTTATTTGGCAACTCCTAGGACCCATAATTTGCTTACATATCACCCCTGAAGACGGGCATCCGACGATACATACTTTAACAGTTGTGACATATTTTAAAGTAACGAGTGTCTTCCACTCCCAGACTAAGCATGAAGTAAAATTTCGAGTTTAGAAAAGCCCCGCGTAGAAAATTTGTCGAGGGTCGCGCAGCGACCCGAGACAAATTTTCACGAGGCTTTTCTAAACTCGAAATTTTACTTCATGCGCCACGCGTATAAACCATTGATTTGAAGTGTAGTTCAAAAAACAGACAAATACATCTTTAATCAGAGTAACACAGAAATTTAGTCTGTTATCAACGATGTTCAGTGCTCATAATAAATAATTAGGTTGTGAATATTTTTGTTAAAACAACTGATAACGATATTTATATGTTAATGTTTGTAAAAAAATAATAAAATCAAATTTATTCTTAAACGATTTGTATTCGTGATTCGAAAAAACAGGGTTCGAATCTTTGATTCGAATCATATTTATCTCTTACGAATCCTTTATTCGAGTATTCCTGATTGGAATCATATTAGGTGATTCGGATTCGTGATTCGAATCCTTTTAACGAGGATTCGTCCCAGCTCTGTTATTTAACCACACCTCGTATACTCCTAACAAGCGTTTCCACTCCTTGATTAAGCATAAAGTAAACTTTTGAGTTTGGAAAAGCCTCAAAATTTGTAAAGAATTGTGTGAAAACCATTTTTTTACAAAATCATATGTAAAAACTAAACATTTCTCAGTAATAATCAAAGTTGTTGTTATACAGGGTGTCCAAAAAAGGTGAGTGTAGTTTAAAGTAAAATAAATAAAAGATAAAAATCTTTGAAAAAAATTATTTATTGGTTTTTAAGTACATATAGTTAAAAAAATATTTATTAAAAATAATGTTGTCTAAATTTTTATCGTTTCGCTCCTGGCACTCATCTAATCTTGAAGAAAAATTTTTATTAAGGGATGACACATTGCTTGAGGAATTGATGCAGTTTCTGCTGCGATATTATCCTTTATTTGCGTCAATGTCCTTGGTTTATCGATGCACACCTTTTCTTAAAGGCGCCCCTATAAGAAATAGTCCAAAGGACCCACGTCTAGACTGCATGGTGGATACTTAACATCACATCTTGGCGAAATGAGTTTATTGGAGAATAGCTCGTTTAGTGCTTCAATTGAAGGGTTTGAAGTTTGAAGTCTCACCGTTTCTCCATCTGGTTGAAACCAAGTTTCAGCATTAAAGCCACCAAACTGTTGCAAAGATGGAGCTAGGAAATTCGTAAACATCCCGCACTATCGCTATGCACTCACCCTTTTTGAACACCCTGTATGTTTTTTCCTCTCATTAGTAGAAAAGTGGATTTCAATTGTGGGAAACTAGTGTGCGTGCACCTATTACATAAATTAATTAACACCGTATTCGATTCTGGTTCATAGTTCCATATACATCATCAAAACAGAATTCCATTTCCATACAATGCCCGCGGATCGGTTTTCCTTTATCGAAAACGCGATATCCTTTGTCCCGATCCGCCTTTACCGTGTAAAAAGCACCCGCCATTGTCCGTCCATCAAAACGCGAAAACGACATACAACAGCAGCAATCCAATAACCGCTGAAAACCGAAGGGGTTTTTGTGTGCACGCGGAGTTCATTCTACGCCTATTATGTCTCGTAACGGGAGATTTTCAATGTTTTGTTCGACGACATGAAGGGTTATTTGTTCTTCGAAAACGAGAGATTGATTTTATTTCAATATTTATACACTTGCAAAAAGAGAACAATGAAAGACTTAATTAACATATTTTATTAAATGTAAACGTGATTTGACTTAATCTCGTATTTTGGAAATCAAATATAACACAATTCTTGAGTTAAAAATAGATTAAATGAATTATACACTGCGGTTATACTGTTGGTCATTTGGAATTAAAGTTTCTCTATTGATACTAAGTACCTATAATTTGCGCCAAGTTCTTCATTGAGCCGTTGGTTGATCTGGAGTTTTTAACTTGTACAGAGTTCTCCACTAAATATTTACCAGACTAAATAAAGTTCGTAACTGAATTGTAATTGGATTGCCACCACCTGGACTTTTGTTAAATTTAATAAATTTAACAGAATTCTTCAGTATAGACGTGCCGATTCCTCCACTAAACACTCGATTGAACTAGACCATAGGTTCTCAGCGTGGGCGTTTGAGCTTTTTAGGGGGGCAGTAGAAGACCCAGCGAATATTAGGGGACGTTGTGATGGCACAGAGGGGGCGAAAACAAATATCTGGTTTCACAAACAGAGTTTAGCTCGTTCGTGGACGAAACAGTGACCTGTATATGCACTTTGTGCATTCTTGTCATTGACAGTGCCACTATAGAGCATTAGATGGCGTTAGCTATCGAATTTCTTAATAGTTTTCACATATTGGCCTAATATAGTCAGAAATGTTCAGTATTCCTCAGCACTGGGTCGGGACCACACTGGCGAGAACCTTGAAATCCGAAACGCGTCTGTGGGTATCCGGTTCCGGAATACTGAACACAAATTCAATTTCTGTATAAATTGTTAAATGATGTCAATTTCCAACTTTGGGGCGACGACTTGAATTGATTAGGACAAAAATAGCGTTGCTGCTTTTGTATTGAAACTGCTATTCTCAAAAAGAACTATCGGCAGACAGGAATTCAATAACTTCCCAAATTTATCAGCAGTATCATTCAAGAACGACGACTTGCTTGTTTACTGTAAACAATTGGAACACAGTGATTTCAAGGAATGATTCCAGGATATTTTAAACATGGACATACCAGACTGGGTTTTGGACCCTGTTTTAAATGTCAGCACAGCAGGATCATCCCAGTTAGAAGAAGAACTAAGCTGATTTCGCAACTTAACCCATAATTGTGGTCGATTGTTCAACGATTTCTGATAGCATTCCCATCGTCCTATTTAGTTGAACGTGAGTTTAGTGCTGTAGCAACGTTGGTAACAAAAAAACTGGGGCGCTCTAGAAAAAAAAAATCTTAAAGTGGGCGGTAGGAGAAATAAGGTTGAGAACCTATGAACTAGACTGTTTATTCTAACTGAATGGGATCACCTTTACACAATTGTTATCAACTTCGAGTCTAAATTAAAACTTTCACTTAAATTACGGTTTCTACTGAACTTATACAAACTCTGCATAAGTTTAGTAGAAAAGTTTTCCACTAAACTTATGCAGATTCTTTTACTGAACTATGTAGAGTCTACTGTGCTTATTCAGTCTTTTACTACAGTGGTCTTCGAACTTTTTTAATCAACTATCCTAATGCAGAAAAATAAATAATCTTCTACTAATTGAGCACTCATTATTGTAAGTTTTGGAAGATTCCACATATACTAAAAATGTTCCGAATATACAAAATAAATTACTTATTCGCAAGTACGAATACTTTTACTCAATATTCGCGAATAACAATACGAATTCAACTAATTTAAGCAGTGCCTGAACTTAGGCAGAGTGTTTTACTGAACTTATGCAGTCTTTTACTATACTTATGCATAACGTATACTAAACTTATGCAGAGCCTTCTACAGAACTTGAACAGCGTCTTCTACTGAACTTAGACAGCCTTCTACTAACCTTAGCAATAATTCTTGTTTATATATTTCTTGTATTATCATGATTCTACATTTAATGAAATATTTTTTTAATATAAGCAAAACTTACAATGTAAAATCATGATCATTAAAAAAAAATTATATATTAGATCCAGCTTAATATTTTCGAACAACTTGTATTATATGGATAATACTTATAAAACGTTGAAGAGAGGAATAACATCGTTATAAGAGCATATCAGCCCACGGGCCCTTTGTTCGCCGCGGATTCCTGGGTTGAGTCGACCGTCGTGGGCACCTGGACGGCCTTGGCTGAGCCCACGCGTGCCAACGTAACGCATTGATATTATTCGGGTGTGTTTGCGCGCGCGTTTTGGTTTGCACGCAGATATTATTACGATTAGGAACACTGCTCGTTGTCAAATCTATTACACGTTACATTAATCTTCGCGCTGGTCGCAAAATTATACAAAGGCGAAGGTCGGATTTCGAGCCAGTTTGGGACAGATGCCATTTTTGGTAAGACGGGAAGTTTTGATAGACGTATTAGCAATTTATATTATTTAGAGCCGCGATGAAGACAAATTCATCCCTGCTTTTCATGTTTCTATTTTGTTTACATAATTTCTGAGTAAAACATTGATTCATCGAAGTCAAAGATTTAAAAATATACAAATAATTTACATTTTAAATGTTACTTTAAAGAAGTTAAATTTCGAATTAAATAAGTCTAAAAATTTATATTTGCAGGGGCGCGCAAGCGAAGCGAGTCGCGCCCCGGCAAATCGAAATTTTTCTAAACTCGAAATTTTACTTCATGCGCCACCTGTATAAAACACCAATTTAAAGGAAATTTTAAAATATAGATCACTTATATAATTTAAAATTTCTGATTTCAATTTATGGAATTTGATGTGCCTGGGGCCGGCACTGGTATCCATCTTGACGCTCTTGGGCGCCAAATTCAAACTAAACCAATCATATTCTATGATGATTGACACGGGTCCTGTTATGTTATGTTAGGTTTTAGTGGCTGCACCGCCCAAGGTCCTGTTAATTTTATTTAGTTTGAATTTGGCGCCAAAAGGCGTCAAGATGGATGTCAGTTTGCGCTACTCTCTTGAATACAGGGACACTAGTAGTATAGTATACATAGCTCAATTTCCCATTTTTTTGCGTTATGCTATTTTGAAACCTAAACGATGATATGTTATACATTTTAGGTTACTTGATTTAGAATATACGTTTTAATTAACAATCCTTAATTTATATATTTAATCAAATTTATAAATCAAGTTAATACATTCTGATGAAACTATTTCCGGGAAACAATCGCAATTAATTTTCGAATCGCAATTAATATCATACTACTTCATAATTGTTAATTATTTCCATTTACACGAATTGCTGCACTGGGAAGCGGCGTGTTGCAATCGAAGAGGACCGTAAGGTCGCCGCCATTCAAGTGTGAAATGTGAGAAAAAGTTACCGTACAAAATAATAATAAAAAACCCCGAGTATTGTTTGTGTATGCACAGGGTGTCAATTAAGGATGCATAAAATTATCGCGCTGTGGCGATAAAAAATTACGGCCGGAATTTACGAGCGAAAAGCTGAATTGGTGTCGGAGGACGTGTGATTATTTAATAATAATATGATGTGTGTATTATGGGTGAATAATAATAATAATAATAATAATTTTATTTTGCTATGAAATAATATCGAATGTTAGTACCATCGGTGGACACAAAATGTTGGGACAAATCGAAAGTTGGGTAATGTCAAATATAAGGTTAAGTCAGGTTTTTTTTAAAGGAAGGTTATAATATGGAGTGACCATAAAAATATGCAAATGAAAGAAAAAGGAAGGTCCAAAGTTTGACACATACTAAATAAATTTTACGTTTCCCAACATTTTGTTTCCACCGATGGTACATGAATTTCCACGTGTGAACACTGTATTAGGGCCATATTATTTTCGATTGAAGTTTTTCTTTTTTTTCTGCTGTGTTATATCATACGATAATGTAAAACATGATTTAGAGCAGGCTTTGAATTTCAAATTAGATGGCACACTGACTGTTAACATATAGTTTACCATAACCTCAAATTGATTCCATCATTTAATTAGCATTCTGGCGAACCGCACAAAAAAATGCCGCCTACTCTAAATCATAGTTCGTACACTAATAAGCATGAAGCTAAGGTAAATTGTATATCCTTTTTTTCTGTGTTGAAGTTTTCCGTAGAAATTCATAATTTTAACATAATTAAGGGTAATGCATTTCAGTTTTATTTTGTTAAGTTGCGGAAACTTTTCTCCAGTTCGCAAATTAAGGACGAATTTCTCTGGAAATCGATCAAGGCCATCGCGCACTTCGAGTAAAACCGCCCACTGATGAGTGCTAATTGCCACGCAAATTGCGCCCAGGAATCGTTACATTTCCTCTAAAATCATCACCGAACAAAGTGCGAAACTTTCGTTCGTGTCGGGGAAAAATGGTGCTCCTTCCTAATGGCGTTTTAAGAAGTTTGAAAAGGGAGATTTTCCGGCCGACGACACATTTTTTCATCCTCCCGAAAACAAATAATATTCAATAAAAAAAAAGAAAGTGACATCTCTCATAAAAAAGACGATTTTAGTGTAGTTTGTTAATAATGCAGGATGTGATATTTCTCATCACATCCTTTATTATTAATAAGTATTTTTTAAGTATGCTTGATTTATTTTACTTTTTGATTCTTATTAAAGTACTATCGAATAATTGAATTTGCTGGTACTAAGATTAGTTGCATTAACATTTGATCTTCGAATCAACCGCGGCCTATTGAAAGGGCCTAGTTAAAAATGTTATTTTAGATGGATATACGAAAATTGGACACGAACATAAGGACGCGCGACTTTTGGACGCGGTCATTTGGACGCACGATTTTTGGACGCGGCGACAATTGGACGCGACGACATTTGGACGCGTAATATTTGGACGCGCGACATTTGGAAGCTGTCGCCTCGTGCAGCTTTTAGTGGAGATAGCTTTAATACTTCGTAGTGTCCCTATATAAAAGAGAGTAAACTAAATTTTCAGGCTTTTCTAAACTCGAACTTTTACTTCATGCTTAATCTGGGATTGGAAACACTCGTTAGAAGGTTCAAATTTCTAAGAAAATAATTTATCTCAACGCATCTACTTAAAATATTAAGCCAATTTATTTAATAAAATCAACGATTTCGGAAGAACGTCTTTGAAACAATTGCAAAAAATCAACAAATTATCAAATCAACATTAAATTCATAGAATCTACACAGAAATGAATGAACTTTAATTGGCCATAATTGAAATTTAAATATCGATTTGTGCGCTAAATGTGTTAAGTGCAGTTTTGGGCTAAAATGAGTTAAGTGTGCCATCTCATACATAAAGTTCAGATGTATGAGATGGGACACTCAACTCATTTTTGCCAAAAACTGCACTTAATAATTTGTGCGCTAAGCCATCGAGATCTTCGCTGGATATTCCAAAATATCAAACCAAAGTTGAAATTTGATTTGATACAAATTTATTTTAAGACAGCTCGGCTGTCAATTTTGGCTTAAACATCGCTTGAACTTCATAGTCACTATTCAACGTCATATAAGATAACAGAACATTCAAATTAAGAGGGGGCAAGTCACTTGAACTTCTTATGTCATTTCCTAACGTCATATAAGATGGCGGAACATTTAAATTGGTTAAACTACTCCGAATCTAAAGAGAATATTACTTCGATGTATTGCTTTCTGTCTTTCACACGTCAAGAGTGATCATTATATAATAAAATGGTGAAAATAGAATCATTATATGAACTTTTATTTCCATATAAATCATAAATTACTTTATGTCGAAATAGACCTCTAAACAAACAATATTTCTGCGTTAAATAAAACAGTTAAAAAAAATCTGTTTCCGCTATTTTGTTAAGAAAGGTTCAATGCATATCTTTGCAAAAGAAAATTTGTAAAATATTATCTTACAACAACGCTGGAACCGAAGTCCCAACATACAAATTTTACATGGCCTAACCCCCACCCCCTCTTAATAGCGTATTTTTTTATTAGTTCCATTCATTTTGAATAATTTCTGATCAAATAAGTTTCTGATTGCTGTGTAACGAGGGTTTCCACTCCTAGGTTAAGCATGAAGTAAAATTTCGAGTTTAGAAAAGCCTGAAAATTTGGATTTGCCGGGGCGCGCGATCGAAGCGAGTCGCGCTTCGGCAAATCCGAATTTTCAGGCTTTTCTAAACTCGAAATTTTACTTCATGCGCCACGCGTATAAAACTGATTTCAAGTAAAGTTCAAAATATATTTAACTTGATTTTATGTTTAATCTCACATAAATTAATTTTACAAATGTTTATTGCACCAAACCAAATCTTACGCTTTCAAAATTTGAGCAATTTTCCTTGTATAAAACTCTTATGATTCTTAAGATGTTTTTTTAATAACGACTGTACAAACATGTCTTATCAACAAAGCATTTGCTTTCACTTTATAGAACGAAAAACGTGAATTGTAAGCTGTAACTGATAATTTCAAGAGCCACCGTTCCTTAAAATGTGTTTTTTTCTAATCGATGTGTTCGTTGTAAGCAACATCAATGTTTTTTCTTTCTATACTTTATTCTACGGAACGATTATTTTGCGCCACCGTTCCTAGAATTGTGTTTATTTTAATTGGTGTGTCCGTTGTAAGCAACATCAATGCTTTTTTGTATACTTTATTCTACGGAACGATTATTTTGTTCGTTATATCCAATTGTACATTATAGCCGGTGTCGTTATAAACGATGTTGACTGTATTATCCTTTTTTTTAAACGTCTTCCCAAAATTCCATCTAATTTTAAATTTAATTATAAAAACTCGCAACATTCCGTAAACTGTAAATCCAATAAGACTCCCAATTCACACTAACAAACCCCCAAAATCAAATTAAAGAAAAAACTTCTCAACACACTTACTTTCCTTTCCAACTCTTTCATTACGTCTTCCCCCCTTTCTGCGGTGAAATTTAGTGTTATTATTTTTTTTGTGCGTCCTTTGTCTGTAATTTCGTCTTTTATTCGCCGAGACCGTCACATGATTTACGACTCGACTTGGAGCGAACTAATCTCTCCTTCCAGCCGAGTTGGAAGTTTAACTGTCCTGGGGATTATTGCCGTTTTACTTAAACGCCGGACCGAAATCCGTTCGGCACAAAGGAATTTAAATATATACAATCACTCCAGAATCCGCGGAAGTGGGAGATTCAGAGGTTTAAATCTTGTTTAATCAGTGATTAGATAAATTTCAACAGATAGAATTCAAAAGCTTTGTTGATTTTAAGATAATTTCAGTAGGTCCACTACGTCTTGCCTTTCCTTGGTATCTCTTCCCCAATAGAACTGAAGAAGTATTTCTAATACAATCCACTATTTATTTATTTTGTATAATATATAACGTAATTAGTTAAGTTATTCCTTTATTCCTTTTACTTCACTTTTTATTTTAATTCTATATGTACATTTCGGGTACAATGTACCCTTTATCAATAGAAAAAACTAATTAGTTTTTTCTATTGATAAAGGGTACATTGTACCCGAAATGTACATATAGAATTAAAATAAAAAGTGAAGTAAAAGGAATAAAGGAATAACTTAACTAATTACCATTAAACTAACCTTCACGTAACTCAAACAAGAATATCTTAAATATATAACGTATTTATTATAAGATATTATCTTTTATAATACAGTTAAAAAAGTACCACGATCTCTTCTCCAATGAATTTAAATAAGTAGGGAAGAATGGAGAGTTCAGACGGGTTTTGTTTTTGAGCCAGAACTACCATCGAAATAGATATTTTGCGCATTTGAAAGGTAGAATCTATAGTACACCTAATAACGCAACTATTAGCTTAAGCAATTCATTAGAATTATAAGGGTTTAAGTATTTTTCGATGCTTGTTAGAAAGATGCATTGTTTGAGTTTACAAAAATTGGTGGAAAATTGTAAGACATGACTAAAAATAGCAGAAAATTACACATTTTAATATTTATTCTTAATTTAAGTTGTAAAGAATAAAAATGCTAATTTTCATGGAAAATATGTTGAAAAATCAAAGTACAGTTAGCCAATCTCTATATAAAATTTGGTACCGCGTTTTGATGCTGCATCGAGAAGTGAGACGAAGTGAGTCGTCTGTCTTACTCTTACCCCATATCCTGACTATAAACCCTCCTTTTCGCCTCGATTTCCAGTTCTCCCATATGCATTGGCTTCCCTTGGTACTTACTAGTAAATAAATACACAACAAACAGACGCAACTAATAAACAAAAAACATACAGGCAATTTAAGAAAAAACAATTTTAACACAATTCTAATAGCCAACTTAAATCCATTCTCTCCCCTAACTACGCTTAACTGCTCTCCCACTCGTTATTTCTTTGCACACCCCTATGCCTTTTCTACTCTCACACAGGCTTCCATTGCTCTTTCTTGTCTATCATTAACATCTTGCACTCAGTCTCCCAATGCTCCCAAACATCTAATTCTTCGCTACAAAACAAACACTTCACATACTCCTCTTCCAAATCCAAATCCTTGCCCTCTTCTTCCCTTATTTACGAATCTCAGAATCGCCTGTATCCGGATATCCTCCTCTTCCAGGACCTTGAAATAGAGCGGAGTTCCTTCAGACAGAGTCGACTATTGGCTTTTCTTTGAAATTCTACATCTTCTAGCCTCTCTGCCACTTCTGCTTCTAGTTTTTCTCTCCGCGCTAGTTTTGTTTTTACCAATATCACCTACGATCCTACTCTTTCATACAGTTTACCTCTTGTTTGCATCCACTATAATGCCTTCTCTGTAGAGAATGTGTTATAACACATCAACCATCCTTCTTTCACCAGTATTGGATTCTCTAATTCACTTATTTTTCTTTCAAATTTCATGACTCTCTTTGCAGCTTTCCATTTTACTGACATTCTATTACATTCTTGCAGTACAACATAGCCCGACATCGTCCTGCCTAGACTAATTCTCTTACTTTTTTCTTTGCTGCCCTACACCCTTTATCGAACCAATTTGGTCCCCCTTGTTTTTCCTTTCTTTCCTTTTTGTCGTTGCATTTTTGACCTTTTCTCTTATTTGTTCAAGTGTCTTCAGACCGTCGAAATTTGCTATCTTCATTTTTTAGGTGTATGCTTCTCTAGCTTTTCTTGGCCAGCACCATTCTGCAGAACCTTCCTCCTCCCTCTTCGAGCCTGACCTCACTTTTATTGTCACCAGAAAGTGATCAGAGCCAATTCCATTTCCACTTCAAACTGCAATACCTCGTACCTGTTTTTATCTCCAAACAAAACATAATCTATAACTGAAGTGCACCTAGGTCCAACGTAAGTTAATTCCCCATCACGGAAAAATACGATTTTGCAGAAACAGTTAAAATTATGAACGAATAATGCCATTTCAACTTTAAACTGCAATATCTCGTCTCTGCTTTCATCTCCAACCAAAACATAATCTATGACTAAAGTGCACCTAGGTTCCACGTAAGTTAATTCCCCATCATGGAAAAATACGATTTTGCAGAAACAGTTAAAAATATGCACGAATAATGCTAAATTCGTACGAAAGATGCGAACTCAGGTTAAAAAACGTCAAAAATTATTGGCACACTATTTATAAACTTTGTCTTACAACAACAACCTATAATGGCTGCATACTCATCGAAATATTGAATCTTCATGCAAAATTCCGTTTGTGTATTGAAAAGTAATACACCGATAATAATTTTGTACTCGTAATTTTTACCTTTGTAATCATATCTAAAAAGTAAGTGAAAACACAACAAACACTAGAGGTTGAAAACACTTTTTATACGCAATTGGAAAACATAATATGGAAAGACGCTTAGAATGCACGAGTGTTTAGGTAAAACTGAGATCATGGCGAGCAAAGAAATAACACTTGTTAGAACATTCAAAACTTTACCAATATAGCAGATATTGACGTAACTCGTAACTCTTCATGTCTCACAATTTCCCACTCTCCCCTATTTATTATGAATTTAAATAAGTAATTCTTATAAAGAACTACAAGAGCAATAAAATGAATCAAATATTGTAGGAGTAATAAAAAGGTCAAAGATTAAGGTGGGTTTACCACATAATATAGGAATAAAAAGAAGACCAAAAGCGAGATGTAAGGACCGGGGTTGTTATGTTTAAAACACGTTGTTTTAAAACAATGTTTTAAACATGTTTAAAACAGCCGCCGTGTTTTAAACAGGTTTGATTTAAACATGTTTTAAATCTTAAATTTGTCTAAAATATGTCTTAGACGTTAAATTTGTTTAAAACGTTTTTCACTATTCATTTTCATTAAGATGTTTTGTTTACATTTTTAAATATTAACTAAATTGTTGAAGATATTTCAAATTACATTATTAAACATAACATTTTATTACAATAAAATATCACAACTGCGTGTGCGTACACTGTAAATTTTACGACATTCGTTGGTTTTTAAAAAAAATCCAATTTGAATCTTTAAACGAGGGTTTTCCACTCCCAGACTAAGCATGAAGTAAAATTTCGAGTTTAGAAAAGCCTGAAAATTTGGATTGGCCGCGCAGCAAAGCGGAGCGGCCAATCCAAATTAGGCTTTTCTAAACTCGAAATTTTACTTCATGCGCCACACGTATAAAACACTAAAATATCGTAAAGTTTAAAATATACGACTTTAGCAATCTAATATGTAGATATGAATAAAGCGTGGGTCAAATTCTGCGCTGAACAAATTGTTTAAAACAGTGATTGTAGACAACCCCATAACTCTAAAGGTTATTCGGTTGTCTATAATCGTTGTTGTATGTGTGTGATTTTTTAACTTCCCCGTAAATCAGAATTTTTAAGCGTGGCGCATGAAGTAAAATTTCGAGTTTAGAAAAGCCTAATTTGGATTGGCCGCTCCGCTTCGCTACGCGGCCAATCCAAATTCTTAGGCTTTTCTAAACTCGAAATTTTACTTCATGCTTAGTCTGGGAGTGGAAAACACTCGTTAAAAGCCTCAAATAAACCGCTTTGAAACAACGAATGCCCGCAAATTAAAAAAACGCCGATATTATCGGGATATGTCTACTCAAAAGAAAAATGCACTGTATATTCTGTTTTAAACACGTTTTAAACGTGTTTTAAACATGTTTTAAACCAGTTTTAAACATGTTTTTAATTAAGATAAATTCAAATTCAAAACTATTTGAATTAGAGAAAATAAGCTTTAGCTTCTTATAGTTTGCACACTTTAAACATTATATATAAAATTACGAAAATGTTATTCGTGAAAATGCAACCAATGTCTTAATTAGTAAAACAACTTAAGACATAGGTATTTGATTGAAATTCACTTGGTTTGTTTTACTAATAAATTGTTTTATTTTCAACTAGTTTCGGCTTAATGCCATTTTCAAGAATTCTTGAATTCCTGAAAATGGCATTAAGCCGAAACTAGTTGAAAATAAAACAATTCATTAGTAAAACAAACCAAGTGAATTTCAATCAAATACCCATATATTAATAGAAATTTTTTACCAAGTGATCAATGAGAAACAAGTTAACAACTTAAGACGATAAATATCTATTGAAACAACTACTTCCCGTGCAAATACACCTCCGGATGTTGAATTATACAATGAAATATTTAAAATCTTATTTAATTTGATTTGTTACAACGCTCTATTAAAGTATATGTAGAGTTTAGGTCAAATTCTCTTCAAACCAACCAACAAATACAAAATTAAAATAAAAGGAGAAATAACAAAAAATCAGAAGTGAAAGGACTTGGATTAAAACTAATGTCTTAGGCCATCTATAGACGCGTTTCGAGATTTATCTCTCTTCAGTATAGCTTGGCTTATGACGTTTTAAAAAAAAATTAGGAATAAAATTAAAATAAACTTACTTGGAAAAAGTGTTGTGTGTGGAATGAACAGTTACACAAAAGGTGTATTTGCACAGGAAGTAGTTGTTTCAATGGATATTTATCGTCTTAAGTTGTCTTAATAATTAAGACATTGTTTGGGTTTTTACGAATAACATTTTCGTAATTTTATATATTATGTTTTTAATTGTTAATGTATTAAACGCTGTTTCAATAGAAAAAACATGTTTTGTAAAAAAACTTTTTGTTTTAATTAAAATGGAAAAAAAACGTTTTTTTAAACAACCCTGTTAAAAAGAGAAAACACAACTAACACTAAATGTCGAAAACACTTTTCAGACGCATTTGGAAAACATAATATGAAAAAATGCTTAAAATGCACGAGTGCTTATGTAAAACTGAGATCATGGCGAGCAAAGAAATTGCACTTGTTGGAACATTCAAAACTTTACTTATACAGTCTCTTTGATTTATTGTGACACAGCACATATGTCCGTTATTAGTACAGATAGAAAAAAAAGTTAGAGACAAAAGTTTTAGTATTTTTTATGATCTATTCAATCGTAATGTCAGAAAAACAGTTGAAAATCAAATAAACACGTGAAAGCTATTAGTTTCATTTTCTTTAATGGAACACCCTGTATATTTTGTTTATTTCAAATAGGCATTAATATTAGCCTTATAATGATACCACATAAATACCCCTTTATTAAAGAAATATTGCCAATAAATGAAATTTATCAGTTGACATGAATAACTATTTAAAGTGTCTGTTCAAAGTGACGTCCGTTGTTTGCAATACATTCTTTACATCTCTTCATTAAATTTCGTCGTGCTTTTTGCAACATCCGTGGTGTTATTTGGCCACATGCCATACGAATACGATTTTTCAGATCGTCTAGATTTTCTGGACGAGTAACATAAACTTTTTGCTTTAAAAATCCCCAAATAAAAAAATCTAAAATAGACAGATCTGGCGATCTTGCTGGCCAGTTTATGGGGCCACCATTTGCAATCAATTTCAAACCAAACTTTCTTTCCAAAATATCTTTGACATTTCTTGCGTTATGGGGAGGAGCTCCATCTTGTTGGAACCACATATCTCGACGTATTTCTAGGGGGATATCATCTAAATAATCTTCAAATTCTATCGTAATAAAGTTGGCATATCGCTCCGCATTCAACGTTCCTTGATAAAAAAATGGTCCTATTATGGTATCACCTAACACACCAAGCCACACATTAACTGCAAATCTTTGTTGGAATCTGCATTCTCGAATTTGACGTGGATTCTCAGTATCCCAGTAATGGTCGTTTTTTCGGTTGGAGATTCCGTTGTTGTTGAAATTTGATTCATCACTCCAAAGAATTAAATTTAATAAATGTTGATTGTTGGTAAGCCAATTACAGAATACTATCCTCCTGTCAGAATCACCATCTCTTAAACCTTGTACTAACTTAATTTTATATGGTCTCATTTTATGTTTTCTCAGAATAGAAAATATTTTATGCATACTTATTCCTAAGTCAGCCACTGCTTCGCGTATTGAATTACGTGGATGTGCTCTAAAATAGGCCAATATCAATACTTCATTATTATCTTCTCTTTCTTGTCTTCTCCTTCGTAATTTATTATTAAAACACCCATTTCTCCGTAAATTTTGTTCAAGTCTTGCAAAAGTGCAATAATGTGGTTGTCTTCTTTCTGGATACATGTTTCCATAAGTGATACTAGCATTTCTAGAATTATCGTTGCATCTAACGAAGACCTTTAGCATATCCATTTTTTCATCATTAGAATAGTAATTATCACCCATCTCTAAAGATTTGAATCAACAACACGCAAGACGGGAAGTTACTACACCACTTTGACATTAAAACGTTAACAAATTGTTTTATGTCAATTGTTATTCATGGCAACTGATTTTTATATTTATTGTATTGCATACGTCGATTTTTTAAAAAAGTTAAATTTAAAATTCAAACGAGTGTTGTCCACTCCCAGACTAAGCATGAAGTAAAATTTCGAGTTTAGAAAAGCCCCGCGTAGAAAATTTGTCGAGGGTCGCGCAGCGACCCGAGACAAATTTTCACGGGGCTTTTCTAAACTCGAAATTTTACTTCATGCGCCACGCGTATAAATCACTGATTTAAAGTGAAGTTAAAAACGCACTGAAAATCAACCCAACTTCGATATTTTTTCAAAATTGGATGTTTTCTTTCCTATCCATGCTGTAAACCTTAAGATATTCGTTTTCTTGTAAATAAACTTCGAGTCTCTGTAGTCCTTCGGTCCCCGAAGACCATGATTGGTCCTTCGAGCTGTAGCCTTTGTAAAATGGCAATAAACTTAGTAATCTAGAGTGATCCTTTAATTTGAAACTTTTAAGAACGAGTGTTGTCAACTCCCAGACTAAGCATAAAGTAAAAATTCGAGTTTAGAAAAGCCCCGCGTAGAAAATTTGTCGAGGGTCGCGCAGCGACCCGAGACAAATTTTCACGGGGCTTTTCTAAACTCGAAATTTTACTTCATGCGCCACGCGTATAAAACACAGATTTAAAATGAAGTTCAATAACACATATATCATCATTAATTAAAATCATTATATAATCAGATATTTAGTCGGTAAATGTACATTTTTGTTAATAGAAACTGATGGAATAAAATGTTACTGGTTGCAAATAATAGATTCAAATTTATTTTTAAAGGATTTGTATCCGTGATTCAAAAATGAGGATTCGAATCTTTGATTCGAATCATATTTTTCACTTACGAATCCTTTATTCGAGTATTCGTGATTCGAATCATATTAGGTGATTCGGATTCGTGATTCGAATCCTGTTTTTGAGGGTTCATCCCAGCTCTGCCGTACAAGATATGTAAAATGTTTCATTGTCAATTGTATCGCGTCTAGCCGAAGTCGATGATGCTTTGTTTGCACAAGGCCAATAAAAAAGCGGCTATTTGAGGCGATTTGTTGGACGACAAAAATGGGTGGCCTTATCCGGCCGCGGATCGGGCCGCGTAAACCATGGGACAGGATTGTTATGGAGCTTGAATTATCCGCTCTTTGATGCGTTCGGAACGCTGCAGCTCTCGGAGTAACGGGGATTTTAACTGCGATAGGGAATTGCGCGAATAAATTTCACTCGCGCAGCAAAACGCGATTAATTATAATCGTGAAATGAAAACGCGCATGAAATTAAACGAACGAAGAATAAATAAAGAACGTCTATTGAAAAAATGTTCAATTGAAATTTTCTTGGTTTGTTTGTTTCACCAAGGAATTATTTTATTTTTAACAAGTTTCGGCTTAATGCTTCATAATAGCATCAGCCGAATCTAGTTAAAAATACAATTGTATCTTATTTATGCCTCTGACGAATGTAAACTTTATTGTACTGTACATGAAAATAAATTGAAATTGAAAATTGAATAATTTATTAGTGAAACATACCAAGTGAATTTCAATTAAAAACCTATGTAGAGAATATTCTTTTAAGTATACACATCCCAATTATGTGCTGTAAATTTTGAGATATTCGTTGTTTTTTTAATAGGGTTCAATTTGAAGCTTTAAACGAGTATTTTCCCACCCAAGTTAAGCATAAAGTAAAATTTCGAGTTTAGAAAAGCCTGAAAATTTGGTTTGGTCGCGTAGCGCTACGCGTCTTTGTTTAAAATCGCGCACGCTATTAAAACTCAATGTACGTACGTACGAACGCGAAAGATCATATAAAAAAACTAGCCTACAGATACACACACGTACAAAGAGTTATGTGTGTGCAACAAAAAAACTCTTCGCATGGGCGTACCTCCAGAAGAATCCCATTAAACCCGCCGGCCAAGGTCGCCGCAGAAAAACCCAACCCCCAGAGGTCACTGCGGGAGGGCGGAGGTTTCAATTATTTTTAATGAAAACCCACTCGTAATTAATTTTAATTACGCTCCATTCAAATAAACCCGAAGAACTCTGAAAACGAGTTCTGCGTTCCGTAAACGCGTCCCCCTTGCTTGCGCAGGACGACTCATTACGTACAGCGAGAATGAAAGAAACCGTCGTCGGTCTTTTTGCTGGTCTGTCTTCAAGAGGATTTCTTTTTGTGCTAGAGAATATTTTTATATAGTCTCTTGATGTATTTCTGCGATTGTGCTTTTAATTTTTTGTTCATCTGCTCTCTTGAAGTATTTGAATGACGCTGGACATTTTTGAAATTCAAGTTTTCGAATATTTATCCATAAATATATTCAAATATTCGAATTGTTCCAATTCAAATATATTGATATTCTAATATCGCTACGTTCGTTAACCTGTGTTTAAAATTGGCTCCGTATAAATTGTGTTTTTAATCAAAATATTTTTAAAGTATAAATATTGTATAATATTAAAACACTTAACTTTGTTTTACCACTTTAATTAACTTTTTACAGTGACTATAGTTTCGACTACAAGCTAGTCATTATCAAACTCAGTACCTAAAATACATTGTACATTGTTTTTATAATACAGCATCAAAGAGGGGAGTATACATTATGTCGGTCTGGTCGTTGATGAGGGGAATTTCCAGATTAGCTTTCAACTTGTGAATTTCCAGCGCTTCCAGTAAATCCATTTTTCGGCCTTTGTCCGACAAATGGATTGCGGAAAGCATGCTGTCTTTTGTGCAGGTGTGGTTGTTTTCTATTAGATGAGTTGCAAAAGTGGACTTGTTATTCTTTAAACGGACTGAATTTAAATGCTCTTTTAATCTTATTTCAAAATTTCTACCAGACTGACCAATGTATGATCCTTTACATGTTTCGCAAGTTAATTTGTAAATACCTGATTTTTTGTTTCTATTTATAATTGTTTTTGGATTATGAATAATATTTGCTATTTTAGAAAATGGTTTAAAAACTACGTTGACGTTACACTTTTCAAGGGTTCTTTTAATTTGGTTGCTAATGTTTCCGAAATATGTTATTGGATAAAATTTATTTTTATTTATTTTATTTGTTGCATAAATCAAGTTTTGAATTTGTTTTACAAACGTCGGGTTATACCAAAAGTAAACACCAGAACTCTCTTATTTTAAATGGAATGCTATATTGTTTTATTGCGTATTTGGATTCTGAATAAAATTCTATGAAAAAAATCATCAAGTAACATAAACTCTAAATATAACCATACTCGACATATTTGACATTTGGTTAAAGCTTCGTGCTTTTTCATAATTCACTTAAAAATACGTATCTCCGAATAAATAAAAATCGTAGGGATGCCATGTTGGCTATAAAAAGTTAATACCTGAAGGTACCGAATCGTGATATATTATTGGAATAATAAAATACAGAGTGTTCAAAATATCACCCCACATTTAGTCAACTTTAAATAAACAAATCTTGATTTTTTCAAACGGAACACCCTGTATATATTGACATATTCTGACTTTTATTTAAATGAAACTATTGAAAATAAGACGATTTGAAATTAATGTTTTAGGTGAACTTAATGCAAATAAATGTTACTGAATAAAATTATGGAAATATTTTGCAAGTCTCGATCAAATTTGTAAATTACTAATAATCAATACGGATAATTTCAGTATATTTTACCTGAATTTGATTAAATTCCTTTACACAAAAAAAAATAATCAAGAGCAATACTGTGTAAAATTATGAACATTTAAATTACCAAATACTAAAGTGACTAAAGAGGGCTTTGAATACTTTTTTCGAACGACTCTATAATTAAGCTGCAATTAGCGAGTGATTACTAACTAATAAAACTCCACTTCATTTTTTAGTTCCTTGAACAAAAACAATAGAACTGAGGTGATAATTGTTTGTACAAAAGTTGTGTATTTTTTCATTAGCTACAATTTTTATTTGAAACATTTTTTTATTAAGTTGATATGTTTCTATACAGTCTGTTTGATTTATTGTGACACAGCACATATGTCCGTTATTAGTACAGATAGAAAAAAAAGTTAATGACAAAAGTTTTAGTATTTTTTATGATCTATTAAATCGTAATGTCAGAAAAACAGTTGAAAATCAAATAAACACGTGAAAGCTATTAGTTTTATTTTCTTTAATGGAACACCCATTAAAGAAAATAAAACTAATAGCTTTCACGTGTTTATTTGATTTTCAACTGTTTTTCTGACATTACGATTTAATAGATCATAAAAAATACTAAAACTTTTGTCTTTAACTTTTTTTTCTATCTGTACTAATAACGGACATATGTGCTGTGTCACAATAAATCAAACAGACTGTATAGAAACATATCAACTTAATAAAAAAATGTTTCAAATAAAAATTGTAGCTAATGAAAAAATACACAACTTTTGTACAAACAATTATCACCTCAGTTCTATTGTTTTTGTTCAAGGAACTACAAAATGAAGTGGAGTGTATACGAATACGATTTTTCAAATCGTCTAGATTTTCTGGACGAGTAACATAAACTTTTTGCTTTAAAAATCCCCACATAAAAAAATCTAAAATAGACAGAACTGGCGATCTTGCTGACCAGTTTATGGGGCCACCATTTGCAATCAATTTCAAACCAAACTTTCTTTCCAAAATATCTTTGACATTTCTTGCGTTATGGGGAGGAGCTCCATCTTGTTGGAACCACATATCTCGACGTATTTCTAGGGGGATATCATCTAAATAATCTTCAAATTCTATCGTAAGAAAGTTGGCATATCGCTCCGCATTCAACGTTCCTTGATAAAAATAAATGGTCCTATTATGGTATCACCTAACACACCAAGCCACACATTAGCTGCAAATCTTTGTTGGAATCTGCATTCTCGAATTTGACGTGGATTCTCAGTAATGGTCGTTTTTTCGGTTGGAGATTCCGTTGTTGTTGAAATTTGATTCATCACTCCAAAGAATTAAATTTAATAAATGTTGATTGTTGCTAAGCCAATTACAGAATACTATCCTCCTGTCAGAACCACCATCTCTTAAACCTTGTACTAACTTAATTTTATATGGTCTCATTTTATGTTTTTTCAGAATAGAAAATATTTTATGCATACTTATTCCTAAGTCAGCCACTGCTTCGCGTATTGAATTACGTGGATGTGCTCTAAAATAGGCCAATATCAATACTTCATTATTATCTTCTCTTTCTTGTCTTCTCCTTCGTAATTTATTATTAAAACACCCATGTCTCCGTAAATTTTGTTCAAGTCTTGCAAAAGTACGATAATGTGGTTTCTTCTTTCTGGATACATGTTTCCATAAGTGATACTAGCTTCTCTAGAATTATCGTTCCATCTATCGAAGACCTTTAGCATATCCATTTTTTCATCATTAGAATAGTAATTATCACCCATCTCTAAAGAATTGAATAAACAACACGCAAAACGGGAAGTTACTACACCACTTTGACATTAAAGCGTTAACAAATTGTTTTATGTCAATTGTTATCCATGGCAACTGATAAATTTCATTTATTTGCAATTGTCGCGTTATTTGTATAATGAAGGGGTACTTATGTGGTATCATTATAAAGCTAAGGTTATTACCTATTTGAAATAAACAAAATATACAGGGTGTTCCATTAAAGAAAATGAAGCTAATAGCTTTCACGTGTTTATTTGATATTCAATTGTTTTTCTGACAATGCTACTGAATAGATCATGAAAAATACTAAAACTATTGTCGTTAACTTTTGTTTCTATCTGTACTAATAACGGACGTATGTGCTGTGTCACAATAAATCAAACAGACTGTATAGTTTGAACTGCAGTGGAAATCAGTGTTTAAAATGCGTGGCGCATGAAGTAAAATTTTGAATTTAGAAAAGCCCTAAGCAAAATTTTGCTCAGGGCTTTTCTAAACTCAAAATTTTACTTCATGCTTAGCCTGGGAGTGGAAGACACTTGTTCGTAATTATCGAAATTCTATCAAAATAAAAGAACGGAGTTAGCTACAACTTTTGTTTGCATTTTTTTTTTATTGAGTCAATAATTAAGATGCAAAATCTCTTATAGACATTTTAGCCTCTAGATCATAAACAAAAAAGCTGAGGTGAACATTTTTTTGCTAGCTACAACTTTTCTAAAAATAAATGATTGATTGTTTCAATAACAAAACAGCAATTAATGATTGGCTGTCAAATAAAAATCTCTAGACTTTTTAATTTCTATAACATAAACAAAAGAGCTGATGTGAAAATTGTTTATACAAAAGTTGTTTGTTTGTTCATTATCTACAACTTTTATTTGGTTAAGTAAATAATTAAGCTGCAATTGGTGAGTGATTACCAATTATTTATTATTATTTTCACTAATTTCATTTAAATAAGTATATCTTAATAACAAAAGAAAATAGGTATAGAGAATGCTATCACAAATCAACGCAGAATTGAATTTCACGTCGATATATGTAAAAATATACAGGGTATTTTGTATTTGAAAAAAAAATGACAATTAATAGTTTAAAGTTGACTTAATTGTCAAACATTTTATTATTTTCACTAGTTTCATTTGAATAAAAATATCTTAGAAACAAAAGAAGAAAGATATAGGGAATGCTAACACAAATCAACGCAGAATTCAATTTCAAAATTGACTAAATTTTGAAACCTCTTATAATTTTTAGTAGTTTCATTTAAATAAAAATATCTTCGAAACAAAATAAGATAGGTATAGGGAATGCTAATACAGATCAATGCAGAATTGAATTCTGCGCCGGAGTATGTAAAAATATACAGGATGTTCCGTTTAAAAAAACCGAGATTTATAGGTTTAAGTTGACTAAATATGATATGAAATTTTGAACACTATAAATTATTATTTAAATGAATCACAATTAGATACCTTCGCGTATTGGTATTTATAGCCAACAATCCATCCCTTCGACTTTATTTTGTTCAGAGATATGAATTTTAAAATAAAAGCACTACATTTTTGTATATAACGTCAAATATCTCGAAAACGGTTACATTTTAGAGGTTACGTTATGATTTTTTGTACAGAATTGTATGTATAGTCAAAATTTGAAATAAAAAATATAGCATTCCGTTTAAAATAAGGAAGTTGGCTTCCGGTATAACCGGAAGTTGTATAATTTTGAAAAGACCGTACACGATTACACAAACCTTGAAGTCTCATTACAATATTTTAATAGTTTTAATGTGCGGTTTCGGTGGGACACCCTGTATATACGAGGGGTGATAAAAAATTAAATAACACAATAAAACACTTTTAACTTTGTTTGTATAACACAATTTATTTTTATGTGACTGCAGTTTCGGCAAATTCAGCTTGCCATTATCAAACATGAAATGTCTAAAACTGGAAACAATACGGGTATATATACAAAAGGTGATTACATGAAAACGGATTACAAAACGGCTTTAAAAATGGGGGATACAGTAGGTCAACCTGGTCGTTAATTAGGGGGATTCCCGGATTAGAGCTAGCTTTATGTATTTCTAGGGATTCAAGGAGATTCATCTTCCGACCCTTTTCGGCACAATGAATAATAGTAAGTACATCTTTTCCAAAAGTATGGTTTTCATCTAAGAGATGTTTTGCAAAAGATGACATATCACATTGTCGCAACCGAAAAGCCCGGTTATGCTCCTTTAGTCTAGTATTGAAATTACGACCAGATTGACCAATGCATACTCCTTGACAATCTGTCCATGTTAATTTATATACTCCTGATCTATTACCTTTATCAATTTTGGTTTTACTATTAAAAATATAATTATTAATTTTACAAAATAGATTGAATGCAATTTCTATATTATGTTTTTTCAAAATATTTTTAATTTGGAAACTAACATGGCATTGATAATGGCAAGCTGAATTTGCCGAAACTGCAGTCACATAAAAATAAATTGTGTTATACAAACAAAGTTAAAAGTGTTTTATTGTGCTAAATTAACATGTATAACGAAGTAGAGGCCTCCACAATTCAAAATATAAAAATTAAATAAATTGATTGTGAGTTACGTGAAGATCAAATTAATTTGCCGAATAAAGCACTAATAACATTTCTTCACACTTTCATTTGAATTACCAAATCTACACTTTGGACACAAAGTGACCATAATCAATGGATTAACACAGTGTTAATTCATTAATAATGGTCACGTTGTGTCCGAAATGTACATTTGGTAATTCAAATAAAAGTGTGAAGAAAGGTTATTAGTGCTTTATTCGTCAAAGATAAAAAAGTAAGGTTACAAAGCCTGCAATAAAATGCTTACATTTTGTAGCCTTAATTTTTGCAAATAAAATAATTAAAAAATCGATAATGATTGTGTAATGTAATTAAAACTGTAAAATTTGCGTACGGCAGGTCCTCTGTACAACGCTTTGAAATTCGCCGTGAATGTATAATAAATTCAAAATATCGTTGTTAGACTCTAGGATTCATTTAAACTTCACTTCAGTGTTAAAGCAATAATACGATTGACTTTTTGATTCAAACAACTGTTTGTCTAAATTAACAAATAGTTGCTGTTTATTTTCTAGGCCCGTTTCATAAATTACTTTTCCATTGTTTTTCTTGTGCATTGAATATAGGTATAGGGAATGCAGAATTCAATTCTGCGTCAGAATATGTGAGAACATGTCAAAATATACAGGGTATTTTATTTTTAAAAATCGAGATTTAATCGTTTAAAGTTGACAAAATGTTTGATACAATTTTAATCACTGTGTATTTTAAAATTCCAAAAATAAATGAGTACCTTCCTGTATTGAATATTTATAGCCAACATGACATCCTTTTGATTTTCTTTTGTTTGGAGATACGTATTTTTAAGTGAATTATGAAAAAGCACTTAATTTTTAGAATTTAATTTAGAATCCAAATTCGCGATAAAAATATAGCATTCCGTTAAAAATAAGGGAGATGGTGTTTTCTTCCGGTATAATCGGAAGTCGTATAGTTTTGAAAATAGCCGAAAATTTTATTACAATACATTAGTTAGAAGTTCATGTATTTTTAGTGTGCGGTTTCGCTGGAACACCCTGTATAGCATGTCCGGTGGTCCCAACATACATAATTTAATCTTATGTTATATTTTTAACTAATTAAGGAACTTATTGTATTGACAAGGGTAATAATAACACAATAAATTATTATCATTATTGTTTAAATATTCCAATAATTAAAATATTTATACATGAATAATTTAAAGAGCATTGTTTCACGATTTGCCTGTAAACTGGAAAACTACGTTACATTTTATCTCGTTTACTTGAACCACTTTAGACTTCCCTATCTACAAAAACATTCCATTTGTTGTTTTTTTTTTGTATGTTGAATAGAGAAGAAATTACAATCACCCCGGAGAGGGAGTTTAATATCATGTAAATGTAATTTTATGTCGGTCCCTGAAATTTCACACACATCTCCACATAGTCGTACATAAAATATGGTAATGCATTAAATGGCAAAACTCTGCATATAAAATCCGGCGCATAAATCTTTCAGGCCGCAGACGACAACCGTGTCATATTATAATAAGTTTTTTTCTTCACTTTTATTCTGCGATCGGAATGAATATTGCATGAAATAAATTATACACATCGCGAATGTTTATTGCAGTTTAGAAGCGAACGCGAACAACAAAAAAAGACCGATGGCTGTAAGTTGGATTTAATGGGGATTACATTTAAATATATAATGTGATGAAATTAATGACCAAAGCTGTTGAATGTAATTCCATATGAAATTTAATGTTTGATTTGGATATATGGATAATTACCATTACATTGATTTTTTCTTTTAAGTATACATATGCACACGCTTTTTTTTTAAATAGTATAATATGAAGTTATTAACAAGTGTTTTCCACTCCCACGTTAAGCATTAAGTAAATATTGAGTTTAGAAAAGCCTGAAAATTTAGTTTGGTCGACCAAACCAAATTTTCAGGATTTTCTAAACTCGAAATTTTACTTCATGCGCCAAGCGAATTAAACACTGAAATATTGTGTATTGAGGTCAAGAAGGAAAAAAAAATTGTGTACAAATAAACTCCACTTGAAATCAGAGTCTTATACGCGTGGCACATGAAGTAAAATTTCGAGTTTAGAAAAGCCTGAAATTGTTTGTGTTTTTTTGTATATTTTTTAAACAAAAATCAGTAGTTGCAAAAACATGTCTAGAGTTCAAGAAAATGATGTAAAATTAAACCCAAAAGAAAATTAAAACACTTCGCTCCGACAATGGTGGTGAATTTAAAAATTCCAGGCTCAAATCAATCTTTGCAAATAAAGGTATTACTTTTCGAATGTCTGAACCAAATAGTCTTCAACAAATTGGACGAGCAGAAAGGGCAGCCCGGACCATAATGGAAAAAGGCTGAATGCGGGGTCTTAGACTACAAGACCAGGCTTGTTAAAAAAAACGTTTTTTTTTTTATTTTAATTAAAACAAACAACTTGTTTTTAACAAATCGTGTTTTTTTTTCATTGAAACAGCGTTTACAATATTAACAATTAAAAACATGTTTAAAACGTGTTTAAAACACGTTTAAAACGTATTTAAAAAATACAGGGCATTTTTCTTTTGAGTATACATATCCCGATAATTATAGCGTTTTCTAATTTGCGGGAATTTGTTCTTTCAAAGCGGTTAATTTGGGCTTTTAACGAGTGTTTTTCACTCTCAGACTAAGCATGAAGTAAAATTTCAAGTTTAGATAAGCCTAAGAATTTGGATATGCCGCGTAGCGAAGCGGAGCGGCCAATCCAAATTAGGCTTTTCTAAACTCGAAATTTTACTTTATGCTCCACGCTTTAAAACACTGATTTACAGTGAAGTGTTTAAAAAACACACACATACAACAACAATTATAGGCAACCTAATATACGTTAGAGTTATTGGGCTGCCTATAATCACTGTTTTAAACAATTTGTTGAGCGCAGTATTTGACTCACGTTTTATTCATATCTACATATTAAATTGCTAAAGCCGTTTATTTCAAACTTTACGATATTTCAGTGTTTTATACGTATGGCGCATGAAGTAAAATTTCGAGTTTAGAAAAGCCTAATTTGGATTGGCCGCTCCGCTTCGCTACGCGGCCAATCCAAATTTTCAGGCTTTTCTAAACTCGAAATTTTACTTCATGCTTGGTCTGGGAGTGGAAGACCCTCGTTCAAATCTTTTAAAAAAGCAACGAACGAAAAATTTACAGTGTATACATACGTATACATTTATGCACACACAGTTGTGATATTTTATTGTAATAAAACGTTAAGTTTAATAACGAAATTTGAAATATAATTCAACAATTTAATTAAAATTTAAAAATGTAAACAAAAAATCTTAATAAAGTAGTATAAAACAAAATTTAGCAAATTTAAGATAATAAAAATAACACATTTAAGATTTAAAACATATTTAAAACAAAACCGTTTAAAACACGATGGCTGTTTTTAAACATGTTTAAAGCACTGTTTTAAAACAAAGTATTTTAAACATAACAATCATGTACAAGACACATGAAAAAGTATGGTCAAGCACTAAACGAAATCTAAAACATACATGTTCTGGCCAGAAAAAAGAAAATTGAATCAAAAATCTGAAAAAGGAGTTCTAGCGAAAATCAAAAAGCTTACAGTATTTATAATCTCACCAAAAGAAAACGTTTAGTCAGTAGAGATGTCGTTTTTCTAGAAAATGAAATGTTTTTCAATTACACAACAGCAGTGACTTATAAAGAAATAGATTGTTTCCCGATTTCATTAGAAGAAATGTTGAGTCTTTAAAATGAAACGGATAACTAAAATAAAAACAATGAAATCCTTAAAAATCAACATGACAGTGTTTTGTCAAGCAATCTCTGAGAAAGAAGATTCCATCCAAATGTTGTGATTTTGAGTTTTATCTTATAAACGAAGACAACATTTCTAATGGTCCTGTTTCTTATTCTGATGCCATAAGTAGTAAAGATGGTCATTTATTAAAAACAGCCATCGTGTTTTGACAGAAGAAGAGTTTCAGTCACTCATCAAAAATCAGACAAGGGGAAAAGTTAATCTACCTCCTGGAAAGAAACCTTTAAGTGCAAAATGGGTATTCAAAACGAAATTGTATGTAAATGTAGAAGAAGTAGCTAAGTACAAAGTTAGATTAGTAGCAAATCGTTGATGTTTGTTCGCCAGTTCTAAAATATAGTTTAGTAAGATGTTTGTTGGCGTTAGCTGCTAAACTAGATCAAACAGATGCTATTAGTGCATTTCTGCAAGTAAATCTTAACGAAGAAATTCATATTAAAAAACCCGCTTCGCTACGCGACCAAAGCAAATTTTCATTCAAAACTCGAAATGTTACTCTATGTTTAACCAAGGAGTGAAGACACTCGTTAAATATTTCAAATTGAACATATTAATAAAAACAACGAATGCTTAACCATTTAAAAGTATCATTCGAGATATGAATACTTAAAAAAAATATTCCCTGTATGGACCAAGTTTGCTCCAGGCGTGCAAGAGTGTTTAGATAAAGATAATATACATAGATACACACGTTGACCTTTACATACTTTTTATAAACAGCATCCGCTCTTCTTGTTTATACACGAATATTTATAAACAGGAACAGAAGAATAATCGTCCCCTTTTTTGCATTAAAAATATAAATATCCAGGGATGTGGGAGTAGGGGGTTCTGCGAGGCCAGCTAGATGTAATTTCCCGATAAGCGCACACCATCGGTGGGGAAGATAATGAATAGGCCGCGCATTCCGGCTTTTTGGGGAGATATGACAGCGGGATGAATAATGCGGGATGTTTCGAAATCCGATCGAGATTACATCAAATCCCAACCCTCCGACCACACCCTCTATTGCCGGAAAGTTAACTTGTTATGGGTTAATCAAAAAATTTAATGAACAATCGAATAAGTGAAATTTCCTAAAAATTGTTATACTTTAATTGCCAATCAATTTTAATAGTAATTGAATAACAAAGGGTGTTAGAAGGGATATAAACGAATATTACTGCAATAAAGGGCAATAACAAAAGCATTTCTTTTCAATTGTCCATATATATTACGGAAAAGGTAGAGCATTGGCAGGGGCGCAGACAATGAAAACTAAAATAGGGGTAAGCTTGTTTTTCGAACTCAAACCAGCTTTAAATTTTAAAATATTCATGACTTTTTAGTTGTTGCAATCATTTAAGGAGCAAGTAACCTACCCAACTCCGAAACAAATCAACTGTAATCAAATCACTCCATCAAACCCACACTCTCGACTTCACAACAACTCCGGTGTGTCCAACATGTGAAAATTACTGGAAGCCAATAAGGCGCAATTTAAAGCTCTTCACTCTCCATAAATAAACGCGAACACTTTACGACCAAGGAGCGCCCGGTTACCAAAATTGGAGACATCCGACCTCTGCACCGGCGTGTGGGCACCACTTAACCCAACCCCAAATAAAACAAAAGGCCGAACATGAAAACAAAAAATAACGACGGCAAATAAATTAATAAGTGAAGGAGAAAGTCGTTCGTTCATAACGTAATCCCGCTCTGACAAGATTTACAAAGTAGATTAAAATCGTCGGTGCACAATCACGAATATTTCGTTATCGGATTTTGTGTATCGTAAATAACAAAAATTAGATTATTTATTAATAGAAAATATACTCGTTTTAAATTTGTCAGGTTTTTCCAAACTCGAAGTTTGCTACGCTTATAAAGTGGAAAACGCTTGTTACAAGTTTCAAATTGCTAAACTTAACCTAACAAATTGACAAACAATGCTATCTAGAAGCAGGTACATATTTTATTTAATTCAAATATACGGGTTACACCGTTTACAAAAGAGATAATTGCTCACCGAGCTTAGATTAAAATACATATTAAAATAATATCTAAAAACTAAAAACAAAAAAATTGGACATATATTAACTAGACAGTACGCTATTTCTTAAGGTAACGACGTACAGGCTTTATGTCGCTATGATAAAAGTCAAAACTGCAGGTATTGCAATTGGCAGCTATTCTATATATACCGAAGTTCCTAGCATAGTTCTTTCTTATTAAAGGTATATGAAAGGCAATTCTGCTGTGAACTACTGTACTCGGAACATGAATGCCAAACGAATTAGCAAGGATGGGAGAGTCGATTATAACATTGATTAATTGGTAACCGAGTAATACGTCACTATTTCTTCGTCGTTTTTCGAGATGTTGCATACCGACAGTTTGTAATATAACAACGTAGGCTCCTTAAATATTAAATTTAGAAAAGATATAATTTAGGAACCACCGCTGAGTTCTCTCTAAAATCGAGATATATTTTGCTGTAAAAGAGCACCATATAACAGAGCAATACTACAGCTGTGGCCTAACTAATGTCTTATAAAGATATAATACTGTTTCAATGTTAGTGAAATGAGCAGTTTCTCTTAATAAATCGAAGCATTTGGATGATATAATAGAAATATGAACTGAAAAAGACCAATTACTGGTTAGACAACCCCCCAGATCTTTAATTTGGTATACCCGATTTAGTGGAATACCACCGAGATTATAAGCACTTCGCATTGCAGTTTGTTTTCGCGAAAAAGATATAGTGAAACATTTGACGATATTTAATCTCAGTCTATTCGAGGTACACCATTGGCTCAGTCTGTTTAGATCCTTCTGCATTTTCTGCGATTCAGTGTAATCTTTAATATTAAGAAATACTTTCATGTCGTCGGCATATAGTAGGTACTGGCAGTATTTAAAATAGATGGAAACCTCGTTTATAAATATATTAAATAATAAAGGCCCCAGGTGGGACCCTTGAGGCATACCTGAGGTAACTTTAATAGGGATTGATATTAGATTACCAATACGAACAGATTGCGTTCTGACTGATAGATACGACTCAATCCAACTTAATAAACCACCACCAATACCAATATGGTGAAGCTTCCGTAGCAAAAGTTTATGGTCAACGGTATCGAACGCCTTGGAAAAATCAGTATATACGGCGTCAACCGAAGACCCATTCTCCAAGGTATCCGCAATATACTGACCATAAACTAAGAAGTTGGTGAAGTCAAGCAACTCTGAACTCTGAAACCATGTTGATGTTCTATTAGCATTGGGTTTAAATGGTAAGTCAGATATTGTGACATAATTTTATCAAAGATCTTGGGAATTGTTGACAAGATACAGATATGTCGATAGTTACCAACATTATTCTTAGGACCACACTTATGAATTGGCGTGATCAGTGCGTATTTTCAGCAGGACGGAAAATATCCCAGTTTTAGAGATACATTATATAATAGCCAAATAGGTCTGCTAAGTACAAATGCACATTCCTTGAGTAATATACTCGGCAAGCCATCCGGACCGAGAGAGTTCGATGCCTATAGTTTTGACAATTCTTCGTACACAGTAGAAATCGCAATTTCAGGACAATGCTGAAAATTGATGTGATTCGAGTCAATAAAAGTATGTTCCGTTGTTAACGGGACATACGGAATATATACAAAACCAAAAAAAATCAGCAAATACACTTAAAATGTTATCTTGACCCGAAATCGTGACTCCATTGCTGACAAATGAATCAGCCTATAACGAAAAACTAGATCTAGTCAAATTAACTTATTTCCAAAACGCGCTTGAATTACATCTAATATTATTTTCGATCCGCGAGATCTAATTTCTATAACATATGACAACATAATTTAACAAATCTGGATGGTTTTAGGTTATATGACAGACTAACCTAATTAAATGTTTGAGAACAGCTGCTATAGATTATTTTGTACTTTTGATATAGGGTGGCGACAAATATTAGGTGCGGATAGACACCCCTAGCATTTCTAAGGTGGAGCTGGGCTGCAAAGAGTAAAAGTGAAGGGCGGGTATAAATTCCTCTCTAACGGAATTAAGGTAAATAATTTCTCCCTCCTACTTCGTTAGGAAAAAAATAAAGTTTATAAAAACAAAAAATCTGTATGTAAACAGAAAAAGATAGTAATCTAATTTACACAGGAGGCACAAACACAATTCAAATCTATTCCTTATCTTAGTGTAATTTTCGTCCATTTACGAATTTAATACGCTCTCGCGATGATAATCGGTTTCGTTTGTGCTTATATTTTTGCGTTTGTGCAGGTGTTCGGATTCGGGCGGGGTGTATTTTTCTATTTTGCGTTTATTTAGTTTGTGCGGGGGAAATTAATGGTTTCCATTATATCCGCAAATGGCTTCATTTTCTCCGGAACGACGCGCCGGGAATTCTGGTTTGAAAAATCATACGAACGTATTTATGCCGTGGCAATAACTGTCTTTCCGCCGCGGAAATTTAATTAACAAAATAGCAATCGCACAAAAATTCCATTTTTTAATCTTGGACGATGAAAGTTATTCGAAAAATATTCGTTTGTCGTTACTATCATGCAACGAACGCCTATTTTTTAAATTTAAAACTAATAAAACTTACGTGAATTCAAGAACATAATTTCTGGTACTTGATATTAATAACAACAAACGGCTGCATAGACTTACTATTGTTATTTCTTAGTTATTTTGCCATTATTTTATTATTATAATTTCTAAATATTTAATATATTTTGTTTAAATAGAATCACGTGATCTTTATCTTTATTTTTGTAATTTTATTTTGTTTTGTTTATATATATTATTTTAAGAATTTTTACTTTTGTAATATTACTCTGTAATTGGGATGTCCTGTTGGGTAATAAATATTATTATTATTATAATATTATATGTTTGTGATTTTGTCACTCCCTAGGCGATGACACCCATGGCGGACCGCACCCCCCGTACCCACTTGCTACACCACTGCTCCTTGTAAAACAATTTTGGGACGTCTTTACAAGTTCTAGGCAGTGAAAACCTTACTAAAAACTGTAGCCAGAGCTGGGACGAATCCATGAAAAAAATGATTCGAATCACGAATCCGAATCAATTAATATGATTCAAATCATAAATACTGGAATAAAGGATTCGTAAAAGATAAATATGATTCGAATCAAAGATTCGAATCCTGTATTTTTTTTTTTTGAATCACGAATACAAATCCTTTAAAAATAAATATGATTTTATTACTTTTTTGCAACCATAAACATTTTAATATCACTACCGGTTGTTCAAAACCTAATTATTATTAACACTGAACATCGTTGATAACAGACTTAATATCTGATTCTGTGTTACTCTGAATAAACATGTAATTGTGTTTTTTAACTTCACTTGGAATCACTGTTGTATACGCGTGGCGCATGAAGTAAACGAATTCGCTTCGCGTCCAAATCCAAATTTATAAGGCTTTTTTAAACTCGAAATTTTACTTCATGCTTAGCCTGGGAGTGGAATCACTTGTAGAAAACTTCAAATTGAACTCTTGCAGCAAATCGACGAATGCATGAAAATTACGTAAAAGAAAAATTTACTGAATATCGGAGAAATGTCATGGAATTTTATTCAAATTGACCAAAACACTAAAAAAGCGTTTTAAATAAATCGTGAAACGTAACAAAATATACAGAAATTATGAAAAACATCAATATTAGGAGAGTAATAAGAAATCTATAAAAAAATATTAATACCGTCAATAATTACAGAAATCTGAAAAGTTATAAGTCAATAAAATTGAATAATAATTGTGCAATGTTCAATTTTTAAGAATCCTTTTTCTAGTTTATTTTATCAATTAGTTTTATTAGCGTTGACAATATTATTTGTTGTCATTATTTATTCTAAATGTTGACAATTATCATTATTATTCCCCTTATAAATTATATAAATTTAGACTATAACAAATTCTATAAATATAATGTATAATGGGAATAATAATTAAAATTGTCAACATTTTAATTGGTAAAATAAACTAGAAATGACAGAAATCTTCTAAATTAAACATTATACAAATAATATTCATTTAAAAACAAAACGTTAAAATTGAAAAGATCATTAAAATGTCAATATTGACAAATTCAAGAATTATAACATTTTAAAAGAACTTCCTAAACATTTTTAATTTTAGTAATTTTGTTCTCTTTATATGTAATATTTTATCATTTTAAAAATGTATCTTTCCAATACACTTCTTAATGAGTTTATTATTTATGATTGTGCTTGAACAAACAACATTTACAATGAGTTTAAAATTAATAAATATAAAACTACAATTATTTTGAAACACAACTGTATTATTTACAGGCAATTTTCAAGTATACATATCTTAATGGGTATGCATTGTGAGGCGTTCGTTGTTTTTTTTTAAGAGTTCAATTTGAAACGAGTGTTTTCCACTCCCAGCATGAAGTAAAATTTCGAGTTTAGAAAAGCCTCGTGAAAATTTGTCGAGGGTCGCGCAGCGACCCGAGACAAATTTTCTGGGCTTTTCTAAACTCGAAATTTTACTTCATGCGCCACGCGTATAAAACACTGATTTAACGTGAAGGTTAAAAGCACAGAAACAAAATGTTCATGCGAATCCTCACAATTCATTCGAATTTTGAGAACAGCTCTGACCGTAGCAACAAACATTTTTTAGTAACTTAGGGAATTACTACTTCTTCTTAAATGTACAAACACTTGTTAGCGTTTTTATGCTATGTTACTTCTACACACTGCTACTAAAATGTCTTTAAAATCTAGAACATAACGCATTTTTCTTATCACATCAATTTCTATTTTTTTTTCTACACAATAATAGAAAGGTGTTGGTTGGTATTGGTATCGGCAGCAGATGAAAGACGTTATTTGTGGCCGGCAACAATGGGCTTTGTCGTGGAATTATAAATAATGTCCGATCGGCGAGGACTGAAAGGGACCGGCGATCTCTGGAGTATACGGGTGTACCGTAATTAAAAGCGATCATAAAGTTCAATCAGCCGGAGGAAAACGCATTCGTCCTGACATCAGAATGGCTTTTCGGCCATGCGAAAGAATCTCATTAATTACCGCGACCGTAGCACTAACTCGCACATAACTCCACAGAGGGACAATGATTGTTTCAAGCGTAATAAAATTGTAACAGGTGGATTTCCTTTCATAGAGTCTTCTCGTCGAATCAATAAGAATTATTAGGGGTTTTTAATTTAGTTCTGTTTTTGGGTCCGAATAATGGGTGTTTTTTTTTAGACGTGTGGTTTTCAAGTCGGCACTACTTTTTTCGGAGATGGTCTTTTTGACAGCTGTCACTTGATTTATGCTCAGTTTGGTTTGCCATTTCATAATGAATAGACTTACTCCTGAACAACGTTTGCAAATCGTGCAAATTTATTACCAAAATAATGGTTCGGTTCGCGCGACGCATCGCGCGCTGCGTCCAATATTCGGTCGACATAATCGCCCAACAGAGTCGGTAATTCGAGCAACCATGGATCGGTTTCGCACCACGTTTACTCTAGTGGATAGTGCGCATCCTCAGAGACGCCGTACAGTGCGCACCGAAGACGCAATTGCTGCTGTGGAGCAGAGTATCGAAGAAGACCCGAATGAGTCTATCCGCCATCGCGCGCCACAATTGGAGCTGTGTCCATCAACTTTATGGAAGATTTTGTTGAAGGATCTTGGTTTGCGTGTTTACAAAATCCAACTCGTGCAAGCATTGAAGCCAAACGACCATCAAGCGCGTCGCACGTTCGGTGAATGGGCCCAAAACGAGATGGCCACCGATCCCGATTTTCACAAGAAAATTTTGTTCAGCGATGAAGCTCACTTTTGGTTAAATGGGTATGTCAATAAGCAAAATTGTCGCTTCTGGAGTAAAGATAATTCACAAGTCATTGTTGAGACGCCGTTACATCCTCAAAAAATCACTGTTTGGTGTGCTCTATGGGCAGAAGGAATCATTGGTCCATATTTCTTCAAAATTGAAGCCGGCCATAATGTTACAGTCAATGGGGAACGCTATAGAGCCATGATTAATGACTTTTTCGTGCCTGAATTGGAGGGTGTTGATGTGGACGACCTATGGTTCCAACAAGACGGCGCTACATGCCATACAGCTAACGCAACAATCACTTTGTTGCAGGAAACTTTTGGTGAGCGCATTATCTCGCGTCGTGGACCTGTGGCGTGGCCTCCAAGATCGTGCGATTTAACACCGCTTAACTATTTCTTGTGGGGTTATGTGAAGTCGCTTGTGTACGCAGATAAGCCCGAGACGATTGACGCCTTGGAAGAGAATATTCGGCGCGTTATTGCTGACATACGGCCCCAATTGCTGCAAAAAGTGGTCGGAAATTGGGCCTCTCGGCTGGAATTTATTCGAGCCAGCCGCGGCGCCCACTTGCCCGAAATCATTTTTAAAACATAATGGCAAACCCTTATCTTTATAATAAAGCTAAATTCTTGGCCATAACATTAAATTATATGCGTTTTATTTCTTCTTGAAAACCACACGTCTAAAAAAAAACACCCTTTAGAAGCCACGATACTCTCAGCGGTCATTTTGTCCGCTCATGGACCTCGGCGAGAATTATGACCTCCAGATTGGTACAGATTTAACTAGTTTAGCTGCACCAATTGAGGTCTTAAGTAGAAAAATTAGACAGAGAGCCTAGTTGCAATTCCGCAATCAGTTTATATGCCGCTACCGCTAAGATTTCGCAACATTTTCCGAGCAATGTTTTAAATATTTTGGGTTTGAGTAACTTTCCGAGTCTCAATTAACTAAGGAGTGTCTATAAACTATCGGCATCTCAATTGCTTTGAAAAACAAATTACATAACTTAGATTACGTCATATGAATCGGTGAGACTCGGAAACGTCAAATAAATTTAATTATATGTCTAATTACGACGTATGTTTCTGAAGTCAGAACCTACTGGGATGCCGACAGTTTATAAACACCCGTTATAAACAATGACTTTTACCCCTTTTTTAATCAGACGATTACAACTGCACAAAACGTTAATTATTTCGTACTTCGAACCGGATATAAACAGAAGTCGAGCATTAAAACCACTTGTCTGCATACACATTGCTCGGAAAATGTTGCAAAATCTCGGCGGTAGCGGCGTATAAAGTCCGGAACCGATTGCGGAATTGCAATTAAACCGTTTTTATTAATTTTCAGCGCGGGCTTCGTCACGGCTCGCAACTTTTATTATCCCGAATCCGGTCGGTTAATTGCCCCGATGCCCTACACTTGTCTAAAGCGATAAAAAATAAAGAGAGACAATTACGAGTGTATCTGCGCTTTCGCCTAATTGAACAACAGTAGTGGAGAAGTGAAGGTTTCACCGCTACAAAGTAAAATTATCTATTTGCAGAAAAATAAATAGTGTACTTTACATGTATGCTTCACTATGAGTTAATGAATCGTCATCGAATTGAAAATGTATTTTGCTCACTAGTAAGTTACAGGAGCAGAACCAAACAGCAATTTTGGGAGAGAACAATTATCTTTCAAAGACAGTTTTCAAATTTAGGTTAAATTTCTCTAATCAATTATTCGTTTGGAATTGTACATTTTTGTTGATTTGGCAAATTTTACTTTTGTGAATGTGTCCTAATTATCAGAGTTCTAAAGTTTTTGTGAAATTTTATGATGTGTTGGTTATTTACGATTTTTTTTAAAACATCCTATGTTCAATGAAAAAACCTTAAGAGTGTTATGAGTTAATTTTTTTCTAAATTTAAGTTGGCTACACGCTTTAGAAACTGACATTTAGAGTTGCCAACCTACAATATTTTCCATGACACTCTAGAGGTTTTTTTTTTAAATTGAACATACGATAGTAACAACTATTTAAAATTTGTAATTTCGGAAATTACAAATTTTAAATAGTTGTTACTATCGTATGTTCAATTTAAAAAAAAAACCTCTAGAGTGCCATGGAAAATATTGTAGGTTGGCAACTCTAAATGTCAGTTTCTAAAGCGTTTAGCCAACTTTAATTTAGAAAAAAATTAACTCATGGCACTCTTAAGGTTTTTTCATTAAACATAGGATGTTTTAAAAAAAATCGTAAATAACCAACACATAAAATTTCACAAAAACTTTAGAACTCTAAAGGGGATATTTTTTAAAGTATACTTTCACATATTCCATATGAAAATTTGTAAAATTAATGAACATGTGATTAAAACTGAACAGTATATTTTGAACTTCACGTTAAATCAGTGTTTTAAACGCGTGGCGCATGAAGTAAAATTTCGAGTTTAGAAAAACCTGAAAATTTGGTTTGGTCGCTCCGCTTCGCGGAGCGACCAAACCAAATTTTCAGGTTTTTCTAAACTCGAAATTTTACTTCATGCTTAATCTGGGATTGGAAACACTCGTTAGAGGCTTCAAATTGAAAGTTTTGAATAATATAACAAATGTCTAAACATTTACGTAAAAAAATCGTGATATTCATACCTAAAAGAAAAATTCCTTGTATCCATATATTCATATTATTGATTTCAACATTTCTATCCTATTTTTATTGATATTTTTAAGCGTATCTAATTGCATTTTCGTTTTAGTTGAAATTGTCAATATCCACGAATTTTATTAAAGAATGAATTTTTCAGTTTGTTGCTGTTGACGATTTCATTAAATATGTATGTTTTTTACTACTTTTAGAAAATGTATTAAAATTGATTTTGATTACTTGTTACTATTTTTATTACCCTAAGGTGTATATCTACTACAATATCTACTTTTACATAAACCATGCCTCACAAGCCCGTCTATTAAAACCATGGTTGTTAAAAAAAAACAGTTTGTTTTAATTAAAATAAAAAACATTTTAATTAAAACCATCTATTTTTTTTACCAAACGCGTTTTTTTTTTCATTGAAACAGCGTTCAAAACATTAACAACTAAAAACATGTTTAAAACACGTTTAAAACGTGTTTAAAAGAGAACATACGGGGCATTTTTCTTTTATTTATTTATTTTAACGGTGGGCCATTACATAATAAAATAACAATAGTCTTTTAACAAATCGAAATAATCGCACAAAATCACACAAACAATGTGAATAACGACTAAAACTAAATTTATATACAAATACAAGAATGCATACATGGAATCATACATACTATAACACTACGTACTACATTCAAGCACATTTTTACAATTACGCTTGAAACATTGTAAGCTTACACCAAAAACATCTATCAATCTACAATATGTATTAATATTATCAATTAATGCATTCCTAGGGCTGTTGGATGCATAATTTGTTACGTGATACTTGCTAGCAAGTAGTTGTTGATGCCTAGTTAAGCGTGTAGGTACATATAGTGAAATTGATGCAAGTATTACAGAGCAATTTATTCTGCTATTTAATATGCGGTACGCAAAACACAAGGAAAAGTACACTCTTCGTTTAATTAATGGAAGAAGTCCAAGATATTTAAGTATCATATTATAATCATGATAAAATAGATGACATCGAAAACAAATCAATTTTATCATTTTTCGTTGCACATTTTCTAGACGATCCACATGACATTTATAATGAGGTGACCATATAATTGCGCAATAATCTATAATAGGCCTTACAATAGATATATAGAGAGATATAAATGTTCTAATAGAATTAAAATTTGAGCTAAATCTTCGTATAAATCCAAACATCTGCAATGCTTTAGCAGAGATTTTGTTGATGTGATCATTAAACTGTAGTTTAGCATCAAACAAAACCCCCAAATCATTAATTGAATCAACTCTCTCGAGGAAACTATTATTTAATGAATAATCAAAAGCTAATATTGAATCTTTTTTACGTGAAAACCGCATGGACTTGCATTTTTTTATATTTAAATAGAGATTATTATCATTACACCAAACCATAATCTGATTTAAATCATTTTGAAGAGTATTACAGTCATATATGGACTTTATATTGCGAAATACTTTCATATCGTCTGCATATAGAAGAATATTAGAAGTAAGATGCTTGCCAATATCATTCACAAATATAAGAAAAAGTAACGGCCCTAAGTGAGAGCCTTGTGGCACCCCTGAGGTTGCATCAATTATGATATCAGATGTGATGTTATTTACTTTGACCAACATTTTCCTTTTACAGATAAAGGACCGTAGCCATTCAAGCATGCGTCCCGAAACACCATATGAGCAAAGTTTATACAGAAGCCTCGTATGATTAACCCTGTCGAAGGCTTTGGAGAAGTCGGTGTAGACAGAATCCACAACTGAGCCTTCTTCCAAAGTATCCGATATAAAGTTTGAATAAATAAAGAGATTCGATTCTGTAGATCTTGATGGAAAGAATCCATGTTGTTGATCAATTATTGTGGATGAAAAGTGCAGCATCATATGTTTATATACAATCTTGTCAAACAGTTTCGGAATACAAGATTGAATGGCTATGGGACGATAATTGTGTACATCTTTTTGACACCCGACTTAAAAACAGGAACGACATAGCAACGTTTCCAGACATCAGGGAACTTACCATCTTGAAGAGATTTGTTAAACAGCCAGGTTAGAGGAAGGCATAACACATTAGCACATGATTTAATTATTGATGGAGGAATTCCATCCGGACCAGGAGAACTGTTTATCTTGATATCAGAACTTAATTCTACGATATCAGATTCAGTAAGCTGAAGATAATTAAAAATTATATTTGATTCTACGGTAAAAATAGGACCCACACAAGAAATATCTGAGTGGGACTCTTGAAAAAAATGGGCGAATAAATTGGCTATATCTTTATTAGAAGTAGCTATCGCTGTTCCTTTGTGCATGCATGAAGGAAAAGTACCAACACTATCCCTTTTGGATTTGCAGTATTTCCAAAAGGCATTAACATTATTTGGTATGTTATTTTCAATATCACGAATGTAGATAAGGTGGTCATTTTGAATTAGTCTTTTGCAATCTGCTCTTAATTTAGAGAAGGTGTTATAGTCTTGAATACACCCAGTATTCTTGAATTTTATATGCGCAAGACGTTTATCTTTAATTAAGTCAATTAACGACGGCGAAAACCATTTAGGAAAATGGGACTTTAATTTTCTCCTAGCTGGAACATGTTTATGCAAAATATTGTATAATATTTCATAAAAAATATCAACAGCATTGTCAATACCATGAGATTCTAAATAGTACATCCAATTTACACTACTTATTTCATTACAAATAGCAATAATATTACAGTTCGTAAAGTCCAAATAAAATTCCTCATTTGAATCATCATTAGCAATTGCAGCATCAAAGTCTATATGCAAAGGCGGGTGATAACCATCAGGCTTACAGAAAGGGTCACCTATGGCGCAACTTATATGAGGATTATTAGAAAATATTAGATCTAAAACATTACAAGAACTATTTATGTTGTTATTAAATTGATATATCCCATTGCTCATAACACTATCACACAAAACCCGGGCACAAGCACTTTCAACACTAGTTGGTAAGAATCCCACGCAGTCTTCTTCTGGAATCCAGCCAACACTAGACAAGTTGAAATCTCCAACCTCAAATAACGTAAGATCTTCATATTTATTGATGATATCTGATAATGTATTTATGTGTTCAGTATAAGTGTCCTCATGAGATCGTGGAGGCAGAGAAACAAAGCCAATAATATAAGAATTATTACTTAAAATCCAAATCTCCTCCCGATTTCGAGTATTGATTGATATTATTGACGAATGTAGATTCCTCTTCACAGCGATAAAAACCCCTCCACCTCTGCTAGTATCATTCGCAGCATAATCACGATCACAACGATGTAATATATAACGATCATCAATAATTTCATTATCTGAAATATTGTGATCTAACCATGATTCAGTTACACATATAATGTCGTAATCATTGACTAGAGTATTATTATAAAATTCGAAGAGTTTTGTTCTAAGACCACGCACATTTTGATAGAAGATCGATAATTTTCTTATATTTCTGTTTGTTGTATCCCGGCAGTTTGAAAATGGCGGTTTTGGCGAGGTATAAACTCTTTTAGAGCCACACCTGGAGGCCACTTCGAAGAGTCCATAAGAGAATCAAAGTGAGGTTCATCAACTCCAAGTTTAAAAGATGAAGATTGATCAGAATTCATAAGACGAAAACATTTAATATCCGCATTTACATTTAATATTGTTTTAGCATGATTAACAATCGTTTTAGGTTCAACGTTAGGTTCGACTCTGTAGACGTGTAACCATTTTTTCTTTACAATACTTGATTGAAAACCATAGTCTGGAACATTCGCTGATTCGTTAGCTATAACACTTGAACCAATTATAATCGCATTTTTATTACGCCTTTTCTTATTATTCTCTACAGCGTTAGTTTTAGGTTTGGATAATCTATCATTAGCAATTGAAGAATTTGCATCAGTATCCGCACGCAAATCATTACTACTGTTGCTATTTAAGGATTCTATATTAATAGAAGGTCGCGGAATTTCTAAAGAAACGGTTTCAAGCTCAGTAAATTGTGTGTTTGATACACTATTTATCAAATCAGCACATTTGCTTGCAGATATATTTTCTTTTAATTCAGTAAATTCCTTTGATAAAGATTCCAATTTATCCATTACCTTCGTTTTAAACGAGTTGAAAGCGGAAATAAGGCCTAACAATTTATCATCATCATTGGAAAAAATATTCTTATCTACAGAATTTACACTTTTAGAACGGTTAGGTTTACGAGTACAACAGTCAACAACGCCTTCATTTACAGTCAACACATAATTTAGACGAGTCGCACAAGCAGAATGAAAAGTTGACTTACAATGAATACAACCAACATGTCTACCAGGCACAGCTATTGATTGTTTACATTTGGAGCAGGAAATATCACTAATATTAGGGTTGGACATTATTAATTATAGTAACGAGTAAAGACACAGGGACACACGCTTCACCTCACAGGGTCTGTTGTGAGGACTTAATAATACGTAAGACAAAGGAAGACCACGGTAAAAGGTATAATGTTAAAAATGAAAATAATGTAAATTATTGTTCATTATTTAAAAAGTATCAATACTATTGCTTTAACAAAAAAGGAATAATGATTAAGAATGAAAATGACCGTAAATAAATCATTCATTAATACAAATACTATTGCCTTAACAAAAAATAATCTATTGGAAACAATCGAACAGCTGTGGTACGGGATATTGACTCCACGACACAATTAAACGAAAAATATTAAAAATGTAATTTTAACACTAATATCATCGATTGATGAATAAAGTTAACACGTAAGAAGGTACTCACATACAGTACTTATGTATTATTCGATTACTATGTTTTTAAATCGAAATAAAATACACTTAATCCTTGATTAACACGAGAGAGAAACAAATCACCTTGCACCTTGCACGAATACTTTTGAGTATACATATCCCGATAATTACAGCGTTTTTTAAATTTACTGGAACTCGTTGTCAAGGCGGTTAATTTAAGGCTTTGAACGAGTGTTTTCCACTCCCAGACTAAGCATGAAGTAAAATTTCGAGTTTAGAAAAGCCTAAGAATTTGGATTGGCCGCGTAGCGAAGCGGAGCGGCCAATCCAAATTAGGCTTTTCTAAACTCGAAATTTTACTTCATGCGCCACGCTTAAAAACACTGATTTACAGTGAAGTTCAAAAAACACACACATACAACAACGATTATAGGCAACCTAATATACGCTATAGTTATTGGGATGCCTATAATCACTGTTTTAAACAATTTGTTCAGCGCAGAATTTGACTCAAGTTTTATTCATATCGACATATTAGATTGCTAAAGCTGTATATTTTAAACTTTACGATATTTCAGTGTTTTATACGTGTGACGCATGAAGTAAAATTTCGAGTTTAGAAAAGCCTAAACCAAATTTTCAGGCTTTTCTAAACTCGAAATTCTACTTTATGCTTAACCTGGGAGTGGAAAACACTTTAAAGCTCCGAATGAAACTCATTAAAAAAACAACAAATATCTGCGAATTACTTATACAGCACATAATTGGTATATGTAAACTTTAAAGAAAAAATCCCTGTATATAATTAACACTGTGTAATAATATGTACTACTTGTTATTCTAATCTATAAACAATGTTTATTTTCTAATACCTATGTTTATTTTTTGTAAAATGATATCTTGAATGTAGCTTTATCTCCATAAATTGTTTAAAACTCATTATAAAATGCGACAACACGGCATTTTATAATAAGTTTTAAGCAGAGTTGTTATGTTTAAAACACTTTGTTTTAAAACAGTGTTTTAAACATATTTAAAAACAGCCGGTTTTGTTTTAAACATGTTTTAAATCTTAAATTTGTTTAAAACATGTTTTAAACGTTAAATTTCTTTAAAACGTTTTTCTTATTATCTTAATTTGTATACAGGGCATTTTTCTTACAGGTATACATATGCATACACTGTAAATATTACAACATTCGTTGTTTCTTTAAAAAGATGTTAGTATAAATCTTTTAACGAGACTAAGCATAAAGTAAAATTTCGAGTTTAGAAAAGCCTCAAAATTTAGATTTGCCAGGACGCGCGAGCGAAGCGAGTCGCGCCCAGGCAAATCCAAATTTTCAGGCTTCTCTAAACTCGAAATTTTACTTTATGCGCCATGCGTATAAAACACTGATTTAGTGTAAAGTTAAAAAATACACACATCATCTATCTAGCCATCATCTATTTATACATTTTTTTATAAAAAAATATCAGAAAAAAAGTTTAAGTTATGATCTCTAAAAATTTGTATATTACTCAAATTTATCAAAATTGTCTCTCGATTAACGATTAACTGATAATAACTTAAAAACTATTTTTTTTGGTTTGTTTGGCATAGGTATTACCATTCAGCCACTAACGTTGATTTATAATATCTATATTAACCTATATTTCGACTATTTGGACGTCACAACACATTCACACACATCCATGGAACCGGAGACGAGTATTTTTCGTTAGAAAAATTGCTCGCCTCCGCTGGGAATCGAACCCAGATCACCTCCGTGTCCGATTGGCGAAACCGGCGGCTCAACCGCTCGGCCACGGCGGGCCCTTAAAAACTATTAATAAGGTATATTTTGATTTTGCATATTTTGAAAGCGTAATATTTGATTAATATTAGCACATTTTTATTTACATATCTGCAACCTGTTTCACAAACAGCACTAACATTTGATTGAAACCCACCGCGACAGATATTTTTCCAAATAAACTGCAGAATAAAAAACAAAACCTATTTATTTAGAAAACACGCGATTCCATTCCATTATTCATACACACTCGTACATACTGAATAAACATTTCAACCCCCATCTTGATTACCATTTACAATCGACATAACCATTATGGGACGCTCACAAAAAAAGCGAAATAGACGTCATTACATTACATCGTCTGCGCGTATATATACGCGTATACGCGAAAACGAAAAAATAAATCGTTCGGCCATAAAGTATGGTCATCCGAACCGGGCTACGTGATTTATTTGCAAATGGCCTGGGTGTATATAAAGCCGTAAGAATAGGCGACATTGTGGTGCTTTGTTATTAAACCTGTTGGGGCGATGCATACTCGACTCTTTCTCTCGTAGGCTATAAGGCCGTAATGTTTTATTAGCGCTTCCCCTCCGGTGTTTTTTTTTTCTCCGTCCGATTTAATACCTACACAGCGCCGATAATTCCACATTATCCGCATACAAAGTAGTCTGTCTTGAAGAATGTGTTTTATTTATAGGCGATGATTAGAAGAGAGTTTTATTCGTTAGAAAGGGGGAATTGGGTGATAAATATTTATTTTCTGAGAAAACCCGGTTTTCTTAACCATTATATAATTAACAATAATGCAAATCTGAATTAATTAACATAGTCTCTAGTAAATGCCTAGCTTCTATTCAAAAATATGTTCCTTTATACAACACTAATACTAATGAATGTACCTGACGATGCTTAAGCAACCACAAATAAGTTCGTTTATACAACACTTTAATATTTTATTAAATAGTAATTAAATACGTCCCGGCGCATTCGCCAGTTTTGACCCCCAAGGGTGCTATCTGTCTGTACGCATCTATCCGCCCGTCTGTCCGTCCGTCTGTCCGTCCGTCTGTCCGTCCGTCTGTCCGTCCGTCTGTCCGTCCGTCTGTCCGTCCGTCCGTCCGTCTGTCCGTCCGTCTGTCGGTCCGTCTGTCGGTCCGTCTGTCCGTCCGTCTGTCTGTCAGTCCGTCCGGCCGTCTGTCTGTCTGTCTGTCTGTCTGTCTGTCTGTCTGTCTGTCTGTCTGTCTGTCCGTCCGTCCGTCTGTCCGTCTGTCTGTCCGGATGTGCGTCTGTCCGTCCGTCTGTGTGTCCGTACACATGATATCTCAAAAAGCAAAACTTATGAAATTTTATAATTAGTTTTTATACTAAAATTATAGGTCTATATAAACTTGTGGCTAAATTCTGGAAACCGAAACGAGTTCCTAAGAACGAATTTCTGAGAACGAATTCCTGAGAACGTTTAAAAACAGAGTATATATATTGTAATGCTGGTAAAATAAATACGCACACATTTATTGCAGACCACGTTTCTTTCCATTATAAATTATTTTTAATATTCCTACTCAGCTTTAAATAACTACTAAATACATTACACAAACTAAAATATTCGTTAACATCCTGAGACTAACCAAAAATGGATGTAATCTTTATTTATGTGGGGCTTACACGAGATACAATAATCTGCTTTTAGAATAAAGCACGCTATCAGCAGCCTGCAACCATAAATAACTAATTGCGTTTACCTTATATAAATCGGAACGTTTCCAGCTTGATGCGATTTCCTTGTCTAAGAAGCCGTAACTTCAGAAACCTTAAAAATAAGTTCTCTTATAGGTAAGAAATGTTGCTTCGCTATTTTTATAAAAGTGTTCAATTTAAAGATTTTAACGAGTGTTTCCATTCTTTAATTACCGATACTGACTGAAAATAAAGATATTAAAATTCTGTATTTAAATCTACATACACGTAAAACAAATTTTACCTACGCCCTATCTAGTAACCGCATCATACCACACTGTCATCTTGACGCGTATGATTGACATTACCTACACATGCACGTAATAGCTTTTACAAGTATATTACATGCTTTCAGCTGAACACCTGATTGATTACCGCACAACCAAACGACATTTATTTGATGTAAATTGATCAAGTAGTAATTTAGTTTTCATCAATGTCATGTTACTATCAAAAATTATTGAATAAATAAGTTGTTCTTTCATGCTCATTGTTTATTTTGTTAGGGCGTAGGTAAAGTATCGCACATATCCGCTTATATGTAATCTGCTGCGTACCCCTTTCGTGACATAAAATATTATTATTTAATGCCATATTAAACCTACGTTACATATATTGATTGATTTTGTTATATAAAAATGACAATACATGTTATTTTATTTTTAATTTGCCTAGTTTATAAACTCTACAAATTAAAACATCGAACTTTTCGTATTTTTTACCTTTTTTCTGTACTTATTTCTGCATCAATAATTAACTTGTCACACACGAACGAATCAATTTTCCATCGTGACGGCTCCATGAGCCCGCCGCACGGTTACTTACCTGGCAAAGCGTGCGGTGTGCCGCAATATGTGATGATGAAGGGCTGACTAAAGCACAATTCCACTCACCTGAAACACAAAACAAACAATCAGAATGAATCTTTTAAAAAAAAAATTGAAAACAATACATAGAACGAATAATCAGAAGCGATATCTGGAAAATAAACTAAAATTAAAGTTACTATCTTACTATCTTTTATTTTATAAAACAATAATACGAATATTAGGAATCAATTTTTAGAAATAAAAGAAATAAAAACGTATAAAGCTAATCATCAATCTTTGAAAAACATTAAAGCTACAAAAAGCACAGAACTAATCTGTAGGCGAGGAAATCTAAAATCTTCTGTGCGCCAGGCAGGCATAAATTCCAGTGTAATGGCGCCACAATTCTAGGGGGACAAAAGTAGCCAATCTCACAATTAAATAATAATATTACAATAACGCAAACTCAATCGTTGATATCTATTTACCTGAGAAAAGATGAACTTTATTCCCAGGCAAGACAACAATGACAGGTGGACAGGTCTTAAGTAGATACAAATTAAAACCCATTATCAGCATCGTGTAAATTAATAGAGTATTCAGTTGGTTTAGATATCTACAATGTTGGTGTGTTTAGTGCGATATTGTCAAAAACAAAAGTATGCTGCAGCTGAAGGTATGCAATTTTAATAATTACTTGATATTTGTTTTTTTTCACACTTGGAGCTACGTTTAAAAAGTGTGCTCAAATGTTTCCGCCGACATAATCTAATTTTCATTAAGCTCTTAAAAGTTTAAAACATCTTTGCCCACCAAATTCTTTATTCCAGCATAAACCACAATGTTTGTAGAATGATTTAACCAAAAAACTTCTACCATCCGTCAACATCCTGATTTTTTTAAGCTTTTAGAATCTACCCTTAATATAAAGCGCAATGATGTATTTGAAGTATGGCGACAAGAGAAATGAGTTAACCAAAAAAAGCGGCTATCTACAATTTTATTATTAGATATTTATATCTTAAAAATTGCGAGATATCTACCAAACACAATATTAATAAAATTATAATACATTTTGTAAATATTTAAATAAAAGAATGAAAATGTATCATCACAATTGTCATCGTTTTGCAACAGCTCACTCGACATGGAAAATAAAGCATCTATACTACCTAAAGAAGTATTACAATTAATTATTAAGCCATCAACATCTGAAGAACCAAGTTTCTTACAATAAAAAAACAAATTGTCAATTTCTTGTCTTATTTTTTTTTTTTTTGGGTTTTACGTCATTTATTTCCGCTGCTAAGGCCAATCATGACGCCGGAGATTAGGTCTACAGCTATCCGGGAATTTTGCCGAACCCGGTGGGAGTTCCAACCCACCGGTAGGGATCTTTAACGTGCACGCAACATCCAGGCAGTACACGGGTCCTACATGTATTTAACGTCATATCCGAGAAGACGGAGTGTTTGGCATTTTTATCCTAACCTATATAAATGCAGACAACTTGTTAGGCCGGTATTTGAACCCCGGTCCGTGGCGTGGCAATACAACACTCTAACCACTACACCACCAAGCTGCCCTTCTTGTCTTATTAAAACGAACATTGTACTAATTTTCTAAAATAAAAGTTAGACGTTAGATTTTATAGGTTCTATTGGTCTATACTTTTTTACTCGCAAGAACATTTCTTATAAAATAAAATGAACTCCGAGTTTTGTTCCCCTAGATTCATGAAATCGACCACAGTGCGCCAGGGTTGCCAAATCAGTGATTTTGTCATTAAATCTGGTGTTTTCCACTTATAGATTCTGAAAAATTATTTGTGATTCAGACGTGGCTAAATTCTGGTGTTTGTTGGAACTTTTCAGTGACAATCTAGGGATTTGCTGTCATCAGAAAGTGATTAAAGCTAAAACAGTCGAACGTGGCAAAATACTGTCAAAACTATCACAAATTAGGAAATATTCAGCATATCATTCATAAAATTGTCCATGTCCAAATCGTCGAACATTTGTAAGAGAATAATTTTTGATCAACTTTGTACGAATTATTTCTAAGGAGTATATTTTAAACATCATTTGAATTCAATGTTTTATACGCGTGGCGCATGAAGTAAAATTTCGGGTTTAGAAAAGCCCCGTGAAAATTAGTCGTGGGTTGCTGGCGCGACCCTCGACTAATTTTCTACGCGGGGCTTTTCTTTTTACTTCATACTTAGTCTGGGAGTAAACGACACTCGTTCGAAAGTTATAAAATGAAAAATCAAGCAAATTGATGATTTGTATCGAATTTGACAAGTGATTGGCAAAATATATCGGAAAAAATCTTTCTCGGTTAATTGAACAAAAACAAAAGAGCTAAGATTAAAAGTGCTGAAATAAAAGTTGTTTATTTTTTCATTATTTACAACTTTTGTATGAAATGTTTAGAGTCTGTCGATAATAACGCTACAATTGGTGAGTGCTTACTGAAGGATTAAATCTGGGCTAGACTTTCTCGTTCCTTGATCAAAAATAAAATAGCTCAAGGTGAAAATTGTTTATACAAAAGTTGCGTGTTTTTTCGTTGGCTACAACTTTTATTTGAGACATTTTTTGTTTAAGTTAATATGTTTCTATATTTTTAACTTCACTTGAAATCAATGTTTAAAACGCGTGGCGCATGAAGTAAAATTTCGAGTTTAGAAAAGCGCGCAAAATTTGGCTCGGTCGCTGCGCGACCGAGCCAAATTTTGCTCAGGGCTTTTCTAAACTCGAAATTTTACTTCATGCTTTGTCTGGGAGTGGAAGACACTTGTTCGTAAATTTTCGAATTATCATAAGGTTGTGTGTTTATTCGTTGTCTGCAACTTTTGTTTGAAGCTTTGTTTGATTGAATCGATAATAAAGCTACAGTTGATGAGTGATTAGCAAAATATATTAAAAATATCTAAGTGATTATCGAAAAAATATTTTCTCTAGGCTTTTTCGTATACTGATCATAAACAAAAGAGTTAAGGTGAAAAGTGTTTAGGTAAAGGTTGTGTGCTTTTTCATTATCTACAACCTTTGTTTGAAACATTTTAAAAAACTATAAAATGATGTGATACATTGAGGAATAAGTAAGCATTAAATTTATTTCAAAATATGTTCATTAAAAATGTTTATAGAAACGTTTTAAATCGAATATATATCAAAAAAGAAAAATAGTATCAAAATCTTTTTGAAAATTCTTCAGTTCTACAAAGTTCTTAATTATTTTAGAGTTTTTCGTTGCTAACATGATTGAAATTTCTTTAATAAAAACGCCGAAAAATCTAATGATCTGGTGATTTTTAACATAAGAATTTTATACATTTGATGGCTTATAGTTGGCAACACTAAATAGCGCATTTACATGTTCACTGGTATCCGTAATTTAATGAGTGTGAATAATGCGAAAACCCTGCATATAATTTTGAATGGTGCGGTTTTTGTTTTTGTTTGTTCAAAACCGTAAGACGTTAATTGCTGGTTTTTAAGGATGCGTTGAACTCGATTTTTGTCATTACTGGTGTTGAAAAAAGTTAATAGAAGTATTTTTTAAATTTATTTGATGAGACGAACTTTCGAATAACACTTGATTGAAGTTTTGATTCAATTATGATTGGGGAATGAAAGCAGCGCGATGAGTTTTTGTTGCAAAAAAATAATTGTTTTTTTTTTTATATACTTATTGGAATTGGATTTATTGGATATCAGTTTTAAGCCATTGCACCATTTCACCTTTATATTTTGTAATTTAACTTTATTTAGATGCCACAAACATTCACACACATTTCTGGACCCAGGTGGAATAATTTTGTACTTTAAAATGACCCCACCCGGCGGGACTCGAACCCGAACCCCTGTGTTAGAAGTGCAGGCCTTCTACCCACTACCCCGCCGGGGTTCCCAATAATTTCTTTGTAGATACGATAAATGAAATGATTTATTTCGACTTAAAGTCATTTTGGCGACTTGGCGTTATACCTACATCCAATCAAATATTTTATTTAATTTATTCCAACTTCGAGATAAATTTTGTAAATGAATATGCGTGCATGTGATTTATAATAACACACATAAAGGTATGCCGTGTTACAATGAAGGTGCTGGTATCAATAAATAACATAAATTACAACAATAAATCCGCAAGGGGAGGGCGCCAGAGCGCCATCGATTATAAATTAAACTCCTATTGTAGGTAAGGACACGAATACATTACCCTGATGATCCTGAAGGGGTGGTTTAATGAAACGGCATTAATCAAAATATATAACTTCGCCCAACTTTACCCGAAACGCAAGAGAACTCCATACATCATCAGCAAATTCATGTCCATAATTATAATCACCATAGAAACATTTTTCATCTAAAAAAACAGTCAACGTAAGGGAAATTGATAATTATATTTATGTGTATCTCCTGTATTGTATTATTTCTTAATTAATGAATCTAGAGACCGTTAATTTTGTGTTATTTTTTTGCTTTATTGTAAATTATACAAATCTACCAAAATACACAGGGAATTATTCTTTAAAGTATAAAATATTCAGGATTTCATTATTTTTTATAAATGCGTTCAATTTGAACCTCTAACGATTGTTTGCATTCCTTGGTTAACCATGAGATAAAATTTGGAGTTTATAAAAGCCTGAAAATTGGGCTTGCTCACGTAGCGAAGCGAAGCGATCAAATAGTTGATCAACAAAATTAAGTCTAGATTTTAAGTTTAACATTTCTATTAATTTAAACAAAGATTTGCCAGGTTTTTTTATTTATCTCAAAATAGGTTTAAGAGGACTTGGCAGGTTTTACATCTGGACGACTGATTTAAAGATATTATTTTCGACAATGACACTTTCAGAAGCTGAAGAATCGAAATTATTTTTTTGTTGAATATTTCAGTTAATCAATGAAGAAAAAAAAAACGTTTTTGTATTGTATTTAGCTGAAAAATGCGTATCCAAAGAGTGTTTAAAAACGGTTTTCAAATCTAATATATTTTTTTAAATTCTCTATGATTCCCCTCTAATTCTCATACTACCGTGCGATCGTTTAAAGCATGATGCAGAGTAGGCTTTGAGTTTTAAAATTGGCACTACTGACTGTTAGCACATAGTTTACTATAACCTCAAATTTATTCCATCATTCAATTAGCAATCTGGACAACAGCACAAAATAAAATGCCGCCTACTCTAAATCATAATTTAAATGATCGCACTGTATTTTTCATAACTCAATTGTAAAAAAGTGCACATAACTTTTAAGTAAAATTGATAGTGGATTTTAATGAAATTAACTTTTTTGTATATGTTAGGACAGTTTGAATGCATAAATTCATCAAGCGACGGGGACGTATAGGTATTATATTTTTTCGGGGTTTTGTTGGGTTGCAGAACCATTCATCATAGTTTTTTAGGGGGAGGCGACGCATGGAGTGTCGGTGCAGTGCCGGATGGAAATTAAATTAAATTCGCTATCGCTGCGTTTTCTACTGGTTTCATAAATTTTGGATGGGACGTCGTTGTTGCGAATGAGATTAACTTTTATTTATTTTTTAATTTTTGTGTATGTTGCAGGAGATACATTATCAAAACTAATATTGATTGCTTAGTATAAAATGGAATTGCTCTCCTCTATCCGTCCTTGACTACGCCCATATCTGCTGATTATTCGTATAAGCCGCAACGTCAAAATGTCCTTACCAATGATCTACTAACTAACTAGTTAGATCATTGGTCCTTACCTTCGATGGCAATTTGATGTTCGTTTCTTACGCGCTCACTCTTACAGATGTATTGGCCGGCTCTCAGAACCTATACGATTCTTAGATAATTTACTAAGAATCTTAAAGGTTATAATTGATTTCTCTCCAAAACTCTCTTAACTGTATCTTCTTCCGACGTTGTTGCAATAAATGTTTGAATTCGCCTTTGTAAGACAATATAGTTGTAGATTGCGAAAAGTATGCGTTTTTAACGATTTTTTTTTTTAAGTTAACTATTAGGAGCAGTAAAACTATTTTACAAAACAAACGCTGAACTCTTTTAATTTACAAATTTATTATAAAGAACTTTCAATTTTCAATCTCATTATTTTTATAAAGATGCTTCAACTACAATATCCCGTTTGTAGTGTTGTGTATTAACTATTGAATTATCCTAAAAGTGTATTGTATAATTGGTTCCAGCAGGATTGAGCTTTAATTAAAAACGCGAGGAAGGGCCGGGGGTTTGAAGGGTGGTCGGTTAATCCGGATCGGAGGGTGGTTTTGTTGTGGGCGTAATTGAATCATCCCCACAATGACACCTCCTTTTTACCCCCTATTAAGTGGAAAGCTCTTTTAATTGGCGTAACAGCTGGAATTGGGACAATGGATAAAAGACACTTTAGCGCTTGTTTGGAAGTTTCTGATTTATATAATTTTTATTTCTGTGTAAAATTTCTTGAATATTAGAGGCACTCACTTTGCCTGCAAGATTCAAAGTCAAAAGAGATAACAGTAATTTCTAAGTCAAACTAAGTTTCAGACCGTGACCGTCGAAATTAAAATATGGTTAAGAACCAAATTGTGTGCAAATGAGTAAATGCTTTAAAAGTAGTTGCAGCTAAATAAAGTAGTTGTGCAGGCAAATAAAGGGTTCAAAAGTAATTGTACATCTGAATAAAGACTCAAAATATTTTAACTGAATATGGCTTCTAAAGTAGTTGAGCAACCGATTAGAGGCTTGAAAATTAGTTGTGCAACTGAGTACAGGCTTTAAAAGTGGATCTTCAACCGAATAAGGTAGTTGTGCATCTGAAGGTCAACGTAGTTGTGTATCTGAAGGTGAAAGTAGTTGTGCATCTGAATACAGACTTCAAAAGTAATTATGCAACTGAATAAAGGCTTCAAAAGTAGTTGCGCAATCGAATAAAAGTTTCAAAACTAGTTGAGAATAGAATTGGTTCTAGTACAAGGTGGAGCAAAAGTAATGACAATATTCTAAGTCTATAATTTATTATTTCTATATGAAAACAACTGCTTCTATTTGTGGATTATATTTATTTGGTCCTTTACAATTTTTTCTGTCAAGTCGAGAAAATAATATCGGTCAAGTGGCCGCCGCCAGAGTTGATGCACATTAAGGCTTGTTTTTGAGTATTTTCCATCACTTTTGGCTTTAGATTTGCCACTTCTTTTTTAAAGTTCATTTTTAGGGCCTGTAAAGTCTGTGGCTTGTTCGCATAGACGCGCAACTTCGCAATATCGACGTCTCCAGGCTACACAATTTGGCCTAGAAACGCTTTTTGGAAGAATGTATCGCGTTCTTGAGAAGTATAGGGCTGCATTGTTTGTTGGTGTGTATTTCACATCTGTCTACTTCACAAATATCAAAATCACGATGACATAAATTGCCATTTGCAAAAATGAGAGCATCTTCTGATAGAGTCATTACTTTTGCGCAACCTTGTACATATGCCAGTGTAATTTTGCTAAAATTCGTTTAAAGCTATATTGGTTACGAAATTAGTAGAAGAATAGCATCATTAACACTAATCAATCAACGCTCTTATTAAGATGTTACACTTTTTAATCCGCTTCAAATTACGCAAGTGCACAGACCGTTTCCTTGTTACATCTTCTCTTGCATACTAAACACTTGATAGTATACGGATGTATCTTTGTAAATTAGCATATTGAATTCGCACGGCCGAATGAGAAACCCGACAAGGTCGTCTCTTCGACTTTTTCACTTCCCTTTCCTCGGACAATGGGGGCCCTGGTTCGGGCCGCGCGAGATGCTCCCATGAGATATAATGGCGTGTTTCTCACATGCGAGAATGCCGAGCGGCCGCCGCCGGTGGTGAAAACGAACGAGCGATGGAATTCCGCAGATAATTTCCAAGTTTATCCCCAGAAAAGGTATCAATCACCTCTCGGGATCTGCATAGGCGGCAATCAAAAGTCGAGATCGGGGGAAAAAAAAATCGGCCGTGTAGGAAGAGGATTTATCTTCCAGCTGAAGCTATTTTAACAAGATTGCCGTGGAAAAGAATCGGAATCGAGATAGTTGCTGGTTTGAGGATTATTTTCTTCTTGCGGACAGAAACGCAATGGGGATTAAAAGTGAAGCGTGCACATTGCTGAGCAAAAATAAGCTAGCAAACGATTAGGGATTGTAATACCGGCAAAGAATCAAACTTGTTTTGTATGTATGCTTGATTATTTGTATATTCACTATACAATCTTGAACGCCTAGGGCAGTGTTTTTCAAGCTTTTTTTACTATACCCCACCTTTTAAATTCGAATGCCCCAATGACCCCCCATATACAAAATTATTTTTAGTCGACATGTGAAGACAACTAGTTTACATATGTTCGAAAGTGTAAACGCCATCTAATGCCCATTAGCTTAAGTAGCATCGTCAGGCCATAATAAAAGGTCCAAGATATTTAGTATTCTTCAAGCACTGGTTCGGGACTATACTGATGATGGCGTTGAAACCTAAAACGCGTATATAGTTTTCCGGTGAATGAATGAGTACTAAACACAAATTCATATTCATGACAATTAGTTTGGGTCGCATGAATTGTAACGAAGAAAATGAACATCAAAAAAAGCTAAAGTCATGAATGTGCACTCATAAATTCCCATCTAATAAAAGATTGAGGCAAATAATTACCCGGGCAAATGTGGTCATCTTATAAATGTTGAAAATAGCGAAGAACTTGGCTATTTTCAGCATTTATAAGATGACCACATTTTTTTTCTGTCTTAATTAGCTTCATGTATTTATTTTCAACATATTTTTAAGATTTCTGTCTTTCCACGAATTTCCTTAAAACCACAAATATTGCATCATCTCTCGTCTCCCGATTTAATAACGGCATTTCTCCACGGGTCTTTTTGTTTCCAACCCGTGGAATTTTCGCTCGTCTGTCTAGACTCGCGAAGTTTTCTCTCTCTCCTCGAGATTAAATCAGCACGAAGTTCTCAGACATTCGTACAGAGACAAAAAAAAGAGTTGAGTGGAAAGTCTAGGGTTTTTGGAGGGGAAAGGGGGGTGGCAAAGGAACAAATCATATTTTTATATAGGGGACAGAGAGATAGGTGTCTGGTGGTGTAATGAAATTCTTTTATTTATCGGCGCGCGGATTCCCCCGGGGACGGCCGCTGACAACCGAATGAAAATTGAATTTCCAACTTTTCACATCGATGGATTTTATCGGCGCGTTACTTGTTTCCGCCACTGACAAATAAATAAAGTGGAGAATCGAGGATTCTACTATTTTTTTTGCTGTTCCTGAAAGGATTGTCTTGTGTTAGTGATGGCAAGACTTCTTGACATTATCACACCGAGGATATCAATAAAAGTAACTTAGTTACAATTGAAACAGGGAATACTTTTGGTGGCTATTGCCATTTCCGGAAATTGAACACGAAATCCTTCTCTACCTAAGTAAGCTTAAAAAATAATGTAATATGACTAAAACTGTCAAATAATTAGGGGAGTCAATAGTAATCAGGGCTTCAAACCGGTATTTTTTGCGTTCCGGTTTTCCTTCCGGTTCAATTAATAAAATATATATTAGTTCGGTTCCGGTTTTAGTTCTGGAAAAATAACGTTTTTTGCGGTTTAGGTTCAGCTTCAATTGTTTTAATTTTTAAAATGTTTTTATTTCATATTAAAAAAAATATTGATGTATCCATTATAGCACTGTCGTCATTATAGATATGATTATGATATTTTTGCATTTTTTTCGCTATATCTTAGTAAATATGTATTACATCTCAGCAGTATATGTTTTTAACTTAACTTTCAAAGAAGCCCCGTGAAAATTTGTAAATTTTCTAGGCGGGGTTTTATTAAACTCGAAATTTTACTTCATGCTTAGTCTGGGAGTGGAAGACACTCGTTAGCTTAAAATATGTCATAACTATCAAAATGTGTGTCGCAAAACAATAACATGACTATTAAATAATATATTTCAAATAATAGTTGTCTCAAATTGACAATAATCCTAACGTCGGCTGACGCTGATTTGTATGAAGTTTGATACATTGGACTAAATGTCATTTCAAGTTGACAGGATAGACTAATGTCAGCTGACCTCGACTTGTGTCAAGTTGACACAATGGAATAAATACTGACTATAGTCGTCTTAAGTCAAGGTGACACGATAGACCAATGTCATTCAATATAGTAACTTACACTCATAAAGTCACAATAATACAGTGATTTAATTACAAAATTATATTATTATCAAACAATAGTAAACCAAGTGAGTTACAGTCATAATATTGCAATAGTGAAATTACAATCCAAATAAGCGGAAATACAGTCAACCTAGTCATAATTTCACAATAGTCGAAATACAGTCGATAGAAACATAAAATGACAAAATCCTAGCACAGCCAAAGGACACTCCACCAAGCGACTTACAGTTATAACATCACAATAGTCAAAATAGAATCGATAAATCCTAGCATAGACAAAAAACAGCCAAATCCGAATAATTCACCAATTGTTATACAAACAAAGTGATAAACAGTGTTTTATTTAAATCCGAATAAGTTAAAATAGTCACAATAAAAAAAACAGTCAATAAAGATATAATATGACAAAATCCTGTGTTAACCTAAAATCATCGCACGTGGCCAAATCTGGAGAACACTTTAGGTAAAGAATCAATTCAGAGCCCAATTCATTTAATTTTGTGTAAAATTCTTTTATCACCGCACAAAATTCTTTGTTTACATGTTTTACAGATATTGCTAAGCCACTAGCTTTAAACGATTACCAAACGTGAACTACGAGGTAAGCGCCAATATTTCCTGGCCTAACTATTAAAGAAACGACGTAGACTCCCAATTAAATTTATTTTTTAATATAATCCCCCCTGACACCAATGCACTTATTACATCGTTTCAGCAACAATTTAATAAAAAAATATTCCTTCTGTTTGTCTTCAATATGTGCCCAAATTGCAGTCTTCACCTCTTCGTTGTCTCTTCTCCTTTACATCTCCATTCCAAGGACTCCCTTTTTTACAAAGGATTATAGTAGAGAACCATAGTTTCATCCTATATGACAATTGTCTTGAACAAGTCTACGGGGTCTCCTCTACGGAGCTTATTCAATACGACGTTAAACTGTTGAAAGATGTTTTTGGGCCCCTCACCTTGCACTATTTTTATTCATACCTAAATGATCCTGGAGGATTCGGCGAACGCTTGTATCTAAAAGACCCGACATTTTTGATAATTCTTTCGCCTTTAAGTGTCGATCGCTTAAAGGCGTGTTTACACAGTGCGAGCTAACGTGCGAGTTGGTGTAGACAGTAGCTGCAGCACAGCTACTGTCATTGTGGAAACGTATCATGCGAGTTACTGTCAAGGCGAGTAGGACAGCAACTGGAGTGCGAGTTACTATAACATTTTTTGTTTTGAATGTCTACTCGCCTTCCTCCACACCACATGACAGTGACTCGCCCACTACTCTCGGTTGTGTGAACTACAGGCGAGATTGTGCCATGCCTCATTTTTGTTTGCAACCAACTTCTAGCCCAAACGTTTCTTTTTTCCTTTCCTTTTCAATAGCTTTCTCCATTCCAGCACATAATACTGTAGTGCACGATTTAATAACTGTCCGAACTATCATATTTCGTTGATTCGAAGATGAAAATGCCATCCTGGCAGTGCAAACAGTCAGGTACAATCACCAGCTGTCATAGCAGTTAGCTTGACAGTACTCACCAGGCAAGCTGGTAGCACTGTTGGCTTGACAGTAACTGTCTACTTGCAAGGCAAGCTACTAGCACAGTATAAACACACCTTAGTACGAGATCATCGGCAAGGGTAATCTTGTTGTCCGTCACCACTTTCATCGTCCTTCCTTTTCTTGCGTCGAGATTTCTGCCCCATTCGAAACCATTTTTATTAATCTTTTACTACAGAATAAGACAGGGAATGTTTCCAGTACATCTAACTGATCTTTGATAATATGAGGTGAAAGACCTTCTCGAGAAGGGAATTTAACAACATCTCTATGGTTAGTTTTCCTGACTTCTGACATCGTGATGAACGAGTGTTAGTTATAAAAAAAAACTAATTGACAAAAAAATCATTTTTGTATTTGCCAAGGCTAATAAGACCTAAACCAATGTCTTGCCAAAATTTTGACACGCTGCCATACCTAGTTCTGTCAGGTCGGGAAATGTTGGCGCTTGCCTCGTACATGTCACTTTTACTTGTAATTTGGATTAAGGGGGTTTAAAGAGTGGATTTTTCGAGATGTCACGTCACTAAATGGATTGTGTAACCATTTTATAGAAATTGACTATACTTATCAAACAACCCACGTAGGATAAAGCGTGGCGATCTTTAATAATTATTGATAATAAATCATCATCATCATCGGGGCCTTTACTCCCCGCGGGAGAATGGGGCATCAACAAACGCTCTCCATCTAATTGTATTTTGTGACAGGGCCTTCACTTCTCTTTACTCTTTTCCGCATGCCCTGGCTTCCTTGACGACTGTCCTGCGTCACGTAATTTTTGGACGGCCTCTTTTTCTTGAGCCTTGGGGGTTCCAATCCAGGGCTTCCGTTGCAATATCCCCTTCTGGTCTTCTAAGTGTGAGCCCGATGCATCTCCACTTTCCCAAGCTCCTTATTCTCAATGATTGTTACCACTTTCGTTGATCTGCTTTGGAGTAACACACGTTAGATTCTTAATTTCGAAGGACCAATTATGTCATCTTTGATATAATAAAAATAATAAATTGAGTTTAACTCACATATTCTTAAAACACTAATATTTACAAATATGTACAACTTTACAAATGTCGCGACCGATATCAATGACGTTTCGTTTTCGTCTCCTTGTAATTTCTCTTCCTTGGTTACTGCACGGGGTGGTGGGTGGTCTTAGAGGGGTGGGTGGTGGTAATGAGTGATTCTAATTGGTCATAATAATTCCCAATCACCACCACCTTATCGATGTTGCCAAACTTCTTCTCTGCATCTTGAGCTTCTCGTTCGGATTTGGTATGCAGCTGTCAGTTGATCCGCTAAACCGTTTGCGTTTAGGCGGTTTATGAGACTTTTTGTTTGCATCGAGCACTTTCGGTAAACACCATAAAAATTAAAACTTTTTAGAAACTGTGTTTACACGAAAACACAATAAAATATGCATTAAGGGCCGATTGTAATAATAATTATGTAAATACAGAACGTCAGAGTTACAGCGAGCCAGGTAAAGCCGTGACAACGGTGTTGAACCGACAATACGTTGTATTCGTTGGATTTGAATTATTCGGATTGATAATAAATACATAAGAGAGTTAACTGGCTTTTGCTATGTCATAAACGATTAAATAACTAAAATTTACAATCCACTCAATCTCAAACAATCCAAACGATTATTTCATCTGGAAGCCGCTAACTACCGCACGCAAACAAGAACCTAATAACTCGATTCAGATCGGGAAGTTTACAGTTTCAAACACACAACGGATTTTAATTTTTATCATTTGCATAACCTTTCGCAACGCGCGATTTTTTTTTTATTCGGACAGATCAAACGGATCCGTGTGATTGATTTTTATGGCGCCGGCGAGGGAATTTACATAAAACCGTATCGCATAAATTAGGCGTCAATTTGTTTGTTTGTAAGTGATGGATTCGGGGGATTTGCCCATGACAGGTGTCAATGGACAACACAAACGTTATTTGTGTGATTATTAAACAAATATGCTTAAAAAATGTTGTTCTTTATTGTAAGGTTTTGATTAGTTACACTCACAACATTAGCATACATACTTCTAAGAATGAAGTGTGTGTCGAAGCGAAGATTAGCCAAGTGAATTAAGCTCACAAGCAAACCAAAATGTCATTTTAGCACGACTTATAAAAACTGGTTTTCCTGCGGTACAAAGAAAAAACAAAAACGCTAGCAAAACGGATTCACATAGATTCGTAAAGCTAACAACGCTAGCAAAACATTAGCCAATGTACGGATTCGCGTAGATTCGTTACGCTCACAACACTAATATGACATGAATCAATCTATAGTGGAATTCGGGAGAGATGTCCTATACCTCATTGATGTGGAATGTGTGCTTCAAATATTTATTGGTGAGTATGTCGAAAGTTGTATCTGCAACGATTGTTCCTAGTTGTGTCAAATTTTGACGTTACATGACAATGTCATACTGTTTAGGTCGCGAGTATATTAGTGTTCTTTCTTTTAGAAAAGCTTTAAATCATAATTTCTTGTAAATTTTTTCTTTTGAGTATACATATGCAATTACGTGTTGTAGTTTTTTAAATATTCGTTGTTTTCTTAAAAGAGGTCAATTTGAAGTTTAAACAAGTGTTTTTCATTCCAGGTTAAGCATGAAGTAAAATTTCGAGTTTAGAAAAGCCTGAAAATTTGGTTTGGTCGCGTAGCGCGAAGCGCGGAGCGACCAAACCAAATTTTCAGGCTTTTCTAAACTCGAAATTTTACTTCATGCGCCAAGCGTATAAAACACTGATTTCAAGCGAAGTTTACTCGTACACAATATTTCAGTGCATTCAGTGTTTAATACGCGTGGCGCATGAAGTAAAATTTCGAGTTTAGAAAAGCTTGAAAATTTGGTTTAGCCGCGTAGCGCTTCGCGCTACGCGACCAAACCAAAGTTTTCAGGCTTTTCTAAACTCGAAATTTTACCTCATGCTTAGTCTGGGATTGAAAAACACTCGTTTTAAGATTCAAATTAAATAGAAAATCCCTGTATGTATACTTAAAAGAAAAATTTCCCGTATTAACAGATTAATCCGATGACTATTTGCCAAATCTACTGAATGGGCATTCCATTCAATTAACATTTTCATTTGAGCTTACACAAAATCAACATAAATGCATTATTTATTTCTGTAAATAACTGAACTATTTAGTAAATGTGGAAATTGGAATTATACCACTTAAACTCACATTTAAAACGATTGTGAACAATGTTAATTAAAATGATTTGTGGCTGCATACCGGAACATACGTTTTCGCATGTTCCATCTAAAAACCATAGCAGACATATTATTAAGTTTTCTGTCTCTTTTCACACATGTAATCTGATGACATCAAACTATTTTCGTATTACATGTATTGGTGCAGAAAGCACTACAAATCAAGGAAACTATGGGATACCTCTCGTGAATTGTACCTTACATATTCGGGTAGATTCGTGACGCCTCCAGCATTAGCAAAACATCAGCCTATGTACAGATTTGCGTAGATTCGTAACACTCGCAACACTAGTATACCAGGAACACAACAGTGTACGTTTATGAATTCAGCAGTCAATGTACAGTCGACGCAACCCAAATGATAGTCAATATTTAATTGTCATGGTATTTGTTACTGAAATGCATTCCTGTAATTCTTGCTTTGGTCAATGGTATTACAAAAAGAGGGGAGATTATTGAATATTGACAATCATTTTTTAAAGCTGTCAAATTTAATTGCGACGAACGACTATGATGCAAAATATAAATTACACCATTATATTTTGGCGTTCAGATTTGGGTTGCGCGAAAAACACTAGCACAACATCAATTAATGTATGAATTCGTGTAGATTCATGACGCGCAAAACGCCAACAAACATCAGCCAATGTTTTTTTTGTGTCTTCTCCTGTCATTATTTTTTATGTTTCATAATTCCATCACAAATAATCCTTTTTAATGAATTCAACTTCAAGCCCGAAAAAGCGTCGACAACCCGACGACACAGCCGGGGCGCGACCGTAACTTCCACAACAGTAAATTCTAATGTTCGCGTTTATTAATTTATGCCGTGACATCGGTCGTGCCGTTTTCCCTCCCCCGATTCGGGGGCCAAAAAAAAGTTGTTTCATCTCGCAACAAGAGTCGCCCTCTGCTACGAAAAGGTCGCCACCGCCGACGGTGGGAAGTTGCGGGTTCGCTCTGCCGTTTTAATTAAGTCGTAAAATATGTTGCTCGTTACGTCCGGATCGTGTTTCATTAAAATTTTCCCTGTATTTCAGCGGCCGACACGGTCCTGCCGTTTTTGAACACGACTGAAACGGACGTAAATATAAGACTGAATGGAATAAAAAAAGCCACCGCCCCCGCGGTCTCCGCTTTAAACCTCTTTCCGAAATTATTTGCTCCAAGCGGGGGGCGGGTAATTCGTGAAAAATTAGTTTCATTTTTCGGTAATTACAATGAAAGTGTATAACGACACTTTATTCAGTTTTCTGAATTACTTTTGGCTATAAAGCAATTTAAAATTATTTTTGAAGCCTCTATTCATTGGCACAGCTACATTTGAAGATTTTTATCGGCTGAACAGCCACTTTTGATGCCTTTACTTAGTTGCACAACTATTTTATAGATTCTAATCGACAGCTCAGCTACTTTTTAAGTTCTTGTTCGGTTTCGCAACTACTTTATAATTTTGTGATGGGCTGCGCAACTATTATTGAAGTCTTTATTCAGTTGCACAACAATTGTAAGCCTCTAATCGGTTGTGAAACCTATTTTAAAGCCCCCATTCACCAACTTTTAAAGTATTTAACCGATTGAACTACAACTTTAAAGCCTGCAAAACTATTTGTATGCTTCTTAATTATAATCAAGTTTACAAACTTTTGATTGATTGTGCAACCATTATTCGGCTGCGCAACTATTTTTGAAACCTATATTCAGTTGCACGACACTGCTAATCGGTTGCGCAACCACTTTTAAAGCAGGATTTTTAGATGACTTAGATACTTCAATTAACTTTTACATTATTTTCCTTAATTTATAAAAAAAATATTTTTAGGGTTTACTTTTTAACAAAATATGATTATTTTATACAATATATTAATGGAAATACAGAAAGAAATGATCATTAATTAATGTTTATAATTAAATATGCAACAAGACAATTAAATTATTAACACGCACATGTGTAATATTTACTTCCTCTTTCTTCGTCTATATTTTTCGCCTCGTCAATTTCTACGCCATCGTGCTGCACCTTCGAGGCACCCATGAAATATGCATGCGAGCAGCGCCCAGAGTACGAGAGAATATCCGCTATTATTTTAAATTTAGCGTGTTTACGTTCGCCGCGGTGCGCACGTCCTTCTGCTTTCCACCCCGTTCGTTCCAATAAACTTCCTGATGAACAACGACGTTTCGAAATTCGAATGCGGAGTGAGTCTCTTCTTGGAAAACGCCGAAACAGTTTAAGTGATACGGATGCAACGTGCCCGTTTGCTGCAGCCATCGACGGCGTTTTAGCTTAATGAATAATATATTATGTGCGCCGTTTGTCGATCGATAAGTGTTGAATTTGTTGCCTCAACACACGCACATCACGATTAGGGGTTTACTTTTCGGTGTTTTAAACAGAATGTATCAAGGAAAGTAGTTATGTAAGTAACTGAATAATAATTGCGCAACCAATCAAAAGATTATACAGTAGTTGCGAAACCGAACAAAGCTCAAAAAGTAGCTGAGTAGTCGATTAGAGGCTATAAAATAGTTGTGCCACTAAGTAAACACATCAAAAGTAGTTATTCAGCCGATAAAAACCTTCAAATGTAGCTGTGCAACTAAATAGAGGCTTCAAAAATAGTTGCGCAACCGAAAAAGGCCCTAAATAGTAGCTGAGCAGTCGATTAGAGGCTTAAAAATAGTTGTACCTAAGTAAAACTTGCAAAAGTAGTTGTTCAAACGATTTAAGGCTTCAAATATAGTTGTGCAACTGAATAAAGGTTTCAAAAATAGTTGCGCAACCAATCACAAACTTATAAAGTAGTTGCGGAACCGAACAAGAACTTAACAAAGTGGTTGAGCAGTCGATTAGAGGCTTAAAAATAATTATGTTATCAAAATCTGTGTTCCTATGAAAATTGGTTTATTCTGGTAATTTGTGCTTTTCTGGCACAACTCTTTTAAAATTATAAAGTAACTAAAAAATAAATTTAGTGGGAATTTTACTTTTAAGTATACATATGCATACGCTGTTTATTTTCCGAGATTCGTTGCTTTTTTTTAAATTCAAATTAAAACGTTAAACGAGTGTTTTCCACTACCAGATTAAGCATGAAGTAAAATTTCGCGTTTAGAAAAGCTTGAAAATTTGGTTTGGTTGCGTAGCGTGGACCAATCAAACCAAATTTTCAGGGTTTTCTAAACTCGAAATTTTACTTCATGCGCCACGCGTATAAAACACGGATTTCAAGTAAAGTTTCAAACATACTGCTTGTTTGACAATATTCAGTGTTTTATACGCGTGGTGCAGGGGTAACGCGCATGAAATGATGCATGAAGTAAAATTTGGTTTGGCCGCTCCGCTTCGTGGAGCGACCAAACCAAATTTTTAGGCTTTTCTAAACTCGAAATGTTACTCTATGCTTAATCTGGGAGTGGAAAACACTTGTTTGAAGTTTCAATTTGAACTGTTTTTAAAGAAAAACGAATATGCGAAGATTTACATTTAGAGAAGGCTTGTCTTCTTTCATAAATAATTGCTGGTCAATTTTTAAAAGTATTTATTTCTTTCTTTTATTTAAATATTTTCTCCTCGTACCATTTGGAACGTTTTCCTGTGATTGGTTATTAGTCAACGACCAGGACAACCAACACAAATTAAGCTGTCAGTACTGAACTATAACCAAACTGGACTGTATGCAACTCATTTTTCGTCAGACGGACGTTGAGCTTTTAACGTCTAGCTGGTCAACTAGAGGTTGACTGGAACTTTTATGCAACTGGGTATTAATGTAATAATTTAAATGTTGCCAAGTTAGCACCTTTTAAAATCTCAGAAATAGGAAGTTGGCTATAGATATTCTGCAATAATTTTTACACCCGGCGCATTCACCATTGCTTAATGCAAACACATTATTTTCTTATTTCGTGAAAATGTAATTCTTGTTTTAATTACGCCGCGTATTCATCATTCACCGCATAAATCATAACGTTATTCACCGCGCGAAATACAGTGTTGAGATTTACAATAGTGCCTGATTTAGGCGCACTTTATTCCGTTTCTTTGAGCGCTGCGCCGGATTCCAGAATGCATAAATTCCCGGACGGCGCGCTGAAATGTGCAATTCTTAAATCTCCTCCGGTCCATACATCACGGTCTCAGTTTCGCACGTAATACACTTTTCAAATATTAAATTTTTATTTAGGGCCGTCTAAATTGCTCAGAGCGTTCGGGAGAACGCGGCCGGCTGTTCTTTCTGTAAAATGCACGTGTTTTATTTATTACAGAATGTAAACATGCATAAAGGAATTAGTATAAACGTAGATTAGAAAATATTAGAAGAAAAAGGCTTTAAATATGGTTGGTTGTTGTACTGCATCAATCCGTAACTAGAAAATTCTGATAAATTTCGTGTCGGTTATTTTATTTTTAAATGTAGTTAAACTTGAATTAATCAAAACGTAAACAGTTTTGATGAACAGCTTTGATTATTTTTTTTAACAAATAAACGACTCAAGATTTGAACGCACTGTTTTTATAGCAGCAACTACTTTTGGACCATCAATCGGTTACGCAACTTTTTTTCAACCATTTCTTAGTTAGTGAAATTATTTTTAAACACTTTAAACAAACAGCCAAACTTGTAAAACCTTTAATTATTTACGCAACTACTTTATAGACCATTAATCGTTCACACAACTATTATTTAAACTTTTAATTGGTTACGCAACTATTTTCAGTTGCTTTAACTAGTTACGCAACTACTTCTGAGGGCTGTAATCTTTTGAACAGCTACTATTTGAGTACTTTACAGCTGCGCAACTGTTTTAGAGGCCTTTAACTGATCACGCATCGACTTTTGGGCCTTTAATTGTTCACATATTTACCCATGAAGCTTTTAATCAGCTGCGCAACTACTTTTGAGGCCCGTAATCGTTTACACGCCAAATTTTAAAGCCTTCAATAATTTGTGCAACTACTTTTGAAGCCTTTAATTGGTTACGCAACTACTTTTGAGGCCTATAGTCAGTTGCACAAATAGTTGTTGAAGATTTCAATTAGTTGGGCAACTGGCTGTACTCGTTTAGAAAGCTACTTTTTAAGTGCTTACTCAGCTGCGCAAACTGTTTAGGAAATCTTTAATTTGTCGCGGTTGGACGACTTTTGGGGTTGGTTAGTGGTCTTAAAATAATGACCACACACTCTTCGGGTACAATCGACTTTATTCCTCTACACCTAACGTGAAACTGTCTATTACATTACAAGTGTGCGACACCAAGCATTAGTGCCGCGTAAGCAAATACAAGATTCAAACGCTACATAATGATAAATAATCACGTTACAACAAATTGATCACGCAACTACTGTACTCGGTTCACATAACTACCTATGAAGCATTTAATCAGTTGCGCAACTACTTTTAAGGCTTGTAATCATTTACACGCCATATGTTAAAGCCTTTCATAATTTTGAAGCATTTAATTGGTTGCGCAACTACTTTTAAGGCCCTTAATCGTTTACACTACTGTCTTTAAAGCTTAAATCAGTTGCACCGTTTCTTTTACAGTCTTTAATTATTAATGATTTCGATAGCTAACGCCATCTAATGCTTCATAGTGGCATCGTCAGTGACACGAATGCACACGAAACGCGTCTGTGGGTACCTGGTGCCGGAATACTGAAGACAAATTCAGTCTTTAATTAATTACGTAACTACTTTCAAGAACTGTAATCGTTTGCACAACTACTTATAAAGCGTTTAATCAGTCATGCAACTACTTTTGAAGTCTTTAATTGGTTGCGCTACTACTGTTGAGGCCTGTAATTGTTTTCAATGCAATTGTTCACGTTCATCAGTCACGCAACTTCTTTTAAAGCGTTTATTTAGTCAGGCAACTACTTTTAAAGTCTTTAATTGATTGCGCTACTACTGTTGAGGCCTGCAATTGTTTCCAAGGCAATTTTGTATGTTAATCAGTCGGGCAACTACTTCTTCATTGTCGTTCAAACTGTGTAAATTATTTCTGCTGCGCCTTGCGCATGTAAATAAATAAACATCAGAATTGTGCCCATTCGGCGCTGATTTGCATATTCACCGTGGTCGGAATTCGAGGAAAGGCGAAAACGGAAGTGGTCCCATAAACACCGCAAGACCGATGGCATCATCGGGCAAGCGCTTATTGGGCGAGAGCATAAATGATTCCGTGATTGAATCGGATCATTAGCACACAATCAAACGGCGCTCAGAGTGGGCCGACTGCATCGGAAAACGATAATGCCGATTGTGTTCCTGTTAACCGATTCCGAGAAGTACAATTAATAATGCATGCGGCCGCAAGGTAACGTTTACAAACTGATTATTTAAAATCTGTAAAGATATCGTAATATCTTCGCATAGTCCGAAGAAGTAGATAGACGTGTGATTGTACCTTAAGAGGGATTCAGTCTCTGGAAAAATAACTGGTATTTGAATGTTGGCTCATAACATCTTACAATCACAATACTTGAACGCACTGTCTTTATAGCCGCAACTAATTTTGGGCCATCAATCGGCTGCGCAACTATTTTTCAACCATTTCTTAGTTAATGAAACTATTTTTTAACACTTTAAACAAACATCTAAACTTGTAAAACCTTTAATTATTTACGCAACTACTGTATAGACCATTAATCGTTCACATAACTGTTATTTAAGCTATTATTTGGTTGCGCAACTATTTTCAGTTGCTTTAACTTAATCTTCGCATAGTAGAAAGTAGATAGACGTATGATTGTACCTTAAGAGGGATTCACTATCGGAAAAAATAACTGATATTTGAATGTTGGCTCATAATATCTTACAATCATAATACTTGTACTACATTGCTGAAATGTTTATATAAGGAAGTCAAAGAATGCTGTTAGACTTATTATTTTATATTTTAAGTGTAAAATAATTTGAAGGTTCTTGAATATTATCCTATTTTATCTTGAACAAGTTTTTCTTCTTTCACGTGGTGAAACATATTTAACTATGATTTAAAAAAGTAAAACACTTGGTTAAATTTCACTAATATTAGTGAAATTTAACCAAGTCTTTTCCTTTTTTAAATCATTATCCTATTTTATCATCTAATTTAACCGATTTTAAAAAGCATTCTATTCTTTTAAATAACAGAAAATCTAATAACGAATTTTATGATTAATATTGTCACTGAATTATAAAAATAGAGTTCGTAGTTTTGTTATAATAAATTATTAGCTATAATACTAATTTTCATTTTCGTCGCATAATCCGTCAAACGCATCTCTGATTTAGCGGTATATTCCTTGACTCTGATACTCCGAAGAAAAACAATGGTTTAGTTGTTTGGTTCTTCAGATTATTGAGACTGTAGAAACATGATTGCAATTTAATATTACTCACTAAGGTTAGTTTCCGCAATAAAAGAAGATCTGTACTGAAGAAAAATGTAGTTTCAATAAGATGGGGCAAAATACCACGGAATAATCAGTATCACTTGTATGGTGCATCACCTTGCTGGAGCTACTTGGGAATTTCTTCTATACTTTTATTCTTTTAATAGTTGCCCGTGTCGTTGCAATATAAACATTTACACATCATGGGTCTCTCATTAAGTACTAAAGGAATATGTTTTTTTGAGTTACGTGAAGATTTCTACTAACTTGGAATCAAAACACTAACAATTTCTTCAGAATATTTTTTATTTTTGCTAGGTGTACATTTCGAGTACTATGTACTCATTATCAATAGCTTACAGTAAGGTATTGATAATGAGTACATAATACTCGAAATGTACACCTAGAAAACATAAAAAATATTGTGAAGAAGGTGTTAATGACCAGACCGACATAATGGATACCCCTCTCTGTGATGCTGTAATATGAAAGCAATGTATACATAATTTTAGGCACTTAGTTTGATAATGACAAGCTTGAAGACGAAACTATAGTCACTAAAAAGTAAAATAAAAGTGGTAAAACAAAGTTAAGTGTTTTAATTAAATTGTTAAGAAGGTGTTAGTGTTTTCATTTAGGGTTCATTAAGTACTATTGATTACACATTTACTAAATTTCTTTTAATATCACGATACTTCAAAATAACTTTGCAACTAAAAGTTTGTTGCATAATGTATTCTCTAATTCTGAATTACCAGTAAATCATTGATCGCTATTAGTTTACACGTAGGTACCAACTGTAATTTATCGAATGTGTATATTATTAGTATTTGGTTGTTATCTCTATAGTATACCTTTTGTTTGTTAATGGATTTAATAGATTCATAGTGGGCCATTAGCATAGGAGACACGAGAACGACTATTCGATTTTAATTTGCATATCGTTCGTGGCACAATGCGCCCATAAGACATACATTTTATTAATATCCGCACTCTTGCGCAACCCCGAGGCCGCGCCCTCTGGCGTGGGCCGCCGGGCGCGCCCTCTATCAATGCACAAGAACAATTACCAAACGAAAAACACATTGTTGTGATTTGTGTCGATTTCAACGAGTTAAGAAGAGCAGGATGGATGTTTCTGCAAACTGTTGATATTTTGTATATCATATTATATTACCAAACGAAAAATGTATTGTTGTGATTTGTGTCGGTTTCAATGAAATAAGAAGAGCAGGATGCATATTTCTGCAAACTGTTGATATTTTATAATATTTATTTATTTTTTGTATTAAATTATAGATTCCGGTAACAAATTAAACTCAGAATAACTTTTAATTAAATTACTACTTTCTCGCTGTTCTTTAATTCAAAAATTCAATCAGTTTTATTTTTTAATAAATAGCGTTTAATCTCTATTTTTAGAAAAAGAAGTAATGAACGTACTCTATTGATGGTATTTGCTTATAAAAAAAAACAAGTCTTCGTCTCTGCAGACCAATGTTATATATAGCTCATTAATTCAATCAAGTTTTTTTCCTCCTCCATTCGTATTTTATCTCGTGTTTTGTTGTCTCCTTGAGACGTCTGTAGCCCTTGAAAGGGAGCAAATCGTCTCGTCGCGTAATCTTTGCGAGCCCTCCACCCTTTTCGGATGAGCGGCCCTTTTTGCTAACTCCGGTCTTTGTGTGTGTGTGTGTGTGTGTGTGCCCTTTCGCGTGGATGAATCCGCCCGACCGACGAGCTTTTAATTATTCAGATTATCCGACTATTTAACACCGAGACGTCTCGATGGTTGGCGTAATTAAGAGGATTAAATAAAGCTCTTTTTGTAACCTCAGCATAAATCCGCAGGCAAACACAAAAAATAGAGTTGTCTCCATTAAATTTGTTCAAATAAACCTCAACTAGTTTAATGATAAGTATCGCCTTATCGCTGGCTTAAAATTAAAGGGAAGGACCCTTGAACCTTGTCGTTCTGGAGTTTAGCGTTAAATGATAGATAAAAATAAGTGCAACTGAATAGTAAATCTATATAACGCTAAACGTATGCAGCCCAATGTACAATTGGATTGTTTCCATTTATAAAATAGATCCTTTAATTTTATTATATCTCTATCAATGTTGTACAGTATCATATATTCTTGTATTGATGATTGAATTAGTCACTTTATATTATATTATATTTCTTTATTTTATGGAAATCTTTATTTTACAACACATTGAACAAAATAATATTGAAGTTCATAAAAGTAAACAAATTAGAAAAATACATAAAGAGGTACTGAAGAACATTATTAATAATAATAATAATGAACAATAAAAAAACATATTATTTAATTAATGACACAAAGATCTAACGAGTGTCTATAAACTGTCGACATCCCAGTAGGTTCTGACTTCTGAAACATACGTAATTAGACATATAATTAAATTTATTTGACGCTTCCGAGACTCACCAAAACGTTTGACGTAATTTAAGATATGTAATTTGTTCTTCAAAGCAACCGAGATGCTGACAGTTTATACACACTCGTTATAAAATCTGAATGACGTTTAAACATAATATATGAATTACAAAAAATATGGAAATTGTTTTTTTACAGTGTTTTACAGTTGCACTTCGACTTGCATAATTCGCCTTTGAATGATTCTAGTTTTAATCTTTATTCTAAAACTAGAATTGTTGTTCGTGTTTTTTTTTATATAGTTTCAAATATAGAGGGATTATTTCTTTTAAGCATACATATCCAAATGGCTACGTTGTGAGTTTTCAGGCATTCGTTGTTTTAGAAAAGCGTCCAATTTGACTTTTAACGAGGGTTAAGCATGAAGTAAAATTTCGAGTTTAGAAAAGCCTGAAAAAAGCCTGTAAATTTTAAGGCGTTTCTAAACTCGAAATTTTGCTTTACCAAGGAGTGGAAACACCCATTAGATGGTTCAAATGGGACGGTTAAAAAAAGAACATATTCCTGAAACTTTACGTGTGTAAAACTTAAAATAAAAAATCTCTATATATAATAAATATTCAAGCAGGATTTTTTTCTTGTAATGGAAATGCGCAGAAAAAAACATTTTGGCGGGATTAATTGTGTGAAATGTCATTTTTCATTTTGAGTCGCGCCGTCGTAAATCTTGGCTGAAAAGATTTTAAAACATTAATCACCCATGAATCTCGTGCAAAGAAAAGAAAACATACGAAAATGCTTGTATTCCTATAGAAAAAGGAATTCTTGTGGAGATTTTAATAAAAATCTATCATAAATGTTTAAAATAATTATATAATTTTTTTTTTAATAAAATGTTGACAATGTAGATTGATGCAGGGATTTTCTTTAAGTATACATATCCCAATCGATGCATACACTGTTAATTTGCAGGCATTCGGTGTGTTTGAAAACGTAAAATTTGAGGCTGCTAATGACTGTATCTATTTCCTGATTAAGCATGAAGTAAAATTTCGAGTTTAGAAAAGCCAGAAAATTTGGTTTGGTCACGTAGCGAAGCGGAGCGGTCGATGGGGTTGTTCATATCATAGTTAGTAGTATGAAAGGCTAAACGAAATAATACCTTGATTGAAGGCCCCGGGACACATTGCAATTTAAAGCACCCACCAATTCACTGCAGTTTACAAATCCATTTAGCAGCTTGTATAAAAACGACAAATCTAGAAAAAATCATCTTTCAACCAACGATCGCAAATTTAATAATGGTAACATTTCGGTATGACTAAAATTAATCATGTTTCCCTATGCGAAATGCCTGTATCAAACATTTCTCTTGAATCGTCCCAATCTGATGAATGGAGTTCTTTGTGAAGGGTGATCAAACTATTGAAGAATATTCCACATGTGATCGTACCAGAGACAGAATGAGAATTTTTACTGTTGCATTCTTAAATTGTCTACTAAATCTGTTGATAAAACCCAACACTTTTAGTGACTCATTACACACATTCAAAATATGCTCCTTTAAATTCAGGTTTAGGATAAATATAACACCCAAATCTCTTTATTCTGGTGACTTGTGTTGAGTAAAGAGAAATTTAAATGTTCTGCTCTTCCTCGGTGAAACTATATGCGAAAACATTTATTTGAATTTAATTTCAAGTTATTTTCAATGCACCATGCTGCAATGCGATCAAATCATCCTGAAGCTGGTCTGAAATGCCACAGGTTTCTTATAAATGTTTAAATCATCGGCAAAAATAAGAATTCTACTGTTGCTCGCATTCAATCCAATGTCATTGGTTTAGGTTTAGGTTCTAGTGGTTGCACCCCGCAAGGAAGTGCACACTTATGCCCATTGTGATGCCACGATTGTTTCCTCACGAGAACCATTTGGATCCGATAATGAACTTTGTGAGATTCTTGACGTCTATCGATTCAAAGTCAGAGAGTTCATCTATATAGAGTCGGCCTAAGTAGGAATTGCTTATTCCAGCTAGAGAGAGGCATTGACAGAGGTAGTGGAAACGCTTTCCAGCGATGTCACTCCTCTTTAGTGAGAGTGTATCGCTTCTTTTAGACCTGTCTGGCACTTATCCTATTAACCTTTAGCCACTCTGCGACTGATTGCTATCACCTCCGCCTGCAAAACGATGCAGTGATTCGGCAATCTGAAGGAGATACGGAGGTTCAGGTTCTCCCAGAAGACCTCTTCCAGCATTTTATTTATTTATTTTAGATTCGTCCGTGAAGACGTTAAGTGAACATTTTTCCAGTATTCTGTCCTCCTCTCAGTCAGAGTTGGGAAACAACAGTCGACGTTAATCGGTACACCGACAAATTCCTTTAGGATTTTTGTGTGTCCTTGCGGGTCCATTTTTAGCCTACCCTGGGGTACCCTAAATGTCACTGATATCATATTGTACATATTCTGACCAATATGAACACGTTGCGATCTGCCCACCAAGTAGCTCTCTATTCATTTAATCAAATTACCACAGAAGCCGATACATTCAAATTTATTAATTAAAATATCATGCTGTAACGGTCAAATGACTTGGAGGAATCAGTGTAAATCGAGTCTACCTGTAAACCTTCCTCCAAACCATTCGATATGTATGATTGATATGATATCAAATTGGTGGTAGTTGATTTTCTTCTAATAAAGCCATGCTGCTCCTTAACAAATTTTTGAAACCACCAAGTTAATTGCTCAGATATCAATCTATCTAAGAGGTTGGGTAAAGCTGATTGGATTAAAACTTCGCGATAATTAGCTACGTTAGATCTGCATCCATTTCTAAAGATTGGTACAACAGTGTTTCCATTCCGTAGGAAAAACTCTAGGGTGGATAGTAATAATTCAAATATACTATGAATTCATAGTTCATCTCCATATTCAATTCATACTCAATCTTCATATTAATAAGTAAAATTATAAATACATACCCCTAAATTTTAAATTTTAAATATCTTAACGTTCTTTTATTTTGTGTAATTTATTTGAATTTTATGTAAATTGAACAAATTTTTTTTTAAACAAAAATCTTAATAATTCTTATTTATTTTTTTTGCAAATTAAATTTAGCTTTGAATAATTTTTTGTAATAGCAGTTGAAAATATATTATATTATTCAAGTAGATTTACAGAATATAAAATTATTCATTTAGTTTCATATTTTTCTTTCGAGGGATCATATTTATGAAAGTCTTCATTGTTATCCTAACGAGTGTTTTCCACTCCCCAATTAAGCATGAAGTAAATATTTCAGGCTTTTCTAAACTCAAAATATTTTCTGCATGCGCCAAGCGTATAAAACACTAATTTAATATTAAGTTCTAAAAACACTTCATCCAACTCTCCAATGGTATAAAACGAACGCAAAATGTATTAGAGATTATTATTTTGAGTATTTTATTTATGTATGCACATAGAGCCTGTATCATCACTAATTGGAAATCGAAAAAAATGTCACAGAACCTTGTAATATTAAGCCAGCGATATCCTAATTATATGCTGTAAATCTTCAGATATTCGTTGTTAAAAGAGATTAATGTAAAGATTTAAAAGAGTGTTTTCCACTCCCAGACTAAGCATGAAGTAAAATTTCGAGTTTAGAAAAGGCCCGTGAAAATTTGTCGAGGGTCGCGCAGCGACCCGAGACAAATTTTCTGGGCTTTTCTAAACTCGAAATTTTACTTCATGCGCCACGCGTATAAAACACTTATTTCTGATAAATTTCAAAATATAGTTTTAAATCAGAATTAAAAATAAACTGCTAATGCAGGATTATAAATATACTGCTAAACAATAATATTTTGAAATCTTTGATTTATTTAGCATTCACTTAACTTTGTTACACTACTTCATTCAAAAGTTTAAATAAAAGTGTTAAAATAAAGTTAAGTATTTCTAAGAATATTTTGAACATCACTTGAAATCAGTGTTTTATACGCGTGGCGCATGAAGTAAAATTTCGCGACCCTCGATATATTTTCACGGGGCTTTTCTAAACTCGAAATTTTACTTTATGCTTAGTCTGGGAGTGGAAAACACTCGTTTAAAAGTTCTAATTGAACTCTTAAAAATTAACGAATGTGTATACTTGAAAAAATGAACGAATGTGTATACATCAAAAAAATCTCTGTATACACTCGAGATTATTGTTTAAAATTTAGTGTATATTTTTGGCACAAGTTAACAACAATGATTGATAATTTGGTTTTCTGTCTGCGGTGTCTAGTATATGTTTGGTTGCTTAATTAAACACAGTTATATTCCTTTCTTCACTTTTATTTTTCTTGCTAGTGTACATTTCGGGTACTAAGTACCCATTATCAATAGCTAACTGTTAGCTATTGATAATGGGTACTTAGTACCCGAAATGTACACTAGCAAGAAAAATAAAAGTGAAGAAAGGAATACAACTGTGTTTAATTAAGTGACTTAACACCTTCACGTAACTCATACAACTACATTAATATATTTGTTGCCTATTGAGTAATCTGAATTACCTTGCAAACAACCATATGTATATTTACTACATTTCCTTATGGATAGACAACCAAATGTGCAACTTGACCAACATTTAATTAACCTAAAGGCTAAATTGATTGATTTTTTAAATAATCCGCGATTTTTACAATTAGGCTGATAGATGTGTATGAATAAAAAGTTATACCTTTGTATCCATCCCTGAGAATGAAATGACCACCCAGTTTGAAACACACGATAACACTCCCTCATCCTTAACCATTTTGTTCCATTCCTGGCCGGATTATTACAAGCTCGCCATCTTTACAACACAGTGGGCGTAGAATACCATCTCAAACTCGCCCGTGAATGATGGTAATTTCTATAATTTAATACTCCTCGCCTTTCCCATATGCAATAATCACAATTCACTGACGCCTCTCGCCCGCATGCACTCACGCGCCTCCTTCAATTTTAGCGCGCCGATTTTTCCAATTAGCATTTTTCCCCTTATAACGGCTTAATTAACCGTCGGGTAATGAGCGCTGACGGCGGCAATAAACACGACTGGTTTATATTATTTTCCGAGAGGAATTCCGTTTCGGCCATAAACAAAAGCCCGAACGGGAATTAATCGCTAGATAAATTCCGATTAAAATCAATTTTATCCCCGCGCGCGCGTTTTAATTGCGCCCCCGCGCGGAGTCTAAACTCTAAACACGGGGCTTTATTAAGTGAGTCTCAAGCGGGAATTGAAAATTGCCTTCGGATGATAAGCGTAAATGGGATGGCCGTAAAATGATAAGTTGGAGTCGTCCACGGCGAGTTATTCTTCGCGAATCTTTCGAGATTATCTTTATTATGCTGCCGGAGTGTTTTTATTGTTGGACGTCCGTGGGAATGCGCAATAGGATTCTTTGAACTGTCATTTCGGTGATTTTTTCGTTTGTTTGTTAATAAAATCCAATGATGAGGCAAAACGGGAAACGTTTAAAGTCAAAGGGTCAATAATTATGCTCATATTGCGGAAAAGGTAAGGTTCAAACGATTTGTAGTCAAGAATAAAAAAATCCATGATTTAATATTAATATAGTGGGCTTTCAGAGCAATGTCTGTTATATTTAACAACAGATGGCGTTGAGTGTATTTCTAATACTTATGATTTTTAAAAGTGCTGGCTGTTGAATTATATATAAGCGGTATTGCTCCATCCAGTAGAATTTACTTCTCCTTCTTCTTGTACCATGTTCATTAACAAACGTTGGTTATCATGTTGGCTATTATTATTTTGTTACTGGCCGCTCAGAACAGGAATATCGTTGACTTATGAAATCAATCCCTCGGATTCCTAAGCCACGAAGTTCTTCTGCGGCCTGGTGATCTTCCAGGTATTTTACTTTGTATTATCAGGTGTAATATGTTGTATCGTTCTAGGTATTGCAACAAAAGGATAAGCTATTCTAGTTTGCGTGCTTTTATTGTTTTAATAATTGCTTTCTCCTTGGTCAGACAGTTTAAATCTTTTTCATTTCTAACTCTGTCTACCCAACTTATTCGCAATATCGTGCGATACACCCACATCTCAAAGGCCTCAATTTTACGAAGTAGCAAATCCGTCAGCGTCCAGCTCTCGATGCCGTAAAATAATATTAAGAATATGTAGCATCTTACAAGGTGTATTTCAAGTTTGAGATTTATATTTTTAACGCATAGGACCTTCCTCAACTTGAAAAAACTGACTCTGGCTCTCTCAATGTATATTTTGATTTCTTTGCTAATGCCCCAGTTGCTGTTTGTATTAGAATCAATGTATGTGATGTTCTGTCTTCTGTCAAGTTGTGTACCATATGCTGTAATTGCTGGTTCTATTAGATCCGCCCTGCTTACTATCATATACTCGTTTTTTTTTTTTCGTATTAAGCTTGAAACTGTATTTATCGCATTGCCTCGTAACATTATCAATTAGACCTTCGTGAGTTTAGGTGGATTTTATTATGATATCATCTGCACATCTTAGATTATTAAACTTTACTTTAAATTATTATTATTAAAAACCTGAAAATTTAGATAATTTTTTGTCACATGAGGTGGTGTCGCTTAGCGTCCATGCACTGCGGTCTCCGTGGTCCTTTTGTGCGCCTCTAGATGGTTTACTCCCTGTGTACTCCTTTGTCTTCTATGAAGGTTAGGAGTTTCGGCCAGGGGATTTTCTTGAGCTCTGTTTCAGGAAGCACAAGCTTCCCGAATTGCTCCGTGCCTTGCCTTTTATAGGCTTCGCTTGTACACAGTAGGTGTTGGGGAGATTCCTCCTCTTCTAAACACCTACGAATATGGGGCTTTTCTCAATTCGCATCCTATGTTTGTGCTTATTTAGCTCACAATGTCCAGTGACTAGTCCTGTGATTCTTCGTAGTTTTATTTTACTCAGTCCTGACAGCGTCAATGTGCTGCTAGGTACCGTACCATCTAGTGCGAGTCTTGTGTGCCTCACTTAATGTGCTCCTCTGATAATTTGCGTCGATTTATTTCCTTTCGGGTTTCATGAGGTATTGCGAAAGCGGGTTCAGGTCCTATAAATTTCCCTGATGCTGCTCGTTTAGCCAGCAAGTAGGCCCCAAGTGTCCAATAATTATTTGGTCCTTGGGTATCTATACTAGCTGTTTTTACTGTTGTCGCCAGTGCGTCCAGCCTGTCTATGCAGGCCATAACCAGCCTGGACTGCACCATCGGCGGGGCTAGCGTTTTTAGGGCTGCCTGGCTGATTATTCATTGTTGTGTCCCGACTCCATTATGTGATGAGCACACCAGTCAATGGCGGCTATTTCAGCCTGAAAGATGGAGGCATGTTTCTTCAGAGCAACCGCAAATTGTTTGCTCCGGCAGCCTCCATAGATTCCAGCCCCGGTTCCTTTTGTATTTTTAGCCCCGTCTGTATACCAGATGGTTTCTTCAGAAGTTTCCGAGATATGTTCTACTTGCCCATTCACTCCGCTGTGGTATGGTTAGTTTGAACCTGCTAACTATAATATACTCGATTTTTTTTCTTGTTAAGCTTGAGGCCGTATTAATCGCATTGCCTCGTAACTGTATCAATTAGATGTTGAAATTCTTAGTGGATGTAGGTGGCTTGTAGTATGGTTTCATCCACATACCTCATATTATTGAACTTTACTTTAAATTATTATTATTAAAATCCTGAAAATTTAAATAGTCACGAAGCCAAATTTTCAGGCTTTTATACACTATAAATTTTGCTTCATGCTTAATCAAGAAGTGAAAACACTTCTAAGACGTTTCAAAATGAACACGTTTCTGACTCGTTAAAAAAACTATACGAAGAAAGAATGGAAGATTTACTCATTAGCAAATTTTATCTATGTCGAGTCAAGCTTGTCGGTGGATTCCGGGGATTCTTGAGCGTCGGGAGAGGGCTGTAAGATGCTACACTTATCCTCGCATATTGACACTGATTATCCTATTACCCGGTTTACTGTATGCACTCGGCGAGACAAAATTCCGCAGAAGACGAACAACGGACAGAAGCCTGCGTCTGTCACCTGACTAGAGGACGAGCGCACGCTGACAGATACATCTCCTAATTGGAATCCTCACTCGGTAATTTACTCAAAGAGGACATAACTTAAACAAAGAAGACGGTGATGTAATTAGTGACATTAAGATTATTCATTGTTTATATTATCCTTTCTTCAAATATCGTAGACTTTAAAATATAGTTTTTGTTGAGACCCCGGTGGGGTAGTGGGTACAGGCCCTGCCTTATGGATGTTTGTGAATGTGTTTGTGGCGTCTAAATATAGTAAATTACAAAATATAAAGGTGAAATGGTTTAAAACCAATATCCAATAAATGTATACTAAAAAATATTTTTTGTTTTGCAAAGGACCGTTAAGGGTTGAATAGAAATATTTGAACAATTTGAGGTTCCTATATTAGGAGCGCTGTAAATCAAACGGCGTTCAATAAATAGGTGTTTTAAAAGTGTAAAATCTTAAGTTATAACAACACATTTATGGGATTAATTGCTTAGCCACCGCCTAACCCGTTAAAATCATTCAATTGTTCTACAGAAATGAAGATTCTATTCGAACTGTGTATCGAAATTTACGTGATAAATATTATGGTATCATCGTAGCGTCTGTTTAGCCCAAAATATTGCTGTTGTAAGTGAAAGTGTGAGTGAAGACCCAGATTTGTCAATTGGTCGACGTTCGCAGGTTTTAGACTGTTCTTATTGCTAGCTTTGGCAAATTTTGTGCCTGGGCTCGTATTTCCGAGATTGGTGGTACGATTCGGTCGTACGAAATCTGTCATTTAGATAGAGATTTAACAGGTGAATTTTTCAGTTCGCGGGCAACCGATCGTGCGATCAATTTCAGGAATACCCGCCCAGGGCTTGCACCTTCACCCGTGTAAAATTCAGTAAGCATGTGGTTCCAATAAGATGGTGCAGCTAGCCACACATAACAGCTAAACTTGCCATATTAAAAACAAACTCAGCCAAGTTATAATCTAGATACTACCCGAAATTTACGAAAAAGTCCTCGAAAATTACCACGAAATAATCGACTGCTGCAGAAGGTCGAGAGGCACCCATTTAATTGATGGATATTATTTTTTTCATAAATATTGAATCATAACATTGTCGTTAAATTTTCAAAAATCCAAAGATTTTCTTAAATTTATGTGTGTATGTGTTTCTTCAAAGCTCGAAAACTCAAATGAATTCACCCTATATAAACATATAATTAACCATTTAGATAAACGAAAGGCGTCACACAATTTATCAATTTGTCGTTTTTTACTTATCAAGCGCTAAAGACTACTAAAGATTTGATTTAATTACTAATTCCTCAATATTTCACACAATTCATCAATTTTTCGTTTTTTACCTATCAAGCGCTAAGAACTACTGAACATTTCAGACTATATCAAGCCTATTTGTAAACATATTAAGAAATATGATGAATTAATTTCTCACTTAACCCGTGGTGAAACATATTTAATTAATACGCTTTGATTAAAACACTTGGTTTGTTTCACTGATTTAAATCAAAGCGTATATTATTGTTCTCTGGCCGTGACGTCAATGTTTCCAAATATGTTTACAAATAGGCTTGATATAGTCTGAAATGTTCAGTAATTCTTAGCGCTTGATAGGTAAAAAACGAAAAATTGATGAATTGTGTGAAATATTGAGGAATTAGTAATTAAATATAGACTTCTTAAAAGAGCGGAGACCAAACCAAATTTTAAGGCTTTTCTAAACTCGAAATTTTACTTCATGCTTAATCAAGGAGTGGATACACTCGTTAGTACCTTTAAATTGAACGCATTTAGAAAAACAGTTAATGCCTGAATTTTTCACGCGCATGCATCGGGACATGTATACTTAAAAGCGAAATTCACTGCATGTCACTCCTTAGTGACTAGCGTTGTGAGCGCAACAAAGCCCAACGATGATTTATGCCACTTCTTTGTAGTGACTAGCGTTGTGAGCGCTACGTACGCCTGACACCAGTTTGTGTCACTCCTTTGTTGCGACTAGCGTTGTAAGTGTTAGGGCTAGTGTTGCGAGCATTACAACTTTATCTTGGTTACTTCAAAATTGAGCATTATACTGCTGAGTACTCAAATTTAAGAATATATTGCTATTGTTTTTATATTCTGTCTCTATATCTCTGATCATTGCATTTTTAGTATTGCATGCGCCACTCCTTTCTAGTGACTAGCGTTGTAAGCGCTACGCACGCCTGACAATAGTTTGTGTCACTTCTTTGTGGTGACTAGCGTTATGAGTGTTAGGGCTGGTGTTACGAGCATTACAACTTTACTTCGGTTACTTCAAAGTTGAGCATTATGCGGCTGAGTACTCAAGATTTAAGAATATGTTGCTATTGTTTTCATATTCTGTCTCTATATCTCTGATCATTGCATATTTAGTATTGCATGCGCCACTCCTTTGTAGTGACTAGCGTTGTGAACGCTACGCATGCCTGACGCTAGTTTGTGTCACTCCTTTGTGGTGACTAGCGTTGTAAATATTAGAGCTAGTGTTGCGAGCATTACAACTTTACCTTGGTTACTTCAAAATTGAGCATTATACGGCTGAACACTCAAGATTTAACACCATGTTGCTATTGTTTTTATATTCTGTCTCTATATCTCTGATCATTGCATATTCAGTATTCCATGCGTTTCTCGTTTTAGCTGTAGGTAAACATTTATGTAAATTAATTTATGTATTCATATTTTCTACGGGAAAAAGTTAATTAATGACTCAATTAACATCAGAATCACCGAAAGCAATAAATAATCAGTTTATTGAACTCTCGCTTTTTTTTTCTAAGCCGTTTGTTTTATTGCACGCGCGTCGTTAATTATAAATTCATCCCGCGGAGATTTATGGAGGCGTGAGTCGCAAGTTTTTCGATTGGTAATAACGTCACTTTTAATTGGATTTTTTTATTCGTTTTCGCACAGCGTGTGATTAGAATATAGATGTCTTTCACGGAGAAGAAAAATTAGAAGAATATTAATCTGTCTGAATGTTCTATGTGTGTTGTTGTTTGTAAGTCTAAATATATACAGAGGATGTTTCTTTTAAGTATACCTACCCTGGCATACTCTGTAAGGTCCAGTTGCATCAAACACATTGAACTTTTTCAACTCTGAACTCTAGTTCAAAGTGACATTAGAACAATGAGAACTGTCATCTTGAACTCAAGTTCAAGTGTTATGGTGCAACTGGGCCTAAATGTTCAGGTATTTGTTGTTTTTATAATAAATATAATAACTACATTTTTATAAAATGGTTAATTTGAAGCTTTTAGTGAGTGTTTCTACTCCCCGATTAAGCATGAAGTAAAATTTCGAGTTTAGAAAAGCCTGAAAATTTGGTTTGGTCGCTCCGCGCTTCGCGCTACGCGACCAAACCGCCAGGCGTATAAAACACTGATTCAACGCGACGTTCAAATTAACTGCTTTAGCATATTGTTTCAGTGGTATAGTTTTAACTTCACAATATCTCAATGTTTTATACGCGTGGCGCTTGAAGTAAAAATTCAAGTTTAGAAAAGCCTGAAAATTTGGCTTGGCCAAGGCCAAGCGACCAAACCAAATTTTAAGACTTTTCTAATCTCGAAATTTTACTTCATGCTTAATCTGGGAGTAGACACACTCGCTGGAAGCTTCAAATTGAACACTATATTAAAAACAACGAATGCCTGAATATTTACAGAGTAAACAGAGTGTTCAGGTATTCGCTGTTTTTATAATAAATATAATAAATACATTTTTAAATTAAATTTTTTAATTCAAGCTTTTAACGAGTGTTTTCACTCCCCGATAAAGCATGAAGTAAAATTTCGAGTTTAGAAAAAACAAATTTTCAGGATTTTGTAAACTCGAAATTTTACTTCATGCGCCAAGCGTATAAAACACTGATTCAATGCGTATCAGATTATACTGCTCTAGCATATTGTTTCAGTGGTTAAAACTTCACAATGTTTCAGTGTTTTATACGCGTGGCGCATGAAGTAAAATTTCGAGTTTAGAATAGCCTGAAAATTTGGTTTGGTCACTCCGCTTCGCGGAGCCAACCAAACTTGAAGACTTTTCTAAACTCGAAATTTTACTTCATGCTTAATCTGCGAGTGGACATACTCGCTAGAAGCTTCAAATAAAACACTATAACCAAAACAATAAATGCCTGAATATTTACAGAGTATGATGCATTAGGGTATGTATACTTTACATTCTAGAATTTATCGAATTGGACGCTTTTCAAAAACAACGCATGAGTAACATCGGGATACGTAGAATATTTAGTTGTGTTTAAGAAACAGTTGTTAGTATCATATGTTTAATAAAGAAAAACCTCTAGAGTGCTATGATTTTATCTTTTCTTAAATTTATTTAGGAATTGTCATATAAAACGTCAGAAATAATAATTATAATGTATAATTTAAGAGTTGCCAACCTACATAGCACTCTAGAGGTTGTATTTTATTGAACATACAATGTATTTAGTGCATTATTCAGTTGATGACTTTAGCAAAATAAACCAGTAGGGAAGTTACGCCGTAAAATCTCACAAAGGATTAAGTTTGATGTTTATTCAGCCCAAGCTGTTAACACAAACATCAAACTTAATCATTTATAAAAAAAAAATATGCGCTTAAACAATTAACAAAATGTAAATTTAAATATTTAGACATCTGGTTATGTTGGTACATTGGCTTTTGTAATTTTTTGTGGACACGAACGAAAAGTTAACCAACTGTAACAAAACCAGATGAGCAAACACCACCTGCGATTTGCCCGGGTTGAAACCTTATCGTGCTAATCTGTGTTTGTCCGGTGTTATTAATCATTATCAGTCACGAGCCGTGTGGGTATGTAAATTAAGGTGTTTGCGAATGGGAAAAAATGCGATCGTGATTTATGTTGACAAAAAAAATAGATAAACAGGTAATATTTGCTTTAATAGGAGAATGATTAATCGATTGTTATTTGAATGAATAATCGGACATTATTATAAAAAAAATTGTAACAGGTGTGGTAACAATATTCTAAAATTTTACATTAAGCTTGTATTAGACGACACTATTTTCTTGTACAAGAAAATAGTATACTATTTACTATCATGGTGTAATACACAAAATATGACTAACCAAATGGAACATGTCCTATTTCCATTATACAAAACTGTACAAGATTTGCGTTTGGTCATATTTTGTGTATTACACCATGATAGAATATAGTATACTATTTTCTTGCACAAGAAAATAGTGTCGTCTAATAGAAGCTTTAGGCTTCTAAGCGAAACATTCCGCATGTTTTTATTGGACGCTATTTTATTTTCATAAAATATTACGTTGTTTCTATACAATACAGTGAAGATAACCCTTAATTAATTTATGCCTGCCCAGCACATTCACGACTTTCGACATAGAGGGGGTTGTTTAGAGATCATAAGCAGAATGTGCATCAAGTTTGGTTGAAATTGCTCTAGGCGTTCAAGATTATATAGAGAATATACAAACGAACACACGAGTTTATACGTACTTTTGTTCACGACAATCTTATAATATGTGCATTATTTAATTTTGTGGGCAGCATAAATGGGGTGCATTAAACACTTAATTTCATTAAACACGGCATATGCGTGTTACAAGCCCTATTACAGATTTAAATCATGATACCGCAATCTGGCATTATTTATCTGTTAAATAATTATAAAACAAAACGGACTCAGTGACGCGGTGAATCAGTGAATCATGCAGGCAGGTAATTCAAAAATAGAACTAAGGTGGCCAACACAGACGAAAACACAGAACTTCCTATAAATCAGTGAATCAGTTACTCGGTGACTTGGTGAATCAGTCAATCTGTGAATCCCGAATTAGTGAATCAGGCAGGCAGGTAATTCAAAAATAGCGACTACAGTGGCCAACACAAACGGGAGCACAGCACTTCATAGAAATTTAAATAAAACAGAAACATAATGATTGGTTTCGAAGTATTTATGTATGTATTTATGTCTTAATATAATATCAACTATAATATATGTTGAATTAATTTATAAAAAAAATATCGATACGTTTGTAAATTTTGTACATATTTCCTTGATAATGACCTAAGGTGGAAACTAGTTGGAGTAAACATAAAAATAAATCATTTTTAATTCAAGTTCTACTATATGTATAATATAATATTTATAATAATACTTTATATAATAGTCAACATTCATATTGATAAGTAAATTGTACAATAAATGTTGTGTTGTATATTGTTGTTGTCGTAAACAAAGTATAGTGTACAACTCGCATATTAATCATTTGAACGACTTGCTCCACTCGCCTACGACTCGTTCCGCAAACATCGTTCTCGTGATTAATAGCTATCATTATATGCTCGTTGTATAATATACTATTAAATACAGCATATCTTTCTTTTATGTATACCTACATATCCTAAACTAAATTTCTCTAGATCTCGAATTTTTAAGATTTAGCAAACATTTAGGAAATAAGCATTTGTATAATGCAGTACATTTTGAATATCACAATATTTCCGTAAAGTTGTTTTTGTGGAATATTAGGTTTATATTGGATGAAGTGTTATATTTATAATGAGAAATCGTCGGATGCGGCTTGGGATAATCAGTTTTCTAGGTGTACGGAGTGCGGTATTAATTTTGTCATTAAACACCCGCAAGAGAGAGATTCATTTGAGATTTATGCGCGACCCCGACTGGCAAAAATCGGACTTTCATGGCTCTCTAGCCGGTCGTATAAGATGGAATTAAATCAACCCCCGCAAGGATTTATCTACCGGATAACTTATCCCGTTTCACATACGATCAGTCCACTCGACCTATTTTTATAAATAATAAAAAATAATCAACTAAAACTTAAGAGGGATTTTCTTTAAATAATATACGCAATGTTATTTGCCTTGATTTATCTTTACAGGGATTTTTTCTTAAAGTATACATTTTCTAATTCATACACTGTAAATGTTGAGGCATTTGTTGGTTTTAAAAAAGTTCAATTTAAAACCCAGAATCCCAGAAAAAAAAAAATCAGGCTTTTCTAAACAAATAAATTTACTTTATGCTTATTCTGGAAGTGGAAAACACTCGTTTGAAGCTTCAGATTGAACTCTTTACAAACATTTCTGAAAATTTACAGTTTTTAGGATATATATAATTAGAAGAAAATTTTTAGTATTACATTTTAATTGCCCGGTAACGCACATTATACCCATACCTTAAGGCGACATCGCTTGGTTAGTTACGCCGCTGTTTTCAACTGAATCAACGTTTCTCAAGATGTGTTCGGCCAAACACTTCACAAACGACGCAATAAAAAAGATGAATTTAAGTGCCTTTACAAATATTTTAACAATTTACTAATTTTCACCTGATGTAATACAACCGATTAATCTTCCCGTTAGACGAAGCCATTACCGGTCGAATTACGAACTTTCTCTCCCACCGTTTCCCCCAAACCTTCTTCTCATATCTCCCTACCTTTAAAACTTTAATAAATCTCCGGATATGAAAGCAAAGAGGATCCTATTATTAAAATGCAAGCTCTCGGCTAACGCAAACTTTGTTTCACCGAAAGCTTTGTGCGCGCGAGAACCAAACCATTTTTTTGTGCCCCTCTCTCCTAGTTTTAGTTTTATTTATTTTCAGAGTTGAGAACTTTTAGCGGTTATTTAAGATCCCGAGGAAGTTGTTATTAAAACCTCATCGTAGACCAGGAGTTCATTAGAAGAATATGTGGCGTTTTGCATAAATCAAAAGTTTCCAACTGTTTTGAAGCAAAACTACAAATTGATGGAAAAATCAATGGATGCGGAAAGCGCTATCTAAACCTGTTACTTTTGAGCGCTATTTGTTGCTCTTATTTTTAAGCACCATCTATTTCTCGAGCTTGGAATGCTATCTATTGCTATTACTTTTAAGCGCTATCTGTTGTTCATACTTTTAAAGACCATCTATTTCTCGAGTTTTTAATTGCTATTAGTTGCTATTAATTAATGGCGTTAAGCACATCCCTTAAATGTATCTTGAAAGAAGAAACGAACAATACGGTGATCTCTAAGACTGGTTAGGGTGAAAACATAGTAGAATATCGATGCTGACGTAGAGTAGAGAGTATAGATGTGACTATACCGAAATCAACAACTTGTCAAAACACTTAACATTTTAACAACATTAATTTCAGTAGAAAAATCTAACTTATTCTAATATATATAATAATATTGGATTAAACTAATATTGATGTGGAATGAGCATTACAGAAATGTATGGTCTAATATCCATCCAGGTGTGATACGTTAGCGGTTTTGCTCATATTACCTCCTATGGCACTAAATTCAAAACACAAAGTTATAAACAACAATTTCAACGTGCTAACGCAATATATCCACGTGCAATTATGCACGCATAAATAAGTTCCACACACACACGTGCATGCATGCATGCATGCATGCATGCATAGATAGATAGACATGGGCGAAGCGTGAAAAAACCGAATTCCTAGATACACGAAACGAGATAAATTGATGAATAGCCACGGATCGGGTATGCGAAGGGTGAAATATGGAATTATCATTATATGGGATGTGCCGTGACCGAGCGTTGTTCTTCTCCTCCGGATGATGATGATGATGATGACGACGAAGAATACGCGCGAGGTGTTCGCGTGAGTTACGGCGTTTGCAGACACGCACCGTTTTCTCTCCTTTTTCCTTTTATCCCAGGGATGGATAATGATAGGTGACCCTGGTCAGGGCGATAAATCTGCGGTGCCCCGCCGGTTCTGATCACTCGTGTGATCAACGCACGTCCGATATTCCTCCAACTCTTGCGCGAGGGGGAAAAAGTACGGAACGCAACAAACGAACGAGCGTAATTGCGTTCATGAATCAAGACTTCGACGGGTTTTAACGATGCGGACTCTATAAATTCCCCCGCCCCGCGCGGGTATCGCTCTATGTAAATATTGGCACAGTTCGCCGTTTCAAGGATAACGCTGTCGCGATTGTGATTGCGATCGCAATCGCGAGAAACGCTCGGATTAACGGCCGGTTGATACGGATCGGGTCCAGCGAGACACAACAGTGGGCGTGGCCTATATATTTCACAACGCCGAGCATTCTTGCGTTCGGCTTTTTGAATAATATGCAATTATGTGCTGGCGGTTTGTTTATTGTAGATCCTTAACTTGTACAGAAAGAGTAATTTCAAGGATTTTCTCCTATCTGATGTTACTAGTCTGTAAAAGAACGGATGACAAAGAAGAAAAGAGGAAGATGAGATAAAGAATAAAAGAAGCGGCACATCTTCCATATTTCAAGAATTTTCTTTCTAGCTGATGTTACTTATCTCTTAAAAAAAGACGAGATAAAAAAGAAGAAAAGAGGAAGGTAAGATGAAGAAGAAGAGATGAGGCTCATCAACCTCAATTGAAAGATTTTATATCTAGCTGATATTACTAGTGTTTTGAATAAGTCAAGATGAAAACAAAGAAGAGAGAAAGATGGGAAGACGTTGGAGTTCTAATCCCGGTTTATTGGTTCTGGGACAGACCCGGAACATTACTATTAAAATCTTGCCCGCGGACCAAAAAAATGGTTCGAGACCAGCCACGTGCCGAAATTTACTATCTATACTAGGGATGTTCCTATCAGAGTTGCTAAATCAGTGATTTTGTCATCAAATCTGGTGTTTCCTACTTTCAGATTCAGATAAATTGTTTGTGATTCAGACGTGGCTAAATTCTGGTGTTTGTTGAAAGTTTTCAGTCATAATCTAGTCATTTACTGTCATCAAAAAGTGATTAAAGTTAAAACAGTCAAACGTGGCAAAATACTGTCAAAACTATCAAAAATTAGGAAATGTACAGCATATCATTCATAAAATTGTCTATCTCCCAATGGTCGAGCATTTGCAAGAGAATCCATTTTCATCAATCTTGTATGAATACTTTCTAAGTATAACGTCATTTTAATTCAGTGTTTTGTACGCGTGGCGCATGAAGTAAAATTTCGAGTTTAGAAAAGCCCCGTGAAAATTAGTCTCGGGTCGCTGCGCGACCCTCAACTAATTTTCTACGCGGGGCTTTTCTAAACTCGAAATTTTACTTCATACTTAGTCTGGGAGTGGACCGTCAAGATTTTAACAAGTCGAAAATTTCGATATTTCTAGATTTTCGTCAATTTATAAAATTCTCATCAGATTTTCAAGATATCAAGATTTTCAACATGTCGAGAATTTCGATATTTCGAGAATTTCGTCAATTTATAAAATGCTCATCAGATTTTCAAGACATTAAGATTTTCATCAGATATTCGATATTTCGAGATTTTTCTCGATTTACAAAATGTTTGTCAATTTTCATTATTTCGAGATTTTCTTCAATTTATAATTATTTATTATTGTTTGTTGTTTTATAAAATATTTTCGATTAAATATTAAATTATCAGTCGTATCAGCAGAATGATAAACAGAAAACGATTGATTACATTTTATTGTTTTGTAATTTAATTTATTTGAGAGATTCTTTTGAATGTAATAAAAATGCTAGCAATTTATTTTTTTGTTGTTCAATGCGTTTTTGTGATTCCGTAATTTCATAGAACGGAAGAACAACTTATAATCAAGAAATCCAACGCGAAATTTCACAGATTTATATTTATTTCTTGTCGAATCACAAAAGTTGTAACAAAAAAATTAAATTAATATTTCTGTTTTTTTTTTCTCCTTTAACCCGATAAAGAAAACAACAATATATAAGTTATATTTTGTAATCAATGTAAAAAATTGGACATATTTCGTTTTCGAAATAAATAAATAAATAACTTTAATTTATTTCAATTAATTCAACACAAATTTAATCCAACTTTTAGCGTCTGTAATTCAGTCAAAGCCAGCTCAATTTTGTTTTTTTCTGCACCTGTAACACAAAACTCCCCCAACAATCCCTGATCATTTTAACAACATCCGAGATATCCTTAGCAATATAATCTTGCAAAAAGAGGAACTGCATTCGAAAATTCAATAAACTCAAAGTTAATCTCAATTTTAATTAACAGTAAATCAATTTGAAATTCCCAGATTTAATTCCCGCTAGGCGCACCTTATACTCCGATTAATCCTACACCTAAATCCAAGTTTTTAAAACTCTAGCGCAAAAATTAAATTTATTAAAAATATTCAAACACAAGCCCAACTAATTAACCATTGCATTATCCAACGATATCTCGATTGTTGTACAAAATAACGAAAATTGGTGTAAACAAAATACGTTCGGAATCAATTCTCTACATTTTTTCAATAGCACGCTCCGTTTGCGAGACTTGAAACCTAACCTAACCTAACCTAACCTCACTTACCGCACCTGTCAACTCAATCAATCCCATGCGCGATTTGCTATCATCATTTGCTTCATACCCTGTAATAGCAAAACATCGACTTACGAACCATTGAAGTTCTTAGAGACAAAGCGGTATAAGTACCTTTTTTTTAAATTAGAGTACATGCTAAGGGAAGACTTATTTCGTTAATTAGAAAAGAAATATGAGGTTTTATTGATATGCACTACTTCATGTTTTTTTAAGATTCAGTTAACAACACTGTTATTTTGTTTGGTTGGTTTTAATATGACTTGAACTTTAGAGCTACATTTTTCGAATTGAGTTATTAGGCACTGTGCTTCTAGGTGAAGGTATCTCGTTCTTAAATCGGATGGCGATTCTACTAAAAACAATGTTTATACTTTGTAAAACATACATATTTTATCACGTTTCCTGAGGAAATTTCCTAACACGATCGTCGGGACTAGTCCAGAGACCCGAGGTAGAGATAAATAAACCAAGTGATGAAGAGCAAGGAGCAGCAATGACGAAGAAGATGTTACTAGTCTCTTGAATAAAAAAGAGAGATGATGAAATGGCAAAGAAGAAGAGAGGATGAAGATGAGAAGAAGAGAGGAGAAGTAAGATGAGACAAGAAGTAAGATGATACAAGAAGGAAGATATAAAGAAGAAGGATGGATGTAGAATAAGAAGGTATGAAGAAGTAAGAATCAAAAACATGAAACAGACGAAATGTAAAATAAAAAACAGAAGAGATGTAGAACAAGAAACAAAGGTGATGAATTACGCCAAGAGATGGAAAAAAAAGACGAAAAAAACAAGAAGCAGGAAAGATGATGAAGAAGAACAAGAAGCAAGAAAGATTAAGAAGATTAAGAAGAGATTAGGAATGGATAGAATAAGAAAGGGAGATGATAAAATGGCAAAGAAGAAGAGAGGATAAAGATGAAATGAAGAAGAGGAGAGAAGTAATATGAGACGAGATGTAAGATGATACAAGAAAAAATATATAAAGAAGAAGGAGGGATGTAGAAGACATGAAAAAGTAAGAATGAAAAACGTGATACGGGCGAAATGTAAAATAAGAAACAAAAGAGATGTAGAATAAGAAACAGAGGGGATGAATTACGCCAAAAGATGAAAAAAAAATAGAAGAACAAGAAGCAGGAAAGATGATGAAAGAGAAGAACAAGAAGCAGGAAAGATTAAGAAGATCAAGAGATTAAGAATAGAGGCATAAGTAAAATATTTGAAAGAGATGAGTAGTCAATAATAACAAAAATATGTGCGGGGTCGTCAGCACAGGCTTACATTTTATACCACTAGCGGTTTCCACACAGCGTAAAAAAAGGACAGGTGTTCCTGATGTCTGGCTTAGGGCTAATTTTTCTATATGTTGTATTCCTTCCATTCAACATCCGGTATTTCTTTTGTTACAAAAATAATGTTAATTAATTAAGATCAAACCTTTTCCACCTTTAATACTATTTGCATCCCTCTTCCTAAATTCCATTCCGAATCCAGAATTAATTATTTACATAATACGTAATAAATAAACGGAATGCGCTTTGTTGTTGCAGCGTACGTTTACGTTCATCTCCTCCCCCCGATATACAAGCTTGAGGGGGATGGATATTCGATATGCCTCCCCCCGCCCCCAACGGGAGCACAAAGGCATTTATCTGGCGTGCAGTATTTAGCAAGGGGGTGGATTTTGCACAATGGCGGCCGTGTTGTGTTATCACTGGACCCGGGCGTGTTTCGGCAATAACAAGTTTCGGTTATTGTTCAAACCGGGGACGGTATCGGGAAAATTTGTGTGTTTCGGGGGAATTTTTGTTCGTCGGGAATTTAATTAAGGGACGACGCTCCAGATAAATGATTCCCCTTGCCCCCTCCCAGCCTTTTGCGATTATTAATTTCGTTTAAGATAATGGAAGAATCGTCGCTTTTGCTTGTTCATTTGTTTTGATGTTGCAGCTTTTGTCCCTTTAATGGTGTTTTGGTTGTAATTTCAGAAAGATTAATTATAATTGAATACGTCGAGAATAATTTATTTGAAATTTAATACATACAGGAATGTTTTCTTTTAAGTATACACATGCCGGTGCATAGTCTGTAAATGTTCAGATATTCGTTGTTTTTATAAAAGTGTTCAATTTGAAACTTTTATCGAGTGTTTCTACTCCTTGTTTCAGCATAAAATAAAATTTCTTTTTTAGAAAAGCCTAAAAATTCAAATTCAATCCAAATTTTCTGGCTTTTTTAAACACGAAATTATACTTCCTGCGCCACGCGTATACAACACTAATTTAACGTGAAAATATCCTAGTTTAGCATAATACTTTAGCAGTATGTTTAAACTTCAGAATAGTTCAGTGATTTATACGGGTGGCGCATGAAGTAAAATTTCGAGTTAAGAAAAGCCTGAAAGTTTGGTTTGGTCGCCCCGCTTCGGGGCGCGACCAAACCAAACTTTCAGGCTTTTCTTAACTCGAAATTTTACTTCATGCTTAATCAGGGAGTGGAAACACTCGTTAGAAGTTTCAAATTAAGCGCTTTTCGAAAACAATGAATGCTTGAAGATTTACAGAGTACACATTGGGGACATGTATGTATACTTAAAAGTAAAACTCCCTCTATTTAGGCGTTTGCTGTTTTTATAAAAACGTTCAAATTGTTACTGCTCACAAGCGTTTCCACTCCTTGATTAAGTATGAAGTAAAATTTCGAGTTTATAAAAGCCTAAACATTTAGATTTGCTGGCGCAGCGAAATTTTCAGGCTATTCTAAACTCGAAATATTTACCTTATGCTTAAACAAAAAGTGCAACCCTTCGTTAGACAATAATCAAAACCTTAGATATAATTTTCTTTAAAGTAAAATTAATGAGTTAACAATTAATGGAGCTAATGATTGTCATGTTTATAGAAATATCATATTCAAGTAAGAGCTCAGCATACGTACACTAGTAGGATTCAAATTGTAGTAATAAAGTTATCTTAGAAGAATATCATGAGAAACACAATCGAAGGCCTTACTAAGATCTATGAAGGTTGCAGTGGAATACTTGTCCTTTTCAAAACCATTGTAGATCCTTTGAGTAAAAGCCATGATTGTCCCCCCCCCCTGACCTACCCCCTTGGAAGCCGTATTGATTTTCGTTAATGACTTTCTGATCGCTTACAAAGTTAATTATTTTTATAAACAAAAGCCTTTCTAAAACTTTTGACGTCACCGAAAGCAGCGAGATAGGTCTATAATTATTCGGATCCAATGTGTTGCCATTTTTGTAAATAGTTACAACCACTGTTCATATATATCCAGTTAGCCAGTCTCCATATAAAATTTGGTAACCGCGTTTGGATGATGCATCCAGAAGCGAGACCAGTGATTGGTGTATATAGTCGTCTGTCTTACTCTTACGCCAATCATGACCATAGTCTCTCCTTTGCTACTCGATGTCCAGTTCTCAAATAAGCATTGGCTCCCCTTGATACAACTCTACCACGTTGCAGGCAGGCAGGAAAAGTTAAAGTTTGTAAGCAGATATTTATAAGATGAGTTAATAGTGTAGTTACTATGTTTTATGCAGTTTTATAAGAATCGAGTAGAGTTGAAGAAATGAACTGAATAGTCATTTCAAGGATTATCAGGCCACTTAGACTCTTAAAGTAATATCAAATGAAGAAAAATAATTCCATATTATTCAATTAAATCCTCCTTGAAACACAAAAACACCCGTGAGAACATTAATTATTTTGAAATCGGTCTATTTCATTGCGCAACTGACTCTTTCTTGTTGATATTTTCTGAAAATAATCAAGTCTCTCTAGTAAAAACAGCTTTTATGTATGTAATTTAAAAACTTTCCAGATGTCCCTTTTTGGGTTGCACCTGAATCCTCCGGGGCGATCGATTAATTGCAAGTGAGAACAAAGCAACAACAGCAACAACGAAATTGGGAAAATCGCTAGCGCACCTGTGCCTTCTGTTTCCGTGGAATTTTCATGTTAATTCTGTTCGCAAGCAGATGTAATTCTCCACCAGAAGTGGGTCATCGTGAAAAATCGAACGAGTGCACAAACTGGACGCCGTGTGTTTGTCTTTCACGTGTGCAGTTTGCACACACCGGCAGGAATTCAATCACCGTACACGGTTTGATTAAAACAAACAAAGAAAGTACAAACGAAAAAAGAAACAATTGAAAACCTGTGTATACACCAAAGAAATCCACAAATGGTCAAATCCGGAAGGACCACATTAATTTCGAAAGGGAAAAGGGGAAAGGGAAACATTTGTCAAAATATTTTCGACCAGGAGGTTAGTGTGTGAAGGAAACCGTTTCAAATAATGTGGTCGAATTTTCAAAAATTAGGTTAGAGGAAATAAATATTTGTAGAATTGGTTAACCCTTTCAGCGCTGGATTTTTCTGGTGCCCAAAAAATGTCTTGTACACTGCATATTAATTATTACTATCTCAAATATACAAAGAGTTTTTCTGTTAAGTATACATATCTCAATATACTGTATATTCTGTAAATCTTTAGATATTCGTTGCTTTTACAAATATTCCAAATTAACCTTTCAAACGAGTGTTTTCCACTCCCAGATTAAGCATGAAGTAAAATTTCTAGTTTAGAAAATCCTGAAAATTTGTTTTTTTTTTTTTCGCGTAGCGAAGTGGAGCGATCAAACCAAGTTTTCAGGCTTGTCTAAACTCGAAATTTTACTTCATGCGCCACGCGTACTAAACACTGAGGTGATGTGATGTTCAGAATACACTTTTTTAGCATACTGCTTTAGTAGAATATTTTGAACTTCATATAAAATCAGTTTTTTTATACGCGTGGAGCATGAAGTAAAATTTCTTAATCTGGAAGTGGAAAACACTCGTTAAGACTTCATATTAAACTATTTAAAAAAAAACAAACAATTATCGGAAAAGTTACAGCTCATGCATACATGTATGTATATTTAAAAGAAAACTTCCCAGTATGTATACCAAATTTTAATGATAGCACATGCCACCGTCAAAGGGTTAACGTGAGATTTAACATAAAATCAAATTGAGGTATTTTAAATGTAAAAGCAGACTATTAGGAAGCACTAAAATATGCAACTTTGCCCCCATTAAATCGATTCTCTATCTCTTTAAATAAGCGAGAAACGAGTGTTTTTCACTCCTAGATTAAGCATGAAGTAAAATTTCAGGCTTTTCTAAATTCGAAATTTTAGTCCATGCGCCACGCGTATAAAACACTGAAATATTGGGAAGTTGACAAAATGCTGCTAAAACAGTATTCTAAGGATGTATATTTTGAACTTCAACAAAATAAGTGTTTAGTACGCGTGGCGCATGAAGTAAAATTTCGAGTTTAGAAAAGCCTGAAAATTTGGTTTGGTCGCGTAGCGCGAAGCTCGAAATTTTACTTCATGCTTAGTCTGGGAGTGGAAAACTCCTTTAAAACTTCAAATTTAATTTACAGCATATGCATATGTATACTTGAAAATGAGTGCTTTTAGATTCGGTTACTAACATTAGTCGATTATTAAAATATAAACTTCAATTTAATTATAAATACTCAATTACTTTGTAATTTAATTACGCAATTACCTTACAAAGTAAACAACAGATAAATTAGACTAAGCCATTTCTTAACACAAATGCATACAATACAAGAAATATAAACATAATCTACATTCTAAATTTCAAATATTATTTATTTTAAAACATAACATATTATTTACTTTTTCCAAACATAATTTATCAAAACAAACTTCACAATATGTTGTAATGAATTGCATGAAATAGAACTATACTGGGTGTAACACAAAACAAAATCAGCCTCTTCAGTTTTTTTATTGTTTGAAATTTGATACGTTTATACTAAAAACAAATTTCAGTTCAGTAGTGATTAGGAAACTTTAATAGCACTTCCGGTTTCACCGGAAGTGACATCGGTTTTGAGATTTTAAATAGAACACTGAGTATATTTTTTGTTTTCAGATATAGGATACAGGTCATTTTAGATACAGGGTGTCTACGCTAAACCGTTCGTTAAAAGTTTATGGGGTTGCCGTTGCACTAAAAATTTGAAAAAAATCCTTGTCATATGGTTGAATCAGTTCTCTTCATGTGAAATATTTTGAACTTTATATCACTTCCGGTTTCACCGGAAGTAGCACCAACTTTGTTATTTTAAATATAACACCCTATATATTAGTAATTTTTTAGATTTCTCGTTTAAATTGCAACATATTTTATTCGAACATATGTACATTATCTCTTATAGTCTTCAAGAAAAAAAAAATATTTCGAAAATTTTACCCTCTAAAAGGCATCTTAAAATCTGTCTCTAACTTCTCTTAAGAATAAGATAAAAATATGATTTATACCTCTACTTGTACCTAGAATATGCCTCTATGAGTAAATTAATTAGAAACTGTCGATTTTGACAAAAAGTGTTCTTAAAATGTCAGTATCTAAGTGCCCTCTTCAATATCTAGTAATCCAATTTTTTCAAATAGAATGACTCAATTTTTATCACATGGGACGATTGAGGAGTAAATTTCTTACAAAAAAGTATTATACAACTATATTCCTAAAGCAAGTAGTTTTCGAAAATTCGTTTTTTGTCGCGTTTATGCAGGGTATAACGCGCGCATGAACCGCAATTGAATTTTATTAGGCCTAACCTAGGAGTGGACAACACTTGTTTAAAGCTTCAAACTAAACGCTTTTGTAAAAAAAAAACAACGAATATCCAAAAATGTACAATAGTAGTCACGTAGTTTATTGTATATCCTGATTTTTGTAGAAGTTGTATTTAAAAAAACATCACAACTCAAAAAATCACGCATGGAATTACATAAAACTTTCTGCGGGTGTTAAGAAAACTATGCTTTTTCAAAATATGTAAAAATTAGAAAATTCCCCTTCTGTAGTCTTCAAGTTATTTCCACTCAAAGTCAAAATTTTGTTATTTTAACCTGATTTTTGTGTGCATTGAATCTAAAGAAGAAATCGTACTCATAAATCAAGAATGTGAAAAAGTCATTGAACACTTGAAAAATTAATATAAATTATCCCTAACGAGTGTTGTCCACTCCCAGGCTAAGCATGAAGTAAAATTTCGAGTTTAGAAAAGCCTGAAAATTTGGTTTGGTCGCGTAGCGCGAAGCTCGGAGCGGCCAAACCAAATTTTCAGGCTTTTCTAAACTCGAAATTTTACTTCATGCGCCACGCGTATTAAAACCTGAAAACATTGAAATATTGTAAACAAATAAACTTAAATTGAAATCGGTGTTTAATACGCGTGGCGCATGAAGTAAAATTTCGAGTTTAGAAAAGCCTGAAAATTTGGTTTGGTCCCTCCGCGCTTCGCGCTACGCGACCAAACCAAATTTTCAGGCTTTTCTAAACTCGAAAACTTACTTCATGCTTAACTTGGGAGTGGATAACACTCGTTTAAAGCTTCAAATTAAACTCTATAAAAATAAACAACGAATATCTAAAAATGTACAGTCGTCGTTTCTAAATGTAATGAAATCCCCAGGATATACAGGGTGTCTACGCTAAACCGTTCGTTAAAATTTTATGAGGTTACTGTTTGCAAAACAAAAGCATTACTACTTGCCTACTAAAATTCAGTTAAGACTTATGCGCCCATTATTCCCTGCATAAATGCGACGAAGAACGAATCTTCGAAATAATTCGAAAACCACTTGCTTTAAGAGTATAGTTGTTAATTCTTTTTTGTGGGAAATCTTTCCCCCAATCGTACCATGTTATAAAAAATGGGTCATTCCATTTAAATCGTTTGTTTTTTAAAATAGTTTAATATGAAGTCTTAAACAAGTGTTTTCCACTTGCAGATTAAGCATGAAGTAAAATTTCGAGTTTAGAAAAGCCTAAAAATTTGGTTTGGACGCGTAGCGCGTAGCGCTACGCGACCAAACCAAATTTTCTTCATATTGAACTATTTTAGAAAAACAAACGATTATCGGAAAAGTTACAGCTCATGCATACATGTATATATATTTAAAAGAAAACTTCCCAGTATGTATACCAAATTTTAATGATGGCACATGGCGCCGTCAAAGGGTTAACGTGAGATTTAACATAAAATCAAATTGAGGTATTTTAAATGTAAAAGCAGATTATTAGGAAGCACTAAAATATGCAACTTTGCCCCCATTTAATCGATTCTCTATCTCTTTAAATAAGAATCCCTATAGTGCCGCACGAAAAACGGGCACCCTGTATATTTTGTTGTTTTTGAATTCAGGATGACATTTTACATACAAATCAATCGGTTTTTCTTTAGAGTTAGCCTTCGTGTTTGGAAAGAAAATTGCAGTTTCTGAATTTATTTTTATATTTGTTTTTGTCTCCCAAGTCTCAGATAAATAAATTTGGATAGGTAGTATATTATTAACCTTTAAAAAAATCATAATAAGCCGCCATGTTGCCATTTGAAAAAAAAAATAGTTATTTGCCCAACATGTGTTAATTTATAACTAAAATGACCTGTATCCCTGTATCCTATATCTGAAAACAAAAAATATACTCAGTGTTCTATTTAAAATCTCAAAACCGATGTCACTTCCGGTGAAACCGGAAGTGCTATTAAAGTTTCCTAATCACTACTGAACTGAAATTTGTTTTTAGTATAAACTTATCAAATTTCAAATGTACATCTTAAACAATAGAAAAACTAAAGAGGTTGATTTTGTTTTGTGTTACACCCAGTATAGCTCTATTTCATGCAATTCATTACAACATATTGTGAAGTTTGTTTTGATAAATTATGTTTGGAAAAAGTAAATAATATGTTATGTTTTAGAACCTGGGTCTCCAAACTAACTTCTTCGCGGGCCACAAATACAATTCTACATAATAAAGTCGGCCAAGATCCGATTAATTTTATAAAATTATGAAAAATTTAACGAACAATTGTTACAATATTTCAAAATATGACATTTACAAAAAAAATACAAACAACTGCGGGCCGGATTCATGCAAGTCGCGGGCCGGATTTGGCCTGCGGGCCGTAGTTTGGAGACCACTGTTTTAGAATAAATAATGTTGGAAATTTGGAATGTAGATTATGTTTATATTTCTTGTATTGTATGCATTTGTGTTAAGAAATGGCTTAGTCTAATTTATCTGTTGTTTACTTTGTAAGGTAATTGCGTAATTAAATTACAAAGTAATTGAGTATTTATAATTAAATTGAAGTTTATATTTTAATAATCGACTAATGTTAGTGACCGAATCTAAAAGCACTCATTTTCAAGTATATATAATAATAATAATAATAATAATAATAATAATAAACACATTTATTTTTAATGATATTAAATACATCACATTTACATCAGGATATATTAATTTCACAAAAACAAGTCAAAAGAAAAACAAAAAACAAACAGGTATATTGCGTATACGTATTTAATTATTGCCTACGTTAGCATAATACTCATCCATAGTATATGGTTCTATATTTATTAACTTATCTATCAATTTTCTTTTCATGACAGAATAAGATTTTGCTGTTTTTATTTCCTTAGGAAGGCTATCATACAATTTTATGCAGGTATAATATGGACTTCTCTCAAAAAAACTTAATTTATGAGCTGGAAGACTGTATTCAACGCCATACCTCGTGTTATAGATATTTGATAGCATATTATTTTCAAAAATATATCGATGCTTCCATAGAAACTTTATGCACTCAAGAATATAAATTCCTATGCAAGTTAGCATCTTTCTGTTTCGGAAAGCCCCTCTACAACTTTGGTCAAACCTCAATTTATCTATGATGCGTAACGCACATTTTTGAGCCTTGAAAACAGAATTTATATTAGAGTTAGTTCCCCAGAATATTATTCCGTACTTGATATTGGAATATATATAAGCGTAATAAAACGTTTCACATATTTTATTGTTTGTGTTTTTTCTTAATATTCTTAGACCATAATTTGCTTTACTAATTTTCCCAGTTAAGTAATCAATCTGCTCTTTAAAATTTAGGGTTTCATCTAAGATGATGCCTAAATATTTACACTGATGTGTAAAATTATACACATTATTATTAAGGGAGATATGAGGAGGCGTCAGAGTTCTCTGACTGATTTTAAAATATATACAATTTGTTTTATCGGTGTTTAGTATGAGGCAGTTTTCGGTAAACCACTATATGCATATGCTGTAAATTTGTCCACATTTGCTGTTTTTTAAACGAATTAAATTTTAAGTTTTAAAGGAGTTTTCCACTCCCAGACTAAGCATGAAGTAAAATTTCGAGCTTCGCGCTACGCGACCAAACCAAATTTTCAGGCTTTTCTAAACTCGAAATTTTACTTCATGCGCCACGCGTACTAAACACTTATTTTGTTGAAGTTCAAAACATACATCCTTAGAATACTGTTTTAGCAGCATTTTGTGAACTTCCCAATATTTCAGGTTTTATACGCGTGGCACATGGACTAAAATTTCGAATTTAGAAAAGCCTGAAATTTTACTTCATGCTTAATCTAAGAGTAAAAAACACTCGTTTAAAGCTTTAAGTTAAACTATGTTAAAAGTTTAAAGTTGAACTCTTTTAAAAAAACATCAAATATTTAAAGATTTACAGCATATACGCTGTCATTGGGATATGTAAACTTTAATAATAATAATACTTTATTTCCCAACGAAAGGATTCAAGGAATTTAAAGAAAAACTTCACCGATGAGAAGTTGGCCATAGATTTCCAGCCACGAATCCAGCGCCTCCACCACTTATAAAACTTTAATTTCACCAACGTATTACAACGAATACAATAAAATGTCATAGAAACAATTGATAATTTAATTAAATGTAATGCTGAGATAGCTCTTACAACTTCTAAAAGTTATGATTTAGCATCTGGCATTAAAATTTGTATCTGTGATAAAAGAGGACATTTCAAACATTTTAAAAATGCTATTTGGGGAGGTTTAGAAACGATTTTAATAGCCACAAATGTCCTGAGTAGTGTTATTACCAATATAAAACAATAATTGGAGGACCATCTTTCTTCATTTTTTTTTAACATGTTTTTCTAAAACGCCCACCTGAAGACAAGGCTTATTTTTCGAAAAATAAAAAGTTGGTGTTTGGGGCCTTTTAGAAATGATTTTGTTGGCCACAAATGTTCTCCATAGTATTAGTAACCATATTAAATAACAATTGGAGGACCATCTTTCTTTAATTTTTTTTTTTTGTTTGGCATAGGTTTTTACCATTCAGCCACTAACGTTGATTTATATTAACATATATTTCGACTAATTTGGACGTCACAACACATTCACACACATCCATGGAACCGGAGACGAGTCCTCCGTGACCGATTGATTTTAATTTTTTTTATTTTTTTAACAATTTTTTTCCAAACCGCTCACCTGATGACATGGCTTATTTTTCGAAAAATAAAAAGTTGGTGTTTGGGGCCTTTTAGAAATGATTTTGTTGGCCACAAATGTTTTCCATTGTATTAGTAACCATATTAAATAACAATTGGAGGACCATCTTTCTTCATTTTTTTTTTTAAACAATTTTTTTCCAAAGCGCTCACCTGAAGACATGGATTATTTTTCGAAAAATAAAAAGTTGGTGTTTGGGGAATTTTTGAAATGATTTTGTTGGCCATAAATGTTCTCCATAGTATTAGTAACCATATTAAACACTAATTAGAGGACCATCTTTCTTCAATTTTTTTTAAACAATTTTTTCCAAACCGCTCGCCTGAAGACATGGCTAATTTTTCGAAAAATAAAAAGTTGGTATTTGGGGCCTTTTAGAAATGTTTTTGTTGGCCACAAATGTTCTCTATAGTATAAGTAACCATATTAAACAACAATTGGAGGACCATCTTTCTTCAATTTTTTTTAAACAATTTATTTCCAAACCGCTCACCTAAAGACGTGGCTAATTTGTCGAAAAATAAAAAAATGGTGTTTGGGTCCTTTTAGAAATGATTTTGTTGGCCACAAATGTTCTCCATAGTATTAGTAACCATATCAAACATCAATTGGAGGACCATCTTTCTTCAATTTTTTTTTAACAATTTTTTTACAAAGCGCTCACCTGAAGACATGGCTTATTTTTAGAAAAATAAAAAGTTGGTGTTTGGGGCCTTTTAGAAATGATTTTGTTGGCCACAAATGTTCTTCATAGTATAAGTAACCATATTAAACAACAATTGGAGGACCATCTTTCTTCAATTTTTTTTAAACTATTTTTTTCCAAACCGCTCACCTGAAGACATGGCTTATTTTTCGAAAAATAAAAAGTTGGTGTTTGGGGTCTTTTAGAAATTATTTTGTTGGCCACAAATGTTCTCCATAGTATTAGTAACCATATTAAACAACAATTGGAGGACCATCTTTCTTCAATTTTTTGTAAACTATTTTTTTCCAAACCGCTCATCTGAAGACATGGCTTATTTTTCGAAAAATAAAAAGTTGGTGTTTAGGGCCTTTTAGAAATTATTTTGTTGGCCACAATTTTTTTTAAACTATTTTTTTCCAAACCGCTCATCTGAAGACATGGCTTATTTTTCGAAAAATAAAAAGTTGGTGTTTGGGGTCTTTTAGAAATTATTTTGTTGGCCACAAATGTTCTCCATAGTATTAGTAACCATATTAAACAACAATTGGAGGACCATCTTTCTTCAATTTTTTTTAAACTATTTTTTTCCAAACCGCTCATCTGAAGATATGGCTTATTTTTCGAAAATAAAAAGTTGGTGTTTGGGGCCTTTTAGAAATGATTTTGTTGGCCACAAATGTTCTCCATAGTATTAGTAACCATATTAAACAACAATTGGAGGTTCTCCATAGTATTAGTAATGATTTTGTTGGCCACAAATGTTCTCTATAGTATAAGTAACAATATTAAACAACAATTGGAGGACCATATTTCTTCAATTTTTTTAAACTATTTTTTTCCAAACCGCTCATCTGAAGACCTGGCTTATTTCTCGAAAAATAAAAAGTTGGTGTTTGGGGCCTTTTAGAAATAATTTTGTTGGCCACAAATGTTCTCAATAGTATTAGTAACCATATTAAACAACAATTATAGGACCATCAGTCTTCAATTTTTTTTTAAACAATTTTTTTCCAAACCGCTCACCTGAAGACATGGGTGAGCGGTTTGGAAAAAAAATGTTTTAAAAAAATGAAGAAAGATGGTCCTCCAATTGTTATTTAATATGGTTACTAATACTATGGAGAACATTTGTGGCCAACAAAAACATTTCTAAAAGGCCCCAAATACCAACTTTTTATTTTTCTAAAAATAAGCCATGTCATCAGGTGAGCGGTATGGAAAAAATTAAGAAAGATGGTCCTCCAATTGTTATTTAATATTGTTACTTATACTATAGAGAACATTTGTGGCTAACAAAATCATTTCTAAAAGGCCCCAAACACCAACTATTTATTTTTCGAAAAATAAGCCATGTCTTCAGGCGGGCGTTTTAGAAAAACATGTTAAAAAAAATTGAAGAAAGATGGTCCTCCAATTATTATTTTATATTGGTAATAACACTACTGAGGACATTTGTGGCTATTAAAATCGTTTCTAAACCTCCCCAAATAGCATTTTTAAAATGTTTGAAATGTCCTCTTTTATCACAGATACAAATTTTAATGCCAGATGCTAAATCATAACTTTTAAAAGTTGTAAGAGCTATCTCAGCATTACGTTTAATTAAATGATCAATTGTTTCTATGAAATTTTATTGTATTCGTTGTAATACGTTGGTAAAATTATAGTTTTATAAATGGTGGAGGCGTCGGATTCGTGGCTGGAAATCTATGGCCAACTTCTCATCGGTAAAAACTTCCTGTATATTAAGTATGAATCTAGAAGAGCAATCTAATTTCTCGGTTTTTTGTTACTTCTCATAGTTTTGAAATGTATCGTCCACATCGATTTTTTTTAATGTTTCATTTTATTATAAAAAAAAGTGGAATTGGATATTCTAAACAATCATTTAAAATATCTTCTCTATTGAGAATACCGTTTAGGTTCACAAATTTGTGATTAAAGATTTAGTAATATCAACACGCAAGCAAAGCACAAACCCTAAATTTCTTAATAAATGGCATATTTTTTAAACATTAAACACCAAACGTTAAGTATGTTATAAACCCAGCATCTTCACTCAAATAATTAGTTATGACTAATTAATATTTTAATCAAAAATTAAATTTATAATTAATGATTCAAATATCGTATGTTTAATTTTAAAAAAACCTCTAGAGTGCCATGGAAAATATTGTAGGTTGGCAACTCAGAAATTATTTACTACAATTATTATACCTGACGTTTTATATGTCAACTCCTAAAGCTTGTAGCCTACTTGAATCTAAAAAAAGATTAAATCACGGCACTTTAGAGGTTTTTTTTAATTGAAAATACGATATTAGTCGAGGTTAGGTTAGATTAGAAAAAAGAATCGTATTAGTATTATTTGAATAAAAAAAAACATAATTCAATTTTAAATCACTTAAATCTTGACGAATTTACTGTATATGTTCGAATTGAAAATATTTAATTAAATTAAATATAATTTAATTACATTTACCGTAATTTAAATTAATTTAATATAACTTAATTGCATTAAAGAAGGGGAATATCTGTAAAATTTCAAAAGGCCAAGAAATAAAGTCAATTAAGAATTAATTCTTGCAATTAAGATAATAATAATAATTCAATAAATTGTAATATCCAAATTTAATTATTATTAAAGAAATTTGTCAATTGAAATTAAAATATAGTATTGTTTACAAAATATAAAAACGAATTAAAATTAATAGCGACTTTCTGCAAGTCGCAATTAATTTTAATTCGGTTTTATATTTAGTGAATATTCTGCAAACTATTGACAAATTCAATTTTTCTATATGATAGTTTTTAATCTTTAAGTTTTTGATTATCGTGGTGTATAAAATAAAATGAACAGTACAAATTATTGAATTACACAGGTTGAAGTAGACAAAGTAGTGGAATCTAGTGGAGAACATCTGAAACGAAACGATTTAAGCAGAAACCTGCATAAGGCGAAAGTCTGAAACGAAACTAGTCAGTAGCCTGCAGGAGGCGAAATGCGGGCACTTGAGTTGAGATGGCGCCACTTCTCGCGTTTTACAGATTGCGGAAAACTTACAGGCGCCTGCTAATCCTGCAAAAGTTGGTGTGCGTCTAGAATAAAAGCCCCCTGCGAAAATTCTGAATGAAACTTGTCCAATTTAAAAGAAAAAACTAGGCTAACAATATCTACAATACTTTGATAGTATATGAATAGTGATTTGAAATTAAAAAAAACACTTCGTTTATTTATTTATTAGTTAGTCAAACAAACCAAGTATTATTTGAGTCAAATTATTATTCATATAAAATATAAAAACGAATTAAAATTAATATCGACTGTCTACAAAAATTTAGTCTCATTGAGACAAATCTCCAAATATGTCTCAATGAGACTAAATTTTTGCAGAAAGTCGATATTAATTTTAATTCGTTTTTATATTTTGTAAATATTCTACAAACTATTGACAAACTCAATTTTTATTTATGTTAAGTTTTCTTTATGTTATTATTCATATATTTTAATCATGTTTCACCAAGAAATTAATGAGAACATGATAGATATCTTGGTAATGTTTAACATGAGACAAACAAATTGTTTGAAAAAACTACTTAACTAAACTTTTTTAAACAGTTTGTGTGTTTCCTGAAAATGTTTGTTCAATTCACATTGGAATAATTGATCCTCATATGTGAATTGAACAAATATTGTCAGGAAATACAAACAAATACTGTTTAAAAAAATTTGTTAAGTAGTTCTTTTCAAACATTTTTTTAAATAAATCCTTGTATAGTATTTAAGAGTTAACTTTACCTCAGGTTTCATGAACTCATTGGGCTGATAACGTAGAGTAGGTTGATAATAAAACCCTGTTTTGTAAAAAAATGCAACATAGGAGGTTTCATCAAAACAACGACGATTTGAAAGATTGATGATAAAAAATATAACTGACGACTTTAAATCTCGACGATATCCTGAAAGTATTTCAAAGTTTCCGAATTATAAAACAAATCCGAAATTTCGAAATAATTTCAGGATATCGTCAATAATTTTTTTCCATCCTAATCTCAAACGTGTTCATTTTGTTACAAACATTAAAAGTGCGATTCTTTTCGCAATCTACAACAAGTTAGTCTTACAAAGACTATATCCAACATTCATTGAAACAACTACTTCCCGAGGTAATACCCCGAAGGACATTGAATTATACAACAAGTGTTTGTTGTTACATAGAGTAACCTACTGCAAATTGAACAATTTGAGTCAAATTATTCAGGTCATCTATGGACGCGTTTCGAGATTTATCTCTCATCAGTATAGCTTTGCCATTCCAATTTGACACCTTAGACTGGCGGTCTAAGAAAACGTATGCAACTTCAAACAACTGTTTTTCTTCAGTAAATTTTAATGTTCAATGGTCCATCAGTGCACTCACTCAGATGCACAATTAAACATTAAAATTGAATGAAGAAAAACACTTGTTATGAAGTTCCATATTTTTATTTTCACTTTCCTGGCACGAGTCTCTGTCCTTATTCCAAAATGTTGTAATATTTATTTACTTTAACAGTATATTTTGAACTTCACTTTAACTCAGTATTTAATACTTGTGGCGCATAAGATAAAAGTTCGAGTTTAGAAAAGCCTGAAAATTTGATCATTGATGTGGAATGTGTGGTTCAAACTTTTTAGAGAGTATGTCGACAGTTGTATCTGCATCGATTTTTCCTAGATGTGTCAAATTTTGACGTTACATGGCAATGTCAGACTGTTTAGGTCGCGAGTATATTAGTGTACTTTCTTTTAGAAAAGCTTTAAATCATAATTTCTTGTGAGTGTTTTCTTTTGAGTATACATATCCCAATTACGTGTTGTAGATTTTTAAATATTCGTTGTTTTCTTAAAAGAGATTAAACCAGTGTTTTCTACTCCCAGGTTAAGCATGAAGTAAAATTTCAGGCTTTTCTAAACTCGAAATTTTACTTCATGCGCCACGCGTAAAGACACTGATTTCAAGCAAAGTTTACTTGTTCACAATATTTCAGTGCTTTCAGTGTTTAATATGCGTGGCGCATGAAGTAAAATTTCGAGTTCAGAAAAGCCTGGAAATTTGGTTTGGCCGCTCCGCGCTTCGCGCTACGCGACCAAACCAAATTTTCAGGCTTTTCTAAACTCGAAATTTTACTTCATGCTTAGTCTGGGAGTGGAAACACTCGTTAAAAGCTTCAAATTAAACGCTTTTATATGAACAACAAATTCCTGGATATTTACGAAACAATGAGGATATGTTGGTATATTTAAAAAAAGTTCTCTGTATGTTACAATTTGACCTACCTATTTATAGAAATTAAAGGCAGTAACTAATTTTTGAATACATTTTGATTAACACGGAAAATGCGAGTGAAAGTTGATTTCGTTCAAACAGACCACGATAAAATTTTGATAACCCGATGATATCGCTTTGAATAATTAATTACCTAACGAAATTCGTGCGAAAAAGTACTGATAATAATACAATATCAGCGATTCTGACTAATTATTCTGAATAGCTAATTTCATAAAAGGAAACAAGCAATACTTTTCCTTCCTGGGAGTTATATAACTAACTCTGTTAAAGAAAAAAAACTTATTAATACATTGCAAAAAATGAATGAATGAAAAAAATTCTAGTTCTATCGTATGTTATATTAAAAAAAACCTCTAGAGTGCCATGATTTAATCTTTTCTTTAAACTTAAATTGGCTACACGCTTTAAGAATTGTCATATAAAACGTCAGACATAATAATTATAATATATAATTTCAGAGTTGCCAACCTACAATTTATTCCATGACACTCTAAAGGTTTTATTTTATTGAACATACGATATCAAAAGATATTAACAAACAAATATGGAATGTATATTTGTGTACCTGACTTAGGTTTAAATGTTACATTTTCCTGTGTTGTCGAACAATGAAGATCAAAATTAGAAAAATAATCGTTAATTAGGAATAGTGACTCAGCCTATTTTATGAAACAAAACTAAAATTTCAGAAATGTTTTCTATTTTTCCCGTAAAATAAACTAAGGAGCATATTTTGAATGCCAACGAGTTTTCGCATTAGTCACTTTTTTCGTTAAAATTAGGTATCAAGAATTTAGTAAATAATACACTTGGTTAAGGTTTATTAGTTGACACTGTATTCATCTGCCTAATAAAGCCCCTGTGTGGTGAAACAAAGTGCTAAGGGGTTATACCAAATGAGTCCAAAAAGTACAAAAAATCGTTTTTGACGCCTATTTTTACGTATACCAACTTAACGGGAAACGAACAAATGGATCACCAGTTAATTCATGACGAAAGAAATGTCATAACCTGTGAAACATACAAGTTCTTTTTGTTCCCTTGTAAAATTTCAAAATTGTCATTCATTTGAATTTCCCCCTTAACCCTTGAATTGTTGCAATGTCAACTACTAAACAGTGAAATCTTAACCAAGTATGTTACTTACTAAAGTGTTGATAAGGAATTTCGCAAAGTAACAGGCTCAGCGATAAAATTTTGGAAATTAGGTGTGTTTATTTTATACCAATGGTTCTTAAAATAAACATTTGTAAAATTTTTTACCTTAAACATAAACAGTATTTAAAATATACTGTTTTTTTGTTTAAGTTAATAAATTTTAGAAATGTTTATTTTAAAAACATAAAATAAACCAACCAAATTTACAAAATTTAATCGCTGAGGCTTCTCAATATTTCAGTGATTTATAAGCGTGGCGCATTAAGTTAAATTTCTAGTTTCGAAAAGCTTGAAAATTTCGATTAGTCGCAACTACCCAAATTTTCACACCTTTTATAACTCAAAATTTAACTTCAGGATACTCGTTAGAAGCATCAAATTGAACGATTTTCAAAAACAGCGCTTGCCTAGAAATTGAGACATTTTGCCTTTTTATATGTTTGTGTTTTGTAAATAAGCGTGAAAAGGTTAAGTGAAGAATCTGACCAGTGGCTAGGTACGATAGTTTTATTTATTTTGGCACAATTCTATTTTCCAGAATTAAATACAAAGGAAAAGGAATTACAGACGTGAAATACAAGTCATTTTTATATCAGCACTCATAAAAAGTCAAAGAATTGCCAAATTTCTGATACAAAAGTGTAAGCCCTGGAAAATCAATAAATTTTGTTCTAGTATTAGATTAAAAAAAAAGTAAAAAAGTTCAGCTTTGATATATGATTTTTTTAATCGAGAAAAACCAGGCACTCTGGATTATACAGGGTGGCGGAGATCAAATGACACATTTAAAATGGACGACATACCTTTAATTTTCGAGTTATTGGGATGAAATAATCACAAATAGAAGAACAATTAATTGTCGAAAAGAATTTCCGATTAATGCCGTCTTTCCACGGTGACGCATTTCTGCAGACGATCGTTTGAGTTTCTTATCACATCTGCCAACATTTCAACTGGAATTGCTGCGATTTCACGTCGTATGGCTTCTTTTAAGAATCTTCTAGAATAGAATAGTGCGTGGTTTGTCACGTACACTTTGAACTTCAGGTAGCCTCATGAGAAGAAATCGCAGCAATTCCGGTTGAAATGTTAGAAGATGTGATGAGGAACTTTAACGATCATCCGCAGGAATGTGTCACCGTAGAAGGAGGGCATTTATAGGAAATTCTTTTTTATAATTAATTTTTCTTCTGTATTGCAATAATGACAGACATGACATACAGGAAATTATTTTTAAGTATACATATGCATACGCTTTTTTTAAATAGTTAAATTTTAAGTTTTAAACCCCAATCATGTGCTGTAAATTTTCAGACATTCATTGTTTTTTTTGGTTTGGTCGCGTAGCGCGAAGCGCGGAGCGACCAAACCAAATTTTCAGGCTTTTCTAAACTTGAAATGTTACTTCATGCGCCGCGCGTATTAAACACTGAAAACTTTGAAATATTGTGAACAGGCGAACTTCACTTGAAAACAGTGTCTTCATGCGCCGCGTGGCGCATGAAGAAAAATTTCGAGTTTAGAAAAGCCTGAAAATTTGGTTTGGTCACTCCGCTTCGCGGAGCGACCAGACCAAATTTTCAGGCTTTTCTAAACTCGAAATTTTACTTCATGCTTTGCCTGCGAGTGGAAAACACTCGTCTAAGCTTCAAATTAAACCCTTTAAAAAAAACAATGAATGTCTGAAAATGTACAGCGCATAATTGGGGTATGTATACTTAAATGAAAACTCCTTATATGTTTAAAATCAATGCGCTTAACCAAATGTCATAATGGCCTAAATTATTATGGACCACAACTACACAATGCAATTCCTAATGCAATAAAATCGTTGTCCGCACTTCAATTTAAACAAAAAATTAAATCATATCTACAGATGAAAGCCTTCTTTAGTGTTCATGAGTGCCTAACCTATGAGTTCCAGGAACTTTGTGCCACATAATCCCTTATTCATTTTTATTCGTTTGTGCTTGTATATATTTTATATTTTTATTAATATTTATTCTAACTTATTACATTTTATTTTAATAACTAACTTATATTCCTTAACTAAATGCAAACATATACGTTTTTCAAGAAAACAACTGATCTATTTACCGGCTATATATTTTCTAGATAGTAATCCTTTAGAGAGGGTTTATACAATCAATGATTTAGGCGGTCTACTTGACAGTAAACTTCAATTTCATGAGCACTTAGATTTAGTTATTGCAAAAGCTTTCCAAAGACTTGGTTTTATACGGCGTATTACTATACATTTCACATCTATCCGTACTTTAATGACATTATACTCCACCTTAGGCAGACCAATTCTAGACTATTGCTGCATAATTTGGTCACCGCACTACCAATGTCACATAGATAGATTAGAACGTGTTCAACGTAAAATGATAAAACTCATTTGCTACCGGTCATACCTTTCGTACGATAGTAATAATTATGACCTACTTCATACACATCTCGGTTTGTTGTCTCTTGAAAAACGAAGGATTTATTTTATGCTATGCTTCGCATATCGTGTACTGAATGGACTGATACTTTGCCCATCCATATTGTCGTCTATTGGCGTTAACGTTCCAGCTCGCTCAACCAGAAAACAAAAACTTCTTGCTGACGTACACCACTTTACTCTGTATGGCTATAACAGCCCACAAAACAATTTAATAAGATATGTTAATTCCTATGGCGAGTCAATAGATTTTTTTGGTGTCTCTTTGAGCCGTTTTAAACGACTTTGTCTAAAATCCATTAACTCCTCTTAGGGTCCTTTATATAATTATTTATTTAATCCTATTTTATTAGATGTAACTTCCGTTTCTGAGTGTGTTGATTTGTGAATTTTTTGTTTGTTTTTGTATTGTTTTGTGATTATTATGTATATATTGTTGTATTTTTTAATGGTCTCCCGTAATTAATTAATTAATAAATTAATTAATATTATGCTTACTGACTTATGTACACCGATTTAATTAATAAATACTTTACTAATACTACCGTTCATTATCTCGAAAATTAAAGGTATGTCGACTATTTTAAATGTGGTCATTTGGTCTCCGCCACCCTGCACAAATTTCGAGCGATATTTGTAACATATCTCCTTGATAATGGCCTGGTTCTTTAGAGAGTGCGCATTTCTACACTGCACTTAGGCCTCATTGGGCCCATTGTGCTAGTGATAATGGCCTAAGGTCGAAACTAGTTGAAAAATAAAAAAAGTTTAATTTGGATTCTAGTAGTAAGTGAATCGTTGAACTGTTTACCCGATCAAATTCATTTATTATGCAGTTTAAGTTGTGATTTTTAGTAGTTGAATAGGGATTTTTGTGTGCATATAGAGTAATTAATTAATTGTGTGGTTTTCTTATCGATGGGGAAAGTAAATAGATGGACACATTAGAATTTTCTAATGAAAAAATATTAAAAAATGTTGATGTGTCTATCAGAGTACTTTCCCTATTAAACGTCCAGTCTAGAGATGGGTAACTCCTGAGCGAATCGACTCAAAGAGTCAGTTCAATGAAGTGAGCTAGTGAGCCAAGTGGCTCAGTTCAAAATGTGCAGCTCTTTTTGAGCCATGACTCATTTTAATTCGGCCGCTCTTCTAGAGTTTCACGACTCACCTTGAATGTTGATTCGCACTGTATTAACGGTTCTTGAGAACCGAGACAGGTTGGCAGTGATAAGTGTGAAGATGTCAGTGATACTAAATATCGCTCCTTTTTTGCGAAGACATGATTGCTTTTAATTTGGCTTGTTACACGACCGCACTACTTACTTAATTTCTAAAAGCTGAACATATTTCACGGCATTTTCTTAACTTACGTTATTTGTTTATTTTAACAGAAATTCGCCTCTGTTAATTTACATATACGACAATTTAAAATATCATAAGCAAACACCCACGTTTACTGTATAGTAATCATTAGAAGTCTAATTTTTCTTTCATCACTTATTTCTAACCAAAATTGTAAATTTAATAAGAAATGTTTGTTATTGTAATAAGAAAATAGCTATCGTTATATTCCTATATTTTTTTATTGAAGCATCATAGTTTTGAATTTCGATGCGTAAACCCATTGAGCTAGCGGCGATTCGACTCTAAAAGAGTCATGATGATTCTTGAATCCGACTGAGCGGCTGAATCGACTGAGCTAGCTCACTCATCGCGACCCAGTTCCGCGGTAAGGAGTTGGATCGCGATGATTCATAACGGCTCTTGAATCCAAATGAACTAGCTTTTATTACTGAGTTTCATAAATCGTCGCGATCCAGGTCCGAGATTCGGAGTTGAATCGCTGTTTTCGTGCTGAATGTATGTGTGATTTTATAGGCGCGCTCACGTATTCAATATATTTAAACACCGTTGAAGTGTAACCACACGAAATAAATACTGGATTGTTATAAATTTGATTACATATTTATACTCGTACGTATTTATATAAATTATGATTAAATTATTGCAATCATTGTATAACCGACATTATTAATCAATCAATTTAATGAGTTGATGAATTTATAAGAGTCAGAACTCTCGGCAGCTCGCTCGCTCGTAACTGAGTCATGTAACTCTTTTGAGCTGGCTCAGTGAACTGACTCTTTGAAATGAGTTAGATGTTTTGAACCAGCTCACTGAAAAGAGCCGCTTCGCCCATCTCTAGTCCAGTCATAATCAGCAGGGTCTGATAAACTTTTGTTAGATACTTTAAATCAATAGCATTCACCTACCTTATTTTTCTTTTTTTTTTTGCGGTTGCCCAGAATGCTAACTGAATAATAGGATAAATTTGAGGTTATGGTACTCTATGTGTTGACAGTCAGTAGTGCCAATCTTATTTAAAATTCAAAGCCTACTCTAAATCATGTTCTAAACGATCGAACGGTATTTTTATCGTTGAAGTTTTTTTATTTGCGCAAATTTAGGCAAAGAATGTTTTACATAAAGACAATTTATCATAAAGAAAAATTGAGTTTGTCAATAGGTTCATTTAGTTTGGTTAGAGAATAGTTTGACCTGATGTTGCATTTTGCATATAAATTATGCATAGAACAGCAGTGCTGTCGTGTAACGCAAATATTCATTGTATAATTCAATATCTGTCGGGGTATTAGCTCGAGAAGTAGTTGTTTCAATGAATATTTGGAGACAAACTTTTTGCAGAAAGTCGATATTAATTTTAATTCGTTTTTATATTTTTTAAAGAATGTTTTGTTGCACTCGGCTCCTTTATAGAGAAGATTGGCCGTCTTGTGTGTACTTAAAAGGTGAAGTTGAAGATTAATTGGCTTAAATTTCGTCCAAGTGTTTATTAATTGTACATTTTCTATTTATTTTTTTATTTTTATATTTTATGTTTACCTTAAATGTTTACATTGTTGTTTGTATACTTAAATTATGATGTTACCCTGTCACTGAATTGTGTATCTGTTGGGTAATAAAGTATTATTATTATTAAAAAATTATAAGGTTCTATGTTCCTTTGCAACTAAATGTCACATTTAACCTTATAATTTAATGCCAGCGACATGTTTACATTTTAGACATTATGCATATCTCATACAGTATAAACAGTTTCAGCTTTACATTTCTGTTAAAGTTGACTGTTTTTCTTTCGTTATTACAGACCGCGATAAAAGTTGACTGTTTTTCTTTTATTATTACAGGGCCGGTATTCCTGAAATTGATCGAACGATTGATCGCCCGTCAACTGTCAAAATGACAGACTTCATACGACCGAATCGTAGGATCAATTTCGGGAATACCGGCCCAGACCACAACTTTTCATCTCAGTGAAATCATGATCATCAACTCTACTTTTTAAACAAACACACTCATCTCCACTAAAGCAAACAATGACTAACAATCATCTAGTGACAGCATTGGTCAACTTCGCTTGTTTACAAATATTAACGCAATTTACCGTGCGAGCACGGCCGGTCGAACGAGTTTTCGGATTCGTTCCAGAGATTAGTCGCAGGAGATCGCGATCCGAAAAATCGCCGGCACAATTGAAAGTATCAACCTCATATCGATTCAAGCCCGGCGTTTTTTTTTTTGTCATTTACCGAAATTACACAGAAGCGGCAGACTGTGAAATGAGTCGGCGAATGTCGCCGCACCGGATTTGTAAAATGTACAAAACGAAACCTGTTGCTGCGAAATGACCAGTGAAATTTAAATTCTCCACTAATACACTATGGAACAAAAGTGTAAAAGTCACTACTTTCATAAACAGGGTGTTCCAGCGAAACCACACACTAAATGTATCTGGACTTCTAATTAATGTATTGTAATGAAATTTTCGGCTTTCAAATAATCGTGTGTGCTCGTTTCAATGAAACGGTTAAATTTGGAGGTTTTATTACTTGATGATTTTTTTCATAGCATTTCATGGAGAATCCAAATTCGCAGTATAAAATAAGGGAGAGTTGGTGTTTACTTCCGGTATAACCGGCAGTCGTATAGTCTTGAAAATACATTCATTAAAACAAGCACATACAATTACATAATAGCTCAAAATTGCATTACAATACAGGGTTATTCAAAATAAAGGAACCGATTTAAAGCATTTATTACTTCCAAACTATAAAAGATAGAAACACAATTCCAACGTTCCTGGAAACAGAAAATGTTCAATTTTTACGCATTCAATATAACCACCATGTGTTGCACGTCAAATATCAAAGCGGTGGCTCAATTCTTGCCACACACGAATCAGCTGGTCTCTAGTTTTCGAATTCACTGCTTCAACAATTCGAAGTCGCATATTTTCAAGACAGGTTTTTGAGCTCCTTATCGTAAACTGTACGAATACGCTCGACATTTTTATTCGATGTGCGTGGACATCCCGTGCTTTTCTGTTTGCAGATGCAACCATCGTCTACGAATTTTCGATACCACTGGTAAATCTGCTCATGATGAGGCGATTGTTTATTAAGCTGACGACGAAAAGCACGCTGAACTTCAGTTATGGACTCTAGTTTGGCTAATTGCAGCACACAAAATGCTTTTTCTTGTTGTGTCGCCATTTTACTACAGATAATCAACATGACAAATAACAGCGCCAATGCAGCCGTGGTTGGAACTTCTGCCTGGATTGTTCAAATTTAAAACTTTTGTCTGTCCAGGAACGTTGGAATTATGGTTCTACCTTTTGTAGTTTGAAAAAATAAATATTTGAAATGTGTTCCTTCTTTTTGAATAACCCTGTACATTAATTAGAAATCCGTATACTTTTAGTGTGCGGTTTCGCTGGAACACCCTGTATAGTTACTGAGTTTTACTTTTAAACCGATGAGTTATAAATTAATTATAATAAAAACGATACCAATTAGGGAGAAGAATTTGTTTTGATTACAAATAATAATGATTGTGTGTAACTAAATAAATCTACTGAAAAAAATCATATCGTGGTTAATTAATCATTGTATTATCAAAGTTTAACCACAGACAGCTCTGTGGTTTAACTGTACTCTGCTATTATTATCTATATTGATAAACAAGCATCAATTTGATTAAAATACGTTTTACCACCAGATGTTCAACAGTGGATTAACTTAGACTTAGTTTAAATCATGTTTACTTTAATGTAATTTAAACTAAGCTCAAGTTAAGCCACTAATAAACAACTGCTTTTCAAAGTTTTGAAGAAAATCATCTGAACACTAATGGTTTACACTTTACATACAAAGAATTTGTCGTTTAGTATACATATCTCTATGCATACGCAGGTATAGTGGAATTCGGAAGAGATGTCCTATGACTCATTGTTGTGGAATGTGTTTTTTAGACAGTATGTCGACGGTTGTATTCGCAACGTTTTTCCTAGTTGTGTCAAATTTTGACGTTACATGACAATGTCATACTGTTTAGGTCCCGATATATTAGTGTTCTTTCTTTTAGAAAAGCTTTAAATCATAATTTCTTGTGATTTTTTCTTTTGAGTAGACATATCCCAATTACGTGTTGTTGATTTTTAAATATTCGTTGTTTTCTTCAAAGAGGTCAATTTGAAGTGTAAACGAGTGTTTTCCACTCCCAGGTTAAGCATGAAGTAAAATTTCGAGTTTAGAAAAGCCTTAAAATTTGGTTTGGTCGCGTAGCGCGAAGCGCGGAGCGACCAAACCAAATTTTCAGGCTTTTCTAAACTCGAAATTTTACTTCATGCACCACGCGTATAAAACAGTGATTTCAAGCGAAGTTTACTCGTTCATAATATTTCAGTGCTTTCAGTATTTAATACGCGTGGCGCATGAAATAAAATTTCGAGTTTAGAAAAGCCTGAAAATTTGGTTCGGCCGCGTAGCGCTACGCGACCAAACCAATATTTCAGGCTTTTCTAAGGTGGAAAACACTCGTTTTAAGCTTCAAATTGAACTCTTTTGAAAAAAGCGTATGCATATGTATACCTAATAGAAAATTCCCTGTATGTATACTTAAAAAATTCCCTGTATTAACAGATAAATCCGATGACTATTTGCCAAATCTACTGAATGCGCATTCGATTCAACTAACATTTTCGTTTAAGCTTACACAAAATCAACATAAATGCATTATTTATTTCTATAATTACCTGAACTATTTAGTAGATGTGGAAATTGGAATTATACCACATAAACTCACATTTAAAACGATTGTGCACAATAATTAAAATGATTTGTGGCTGGGTTTTGCAGATTTAGTTTTACGAAGACATTGTGAAAATGTGACGTTTAACCTTAAAATTTTTAAGCTGCATACCGGAACATACGTTTTCGCATGTTCCATCTAAAAACCATAGCAGACATATTATGAAGTTTTCTGTCTCTTTTCACACACGTAATCTGATGACATCAAACTATTTTCGTATTACATGTATTAGTGCAGAAAGCATTACAAATCAAGGAAACCATGACACATCTCTCGTGATTTGTACCTTATTTAAGTATTTATTGTTTTTTAAGCTGATTCAGTTTACAATTTTCAAATACAGGGATTTTGTTTAGTGTAAATTTGTAAGCATTCGTTATTTTTTAATAAACGTTGAATTTGAAGTTTCTAACGAGTGTTTCCACTCCTTGATTAAGCATGAAGTAAAATTTCGAGCTTAGAAAAGCCTCCGCGAAGCGGAGCGATCAAACCAAATTTTCAGGCTTTTCTAAATTCGAAATTTTACTTCATGCGCCACGCGTATACAACACTGATTTCATGTGAAGTTCAAAATATACTCCAAGAGCTGTATTTCAAAGCCATATATTTTGAACTTTACAATATTTCAGTGTTGTAAACGCCTGACGCATGAAGTAAAATTTCGAGTTAAGAAAAGCGTGAAAATTTGGTTTGATCGCACCGCTCTGCTACGCGATCAAACCAAATTTTTAGGCTTTTCTTAACTCGAAATTTTACTTCATGCTTAATCAAGGAGTGGAAACACTCGTTAGAAACTTTAAATTGAACGTTTATTAAAAAATAACGAATGCTTACAAATTTACAGCAAACAAAATCCCTGTATTTAAAGTGTAAAGCGTTTGTGATCAAACGGTTTGTTGGGAAAAGAAACGTTCCCGAAAGGAAGAGCTTATTTTCTCAAGGCGCAACAACGGATGAGAGGATGGTATATTTTCAATCTATTTTCGAAAAAATAGTACCTGTTTATTTTCCTCATCGCAGGCGCGAACGGTTATAATTAGGTTAAACAAGCAATATGGACGACTCAACCATTCCGATTGTGACATACGTCTAAATCACTTTTTTATACTTTTTAAATAGCAGAACTGCGTAAAATCTGTAAAGAATTGATGAATTAGGGTACTTATATTACTTATTATATCAGGTGTTCAGTTAAAAACCCGATCGAGTTGGCTGTGAAATTTTCAAAACATTGTGCAGTTGGTCGTACGTGAATTTGTCAGTCGCTGCTGTCAATGTTAATCTAACCCAGTTTTATAAAAGTTTTTTTTATTTTATTCGGTATTTCAATGGCCACTCACACGAAAGAAGAAATAACACAACAATTCTACGAACCAGGTACATTATTGAGCTACTGATTAACACAATCTGGCATTTATGTCAGATATGACAAAACGTCGATTAAGCTGCGACTTCACTTGTTTGTTTCATTTCCTTCTATCAAAAAAGCAACGCCTTTTCGATCGTGTTTCAACACAACAACTATACGAACCAGGTACATTATTGAGCTACTGATTAACACAATCTATTATGTCAAATATAACAAATCGTCAATTAAGCTGCGACTTCACTTGTTTGCTTCATTTTCTTCTATCAAAAAAGCAACGCCTTTTTGATCGGGTTTTTAAATGAACACCTTATACAAGGGATATTTCGTTTAAGTACATATCCCGATGTATACGCTGTAAATTCAAATTCATTTGTTGATTTCATAAATAAATGATTATATTATACAGCGAGTTTTATGTAACACCGAACATTTTCATAAAAATAATTTTTCTTTTAAGTATACATATGCATACGTCGTACATTTTCCGACACTCGGTTTATTAAAAGAATTTAATTTGAAGCTTTAAACGAGTGTTTTCCAGGCATGAAGTAAAATTTCGAGTAGCGCGAAGCGCGGAGCGGCCAAACCAAATTTTCAGGCTTTTCTAAACTCGAAATTTTACTTATGCGCCACCGGTACACAACACTGATTCAATGTAAAGTTTATCTGTGTGTTTTAAACTTTGTATTATGTCAGGGTTTTGTACCGGTGGCGCATGAAGTAAAATTTCGAGTTTAGAAAAGCCTGAAAATTTGGTTTGGCCGCTCCGCGCTTCGCGCTACGCGACCAAACCAAATTTTCAGGCTTTTCTAAACTCGAAATTTTACTTCATGCTTAGCCTGGGAGTGGAAAACAATCCTTTAAAGCTTCAAATTAAATTATTTTCATAAATCGAGCGTCGGAAAATGTACGACGTATGCATGTGTATACTTAAAAAAAAATTATCTTTATGAAAATGTTCGGTGTTACATAAAACTCTTTGTATATTAGTTGACTTACTGATAAGAAGAATCACTTACTAATTCAGACTCCTTTACGACTTTATTATTTCTTAATTCACGATTAACTTATTTATCGTCTTTTACTTTCATTCCATTTTGTTAAATATTCGAATTAGTTAAGGTCGTGAGTGTCAATCAAAAAAATAGAACTTCTGGCTCGGTTTATCTAGTCGGCTAATTGGGCCTAGTTTCTAACGAGAAATTTGCATGATTGTCGCCAGTCGCCACACAATGCAGACAATATCACATTTAATTAATGATCTAATTGGCAACCCAACCAGTGCAGTCTCCGGGGCTTGCGTAATCCTCTCGCGCGACACATCATTCGAAAACGCATCCGAAATCGCACAATGGAAATTCCTCGCTCGTTTGACATACCTGAAACAAACAAAAATTAGATAATACGTATCGTGACCTGAATGTAAAAACTAGACAACTTGAAAGTTTCCCGTTTTGACATATCTACTTTATGTAGAAGCTAAATATACGATAAAGGCATCATTTCTTTCATAAAAGCGAAGCATGAAAAACTACATTAAATGAAGGTTATAAAGAACTGAACGATTTAAAGCTAAAAAAGAACCCGATATACCGTGCGATCATTTAAAACATGATTTGAGTAGGCTTTGAATTTTAAATTAGATTGGCAGCACTGACTTAACACATAGTTTACCATAACCTTAAATGTATTTTATCATTCAATTAGCATTCTGGGTAACCGCACAAAAAAATGCCGCCTACTCTAAATCATAATTTAAACGATCGCACGGTACGTAACCCTGTGTGAATTATAAACCGACGCACAGTATACGATTTTTTTTCTGGCGGGACAAAATTCAAATTATTGAAATATGAAAATTATAAATGCATCGCTACAAAATGCACAATCATAAGAAAGATTCCTGATACTGAATTATTTCGGTGAACTTTAAATTCTCTGCGATATCAAGCAGCCAAATTGAAATAAACAACTAAATCCATTTTTATTCATTAATTTTATTATCAATTATTTCAAAATTGCATAGTTTGATCAAACATAAATATGATTTCCTCTTTGGTGTCTTTTTTCTAAAAAAGTGTAGGTACAATATTAGATATTATTTATATAAATATAATATAATATAACAAAATAATAATACGGTATTGAATTTATTTTAAAATAAATATAAACATCTAATAAAAACATTTAAATGTATTGTGTCATACATCGTCATAAACTGCTACTTGTTTTCTAATGATCCTGAAGATGTCTTATTTACCATCAATCTTGTTAACTTGTGCAACTTTTTGCGATTACTAAGATAATTAACATTTTTGTATGGTGTAACTGAAAACTTATTTATTGTCAATATTTTTTAAAATACTGTTAATATTCAATAATTCCTCAAATAAAAGTTGCAGGTCTTATATGCATCTACAAAATGTATATGTTACACTTTTCTATAGCTCTATTAACTACAAACTTATGCCGTTTTTTCAAAGTTAGAAATATGTACGTTCGGATTTTTATTATGTCTTTATTCCCTTTTTAAATTAGACACATGAAATACGCTTAGAATTTACTCTGGAATTTTATTTGTTTCAAAAAAATCTATCCAACTGTCAACATATAGATCAAAACAAAGATTACAACCATTGTAATTCGCTTATTTTGACATCGGGAGCTAAATGAAGTCGAGTGGAACATGCATCCGAATGTACTTGAGTTAATTTTACGGTCTAAAAATGCATTAAGCACAAGTACTTGGAAAATAAAATACTTGTAGGCCGAGTATTGAGTCTTACTGTCATACTCATTGTTTTAGTACTCTTACTTGAGTACCAATACAAGTTTCAAGTACTTGTACTCGAATACCATTGGACCAGTACAAGTTTTGAGTAATTGTACTCGAGTTCTAAGCAGTATAATTTGAGATAGCCTGTCAGTATATTTTGAACTTCACTTTAAATCAGTGTTCGATACGCGTGGCGCATGAAATAAAATTTTGAGTTTAGAAAAGCTTGCATTTTTTTTCAGGCTTTGCTAAACTCGAAATTTTACATCATGCTACGTCAAGGATTGGAAACACCACCGCTGAAAAGAATACATTGAATTTTGAGTTACCTAGTTCTTGTATCTATGTAGGTGACAATCTGTGAATATCATATTAGTGTCAATTTCCTGTCATTGCAAAAAAAAAATCCAATTGCTTTGATTATGTTCAAAGATGAATTGCGGTGCAAATAATTATGCATGGGCAGTTGCATAATATTTGCACCGCAGTTCATCTTTGAGCTTGATCAATGCGATTCTTGTATTCTTTTACAATGACAAGAAATTGAATAGATTTCAGATCTAATTTCATAAATTATTCCAACCAACATTTAAGTATAGCACATGAAATTACTAATGATATCCATTGACGACGAGATTTCATTAAAGTGAAATTTTCCAATTGGTAATGAAATCGAGTTGAGCACGTATGCGGTGGATTAATGATAAATGTGATGGAAAAAAGGTGAAATGGCAAAGCGGCTTTCCGCGGAACAGAGCGAATTACCAGCCAATTAATATGAAATGTCACTCGGTACATTGGCATTTGCATGCATTTGTCAACCGTGCACCGTGTCGAATGAATATTGCCCTTTTCGTGACGCGGCGGAAAACAATCGTCAATTATATTTTGTTAATTAAAAGAAAGCAGCACGGAATAAAATTATTTTAATTAACATGTGATTATAAAAAATCATGCATTTTAAAAAAAATAATGTTTACTTTAGAGAAAAAAATAGTGGGAATAGACTAGCGTCAAGGTTCTGACAGATTCGCAGCGCTCATAATGCTAGCCACCGGATCGTAGTTTCTTTTATCTGAAGTAGCTCTGTTGATAACTAATAGACAAGGTATATGTTCTGAGAGATTCGCAGCGCTTATAACGCTAGCCAACGGATCGTAGTTTCTTTTGCCTCAAGAAACTCTATTGATACTTAATAGACTAGCGTCAATTTATATATTCTAACAAATTCGCAGCGCTCATAAAGCTAGCCAATGAATCTTAATTTTTTCGTCTAAAGTACCTCTTTTGATACTCAATAGATAGCATCGAGGTAGAGTTTCTGACAGATTCACGGCGCTCATAACGCTAGCCAAGGGATCTTAGTTTGTTTCGCCTAAAGTACCTCTTTCGATACACAATCTACAAACAAGTAAACGTTTGATTAACTTGAAGAACGTCTTTAAATAGCGATTGTTTTCTTTTAAATATACCTACATATTCCAAAGCCAAGCAGCCAATCCAAGCGTTTTGGAAGGTTTATTTAGATGAAATAGACATTTGTAAAATTTACTAACGTAAGCAGTATAGTATGAACTTTACTTAAAATCAGTGTTTTATACGCGTGGCGCATGAAGTAAAATTTCGAGTTTAGAAAAGCCTAAAAATTTGGTTTGGTCGCGTAGCGCTACGCGCTACGCGACCAAACCAAATTTACAGGCTTTTCTAAACTCGAAATTTTACTTCATGCTTAATCTGGGAGTGGAAAACACTCGTTAATAGCCTCAGTTTTACTTTACCTCTTGTAAAACAAAATTAATATCAAATGATAGAAGCGTGAAGTTTTGTGTTAACATGTCTCACATTTACAACCGTAACTACACTCAATCGATGTCTGTGTTTAAATATTTGTGAATTTACTCTTTGCAAAAACAAAATAACCCGAGGATTTGCATATGATAATCTGGTAGAAGACTTACTCGAACGTGACGTAATAAAGTCCGAGTGTACAAAGTTGGCATTACCGGGAATTTATAGCAGGTAAGAAACACGTGTCTCCAGTTACACAAAGATCGAAAAGAGATACCGGAACACCCGGCCGCGGGTTTCCTGTTAACGGGCGTGACTCAGCTTCAATTAGCCGCTGCAAAGGATGTGGGATGTGGGCTACAAATGCACAATTCTTCAATAATTTCCATAAACAGTTATTTATACAAATGCATAATTGGCACTACAAACATATAATTAATAGTATCAAATATTGAAAGGGTAGAACTGTATTTTAACCAATAGAGTCTTTAGAAGTTTAAAAAATATGAGAAGCAATGTATTGGATACAGAGTCTGCTGATGCAATTGAAAGTTTAAAAATTAAGAGTTTGGCGATATTGATAATTGAATAAAAGTCAATGTTGTAAGCATGTTTTTTCAAGTGATTCATTAGAAACAACAGTTGGGAGCTTAGTGCCAACTGTTGGGGGAATTCTCTAATGACTGGACTGTTAATCGTGAACGTGTTTGAGATTTTTGCAATCGTACAAAATAGTCCGGCTGGAGGACCGTTCATTAGATACCAACATACATCACAAACAAATCATAACATGTTGAATGTTGAACATTTTGATGAACGGGCCCATTGAGAACCAAATTGAAGATGTTGGTGATAAAATATAAAATTACGAGAATATTCGTACAAAACAAAAGTCTTAATTAAAATGACTACTAAGACGATAAATTTCCATTAAAACAACTACTTTCCGTGCAAATACACCGCTGGATATTGAATTATACAAAAAGCTCTTGCATTTTGCAATCCTACAATTTATATTGGAATGTAAATTGCGTCCTTTTAACCGATGATTTTCTGTGTCAAACGTTTTAAATTAAACGGACCCTCTCTCAATGGCCGTTCGGTCAGGGGTCACCTGGGACAATTGCGTGTCATTGCGAAAGACGTGTGCTACCGCACAGTGCGCATCCCACGCTGAGTGCACTCCAGTTGGCAGCAGTGTATCGCGAATAAATTATACGCCGGTGCACGCCGCGTGGCCTGATTTGACTATAGATAACAACAAACGCCGAGATCGAGATCAGTCCCAATTGTGATTAATCACGACGACGCACAGTGGGCTGAATTGGAAAATTTTTGGACATTCACTAAAATAGAGCCATTTTAAAGAAATTTCAGCATTAAATTCATGAAATTATATTTTTTACGTAATAAGTAAATATTTAAAACTGTAATAATGAAGGGTGTCACTAATTATTTCTGTTAATTAGTTAAATATTATTTTTTCTTATTAAATTAATTTTTTATTTGAAATTGTTTGTCGAATTTAACGCCTTATCTGTTCAGAATTATATTAATAGTTAAACAAATATAATAATGAGTATGTACAACTGATGTATTTTTAAATAATTTGTAACAATGCATTTCTTAAATAATAAAACATAACTTTCATTAACTGTAAGAAAAATATGGTAATAATATAAACATTTAAATTGAACCTAATATTTACAAAAAGAACAGGTATATATTTTGATGGAGACAGAAAAGAAAATAATTTTAAAACTAATTTTTTTAACATAGAAGAAATAAAATAAAATGGTATTAAAAAAGTATAAAAGTCGCATAGAAATTAGGTTTCTGCTTCTTCCTCTTCTCTTATGCCGAATTCATTATCACCACTATCATCTGCGATATCAGATGAATCTTTAACAAATGTTACATCCGAGTGGTCATCTTTTAACAAAAATTTTGCTTCATGTAATAAACTAAAACTTCTCTTCTTTTTTGATCTATAACTTGATATTAATGGATCAGAGGCAATTAATAGAGCATGAATTAAATCGGTATTATTGTCAATTCGTGAATTTTTTCTGCTATTGAATTCCCGATATCGCCGAAATAACTTGTGGTTAGTTTCTTGTGCATCCTCCGATAATTGACCAATTGGTACAATATGGTTTTTAATAACTTCTGCTCCGTGTAATAATAATTTATGTAACGTGACAGGCATATAAAACCAGCCGTACAAATTGGTATACAATTTCGCTGTTTCAAAGGTATAAATTTTAAAATTGTCTTCATTTATTGCCAATCCTGATGCAATTACCTGTAATATTACATATAATCTTTTAATTAGATCAATATCTAATTCAGTGATTTCAGCAGACAATTTAAAATTTTTAAAGAAAATTCTGGCTGTATTTCCATCATGTGTTTTTCCTGATCCCTGTTTCACAATATCAATTAACAAACCCATTTTGCTTCTAAAAGTATCCTGAATCATTTGTTTCCTTTTATTGCGCAACATTTTTATTCGTTCATCACGAATTGACCATGTTTTAAAAGGTAAGTTATATGATATATGAATAAGGCACTCAAAACACCGAATCCATGCATGAAGCGGCGATAAACCAAACTGGTAATTTTCTTCTATGCATTTTCGATTTTGAACAAATGATAAATTGTTCATCATTTTTGGTGTCGCTTTGCATATAAAGCAACACATAGATGATTTATTGTCCGTCAAAACATTGCATATTTTTGTGTCAACCATGGTAAAAATCATTTTATGTATTATAGAACAGTAATTTTGAATTTTAGTCGGCTTGAGTTGTGCAATTTCTTGATTAATTTCATTTACTAACCGTAATGTAGATTCACAAGTTTCTTTCATAAAATGAAATTGTATGGGTCTGCAATAACGTGTGGAAGACGGAGTTTCATTTTGCCACACAGATAATTTTGTTTTTTCATCAAACAATTTTATTGGTACCATACTACAAATAAAAACGGAGGAATCATCACTGCCATTGTTTGCAAATTTAATTTTATATTGTGACTGATTAGAAGACCCATCACAACCCCATTTTGTTATCATTGTTAATTTTGTATATTTTTTTATCTGTGGGTTTACAATTACCAGTCGTTCTGCTGTTTTATTTAATAGGTCTTGAAGATTAATTTTGACATACAATTCATTAATATTTATGGATTCTCGAATAGGATAACATTCATTTTTTAATTTTTGTAGACTATAATAGCTAGGTAAACAGTTACTATACTCATTTAGAGAGCTTCGTATTAGATTGTACTGAAATTTTGATAATTTTGCGTCAACATATAAACTTAAAACTTTTTCTTTTGGCATTGTTTTTTCGCATAAAGTGTTTTTTAGTAATTGATCACAATATAACTTTATCTTCTTTAGATGCTCTGGGTGATTATTTAGGAAATCATAAATAAATTTCCCTTCGCTGGACATGTTCTTCTTAACCATATATGTTAAATATTCTATCGGAATGTCTTTTAATGATCCTGTTCTTCTTTTCTTCTGTTTTTCACTTAAACTTTTTCCTTATATTGGGTTCTCCTTTAGAATTCCTTTGAACAAAAACTTCTTTTGGCCAAATAATTTTCATCTCCAACCATTTCATGTTTTTTGATATAAATCTCTTCTCCTGATGTGCACATTCCCTCCTTTTCTTGTTAATTTTATAGCAAAATAGTCGAATTTTCTCCTTCAGCATAACGTTAATATGTTCGTTCATACCTCCGCTTGAAGCACATATTAATGCATCCAACGCAGCAGTTGCATCTTTAAAACCAACGTTCTTTAAAAAATTATACAAATCTCTGTTTGTTTTTATATTTTCCATAACTTTTTAGACTTATTAATTAAATACTGAGATAATTAAATTTCACTGTCAAGGTACTGTCAGATTGTGTTGGGTAAGTTAAGGTGACTTGATAATATAAATATAATTTTACTCAAACTGTAATTCCTTTCATATTTTATTGATTTAAATTGATAAATGGACAAGAATGGAAGAGTTTTTTATAGCACGTAAAAGCTAAAAGTTTGGTTATTACTAAACTATTAACAGAATGTTGGACAAAGTTGGACATTTTTTTAAAACTTAATATAACTTCATACATTACAATTTTTTTATTCTCTTTAAAAATGAGTGTGTTCTCCGGGGGTACACCTCATTGTGTTAAAAGTAATATCCTATTTTGAAGCTAATACAATTGCTTTCCTATGTAAAAGATAAAAAAGCTTTTTTTTTTCTATTAAATGGCAATGCGCATTGATTATTTAAATCGCTTTTTAGAGGGTTTGTAGATTCAAACATATTGTTTAACTTTGAGTTTATATTACGGCACTATATTTTTTCGTAAAAATAAATTACCCGCAATTTATAAAACTCTATACTATCTATTCCAACTTCTATGTAAAAAAATAATTATATTCCAAAATATGTTTTTTCGTGAATGTCCATATTTTTATATAGAGTCGATCCACTGTGCGACGGGCAGACAGGCACTTTCATACGATCAGTTTTATTAATCGGTTCAGATAAGGATAATTGTTTGAGGATGAAGAATGAAGTGTGCACCTAAGTAAATCAAAATGCGTCCTAGATTTTTTTTGATAAGATAAAAAATAACACTTGGAGATGTTCTTCAACTTTAATAACAGTTTTCCTGTTTATAGATCTTCTTTTAATTATTACACATTATATTTGCTGATTATTCCTCGATTTTTGGCATTTGTTGTTTCTACAATCGCGTTCAATTTGAAGCTACTAACGTGAGTTTCCAATCCCAGACTAAGTATAAAGTAACATTTTGAAGCAGAGCGACCAAACCAAAGAAAAATTACATGTATGTATATAAATGATACATTTTCGTTTTACTACCTTTCTTCTTACAAAATGTAAATAAAATCATGGTCTTCACTCTCACAAATAACACTCAATTAAGTTTGACTACGCATCTAACAAACCTGCTACCAGAGAGTGGCAATTAAGGTAAAAGTAGGGTCATTGTTTTGACCACAAGCGCGCTGTCATTAGCGAGTTTTTTGTTTATTTTTTTCGTTGGTCGCGCATCGCGAACCAGAACGGATGCGCGCCCATTTAATTACCATACCAAAGAATCAAACTTGGAAACGAATTATCTTCAGCGTTTAACAGATTAATGGAAAAAAATTGAAGCTTCGTAACTTTTTAGTTTGTATAACTGACTTTATTAAGTGGCTACAGTTTTGAGAACTTGAACTTGTTATTACTCAACTAAAAGTAACTCCGTTTGTGAATGATATCCAACGAAGTAAAAGCCTCCGGTATTAATAGTTATAGTTGTGATGTCTGATGTATTATAGTTAATTAATAACTTCGTTAAAGTTCATTGTCAAAATATTTTCCCTCTCCAAATTCTAAAGAGTTATTAGTTTTTTCAAATTGGTTCACAACTATGTAAAAGTAAAACAATCGTCTTCCTTATTTTTTTTATGATTAATTACAAAGGCGAAACTTCCTGGAATTGACGAGGAGGTGCACAAAGAGCACTTTTGTCATCGTGAAGTGCCCCCCAGTGTGAAAGACACTCGCCAGGGGGGAGCGAGTGCTTTACACGTACGCATTGTGGTGTTATTTCAAAACTTGGGGGAAGGATGGATTTCCCTCGACGTACACAGATTGTCAACACTGGCTGCCAGACGTCTAGCAAGCGTGATTGAAAAATCAATTTCTAAATTATACGACATTATTTACTTTATGATTTTATAAAGAAGTGAAAAAAGAAGACCTGTCAACCGCAGGGAAACATGAAAGGAAGGTACAGTAAAAATAAAATACATATATATATATATACTAAATCCATATTTAATACTACTATATTATATGTGAAGTTCACATATAATATAGTAGTATTAAATGTGGATTTTATGTTTACATTGTGAACATAAAATTTTCTCCTGCGGAGTCTGAAACAAGGAAAATAAATCTATATATAATAAAGATATAATATACATTTTGATGACAATATAATATTTTCTGCGACTGAAAGACTTTTATCAAAACGAAAATAAGTATATGTATTTTGAGTCCTTGCTAACACCCCGTATTTTTACGGCATATAATTTTCTCCGTGTGGTGACACGGACGGGATTTTATGGGGTCGTAAATTCCCCCAGAAAATTTAAATTTATGTCCGAACGGGCTGTTTATGGTTACGTGCCTGTAGAATATACGCATTTCCTGTCACTGGTGATTTTTACAAAGTAAGCTTACAATACACAAATCGACTGATTTTTACTGTATTAAAAATGCATTGCGCAAAAGTAGGAATCCATACGAAATAATAAAGACGAATTCGCCTAAATTGAGACGAGATCACAACGCTAGTCACGCAATTTTATTTTAAGATTGCGATCTAAGTACGCGAAATTGCGGTTGTCATTTTTGAATTACAACTGACGTTTCTTTACCAAGTGGAGGCTTGCATCTAAAAGGTTGGGCATGGGAACCAAGTGGTTTTGGAATAATTATAACATTTTTAGATTTTGTTGTAAAAGAAATTTATTGGTGAAAAAATCATTACATTCATTATTATTTACGTTCGGAAAATTAAATCTGGCATGTGATGGCCATTTCTGTTACCTTTTTGCTATGGGAATATCTGAGAGAACGTGTTTACAAGGACAAGACTTGAAAGGGGCGACCCCTCAGCAAATCACCAAAATCAATAGACATCTGCTAGAAAGACTGGAGACTAATTTTCTTCAATACAAGTTGAAGGCGTTGAAGAAAATTGGTCTCCACTCTTTCCAGCATATTTCTTCTGATTCGAGTGACTTGTTGACGGATCGCCTTTTTGAAGTTTATCAATGTACGAGGCTTGTTTTTGTAAACACGTTCTTTTAAGTATCCACATAGGAAAAGTCACATGAGGACAAGTCAGAGCTCCGAGGGGGCCATAACACGTCACCAAATCTCGAGATGAGATGATTTGGAAACGGGAGTCGAAGAACAGCCATTGTTGCTCTGGCGGTGTGTGCCGTGGCATCATCTTGCTGAAGCCACAAATGTTGACGATCAATAATTCGTCTTTATAACTGAGGGATGAAAATTGTGTTCACCATGTCAACGTAATACTCACTTCTTACAGTAATGGTAACCCTATTTTATTCGAAAAAGCCATTGTTGCTGTAGCGGTGTGTGCCGTGGCACCATCTTGTTAAAACCACAAATGCTGACGATCAATATTCCGTCTTTGTAACTGAGTAATGAAAAATGTGTTCACCATGTCAAGGTAATGCTCACTTGTTATAGTAATGGTAACTCCATTTTGTTCGAGAAAAATAGGGACCGATGATGCCTAATATTCTGGTAAGTGACTACTGACAGTGAATTGCTATGAGCGAAGGAAGCGCACGCCCCTCCTTTCTATAAGGAGAGAATAATACCGCTTCCAAAACCAATTGGTTCCCGTATTTACATATCTAGTGTGTTATCAATGTATTATATATAAGTATTTCTGTATTACCTCTTCTCATTTGTTAAAATTATTGCTTTTAATTCATCAGTGTAAACCGGAAAGTTTGTTATGGTCCTCCTACTTTTGAGACAAGGTATAGTTGAAAAGGTCATGAAGTTAGAAGAAGAATACTAGCGTTTGGTTGGCTGTTTTTTCTATTATAACCATTACCGTGACTAGCGTTGTGAGTATTGTGCAATCAACGTGTTCAATTCGCTATCGTATTGTAATTGTCAGTGTAACTAGCATTATGAGCGATCTATAATTACCTCGCTGGTCTTTGCACTAGAGATCAACGTCAACTTTCCGTTGCATTGTATTCTTCACCGCGAACTGTGGCTGGTCTAAAGAGCGTAATTGCCAAGGTCATTAAGCTAGAAGAAAAAAAGACTAGCATTGTGAACTGTAGTTGAAGCTGATCATTTGAAGCTGATCATTTGCATAACGTGCATTTTCTAATGGTATCGGAAAAGGCGCTTGCTGGGGATTTTGGAATAGCAAATTACTAGCAGCGTGTATCAGGCTGTAACAAGTGTATGATGTTTTAGAGCTCCTTCCTTTTAACACAGTTCATATATATGTCCAGTTAGCCAGTCGCTGTATAAAATTTAGTAACAGCATTTGGATTCTGCATCCAGAAACGAGACCTGTGATTGGTGTATATAGTCGTCTGTCTTACTCGTACCCCACATCCATATACTATCCTTTTCTACTCGATTTCCAGTTCTCTTATAAGCATCAGCTCCCTTTGCTTTTAACTAGGCGAGAAATTCAAAGAAATGCGAACATATTTGTATTTCTGTATAGTTTATCTTCACAATCAATTAAGCGATATACCTAAAAAATAATGCCATTTCGGTGACACAATTCACTTTAGATAAGTTAAACAAGTCACATCTTATGACTTTTAGTGTTATGAGCACAAATGTGTTCTAATTTCTCGCTTAGTTCAATTTTATGAGTTATACTATCCTCACTTTTCATCGAGTGGACGGATTAAAATGAATTGCACTTCATTAACGATTTCGCTTTATTCCATATAATCTCTGCCCGCTGAGATATGATAAAGCGTTTAGCGAAATAATCGCATCCTGTGCGGTCAAAAAGCAACCAGCTCTCTTTGATCTCGCGCCGACGGGCAGCATGCGCCCACTTTCGGCAGACACTTTATTTACAGTTCGGGCCAAGTTCCTTCAACTTTGATCAAGTCCCATTCATTTGTATGCAAATCGCCTGCCAGTGAATCGATTAACATTAAAATGGTCAGTGCTGCATTATTGATTTACAGCATTACGATGTATGTATGTAGGTGATGAATAGTAACATAGTTTTTTGTTTGGTTATTTAAATATTGGACAAGGCATTGTGCGCTACAAAGGAAACAAGACATATTTGGTGCCAGAAAATGTGAATATATGTTAACGCGCCTATTTATTTACAAAATTTCATTTTATCCTGTATTAAGCCTGTGATTTACAATGGGTAAAATCGTACGTTTTTGGTAGTCACTAATTCCAGCACCGTGGGTGTTCTAATTATTGTACAACATTGTATGATACATCAAAATGATCCTACCTTACCTTACCTTTTATTCACTTACGGGTAAGAACGCATTGAATTATAGAGGTAATTTCAACAAAATTGACTCTCAACATTATTAGCTTATTATTTTTCAAACCTTTTTTTTTCAATAAAGGTGACTCGCGTAAATTCCTACGGCTAAAGAGCTTTTTAGTACCAAGTTGGCGTTAAAGGTCCATAAAATTGCGGGCTTAATGCGCGCCGTTCGCCGTAAACATGCCAGAGTCCCTAAAAATCGCAATCTCTGGCCGCCATTGTGCCTCCCATTGATAACCCCCAGCGGGATTTTATTGTTGGTCGCGATAACCGGCCGGCATTGTTCCCTCTAATTCCTATCAAGTGACGCACAATGGTCCTTTTCAGATACACGACTTCTCTGTGGAATTAAATAATGGAATTCATGTAGGTATGAAGATGTAATTTGTTTGAAAATTTGGAATAAAGCAAAGCATTGTAGGATGCGATTGTGTTGTACATTTATTTAACTAATAAATACGTATTTAAAGGTAATCTGGCCGCGTGAATAGTGTTGTCAGCGTTGAAATCGTAGCGCGACTTTTTGCGTTAACGCTTGCGAACGTGGATTTTTAATCTGTGTGATTAGTGTTGTGAGCATGCAAATCGACGAGAATTCGTCGAAATTACTCTAGCGAGTCTTGCTTCTTTTAAATGGCTGTGTAATCAGCGTGACTAGCATTGTGAGTGAGTCTCAATCGTATGATTTTTTAAATGGAGCCTCAATAAAATGTTGCTGTACTGGTCTGCCACGGCTAGTGTTGTGACTGTCGTAGAAACAACTTGTTGAACTCCGAACTATAGAGCAATGTCAACTGTCTATTTAATTGTAACCATCACTGAGTGTTGCAGTGACTAGCGTTCGAGTGTTGCAGTGACTAGCGTTCGAGTGTTGCAGTGACTAGGGTTCGAGTATTGCAGTGACTAGCGTTCGAGTGTTGTAGTGACTAGCGTTCGAGTGTTGCAGTGACTAGCGTTCGAATGTTGCAGTGACTAGCATTCGAGTGTTGCAGTGACTAGCGTTCGAATTTTGCAGTGACTAGCGTTCGAGTGTTGCAGTGACTAGCGTTCGAGTGTTGCAGTCACTAGCGTTCGAGTGTTGCAGTGACTAGCGTTCGAGTGTTGCAGTGACTAGCGTTCCAATGTTACAGTGACTAACGTTCAAGTGTTACACTGATTGAGGCCAATGGAAAAACCAAGGAACGCACAACATCTACGAACAAATTATCAATATTACGAAGATTAGAAGGTAGTTTCTCTCAGCTCTAAAAGTATTTAAGAACATCTACAAATCCATACTTAACACTACAAAATGTAAAAAAGCCATAATCCCCATAATAATTGATATTAGTACATTAAATGCAATCATTTTCTTGTCGACAACCATTAACATTTTAAGAGCTCTCTTGTAGTTTCTCATGAAACAAATACGAGCAATTACAATAAATAAAAGCCATTAAATCATTATCTTTACTGCGCATAAAGTTGTGAATGCTCGGGTATGGAGTTGCGGGCCCGGCACAAGAGTAATAACTCTGATAGAAAGTCGTCCATTACTTAATTTCATACGATCACCGGCGCATTTCGCACGGTCGACCGGCCACGAACCAAAAACGTCGGGTGCAGCAAGCAAGCCGGCCAGCCAGCAAAAAACGGACAGGTGTGATTCAGAACAGATACCATATGCTTACGTAATTTGTTTCGAAGAATGTTCATTTTACAATTAGTCATCAGATATCTAGTATATAAGCGAAAACTCTTCGGAATTTCAAAATTGATTGTATATATTATATTGTATTTGTATAATAAATACAAATACAATATAATATATGAGCCGTTTATTTTGAAAGTAACCTAACTCCACTTCGTTTTCAACTGAAATAATGTTCATAATTTGATGTTTTTTGTCATAAGCAACGATTTTTGGTTTAGTATAATTCAAATACATAATATATATTTTAAATATACTTAACCAAAAATTGTTTTTTATGACTGAAAACCTAAAATTATAAAAGTTATTACAGTCAAGAACAAAACATTGAGAAATGGAGATAGGCCACTTTCAAAATAAACGACTCATATACAAACATTTTTAAAAGGTCTCTTTCTAATTGCATAAAGACAATGTATTGTTATTATATTTTACTATCTATTTATTACAATCTATGAAAAATATACAAGAAATGTATCGTATGTTCAATAAAAAAAGACCTCTAGAGTGCCATGATTTTATCTTTTTTTAAATTTAGGTTAGCTACACGTTTTAGAAATTGACACATAAAACGTCAGAGATAATATTTATAATATGTAATTTTAGAGTTGCCAACCTACAATATTTTCCATGGCACTCTAGAAGTTTTTTTTTATTGAACATATGATATCTTTTTAGTATATTCGGATCCATGTTCTGTAAATGTTTAGGCATTCGTTGTTTTTTATGAAAGTATTCAATTTGAAACTCATAACGGGTGTTTCCACTCCTTGGTTAAGCATTAAGTAAAATTTCGAGTTTAGAGAACCCTAAAAAAACAAATGTTCAGGCTTTTCTAAACTTGAAATTTTACTTTGTGCTTAGCTTAACCAAGAAGTTGAAACCCTCGTTAAAAGGTTTGAATTAAACGTTTTTTAAAGAACTAAATATTTACAGAGTACACATCGTGGTGCACATGTAAGTTTTTAAATCACTGTATTAAACATGTAAGCTTTTACGTACAGGGAATTATTATACAGGGTAGACACACCCACAATTGATGCGAAGGATTTTAAACGGTGATTTTTTAGCAAACATTAAGGGAGGTCTTTCACAAAATGTTTTGTTCAAAACCCCTTGCTCTCCAAGTTACAGCCCTCTAAAGTTAAGGGTTTTTATTTCATTTATTTACTATGGAAGAATTAAGAAGAATGAAATTTGGTAGATAACTGCTCCTAATAACATGGCAATTTTTGACGATTTTTATAACCCTAAAATGTTATTACAAAGGGGTGAAAAAATTAACCCCTATAATAGTTTGCATCAGAACTTTTTAATACGTCTACATTCTTCTATTTCAAAACTTCATTTAAATGGAAGGATTCAATTTGCAACTTTTTTGTATCTTGATATTTTCCCATAAAATTGTTAGTTTCATGACAAAAACGTAAAATATTAAATAGGCTCATTTGACATAATTTAGAGATTCGTTATTATTTGTTAAGAAAAATCAAGCCTAGATGTCAAATGAAGTCATACTATTTTCTCAAATTTCTAAAGAGTTTTATACGTATGGACTGATAACATGTTGCACAATTAAATAAGATTTTATTGAATGAATGGCATTTTCTGTAACTTGGAGAGGAGGGAGTTTTGAAAAGAAAATGATCTGAAAGACCTCCCTTAATTTTGGTAAATGTGTAGAATACTGCACATACTCCAATTTGACAGGTTCGCACATGCGCAGTAGCGCCCACTCCAGTGGTCCTCAATAACTTATTTGTGTGCGTGTGTGTGTTTTCTATTAAAATTTTAACAATTCTATCAATTTCTTTGATTATAATAATTATTATTAATTCTATAAACGTCATTGATTCTATTCAACCTCTTTTTTACTCATCTAACCTAAGCATATGCATACACACCCGCCCGCATACACACACCCATACAAATAACCTGTTGAGAACCACTGGAGTAGGCGCTATTGCGCATGCAGGTTCGCACATCTTAATGTGTATGTGCCGTGTTCTACACATTAGCCTTAATTTTTGCTGAAAAATCACCTATTTAAATCTTTTGCATCAATTTAGAAGCACCCTGTATAATTCCAGGTATGTAAAAGCTTACGTGTTTAATACCGTAATTTAAAAACTTACATGTGCACCACGAAGGCAATTCCAGCAGCATTTAATATATGCGGAACACGACCTAATATGCGACGCATAGCGACAATGCTTCCGGTTTGTTGACTCTTTTATGCAGAAACAGATACAATATTCATATAGCAATACGCGAGTCTCCTATAAAAAACAGTGTAATAATTGAACATAAATGTCTGCAATTAGGTAAGCAATTAAACGCCACACATGATACGATTTAACAAATCTAGCGGGACAAAATTCATGGTCTAGTTTTTGTGGTCCATTTTCGATCAACAATACAAATATATATAGTTTTCCAAAAAACTATTTAAATGAGCCAATTATAAAATTCGATAAGAGATTTGAGGAGTGTTATCAACAAAACAAATATTTTTTCTTGTAGTTCCTTTAGCATCAGGCTTGTCGCTCAATTCATGTTGTCTGGGGGTTTTCTTATTCATAATGTGTATCATTGTGTATACTTTTAGACTAATCACAAGCGATTGATTTTTATTAAACATTTTCTGTACAGCTAATTTTTATTTTAAGTTATATCCTTAATATTCGTTGTCTTTTTGAAATAGTTCAATTTGAAGCTTTAAACGAGTGTTTCTACTCCCAGATTAAGCATAAAGTAATAGTATATCCTGTAAATCTTCAGATAATCGTGTTTTTAAGAGTTCAATATGAAGCTTTAAACGAGTGTCGTCCACTCCCAGACTAAGCATGACGTAAAATTTCGAGGTTATGTTAATTACTGCGTATATGCTATAAATCTTCAGTACTCGTTTTTTTTAAGATTTCAGTTTGTAGCTATAAACGAGTATCGTCCACTCCTAGACTAAGCATGAAATAAAATTTCGAGTTTAGAAAAGCCCCGCGTAGAAAATTAGACAAATGTTCACGGGGCTTTTCTAAACTCGAAATTTTACTTCATGCACCACGAGGATAAATCACTGAAATATTGTGTAACTAAAAATACACTGTTAAATCAGTATTAAAATAATTACTGCTAAAGCAGGATTAAAAATATACTGCTAAACAAGAATATTTTAAACTTCACTTTAAATCAGTGTTGTATACGTGTGGCGCATGAAGTAAAATTTCGAGTTTAGAAAAGCCCCGTGAAAATTAGTCTCGGGTCGCTGCGCGACCCTCGACAAATTTTCTACGCGGGGCTTTTCTAAACTCGAAATTTTACTTCATGCTTAGTCTGGGGGTGGACGACACTCGTTTATAGCTTCAAACTGAAATCTTAAAAAAAAAACGAATATCTAAGGATTTACAGCATATACTCTTATATGCTGTAAATCCTTAGATATTCGTTTTTTTAACATATGTATACCTAAAAGAACTCCCTATATAAAATAAATACAAAGGAAGTTAAAAAATATTATTTGAGTTATTTAAAATAGTATCGGATAAGTTGATTTGAACAAACGTACATATTTCTAACTATGAAAAAAAACGGCATAAGTTTGCAGTCGATAGAGCTATGTTATACATTTTATAGATTTTTATAAAACCTGCATTTTTTTTTAATTAACAGTATTTTAAGAAATATTGATAATAAACAAGGCGTGTTCTCTTCATTTTTACACCTAACAAAAATGTTAGATATCTTAGTAATCGCAAAATGTCGCACAATTTAACAAGATTTATTGTAAATAAGACATCTTGAGGATTATTAAAAAAACAGATAGTAGTTTATGACGATGTATGACCAGTATGATACAAAACATAGAAATGTTTTTATCAGATGTTTATATTTGTTTTTTTATAAATTGAATAACCTATTGTGCTTTTTTTATATTATATTAAATTTACACAAATAATACATGATATTCTAGCTACACTTTTGCAAAAAAAGAAACCAAAGAGAAAATATTCTTCAGCTTTGATCAAAGGATGCAATTTTAAAATAATTGTTGATAAAATGAATCAACAACTTCAACTACTTCAATTTTGCTAGTTGATATCTCAGAAAATTCAAAGTAAACTGAAATATTTCTGTATCAGGAATAGTTTTCTGATGTATATGAATAATTTATAGTAAAGCATATTTCAAAAATTTGAATTTTGTTCCGCTAGAACGATCAAATCGTATGCTGTGCGCCATGTATTGTTTTATACAATTTCTATTCTAGGTTTATTCAGTGTTTAATGTTGTGCCTGATTATTTAAACATATTTCAAGTGTTAAGTAAGAAACAAGTTCAAGAGTAAACGTCTGCTACTAGGAATTTTAGTACGGGTAAACCGGTTTACCAGTAAATCGGCAAATCGTAAAAAAAATCCGGTAATTATTCGATTTTTTACTAGTAAATTATCCGTAAACCTGTAATTGTCAAAGAAGGTAATATAATTTAGATTTACAGTCTCCATCCAAATCATCGAATATTCCCTTACGTAATCAAATTTTCACGTAATTTCCTCTCCATAACGAACATCGTCTGATTCGAAAGAGGAAACGTTTTCTTATTCCAATATTTCCATTAAAATTCAATTCTAGGCGATCGATTTTAGTTTGTGCGCGCTCTTAAAAAACAGGGTCGCGAGATGGTATCGTTTCTTTTTTCCTCTCTCTTAAAATTTATGACCAGTTTTACATCGTAATCGGTTCTATTTTCGTACTTAGCGGGCAATTACGCACACGCCCTTAACTTAAACTAATGCGTCACTTTCCTACCCCTTAATAGCACGACTAATGATTATGATAGCGAACAAATTTATTACTTGTATATAAATTGCACAAATTGTGTGATTTATATACAGAGTTTTATATATATTTATATTATATATATATACGGGGTGAGCAATTTCAATCCGGAACATGTAATATAATTAAGGGTGAGCATTTTCAATCTAGAACATGTAATAAAATGAATTATATATATGACTTTAAATTTGCATATGTTTCGAAAGTGTAAACGCCATCTAATGCCCCTTAGCTCAAGTAGCATCGTCAATAGCTGGCAAACTACACGTTTGTATACAGCAATTGTTCGTCCGCAAGAGGGCATTATTTAATAGAATACAAATATCAAGAATATGAATTTGTGTTCAGTACTCATTCATTCACCGGATAACTATATACGCGTTTCAGGCTTCAACGCCATCATCAGTATAGTCGATGCTACTTGAGCTAAGGGGCATTAGATGGTGTTTACACTTTCGAAACATATGCAAATTGCACAGGCCGTAATAAATGATCAAAGATGTTCAGTATTCTTCAAGCACTGGTTCGGGACTATACTGATGATGGCGTTGAAACCTGAAACGCGTATATAGTTATCCGGTGAATGAATGAGTACTGAACACAAATTCATATTCTTGACTTTAAATTTGTCTATTGTTACAAGTTGTCAAACTTGTTAGCACAAGCTTTGTCACTATAAACCTTTTCTATACGTATGTGGATCGTATACCTACCAATCCACTTTGGCGAAAATATTACAGTGATTTTAACTAGTTACTTCTTTATTATTATTATTATTATATTATTTATATATATATTATTGTATACTATTGACGAGTGTAATAAAATTGTTGTATCAACACTAATGAAGAATAAAAAAAACCTAATTTACAAAATAAATATCAATTATACCATTGAAGAAAGAATTTTCATAGTAAAAACGTTTTAAACTGGAGGCCGCATAAGGAATGTGCGTGATTTATTTAGTTTGTGCACAAGGATGCAGTACCCTCAAAGAATCAATATTTGAGCGGAAATTTGCAATAATATAATTTAAATTTGAGATCACTTTTAAAACGTTTAATCAATAAAGTTGGCCTTGCAGTAGAAGGAGCAACACGTGACAACCATTTGGTTTCAACAAGATGGCTGCTCAGTGCATTTTGGAGTAGATGTTCGCGAAAAAACCTTTCCAAATCGCTGGAATATTGGTCGTGGTGGAATAATTAACTGGCCCACCAGATTTCTTGATTTAGCGTCTTGTGATTATTTTATGTGGGACCATATGAAAAGCAAAATTTATAAAATACGTCACTCAAAATATTGATTCTTAAAAAAATGAAATTTTTGAAGTATGTGCGCGTATTAACGCTGAAACACTAACGAATGTAATTAAAGGGTTTTATAATGGGCTAGGGCAGGGGTCTCCAAACTTTTTTCTCCATATAAAATTCTACATAATCCAATGGACCAAGATTTAAATAATTGTATAAGCATTTTTAAAAATTTGTATTTTTATGTACTGTTACAAAATAATAATCATTAATAAGGTCATTTATTTAAAAATAATTAATAACAGTCTATTTTGAACTTCACATCAAATCGGTGTTTAATACGCGTGGCGCATGAAGTAAAATCTCGAGTTTAATAAAGCCTGAAAGTTTACATTTGGTCGCTACCATGACCAAATCCAAATGTTTACTATATGCTTAACCAAGGGGTGGAAAACAGTCTTTTGTATAATATTGACAACTTTGATAAACACTTGATTTAGGAAAAAACAATTGATATTTTCTTTTAGGTACTTTATGGATCACCCTGTATAAAAACAAATACGCCCATCTTGTAGATCTCGTCGAAATAGCCGAAATACGTCCATTACACTTTTCTGTAGCTCGAATAGTTTTCGAGTTATAACATTTTATGTCAAAATTGAAACACGTCAAGAATTTACGCGAGTGCGCTCGCTTATTTGTATTTCGCAAAAATTGCGAATAACTCAATAACTAATGGGAATACAGAAAAATTGTTAGAATGAAAGTTTTAGATAATAACATTTTGGATCATTTTTGTATCTTGAAGTTTTTTCGTAGCTATCTTTTTTCTTGGAGAAAATCGACAGTTTGTTGAAAGATTACAATTTTGTAGATCTTGTCGCAATAGCCGAATGTATGTATTATACTTTTCTGTAGCTCGAATAGTTTTTGAGTTTTTCTATTTCGCAAAAACCTTTCTTGTATTTCGCAAAAGTTACAAATAACTCAATAACTAATACAGAAAAATGGTTCAAACAAAAGTTTTAGTTAATAAAATGAGTTTGTTGAAAGATTCTTAAAAACCTATAATTTTTAGAAATCATGGAATAACTTAGAATTATTTATTAGAATTTGTGTGTGCTTTATGTCTAACCGTAAATTACCAATTGTTACGATGTTTCCAGTAATATTAGCGAGAATATTACCCAATTTTAAATTACCCGTAACTTTACACCATTAAAAAATGTTAACGCTAAATTCTTATAAAATATTTCATTTACGAAAAATGTATCCCTGGTCGCGGACCAGAATCATGATGGCGCGGGGCCGATTTGGCCGGGCCGTAGTTTGGAGGCCCCTGGGCTAGGGTACTGTTAGGCGCAAAATGGAGGGAGGGAGAGATGTTCAATTTGTTTTTAATCTTTAGGTTTGAATTATAATGCAATTAAAATTAATATTTTTTTTTGGGAATTGTTACGTGCTGGATTTGTTTTTTTTTTACGAGTTTTATTTGATCGCTCCGCTTAGCTACGCGATCAAACCAAATTTTCAGGCTGTTCTTACCTCGAAATGTTACTTCATACTAAATCAACACTCGTTAGAAGCAGCAACAATATGAATGATTTTCGAAAACAACGAATACCTAAACAAATACAGCGTATACATCGGGATATGTATACTGATAAAAAGCATTCCCTGTATACGTTAATTTGCTTACAGAATCGGCCCGAATATCATCCCTAGAATCGTGTTAAAGCTGTATGCTAGCGTCTGTTAATTGTAAAACTGAATTTGAAGCTTAATTGTTGTACAATTTAATCACTCATATTATCCAACGTTTTACGAGCGTTGCAGTGGATAATAATCGGTGGGAAGGAATTCGAAATAGCGTAATTATTTACGTGCGCTAAATTTAACCCGTTTTTTAGTATCGCGTTATGTAAATGCGTAAACATAATCGCGCATGTAATACGCTACTGGTTGCTGTTCGGGCGATTGTGGGTCATAATAATTATGAATGGTTTTACTTTTAAGGAACCCCTCAAATTTTCGGCGCCAAAAAGTCATTCAACCTTGAACTATTTTCACAGACTGTAATCTTTTCTTTCGGGACGAAGGCGCTTTGAAGTGTGTTCTAATTCCGTAACGTTTCGAACGCGAATGAGAACTTGTATACATTTTGCACAATATTTCTAAAACAGAAACAGATTTATGAATGAAGGAAAGTGATTTGCAATTTATTTCAAATTGAATTCCACAAAGAAAATGGTATTTCTAGGCATTGGGCCCGTTCCACAATATTTTCAACATTCAATATGTTTGTGATATATGTTGGTATCTAATAAACGGTACTTCGGTAGGTTTATTTTGTACGATGGCAAAAATCCCAAACACGTTCACGATTAACAATCCAGTCATTGGAGAATTCTCCAATAGCTGACAGTAAACTCCCAACTGTTGCCTCTGATGAACGGGCCCTTTGTCGAAAAAGCTATCGTCGCCTGGATACAAGGTTAAATGTGACAGTTTTGTCCATGTGTATTCTTTTTATTATTTAATGTCATTGGCATCTACGTCCTCCAATTGTTTCAATTCTTTCTCATATTGGGTCACTTGAAATTACACTAAATTTAATAAGAGTAGTTAAATATCATGTTAGGACTAAGACTGTTCATTTTTAAATTGAAGTATTCGAAGATTCATTCAAAAACATATTCAATTATTTAAATTAATTGAATATTGAAAAAAGTATTTGAATGTTCGAATGCTTCAACTATTTAAATATTCGAATAATTTGAATATGTTTTTGAATGAGTATTGAAATACTTAAACTCTGTTTTTTTTTTAATATGACCAAACTTAGGGTGTATTTACTGCGAACAGTTGCAGTCCTGCTTTATCAGTAAACATCAAACTTTGGAATGTTGGTAAATGATTATTAATAATTTGTCAAATAAATTGTCACGATGCAGAGATTTTTAAACAACGCCACAACTTGCAACTTTACAACACATACAGGGATGTTTTTTTTAAGTATACTTTCACATATTCCATATAAACATTTGTAAAATGAATGAACATGTGGGCAGTATATTTTGAACTTCATTTTAAATCAGTGTTTTATACGCGTGGTGCATGTAGTAAAATTTCGAGTTTAGAAAAGCCTGATTTGGGTTGGTCGCTCCACTGCGCTACGCGACCAAGCAAAATTTATATATGTATATATATATATATATATAATATATATATATTCAGGCTTTTCTAAACTCGAAATTTTACTTCATGCTTAGTCTGGGAGTGGAAAACACTCGTTAGACTTTTTGAACTAAGAGTTTTTAGTAAAATCAAGACTGAAAATGTATATTAAAAAATCGTAACATGTATACCAAAAAGAAAAATTCCTTGTATTTATAACTTTTCTAAAATTTGAACATATAAATGGGCAGATAATTAAGAAGACAGATATTCCTGAGCAAGGAATATTACCTAATCCTCCTATCTTACCTGATCCTCAGAGACGCTTTATTAAACTGGTAGTAGATACAAATAATTTGAGGCGGAGATAGGTAAATACATTTGTAATCGTTATCTTTGTGAGTTAATTGAATTGTCATATTAATGTCATTTTTCCCTTCACATAACCTACAAATTAAAATTTGATTTTCAACATAATATATAATTAATCTTGTCTTCATCATACCACTAAAATCCTGAAATGTCAAATTTGGTTGGTTATATATAAAAAAACAGATTATACATATTAAAAATTCCCAGCCTTAATTAAACCATGTATCAAATATTTGCTTTATTATGTTTGTTCACAATTTTTGTTGTAAAACACATATAAGAAAATAATGAATTATTTTACTTTAGTCTTGTAATGGATTAACAATAATCGAGTATGTTTTTAAACTTTACATTAAATCAGCATTTTATATTCTTCAACATTTCCAAATTGCGAAACTCTTTGTTGGTTCTGCCAATTTTCAATCAAACTCGATCCACGCATCCAATTATTCGGTCGGACGCACCTAAAGCTAAAGCCTACAAACTGCAAGTACTAGTTCAGAGTGGTAATTAGTCTCCGGGCCGGAGAGACTTTGTCCAGCGCGTTTCCACTGACTCATTACCTCCAAGGCCGCATGCCTCGTGGAAATAGAAGTGCCTTGCACTTGCATTTGCACAACACACATACTACTTCTTCAACTCTTGTTTTCTTTTTTGTTCGTCTCTTCATTTCGTTTCGTTCTATTTGCTCCCGTTTGTCGTCTAAAAAATACAAACGAGTGTGCTAAACGAGACGTTTAGGAATTTCGATGACACTGACGGTCCTAAAACTACAAAATTATCATAAATATAAAACTCCAATTGGATTATAAGATGTTTACCCGTTTTTAATTAAAACACTTGTTTGGTTTCATATTAATATATTCAGTTTCCTGATACGTGTTTTGGTCAATGGCGACCATTCACAAAGGAATTACAAAATTAAATAACTTAAATAAGTTATTTTTAGTTTATTTTAGAACGATTGTCATTAGCCGAAAGACGTGTTAGTAAACTAAGAAACCAACTAATCAACGTCTGGCTAATTGAGCAAATATCAAATTTCATTAAAGTATTCGGCTTGCGCTGGATACTAAATCGCTATCGGATAGTAACTGGATATCCGTTGCAACTCTAAACTATAGTCACTTAATAAAGAATTTTCTTTTTAAGTATACGTTGTACATATTTCATTTTGAAGCTTTAAACGAGTCCACTCCCAGGTTAAGCATGAAGTAAAATTTCGAGTTTAGAAAAGCCTGAAAATATGGATTTGCTGGGCGGAGCGAAATGAGCCCGGCAAATGCACATTTTTAGGCTATTCTAAACTCGAAATTTTACTTCATGCGTCCTCGGAACAAAACACTGATTCAATATGAAGTTTAGCGGTGGGTTTTAAACTTCCTAATATGTCTTCGTTCTACCGGTGGCGCATGAAGTAAAATTTCGAGTTTAGAAAAGTCTGAAAATTTGGTTTGGTCGCTTCGCGCTACGCGGCCAAACCAAATTTTAAGGCTTTTCTAAACTCGAAATTTTACTTCATGCTTAGTGTAGGAGTGGAAAACACTCGTTTTAGGTTTCAATCTTAGCTTTTTAAAAAACAAAAACAAGGCTTATCCAAAGATTACGGCACATACGCTGTAATTAGGACATGTATACTTGAAAGATAAACTAATGTTGTTTCTCCGACAAGCATAGGATTGTTACAAAAGTCTAAAGTCTGTAAATGCTTCTACTGATAACGTTAGTTTTATTCAAGATAATACAACAGGGGTATTTCGTCTTTGTTACGCCCTCAACAAAAACATTTTCAAAAGAATTTCTTAATCAATTCTTTCATTAGTTCGATTAGACGTTTCCTCTTTGGCCTATCGTCGGGAGATTAAACGTCCTACCCTCAGCGCGATCATCCCCCTGCATTTGCCCTACAATAAATCCCTATCCCTTGCAGCCGTCCGGAACAATAATTCATCCCCGCCGCACCCTAATTGCGATAATAAAATATAAAACGAGATAAATCGTCCATCCAGTCCTTTTTTCTCCTCGCAAATAAAAAAGAAGCCCCCTGTCAGCACACCAGGAAGAGAAGGGTAACCTATTGTTATACGATATAGTTGAAACGTGATACACGCGTACGAGTTTATTCGCAAAATATCTTTATCCTGTAAACCTGCCTTTATAAGAACTTGTGTAAGTCCTTTTGTATCAGTGAAGGCTCGCAGCCTAACTTCGGGGTATGCGACAGATCCAGAGTACATGTATCCCATTGTTAAAAGTTTTGCTGCTCTTAACGTTTAACCACAGCAGTTCTGTGTAACTGACAATATAGTATGTATCCGCGGCGGTTCATAACCTCACTTTAGAGGTGGCTAAAAAGATCTCGTTGTTAAAAGGACGCATGATCTAGCCTTTAAACTTGTCTGACAGTTGCCATAATTTGTAAAGTAACGGTCTTTGATAACAAGTGTAGCTACTTACATGACACTTGTCAAAATAATCATGCAAGCTTTAATTTAAATATCGACATACCAAACAATTGCATGTTTTATGTTTCAATGAACCTTCATTAATTAAACAAAGAAAACAGTTCATGATGTCAGGGTAGAATGGTAATGTGTTGACTATACCCGAAATGGTTTCAACCTTAGATCCATAACCTCCCTAAACTTAGCATAGAGTCGATAATCGACTGTCACGATATGCCATGCCTCGTGCGAGTAAACTAGAATCAGGGGTCTGATTAGCTGAGGCGTTACATTCAAGATGTCTATAATGTTAGGAGAATTATTACAATTTCGATCATCCGAACTTATTTATTTAAAAGGTTTAACAACATTTGTTTAATTAATAGTGTGACTGGTCAGCGGGGCTTAGATCATTAAAAACGCGAAAGAAAAAGAAGAAGATTTTTTGTCAAACAATAATTACATTTACATATTACTGTACATTTACGTGTACCATAAATACGCTACACAAAAATGAAAATCATCCACTTACTTCTATTTATTTCCGACAATTTACTGTTAGTTGTTACGTTTTAATGTTCTTTTGTGTCCGACGAAATTGTATGGCATGTGCGGCTTTTTTGGGCGGTGAGCGCCTGTTGTTTTGATCGCTGTACAAGGAAGCGAATTATTGTTATTACAATCGGCTTAATTATTATTCACGGCACAGGAAATTCGCAGCTGCGTAAGGTAACGTGCCTCAAGGATATATGAAATATATCAAAAAGTAATGTTTAGTCCATTATTCCATCAATCGTGCGTATTTTCTCTTTATGGCCTGTTGCTTTTTCAGCTTTCAACAGCGTTTGCTATTCTTGCTAAGAATTATAATGTGTGCATCTTCATTTGCTTTCTGACGTCTAAAATTAGCTGCTCCTTTCCTCACTTCCAATAAAAACATGTTTCCATCCATTTACTATTAGTTCTATAGTTGGACTTTTCTTATATTCTAGATAATTTTAATAATGATAGTTCTGGTTCTGGTTCTTTGGGGAGTGTGCATTTCTGAACTGCACTTACTCCTCATAAGGCCCATTGTGCTTCCTCCCGTCGATTACCTAGCCTCAGCTCAGCCAGCCTACTTGGTTTAGGTAGTCTAGCAAAGCCGAGGTGGGTAGATCCCTTACCCATTGTAGGCCATCTTTCACCCAGTAAGGAGCCTCTAATTGACTAGAGAGCCGGACACTTACTAAGAATGTGTCCGGCAGTCTCGTCTTCCATGTTACACCCTCTGCAGGATGGAGAGTCAGCTAGCTATCCCCATCCTGTATAGGTGTGCGTTTAGCCCGCAGTGACCAGTCAGGGCGGCAGTTATGCGCCTAAGGTTCCCCCTGGTACAGTTTCGCTGATCTCTCGTTGGGATACAATAGTGTTTCCTTAGAGAGCTTGCAGCCCTCGATATTAGCCACATGCTTCCTGAATTTCTCCAGTACGTTAGTTTGTACCATATTGTACAAGGATAGAGGCGCAAGGCGCACTAGCGGCTCCGATGAGAGAATGTCCATCCCAGCCGCTGCTCTTGCCAGTGCGTCAGCTCTCTTGTTACCTGTGTTCAAGTCGTGCCCCTTCACCCAGCAGACTTTTGTTGTTATACATTGCTGCTTGCCTGAGTTTTCTATGGCACTCTGATGTTGTCTCTGAAGTTGTATGTTATTTCTTCCGAGACAGTACAGCTTGCCTGCTGTCCGTTGGGATCAGTATGGCTTCATTTGACACTTTGCGGTTTATGATGTTCTCAGCCGCAAGTGTTTTACCCATCTTCTCTAATTGTGTGACGTTAGCATGCTTTCCCATCGGGACCTTTGTTTGGATTTTCAAAATCCTGGAGAAGACTCCAATCCCTGATCTATCCATCCTTTTGATCCATCTGTGTAGATCCGTATGACAGACTCTCTCATTTGTTTTGTGGGTTGAATGGTAACCGTGTAGGGTTACCATAATAGTAATTAATACACATTTGATTCGGAATCATGTCTGATTCATATTCAGGAGCGTAGTACAGTAGATTTTGAAAGTACCGACGTATCAATTTTCTTCTGCACAATGACCTTTTAAGCACCCGTGATTTGTAATTCTAATTGTCCTAATTGGTAAATTCAATTGAAACGCCATTAACATGGTAATGTTATTTTTCATCTGATTACCATACATACATACGCCCATGTTTATTTGTGTGTGTGTCGAAACATGTATTTAAAATGTTGTCAAATTAATCAGCTTATTTCGCAACAATTAAAAATTAATATCGGCGATTATGAGCCTCGGCGGATTTCACGATCCAGTGGCTTGATTAATGCGGGGTTGGCGATAATTGATCGCTCCGTTATTGCCGCTTTAGCGCCACCAGCGCGGTCCAGTTGCCGCACTAAACGAGGAAACGCTCAACCAGATAGAGAGAGATTGACTTCCTCGTTAATTATTTTTTTCAACAATATATAGAGGTGGGTACGTACGATGCATTCGCAGATCGCTGACATACTTTAACACAGAAATTAAATTGAACTCGTTTCACCAACAATTAAAATAGATTAGAGAAAAAAAGTAGAGCTACATAATCATCCAATGAATACATACGAATGACTAGTTGCATTCAAAAACAGAATTTATCTCTGAACTACTGCACAAAACGATATATTCTAATGCAAACCGCAACTGAAACCTCCCTAGTTCACATAATTTCTATGACTTAGTAAAAATAGGTCTACTGTCAATAAGCTACTTTCTGCAATTGCTGAGCCTTAAGGTTGCAGTTAGCTAGAGTGTGAGAGACTTATTTACTATTTCCAGCATAAAAAGGTAAACGTAAGATATAATGAACTTTTTTTTGAATAAATATTGAGACAATTGAATGCAGAATTTACGGACATCCTTGAATTTTACGTAGCACAAGTTTTTGCTGTCCAAAAATTAGTAAACGAAGCGAAGAATAGCTATTTTCAGGATTTTTTTACAAAAACACTAAATATTTTAATCGTATTAAATTGTTGACATTAAAATCCTACAAGTTTCAACAATATTTTGATGTATCATGCAATGTTGTCCCGTAATCATAAAATCAATGGTGCTGGAACTAGTTACTACGCAAAACGTTGAATTTTACCAATAATAAATCGCAACCTTGAGCAATTAAATCCAAACTTTAAAAACTTCCAGCAAATTTAGCAACCCGTTTAAAAACACACCAGTGACATTCCTTTTTTTATTAATATGCCGTTTCCAATTTCTAAAAACTGTCATTTCATTACTGATCTAATGAATATACGGTTATTAAAGCTAACGTACATAGATATCATCACACTTTGCACTGGATTGTTGGGCGGGCACTATTTGGAAATTAAATTTAGGGCAGGGTGATTAATTGCGCCCACATTCTGACACTAACTAAATTAATCCTGCATAATGGCCGCGTTGAACACTAATACCTAATAACAGTAGAGTACTGCGCTAATAATTAATTTCACAAGATAAACAATAACCCTCTGCGTAACTCCATATATAACAAATTCATAAACAGGGAGTTTTTCTTTTAAGTACACGTATTCCAAATTCAGCCTATTATCTGTAAATCTTTAGATATTTCTTGTTTTTATTTTGAAAGTTTAATTTGAAGCATTAAACGAGTCTTATCCACTCTCAGACTAAGCATGAAGTAAAATTTCGAGTTTAGAAAAGCCCCGTGAACATTTGTCGAAGGTCGCGCAGCGACCCGAGACAAATTTTCTGGGCTTTTCTAAACTCGAAATTTTACTTCACGCGCCACACGCATAAAACACTAAAATATTGTGAAAATTATCTATATTCGAACTTCACTTCAAATCGGTGTTTATATACAGGGAGTTTTTCTTTAAAGTATACGTATTCCAAATTCATCCTATTTTCTGTAAATCTTTATATATTCCTTGTTTTTATTTTTAAAGTTCAATTCGAAGCATTAAACAAGTATATTTCACTCCCAGACTAAGCATTAAGTAAAATTTCGAGTTTAGAAAAGCCTCGTGAACATTTGTCAAGGGTCGCGCAACGACCCGAGACAATATTTCTGGGCTTTTCTTAACTCGAAATTTTACTTCATGCGCCACGCGTGCAAAACTCTAAAATATTGTGAAATTTATCTATATTCGAACTTCACTTCAAATCTGTGTTTTATACGAGTGGCGCAAGAAGTAAAATTTCGAGTTTAGAAAAGCCCAGAAAATTTGTCTCGGGTCGCTGCGCGACCCTCGACAAATTTTCACGGGGCTTTTCTAAACTCGAAATTTTACTTTATGCTTAGTCTGGGAGTGGAAAACACTCGTTTGAAGCTTCAAATTGAACTATTTTAAAAAACAACGAACGCCGGAAAATGTACAGCATAAGTATATGTTTACCTAAAAGAAAAATTCACTGTATAGTTTAAATTAATAACAACATAATAAGTTATTAAAGAATAAAATTTTAAAAAATGTCAACTCCCATCTAGTGAAGGTATTTTATCCAAAAATCTAGTGTCACTTTATGTAAAAGAGTACGGCAATTGATAAAACCAATGTAAGGGCGTCAACATGGCGGCATGACTTTTCCATCACAAAGCTTGAAATAGTCGTGTGCATGTCCAGTAAACATTAGGTGCATTATATTTATTAAGAAAAGAATGTACTTAAACCCAGATTCGGAATTCTTAGCAGAAATTAATAAATAAATAATCATTGCGTTTTATTAATTGATGTAATGTTCATAATTTGTAATTGTCTATCATTAGTTGGAACACTATACACCATTCCATTTGTTTCTGGATCTCGCCTAGCCATGCTTTCGTGTTGTTATGTTGCAGTATCAACATTTACATTTTTTATTAGTTGCCACTCCTGATTCCTTATTTTAACAGTGTTGCAATAATTTATGATATCATAAGTAATCCTCTTTTTAATTTTCAAGAGGTTTAATGTTAATCTTGCAACAATTATTTCGCCACGCGGTCGCTTCTTCGAGCATTTTATTATTAAATCAAATTAATCTAGTGTTGCAATGCTGTGTCAATGTTAAAGTGAAAAATAATTTCAGGCACATATTAAATATTAACATGCCAAAGATTATCTCTGAATCAAAAAGGTTACAAATTCTGAAATCCTACAAACATTTTAGGCAAAGTAATCCAAATCTACAGCATCACAATATTATTACGATTTTAATAGATATTTTTGGGGTATGTCTAGTATTTTAATTATCATATATATTTAATTAAAAATAATTACGTTTCAGGTAGGGAGATCTTCATTACAATTAATTTTACGACAAAGACCTGACGAATTGAAATCTACTACTTCTGGCAAACGATCTAAAAACAGCCATTTTTGGAATCACCTAGCTAAAAAAGATGTGCAACAACTAATTTGGCAATATAACTCTAGAAATCAGTATTTTACTTTGAGAGATCTTTTGAATGATATGAAAGAAAATTATGAGTTCCATGAGAGTAGAACAACACTTTATAGGGTTGTTAAAAGTATGGGGTATAAATTCAAATTAATTAATGGGCGCAAAATTCTCTGTGAATAAAAACATGTTGCAGCTAAAATTATTTTCCTTAGAAAATTTTTGCAGTATCAAAATTCCAGTGAAGATATCCAATTCGTATACCTGGATGAAACATGGATATATCAGAATGGATCCGTGGTTCGACGCTGGGTACATGAAACGGATATAAAAAGTAATCCAACTAAATTCAAAAATGAAGGCAAACGCTTCACCATTCTACATGCTGGGTATAGGGGTGGGTTTTTGGATGGGTGCGATTTTTTATTACATTCGAAAAACAATGACCGAGATTACCATGCCACAATGGATGGTAATACTTTTAAAAATTGGGTGGTTAATCAACTTATTCCTGCTTTGGCTAAGCTTTCAGGGAAATGTGTAGTTATTATGGATAATGCTGCAAACCATTCTGTGCAATTAGACAAAACTTCTTCATTTTCTTGTAAGAAATGCGAAATGCAGGAGTGGTTGGTTAAACACAATGTAAAATTCAATCCAAAGTTAACCAAAAAGGAACTATGGGCTTTATTTATACCTTTTCGATCAAATGACAAAATTTACGTAGTTGATGACATTTTGAGAAAGAACGGGCACGAAGTTCTTAGATTACCGCCATACCATTGTCAATACAATCCAATTGAAATGGCATGGGGGTTTTGTAAGACTTACTACAATAAGCACATAAATTCTAAGCAACCATCTAAGGATCGTGTTCAGAATTTATGGCTTGAGTCTCTCTCAAAATGTACATCCGATATGTGGCAAAATTTCTGTGATCATTGTAAAAAACTTATTTCGGATGACTGGACAAAACACATGGGGAACCTTTCTTTTGAAACCATTCCTCCTTTTATTATTTCGCTTGGGGAATCTGGCTCAGAACAAACATCAGAAGATTCAGATGCAGGTTCTCTTGACTAAATAATAAAAGTGGAATGAGGGCTTAAAAATTGTTTGACATGAAAATTATCAGTATCACAAGAGGGTGGGAATAAATTTGCAATTCTACAAAAAAATACTGAGGACCAACAGAAGAGAGAATGACCAAAATTAAGGTGGATGGATGGAGTTGATCAAAATGTGTTAACGGGAAGACCCAAGCGAGAAATACAAATGGATGACGAAATAAGTTTGCAGAGCCGAATTCATTATATTTGTTATATACAATATTATTGCTGTGTTTGTATGTACAAAAACCAAGTAGTAAATTTTGTTAATCTTAAAACTGCATATTATTATCCTTTTATATCTGAAAATTTGTAAAACAGGCAACAGTGTAAGATCACAATAGTCAGAAATTATAACCTTAAAATCGAACATCTGACAGTGACATTTAAAAACCCTGATTTAAAACACAACCAGCCCCATTTACAATACTTAAACTGTCACTTTTCCATAGCTAGGCGAGATCCAGAAACAAATGGAATATATTATATGCTTGGATAAACGTCAGGTACAAACGTCATTTCGCCGAAAATAACACGTGCGTTTTATTTGTTTATACAGTTGTGTTTGGCGATTTAGAGGTTCTTTTCACACAAAATGTATCTACCCCATTACCACGGGTAGTAAGGATAATTTTTTTAATTTAGTGTACAATAATTTACTTTGAATTTGGCGCCTAATTGCGCCAAGATGGATGCCAGTTTGCGCTACTCTCTTAAATACAGTGACACTACAAAAATCCGCTTCGCTACGCCGCCAAACCAAATTTCCAGGCTTTTACAAACTCAAAATTTTACTTCATGCTTAAATAAGGAGTGGAAACACTGGTTAGAAACGTCATCGAACGTTTATTAAAAATATCTTATAAGAAAAATTCCCCACGTGAATTTACAATTGCTCTCATGATACAGGACTCAAACTCAATCAACTAGGAGTATTACTCAAATCCATAGAAATACATTCCAATCACCATAATTTCCCGTGACGATGCGATGCGACATACAATAAACAATTATTAACATGCAAATGTCTTTCCATCACGCAACAAACTCCATTGCATTCAGTATCGTTAGATCGTGTTCTGCCGTCTCGGCAAAGCCATTCGTTTTCTCGTGGCCGGGCCAGCGATAATACACTCCGTATCTCGTGGTTTCTATCTGTGTCTCACGGAACAATATGACAACTTATTTCTCTTGTTTACGCCACTAACATTGACATTAAAGTGGAGATAAGAGCGAAGGAGTACATGCTGATACGACCCTGAATTGTACAATAAAGTATATATAAGTATTGAACGTTTGCGTAACTTGTAATTGCTTAATTGGTTTGATTGCGGGATATTTACATAGGTGATTGTTTTTGTGATGGGACAATAATTACGAAGATGGATTCTACACTACGTCACGTTTGCCGAATCGGTCTGTAAAAACAAAGTCTACCACAAATTAACTCTACACACAAATTTGTTGAATAGTCTGGAGAGATTAATGTAATAATACATTACGAGAGTGGTATGCAGTGGTATGAGCGGATATGTTGCGCACGAGCCGCGCAGCGGCGAGTGCAGTATTCCGAGAGTATAAAATTGCCATACCACTTGAGAAACGTACAATACTTTACCTACGCCCTAACAAAATAAACAATGATTTTTGATGGAAACTAAATGACTACTTGATCGACATATATCAATGAAATGTCATTTGGTACCGCATAACCATCAATCAGCTGTTCAGCTTTCAGCATGTAATATAATTGTCAATGCTATTACGTGCATGTGTAGGTAATGCCAATCATACGCGTCAAGATGACAGTGTGATATGATGCGGTTACTAGATAGGGCGTAGGTAAGTAAAGTTATGCGCTATGACCAACTTAACAAGAAATGTATTAAAGACACTTTAAATAACATTTTATTACCGAAAAGAAGGAATTAAAAACTGACCCAAAATGATCCCAGATAGTATCAAAATTAACAGAGTAGATCTTCAAAATACTGTTTTTTTGTGAGAGATTGGAGGAAACTGAATCAATTAACCACCTATCATATTTGGATTCAGCAAAGTATCAGAAGAATATCGAAAAAATGTCGGTTAGATTCTGTAACATGTACAAAATGCTAAATTGTGTTGAGGGGTTACGGAAAGTGGAATAAAATGGAAAGGGACATATTTAGATCCAACAACACATCAGAAAACCAAACCAAATGATCCTTCAGCAATTTTAAATTCTGGCAGGAACGAATCGAGTAAAATGAGAATATAGTAATTATTAATTCTTCAAAACAACATTTTGGTTTGTACTGATTTAAACTGATTGAACAAAAATAGAAGCTTTATAAAAGAAATACATTGAAACCAAATATTATTTAATATATCGAGTGATTGCAATCCTTAAATTTTATCAATCGACCAATCGAAACGTTATCAGTTTATGCAGTTTATTTTGTTGATAACGAACCTATTTTTTGTTAGAAAATCCTGATTACAACCTCCGGAATGCTATCCACCAAATAGGAAACTTGTGTAATTTCTTCATTGCGTTCATTAAACGGGCGGACGTTAATGAATGCATTTCATGACCAAATGCACACTGAAAACGGCTAATGAAATCAAAATCACGTGCACTCGCGTCCGGCGGTAATCAACTTAGCACTGGCTGCACCCAAATACGAAAAAAAAAAAACATTCGAATAAACGCTAACAAAAAGTTTTCATTTTTATTAACAAAGATTTTTTTACAAATGAAAAATAACATAAATAATTAAACAAAAATAAGAAATACATGAATAAACAAACCCCCGACTTCTAATTAACCCATTAAGCGCCATTAACCCATTAAGCGCCACGCAAAAAAAATTCGAAGCGGCCAAACCAAATTTTCAGGCTTTTCTAAACTCGAAATATTACTTCTTGCGCCACGCGTATTAAACACTGAAAGCACTGAAATATTGTGACCAAGTAAAATTCGCTTGAAATCAGTGTCTTATATGCGTGGCGCATGAAATAAAATTTCGCGCTACGCAATGAAACCAAATTTTCAGGTTTTTCTAAACACGAAATTTTACTTCATGCTTAACCTGGAAGTAGAAAACCCTCGTTTAAACTTAAAATTGACCTCTTTTAAGAAAACAACGAATATTTAAAAATCTACAACACGTAATTGGGATAAGTATACTCAAAATTAACCACCACAAGAAATTCTGATTTAAAGCTTTTCTAAAAGAAAGAACACTAATATACTCGCGACCTAAACTGTATGACATTGTCATGTAACGTCAAAATTTGACACAACTATTTGACACGTTGCAAGTACAACTGTTGACACTCTCTAAAAAATGTGAACCACACATTCCACATCAATGAGTCATAGGACATCTCTCCCGAATTTCACTATACTCATATATTTATTATCCAAAAAAGTTACTTACACCCATTTGCTTCTAAGTGCCTTATTTCTATTATTCTTATGTAATTTCGAACTTCATGTAGATTACACGGAATAAGTTCAAAATATTTCTTGCAACAGCGGCCCTTCATGTTTTTTTATAATCACAATCAATCACATAATATAAACAGTGTAACCTAACATAAACATTTATAATAAATGCAACACACCACTCAGTGACACTATAATAATATCAATTACACAATAATTGCTACTGTTTATACATTGCGTAGACGGGCTGTGGAGGTTATTGAATTGCTTATTTCTCAGTAGCAAATGAGGCCCGTAATTGATTCTGGTCTGGGAATATAAAACGAGCAAACGGAAGAAAAACTTTGTCAGCGAATAACTTTAAACGACTGCCGTTAAGAAAGTGTCGCTGAGAAATAATACACGAGAGTGCAATTAGAATTACAGAGGCTTTCATGAAACATAATATGTAGGTATATAGATATAAATGAATGATAAAACTTATATATATATATATATATATATATAGATGTGTATATGTATATGTATATGTATATATATATATATATATATATATATATATATATATAATTATTTTCAGCAACTCCCGTCAACAGCGCGCAGTAAACTGTGACATGTGAACAGCGTCACGCAGACTCACGTCACCCTGCGATTCATTTTGGGCTGTCGTATTTCAATATACGTGTTAGGGAAAACTCGCTTGCATCTCATCTTGCACTGCGTCTCACCTTGCACTCGGCTTTATTGATAACTCCTACCAATACATCGAAAACAAAAGAGGATCTTTTACATTAATTTTCAGTTATTATAAGAATAATTTAAATTCAAAACTATTTGAATTCGAGAAAATAAGCTTACGCTTCGTATAGTTTGCAAACTTTAAACATAATATATAAAATTACGAAAATGTTATTCGTGAATATGCAAACAATGTCTTAATTAATAAGACAACTTACGACAATAAATTTCCATTGTAACAACTACTTCCTGTGCAAATACACCTCCGGATATTAAATTATACAATGAAATATTTAAAATCTTATTTAATTTGATTTGTTACAACGCTCGATTAAAGTATATGTAACATTTATGTCAAATTCTCTTCAAACCAACTAACAGATACAAATTAAAAATGAAAGGAGAAATCACAAGAAATTAGAAATGAAAGGACTTGGATTAAAACTAATGTCTTAGGCCATCTAAATCAATGTTTTCCTACATTTTTTAAAACGTCATAAGCAAAGCTATACTGAAGAGAGATAAATCTCGAAACGCGTCTATAGATGGCCTAAGACATTCGTTTTAATCTAAGTCCTTTCATTTCTAATTTCTTGTGAGTTCTCCTTTCATTTTTAATTTGTATTTGTTAGTTAGTTTGAAGATAATTTGACCTAAATGTTACATATACTTTAATAGAGCGTTGTAACAAATCAAATTAAATAAGATTTTAAATATTTTATTGTATATTTCAATATCCGGAGGTGTATTTGCACGGGAAGTAGTTGTTTCAATGGAAATTTATTGTCTTATGTTGTTTTATTAATTGAGACATTGTTTGCATTTTCACGAATAACATGTTCGTAATTTTATATATTATGTTCAGTTATTATTCTCTAAAATACGCTACTTTGCTCCAATTTAAGCGATCCTCCATCTCTTCAAATAACCGAGATCTCTATGCATTTTCACGAAAAACAGACATCCTGTATGTAGAAAAGTGAACATTATTTGTTATTTTCTTGCTCATAATGGTCTAGGGAAAAGATCCAAAGGCCGTCCTCAGATGAGATGGGGAGACGACCTGAAGAGGATAGGAGGGTTCCACTGGAAACGTGCACCACAAAACAGAGGGAGATGGAACGAATTAGGGGAGGCCTATGTCCATATTTGGATAACCTAGAAGGCAAAGAAAAGGGGCATTTTAGAAATGTGTACTATTTTTGTGTATTTCGCGTTTGCGACCTCCTTAAAATAACGAAGAATGCTTTGAATCATGTGTTTATTTTGACAGATTGTGTATTTTGACAGATTGCAAAAAAAGGTGGTGCGTTAATTTCTTTTAGCAGTGTAGTTTTTTTGTTATTCATAAGTCTGCGCATTTGTTTAATACTTAATTTTAATGTAATAATAAGATATAAATTAGTTCTTTTTATGGATAAAATATATATATTTTTTTAATTTATACATGATGTCCTATTAGTGCGTTCTCGGAAAATATCTAAGCTCACGTTAAAGATAGAAACAAAATTGTTTGACCAAAGTTGCTTGGTTTTATAAGATGCATAACCCTGTATGTATACAGGGTGCATCATAAGGACAGTAGCGGCTAAACAGTACCTGCAGATGACTAGAAGGAACCTCAGACGGATAACCGCTGATCTAACCGGACACTGCGGGCTCAATGGACACTTATACAAGATGGGAATAATTGACTCCCCATCTTGTAGAGGGTGTAAAATAGAAGACGAGACTGCCAGGCATATCCTCGGCGAATGCCCGGCACTTTCGTCTATGGGAGGATCCATACTGGGTGAAAGATGGCCGACGTTAGACATCAGGGATTTGCCCACCTCAATAATACTGGACTACCCAGACAAGGTGGGATGGTGGAGCTGAAGATGGGTTACCCGTAGTGGGAGGCAGCACAATGGGCCTAATGAGGTCTAAGTGCAGTGCAGCAATGCGCACTCCCCCTTATACCAGACACCAGACCAAGGACAGTAGCGGATAGAACTTGCTTATTTTAAATAGATCACCCTGTATATTATTTGGAACTGCAACTTTGGTGCAGAACCTGTTTTTCTATCTTCAACAAAAGCTAAAACATCTTCCGAGAACACACTAATAGGACACCCTGTATATTTTGTTGGGTAAAACCTGGACAATTTCTGGAAAACTAGCAAAAATAGAAGGAAGAACTTAAATTAGTACCTAAATCGTTTTATTATTGCTACCATTTTCTGCCGCTTTTTGCAGTCCATTTCTACCGCCAAAATAAAAATCATCCGGCAACACTATATCCACTCCCTGATTAAGCATGAAGTAAAATATCTAGTTTAGACAAGCCTGAAAATTTGGATTTGCTCACAACTCCAAATTTTCAGAACTCTAAACTCGAAATTTTACTTCATGCGCCAGGCGTATAAAACACTGATTTGTTATAAGTTCAAAAATAGTTAAATCATCTTTCATTATTGCCAAAAGTGTAGTTAAATATGTGAAATAAATAAAGGATAACTTCGCAGTTAAAATCTACACAAAATTTTGAAGGGCCTCGCCATTTTTTCTGTTACAATTCATGTGAACTGAAGTAATTGTCTTCACATATCGAGTAAACAAAAGGTAAGTACATAATCAAAAAAAAAACATTGCAATATTGGATTTATTAAATTAAATAAAACTATTACAATATTTTTTACCACTTTTATTTATTATTATTTAATAAAAGTGGTAAAAAACATAGTATTAGTTTTATTTAATTTAATATGAATTACCACGTAGTAACGGTCGAAACAATTGTGATGATATGATTTATTAATTGTCAACTTAGTTACGTTTTGAAGAAAGTCCTGACATTTTTTATCAAATAAATTAGTAGAATCTTGAGAAAAAATTAGTTAAACTATTCAAGAACATAATTAAATAATTAATTAAATAATTAATGAATTAATTAATTATTAATTTTAAACATAATCATAAAACACATTGAAAAATAAAATAGGTTTTATTTGTTTTTTTTTCAGACATTGGGTACCTATAAAAGATCTACACTGAATATTTTCTATAATACATTATACATGACAACATATCAAATTTTAATAATAAGTATGCCACACATTCATTAAAGAAAGGGAAAGACAAACAAATGCAAACCAAGGTTACTAAACGATAGCGAATCGTGTTTGGCCCCCCTTGTGTAAACAACAATAAAAAAAAACTCTAATATAAACAATGTGCGAACTGTCATTTTTTTGACCGTTACGAAACGCTTATAATCTTATGACTCACGTGCTAAAAATCTGTGTAAACTCACAAAAGAAACCCCCTCGGGCGATTTGAATAAATATCAAAACAGCTGCGCTCTTTCAATTGACAATTTCCAAAGTTTGACAAGCTGGTTTATTGATTGGAATGAATGAAGAGGCTGCGTGTATTTTGTTTATATTATTGTTTATGTTTTTGGTGAAAAGTTGAATGAAGCCGAAGGGGGGTGGGGTTGTTTTCATCGCGATTATCGATTGAAATACACGGGGGAGGCGACGGCAAAAAGAGTGCGCGCCCCAGTGGCGGCGTTCTCCGGAGGACTCACCTTCGGAGAGTTCCAGGTCGAGCTCGGCCAGTTTCTCCCTGACGTCCTCCGGCAGTTGGGATACGTCGATATTCAGGTCCGCCATCGTTTCACCACCATCCAAAACTCTGTCACATGTAAACAAAACAACCGACAACAAACACTCTTTTTTTAAAAAATCGCTAAAACACACCGCACCGTGCACCACACACTGCTGCCATTTTACTCTCTCTCTTCGCGTTTTTTGATAAGACTCGTCGGGGCCTGCTGCACGCACGCAGGTTGAAAGCGCGGATATCGCAGGAAACTGCAGCGGAGCTCACTCACCTGCTGAGCTTGAAAGCACGAATGCCGAAGTGTCAAATTTGAAAGTTGGCACTGCTGTAAAAGCACTGTCACCAACCGCTAGGCACTACAACTTGCAGTCACGCGATGGTTTATGGATTATAAATAAGGATCTCATTTAGAATTTCGACAGGAAATAAAAATATTGAAACTAAACACCATTAATATCCTATATTTTAATGATTTTTACTTTCAACTAAATATGATCAATTAGTTTTTATATCATGAATATTTTCCACACTAGCGCCATCTAATAAAATATAGGCGAACCCCAATAATAGAAAAAATCCGTTTTATTCACACAAGCGCCACCTAGCATAATGCACCAAAATCTTCGGAACGTTTGAAATCAATAAAATAAGATTTGATTTAAAAAATCCAACAATATTTAACGTATAACTGATCATTTCAGCAGTAATTTAATTCTGTGACTACCTTCAAGATCTTTCCTTTTCGAAATTTAATACCATATACAGGAATTGCAGGGACCAACTTCTAGGGCTTAAAATATGCACAAAAACAAATATCTTTTGTTATTAAATGCATGGTCGAAAGTGTACTTTTTATGAAAATGTTTTCAATAAATAATACCAATAAAATTACATTCCAATTATTTAATGTCTTCTCTTGTTTAAGATACATATAATTTTAATATACGTTATAAATTGATATTGTTAGTCAAATAAGATTTTAAAACCTTCACATACAAAGTCAATCAAAATGTATTCACACGACTCTTACAATCATATCAACCAACCTTTAGGAGTCAACAAGCAAATCCTTAATAAAGAGTGTGTCTCCTGTTTCCTATTAATACAGACAAATTATAAGTCTGTAAAAAACAATACACTTATACACATACACTAATACACAAAAGTTATTCTAAAAAATATAAAAAATATGATGAGCTTATCCTTAATTAGAATTAATTCTTAGCTTTCTTAGACTTCGGCCCGGGGGTGTTTTTAGAAGCAGTTGTTGCCCTCTTCTGTCTAGTATTGGGAGTGGATGGAACGGCGGGTGAGGCTGCAGGCGCCGGTGCCGCTTTTTTCTCCACTACTGGTGGTACTTCTTTCTTTGCCGGAGCTGGTGCCGGCTTGGGCGCTGTTTTTACGTCTGGTTTTTTCTCCTCTACTTTCTTTTCTTCTACTTTCTTCTCTTCAACTTTTTGTTCCTCTTCCTCCTCCTCTTCAGCTACTGCCTCCCCTTCAGCCTCGCCTTCACCTTCAGCCTCGCCTTCTGCTTCAGCCTCTCCTTCAACTTCTGCCTCTGCTTCCCCTTCGGCCTCTTCTTCTTCTTCCTCAGCCTGAACTTCTTCATTTTCCTCGCCTTCATCATTTGCTTTCTCTCCGTCATCTTCTTCCTCTTCCTCCTTCATCTCCTCATCCTCCTTAGCGTCCCCTTCCTTCTCCTCGCCCTCGGCCGGAGTGCCATCTTCGGTCTTGCGCTTCTTCTCGTTTGCAGCCTTCTGGTACTTCAACTTGACGGCCTCGACGAAGTGGTGGTAGTGATGGAAAGCCTTCAAATGGGTTTGAGACTCTTCCTCGCTAGGCATGAAGAGATTGCACAGGTTGCAGATGAAACCCTCGGCCGAGATGACGCTTTCCTTGGCGATCTCCCTGTCCTCCTTGTAAACGGGGATGCGGTCGTTCAAATTCTCCATGTCGTCGCTCATTTCCAAGATAGGGTTATCGTGCTCGTTCTGCACGGATTCGTCTAGTGGTGGGGCGACTTCTACTTCCTCCACTTCCAACTTGTATTCACCTGATGAAAACAAAATGAATAATATATTTGTTAATATATATATTATATTATCTTTGGGTATTATTAGCGTTGACATGATCATAATTGATAATTCTATGTTTTATTGTTGAAAAAGTTTGATTGAGTATAAAAAGTTAAGGTAAAATATAAATCTAAAATAAACTTTCACAAACCAGGTCCTAAATTCTTGGTGTCCAAATACTCCTTCAGCTTGAAGAGATGCTCGTGCGAGAACTGATGATCGACCCATTCCATGCGTGACGGGAATTCGAGATTGCAACGCTTGCACTTCGGGTGCAAAAAACGCTTAAGACGCTGATGGCCCTCGGTCTGCCGGTGCACGACGATTCTGCCCATGAATTTGAGATCGCACATATTGCAGTGGCTCTCGGGCTCCTGCTGGTTCTGGTGGAAGCGACGGGCACGCTGCATCCTCTCGTACTCGATCATCTTGCGCTCCTCGCACAGCCTCATGTTTTCCCGCAGAATATTCACCGTTATCTGAAAGCTCTCTTCTAGACTGCATATCATCTGTTTATGAGCTTTACCTGCAGTTTGAATAAAGATCAGTTTAGAAATAAAAGTTGTTTGATGAGTTGAAATTGTTAGATCTTGATATTCGAGAAAAACTAACCGCCAAGATGATTTTGGAAGGATTCTCCGTCCCACATGCTCTTGTTGCAAACGAAGCAGTGCAAAAGTCCGTTGGGAAGTCCATCGTAGCTAGTGGGCTTCTTCTCGCCATTGGTCACTTCTTCGCCGCCTTCCCTGTTATTATTTTAAAAATCTTAATCCCCATAAAAATGTGTCAATTAAATTAAAAAGTATCCCCATTATGTCTACCCCTAGTTAACTTTTTAATAATAACCAAAACCAGAATACATTTTTTTTTTAAATACAGGGTGATAAAAAAAGGCACCAGACTTTTTAATAGACGGTACCATTCAGCATTAACGCAGTTCTAAGGATATCATTTTCGTACTAATAAGGGCTGGCCAAAATTAGTTAAAAAAAGGCCGACTGACTCGATTCTTGAAAATGATCGAGCAGATTGATCTTTTTAAGCACCTACAGCGTGTTTCATTTAACTAAGCCATAAATTCAAAGAAATAGAAATACATATTTGTATGTCTGTAGTGTTAATCTTTGCAACGAATTAAATAAATTAAGAAGTTAAACAAGCCGCATCTCATTACATTTGGTGTTATGAGCAAAAATTGCGTTCGTCTTTCTCTCCTAGTTAAATGAAATGAGCTATACCTAAGTCTACTCTAACCGTTACTTAGGTTAATTGCTAGTTACTAAGGCAAGATATCGGATCGTTTCTTAGATTAGTTACCAGTTATTTAACCTAATGCTAGATTAGATGACGTATTACAATTAGGTTGAAGTTGGCACAGTTCGAAACTAATAGCATGTAGATTTTACTCTATTAATATAAAATGTTAGTAGAAGTGAATTAGCATTAAACTATAAAGATATTAACGGCAATTAGAGCACTGCTATAAACAAAGAAATAAGTATTTCCTTTAAATTATTCAGTCTAAAATATTGACTGAGCTGGGCCAGGCGTGTTCTATTATTTAACTGAGCCAGGCCCAAAAAAATCGGCCAGTGCAGGGCTCTAACGGCAATTCTATCAATAAGGCTGTACATTATTAAATTCGCATCTAGCTTTTACAAGTTTGCCCTTTTTTAAAAAACCAGCCTTACCAACATCCTGAAAATACTCATGCAAAAACCAATTACACAACACAAGACAATATTATGAATTTAAAAACCAAATCAAATCAAATGCAAATGAATGAAGACAAGTCATCGAAATTTCTTCATATTAAGTAATTTTTTGTTTAAATCGAGAATACCAAAAATCAAAAGAAGTACACAAAAATTTCAAACGATAACCTATTACGATACACCATTAGCCAATTGTAGTACATTTTGCATTAGAGATTTAACCTCATGAAAATTGCGTACACGTCTTGTTCAGAATAAAATACAAAGAAAAGTGTCTCGTAGGCGATAGAGAGCGCCACTCGAGGGTCTTACCTATTTTCGGTGGCCGGCTTTTCTTGTTTGGAGGACTTATCGTTAAATTTCTTAGATTGGTCCTTAGCGGGAGTTTTGTTGTTCCGGAAATTGGGCCGGTTTTTGGCGGGGGCGTTCAAACCGCCACCGCCCGGTCCCCTTTTATTGTTCCGATTGTCGGAACGCCACTGTCCGCCGCCACCGCGGTTGTTCTACATCGTGAAAGAGCAACACACACAAATAGTGACAGAAATTAACGATGCTCAATAATCATAGTAATAATAATAATAATCAGAGATAGATTAAGGAAAATTAAAATAATAACAATTTACTAATTTTAAAAGAAGTCTTATTATTACAATAATAAACAAGAGATATAAATTAATGAATGATAGATTTTTATGTTTACAAAACTAACCTGCAAGTAAAGCAACAATTTATACAGATTTAAGTCAACAATCGTTGGGTGTGTGCAAAAAGTTTCCAAGGGTGTTTTTTAAAATTTCATTGGCTTAGGTTTCCATCATTTAGTCACTACTCATAAATACAGAGAGTTAAAAACAACAATTAACAAATGGGTAACAGATGGCGTTTACTTCGTCGTGTTTTATTAGAATTAACAATCTAGTTCAACTTAAATGAATAAACAGGAAATTTGAAAAAAATTGTTTAACATCGAATTTATTCCTTGAAGTGATTTAAATTCCATTTAAATGAATACAATGCAAACAAATATATAGAATTTTTTGAATTAATACAATATTTTTTTTAACGAGTTTCACTAAAACAATAAAAATTATTATTATGCAATAATTGTTGTTGCAATCTGTGGACAAGAATTGGCATTTTTAATTCATATTTATAATTTCGAAATTAGATGTTGAAATTTTGTTGAAATCTTGTTTCGAGTTACTAAATTTTTTTATTACAGAAGTCAAATTGTTATTGTCACAGTGTTATAATATAGGGAATTTTTCTTTTAGGTATACATTTGTTGTAAATTTTCCCACATGCATTGCTTGTTTAAAAGAGTTCAATTTGAAGCTTTAAACAAGTGCTTTCCACTCCCAGATTAAGCATGAAGTAAAATTTCGAGTTCAGAAAAGCCTAAAAATTTGGTTAAGTCACATAGCGAAGCAGAGTGACCTAACCAAGTTCTCAGGCTTTTCTAAAATTGAAATCTGACTTCATGCGCCACATATATAACACTGATTTTAAGTGAAGTTTAAAATACACTGCTTCAGAACACTGCTTAAGCAGTATATTTTGAACTTCATGATAATACAGTGTTTTAACGGGTGGCATATGAAGTAAAATTTCGAATTTAGAAAACCCTAAAAATTTGGTTACTTCATGCTTAGTCTGGGAGTGAAAAACAATGAGTGTTTTTCACTCTCAGACTAAGCATGAAGTAACCAAATTTTTAAGCTTCAAAATGATTTTTTTTAAAAAACAAATATCTGAAGGTTTGTTTACAGCATATGCTGGAATTGGGATATGTATACTTAAAATAAAAACTCCCTGTATTACAACATTTATAACCCACCAGAAAACAATTTCCAAATAACAAGATTTATTATATCAAAGAAAGTTCTTTGTTATGATTAGAACTTAATGTCGAAGAAGGAAGAAACGATTAAAGTTGATTCTGTATAAATTGTTGCCTCGTAAAAATACAAATAAACATCGGAATGTAAATGTTATAAAAGTAAAAGACATACCTTATTGTAAGGCTCGGGGCGCCTGAAATCTTGCCTACCCCGATTGCCGAACCTATTGTTCGGGCCGTTGTTAAACGGCCTGTCCTGGTAATTATTATATCCCCCCGACGAGGTATTCATGTTAAGCAAAGAGGGTGGTCCGTCGGAATTCTGGTGCTGTGCAGTCTGCTGGATCAGACTGGTCAGAGCCATAGCTAGCTGGTTCTGTATGTTATTGTTAGGGTTGCTCGGGGCGGCGCCCCCCTGCCACGGACTGATATTTGGCGGCTGAGAATTGAAGTTGCGGTTCATCGGGGGGCCCCCGCGCTGCTGGGGTCCGGCCGCTCCAAAACGCCTGTTCGCCATACCGTTCAGAGGCGCTATTTTGCCGGATTTGAACCGAGATGCTTTTGTTTTGGGCGAGAGCGGAGTGAAATGTTAGAGATCCGGCAAGACTGGGGAGAAAATGTCGCCGGTTTTGATTGATTTTTGTTTTCGGAAAAGATCCTTACGACTCGGACAGTGATTACTGATGAAGACAAGTTGGTAAATGTTTTAAATCAGTTTTGCGAAGATTATAGAAGGATATTCGTGTGATTTACAATTAAAAACTTACCGGTCGCGTTGCAAATGGCCGCTGAAGTGATGCGTTGTAAACGGTTGATTTTTCAATGGCGAGTAGGCGTCCCTCGTCAACAAATACAACGTTGCCGGGCTAAAAATCAATGCTACCAACATACAAACTATAAAAACCACTAGGTTTTAAAAGTCAACATTAAATTATTTAATCAATAAACAATGCAATCATTCAAAACTCAAATAAATCTTGTGTTTATGTAGTTTTCGTTATTGAAACATCTTTTCTATAATATTTTAAACGAAAATAAAAACTCTAATAAAATTCTAACATTGGCAACACTAATGAAACTAATTGCAAGAAAACGCGCGTAGTTTGAAATACATAATATTTCAGTACTCTTTACAAGTAAATACTAAATATTAGTTTTTGCTCATTATTACCATAATTAAATTAATATTTACCTCAAATAACTTATATCAGCAAATATTGTAAACGATTACTTCTTTGAAATACAAAATAGAAAGTGTATCAAATTACAATGTTGCCAGACTTTAAATATTTCAATAAAAAAATCATTATTTTCTTTAAACGTAAAAGTGAGTATTCATTTACAACTAAACTGGGTGTAGCCAAGGGGTGGCTAGGAAGGGCATTTTAACCACTTTTCTGTTTGTTGACCTAATTTGGTTTGAGAATAATTTAACCACTTACATTTTATATATAAATTATGCATAGAAACAGTAGAGCTGTTATATATTTCAATTATTTATTTGTATAATTTAATATCCGTTGGAATATTGGCTCTGAAAGTAGTTGTTTCAATGAATATTTGGTAAATACCATAAATTCGTTTTTATATTTTGTCACTGCATATACTCAGTGTTGCCATATTTAATGAAATTTCTTCAATATGAAGAATTTTTGCCATTAATAATGACCAATGAATAAAATACAAATATTTTTAAATTTTAAAGAATTTTTGTGTTATTGCAAAGATGTATAATGTGTTTTTGAAACACTAGAGTGACAGATCGAAATTTCTAAGTTTTTCTAAGCTCGAAATGTTTACTTTATTCTTAATCAAAGAATGGAAAACACTCGTTAAAAGATTGTTGCACACTTAAATTAATTAGAAGATGTGAACATGAAATCAAACTAAATACTTTCTTTTTGTTTGATAAGTTTCTAAACTGCCAAATATGGCAATATTATTTCACTGTTTGAAGAATTATGAAGAATTCTACGCTGGCGTTCAAAAAAATTTCGAGAAAAAATCTGGCAAAACTATATATATTACATCTATGATTTACCCACAATTGGTAACATTGATTTTTGACGTCTATCAAAATCTGCTGTCATCCCACTCGCAAAATAATCGATTTTACCTTTACGTTACATCAAAGCTGAGCGAATTAATTACGGAAGCCTTAGACGTAATCAAATAATTAATGCATTGGAATTGAGTGAATAAATAATCCAGTGCGAAGCAAAATCCACCAAGCGGAACAATGGATAGTTTTAACAGCTCTTATCAAAATGGCCAGCAGCCACAACAAAACAGGGGGGAGCAGGATTTCCAGAAACTGGCGGTCACGATCGAGACGAGCATTCAGAAGATTTCCCAGAACGGTAAGGTTAACTGGAGTTGATTGAGAGAGGTCATGAATTTTTTTGTAAGCGTTAGCGTGTGTGGGTTGCAGTTTCCTCGATGCAACGTATGGTCAATCAAATAGGCACTAATCAAGATTCTCCGGAGTTACGAAAACAATTGTAAGTATTAAATTATTATACACTGTTTCAATATTGCACGAAAAAAAAGTTTAAAGTTTGTGTTTAATTAATATAATTATATGTATCACTTGATTTCATGTGAAAACCAGTAGTAAGAAGTTAACTTTTGAAATCACTCACTTAACACTTGCTGTAACATCTTTACCTCGTTAACTGCCTCGCCAGTAATTGGCAAATGTGCCGTGATTCGGCACTATTTTTTATGTTGTAGAACCAAATCTACCCTGGAATCATTTATAAGTGGCACCGTAGCTTAGAGTACATGCGAGTTGTATTCAACTCGCACGGCAATCAACGTGTTAAACAAAGTAAAAACTTAAACTCTGATTTGTTTCATTTTTGTGTTTTATTAAATTATAATAAACATACAGTATAAAGAAGTTAGAAACTTAGCGGCTCTGTTAAATAAAAATGTGAGGTCTTAGTAATAGTTAGGTAATTTTTTATAAAGAGTGGCAGTGAAATTTACAAAACTGTGTTTTTCACTCAAATGTAATCCTATTTTATTACGTACACATTTAAATTCTCTTATATCGTCTATACCATTGTTTCTCATCCTCTTTTAAGACCCCCTCCACATAATTGCTAGTCAAATAAATTTCCATGGCCACCTCAATTACATACGGTAGAAACATGCATTTTATGAAATTAAATCAATGTTTAATTATCTTGTGTTATAATCTTGATTTGTTTTTAGACATAATATACATCATTACACGAGACAATTGGCGAAGGACACGAACGGTTACATAAAGGAATTGCGCGATGTGCCACCGAGTTTTTCTCAGTCGGAACAGCGGCAGAGGAAAATGCAGAGGGAGCGTTTACAGGACGAGTTCACGACGACACTTAACCTATTCCAGACGGCCCAGCGGAGCGCCGCCCAGAAGGAAAAGGAGCAGGTGATTAAGGCGAGGGCAGCGGCATTCGGTGACCCCTTTGCAGGTTAGAAACAAAACGGAGATATCCAGAATGCTGTCACTTGGCATTAGTACAGTATTTTCATCGTTTTTTGTTTTAAGTTATTTGTTATTTTAATTGTTTGTTAGATTTTTTTTAAATTGTTTTAATAAACATAAAAGAAAAATAGTGCCAGGCAACGGAACGTGGCATATGTGCCGATCTTTATAAAAACAGCTGCTCAGGATATCTCTGAATAAGCTATTTAATCGGTGTTTGTTATTAGAGGTCACTTTATTGCTGTAATAGTTGTTATTTAACTAAAACGCAGTTATATTCCTTTCTTCAATTTTATTTGTAAAATTAAAGTGAAGAAAGGAATGTAACTGTGTTTAAATTAAGTGACTTAAAATCTTCACGGAACTCAAATAACTAGATTAAATTAATAGTTGTTTACAGTTGTAACTTTTTTAAATAATTTGTTTTTAAAGAAAAGTTGTTAAATTTAACAAAAAAAGTGTAATGTAGCCTTTTTTGTTGATTAAAATGTTAACATGGAAGTGCTTAATTACAAGGTGGAAAAAAAGATCAGCAATTGATCGAGCTGCAGGACAGTACTCTGTCGCGGCAGCAGCAACAGCAGCAGGCACTGCAAGAAGAAGCAGATTTGAGAGCGCTCGAAGAACAAGAGCAGTCGATTCGGCAATTGGAGGTTAGTTCACATTATTTACATTCAAAACATTATTTATTATACGTGTTTTCTTTTTCTCATTGCAAACAGAGTGATATAAACGATGTGAATCAAATATTCAAAGAGTTGGGTGCGATGGTGCACGAGCAGGGTGAGATTGTCGACAGCATCGAGGCAAGCGTCGAGCACACGGAGCAGTACGTGTCGCAGGGGGCGAGGCAGCTTCGCGAGGCCAGCTCCTACAAGAACAAGATCCGAAGGAAGAAGGTTTATTTGGCGATTATCGCGGCTGTCATCCTCACTGTGATCATCTTGATAATTGTGTGGCAATGGAATTAAAGAGAAGGAAGAAAGAATCCGATGACAATATTATAATAATAATAAACATTTGTTAATTATAATAACAATCGCTTTGATTGTTATACTATAATAATTGTTTATTGGTTATTATAAATTATTAGCAATATATTGAGAGAAAGAAAGGTACAGATGGATAAAAAAAAATTGTTTATATACATACATTATATTCCACTCATTTATTTTTAATTTTAATCTGATGCATTCTTCGCGTGTCTATTTTTATATTCGTTTTAATAAGAAAGGAGCAAACCCTAACCTATAAATATATAAATTTGTTGATTGTAAAGTTATGTATATGTTGGAGAGATATTATTTATAATGAACATAATACTGTATTATTATATTTAAACCAAACGTATGATTATAATGAATATTTATTCTATCTAAAGTTTTTTTTTTTATACAGCGTGTCCTATTAGTACGTTCTTGCAGGATATATCAGCTCTCGTTAAAGATAGAATAAATGTTTCTGCACCAAAGTTGCTTGGTATTAAGAGCTGCATAACTTGAAAATATTTCTATATAGAAAGGGTGCGCAATAAAGACAGTTTCGGATAAAAATTACTTTTTTACATGGATCACCCTGTATACTCAAGAAAATTACAAAAACTGCAACTCTCTAACTTGTGTAGATTCAAAGATGTTTTAGGTTAACGAAACCTTTGCAAACGTCCTTTATTTCAATAAAAGTCTGAAAACTCTGAAACGACACTACTTAGACTAAATATTTTTAATGAAATGCTGCTCGATTTTCACGAGGCATTAAAAAAATCGAATAATGTGTAGGATGATTCATTAAATAAGCAAGCATTCATTAAATAAGCAATAGCTGGTCTGTTTTTATGGCGCACCCTGTACACATGCCAATATTTTTAGATTATGCCGCTCTTTAAGTCGAGCAACTGTAGTAAATGAACTCTTTTTCTATCTTCAACGAGAGCTGAGATATTCGAGAAGGCACTAATAGGACTCACTGTGTGTTAAACTTCCCGCAAAATTTTAAATTTCCTTAATTTTTTTTTTTATAATTTAAATAACGCGGGAATATGTAGTGTGACCAACATGAACTTCCCATATTAGCATTAGCTTCTCCCCTGCTACAACCTGTGTTGCCAGATGTACCGATTCATCGCTAAAGTGGCGATTTAGTGAGCTCATTGTCCGAAAATATTTATATATTGGCTATGACTATTGTTTGTTTGGCGAGCGATATTTTCCTTGTTTTGTTTTTACTAGTTTCTTTAATTTGAAATTGCATTGGCGACTACATTCCCGTTTGTCTAATTCATCTGGCAACACTGTGACAACAATCAAAATCAGCTGTTCAACAAACATATGCTGGTATCGCGTTATTTTCTATATGGAATCGGAAAATGTGAAGGAAAAGCTGAACACGATGCTGCACAAGAAACTGGACCAGCAGGAGCGCGTGATAAAGCAGGAGGTCGAGGATAATTTGATGGAGGCGCAGATCAAACAGGAAAACGGGGATTACCTTCCAGTGGAAATGGCGCTGGCCGGGAGTGAGGAGGGGGAGGAAAACCCCGCGGGCGACGAATACGGCGATCCCTTCAAGGACGTTTCCCTGCAGGATATTTTGAACGAGAAAAAACGCGCGCTTTTGCGCCATCCGGAAATAGTCGATTTTATCAACGGGAAAATAAATTTTGATAAATAAAAATTAACGCTGGTTTATTTGAATGAACCTTTTTATAAATGTAATGCAATAAAGGAAAGTATTAAGGTAATATTGATTAATGAAAGGTATGTGATTAGTTTACGTAAAATACAGGGTGTTTCAAAAAGAACATACATATTTCAAACGGATATACCAAACCAAATTTACGGGCTTTTCTAAACTCGAAATTTTACTTCTTGTGCCACGCGCATAAAACACTGATGATTAAAGTAAAGTTCAAAACACATCATAACATCATTCTTAATTTATATATTTTTAGTGTCAATAAGAAATTGCTCACATTTTGAAAGCAAAAGATTTGGTTAGACACAATAAACATTTGTTAAATTAATAATGTGAGATTAAGTTTACTAACACACAAATATTTCACACGAATTTGTTTTTGTTGTAAATTTGAACTAAAAAAATAACATCAACTCTTTTTTGTCATAAATTTGACAACAAAGGAAGCTGCAAAATAAGTTTCTGATTGATCGTCTAACGAGGGGTTCCACTCCCAGATTAAGCATGAAGTAAAATTTCGAGTTTAGAAAAGCCTACAAATTTGGATTTGCTGGGGCTTTTTCAGGCTTTTCTAAACTCAAAATTTTACTTCACTCGTAAAAATCACGGATTTTAAGTAAAGTTCAAAATATACTGCTTAAGTATATACATTTATAAAGTTTATTTAAGTTTACTATCACACAAATATTTCACACGAATTTGTTTTTGTTGTAAATTTGGACTAAAAAATAACATCAACTCTTTTTTGTCATAAATTTGACAACAAAGGAAGCTGCAAAATAAGTTTCTGATTGATCGTCTAACGAGGGGTTCCACTCTCAGATTAAGCATGAAGTAAAATTTCGAGTTTAGAAAAGCCTGAAAATTTGGATTTGCTGGGGCGCGCGAGCGAAGCGAGTCGCGCCCCAGCAAATCCAAATTTTCAGGCTTTTCTAAACTCGAAATTTTACTTCATGCGCCACGCGTAAAAATCACGGATTTTAAGTAAAGTTCAAAATATACTGCTTAAGTATATACATTTCTAAATATTCAATAAATCATAGCATTATAATTAAATAAATTCGTTTTGCTATGGCATTTGAGGTTATATACAACTCAGATCTAGTGCCGCAAACTAGGAATACGATGTTATTAAATTATTAGTTGTAAACTAACAATAGCAATCTACTGAAATGTTATATTATCCTTAATACAGTATTAAAGTTGTATGCTAACGTCTATTAATAAGGCAGATAGAGATTTTCCTAATTATATTGCAAAATTGCTAGGAAATGCCGTCGCTAAACCCTAGAATTGATTTTTTTTTTCCCCCACTTTGAATAAAAATACGCTAATCAAGCGGATTTACCGCTGACTTGGCAACATTGTTTATGAACATTGTCATGCGCATTTTATACCATTGCCAACATTGTTCTCTACATCGAAAAGCAATAGATAATGGATATCAGTGAGCACACAAAAATGTTTGCGTTCACTGGAAATATTTTTAACAATTATAGTTAATTAAATAAAAATGACAGTGTAAATAATGCAATATTAACTGGAATTTACGTTAGGTATGTTTAGGCCACTTATAAGATATATTTATATTAGTACCAGTGATTTTACAAATCACTGGTACTATAATAAATTCATGAATAAAACCTTATTCCTCAACTTTTTCTAAAATATCATTTTTAACTATAAAGTTAGTTTTCTACACATATGACTATAACTTTTTCTTTTTTCATTTGGACTCATTTCTCTCCGAAAAAAAAACTCTATCCTTTTCTACCATTATACAGTTTGTATAATCCTCTCTTTTCGTAATGATATGACAGGGTCATGTTTGTTGGCAAGTGGCTCCCCCCTACTAGAAACAAGTGAAAACTCGAAAAAGAAAAAAAAAAGCGAAATGAAGAGCACCACCAGTCTTTTGTTTTTCGAGAGTGCGTAAAACCGAAAACCGTGTCGTACTTTTCTGGCGCAGGAAGGGTCCTCCGGACTTTCACGCGACAGATCGAAATACATGTCAATTTTTTTACTGATCATCTGTTGTGCGTGAGTGTGTGTCTGTTCCTCCAAGGTCCGATCCGCCGTTGGTTTTTCCCCCCTGAGAAAACGACTGGTTTTGTTTTCGCAGTTTCCCTTCCGTCGCTCTTTTTTGTGACTTAAGGGTAAGCTGCACGTTTTCGCAAACGCTCGGAGTTTTTTTTTTCATTAACCTAGAAAAATTGATGTTCCAGAAGCTGTTGGTTGTCAGTGTTGCGAAGAGAATGGGGCCAGTTTTTTGGCGCTGAGCGCTAGACGGAGGGTTGCTTTTGGTCTGGCATGGACCATCCCATGTATTTATCATTCCCAGCCCCAAACGGGGTTCCACAGGAAAGCAAATTGGCGACATACATGGTGAGCATAAAAAGGCTATCTACATATGAACGCATAGGCCCTATTTTTTTCTAAAGAAAATTATCGTTACCCTCTCCTACCTAAACTCGAAAATCCAGAAAGATTTCGACATAATCCTTTGGAACCAGCAAAACTTCTTAAAAACTGAAAACCGTTTGTTATCTCTTATTCTTGTTTTTTACAGAATCGTCAAAATACTAGCACGCCGGTGGGCTCCAACAGCCTAACACAGTCATTCTCGAAGATCAGTCTCGACTCGCCAATCTCTTCCAAGAAAGTCACCCCTCAATCGCCGGAGTTCGTCCCCATTTCTCGGGTCATCACAACAAGCAATTCAGGTAATTGAAATGAGTTGCGAGGTTGTTACATTAGATTTGTGTACTTAATAATAATCATTTTAATTAAGCAATTAAAATCAAAGAAAAAAAATGGTCCTTCAAATCGAATCAATTTGTATAATATTAAATATTTTCAGAATGGGTTTATTTTAAATTGTTAATGTTGAAATACTGTTAGTTTTTTTTTGTGTCGATTTTCTTATCATAGTAATGATAATTGGATTCAAAATTTTATTTATTATTCGTTGTTTTCCTGACTGGATATTTCCATGCATAATTTCTGTAAAACTAAATGTGTTTTAAAAATAAAAAAAGAAGTCTTGAAAGAAAACCAGAGCTGTTTTGAGTACAGGTAAAATGTAACAATAATTAACTAGGTACTTATACAAGTACAAAGTACTGAGTATGTCAAGTGACTAAAAAATATGACAACAATTAATAAATACACGAAAAGTACAGTCTTTGGTAAAAAAATGTTTTTCTACACACGTGGCGCATGAACTAAAATTTTATTTCATGCTTAGTCTGGGAGTGAAAAACACTTGATAGTATAATACTGAAGGACTTAAATTATAGTGGATTAAAATTAAAACAAAATACCACTTAAATCTGATTAAACATAACCTACATGATGATTAAAAATATGCAACTCAAGTCTATATGCAAAGTGACATCCAACCCAACTCAACAAAATTAATTGTAACCTAACTCCATGAAATTACATTAAACCTAACCATGCTTAAAAGAGGAGTGGAATACACTTGTTAGTAGTTTCAAATTGAACAATATCATTGTGGTTTTATGTCAATGGTCCATATCAATTCATGCCAACGTTATAATTTTATGCTAATATGTCATCAAAAATGTCATACCATAGCAGCAATAGTGACAATGTAAGACATGATAACAGAAATGATTAGCGCATACTGATAGCTCGAATGATCACTTAATTAGAGCAACCAGTATGCAATCATTCCAGAGATCTCTCGAGCGATCACTCGCGTGATTGCCGGAAGATCTCAAGATGTTTGATTATGTTCATAATCATACGTATTGATTATTTTGATTCAAATGATCCCATCACTGGTCATGATTCATACAAGATTAATTAAAAAGATTCTCGCTTGAGCAGCTCGATACTTTCATTGCTCTATCATTGCTGGCTTGATTCTTGAGATACACGATCTTGCCAATCAAGACCGTGCGATCGTTAAAATTATGGTTTAGAGTAGGCATTTTTTTTTTAAATTTGAGTTATGGTAAACTATGTGTCAACAGTCAGTAATGCCAATCTAATTTAAAATTCAAAGCCTACTCTAAATTATGCTTTAAATAAGCACAGTAAAAACTATGGATATGTTTCTAAACATTTTTTAAATTAATAAATAGAAACATGTATTTTTCCTACTTGTTGATCTTTTTGATTGTATTTTGAAACCGATTTGTGGTGGTGTGCCTGGAGATGAGTGATTTTCACTGGTGTGTATTTTTTTAGCATCTCCAAATCTTTTCAATTCATCATTCCCGGTATTGGGCGGGGCGCAACCGAGCACCTTTTCCCGGCTGGTGGAGTCCCCGCACAGTGGTACTGTCTCTCCCCACCAGACACCTCAACCATCTCCACCGCCTAACCTCAACAACTCACCTGTTCCGAATATTGCCCTCGAGAAACCCACTGTTGCTGTTGCATATCAGGTAAGACACATGGAAATAATTTAAACTGGATACTTAATAGTTTTATAGTATACTAGGTATAAACCGGGTGTTCTCTATGGGGATCTTGGAAACTATAAAAGATCATCTTTCATTCATCATCACCTACAGTTTTGGAGATCCCCATAGAGAACATGAAAGAAAACTCACCCTGTATATAGTTTGGTCATGGTGTTCTAAATAATTACGTAAAAAGAAAGAAAATGATTGTTGGTTCGCCGATAAATCCCAAATTAAATGATTCTTAAGGGGTTGCAGTAAAACGGTCTTTTTTCTTTACATTAATAAATTGGGTTTGGTTTTTTGTTTTGTGGTATAAAGGAAAATGTGGGCGGTACGACGTACTTCTATCCGACGACATCAGCGGAGAACTCGCACAACACAAACGACACGCTCAACTCGATGAACAGCAGCGTAGCTTCAGGCTACCAGGTGTACCCTGGCACGCCCAGCCACGTGAGCACTCTGAAGTCGCGCGGGGGTTCCTCGGCCTTCTTTATCTCGGACGACATTCGCATGGAGATGCTCAACAGGAACGCTCTCACGTTACTCCAACCGGACACTGAACAATACCCAGGTGAATTATTATTAGAGAAAACATTACGAAGCATTGCTGAACCTTAAACACGCTTAAACGTTAACCATCTAATAAAACCAACAATAGATTTGTTTAAAAATTGAGGTTATGCTTTTACAGAGATGCCACAAGAGGTGGACAATTATCATGATCTGTGCCCGCTTGAACCGATTCTGCTTCACAAGGCTCACTTAGGTTATCAGGCTTCCATGTACAAAGCGACCAACATTAAAACGGGCGTTCGTTACTGTCTTAGGAGGATTCACGGTAATTAACAAGAAACTGATGATTTACGATTCTGTGTGATTGTTTTTCATTTGTTTTAAACATGAATAGGTTTTCGTTTGCAAAACACGAAATGCATGACTTACGTGGAGATGTGGAAGAAACTCGTGCATTCCAACATCGTGCAGCTCAAGGAAGTTTTCACGACGAAGGACTTTGGTGATAACTGTGAGTAGTAAATTTGTTTTGCCGAATATTTTGTTTGTTAATGGTTTTTTTTCCTGCAGCAATGGTGTTTGTGTACGATTACCATCCCGGCTCGGAGACCCTGCTCAACAAGCACTTCCCGCCCGATCAGATGAACGGGTATACAGACCCGTTTGCGGCGGATCCGGCAGCCCCTCGGCCCTACTCCCACCAGAAGAACAACATACTTCGCCACACGCAAAGCAATAAACTCCCCGAGTCGCTCATATGGAACTACATCATCCAGCTCACGTCCGCCCTTAGAGTTATACATTCCTCAGGTAAATAAGCAGCTTCAAAATTTGTGCTAAATATCGATATAGCCAACACAATTCATCACAAACTGTGATGTTGCCAAACTTTATTTGTTGAATAGATTTGTTACCTAACGATTTGCTAAAATTGTGGAAATCATAAGGCATTCATTAAAATATTGCTTAAAACTGTTGTTTAGTTTAATCAATTTAATCATAATCTTATGGCCCAATATGTTTATTTCATTCTTTAATCAGTTTTATATAAAATTATGATTAGCCGATGTTATTAATTTTACAAAAATGAATGATGTTTAAAAGGATATTTATTCTTGATTCATGGATTCGTATTTCGAATCATATTAAATGAGAGGATACGGATTCGTGATTTGAATCTTTTTTTTTTAGGATTTTACCCAGCTGTGATAAATACTAAATAAAGAAAAACAATTGTTTGTAGACATTCGTCATTTTTTTTTAATAATAACCACTAATTATAATTAATGTGATTTCAGCGTTGGCATGCAGGAGTCTCGACCCGACCAAGATAATCATCACCTCCGGGCACAGACTGAGGTTAAGCTGTTTGGGCGTGATGGACGTGATCATGACGGACAACTCGAGTCCGGGCATCATCGAGCACTTCCAGCAGGAGGATCTGACGGCTCTGGGGAAGCTGGTGCTGGCGTTGGCGTGTAAATCCACAATGGCCGTCCAACCGTCGAACATCACGACGGCCGTCGAGCTCGTGACGAGGAATTACACGGCCGACCTCAGAAATTTAATAATGTACGTCCTATAGTTTGATTACTGAATCCGGTCACTTGCCCGGAAGAGGAACAGTTCTGAAACTGAAACAAGATTGTCTCAGAAAAAAATCTCAACGATGTTAGCTTAAGTTTAGAAATGGCTTCAAATGGTTCCTATAAAGATACTCAGGAAAGGGATAACTGTGGTATCACAATGGGCCTAAGTGCGCACCTCTTTCGAGGCGCTGCCATCTTAACCTAACCTAATGATATTAGCTTTCACTTTCTTATTTTAGGAGCCTGGTTTATGTACGAACGTCATATGTTCTGCGCATCAAAGTGACTGGATTAGATAATCCAGTAATCAACTGTGAACAAAAATGTTAAATTTAACGTTTATATTACCTCTTAGGTGGATTTGATAGAACTTATTCCGTTTAGCTAGGCTAGAAATTGGAATACACTTGTGCACATGCAACTAAAACTCCTAAACTTTGGTTTAACTTATCCAAAGTAAATGACGTTATCGAGATGTCATTATTTTTAGGCAAATTATTTCATTAGTCACATAGATAAACTGCACAGACATTAAATTGTCTATCTAGATGTCTACATTTCTCACTTATTTAAATGAAATGAGCTCTATTTGTTATACCAAACCCACTTATAATATCTACTAAATTAAGATCTTATTATTTCTAATGTTTAGCTTACGGAATCGTTCTGAATAGCTTCAACTTTCTCATTTTTCATGCGGCTGCGATGCACCAATGTCTGCACATAAAAGTGACAGGATGATCTTTAACTATTTATTTAGAGAACTCAAAGCTACTGAAATTTTAATGTCGGGTTGATAAGACGTTTATCGTTTCGTGTTTAACGTAGGAAATTATGCCGTTTATACGAGAATTGAGGTTTAAGCATTTTAGGTTATGTGTCTGTGCGTTGACATTGCCAACTATTTCATCACAAATTTGTAAAAATAAACGCTAAACCTTAAACACGTTTAAACGTTAAACATCTAATAAACTCGGCATAAGAGCCACTGTTCTAGATATTCTGGATAAAAGATTTTCAAGGGTTGATTGTTTTTCATCCTTTAATTATATGTTTTTGTTTGCTTAGGTATTTATTAACAAACAGAAGGCGAAGTTTGGCTGATTTGATGCCGATGATTGGGGCCCGTTTCTATACTCAGCTGGACAACATTCAATCGCGCACAGACATGCTGGATAACGAGGCTTCCAAGGAGATGGAAAATGGCAGGCTCTTTCGACTTATGGTCAAGCTCGGGACGATTAACGAACGACCAGAGTAAGATTATGTTCATTTTGTTGACACAAATAATGATTTTATAGACTAATCGCTCACTGAGAAAGCAGGGTTTAATTCTTGGCCGGAGCGAGCATTTCTTCTAACGAGAAATACAGATTCCATGGATGTGTTGTGACCAGGATTGTCAAACCAGTGATTTTGTCACCAAATCTGTTATAAAGAAAATTTTAATTGGCTAGTTGCATATACCTAGTCTACGTTTCTAGCTAAACACTTACGCTAGTTAAGGTGATTCATGTTTCTGTCAAGTAGGATAGTAGTAGTGTAGTTGTGTATGTTACATTAGATGACGAGGTCTTATCTAACCTACACAACCTTAATTAGCGTAAGTGTTTAGCTGGTATAACAGTCACAAAAGTTAGGTTAACTTACGGCATTATGTAACATAATTTCTCTAACTGTAAGTTAACCTAACTTTTGTAACTGTCATTTCACTTAGCATAACTTTAATGCATGTTACAGATCTAACCTAAATTGCAATCAATCTAATCTATATAACAATTTTAATAAAAAAAATAATAACAATTTTTGTTCTCTCTTATGTTTAGATTTAATTTGGACGGCACGTGGTCTGAGACGGGTGACAGGTACATGCTGAAACTGTTCAGGGATTACGTCTTTCATCAAGTGACGGAGGACGGACGTCCCTGGCTGGACATGGCGCATGTTGTCCAATGTTTGAATAAATTGGACGCCGGTGTTCCAGAAAAAGTAAGTCACAATAAACTACATTAAAAACAAAACACTCAATCTAAAACTAAACAATTTACAAATCCAAATAGTTCACTAATTTGAATATTCACGAATATTTGAATTCACAACCCTACCTATTTTTATTAAAAATTGAGTTTTTTTCATTGAGAACATTTTGTTATATTTCTAGGTGTGCTTGATGTCGAGAGATGAACAGAGCATATTGGTTGTGAGCTACGCTGAGTTGAAGCACTGCTTGGAGCAGTCCTTCGACGAGATCCTAGTATCTTCAATGTCGACAGAGAGCGCGACGTAAAACCGGGCCCCACCCTCTCTCTCCCCTCCCCTCCCCCCAAACAAAAACCCTCCACAAAAGGAAAACAAAGCAAACAAAACTCATCGGAATTATGAAATAATTTATTTTTACGTTTTTACCCTCACCGCCGTTGTTGAATCGAGTACAAAAATTTACTTGTCCCTTGCAATTAAAAAATGTAAACATACTGTGTGATTGAGCTTGAGATCTGATGTAACAGCTTTTACGTATGCAAAAACTGGCTGTGATTTAGTGTATGTCAGTAAATCGCAGCCAACTTATTTTAATTCTATTTTTGATGTCGCGTTTATTGCACAAGAGAGTTTAGTGATTTACCCGTGTATTATAAAGAATACTATCCGAAATTTACCAGTAATTTACCAATTACTATTTACCGACATTTATGACCAATTGCACCAAACACGTTGAACTTTCTACTTTCTACTCTGAACTTGAGTCAACGTGACATTAGAATAATAGGAACTGTCATCTTGAAATCGAGTTCAATATTTTTAGTGCAAGTGGGCCTTAGTAATGCTAAGAAGCTATTTTGTCGGTATATGCATGCATATTTTAAGGGTTTCGTTGAGCCAAATAAAAAAAAAAATTGATACAAAAATGTGATACGTCGAAAGAGGATGTATGTATTTTTGAACACTACGCTTGCTGTAATATTTACATTGTGTTTAATCGAGGAGGGGCAACCTATGATAAAGGTCATTAAATACTATTAATTATGGCTGGAATTCGAATGCAAATAATTGAAATATTTAAATGGACCATTTATTTTGAAAGTGGCCTAACTTTATTTTTCAATTTTTTGTTGTTGACTGTATTAACCTTGATAGCTTGAGGTTTTCAGCAAATTAGCAACAATTTGTGCTTAAGTATAAATAATAGTAGATTGTTTGACAAGTTTCGAAAGCTTCGGTTTGCATGCGAAAATCTATTTGTATTGATGAGCCCGCAGGGCGAGTAAATGTAAGGTATGAGCATGCAATGTAGCTTTCAAAACATGTTTAACACTTTGCTTTTCCCATGACCAAACAGCGGCGGCATTAATTCTCCTTCGTCACTACTCATTTTATTTTAATAATTTTGACCTGACGTTTGAGGATTTCGCTTTCAAAACTAGTTTTTAAAATTCAATTTTCAAACGTGACATTACTTGTCAAAATACAAATATACATTTGACAAGTTTCAATGCAAAGGTATTGCGACGATATGTTAGTTTTTGGTGGTCGTAGGAAAAATATATATACATATATTTTGCATATACTTAACCTCAAGTTGTTGTTTATGATAGGAAACCACAAATTATGAAGGTTATTACAGTCAACAACAAAAATTGAGAAATGGAGTTATGCCACTTTCAAAATAAACGGCTCAAATATGAGTTTTTCAATCACTAAATTTTTCACATAGTCGAATATTCAATTAGTTTTTGAACGAATGTTTAAATATTCGAACATTGCAAATATTTTAACCTGTTTTCGAATGAATAATTGACTACTTCAGTTAGAAAAATATCCAGCTTTGATGGTATATATTTGTATGTTTTAGAATTAATATTTGAATATTTCAATTTTAAAAATTCCAAGCCTTACTATTATTGTCCTTGTATTTAATGACTTTTACCCCTGAAACAACGAGATTGCGATTTAACTGTAAGTTATTTTAATTATCATATTTTACCTAATTCTAAATGATTGAAAAAGTCTGTAAATTTACAATCCCTAATCACGAATAACTTAAGAATTATATTTTAATCATGAAGTATGTTTACATTTCGAGGGATGAAAGTAAGTGCATAAAAACATAAACGCGATTAATTTTATTGTATGAGAGGGTCCTTGTACACACAATATTTTTTTATGTTAATTTTTATATAAATGATGATCTCTCTTTTTTCTTCTACATCTCTCTGTTCCACACTCACACACATACACAAACGAGAAAAAAACCACTCAGCACATTGCGTTTTGTTTTATCCGAGATATTCCGATTTTTGACGACGATGTATTTTTAGGAATTAAAGTTTCATTTTTTTAATGTTTGAAAAGGATAAAAAGAGCAAAAAATATAATTACTATATAGCGTAAAGACATGTCTTAAAGTACTTGTGATATTGTAAAGAAGAAATTTATTTCAATAAAGTTATTCTTTACTATAAAAAAAATAATGAAGAGATAATGGTGAAGTGGTGGAGAAATATAGGGAGTCCTCGTTGGGGACGCGCGACGAGGCGCTCGGATAGAGCCCCCTTGTTTAAAGAGTGGACGCCAAAATCGAACTGTCTATTTTTTGTTAATTTTTATTTTTGAATAAATAAAGCGAAGTATAATGTGATGTTGTAATGGACTATTCTCTCATAACACTTGTTAATTAAATAATATCCTTGTGTTACTTTACTTTATTTTAACCTCATGAACTGAATTAATGTTAATCTGCCTTCGAAGTTTTAAAAATTCACTAAGCCATGTCGCTTACAGTTTGTAGATACATTTATTGTTCTACTTTTTAATGTTGTATTTTACAAAAATAGGGTGACAAACTTTTTATTTTGTTAGAAGCGCAAAAAAAACCGATATTTGCCCTGCAAAAAAGGCTTCATATATTTGGCCAAGGGGAGCCAATGCTTATAGGAGAACTGGAAATCGAGTAGAAAAGGAGAGATTATGGTCAGGATCAGGGCCGTCCCTAGCAAGTGCGGGGCCCAGGGCAAAAAATAATGTTGGGGCCCCTTAAATATTTTTTTTATAATTTAAAATCTGCAAAATAATATTGGATTTTGAAATTTAATTATAGTGACAAGACAAGAATAATAATTACTGTTTATTTGTTTTGCACAAGAAAAATAAAACAAAGTAAAATAAACATCTATCTTTACTTAGTAGTAAAGCAAAAAACTACGAAAAACAATGTAAAATGTAAACAAATACAAGATTAAAAGTTTAAACATTTAACAAAAACAAAAAATATATATCCAAAACATATAACATAAATATGATCAATAAAATCATAAAAAATAAAATAAAATATAATTTTTCAAATATCTGACAATAATTTTATTAGCTATATCTAAAATGATTGTCCTAAACTAAACGAAATTGATTTTTCGTGCCTTTATTTGTGAAAATGCATTGATGATTTCATCAAAATTTAAACTTTCACACAACTCGTGCTCAATCGACAGTAATGTTAAATTGTTTAGTCTTTCCTGGCTCATACTAGTTCTCAAATAATTTTTGACTAATTTTAACTTTGAAAAACTCCTTTCCGATGCCGCCGATGTTACGGGAATTGTCAAAATTATTTCTAAAACTGTAAACAAATTAGGAAAGGATTCTCGAATTTGTGATATTTTTCTTAAACACTCTAAGGGTGACATTTTTATGGTGTCTACAGAAAATTTCGCAAAATATTTTAAGTTCTTCAAATAATTCGCTACCACTTATATCACGGTTTTCGCCGTCACGTAGGATTAGATCTAGGTCCGCACATTTCTTTTTTATTTCATCGTCGCTTATTGTTTTTATTTGTGGGATGTTGTATAAAAATCCAAATTTTTTTTCATGACTTTTTAATTGTGTAAATCTTTCCTCTACCGATACAACTGCTTGATCGACCACACAGAGGAAATAGTCCTGATAAAATTTTAATTCAGGGTCTCCGGTTCTCGAATCTTCTCCTTCGTATTCATGTAGTCTTTTTCTCTGGCGTCTTCGGGTTTCTTAAAACTTTATTTCAATGTCATTTGCACTACAAATTTCACTTGCAACATGTTTTGCAGTAGAAAACCCAGTCTCTCTGAATTGAATCAGAAATGTTTTCAATCCGTTTAGTAGCGATACAGCCAAACTTAAATCCGCTTCGGTTTTTTGTAGTGCTTTGCTAACCTTATGTATGGCAAGTAGAAGGTCGTACCATATAATTAAGGATAAAATAAATTCATAATTTATTCCATTTTCTGATAGACACTGTGCTTCGCTTTTAATTTTTGGGTCTTTTGTGGTTTCAGTAACTTCTTCCAGGGCGTCGCGTAACTCAAATATGTGAAACCTAACTGTCTTATCGGATTCATGTCGGCATTCCCACCTGGTGTCAGATAGGGGCTTTAATGTCGAATCTGGTATGTGCTTACAAAATATGGCCCATCTTCCAGCAGAGGCTGAGAATAAGGTATAAAACCGTTGAATTGTACCAAAAAATGTCATAGCCATCGCTACACTGCCAGCCATGTCGCTTAATGTCAAATTTAAGGAATGTGCCGTGCAAGGTACAAAAAATGCCCTTGGATTTTGTTGCAAAATTCTAGACTGAACACCTTTGTTTTTGCCAATCATATTGGCGCCGTTGTCATACGATTGCCCTCGACAATCATTTAAATTAATATTCATAATTAGTAATTGTGTTTGAAGTTCGTCGAATAAATTGAGACCAGTACTTTTTAGAACTGGTGTAAAACCTATAAAAATTCACTGATTTTCACTTCGACACTAACTTCTACAATTCTAACTATAAATGTTAATTGTTCGATATGACTCCTATCGGTAGTACAGTCCATTTGAACGGAAAAATATTTGCTCTCTTTTATTTTTGAAATTATTTCCTCTCTAACTTTTTTACTGAGCAATTCAATAATTTGATTTTGAATTCTTGGTCCTAAATAGTGGTCATTGGTTTCATTATTTTTAATTCTTCTTAAATGCTCTGCCATGCGAATGTCGAATTTTGAAATCATTTCAATTAGTCCTAGGAATTTCCCGTTATTTTTTGTGAATATCGTACAGTTGGAGCCACGTAAAGCGTCGTTGTGCTTGGCTAAATATTGAATTGATAATATAATTCTTTTTAAAACTCCACGCCAATGATCTATTTCGCCATTTATTTGTCGTTGTTGAACAACGTCGATTGTTTGATCTTTATTGTGTCTTTTTTTCAATTCGATATATTTGCTTTGGGCTTTGTTGTGCAGCATAGATGTTTCGTGTTCTTTCAGTCTGTTTCCTATATGCTTCCAATCACAAATTCCTTCGTAGGCCAAACCTGATCTTGCACCCGTGTTGAAAAACAAGAAACAGTAATAGCAATATACTCTATTTTTTGATTTTGAGTACAGTACCCACTTTCGACAAATTTTTTCGCCATTTGGTAAACATCTTAAATAGTGGGATTCGTTAAACCTTCTTCCATAGTCGTCTACTGGAAAGTTAAAATCACGAACTTGCGTTGGATTATTGTTTACGAGAAACATCCTCATAGTATCAGTAACATTTAGTGGCCAATTTCCTAGATCATTTTCAAGACAGAAAACTCTTCTAGTGGTTTCACTTTCATCATTAATTTCATCACGTTTTTCTTCACACATTTCACTCTCTGCGCTTCTAGATGTAGTAGCCACACATTCCAGATTTGACGACTGTTCTTTTATATCAGTTTCACATATCTCATTTTCAAATTCATCATGAAGCTCACGGTTTTCTTCATACATTTCACTTTCTGTGGTTCCAGATGTAGTAGCCGCACATTGTAGATTTCTCGACTCGTTTTCATTTTCAGTGACAGCACCGGTCTTTAGAAATTTGAGCATGCCTCCCCGTTGAAGATTTTGTATTTCTGTCTGTTTCTGTGCTTTTTTTCTTTTCTGCGAGCCACTCTCATATTTTCTACCACGATCGCGGTCTCTTCTCGTTTCTGAATTCATTTTAATACCCTAAAAATAATTATGATTTCAAGCAAAAAATTTGCCTATCAAATGACAACTTATCGTTTTTAAATGAAAATTACAAAGTTGGAAAATTAATTTTGCAAGCTTTTCTGAATCTAGTTTTATCGGCGACTCAGAACAGCTTGAAAAATTAATTTTCCAACTTTGTACTTTTCATTTAAAAACGTTTAGTAAGTTTATGCAGATAAAATTTCTGTAGCGATAAATTATCGCAACCGATTTTTTTTTATTTACAGTACTGCAAGAAAATACATACATATGTGACTAAATCGATGTTTTCATAGACAGTGGACACTCGACACTACCACTCACTATTAACACTTAATGCAGGGTTTAGAAGACGTTTAACGTTTAGTGATTGTCGTTTTGTGTTTAACGTTTAAGAAAATGATGCCATTCATACGAGAATGAAAGTATAACAATTTTAGGTTACGTTGCGCGTATCGACGTTGCCAACTATTTCATCACAGATTTTTGAAAATATTGTGTTCGAACTAGCAAGTTATAACAGCTGATCGAGAAATTCGGGCATCACTGTGCACACATGTGTCGGCGCAAAAAGTGTGCGCAGATCCATTTATGTTTAAGGATATTGAAGAAAAGTAGAAAATAAGCTATCCTTAAACACGAAACACGCACCCGTAAGAACACGCAATTTCTATTCTATTAAACACGCTTAGACGTTAAACGTCTTATAAATCCACCATTACTTTGCGTATGTTTTTTAATACTGCGCAACTCTAGTGAAACCACGTTTTGCCACGTGTCCTTTGACTCGAGCCTAAAAAAACATAAAAACGGAGCGCAGCCTAAATGTTTGGTGTCGGCTCACGATCGTGCCTGCCGGTTCGCATAAGGCCGCGGGGCCCCCCAACCGCGGGGCCCGGGGCCTGGGCCCCGCTCGCCCCGGTCTAAGGACGGCTCTGGTCAGGATGTAGGGTAAAAGTAAGACAGACAACTATATACACGAATCACCGGATTCGGTTCTGGATGCAGCATCCAAACGAGGTTACAAAATTTTATATAGAGACTGGCTAACTGGATATACAGGGAATTTTTCTTTCAGTTATACAGTTTCCAATGTATACCTATATAAAAAAACGCACTTAAACGTTCATGTGTATTATGTTTTATGTTTCGATTATAGGCAACCGAATTTTCATACACATACTAAAATGTCAAAAAGTAATCAAATCAAATTTCAATTTAATATAATTGCAACACAATTAAACAAAATAGTCGTGTGAATTAAACAATTTAGGAAGAGTATTATAACCAACATTGTTTAATTGTTGCTGTTTTATAAAAATATTAATTAATTTATTTCAGGTAGTTGAAATTAATTCACATTAGAAGGTAGTTATCGGATTTTATTAAGCATCTTAAATAATGCTTAGTGGGGCATTAAAACTTATTTTTACATCTAATAATAAGGCAGATATTAACAGAAAAATGTGATAAATTATAAATACAATATGATTTGAACAATATAAAATAACATAAAAAAAGTTAAAACAAGTATGGGAAATGATCACTACCTACTTTTGTAGTTTGAAATATTGAACTTCGGTATATTCTAAAGCAGCGACAGCTCGCAGCGCCAAGGCACACACAATTTGAGGTTGGGGTCGCGCTTTATAAATACAAGGAATTGCACAACAAAGTCACCTTTCAATAACGGATACATATTACCTTGGGTCTGTGGCCTACCCTGAAGTTAGGCTGCGTGCCGCCGCTGTTCCAAAGTATTTAAGTTTATTTTAAGTTCTTGTAGTGCAGAAACAGGATTTTCTTCCACAAAGCATAAAATATTTCATTTTAACATCACTTAAAACGTGATTCAATGTCTTCCACTTTGAGTGTAAATTAACTACACAGCCTGTTGAAGAAAACTTTGTGATGATCTTTTGGATTGTTCTTATACACGGAATTGGTCGTTCGGGATATTTTGCAGAAAATAGGTCCCTTACACTCCTCAAGTTATCACCATTGTGATGCCAGGTTACTATTTCAACTCTGTCTTCTATGGAATACATTACCATGGGAACTTTCACGCGTACAAAATAGAAACAAATTTTATTACTAATTGACGTTTTAATGCGTAAGTTTGGTTGCCTACAATCACAACATAAAGCATAGTACACACGAACGTTCCAATGCGTTTTTTTTTCTGGGTATACATAGGGTTTGTATACCGAAATAAAAAATTCCCTGTATATGAACTGTGATTTGGTCCATACGAAAACTGAAGGAAACGAAAATGGAGTACAAATGAATAATAAGTAATACTTTTGAATCACAAGTTTTGTTCAGAGTACACGACTTGAAATAGAAGCACAGAAGGCTATTCACAACACCGACCCTATAGTCTGTTTAAAAACTAGAAGGAGTAAGTGCCAAAGCCCAATTTACACTATAAAAAGTTACCAGAAATATCACTAGATAAATTTGGCGGCAATTTTAAATAATTTCATAATTACTCTTTAAATAAAATCAAATATCCATTTTGTATAATAATGTGCCTCTATTAGAGCTGGGACGAATCCTCGTAAAAAGGATTCGAATCACGAATCCGAATCACCTAATATGATTCGAATTACAAATACTTGAATAAAGGATTCGTAAGAGATAAATATGAATAGAATCGAAGATTCGAATCCTGTTTTTTCGAATCACGAATACAAATCCTTTAAGAATAAATTTGATTTTATTATTTTTTTTGCAGCCATTAATATATAAATATCGTTACCAGTTGTTTAACAAAAATATTCAAAACCTAATTATTTATTATTACTATTGAATATCGTTGATAACAGACTAAATATCTGACTCCCTGTTACTCTGGTTAAAGATGCATTTGTGTGTTTCTGAACTCCACTTTAAATCAGTGTTTTGTACGCGTGGCGCATGAAGTAAAATTTCGAGTTTAGAAAAGCCCGAAAATTTGTCTCTGGTCGCTGCGCGACCCTCGACAAATTTTCACAGGGCTTTTCTAAACTCGAAATTTTACTTCATGCTTAGCCTGGGAGTGGAAACACTCGTTTAAAACTTCAAATTGAACTCTATTATAAAATCGACTAATGCCTGAAATTTACGTAAATAGAAAATTCACTGAATATCATAAAACCGTGAAAGTCAGAGAAAAGTCATGGAATTATATATAATATTTTCAAATTGACCAAAACACTAACAAAAAAGTCATATGATATTATTAAATTTGTCAAAATCAGCAGGCATATTACAAAACACGTACAAATTCATAAAATTAACTTAAAAATTGGCAAAAACAATGAAAACTATTAAACAGAATGGGGGTTTCCCACAGAAAAAAGTTATATTAAAAGGCCAGGGGAAAAATCTTTAGTTAGGGAAATGTCGGAAAAATTTAACATTTCAGATTGTGGCTACCATCTCAGTTTTACTTCAAACAATATTAAACAAAATTTTGAAAATATGTTTATTATCTTTACAAATATTTTCAATCATTTAATGTTCTTATCAAAGCATTCACTTTGAAGTTTCGAACGAGCGTTTCCATTCCCAGACTAAGCATGAAGTAAAATTTCGAGTTTAGAAAAGCTCCGTGAAAATTTGTCGAGGGTCGCGCAGCGACCCGCGACAAATTTTCTGGGCTTTTCTAAACTCGAAATTTTACGTCATGCGCCACACGCATAAAACAGTGATTTAACGTGAAATTGAAAAACACACAAAATACATTTTTCATGTTATTCTCACAATTAATTCGAATTATTTTTCAAATCCTTTTGTAAGTATTCGAATCCTTTTTACAAGGATTCGAACCCTTTTATGAGGATTCGAATCACCCACATTTACACTCGAATACGAATCCTCTTAAAAAAAATGTAACGAATCCGGATCACGAATCCAGTTGAACTAAAGTATTCGAATGCCTCTTTTGAATCCTCTAAAAGGATTTGAATTCAAGATTCGAATCCTGAATGATTCGAATCCTGCCCAGCTCTGGTCTCTATCTTACTTAACATTGATTTGTTTCATAAAACTATACAAGGTTGAACGACTGATCTTCAGCATGCCTGCATGATCGTTTACTTCTTTTCTTCAAAGTTGGCAGTTCATTTTTATAGAAGACACTATGCACGGATCTCTTCACTACGTCATCAAAACTAGTAATTATGTCCTCCAAGCTGTTTAGAGCTACAAATCTCTTTGGATTACTTATATTCGCGAATGGTACGATAGACAGTAGAATTTACAACTCCTGAAAATTAAACATTTTATTATTTGATGCATATTCTTATGCTATTTGATATCTCACCTGCTGCGCCAACAGTGTCTGATACAACAGCAGTCATTTTTATATGTAGATCATCTGTTATCATCTGCTTATACATATTTATTATGCACTGTTTTTCATACAGATATAAATGACCCAAATCCAACTTCTTACGCTTTTTTGGAGGTGAAGGTGTAATTATCACCGAACTTGTACTGGGTCCATAATCCATCACAACAATATAAACAAAACTTACTTTTAAGTATGCTAAAGAAACACCGCACAAAAGGTTATTACGAAACAGACAAAGTTGCAACCCCGTAACGCTTCGAATTAAGGTTATGTCAGCTGTTGCGTCTAATAATGACGAAATTAGCATAGTGTAAAATGGGCGCGCTCTCGGCCAATCAGAGTTGTAGGTTTTGGCGCGTGAAATTTAAAACGCTCCTCCTAGTTATTAAACAGATTATATACTGTTTGGTTATTTCTTCCCATAATTACGCCATTTCAATGCGAGCTCTCACCGATGACAAATTGCATCACTGATGTCAATAGCCTCCCTTTACTCCTAAAAGGAGTACGGTTATCCATCTTAGAGAAAATCATTTTAAGTTTAACATGGATAATGCAGACAACTAGATAAAATTCATTTTGTTTCACACTGTATTAATTAATTGTCATACTGACCTGAAATTATATTCTTTAAATGTTTAAACAAACATGAAAGTAGACACACAGATTGAAAATAACAGGGTATTAATTTATGTGAATTAGAAGACAATAAACTACATACTAGTATTATATGCCAATAATGTTTTCCATAGCGACGGCTTGCAGCCTAACTTCAGGGTAGGCCACAGCGCCAAGGCATACAAAATTTGAGGTTGGTATCGCGCTTTATAAATACAAGGAATTGCACAACAAAGTCACCTTTCAATAACGGATACATATTACCTTGGATCTCTGGCCTACCCTGAAGTTATGCTGCAAGCCGCCGCTGGTTTTCCATGTATTTATTCAATGGCAAAAATACAACTAGTGTTACAATTAAATTTATATGCATATAAATGAAATAATAAATAAGAAATAATATCAAATCAAAGTAAATTCTTTAGTTTTAACAATAAAATTGCACAACCTAATCGTCATCACTGGGTAAGTATTCCATGATTTAATTAATTTTCTTCGAATGCTAACCTATGTTGGCGAGAGTGGTTTGCAGTGACGTTCTACAGCACAGTTTTAGAATTCGCTCCTGCTTTAAATCAACAATGGGTAAGTTAATTTAACTCAAGTCTTAAAAAGCACATCAAATCGGACAACATTGCTAATTGCGATCTCAGTGCTGCGCTTTCAAGAAAAAGAAATGAAACTTACTATCTGGATACACCACGAATTTTTTTGATAAACAGGTTGTGGTGTTTTGACATTTATTAAAACATATTTAATATTTACAATGTTGTCTCATTTTTTTTTTGAAATAGTTTTGAGCGATCAAATGACTGTATTTTCTTTATAATTTCGATTTTCGTTAAAGAACAACAATTATTTTTGCTGTTTGAATGTTAAATACCTTTTATATACAGTGTGGAAATTAAGTAGCGGATAAATTCGGTAACTCCGTTAATGTGTATGACAAAGAAAAAATCTAAAAGACGTATAGCGATTAAAATCACTGCGCATGTGAAAAATATTTTTTTAGATTTTTCAAAAAAAATTTGTAAACGCTATGACGTCATCAATATTTTTTTCAAATGACAACCTATATTTTTTATTTTTTATTTCGGTAGAGTTTTTTTAATAGGTTTTCAACCATATAAAATTTTGTACAGCTTACATAAGAAAAAATACAAGAAAAGCGGTCTTAAAGTTAAAAAAGTAAAGATGAATTAAATTAACAGACTAATCCTAGTTATCGGGGTTTAAAACAAACAAAACAGTGTGTTCACTTTGACATGTGTCACGTGCTTGTGTACAAGCAAAGTGTTTTGTGCGTTTTTCATTCCCCGTGGATAGTACGAGTATTTAATACGTAGTAAGTATCTTGTTTAACCAAAATGCCAATCGCTGACAGAGAAGCAAAGAATTGAAGTTTTAATGATGATTGGGTATGGTGATCGAGTTAGAACCCATCAAGAAGTATGTCGAATTTTCAGAGACAAATATCCTGATCACCAATTAACCCAATCCACAGTCAGTAGAATTGAAAATAAATTTAGAGAACATGGTACTGTTCAGGATCTTCCAAAAACTGGCTGCCCTTTGACAACATTAACCGAAGATATGCAGCTTAATATATTACTGGAATATGAAGATAATCCCCATTCAACTAGTCGAAATATCGCGTTAAACCACAATCTGAGCCATACTTCGGTACTGAAACTTCTAAAAAAGCAGAAATTTCATCCGTATAAGGTAAACTTGGTCCATGAGTTATCAGACACAGACTTCGATCTTGGGCAAGAATTCTGTGAACAAATGATGGAAATATGCAATCGTGATCCAATGTTCTCGCGGCGTATAACATTTCCGGATGAAGCAAGTTTTTCCTTACATGGAACTGTCAACAGGCAGAATTGTCGATATTGGGCTAGACAAAATCCACACTGGATGCATGAAGCTCATACACAATATCCCCAAAAGCTCAACGTATGGGCAGGAATAATCGGTGACAGGATTTTAGGGCCATTCTTTTTCGACGCTAATTTGACTGGGGAACGATACCTAGACTTTTTACAGTTTGAATTAGTACCTGCATTAGCGATATTATTTCCGAATGAACACGACCCTGACATACCAAATAATAATATTTGGCTGCAACAGGATGGTGCTCCGCCACACTATGCATTGGATGTGCGACGTTATTTAGACGAAGTGTTCCCAGGAAGATGGATTGGAAGAAGAAGTCCAATTGAATGGCCGGCTAGGTCCCCTGATCTAACGCCATTGGACTTTTTTCTGTGGGGGCACTTAAAAAACATGGTATACAAAAATTGACCTAATCATTTAGAGGACCTTAAAGAAAGAATTCTGCATGAGTGTAGTTTAATAAAGCCTCAAATGCTTCAAAACGTGGTGAATGCATTTTATTACCGTCTTGTGTATTGTCAGATGGTGCATGGTCATCAGTTTGAACATTTAATATAATTGTCCAAGCCCTAATATGTTTTGTTTGTTTTAAACCCCGATAACTAGGATTAGTCTGTTAATTTAATTCATTTTTACTTTTTAACTTTAAGACCGCTATTCTTGTATTTTTTCTTATGTAAGCTATACAAAATTTTATATGGTTGAAAACCTATTGAAAAACTGTACCGAAATAAAAAATAAAAAATATAGGTTGTCATTTGAAAACAGTATTGATGACGTCACAGCGTTTACAAATTTTTTTTGAAAAATCTAAAAAAATATTTTTCACATGCGCAGTGATTGTAATCGCTATACGTCTTTTAGATTTTTTCTCTGTCATACACATTAACGGAGTTACCGAATTTATCCGCTACTTAATTTCTACACTGTATGAATGGTCCATTTTTGTACTACCTAAACTTTTGGATTGTCTACTTATTTTCGAACCTTTGAAGCGTAAAGTCAATTTCATTTGATAATTGATTTGAAATAAGTTTTGTTTGATGATCACGATGGTTTTGACCTTTACTACCAGGTAATCTATACACCTTACACCTTACACCTTGAGATAACGATTTGGACTTTTCTTTTTATAAAAATTAAATATTCATTTTACACCTTGAGATAACGATTTGGACTTCTCTTTTTATAAAAATTAAATAAGCTCCTTGGCTGATGGTTTGGTTGACTATTTGAAAACAATCTGGACTTGGAGTGAATTTTGACTATATTGACTTCTATAAATAGTAAATAAATATGGAGATTGTAGTGACTATAGTGGAATTCGGGAGAGGTGACTCATTGATGTGGAATGTGTAGTTTAAATTTTTTTAGTCAACAGTTGTATCTGCAACGATTTTTTCTAGTTGTGTCAAGTTTTGACGTTACATGACAATGTCATACTGTTTAGGTCGCAAGTATATTAGTTCTTTCTTTTAGAAAAGCTTTAAATCATAATTTCTGGTGATTTTTTTCTTTTGAGTATACACATCCCAATTACGTTGTAGATTTTTTAATACTGGCTGTTTTCTTAAAAAAGATCAATTTGAAGTTTAAACGAGTGTTTTTTACTCCCAGGTTAAGCATGAAGTAAAATTTCGAGTTTAGAAAAGCCTGAAAATTTGGTTTGGTCGCGTAGCGCGAAGCGCTACGCGGCCAAACCAAATTTTCAGGCTTTTCTAAACTCGAAATTTTACTTCATGCACCACGCGTATAAGACACTAATTTCAAGTGAAGTTTACTCGTTTACAATATTTTAGTGCTTTTAGTGTATAATACGCATGGCGCATGAAGTAAAATTTCGAGTTTAGAAAAGCCTGAAAATTTGGTTTGGCCGCGTAGCGCTTCGCGCTACGCGACCAAACCAAATTTTCAGGCTTTTCTAAACTCGAAATTTTACTTCATGCTTAGTCTGGGAGTGGAAAACACTCGTTTTAAGGTTCAAATTGAACTCTTTAAAAAAAAGCGAATGCATTTGTATGCATAATAGAAAATTCCCTGTATGTATACTTAAAAGAAAAAATCCCTGTGTTAACAGATAAATCCCATAACTACACTGGTCGGCATGAAAATCGGCCCTGACACCATTCCTGCTGATTCTTATGTAAAATGACCTCCTGAATCCGAATATGACCCCCGTTTTCCCCCATCACCTACCGTTTTCGGGGGAGGCCCCCCACCTATTTTTATCACTTTTCGATAATTTGGAGGGATGAAAAGGATTATTTTAGCCTTTACGTTTCTTCTGAGGGGCTAGAGAGGTGAAAAGTTTCAAAACATGAACATTTGTAGCAAGGAGGTAGATTTGGGGGGGGGGGGATTTGCCCCCTTAAATTGTAAAAAAATCCTTAAAAATGATCGATTTTTCCGTTTTTTTTCGCAGTTTTTTCACTTATTTTCTACATATTCCAGTTTCCATCGCCCCTCATCCTCCCCCAAACAATAAAAATATATAGCAACAATATATAGCAACAATAATAAAAATATATAGCAACAGTTCGGAAGATTCACTGTACCACGCTGGCGCTCTCAATACCTCGCGCGCACAGGTTTGCCCAGGAATTTTCATTTTTATTTATTATTCTTTACAGCTAAAATAATCCTTTTCACCACTCCAATGGATGGGGGAAACGGGGGGAGTATTGAGAGCGCCAGCGTGGTACAGTGAATCTTCCGAACTGTTGCTATATATTTTTATTATTGTTGCTATATATTGTTGCAATATATTTTTATTATTTGGGGGTGTTTGGGGGAGGATGAGGGGGAATGGAAGCTGGAATATGTAGAAAATAAGTGAAAAAACTGCGAAGAAAACGGAAAAAATTGATAATTTTTAATGATTTTTTTACAATTTAAGGGGGCAAATCTCCCCCCAAATCTACCTCCTTGCTACAAATGTTCATGTTTTGGAACTTTTCACCTCTCTAGCCCCTCAGAAGAAACGTTAAGGCTAAAATAATCCCTTTCATCCCTCCAAATTATCGAAAAGTGATAAAAATAGGTGAGGGGGCCTCCCCCAAAAACGGTGGGTGATGGGGGAAAGCGGAGGTCATAATCGGATTTAGGAGGTCATTTTACAGAAGAATCAGCAGAAATGGTGTCAGGGCTCGAAAAAAAAAATTGTTTTGCAGACCAGTGCTATTTGCCAAATCAACTGCATGCGCATTCGATTCAACTAACATTTTTATTTGAGCTTACACAAAATCAACATAAATGCATTATTTCATCTGTAAATACCTGAACTAGTTAGTAGATCTGGAAATTGGAATTATATCACTTAAACTCACATTTGAAACGATTGTGGACATTAATTAAAATGATTTGTGGCTGGGTTTTTGCAGATTTAGTTTTACGAAGACATTGTCAAAATGTGACGTTTAACCTTAAAATTTTAAAGCTGCATACCGGAATGTACGTTTTTGCATGTTCCATCTAAAACCCATAGCAGACATATTATGAAGTTTTCTGTCTCTTTTCACACACGCAATCTGATCACATCAAACTACTTTCGTATTACAAGTATTGAAAGCACTGCAAATCTGGTGAATTGTACCTTATTTTGATAGATAACACAATTTTAATTGTTTTTCTTTATTAATTTGCAATTCTGTTTGATGTTACAATTAAAATGCCTTGATGATTAGTATGGAGCAAAACCAAATAAAAATTCCACACGTCTTAAAGAACGAGGAAAAAATTACATTAATATTCCACGCTACCGCGTTACGTAAAGGAGTAGAGGTTGAATGAACACCGTATCCCAGGTCTACCTGTCCCGAGGCCTATAATTTACCATCGAGCAAAATAGAAACTACACGAAAAGAAGAATAATGATCGAAGAAAGAAAAAAAAAAGGAATTTTTCCAAACAACCGAAACCACCCGTCTCACTCCAACCCATCCGATCCGAAGCCCATTCCACCTCACCTGGGCCGGCAGCCTCAAGGCTAGACCTTACCTGAAGAAGCGCATTCATGAAAGGGAGAGGGAGTTCGGCCGTCTTCGGATGGGTGATCGCGATCGCTGAGCGTTTTCTGTTGTCATTTCGTGGTGTGCCGCTCGCTCGTGCTGGGTGTTGCTGCTCGATTTTTGTTTTCAAAGACTTCTATCAACGCGCGCGCGCTTTTTTGTACACCCCAACAAGTGGTTGTTTTTAATTTATCTGTGTTTTGTGTGTACTTATTTACTTTTTGATTTAGTTATAGTGGTTTTCGGTTTAGTGACTACAAGAGGATGTGTTGGTGTTGATTTTTTTGTTTTGGGGAGTTTATAATGTGCGCTTAGGATTCCGCCAAAATGGATATTTTTCGAAAGGTTGCGATTTTCGGACTCTTCGTCCTAGTTGGGGTTGTCGTCGATGGAGTCATTGAAGAAAGAGGTATGTGTTGATATTCTTCATGTCATGTTTGTCAAATATTATAAAATGATATATTTAGCAAAACAATCAGTCCCAGTAAACCAAATCATATGATGTATACATAATGTTTGTGTAATATCTTAGAAATTGTGGGTAAAAGAGGATTAATGATAAATAATAATCTTAGAAATATTATATAATGTCTGGAGAAAATCGAGAGCATATATTTGTCTATATATTTGCTCTCCAAGCGGCTGGACAAATAAAAATGAAAACAATCAGGGAGGCCTCTTTTAATTGGTACTTATAACATAAAAATATATGAAAAAAATCGGAGATGCAAAAGCCAAATGGTATCCGATTTGGTATGGAATGCCCCATAGATAAATCTTTGCTATATCGGACACTTTTTTCTCATTAATCACTTGGTAAAAATTTTTAAAATATAATGGTTTGTAAATTATATTCACTTGGTTTTGTTTCATTTATATAAGTGAAACAAAACCAAGTGAATTTAATTTACAAACCATTAAATCTCTGCTATTTTTAAAGATATAAATTAACATATAAATTATATAAAAAACTTTATATAATTAATACGTAAAATATCCATAAACCTTCAATAACATATTTATAATATCACCATAGTTCTTATGTAATTTATCTATAAGTTTTCTCAGTGAATATCAGGGTTGTTATGTTTAAAACACTTTGTTTTAAAACAGTTTTTTAAACATGTTTAAAAACAGACGTCGTGTTTTAAACGGTTTTGTTTTAAACATGTTTTAAATCTTAAATTTGTTTAAAACATGTTTTAAACTTTAACTTTGTTTAAAACGTTTTTGTTACTATTTTAAATTTGCTAAATTATATTTTATAACATATACATTAATTCATTAAGATTTTTTGTTTACATTTTTAAATTTTTACTAAATTGTTGAAGATATTTCAAATTACATTATTTAACTTAACATTTTATTACAATAAAATATCCCAACTGTGTGTGCATTAATGTGATTTTTAAACACAGGGAATTTTTCTTTCAGTTATACGTAAGCATACACTATAAATTTAACGACATTCGTTGCTTTTTTAAAAGATTTCAATCAGAATCTTTAAACGAGGGTTTTCCACTCCCAGACTAAGCATGAAGTAAAATTTCGAGTTTAGAAAAGCCTGAAAATTTGGATTGGCCGCGTAGCGAAGCGGAGCGGCCAATCCAAATTAGGCTTTTCTAAACTCGAAATTTTACTTCATGCGCCACACGTCTCAAACACTGAAATATCGTGAAGTTTAAAATATACGGCTTTAACAATCTAATATGTAGATGTGTATAGAACGTAAGTCAACTTTTGCGCTGAAAAAATTGTTTAAAACAGTGATTATGGGCAACCCAATAACTCTAACGTATATTAAGTTGCCTATAATTGTTGTTGTATGTGTGTGTTTTCAAAAACTTCACTGTAAATAAGTTTTTTTAAGCGTGGCGCATGAAGTAAAATTTCGAGTTTAGAAAAGCCTAATTTGGATATTTTGACATTGCTGGAATGATTTGATTATTTAAGTTTATATTAATCAAATTAAATCAACAGTTTATTGTAACGTCTGATCATTTGTAAAATGAACCTGAGTTGGATGTAAAACTTAAACATACAGAGAGTTTCATTTAACACCGAACATTTGCATCCAATACAATTTGACACCATTCATTTTTATGTTGTGTGTAAATTGAGTTGCCGATATGACCATTAAAAATTGTAGCCAATCAATCGCTATTAATGCCTCAACTTGTACATACAGGGAGTTTTTCTTTCGAGTATACATGTCCCAGTTACAGTGCATATGCCGTAAATCGTTAGATACTCGTTGTTTTTTACCTGAGTTCAATTTGAAACTTGAAATGAGTGTGTTCCACTCCCAGACTAAGCATGAAGTAAAATTTCGAGTTTAGAAAAGCCTGAAAATTTGGTTTGGTCGCGTAGCGCGAAGCGCGAAGCGGCCAAACCAAATTTTCAGGCTTTTCTAAACTCGAAATTTTACTTCATGCGCCACCGGTACAAAACACTGACATACTAGGAAGTTTAAAACAAACCGCTAAACTTAACATTGCATCAGTGGTTTATACCGGTGGCGCATGAAGTAAAATTTCGAGTTTAGAATAGCCTGAAAATTTGGTTTGGCCGCTCCGCGCTTCGCGCTACGCGACCAAACCAAATTTTCAGGCTTTTCTAAATTCGAAATTTTACTTCATGCTTAGCCTGGGAGTGGAAAACACTCGTTTAAAGCTTCAAATCTTTTAATAAACCGAGCGTCGGAGCATGCACAGTGTATGCTTATGTACTCTTCAAAAATTCTTGTTATGAAAATGTTCGGTGTTACATAAAACTCTCTGTATGTGATTAGTATATATTGCATCCCTAAATTAGTACTGTGACAAGTCAAAAATCCCAAAGGGGAAAACGGATTTTGAAGTTTCGGGTTCCGAAAATTGCTTATAAAATCGTTAATTTCTCTCTTTTTTTTAATCCACTTGCACCCACCGATTTTTAAGAAATCTAGTCATCTTCAGACAAACAATGAGCACAAAAAAATTATATCATAAATTTTAAAATTATTGCAGTTATGAGCAAAAAATATGTTAGGGCTGTGATTTCATTATTTTACTAGACCATCGTTTTAAGTTTTTAATATTCGACAATTGGTTCATACTAAAAAATCAAAACCGAGTTCGCATAGTTCGATATCTCAACGTGAGTAAGAAATGTATAGTTTAAACTTCTAATTAAATCAGAGTTTTATAAGCGTGGCGCATGCTGAAACAAGGAGTAAAAACATGTTGAGAAATAAAATTAAACACAATCTTTTTTTTTTTTTCTTTGGTTTGTTTGGCATAGGTTTTACCATTCAGCCACTAACGATTTATATATCTATATACATATATTTGGACGTCACAACACATTCACACTACACCCAGGGACACGACGAGATATTATTTTTTAAATAACAACTCCCCGTGCTCGGGAATCGAACCCGAGTTTGTGGCTCGCCGAGCGATACAGCCCGACGACGTTACCGCTCGGCCACCACCTGCCCAAACACAATCTTAAGAAATGCCAATTATGATTTCTAAAGACTCAAACCAACTTTGCCATATTTGTTTGCCCCTTCCTGAACGAAATTCTGGCTACGTCTATGCTAACAACCCCTTTTTTTTCTCGTTTTTTCGATTAAATATTATGTGAGTTTTATTCGAGAGAAAATCTGGAAACATAGATTGACCGCAAGGCTCAATTAGTTTGTCTCATAAGACAGGGTTGTATGCTATTTGTTACATTTTCCAATTACATATCTTTAAGTTATATGCAGTTCAAGGAAGTTACAAATGTTACAAAACCTTGTAAAAGTTCAACAATCTTAATTCACAATTATATGTTCATATCAAATTATTTTTAGGCTTCTATCTACGCGGAATATTTTTACCAATTATTAAGTACCATAAAGTACATTTACATAAAAAATATAATTATTTATTATATTATAAAAGCATAATCCAGCTTAGTAGAAATTTTGCAATGAAAATAACCATTTGTTTTTAGAAACTAACATCTAACATCTAATATCTAGATGTGTATAGACGTAAGTCAACTTTTGCGCTGAACAAATTGTTTAAAACAGTGATTATGGGCAACCCAATAACTCTAACGTATATTAAGTTGCCTATAATCGTTGTTGTATGTGTGTGTTTTTGAACTTCACTGTAAATCAGTGTTTTTAAGCGTGGCGCATGAAGTAAAATTTCGAGTTTAGAAAAGCCTAATTTGGATTGGCCGCTCCGCTTCGCTACGCGGCCAATCCAAATTCTCAGGCTTTTCTAAACTCGAAATTTTACTTCATGCTTAGTCTGGGAGTGGAAAACACTCGTTAAAAGCCTCAAAATAACCGCTTTGAAACAATGAATTCCCGTAAATTTAAAAAACGCTGTAATTATCGGGATAGGTATACTCAAAAGAAAAATGCCCAGTATGTTCCGTTTTAAACAACTTTTAAAAGTGTTTTAAATATGTTTTAAACACGTTTTAAACATGTTTTTAATCGTTAATGTTTTAAACGCCGTTTCAATGAAAAAAACACTTTTTGTTAAAAATTAACTGTTTGTTGTAAATAAAATGAAAAAAACGTTTTTTTTAACAACTCTGATGAATATACAGGGCTTTCATCAATTCCCGAACCCCACGTGACTAAATTTAAAATTGCCGCGTAAATTATTGTATTTGTACGTTGGAGGCTTTGAAAAAAGTAACCAAACGTTACTAAAGTCAAATTTGACATAAACGTTTATGCGCGGTGCATCGTTAAACCAACCTTTGAGATCTTACAAGATTCGCCCGGAATTTTCAGGTAAGCAAAAATTGTTTAATTATTCTGAAACATTGAGTTTTATTTCTATTTATTTTTTTTGTATGTTCTGTTCGTGTTTAAGAAAAAAAATTAATAAAAATTAGTTACATTTTTGAAGATGAGCCTATTTTTTAATCATTTTAAATATAATATTTTCAGTCGTCATAAAAATACGCCGGCGAATAAATATTTTTAAATCTAGGGAATTTTTGTGTGAGCCATACCACCTTGTACATTTGGTTGCCTATTATTTTTGGTCACGTGGGGTTCGGGAATTAATGAAAGCCCGGTACATAATATATACTATTAAATTCGTGATTGACTTTTATATCTGTGGCACTGGTGAATGCAATTTTGAGTTATGTATATCAGAAGTTCGTTGTGTTATTAAAAACATTCAATTTAAAGCCTCTAAGGAGTGTTTCCAATCCCAGATTAAGCATGATTGTACGTCATGCTTAATCTGGGATTTGAGTTTAATAAAGCTAGAAATATAAAATAAAAACCTCAAACAGGTCAATTTTTGTTCTTTATTGCGCACTTTCTGACGTACTTTTAAAAAATGTAACGTCAGTAATTTATTATTTATAACGTCATTGTCAATTTTTTCAAGGGAATTCTTAAAATGCATTATTTTCATTTTGAAGTGAATTATTTTGAATTAAGAATGTGTAATTTCTTGGAGTCTTTCCAAACCCATGGCTGTAGCTCTCCCTTGGCTACAGCCATGGGTTTGACCATTCAGCTACTAATTTTACAGCTTGAATTACAAATAGTTAATCGAAGAGTTTATTCTTCCCAATTTAAATTCTCCGCACCAATTAGAAAAAAGTATACATTTTCTTTTATTCCAAGTTACATGTATCGTATGTTCAATAAAATAATACCTCTAGAGTGCTATGGATATATTGTAGGTTATAATTGAGGGGTCCAATGCAATAACCAGCCAAGTCCAATTTTATAAAATGTTGAGGAGAGACAAACAAACTGTTTACATGCAAGAAACAAAAACATGATGATTTTTATGTATGCAACTAACAATCCACCAATGAATGCACTGCAAATTTAAACTAGATTGTTGCATGTTATAACACAGAATTTTAAACTTTACAAGAATATTGAATATTTAACCTATTTTCTCATAAAAATGGACTTGGCTGATTATTACATTGGACCCCTCAATTATACATTATAATTATTATGTCTGACGTTTTATATGACAATATCTCAAGAGTGTAGCCAACATAAATTTAAAAAAGATAAAATCATAGCACTCTACAGTTTCTTTTTTTTTATTGAACATATGATATTTACATACCATGTAAATAAAGTGAATATCAATACCACACAGCTGAGAGCTGCATTTAGCAGAAACAAAAACGATTAGAATACAAACACATTCGTATAGTAAACATATAAATCAAGCGTTTGCGAAAACAACAGATTACAATAATCAGCCTTCGCGGAGGAACTTTCGATAAATTGGCATTCAATATGAGCGATTGTCAGCGCATGTAAAACACGGATTTTACGGTTTGATTTCGAAAAAAAGGCGATGCGACGAGCTGTAAATTCGCCGGCAAACGCACTCCATGAATTATTTATCGACGATAATGAGGATACCTGTAAAACAACCCACGCAGGTCAGGAATACTGTGAGAACTATTCATTTTTTTTTTTTTTAAATAAAAGAGAGTTTTATGTGTTTAAAGATGTTTATGTCATCATTTGTAAAATGAAACATTTTGTATTATGAATATGAATTTGTGTTCAGTACTTATTTATTCACCGGATAAGTTCATACGCGTTTTAGGCTTCAACGCCATCATCAGTGTCAAGACCGTAGCCAGAAATACATTGGTGAGGATTAAAAATTTCGGTGTAGGTGGGGGAGGGGAGGTTATAGTAAATATTTTGTTTTTGACCTTACGGGGAAGCTTTTACATTTTTACATAGAAACATTTAACATTTTTATAATGTCGGGGGGGTTTGAAACCCCATACCCCCCCTGGCTACGAGCTTGATCAGTATAGTCCCAAACCAGTGCTTGAAGAATACTGAACATCTAAAAGCTAATGAGCATTAGATGGTGTTTACGCTTTCGAACATATGTATTTTGTATTATGTTATAAATAAAACACAAAATTCTGATGTTATATTTTAGTATATTTAAATGACGAATGGTTTGTGGAGTTAGGATTTAAAAAAATATTGCAAACTTTATATGGAAAGATGTATTTCTATTTGAAAGGCAAGATTTATTGTTAAATGTATGAAAGAAAAAGATCATATGTAGCAATTCATTACCTTAAATGTAAGGCTCCACGTTGGGCGCCAAAAAGCAAAACCTAGATTTTCGATTTGTTTCAATGTTGGATGCGAATTAATTGTCAGATTCATGTTAATTCTTAGATAAAAGAAAGAAATTAGAAGTAGCGTTAATAAAAAGCGATTCATTTACAGACCGCCAACGATTTTGAACATACAGAGTATTTGCTTCATTTTTGGTTAATTGAAGAGAAGAACTGAATATTATTTGAACTGGTAACAAACTGGATATTTCTTGTATCTTTAACCCTTCCAGCCCTGGAATTTTTTTGGTGTTCAAAAAAATGTTTTGCACACTGCATATTATTTATTACTATCTCAGATATACAGAGAGTTTTTCTTTTAAGTATGCAAATCTTAAAATACTCTATACACTGTAAATCTTCATATACTCATTGTTTTTACAAATATGACAAATTGAACTTTCAAACGAGTGTCTTCCCCTCCCAGATTAAGCATGAAGTAAAATTTCGAGTTTAGAAAAGCCTGAAAATTTGGTTTGGTCGCGTAGCGCGTAGCGCTACGCGACCAAACCAAATTTTCAGGCTTTTCTAAACTCGAAATTTTACTTCATGCGCCACGCGTATGCAACGCTGATTTAAAGTGAAGTTCAAAATATATTTAATACATTTTACAAATATTTATTTACTACTAAACACTGATGTGATGTAATTCAAAATACACGTTTATAGCATACTGCTTTAGTAAAATATTTTGAACTTCACCTAAAACCAGTGTTTTAAACGCGTGGCGCATGAAGTAAAATTTCGAGTTTAGAAAAGCCTGAAAATTTGGTTTGGTCGTGTAGCGCTACGCGCTACACGACCAAACCAAATTTTCAGGCTTTTCTAAACTCGAAATTTTACTTCATGCTTAATCTGGGAGTGGAAAACACTCGTTTAAGACTTCAAATTAAACTATTTAATTACGATTATCGAAAAAGTTAGAGCTCATGCAAAGACGTATGTATATTTAAAAGAAAAATTAAATTCTTAGTATGTTTACCAAAATTTAGTGGTGGCAAATGCCAACGTCAGGGCCGAAAGGGTTACATAGCCAATTTGGAGCAAAATCAAAAGTTCTATTCGAAATAGTAACATTTTTGAATATTCCTTGTTACATTTCTGGTTGATTGCATAGCAAAATTTGTAGCATCATTCAAACTAATTAATAATTATTTTTTATTAACGCTACAGAATCAGTAACGATTTCAAACTTCTTTGTTAGTGAATTTTGCTCTTCAATATGAAGTATTTATCAAACTGGTAACCTAGAGGTTAATCGTTACTAAATAAATTCTTGCGGATCAAATTTCTGACGGATATTTCACATTTAAAATTGACAACATTTCTGATAGACCCTGTTTACATGTATCGTACATAAATAACTGTGCCAATATTTCATTAGATTGTGTTTGGTATTTACTAGAAACTGATATTTACCGGTAATTTGAAACCGTCGAAAAGAGGGAAACCATACTTTCGAAAATTTGTAGAATCATATCGAGTTTCACGAAATCCATCATCAATATTCGGAGATAAACGGGATGCACGCCTTTTTTATTCTTTGTGCAGATATGATATCTTACAAATGATAAACTAATTCTGCTCCAGATTAAATATTAAATATTTATTATGCGATAAGTTTCCAAGAAATGTGAACAGAATTTATTTCCTAGATATTACAAAAAGTCAATCAAAGCGATGGATATTAAATTTCTAAAAATTTGGACAATCTAATCTTTTAGATTATTTAAAATCATCGGTTTAAAAAATTGTATTGCCTGAAAATTGACATTTAACAACAAATGTATTAATTTTACAATTTAATGCGTTTCTTAAGCAGTGTCGGCCAAGACCGTAGGCACCGAAATTTTCAAAATGTTAAATTTTTGTATGAAAAAGCGGCCCCGTAAAAGCAAAAACAATAATTTTACCATAAAACCGCCCCCGAAATTCTTATAAGCCCCTCCAAATTTTTTTTCTAACTTGGTGTCAGATTTACAATGTTGTCGCCTAGGGGCGATTAATGAGAGAAGTCACCGATAAAAACACTAATTTGTTTGATTTTATTGTTGAATGTATGATAGAAAAAGATCATTTGTAGCAATTCATTACCTTAAATGTTTGGCTCCACGTTGGGCGCCAAAAAGCCAAACCTAAATTATTGATTTGTTTCAATGTTGGATGCAAATTAATTGCCAGATTGATATTACTGGATTAAAGATAGAAATTTAAAGTAACATCAGTAAAAGACGATTCATTAGCAGATTGCCAACATTGTTGGTGACTTGATGAGAGCAATTGAAGTATAATTGAAATTGGCAAGAAATTGATTGTTTGTATCATTAAATACCAAATTCTATTCGAGTAAGTAACATATCTTGTTTCATTATTGGTATATTGCATAGAGAGTTTTATAGTATCAAACTTATAACGATTTTAAAGTTTTCTTCACTGTTGGTGAATTAAGAGGGGGGTGCTCAGCTGTCAATTAAGCTAAAATTGACAGCTGAGCACCCCATCGCTTGAACTTCATAGTCACTTTTCAACGTCATATAAGATGGCAGAACGTTCAAATTAAGAGGGGGCAAGTTACTTGAACTTCTTATGTCACTTCTTAACGTCATATAAGATGGCGAAACATTTAAATTGGTTATTTGGAAGCAAAACTACTTCGAATCCAGAGAGATTAACGCTTCTATGTATTGCTTTTTGTCTTTACCCGTCAAGAGTGACCATTATATAATAAAATGATGAAAATAGAATCTTTATAAAAACTTGTATTTCCATATAAATAATACATTTCTTTATGTTGGAATAGACCTCTAAACAAACAATATTTCTGCGTTGAATAAAACAGTTAAAAAAATCTGCTTCTGCCATTTTGTTACGAAAGGTTCAATGCATATCTTTGTAAAATAACATTTCTAAAATATTATCTTATAACAACTCTAAAACCGAAGTCCAAACCTACAAATTTCACATAGCATAGGGGGGTTAGCCTCTTAAATAGCAAAATATGAATTATTTTCAAGCCAGTAATAATTTTGAATATTTCTAGTTTCAGTTTTTGCGGTTTTGCGGTCAAAGTCAAAGTAACTCCTGAAATATTTTGTCTTCACTGTTGGTGGATTGTAGATCAATATTTTAAGTATTTCAAACGGCTAGCGATTTTAAAAATATCTTATTTCATTGTTGGTGGATCGATGAACAAAATTTTAAGTATCTTTCAAATTGCTAACCGGTTTGAACATTTTTGAACATTTCCCGTTTCAAAGTGGTGACGGTTTTAAATAGTTCTTGTATTAGTTTTAGTAGATTTAATAGTAAAATCTGACAACTATTTTAACACTTCATCTATTCGTGCTGGTGGATTACACAGCAACATTTTAAGTATCTTTCAATTACTTTTAATAACACACTTTTATGCACCTTTCAAACTGGTAATGATTTTGAACATTTGCTGTTTCATTTTGAATGAATGTTTTTCAAAGTAGTGACGATTTTTAACAGTTTTTTTTATTAGTTTTTATAGATTGAAGAGTAAAATTTGAAAACAACAATTTTTACACTTCATCTATTACTGCCCACCTGGATTACAAAGCAAAGTTTCAAGAATCTTTTAAACACTTTGGGTGGATTTAAGAACAATTTAGTGTATCTTTCAAATTGGTAACAATTTTGAACATTTGCAGTTTTATGTTGACTGAATATCTTTTAAAGTGGTGACGATTTTGAACAGTTCTTATATTAGTTTTTGTAAATTGAAGAGTAAAATTTGAATGCAACAATTTTAACACTTCAACTGTTACTGCTGGTGAATTATAGAACAACATTTTAAGTATCTTTTAAGCACAAAGAAACAAAATTTTAAGTATTCTTCAAATTGGTAACGATTTTGAACATTTGCTGTTTTATGTTGAATGGATGTCTTTGAGAGTGGCAGAGCAGAATTTTAAGAATCTTTTAAACACTTTGGGTGCATTCGAGAACAAAATTTTATGTATCTTTCAAATTGGTAACAATTTCGAACAATTGCTGTTTTATATTTACCATTCATTCATTAATGTCTTTCAAAGCGGTGGCGATTTCGAACAGTTCTTAGATTAGTTTTTGTAGATTAAAGAATAAAATTTAAATTCAACAATTTTAACACTTCATCTGTTACTGTTGGTGAATTACAGAAGAAAATTGTAAGTATCTTTCAAACACAAAGAAACAAAATTTTAAATATTTTTCAAATTGATAACAATTTTGAACATTTGCTGTTTCACGTAGAATTATTGTAGAACAAAGCTAGGAGCAACATTTTGTTTGGAATCTCCGTACAATTCAGTTTTTCATCCTTTATCAATAAATAAAATTATAAAAACAATCCTAACACTGTAGTAGAAAATGGACCAAGTTACAAAAAAAAAACATCTAGGAAATCAACAATTATTTCCTTGTAAGATACCCCACCCAACAAATCAATCACCAAAAAAATCCGTTCAACAAACTAATCAAAATCGTTTTTTTTGTCGTGCATATTCGAAAATCATTAAACTGATTATCGAGTAAATTATGAATGGTAACAGGTTTTCGGCTTTGGCCCGCGGGTTTCATTCACGAAATATCGTTGTAATTAGGCGGATGTTGCTCACATCTAGAAGAAGAGATGATGAAAAAAGTCATCTCGATGTCAACGCACTGCTTTTCCACGAAACCCGGCAGCTTTTCTTTTTCTCTTCATATGGCTCGATGGAAAGATGTGCCAGTCGAATAGTTTAAAAGAAAATTGCTAACTGTATATGGCGAGAAGTATTTTCATTGAAAAGAAACGATTTATTGTTGGTTGTAAGAAAGAAAAACATTACTTGTAATAGTTCACTAATTTCGCGAAGATTGACACAAATATATATTTTAGCTTATATTAAATATCACTATATTGTCTTTTAATGTCTATTGTAATGTGGCTACAATTATTTCGCCACACTGTGGCTTCTTCAGGCAAAGAAGCCACAGTGTGGCGAAACAATTGTAGCGAGATTACAATAGACATTGAAAGACAATATAGTGATATTTAATATAAGTGATTATGAACTTTCAACACTTATCAGTCTCATCGATCAATTATATTTTTTCTTTTTTGTGCCCAATGTGGGAACAAATCTAGATTTTTGCTTTTTAGCACCCAACGCGGAGACACATTTAAATGTTTGCAACTTGGCGGTTAACTCAGGGACAAATCTAGATTTATGCTTCATAGTTTAGGAGTAGTAATGAAATTGCAAATTCTATTAAACTGACAACTAATTTGCGTCCAACATTGAGGTATATTAAAAATCTCGATTTTTTGCTTTTTAGCAAAATTGCGAAGACAAATTTAGATTTTATTTATTTGTTTTAAAGTTAGAAGTCAACAGTTTAAGTAGAATTTGCAATGCTGTTAAATTTTATAAAATGTGTTTCCCTGCGTTGAGCGTCAAACAGAAAAAAATCCAGATTATTCATTTCTTGTTATTAAAGGTCCGTTGCACCAAACATGTTAAACTGGTTCAACTCTGAACTCGAGTTCAAAGTGACATAAGAACAATAGGAACTGTCATCTTGAACTAGAGTTCAGCTGAACTCATTACAACGTTTTTGGTGCAACTTTTGGTGCAATATATGGTCCTGTGTTGGGCGTCAAAGAGCAAAAAATCTAGATTTTTAATTAATTTCCATGTTGAATGTAAATTAGTCGTTTAATATAGAATTTAAAATGTCTTTACTCCTACTTTCTTGTTACTAAATTTTTGACCCGGCGTTGGGCGCTGAAAAACATAAATCTTCGTAAGCCCATAAATCTTAGATGTTCGACTTGTTATAATATTAGATGTACATTAGTTTGAATAGAGTTTGCAATTTCTTTCTTGTTGTTTTCTAATCGTAAATCCCAGGAAGTGCGTGTTTAAGATATATTGCGAGAGGCTATACGTTTTAAAAAGTGCTTGTGTTTTTTTATCACATATGGCAGACAGGATGTGAGAGGTAAGAGTAAGGCGGAAGCCCTTGTAAAAAGGTCCTGCACCCTTTCATCTCTCGATTGAAAAGTGCTCTGATTCGGATGTGCCGTTTGTCCCGAATGGGATTATACCTCCCGGGACACGTGCAACAATTCGTGAGCGCACGTGAGACGTAAAAGTGTGTCTTGTGATAGATATGCTAATTTTAAAAAGGTCGCACAATTTACGTTTCAATTTGAATTGCATTTTATATCACTTCAAAATGTTTTAATCAAAACACATAAGATATAAAAAGTGAAGCAGCGGATTTTTCATTTCTATGATTTTTTTTGTACACAATGTAAATATCTTAGATTCAAGTAGTGCTGAGTAGGATTTGAATTATTTAGGATTCGAATCCTTTTAGAGAATTCCAAATACCTCCTTTGCTTTATTGAAGTATTCGAATCATTTAGGATTTGAATCCTTTTAGAGGATTCTAAATACCTATTTTGCCTCACTGAAGTATTCAAATACCTTTTCGAATACTTCAGTTGATAAGGATTCGTGATTTGGATTCGTTACATTTTTTTAAAAGGATTCGAAATCCAGTTCGAATCCAAATGTAGGTGATTAGAATCCTTACAAAAGGATTCGACTACTTACAAAATGATTCGAATCTTTCAAACAGATTCAAATCGTAAAATAATAATTTGAATTCATTGTGAGGATTCGCATAAAGATTTGTTTTTTGTATTATTTGAATTTCATGAGTTGATTGATTGAGTTGCGTGAAGATCAAATTAATTTGATGAATAAAGCACTAATAACCTTTAGTGTTTTTAGTGTTAATCCATTGATAATGGTCACTTGTGTCCAAAATGTATGTACAAGGTAATTCAAATAAACGTGGGAAAAAAGGTTATTAGTGCTTTATTCGTCAAATTTGAATTTCATGTTAGATTAGTGTTTTATGCGCCTGGCGCATGAAGTACAATTTCGAGTTTAGAAAAGCTTAAAAATTTAAATTTGAACGCTACGCTTCGAAATGCTCGGGCTTTACTAAACTCGAAATTTTACGTCATGTTTAATCAAGGAGTAAAACCGCGCGTTAGTGTCTTCCAATTGAATACTTAGAAACACAAAAGACTGAAACTTTATTTAAATAAATATTCTTTTTATAATTGGAAGTGATTCATTACCGAATAATCAAGTTTTGTTTGATATTATTTGAAATAAAAGTGATACCTATGATTTTTGTTTGTTATTAAACGAGAGTTTCCAGTCCTTGATTAAGCGGTGCGACCAAACCAAATTTTCAGGTTTTTCTAAACTCGAAATTTTACTTCATGCGCCACTCGTATAAAACACTGATTTAACCTAGAGTTAAATCATACTTCACAGGATCATTTCTGTAGTATATCTTCAACATACTCTTCATTGACTTGATGAGTTAAAAATTAGAATAGCACGGGATCAGGTATTTAATCTGTCATCAACGATGTTTAGTGTTAATAATAAGTAATTAGATTTTAAACATTTTCGATAATAAAAACCTGAAGCGTTATTAAAAATGTTTATAGTTGCAAAAAACATAATTTTAAACGATTTGTATCCGTGATTCGAAAAACAGGATTTGAATTTTCAAGTATTCGTGATTCAAATCATATTAGGTGATTCGGATGCGTGATTCAAATCTTTTTTTTTTTAGATTTCGTCCCAACTCTGGATTCAGGAACTATTGCTTAGATCTATAAACTGCAAAAACTTTTGAGAAGTACATTTAAAATTTCTCAAAATCTCGCAAAAGTTCTTGAAACTTCCGATAGTAATAGAATCAGAGAAGTTCTACTAAAAATCTCGTAAAAGTTCTGGAATCATAGACATCTTCATTTTGTACCAAAAGAATTTGAGATATGTAAGATTTGCCAAATCCAAAACTACAGAGCGATCGTTTAAATTATGATTTAAAGTAGGCGGAATTTTCTTTGTGCGGTTGCCCAGAACGCCAATTGAATGATAGAATAAATTTGAGGTTATTGTAAAAATTGTGTTAACAGTCAGTAGTGCCAATTTAATTTAAAATTCAAAGCCTACTCTAAATCATGTTTATAACGATCGCACGGTACAATAAAAATCTATTCAAGCTTTTCATTTCAATGTGTCTTTCTGATGAAAAGATAACACATTTTTCCAAATACAAATTCAAATACAATGCTCTACTTTAATTGAGTTTAAATTAAATACATTAAATTAAATTAATGTTTGCCATAAAAGTCTTCACACGTTTCATTTCTAATATTTGCATATTATAAACTGCCAACAATATCAGTTTACGTATTATAATGACAGTAAAATGATCCTGTCGAGTTTGCGAAAGATAAATTCGCGCTATCGCAATTTCTATTTACAAAACACAGTTACGCGTTTAATTTTATTATACACATCAAATAATTTTAAACAACAAACGTTGGAACGTTGCAATAAAATTGTATAATTTTATTGCAATGTTATGCAATTTATTTATCCAACTAAAAATGATTATCAATAAATTATTTTGTTTGCATCGTCTGCATAAAGGTGAAACGCATTAATTTCCGCTTGAGTTTCAACAGTTTAAATTAATATTAAGAAAAACATATCCAATGATAAGAGCCTTGTTAGTATAACAAATAGCGAAAATCTAGATTTGTCCCCGCGTTGGGTGCCAAAAAGTTAAAATCTAGATTTGTCACAGCGCTGGTTGTTAAAAAGCAAAAATCTAGATATGTGCCAAAAAAAATCACTCAAATTGTCAAAACAAACGAGCTGCAAGAAATTACAACATTATGTTGACAGTGGTGTCATTATTGTCAAAACAGTTAAAAACTATACCAAGTTCCGCAAACTGTTTATTTTTGAAATTTCGCCCTAGCTGTCAAATCACAAGCGATTCGCTTGAAATGTCAAAAAGTGACATGCAGTGTGGCTAGTACGTTAAGTGATAAAACTTTAAGAGTTATGTTGTTTAAGTTAGTTAGATTTCGCTTTGTCAAGTTAGATTAGGTTAGATATCAATTTGTCAAATGAGGTTAGGTTAGATATCACCCTGTGGTCTAAATGTCGGCGCGTCAACTTATGTCACTACAGTTAAAATGTTGGTTAATGCTCACGTCAACTGTTATTGTAGCTGACTTATGTAAATGTAGTTCAAATATGGGCTAATGCCAGTAATGCCGATCTACATTATAGTCCGAATGCCAGCTAACGTCGACTTGTCTTGTTGTCAGCTTAAATCATATGTCGTTTTAGGATTATGTCAAATTATGTCGAAAAACGTCAAAAATTATGGAAAATATGGACAGTGACATAAAATGTATTAAAATATAAGAAGTAATCTAACCATTTATAAATTCTTCACTACATCACATTTTTTTAATGTAAAATGTGTCAAAAATGGCGTTAAATGTCGAATTATATATGTCAAAAAGAGATGACATGTCAAAAGATTAGTCGACAGTTGCATATGTTAGATATACAACTGTCAACTTAGGTTAAATAACAGTTAGTGAAATCGGGTTATAGGTTAGATTAGTCGACAGTTACATATGTTAGATATGTGAGATAGTGAAGTTGAGTTATAAATTAGATTAGTCTACAGTTGCATATGTTAGATATGCAACTGTCAACTAATCTAACCTACAACCGATCTTTACTAACTGTAATCTAACCTATCCAAACATACAAGGATTTTTTGTTTAGGTATACATTTCTCGATTTTCTTTGAAAATTTTCAGAAGTTTGTTGTTTTTCACAAACTTTCAATATGAAGCTTCTAGCGGGTGTTTCCACTCCCAGACTAAGCATGAAGTAAAATTTCGAGTTTAGAAAAGCCTGCAAAATTTGGTTTGGTCGCGTAGCGAAGCGGAGCGACCAAACCAAATTTTGCAGGCTTTTCTAAACTCGAAATTTTACTCCATGCGCCACCCGTATAAAATGCCGATTTAAGCTAAAGTTCCAAATATACTGTTTTAGCATTATTCTGAAGCTGTATATTTTGAACTTCACTTGAAATTGGTGTTTTATACCGGTGGCGCATGAAGTAAAATTTCGAGTTTAGAAAAGCTTGAAAATTTTCCGGCTTCTCTAAACTCGAAATTTTACTTCATGTTTAACCTGGGAGTTTAAATCTTTAAATTGAACTTTTTAAAAATGACGATTATCTGAAAATTTACAGCGTATGCATTTGGATACGTATACTTAAACAAAAAATTCTCCGTGTGCAACTGTCAACTAACCTAACCTATAACCCAAAACCAAACATATGCAACTGTCATCTAACCTAACCTAACATACACATTATGTCCAGAATGCTGTCACTTGACTCTCGACTGTCACTTAAAAGTCATAAAAAATGTGAGCTCATTAAAAATTTAGAAGATTTATAAGACTTATTTATTTTAATATTTACCACTTCTAGTAAGTAAGTCTCATGCATTTTTCCAAATTTTCACAAACTCGCATTTTTCATGATTTTTGACATAATTCACATTTTGGTTATTTCTTAGTTTAACTCAAAAGTTTGATAACTAACTGAACCACAATACAATGTATCATCTAACCTAACATCACAACTTGTCACATAACCCAACTACACTAAATTGTGAACCTAACCTTACTTAACCTAGCTTTATAACTTGTCATCTAACCCAACTACACTAAATTGTAAAGTTGGTTAGGTAAATTTCACAATTAGATGACAAATCTAAATCTAAAGTTGTACTAGAAGACCTAACTTATGATTTGTCATCTGACCTAACCTAGATTCATAGTTTGTCATCTATCCGAATTTGATTGTTTTATATGCATTTATCTTTAATATACTGAGCGAAAATGAGAAATGAACTAATTTTTATATCCCTTAGTCACTAAATGTACTCAGTACTTTGTACTAATATAAGTACTTAAGTACTCATGGTTACGTACTTATACTTGGTACTCGAGTGCAATTTGAGTAGAGTACTTGCACTCAATACTCGAGTTCATTTTATATGTACTCGGAATATCTCTGATTGCAATATCAACAAAGAAACAATAAATAATTCTAACTGCGGTTCAGAGACGAACTAGATTGATTTTTTTAAGAACCTGTCCCGTAAAAGCAAAAATAAGTAACTTTTCTCTACGCAATGAAATTACCAATCAACCAATCAACCAGACTGAGTAACCGTCAACTTACACCAGTATACCTAAAACCCGATGCAAATTCCCCCGCGAAACAAAGAGACCAAAAAGCCGTTCTGGTCTCAATTAAAATCCCTGAACAGGATCGCCATTCACGGTGATTTTTTTCTTCTTCTTCTACGGGGTCCGAGGAGGTGAACGCGCTCGTACGGGTGTAAAGGTGTATCCAATTAGCGACGAGGAATTAAAAAATCGCCGGCGATCGCTTAATGAATTCCTCGAGAAGGCAGGAGAGAAGGAAAACCAGCAACATGTGTAAACGCAGAGGTTGACCGAGTGGACTCGGGGCCGGATGCGAGGTGTGCCTGAGGTAATGCTTCGGATCGCCTTTTTTTGCCTTCCTCATCCTCTGAGATCAGCGACTCGCTAATCCAGTTTAGCGGAGGACACGATATGATTTTAATATCTTCAAGAAGTTGGATGTACAGAATATTTTAGGTTGTCAGTAATAACCTTTCAAAAATTTAGCAATGTTTACGATATTTCTTCTTGATAAAGATGTTTTCTGAAATATAAACTTTCTTCTCTAATTGAACATTGTCCTACTTAAACAGCATATCAAGAAACTAATAAAAGTTTATGTTTTGCCCGTTTCCAAAAACCAAGAACAACTCTTTCTGGAAATGCTAGGACTACAAATTCAGTTGAAACTACGTAAGCAGCCTTTGATTAAGGGTTCTTCCAAAAAGACAAATTACACCTAGGTTCTATGTTGTAAAACTACAGTGTTTTTTTTTTCAAAAAAGGCCAAGAATACCTTTGAAGTAAACTATTTGAAAAGTTTTCAAGTCTTCTCAATCGCTCCAAAGTCTTCTCAATTGTTTACCTCCAAAGTCTTCTCAATCGTTTACCTCCAAAGTCGAATCAATTGTTTACCTAAAAAGTCTTCTTATTTGTTTACCGCCAAAGTCTTCTTAATTGTTTACCTTCAAAGTCTTTTAAATTGTTTACCTTAGAACTCTTCTCAATCATTTACCTTTAAAGTATTTTTAATTGTTTACTTTCAAAGTCTTCTCAATTGTTTACCTCAAAAGTCTTCTCATTCGTTTACCTCCAAAGTATTTTCAATTGATTACCTCTAAAGTAGTCTCAATCGTCCACCCAATACATCAACGTCTTCTCGAATACTTACCTTTAAAGTCTTCTCAATAAATAAAAAATGTTCTATTATATTATATTTTACTCAAAATGGTCCAGAAAGTATTACGTGCCTCGATAAACTTGTTTAATAATTTTTATTGCATCGATGCATTTCTCATTAATTCTTACAAAGACTATATAACAATAAACATAACTGTACATACACATATTATGTACAGAAAGTACATAATGTGAGCGCAATTAAGCAAAAACTGGGACACGTTCGCGCTTAAATTAATTACTCCAATTCTATCGTTTCATAACACGCCAATAAACCGTTTTATCTATCGCACAATTTCCATTCTTCGGTGTTGCTGTTATGTTCAGGTGTGACGGAAAACTCAGGAAGCGTTTATTATAGCGCCTCTCGAAACGGCCTAAAAGGAAATTGCCACAACGGATTTCTGACATTAATCATTATTTTGTATTAAATGCTCGTGTTTGCGTAATCTGCTAGAAATGTAATTGTTTTTCTATCAAATTCAGTTGCTAAATTATTATAGTGAAATTAGTGGAAGTCCCTTAAAATATTCTTCGTAAATACCTAATTATTCACCATTTTTATAAATATTATAGTTTGACAATGACAGATGTAATTATTTTTATGAATTTGACGTTTTACCTTTTATGGTCAATCGTTTATTAATGAAACACAGTTGGGTTTATTAATAAACGATTATGGTGGCCGTTAACGGAAAATATTTTGATGGCTATTAAAATGAGCATTTGATACTTAGCCTGCTAATAATTGGTTTAAAATACAGCAATACTTATATTTGATTGCTTGCATCTTTTTGTCTGTGCTTAATTATTTTTGATAAAAATTCTTTCGTGTGTAATTTATTTAATTCCCTTTGATGTGAGAAAATGTGCTGTATATGGCGGTGACGAATACCAGGCCGGCCATTGTATACCGTTATTGAGATTCAATTTGGAATATTTTATGAAGCACAATTACATCACAATAGACTGCACATGATATGGTCTGGCTTGACCCGTCTGCACACAGCTGTGGACACAGTCACATTCCCATCTAAATTACCAATAAATAAAATCACACAAAGATAGCCACATAATTAAGAACAACACACGATCATATTATAACATGATACTGTCATAAAATGAAAATAAACAACATTACACAATACATTTTTATTCATATGCATGAACATGAACTTCTTATTAAGTATTCATATCCCGATGTAAAGGGGGTCCCAAAATTAACGCAAGATTTGAATTTACCGCCAGTTGTGCAGTTAATTGTTGGCAACCCTGAAAAAAAACAATTTAACAGCTGAGAGTTTGGGGTTAGTAAAAATGGAGCTTAACACGATACAACGTGTTTTCATTATTGCACAATATCTCAAAAATAATGAAAGTTTAGCGGCAACAGTTTGAAAATTGCATACAAAATATGTTCAGAATAGTGTTTTAACTTTGTCAACTGTGAAGAGATTAATAATTAATTGAAAATTATTGAAAAATTCGGGGAGACTGGATCAGTTTGAGACGCTAAACACACTGGTCGTCCAAAAACAAGCCGATCAAATGTCAATATCGAAGCAATGCGTGAGAGTGTTGGTGAAAATCCCAGAACATCAATTCGGCCTCGTGGATAAAAATTGCAAATTTCAAGAAGCTCTCTACAGCGTATACTCAAAAGATCTGTGTCTCCATGCTTACAAAATTCAATTAACACAACAACTAAAGCCTAATGACTATGACCAGCGAAGAGAGTTCGTTGAATGGATTATTGAACATCAACAAGTGGATGCTGGTTTTTCGAGCAAAATCATCCTAAGCGATGACGCACATTTTCACCTTGATGGCTTTGTTAATCGCCAAAATTGTTCGAAGAACCTACATATGATTGTCGAAAAACAAATGCATTCACAACGTGCCACTGTTTGGTGAGGATTTTGGGCTGGAGGCAACATTGGACCATACTTTTTTGAAAATGAGGCTGGTCAAGCAGTGACTGTTGCTGATGTTCGATATCGCAACATGATAACACAGTTCCTTCCGCTAAAATTGGATGATATTGATGTGGCCAATATGTGGTTTGAACAAGACGGCAGCACATGCCATATAGCCCGTGAAACAATTCAATTACTGCATGAGACATTTCCTGGTCGTGTACTCTCTCGTTTCGGTCATTAGAATTGGACCCTAGATCGTGTGATTTAACACGATTAGATTTCTTTTTATGGAGTTATTTGAAGTCAAAGGTCTATGTCAAGCCCACAACCATCCGTGCGTTACAGGAGAAAATTAAACGCTGCATCAACGAAATTTAGCCACATTTATGCAGAAACATCAGAAACAACAGTTGGGAATTTACTACCAGCTGTTGGGAAATTTACTGATAACCGGACTGTTAATCGTGAACTTGTTTGAGATTTTTGCAATCGTAGAAACTAGACCGATTGGTGTTGGCGATTGTTGTTTGCAGGTTAAAGTTTTCAAAATAGCCAGAGTGCCGTTCATTAGATACCAACATACATCACAAAAATCCAAACTTGTTGAATGTTGGCTCAATGGTCATGGAAAATTTCGACAAAAGAGTGCGTATGTGCCAGCAAAGCAAATGTTTAGTACTTCCCAAAAAATCTTTCGCTTTCAAATTTCGAGCAATTTGCTTCGGGATATGTTAGTATAATTAAAAGAAAATTGCTCCAGGCGCTTGAATTTTAGAAAATTACAAATAACATTTGTAAAATTTATGAGATCATACTGAAAAATATTACAAGAATAATATTTTTCGTTTATTATATCATATCATCAAGATAAGAATACTTAAAAGAAAAAATCCCTGTTAAATTTTATATACTGATATCTAGGAGGGGGATACATGCTCAGCTTCCTCTGAATAAAACTTCAGGAGCCGCTACAGGTCAATAGTTTGAGAAGATTTATTAGTTTTGCTTTACTTAAGTCAATGTTTCTTTAACTGCAATCCAGATTCATTTTACTACAAAAATCTGTTTTTTTTTTCTTCTTTGAAGATCCTATGTAAATCTTGTGGTTGCCAATCTGTTTACATCCTCCTGTAGCTGCGCATAAACACGAAATCTATCTAGATGGAAGAAAGTGGAGAGGCACATTCGAGTTCACAGAAGCGTGAATCTCTTTCGTTGCGGTTCTTTACACTGCGGTTATCCGCAAACCCGAGAATGTTGTTTGTGAAAAAAGTGACCGTTTCATTGTGTGTGTGAAACGTATGTGGAGGAGGTGTGCCCCCCTGCGAAATCCGCGAGGACTCTAGAAGTACACACACACCTGTTCGCGTCGAGTTATTGGCTCATCTCCAGAGAGACCTTCAACAGAATTCACGAAGGTTAACACCTTTAACTTTAATTTAATTTCATTCATCAAGATCATGTTTATTGAAGAAAGTCAAGGAGTTACAAAAGATTGACAGCAGTTTTTCAACATTTGACATTGTTCTTCAGTCAAGTGTTTTGTTGCCCTAATTTTATTACTTACATAATCAACTATATTTGTCAGATAATATTTACAATTTACGTTAATCCTTTTGGCCCTGACGGTGTCATTTGCCACCACTAAAATTTGGTAAATATACTGGGAATTTTTCTTTTAAATATACATACATCTATGCATGAGCTGTAACTTTTCCGATAATCGTTTGTTTTTTTTAAATAGTTTTATTTAAAGTCTAAAACGAGTGTTTTCCCTCCTAGATTAAGCATGAAGTAAAATTTCGAGTTTAGAAAAGCCTGAAAATTTGGATTTGCCGGGGCGCGCGAGCGAAGCGAGTCGCGCCCCGGGAAATCCAAATTTTCAGGCTTTTCTAAACTCGAAATTTTACTTCATGCGCCACGCGTACAAAGCACTGAATAAATTGAAGTTCAAAATATACTACTAACTTTGATCTCACAATAATAAATATTGCAACCGTAATATTTGTTTAAACAATAAAATGATTATTTTGTGTACCTAACAACATCTTCAAAAATTCAAAGCAATTTGCTTTCGGAACCAAATTTTCAGGCTTTTCTAAACTCGAAATTCTACTTCATGCGCCACGCGTATAAAACACTGAATTTAGTATTACGCTAAAAAAAGTGTATTTTGAACATCACATCACATCAGTGTTTAGTACGCATGGCGCATGAAGTAAAATTTCGAGTTTAGAAAAGCCTGCAACATCGCGCTACGCGACTAAACCAAATTTTCAGGCTTTTCTAAACTCGAAATGTTACTTCGTGCATAATCTGGGAGTGGAAAATACTCGTTTGAACGTTCAATTTGAAATATTTGAAAAAAACAACAAAATCTGAAGATTTACAGCGTATATGTATATTGAGGTATGTATACTTAAAAGAAAAACTCTCTGTATATCTGAGATAGTAATAAATGATATGCAGTGTACAAAACATTTTTCTAGGCACCAAAAAAATTCCAGGGCTGAAAGGGTTAATTATAATAAATGTTGTTGTTTGCCAAATGGGCCTATCGACCTACAGTCTTCTGACCCTTGCGTTTTGCTTCATTTTGTTCCCCGAATAGCAGACATAGATCTTAGGTAAAACCATCCTGAATTAAGAAGAATTATTTAGACCCAGTTGCACCAAAAACGGTGAACTCAAGTTCAAGCCAAACTGGAGTTCAAGTTGACAGTTTCTATTGTTCTAATGTGGCTTTAAGCTCGAGTTCAGAGTTGAACCAATTCAACTTGTTTGGTGCAACTGCCCCTAAGACTAACTAAAAGATCACTAATTTTCTTATTTGTCTATCGAAATTTTATCCAGGCAACAAATGTAGGTATAAGAAATGATATCAAATTTCTAGGAAGTGAATATTTGTCCGCCGGATTTATTGCCCTTGTTTTATTGTTAGCAATTTTTCCGCCCTCTTATCTTGGCGCCAGTCGAGCTTCAATTGCACCAAACGGAAGTGGTCGTAAAATTTTTCTCCGGTTAAAAACGTCAATAAATTTGAAGAGTACGGCCATAAAACCATTACAACTTGTTTCCTGATAAAGCTGCTTGCTTTTAAGAAGATTTATTACTTTCTTTCAAGAAGAAATATTTATCTCAACACCAGTGAATAAATCATCCTGCTCTTTAATTAACTAGAATAACTTAAAATAACAGGACCTGATTAAAACATACACATATTTTTTTGCCACCACAAAAGAGCGGGTCTTGTACTCACTTCAAAACAAACACAACACATAATTTAAATAGATTTATTGGTTTCCTAAATGATTCCTGAAAAAAACTACAAAAATATATTTATTGATTTCTTAATTGGTCGAAGAAAAACATCAATTTAATTAAAACACTTAACTTTGTTTTACCACTTTTACAACATCTTTTAAATCTTTTAAAATGATTCGAATCCTGATTGATTTTTATGTGCAGAAATAGTCGCAATTATTTAACGAAACACCAACAATTAAAACCGGTTTCAATCGATAAATCCATTCGCTTATCACCAAACGCGCAACATCGAAGTCAAATTTCGAGTTTAGAAAAGCCTGAAAATTTTACTTCATGCTTAGTCTGGGAGTGGAATACACTCGTTTAAAGCATCTAATTGAACTCTTTTCAAAAAATATCTGTAGATTTATAGCATATACTTAGGATATGCATACTTAAAAGAAAAACATATATTGTATACGCTGTAAATATTCAAACATTCGTCGATTTTATAAAAGCGTTTAATTTAAAGTTTCGAACGAGTGTTTACCATTCCCAGATTAAGCATGAAGTAAAATTTCGAGTTTAGAAAAGCCTGAAAATTTGGTTTGGTCGCTCCGCGAAGCGGACCGGCCAAACCAAATTTGCAGGCTTTTCTAAACTCGAAATTTTACTTCATGCGCCACGCGTATAAAACTGAAATATTGTGAAGTTAGAAACACACCTGAACATATTTTTTTTAATGAGTAATAATTAAAATAACAAAATATTAACATTTTTCTTTACACATTCTTAAGCCATTCTCAAATAATACAATGTACTAAATTAATTTATTTAGTAAAACTGGTATTTTATTTCAAATCTTGTAAAAACATTTACATATTTTTGCTGATATCTGCTGCATGATTTCTTGGAGTCTAGGGGGTAGCTCGGGCACCCCCTCTTGGCTTCGCCCATAGCCAATTTTTTTAAAATTATTGTTGAATTTGAAAAATAAATAGTTTTAGAAAAGCCATAGAGCCTTTGATACGGAAAATCACTTGAGCACTAAAAAATACATTCGTTTTTCTTTGTCTGTTTTGTACTTACAGAACGAATAAACATCAATACTTTTCACCCTCATCATTCGGTGTCATCTGTTTGCACTTTTTTTTCGACCATTTAGGAAATACATAAATCTGTTTTTTTAAAGACAATTTAACATAAAGAAAAATTGAGTTTGTCAATAGTTTGCAGAATATTTACAAAATATAAAAATGAATTAAAATGAATATCGACTTTCTGCAAAAATTTAGTCTCATTGAGACAAGTCCCCAAACATTCATCGAAAGAACTACTTTTCGAGCTAATAATGCAACATCAGGTCAAACTATTCTCTCACCAAACTAAATAAACCAACAGGACATTGAAATAAATTGAAAAAATTACATTACAATAAATCTGTTTCCAACTTTTTGTAAAGTTTATTATTTAGTATTTTCAATATTTAATACTTATTTAAATATTAAGTAGGTTCTTTTATTCTGGGTGAGGTTAAAATAACTTGATGTTTTTATTTAACGAATATCAACTCTATTTTCTTAACTGAGAAACTTGTGAATATTACCATATAATATATTTACAAACTTTAACTAGCTTGCTTAACGAAGTTTATTGAATTTAATCGGAGTAAGTAATATTTTTACTATCTTGCGTTCGAGAGTCAAATCAGAAGTGCCCGAAATAAAATCTAATAGTAATGAATAATGGTTCTTCGTTAAGCAAACAATGCGTAAGAAGGAGCACGCATAGGCCGGGGTGAACTTTATCATCTTTAGCGGAATTTTCCCATTAAGTACAAATTCTAATTAACTATTTATTCTTCCCAGGCTTATCTGTGCTCTAGCATTAGCAAATGCATTCTGATAATAACATTTAGCAATGAATAATATTTAAGTAAAAATAAACAACAAACATCAATAAGTGAAACAAACATAAATAACTTTAAATATGATTATCAAAAATGCACGATACTAAAGTATTAAATTATATAAATGAAATAAATATACAGATGGGCACATTACATTTTTTTTACTATTTAGAATACCTATAAATCTATTTAAATGATGTGTAAAATATTTGTTTTGAAGTAAATACACGACCTGATATCGGGGTGCCAAAATTGTGTGGATGTGGGGTCTCAAAATAACTGTAGATGCCTATTTTCTTTCAAAGACAAGTTGTAAATTAAATTCTATGAATTAAATCATTATTTTGTATACTAATTATAATCAATTTATAACTTTCTTTCTTTGTAAGTTATCTAACGAAGAGATTAGACATGAAAATAAATGTCAAATGGGAGAATAACTTGTAATCCTCTGGCGATGAGCGTGGAATTCTTCCTCCATCCGAGGCTACGCAATGTATCAAAGCTCTCTCGGATAATAACACTTATTATCCGTCTTGATGTGGGGACATACACGCGGTAATTATTTTATCGTTAACATGGAATCGTGTCCATCTTGAATCATTAGATGAGAAGACGAGATCTTGTGTTTCTTAAGGTCGATGATATTCTATACTGGACATTAATTTAATACTATTTGTATTGGGACATACAAGTTTTGAATTGTAGTTCAAAATCAAATTTTCAACTGTAGTAAAGTTATTTTTGACTGCAGTTTAAAGTTGAACTTAGTTTTAAGCAATTATGCAAGAGACAAGGCCGTAGCCAGGGGGTGGGGGATATGGGGGGTTCAACCTCCCCCCCCCCGAAATTTTCAAAAAGTTAAATTTACTTATGTAAAAGCTGCCCCGTGACTTCAAAAAGAAAATTTTTACTATTTAAGCCCCCCTCCCCCGACATTTTTATACCCCCCCCTGATTTTTTTTTCTGGCTACGGCCTTGGCAAGAGACATTTTGAATATTCAAAAGTTTGGTTTTCATTTCAGTGCAAAAGTTGAGTTCGAGAAACAGGAGATTTTTATATTTATAATATGATTTAATTTAATAAATTATTTAAATATTTATCTATCCATTATACTGTTATGCAACTATTACCAGTTACCTGAAAATCGGCCCTGACACCATTCCTGCTGATTCTTATGTAAAATGACCTCCTGAATCCGAATATGACCCCCGTTTTCCCCCATCACCCACCGTTTTCGGGGGAGGCCCCCCACCTATTTTTATCACTTTTCGATAATTTGGAGGGATGAAAAGGATTATTTTAGCCTTTACGTTTCTTCTGAGGGGCTAGAGAGGTGAACAGTTCCAAAACATGAACATTTGTAGCATGGAGGTAGATTTGGGGGGGAGATTTGCCCCCTTAAATTGTAAAAAACTCCTTAAAAATGATCGATTTTTCCGTTTTTTTCGCAGTTTTTTCACTTATTTTCTACATATTCCAGCTTCCATCTCCCCTCATCCTCTCCCAAACAATAAAAATATATAGCAACAATATATAGCAACAATAATAATAATATATAGCAACAATAATAAAAATATATAGCAACAGTTCGGAAGATTCACTGTACCACGCTGGCGCTCTCAATACCTCGCGCGCACAGGTTTGCCCAGGAATTTTCGGATGAACACGAGGAACGGTTTCATCAAGACATCTCTAAGTTCGAGAGGAGATTTTCGGGGAAGTGGAATGCGAGCATGTTAGCAGAGTACTGCTGGTTTTTGATACGAGAAACTTCTACCTCAGGGTACAAAAGGAAAGCAAGCACCAAATGAAGGTACTTATATTAGTTATTTATTTTTCTTTACATTTATTATTTTACATTTATTATTTTACATTTTATTTATTATTCTTTACAGCTAAAATAATCCTTTTCACCCCTCCAATGGATGGGGGAAACGGGGGGAGTATTGAGAGCGCCAGCGTGGTACAGTGAATCTTCCGAACTGTTGCTATATATTTTTATTATTGTTGCTATATATTTTTATTATTATTGCTATATATTGTTGTTATATATTTTTATTATTTGGGGGTGGATGAGGGGGAATGGAAGCTGGAATATGTAGAAAATAAGTGAAAAAACTGCGAAAAAAAGGGAAAAAAATGATCATTTTTAATGATTTTTTTACAATTTAAGGGGGCAAATCCCCCCAAATCTACCTCCTTGCTACAAATGTTCATGTTTTGGAACTGTTCACCTCTCTAGCCCCTCAGAAGAAATGTAAAGGCTAAAATAATCCTTGTCATCCCTCCAAATTATCGAAAAGTGATAAAAATAGGTGGGGGGCCTCCCCCGAAAACGGTGGGTAATGGGGGAAAACGGAGGTCATATTCGGATTCAGGCGGTCATTTTACATAAGAATCAGCAGGAATGGTGTCAGTGCTCGAAAAAAAATATTTTTTTGCAGACCAGTGAGATCAGTGTTAAATTTTTATTGTTTCTAAGCTACGTGTTTTCTTACAGTTGTTGAAAATCTCCTGTTTCTCGAGACTCAACTTTTGCACTAAATTAAAAATCAAACTCTTGAATTTTCAAAAATGAACTACGGTTCAAATGTTTGTGCTAATGACTCTTGGTTAAACATACAGGGTGTTTCACCTAAAACTCCCCAAATTAATTAACAAGAAACTAAAGATATTATTAAAGTTCTGTTTGTTGTAATCAGTAGATATTATTCAAGGCTTCAAATTAAGATAGAATTGGTATCACTTTTAAACGAGTTTCTCATCTTTCACGTGGTGAAACATATTTAACTATGATTTGAAAAAGAAACCACTTGGTTAAATTTCACTAATATCACTTATAATTACGATTTAGCTGTTAGAGGCGTAAGAAAATTATCAGAACTTTGTAAGTGAGTTTTTCCAAAAGAATGGAATATGTTAAGACATTTTTATCCTTTGCATGTTTTAAATTGCATTGGCCGTTTTTAAGTTATAACTCATTTTTATATTATCAAGAACTTTTAATACACAAATTTAAAGTTGTACAACTTCTTAAAATTTGCTTATCTAACAATAAAAATAATTAAAATACATTGAAAATTACATAACAATAATAATACCAATAATATAACTTAATTATAGCCGACAGTTCTTATAAAAATTGACACACATATCAAAAATGGTCAATATTTTCAAGATATAGCCTTGAATAACATTTATTGATTAGAACAAATAAAATTTTAATAACATTTTTAGTTTCTTGTTAATTACTCTAGGGAGTTTTAGATGAAACACCCTGTATATGATATATTTACGGAAGATATAGAGAATATTTCATTTATGACAGATCTTTCACTATCATAAAGAAAAGTGTGAGGACCTTGATTGTAAATTAAAATTAATTCAGTTAAAAAAAATGGTTCACTTTTGCCATAATTTAAACAATTGATAATTGACATACTAAATTTATTTCACTCCTAACAGTTGGTTTCTCTTGAAGTTAGTGATTTATACGCGTGGCGCATGAAGTAAAATTTCGAGTTTAGAAAAGCCTGAAAATTTGGATTTGCAGGGGCGCGACTCGCTTCGCTCGCGCGCCCCCGCAAATCCAAATTTTCAGGCTTTTCTAAACTCGAAATTTTACTTCATGCTTAGTCTGGGAGTGGAATCCCTCGTTAGACGATCAATCAGAATACCACTTTATACCACTTATTTTGTAGTAAAAGCTATGACAAAATAAATAGAATTGATGTTTTTTTTATTTTGTTATTAAAAAAAACCAACACAAATTCGTGTGCATTATTTGTGTTCTATGAATCATGATAGAAGTTGAAGAGAATGAACAAACCTTGTTTTATTGCAGGAAATTGCTAAAGCTTAAACTATACCAAAATTATGTAAAATAATGCTTAATAAATAAACTACTAAGGAAACAATTTTAATAATTATATCACAAAGATTAATAAATTTAACAATTTTAATTGTAACGTTTGAAAAAATTGAATCAAACAATTTTTGACAAAATAGAAAAAGTTCAAAATTATTAGAAATTATTTAATGAATGGACTTTATTTAATTAAAAAATTGACTAATATAACAAATATATATCACAAATAAAACACGTTTAGTTAAAAATGAGAAGTTGGCGTTGTTGAAACCATAGTCACTATAGTCACGGTCTCAGATATACAAACATAATGATGTTAAAGTCTCCATCGGTAAAGAATATAAATGGTGTTTCACCTAAAACTCCCCAGACTAATTAACAAGAAACTATTTTTTTAATTAAAATAAACTTTCTTTTCGAATCTGCTAAAAACTTTGTTTCAACAATTGGATAAATAAATGTTAACCAGAATTAAGTTATATTCTCGTTAATATTAGCGTTTTATAATTTTTAATGTGTTTTAAGTTATGTATGCTAATTTTGAGAACTTGTACTATCTAAAATACGTGTATTAAAATTTCTTGAAAATATAAACATTCTTTGATTAAAAAACACTTAGAACCTTTCTTCAATACTTTATTTTGTAACCAAATGTACATTTCGGACACGAAGTGTCTATTATTACAAAATAAAGTATTGAAGAAAGGTTCTAAGTGTTTTTTAATCAAAGTATAATTATCTTCAAGTAACTCAATCAATCCAAATATAAACATTGGTTATAACTTAAAAATAGCTAATGCAATTTAAAATATGCATACGATAAACATGTCTAAAAATATTCCATTCTTTTAGAAATGGTCACTTCTAAAGTTTTGATCATCGAATCACATTTTCTCACGCCTCTGACAGCAAAACTGTAATTATGAGTTATACCAATTCCATTTTGATTTGAAGCCTTGAATAACATCTATTGATTAAAACAAACAAACCCTCAATAACATTTTTAGTATCTTGTTAATTACTCTGGGGAGTTTTAGATGAAAAACCCTATATACCATGCGATCATTTAAATTATGATTTAGAGTAGGCGGCATTTTTGTTGTGTGGTTGCCCAGAATGCTAATTGAATGATAGAATAAATTTGAGGTTATGGTAAATATGTGTTAATGGACAGTAGTGCCAATCTAATTTAAAATTTAAAACCTACTCTAAATCATGTTTTAAATGATCGCACGGTACTAAAAAAGTTTTGTTAATGAAATAATTCAATTAAATATTAGGACTTTTGAAGTCCAGCTATATTAACAAATATTAAATGAGTGAACCCCCAAAGTTTAAAATTTACAATTGTACTGTAATTTATCTCTAAACTGCAGATCAATCACGATTTTTTTATAATTTAATATAAATGAAAACTGATTTTAAAATTGTATTCATTTACGGAAAAAAATGCATTTGCAGTCTACAAATTAAGTCAAGTTCAAGCAACTAAGGGCATTGAACTGTGGGCTGTACTTTATTACAACTTTACTATATTTCAATTTAATGATTAAAAAATAATCTAGAGTTCTAATACTAACGCAACTCCTAGTTATTAAAAAATAGTCAATAGTTTTAGATATTTGAGATTTTTTCTCTCTAAATGATTCATGTGCATGTTTCGGAGAGAACATTGAATACTGGCGTTAATTGACCTTTCGCCTTGGTCATACAGCCCTTGTGACCTCATTCTGTAATCCTCGATGCGCTTCATATGTCAACAATTAGCGGGTGTAATCCAGAGAGTAATTTTTATTTATTTTTATACACGTAGTTCTTCAAAGCAAATATCTTTAATATTGGAGGTAAACGGAGGTTAAATTCCCTTTACGATCAATTTTCTACAGCGGTTTGACCTGAAAACTTCATGTAGTTCTTCAAAGCAAATATCTTCAATATTTCAGATAAACAAAGGGAAAAATTTGCTTTGTGATCAAATTGCTACAGCGGTTTGACCTGAAAACTTCAAACTTCAACCCGAATTACCATACAATGCACATGTCGACCGTTCCCCCCTTTCTCGTCCATAAATATTTACACGTATCTGTTGCTCGTTGCTGGTATTATGTTTCGTGATCCACAAGTGTGTATTCATGTAATATTCCCTTTCTACAATTCATACGCTCGCCAGTAATTACAGTTAATTGCCCCATATCGGCCGCACCATCTTTTAAACCTCTTAAACATCCAGAGAGCGAAAAAAAAAGAAAATAACAAACGCAGTGTTTTAAACGCTTAGAGAAATGAAGAGAGAAAATGACTTCACTAGTAAAGCCAATTATTGTCAGTTAATAAAAAAGTTGGAAACTAAGAAAAAAGATACAAAGTAATGTTGCATTATTCAACACACTCGTAAATAAGCCAAAGTGTAATTCCAGTAATTTCGTTAATAAATAGGTCTGTGCTCATTCAAGGCCGTAGCTAGGTGGTGGGATATGGGGGTTAAACCCCCCCCCGGAATTTTAAAAATGTTAATTTTTTGTATGTAAAAGCGGCATTCAAAGAGCAAAAATAATATTTTACCAAGAAAACTCCCCCCCCCCCACAGTTTTTTCTAGCTATGGCCTTGTGCTCATGTGTCCCATTTTTGTCTCATATATTTTAGATCTTATGTTAGTATTAGTTAACTAATAAGTAACTTTCTGTATTGACAAGTGTAAAGCTTTCTGTTGATAACACAATAAAAAAAGATATATATTATTATCAGACAGTACAACAAATTAGAGCTGTTCCGAGCACAAGTAAAATGTACTCGAGTATTGAGTACAAGTACTCCATGCAAATTGTACTCGAGTACTAAGTACAGGTACGTAATCAGGAGTACTTAAGTACATTTATGAGTACAAAGTACTAAGTATAATAAATGAAAATACGAAAAACTATAATTCAACAATGTTTTTATTTTATATATCACTTCACTTTAAATCAATGTTTTATACGCGTGGCGCATGAAGTAAAATTTCGAGTTTAGAAAAGCCCCGTGAAAATTTGTCTCGGGTCGCTGCGCGACCCTCGACAAATTTTCTACGCGGGGCTTTTCTAAACTCGAAATTTTACTTCATGCTTAGTCTGGGAGTGGAAAACACTGGTTAATCAATTGTTTAATTTTTTGATTATCTAACGCAGAAAACTAAAATATTTGGACAAACATAAACACACATACACAAAATTAAATGTTGATATTTTTGGTAGAGTTGCATTCAGAGATTCACCAAAAATTTAATAAATGCGGATTTTATTTATAATTACGAATATTCTATTTATATATATATATATATATATATATATATATATATAAACATCTTTATTGTGCACTAAAAAAATTACAGTTTGTTTATTTTTACACTATATTTTATTTTTTGGATCCTTGGCTATCGACCATCGGTCATTCAGCCTGAGTTGTACTTGTCCTTGTCTTGTCAGTTAGTTATGACTCATGTGAGATGAAATGAATTGATAAATGGTGGTTTCTGGGTTGTTGAATTTGGGAGAAATATTGGGGTTTCGAACTAAACAGAGGTGATTAAGGATGTCATGGATGTGTGGGTTAGATGCGAATTTTTGGGATAGTTGGGTAAGTCGTTGTTGGATAGGGACTATTTCTGTTTTTTCATACAATAAGGTATTGGAGGGGTTGTGGAGTGGGTTATTGGGGTGTCGGAGTTTTGTGAGGATTCTAAGGGCTGATCGTTCTGCGACTTCGATATTATTTAATGTTGAGGGACGAGGGTTAAGAAAGAGGATTGAAGCATATTCTAATAGGGGGCGGCAGATAATTTTATAGATGTGGACAGCTGTTTTTGTCGTGATCCCTTTATTTTGGAAGGTTAACGATCTGAAATGCCGCGCCCTATTTTGAATTTTTGTTTTCATGGTTTGGGAATGGAGTTTGAAGGATAGTTTGGGGTCGAAAGTGATGCCAAGGTATTTACACGCAGGGGATGGGCTAATTACGGTGTTTGATATGGTTATGCTAAATGGGGAATTGAGCGGTCTGTGGAAGGGAATGAATAGATAGGATTTATTGGGATTAATGGATATTCTCCATTTGGCAAACCAAAGAGATAACGAATCTATTAGCCCTTGGAGAGTAGAGAGAGCTTTAGGAAGGGTGGGTTGGTGAGTTATAATGGCAGTGTCATCGGCAAAGAGCAGAAAATATGCTGAGGGATTAAGGTACTGTCGGTTGGGGTTGTATATGTCATGAACATAGACATTGTATAGGAGCGGAGATAATGGAGAGTCTTGGGGAACACCTTGTTGAGGAATAAAGGGCCGGGAGATGGTATTTTGGACGCGGACATTAAGGAGTCGATTGTTTAGGAAGTTATCAATGAGATAAATTAGGTGTAATGGGATATTGAGGGAGTTGCACTTAAACAGCAAACCTCGATGCCAGACTGAGTCAAAGGCCTTTTTTATATCTAGTCTATTTATAAATAATCATATTTTATTATTCAATTCAGAAAAACGAGAATATTCTGGGAAATGTCAAAGTTTCGCAAAATGAAGCATAATATTGTATGAAAATATTTTTTTTCCTATAAGAACAAGAATTAATTGAATTTTAAAATGAACTATTTTTGTTTATATTTATAATACAGAAAACAAAAATATCAATATTCCAAAATCAAAATATAATATTGTATAATATGGAAATATCGATTTTCTTACAAGACTCCAATATAAAAATTAATTTAAAAATGATCTACATTTAAAATCAATTTTAAATCCTCATCTTAGTGTAGAAATTAACTAATGTTTCTTTGTCCAATACATAAAACAAAAATATTTAGGAAATTATTTAAAATTTATTTGACAATTTGAAAATTTGAACTAAATTAGAAGATTTGATAAGAAAAGGTTATTTTAAAAGGTAGGAGTTTCTTTGAAAACATATAATACTATTTGAAATTTTGATATAAATTGACTAGTTCTATTTAAATGTTGATATAATTTGACTATATTATTTGAAATTTTGATATAAATTGACTATCTCTATTAAAATGTAATATAATTTGACTATATCCATTCAAATTTCGATATGGTTGACTATTTCTATTCAAGACGGCCTTGAATAGAGATAGTCAACTATATCGAAACTTGAATGGAATGGAGTCAGAAAAAAAATTCGGAGGGGGCTATACAAATTTCGGGGGGTGGGGGTATGTATGGTTTAATAGTAAAAATATTGTTTTTGCTCTTCCAAGGCCTCTTTTACAAATACAAATTTAACTTCTTGAAAATGTTGGGAGAGGTTTGATCCCCCATATCCCTCCTGGCTACGGCCTTGTTTCTATTTAAATTTTGGTATAATTTGACTATATTTATTTAAATTTTGATATAAATTGACGATGTTTATTTAAATGTTCATATAGTTTGACTATTTAAAGTCAAGTTATGATACAAACACTATTTCTATTAAAATGTTCTTAAAATTTGACAATTTATATGCAAATTTTGGTATAAATTAACTTTATCCGACTATTTGGACAATGTTTATTCAACTTTCAATATAATTTGACTATTTACATTCAAATTTTGATATAACTCCACCATTATTAACTTTTTCATATAAATTGATAATGTCCATTTTATCTATTTCTTTTCAAATTTTGATAAAAGTTAACTATTTCAATTTAAATTTTGATGTAATGTAATATTTTAATTCAAATTTTGATATGAATCGACTATTTTCATTTAATTTTTGATATAATTTAACTATTTTCATTCAAGTTTTTGTATAATTTGACGATATCTATTAAAATTTTGATAAAAATTGACTATGTCCATTCAAATTTTGATATAAGTTTTGATATACTTGACTATTTCTATTCAAATTTAGATATAATTTGACTATTTCGAATCAAATTTTCATGTAAATTGACTGTTTCTACTCAAATTTTGATATAATTTGACTATAATTATTCAAATGTTGATATAATTTGACAATTTCTATTTAAATGTTATTATCTATTCAAAATGTTGGTATTAATTTATTATCTATTTTAAATTTGATATAATTTGATTATGTCCATTCAAATTTTGATATAATATACCTATTACCATTCAAATGTTGATATAATATGACTATTTCTATTCAAACTTTGATATAAAGTGATTATTTCCATTAAAGTTTTGTTATAATTTGACAATTTTTAACATTTTGATATAATATGACTACTTATATTAACATTTTGATGTTAAACGTAAAAATTGATCGGAAAATGAACTTAAGTAGGTACACCTAAACGTACTCAAGAACATTTTGCGAACTAAAAACGCGTCGTGTAGAAGTACAAGTACTTTAAAAATAAAGTACCCGTGGACTGAGTACCGAGTACACGAAAAGTACTCAGACTACAAATTTGGAGTACTTGTACTCGAGTATCTCCCAGGTCTGCAACCAATTAACAAATTAATAAAAATACACTTAAATTCCTATCGTTACTTTTTTCTGTTTTTTTTATACCGCAGTGTTCTTATCTGAAGAGAAAGGAATCTGCGTAGTTTTAAAAGAAGCAGTACGCATTATCATTTTGTAAATACTGAAACTGCTTCATTATGGCTGCAATAAAGAAATGCAATTAAAGATAAAGCTCGGTTTGTTAAAGTATGCGCGGCAAGTTTGTTTAATTTGGTGTTTCTGTTTTTATAAGTGCAGGAAAAAAATGTCTTGGTTTACGTTTTTGATAAGGCTTATCAATTATTTCCTTTGTAATAGAACCGCATAACACGCGCATTAGTTGGAGCGAAAATGATTTTACCTTCGGCTGAACGGTATTCCTCAAGGCTCTGTAATATCAATTATTTGCAGCAAGTAAGAAATAATCATAATATTAATAGTTTGATGTGAATACTTAAAACAAATGTTTTAACCTCGTGAGAGTATTCTATATAATATAATGTACACTTCTGTGCAATAAAATTAAGCACACGAGGTATGTTATAGTTTAAAACGGACATGATGAGTTTCCTAGTTACGAAAATATGTAAATATGTCAATTTCCTTAATGTAAAAATGCTTCATCATTTAGACAAGAATTCAAAAATTCGAATTCTAACTAAAATAGAAGATGGATTTTCTATTTCGGCTCTGTTGTATTTATTACGAGCGTTTTTTTCAGAAGATCTAAGTTTTGGTTGTTTAATAAAGGTGTTATTTTCAAGTTATAGTGTTTTATCATTTATTGAAACTGCTGCAAGGCAATTAACACAGATCCGAATTACCCAACTAGTCTATTGTAAAAATAAGTTATAAGACTTGTGCACATAAGGATGTTTGACAAAAAAAAATTGAATTTTACGAAAATATTATCATTTCTCTCGATTGATAAGTAAATTTATTTTTTTGATGGAATAATGTATTTATTCAATTTTGTATCCCTCTCATCAAATTAGTGTGTAATTTATTGTATTCTCACTGATCTTTGAATAAATTTCTATGATATGATATGAATAAAGATTTGTTGTAGGTGTAGGTCTATATTTATTTAATAAAATCTAAATAGACTTTTAATTTCATTTCAAATCGTAATTTGAATTTTTATAAATATATCTGGTAGCCCACAAGGATCTTAAATTGGCTATGAATTATTTAGTTTTTGCATTAAAATGCAATTTTGTGGAATAAATATTTGAATTCCTGCATACATTTAAATGTTTGGGTCGATGTTTTATCTTAATACAATCCAGACACGGGCAATTTGAGATAAAATACGCACTTCAAACTAATTGGATATGGGATATTTGAGCGCGGCGTGGCGTTTTAAATTAGCCATCGTCGTTTTAAGAATTTTAAGAAGTCTCTTGGAACCGGAGAAGTTTACCAGAGAGGCCTTCGGATGTGGGCTGCATATGTTCTTCTGTTCTTCGGCCACTTGTCGGCCCAGAACAGATGTTAATGTGCCGGCGTGGGAACTCTGTTATTAATATGTAACCACTGAAAATCTTATTTAGTTTAATTTATCAAATAACTAGGTACTAAACTATAAATTATCATTCAGTTGACAGATATTTTATAAGATATTTAGTCAACTTGTTTTAAGCCTCAAATTGAACTCTTTTATGAAAACAACAAATGTCGGAACATTTGGAGCATATGCATGCATATATATACACTTAAAAGAATTTCCTATATGCATTATTATTATTAATATTATTACTTAATATAAACTTGATAACAAATATAGGAAATCTCAAATTTTTAATTTCTTTGAAATTTCACTTAACATTCCTGGTATTTTCTTCTTGAAGAAAACAAGAGCTGGTAATTGCAGCATGCAATCTACAATTAAAAACTGCTGCACGCACGTATTTCGATTAGACTTAAGTGGATAATGCTGCTGCAATTAGCCACGCTAAATATTCTTAAGCATGGTATATACGCTAAGTTACCAGAGATAAGAAAATAATGGCTTATAGAAGAAGCAAAAAACTTCACCTAACATTTATCTCGATCGATTCAATTTTAAAATTTTTAGTTAAACTGTACAGGGTGGTGCATTTTGGAGGTGCCAAATATGAAAAACTTTTTTATTTGAAGAGATATTGAAATATTAATAAAAAACGGTTTAACTTTGTTTGTATAACACAATTTATTTTTATGTGACTGCAGTTTCGGCAAATTTAGCTTGCCATTATCAAACATATAGTATCAAACACTATATGTTTGATAATGGCAAGCTAAATTTGCCGAAACTGCAGTCATATAAAAATAAATTGTGTTATACAAACAAAGTTAAACCGTTTTTTATTAATAAATTAACATGTATAACGAAGTAGAAGCCTCCACAATACAAAAAAAGATATTGAAATATCGTTTTCGCGAGGCAGAGTCACTATTTTGTGTTTTTTAGAAAATTGATCTATTTCTAACCGTTGCTGCGCTATAACCGGAAGTTGATAAAATGTCGTTTTTCTGAAGTTACTGTAACTCATTTGTTTTTAAAGTTATAACCAAACCGTCAACACTTTCTTATTGCAACTTTTTACGCCTATTTAAATGACGTACGCGTTTGATTTCAAGGACGTTTCGTTTTCCAATATCAAAATCACATTTTTCTTATAGGCGCATATGGAGATATACATGTCTTAAACAGCATTTTAAACCCTGATTTTAATGATGGCACATCATGCATAGTTTTGTAAAAAAAGTCATTGGCAAAGTTGCCATGACAACCAGTAAACAATTTCGTTACTAGGTGATGCTTGTAATTTGTTTAAAAATATGACTACTGTTGATATTTTTTTCACAAAGGTACACAAGTGGCACATCTTTGAAATCGGCATCAAAAATGCTGTTCAATGATGTGCATATCTTCATATGTGCCCATAAGAAAAAAGTGAAGTTGTTGTAGGAAAACAATAACGAAACGTCCTTGAAATAAAACACGTACGTCATTTTAGTGGGCGTAAAAAGTTGCCATTAGAAAGTTTTTACAGTTTGGTTATAACTTTTAAAACAAATGAGCTACAGTAACTTCATATAAATGACATTTTGTCAACTTCCGGTTATAGAGCGGAAACGATTAAAGATTGATTAATTTTCTTTTCGCCATTGATTAAAACACAAAAAAGTGACTCTGCCTCGCGAAAACGGTATTTCAATATCTCTTTAAATAAACAAGTTTTCCATATGTGGCAACTCCAAAATGCACCACTCTGTACTTTGATTTGAATTACTCATAATCACGCGTTCAGATAATTCTTAATTTCGTCTTAAACGTTAAACGTAAATGTTTACATAACAAATCATCAAAAAAGTAATAAATAACCTCTCGCGGAAGTCCAAATTAATTGATTACACAATTATTTACAAACAATATAAATATTTGATCTCGTGCTCGGGGGGACAAAGGTTGAGAAACTTGGGTCACCTCTTGTTTGCGCCGTTCACAATCGGACGTGTAAATATTTGCTGACATCTTTGAGATTATAAAACGATCCGAGCGGCTTGTTGACTGAATTGCATTTTTCGCGATTTTCGACATCCGCTCGATCGGTATCGGAATCTGGCATTCCGTTCCCATTTCCTTCACTCTAATTGCGAAGGAAATCTCTTTCTCGGAGCGCAATTGCGGAAGAATTTCATGTAATTATTGACGGTTAATAAAGCTCTCAAAGAACATCCTGCATTACCACAGTTTATATACAAGAAGTTTTTCTTTTAAGTATACATTTGGTACTTATAGTATATACATATGCTGCAAATCTTGAATTATTCCTTGTGTTTTCTTAAAGTTCAATTTGAAGCTTTAAATGAGTGTTTACCACTGCCAGATTAAGCATGAAGTAAAATTTCGAGTTTAGAAAAGCCCCGTGAAAATTTGTCGTGGGTCGCGCAGCGACCCGAGACAAATTTTCGGGCTTTTCTAAACTCGAAATTTTACTTCATGCGCCACGCGTATTAAACAGTGATTTATAGTGAAGTTAAAAATATACTGCCTAAGCAGTATTCCAAAGCAGTATATTTTGAACTTCACTTGAAATCAGTGTTTTATACGCGTGGCGCATGAAGTAAAATTTCGAGTTTAGAAAAGCCCGAAAATTTGTCTCGGGTCGCTGCGCGACCCTCGACAAATTTTCACGGGGCTTTTCTAAACTCGAAATTTTACTTCATACTTAGTCTGGGAGTGGAAAACACCAGCATAAAGCTTACATATTGTAATTACAGCGTATATGCTGTAAATCTTTAGATATTCTTTGTTTTTTTTTTTTGTTTAAAGATGTAAATTCAAGCCAGTTTTGCTTGATATCGCAGCAGAAAGTAACACGATGAAAAGTAAAACGTGTATATTTTGATTACGTTTATTTTGACAATTATTATACATCTTGTTTTTTAGCCGCCTATTATCTTTTTATCCCAACACCCCAACTTGCTACATCAACAATTTATTAATAAAATCAAGTTAATTGATGTTGGAGCATTAATACCCATACTGACAACATAAAACAATAATTTATCACTAGTAACTCCTTTAGTTAGGCAATCCGCAACATTTTATTATTGGGGACGTATTTAAGTTGAATAGTTCCGTCTAGAACTCGTTCCCGGATGAAGTGATATCGTATACTGATGTGTTTACTGTTTGGACGATAAGGCTCTTCTTTTGCAATATCCAGAGCACTTTGGTTATCTCCTTGTAGTTCGATTGTGTCAACAATTGCGAATTGGTTCAAAAACTGCTGGAGCCACAGACTTTCTTGGGTTGCCGAAGACATAGCCATGTATTCAGCTTCAGCTGTAGACAATGCAACCGTCTTCTGCCTTTTACATCCCCATGATATTGCTCCCCCAGCTAGAATAAAAGTCCATCCTGTACATGACCGCATGGAATCGACATTCGATCCCCAATTTCGTTAACAGCAAATGCTAGATCCGGTCGTGTTCCTTGGACTAGGTAGAGCAGGCTACCCACTGCTTCTTGGTACGGTACGCTCGTTAATTCTTCGCCGGGTTTGACCATTGATGATAACTTATGTGACGCATCTGTTGGCGTTGTCACTGCTCTGCAATCCGTCATACCAAAACGTTCCAAGACTTCTTTCTCATATAACAATTGTCCGATTGATAAGCCATCTTCTTCGTATCCGATGTTGAAGCCTATACAATTCTTTGCCTGTCCCATGTCCTTCATATAAAATTTTTCGGTTAGTTGATGCTTCAAATAATCTCGATCGATACTTGATTTCCAAAAAATCAAAAAATCATCTACATAAATTGCCACAATCAAATTCGCAGTCTTATTGTAATACACGCATGGGTCTAGTTTTGATCTGATTAGGTTAAACGATTTTAGTGCTGCGTCCAGACATATGTTCCATTGTCGTCCACTCTGCTTTAACCCGTATATCGCCTTCATCAGTTTACAGACACGACCGCTACCATCATCGAATCCGTCCGGTTGTTGTATGTACATATCCTCATCTAGATCGCCTTGCAAGTATGCCGAAACTGCATCCATTTGGTCAATATGCAATTGACGTTGAGCCGCCAGTGCAATCAGTACACGAATTGAGGTGTAACGTACTACGGGTGAGTAAGTCTCAGTATAATCCACGCCATACCTTTGTGAACAACCTTTCGCCACTAAGCGAGCCTTATAGCGAATGGGTCGTCCGTCATCCGAGCGTTTGATTTTATACACCCATTTCGTTTGTATTGCTTTTCGGCTTGCTGGCAACGCTACTAGTTTCCAAGTTTTGTTCTTTTCTAACGAAAGCAACTCAGCTGCCATCGCTTGCTTCCAACTGGACGCATTAAAACTGTCCAATGCTTCGCTAAGAGTTAATGGGTCACTCAACTCACGATTACTCGCTAAAAATGATACATAGTCAGGACGTTCTACTGGTTTCCGTTGACGAGTTCCTCGTCGAATCCCATCAGTCAATGTGGTTGATGTAGTGTTATTCGCTGGCAAATCTGAGATCACATCCTCGAATTCATCCTGAGCAGGTTCGATTGTTGTCGGATCTTGCGCTGGAACTCCCTTTTCCAATCGGATCGGTTCCTCTACTTTAACCACTGACCCAGTTAACTCATTTGCCCCAACTGAAACAGAATTCATCGGTACATCTTCGTCATCATTGTAGAAATCTATCATAACATTCGAGTTGAATTTCGCAGGTTTTGGATTGAGAAAAACAACATCACGACTGATGACAATCTTCCGTTTCTCTTGATCGAAACACCGGTAACCTGCCTGAGTATCCGCAAATCCGACGAAGATCATTTCGAATGCCTTCTTATCCTATTTCTTTCTTTGAACACTCGGAACATAAACCATAACAGGGCTCCCAAATATTTTTAACTCTTTCAAATTCGGTAGCTTACCAGACCAAATTTCCTCAGGTGTTTTATTGCCCACGGTGCTATTAATTGAGAGGTTCACAATATGACATGCGTGGTGTACAGCCTCATCCGTTCTGCAACGCCGTTTTGCTGCGGTGTGTACGGCACTGTCGTTTCATGAAGTATACCGGAATCAGCACAAAGTTTCGCCATGGAATTGTTAACAAATTCAGTGCCATTATCCGTGCGTAATCGTTTAATTTTACAGTTGCGTTGATTTTCAGCCATTATTTTGAATTCTCGAAAAACATTCACTACTGCAGATTTATCTGTAAGAAACGATACATGAAACTTTCTTGAAAAATCATCAGTAATCGCAAGGAAATAAATGGGCATCGGTCCACACAAATCCATATGCAGCAATTCTAACACACTAGTCGTCTTGATTTCAGTATTCGTTGTATTGAATGGTTTTCGAGCTAATTTTCTCTCTGCGCAACTTACACAACCATTTAACGATTCTTTGTCACCTTCAAATTCTAATCCATCAATAGCCGATTTTAGTTGACACATCCCGCTGTATCCCGTGTGACCTAAACGTCTATGCCAATCGACGATGTTATCAGACTTCGCCAGCATACAGCGAATGCGCTTTGCTTCAATGACATAAACACCGTCTTGTTGTTTCGCTTTAGCAACCAATTTACCATGTGCATTGTGTATCGAACAGCAATCCTTATCAAATTGTACAGAATTTCCGGATTTTGTTATTTCACCGACAGATAGTACATTCACACTCAATCCTGGCACACATAGCACGTTTTCCACTGCAATCTCGACACCATCGATGCTCACATAAGCGGTGCCGCTTCCGATTGCCTTTAACCGCTCGTTGTTTGCAATTGATATGTCTAAATTTGACGTTTCCGTGAAATCCATCAAAATTTCTCGATGAGGGGTTAGATGTCTTGATGCGCCGCTGTCGATAACCCAGTTCCCATCAACCACAATGCTTACCAATGCACTGAATGCATTCGCGTATTTGGCGTTGTTAGTTTTCCTTTGGCCTTCATCCTTCTTCATGTCCTTACCTTTTGATGATTTTTATACGACGCTTCCTCTGCGAATTGGACAATTCCGACGTAAATGTCCCAATTGATTACAGCCGTAACATCGAGGTTTGAATTCTTTTGATTTGGAACCAGCGCCCATACGTTCGCCACGTCCTATAAATGCCTTTTCTGTCTGGCCAATCGTTGGAACGAGACTTAGCAACGATGATTTCACATGATCAACCGTAATCTCTGTACCACTGGCTGTGAAACCCATTATGAACGGTTGATACTCCGGTCCAAGCTTACCCAGCATTAATAATGCGACGAGTCGATCCTTAATTTCAACGTTTGCTTCCGTGTATCATTTCCAAGCCTCTATCGTTTTGCCGATGTACTCGTCCATTGATGGACAATCACTTAATTTGATGCTGGTTAAATCCATCAGTGCGGTGATTTCACGATCTAGGCCCGATTCAGCGAATGATGTGCTCAACATTTTCCAGACGTTCGACGGTGTATCCGAATCACTGAAGTGACTAGCAACGTTGCTTTCGGTGAACAACACAAGCCATCCCATAGCTTCACTGAGTTTCTCGACATCGGCTTCCGTGTCCGTTTCGGCGATACATTTGGCCAATTTTTTAGTACGGAGAAATGCCAACATTGACCGTTTCCATGATTGGAAGTTTTCACGACCCTTGAGTTTCTCAAACTGTATTTCCTTAGTCATCTTGAACGTCCGATCGTATACAAACTATTCCTCGTTACTTTACTGATTATTGGTTACTGGTTACTGGTTAATGGTTACTGGTTAACTGGTTACTGGTTACTGGTTACTGGTTAACTGGGCCCATAACCTGTTGTAAATTCAAGCCAGTTTTGCTTGATATCGCAGCAGAAAGTAAGACGATGAAAAGTAAAACGTGTATATTTTGATTACGTTTATTTTAACATTTATTATACATCTTGTTTTTTAGCCGCCTATTATTTTTTTATCCCAATAAAAGAGTTCGATTTGAACCTTTAAACGAGTGTTTTCCACTCCCAGATTAAGCATGAAGTAAAATTTCGAGTTTAGAAAAGCCCCGTGAAAATTTGTCGAGGGTCGCGCAGCGACCCGAGACAAATTTTCGGGCTTTTCTAAACTCGAAATTTTACTTCATGCGCCACGCGTATAAAACACTGATTTCAAGTGAAGTTCAAAATATACAGCAGTATTCCAAAGCAGTATATTTTGAACTTCACTTGAAATCAGTGTTTTATACGCGTGGCGCATGAAGTTAAATTTCAAGTTTAGAAAAGCCTGAAAATTTGTCTCGGGTCGCTGCGCGACCCTCGACAATTTTCACGGGGCTTTTCTAAACTCGAAATTTTACTTCATGCTTAGTCTGGGAGAGGAAAACACCAGTTTAAAGCTTACATATCGTAATTACAGCGTTAATGCTGTACATTTTTAGATATTTTTTTTTTTTTTTGAAAGAGTTCCATTTGAAGCTTTAAACGAGTGTTTTCCACTCCCAGATTAAGCCTGAAGTAACATTTCGAGTTTAGAATAGCCCCGTGAAAATTTGTCGAGGGTCGCGCAGCGACCTGAGACAAATTTTCGGGCTTTTCTAAACTCGAAATTTTACTTCATGCTCCACGCGTATAAAACACTGATTTCAAGTGAAGTTCAAAACATACTGCCTAAGCAGTATTCTTAAGCAATGTATTTTGAACTTCACTTGAAATCAGTATTTTATACGCGTGGCGCATGAAGTAAAATTTCGAGTTTAGAAAAGCCCGAAAATTTTACTTCATGCTTACTCTGGGAGTAGAAACCACCAGTTTAAAGCTTCAAATTGAACTCTTTAAAAAAAACGAATGTCAAAAAATTGACAGTGTATGCATAATATGTATAATTAAAAAAAAACTCCGTGTACATCCAGTGACCTAATCTCTATATAAAATTTGGTAGCCGTGTTTGGATGCTGCATCCAGCAGCGAGCCTGGTGATTGGTGTATTTAATCGTCTGTCTTACTCTTACCCCACATCCTAACCATAGTCTCTTCTTTTCTACTCGATTTCCAGTTCTCTCATAAGCATTGGCTCAACTTGGTATTACTAATATTCTTTAAATTTAATCAAATGGACAAACCTCGATTTGAAAATCGTACACCTCCTTCGTTTTTTTTAAATTTTGCAAAATGTTGATTTGCTCAATTATAATCCTTATATAAATATGATTGGAGTAAATGAGCCCCGAGTTGAATTTTCGAAATTATCTTCAAGAACATAATTACACAGAAGCGTTGGATTGAATCGAATGGCGCGCCTATTGCCCCAAGGCTCGGAAATTGGTCCTCTTCTCTAGCGGCATGCCGTGTCTTGGCTGCCCTATTTGGCCTCAACCGTATCTACTTTTTTCTACTTAACTAATGAGTATCTCTGGTTTATTGACCCTGCTTACTGGAAAATCTCAAGACTGGATGAAAATAGTTAAAAAAAAGAACAAAAAAAAACTCTCAAGAGTAATTACAAATTTTTTTAAATAAAACACTTTTTACTTTACTTTTATATAAATAAAACAATTTAAACACTTTCAAATAAATATTATGCATTCGCTACAATTGTTTCGCCACACTGTGGCTTCTTCAGGCGAAGAAATGTATTTGAAAGTGTTTAAATTGTTTTATTTATATAAAAGTGAAGATGTACTTTCAACATTTATTAGCCTTATCAATCAACTTTTTACTTTGTTCAACCACTATATTTTGCACTTAATTTGTGACTATAGTTTCGACTATCTAGCAGTCAATATCAAACTAAAAGTGTTTGATAGTTTGATAATGACTAATTGATTAATTGCAAAATATAGTGGTTAGACAAAGTAAAAAGTGTTTTATTTACAAGTGTATTTAAGATATACTATAAAGTGAACGCCTCTAACACAAAAGAATTACAAATTTGTTATCGTATTTATAAATGAATTGTAAAATATTTAATACATTTATATATTTAAAATAGTTATATTTCAACCCTCCTTTTATTCAGTTATAATATCGCAAGAGAAAATAATCTATTATTTTACGAGTAACAAGATGTAATCTGCGAAAAACCACGAGAGCGTAGCTTATATCGAGTGACGAGTATATCGAGTGACGAGTGAAAAATAATTATTATTTTCTTATGCTCGAGTGGTTTTTGTTACGATTATATAATGAATACCTACCAATTGTTCGTCCTAAGTCTGCTCAAGAAATTCCTATTTTCGCTGTTCACAAAATACCAAAAACTGCTTCCAAATGTATTAGGCGTTAAAGAATAAATTGTTTCGCTTATTTCTAAACCTGAAAGCTTTTTCGAAGCGATTCATTGCGATTTTAATTGATGTTTGTTACGAAATACAAAACTTATCATGGCTCTAGATTTAAATTACATAGGCCAACAAAAAATGTGTGATTTGGATTTGTTCATTTTTTTAAGTTTTGGTGGCTAATCTAATAAATAATCAAAATTTTTTTGTTTCCATCACGCACAATTTTTCAATAAATTACTAGGTGTCATATTTATGGGTTACTAAATATTTGCGAACAAAATAATAAAACGGGAATGTTTTTTCATCGGTACCGGTTGCCCATTCTGTGCAAATGACGGAAAGCTACGAAAATCTTAAAGTAATGCTTGAAAAAATCAAATACAATGATCATAGTTGGAAAATTTGTGGGGATTTGAAAATTGTAGGACTTCTACTACTACAGCAGTCAGGGTATACAATGTGCCCATGTTTTTTGTGTGAGTGGGACAGTCGAAGTAGACATCAACATTGGAAGAAACAGGACTGGATAAGGAGAGATAATTTAACTCTCGGATCAAAAAGTGTTCTTGTTGATACACAAAAAATCTTGTTACCTCCACTGCATATTAAACTAGGATTAATGAAACAATACGTTTAAACTTTAAATAAAGATGGAGACTGTTTCAAATATCTTTGTAGAAAATTTCCCGCTATCTCAGATGCAAAATTAAAGGGAGGCATTTTTGTCGGTCCTTAAATAAGGAGAATAACGAAAGATCAAGAATTTGTTAATACCATGACCGAAACTGAGAAGTATGCATGGATTTGCTAATCTTATTGAAGGCTTTTTGGGAAACAACAAGGATCGTAACTACAAGGAAATTGTGAAAAACATGCTACAGAAATGTATGGAATTTTGATGTAATATGAGCATAAAAGTTCACTTTTTACACTCGCATCTTGATTACTTTCCCGAAAATCTTGGTTATGTGAGTGAGGAGCAAGGTGAGAGGTTCTACCAAGACACGAAAGAAATGGAATGGCTGATTACTGCTGGTCAATAAAAAGGGACAATCCGGTCCTGGAATACAGAAGAACATCCACTAAATCATCCAAGAGGGAAAAATCTTCTGGAAAAAAAGAAATTAAAGATTGTTTAGGACTTTTTTCAACTTGGTTTACTATTTGTAATTTGATATTGTCCTTGTATCAATAAGAGTAGCGTTTATTTCGACCAAATTTTTTATTAACTTATTTTTAATATTGATAACAAAACCTTACGTGATAGGGCAAAATGACACTCGAATTTGAATTCAGCAGATCAAAATTACACAAAATCAAATGTCAGTTCGCAATCAACTTTCAAAAAGTCAACATTTGTTGACCTGTGTTATTATCCATTATTTTTGCTTTGTTGGACCCACCGAAAAACCAAAGTAATTATACCACGTCTTTAAGGGTATATCCGTTTATCTATACCTGGTAACTAAGTAAAATTCTCAATTACTATTAGCTCTTATGATGAGTTATATAATCGCATGTAAATTTCATATACTTTTGTTTCAACTTTTATTCTAGTTTAAAAAAAAATGGTCGCACACACACACACACATGTCTTTTACATCAACCCTCAGCATTCTCCTTTTCTCTTCTTATTTTCTCCCATTCAGACTAAAAGAAAAGAGGAGGTGTGAAAGGGTTGTGGATGTCTGGCTGTGAATGAACAGCCAGTTGCGAGTATTGTGCCGAAGAATGCGCGTTTCTTTAAAAACCTTGATGAGCTCCGTGATGTAAATCGTGTCTGCGTACTTTGTTTAATCCAACTCAATCTAAAAAGACTCCAGATGTTTTTTTTTTGATACACAAATCTTCACAGGAATTATATGTACAAAACACTTATGCCGGGGGTTTTGACCAACGTCAATTAAATCGAAAAATGCCGCCTACTCTAAATCATAATTTCAACGATCGCACTGTATTACTAGATTTTAATCGATAAATAACTAATCGATTAAAATCTAGTAATACAGTGCGATCGTTAAAATTATGATTTAGAGTAGGAGATATTTTTTTGTGCGGTTGCCTAGAATGTTAATTGAATGGTGGAATAAATTTGAGGTTATGGTAAACTATGCGTTAACAATCAGTAGTCCCAATCCAATTTAAAATTCAAAGCCTACTTAAATCATGTTATTAACGATCACACGGTACTACTTGCTATAGCCATGTGTGGTGGTTAACACTCGGTATATATTTTTTTATAAATTTAAAGCATTATTATTTGTTATAAATTTAAAGCATTGCGAATGTACCGTGCGATCATTTAAATTATAATTTAGAGTAGGCGGCATTTTTTTGTGCAGTTGCTCAGAATGCTAATTGAATGATAGAATAAATTTGAGGTTATGGTAAACTATGTGTTAGCAGTCACTGGTGCCAATCTAATTTAAAATTCAAAGCCTACTCTAAATCATGTTTTTAACGATCGCACGGTAGTTACATACGTATCAAAAAAGCAATCAATTCACATGCCATTGATGTTTATGACATGGAAAATGTCTATTCTAATCGACAATTACATTTAATCGACAAATAAGATTTAATTGAAGTTGGGAAAACCGGATAGTAGTAAATTAAATTTGTATTTTCTGAAGAGAAGTGATTTCTTTTAAATATCATTTTATATACAAATAGTCTTAGCCTTAAAAATAAAGTTCAGGATTTTAACTGTGTATTTACAGGATTTTTTTTTTAATTCCGAAGGGAAGTAATTTTATTGGTCAGTGGATTTAAAATGGTGGATTTACTGCGATAGGAAACGGAATTGTAATTAGAATCCGAAATACATTAAACTCGTGTATAATTAACACCCGGATGGAGCATCTGATATTCAAATTAGACCGTTACACAGTTTTCATTCGTCCGATGACATATTTATTGGACGGACACGTCTTTCAGATTCAAATAAATTTCATTTCGAAATTTGTGTTGTTACAACAATTTTACAGTAAAATATTTAGATTTGATCAGAATAGCTGTTTAGTTGATAGATATTTTTATGATGATACTTTAAACTTAATAGAATTTAATTATTTAGTGTGAAATAAGAATTGTTAAACAAGTTAAAGTATCAACAAAATTCTATTAACCAAACAGCTATTCGATATTTTATATCATATAGGGAATGTTTCTTTTAGGTATACATTACATATGCATACGCTTTTTTTTACAAGAGTTCAATTTGAAGCTTTAAACGAGTGTTTTCCACTCCCAGATTAAGCAGGAAGTAAAATTTCGTGTTTAGAAAAGCCCTAAAATTTGGTTTGGCCGCTCTGCGAAGCGGAGCGACCAAACCAAATTTTCAGGCTTTTCTAAACTCGAAATTTTACTTCATGCGCCACGCGTATTACACACTAAAAACACTGAAATATTGTGAACAAGTAAACTTCACTTAAAATGAGTGTCTTATACGGGTGGCGTATAAAGTAAAATTTCGAGTTTAGAAAAAATGTCAGGCTTTTCTAAACTCGAAATTTTACTTCATGCTTAACCTCGGAGTGGAAAACACTCGTTTTAAGCTCCAAATTGAATCCTTATAAAAAAACAACCAATATTTTAAATTTGACAGCACACAATCAGGATATGTATACTTAAAAGAAAAACTCCCTGGCTAAGTTAAAGTTCCTTTAAGTTTAAAGTTGCTTTATAATACTCTTAAGAAATTATCAATCATTAAAATAGCCAATCTGCTAGTTTAGTTATTTTATTGATTGTTATTTTTTTATGTAACTTTAAAGCTACTGTAAACTTAAGTGAACTTTAGGTTATTCAGGGAACTTTTCTTTTAGGTATACATACCTGGATGTACATGCTATAAATTTCGAGGTATTAGTTGATTTTCTAAACATTTTCAATTTAAAGCTTCTAACGAGTGTTTTCCACTCCTAGATTAAGAATGAAGTAAAATTTCGAGTTTAGAAAAGCCTGAACATTTGGATTTGGCGGCGCGCGAGCGAAGCGAGTCGCGCCGGCAAATCTAAATTTTCAGGCTTTTCTAAACTCGAAATTTTACTTCATGCGCCACGCGTATAAAATACTGAAATATTCTCAAGTTCAAAATATCTTTATCTTTATTAATATACGGCGGAACATTTACAAGTTCAAAATATCTTTATTTTTATTAATATACGGCGGACCATTTACAAAATATAACTTGACAGTAAGAATATTACAATACAAATTAAAAGGATTAAAAATAATATGATAAATAAATAGTGTAAAAATAAATTGCTTTAGCACACTGACATGGAAGTATATTTTGAACTTAATTTAAAATCAGTGTTTAATACGCGTGGCGCATGAAGTAAAATTTCGAGTTTAGAAAAGCCTGAAAATTGGATTGGTCGCTTCGCTTCGCTACGCGACCAATCCAATTTTCAGGCTTTTCTAAACTCGAAATTTTACTTCATGCTTAGTCTGGGAGTGGAAAACCTCGTTAGAAGCTTCAAATTTAACATTTTTTAGAAAGTCAACGAATATCTGGAAATTTCCAGCTTATACATCGGAATATGAATGCATAAAAGAAAAATTCCCTGTATAATGTAATATATTCAACAGCTGTTTGGTTGATAGATTATTTTTTATGATACTTTAAACTTAATGGAATTGAGTTATTTAGTGTGACATATGAGTTGCTAAATAACTTAGAGTTGCCTTAAGTTTAAAGTATCACTAACAAAATCTATCAACCAAACAGCTATTCCATACTTTACATTATATAATTTAAAGTTCCCTTAAGTTTAAAGTAGCTTTAAAATACCACCAATTAATAAAATTACTAATCTGCTAGTTTGGTTATTTTACTGATTGATAATTTGTTGATATTTTAAAGCTACTCTGAAGTTAAGGGAACTTTAAGGTTGCGGTTTACTGGAGTGAGACAGACTTTGCCCGGCCATTTGCTGGAGTGAGATAGACATGAGATAAACGTAATATATCATGGACATTTTTTTTTATGAATAATGAGCTAATTGGATGCAGAATGTACGGACACCCTCGAATTTTACGTAGTACAAGTTTTAGTTGCCTAAAAAGGAGTAAATAATTGACTCAAAAAATAGCTATCTTCAGGATTTTTGTACAAAACAACTAAACATCGTAATCGTTTTAAATTGGTGACATTAAAATCCCTCAAGTTTTAGGATTATTTTGATGTATTATGTAATATTGTCCCATAATCAGAACATGAATGGTGCTGGAACTAGTGACTACCAAAAACGTTGGATTTTACACATAATAAATCGCAACCTTAAGTTATATAATTCGAAATATGGAATAGTTTATTTGATAGCTCTATTTTTTTATGATACCATAAACTTAAGATAACTTTAAGTTATTTAGTGTGAAATATCAATTAGCAGTTTGCTTATTTTATTGATAGATCAAGGAATCCTTTGATTAATCACGATGTATTCAATTCCGTAATCTTTGTCTGCCAAGAAGACAATAGACTATTTTATTGGAATTTAATTGGCGTGATCAATCAATGTGTGGACATTTAGACTGGTGATCTAATGCAGAAAGCATTACTATTATTAATGCCGATAATAATATATTTTGAGAGACAGATATAATTAATTGATTTATCTATATATAAATTATAGCTGACATTAAAATGAACTTTAATGGTTTCAATTCTATTTATCGTTATTGATGTATGTGCATTTATTATATATTAGTTGATCTTTGATAAATGATAAGTAAAGTGATCGATCAAATTAGTTCGGAATGTTATAGGGTTTCGGACATCTGGATAGATATTTTAACGTCTCTAGAAGTTACCTGGGTAACTTAATAAATAATTTGCCTAAAAATAATGATATCTTGACATTGTCATTTACTTTTGATAAGTTATAGAAGTTGCTTCTTATGAGCTTTATGCGCACAAATGTATTTCAATTTCCCGCCTAGTTAAATAAAACGGGTTCTACCATTCTATTAAACTATAATAATAATATTAGTATTCCACTAACGTTTTTAATTTGTAAAACAATGCTAAGTATTTTCTTCTCAATAACTTTACATAGTGTAATATGTTTAACCGAGTGCCAAATGAGAAATTAATTCAAGAAATGTTAGTGACATGTTTTATTAAAATCAAATTTGGTTCTCATTAATCACTTGATGAAACATTTAAACTAATATTGAATTTGAGTTAAATGCACTTGGTTTGTTTTACTTATATCTTTACTTTTACAACTAGTTTCGTCATTCTCAAAGAATCCCTATTAATATGAAAATGTTAATATCATACTAAGATCCGGGTAAAGCTGTATCCTAACGTCTATTAATAAGGCTTAAAATGATTTTGTCACATGCAAATTTCATATCATGTGTATTCTGTATTTGTTCAGTTTTTTACTCATTCCAAATTTTTAATACGAGGGGTGATCAAAAAGTAAGGTTACAAAGCCTGCAATGAAACGTGTATATTTTGTTACCTTTTAATCACCCCTCGTATATTGCTGAGAATAAAATAATTATAAAATGATGTGTATTAAGACAAATTAATGTCTCTCTAATAATTTTTGTCAAAATTTTATTTTCTGTACTCCTCGAGATTGAATCAAAGTCGAAACTAGTTAATTTAAAAAACTAAAATATTAGCGAAATTTAACCAAGAGTTTTCTTTTAAAATATGAAAGATTAGATTAGAAACTTATTTAAGATACTGTCTTTTTCTTCTTTGGCTACTTACTTTTTACCTATGTAGTGTCGGAGTAAATCCATTTTAAGTAAATAATGATTGGTTTATTAGCAATGAACTTTACTTTAAATCTGTGTTTTATACGCCTTGCGCATAAAGTAAATATTTCGAGTTTAAAAAAACTTGAAAATTTGGATTGGTCGCTCCGCTTCCCAATCCAAATTTTCAGGCTTGTCTCAACTCGAAATATTTACTTTATGCTTAATCATCCAGCGAAAAAACAGACATTAGGCAAAAAATCAACAATCCGTTATAAACAACTCGCGTCAACATTTACAAATCTCGACTTTACGTTCAATTTTCCTTTGGAAAAATGTGGAAAACTCGCCGAGCTCAGGGAAAAAAACTGTATGTACAGTAACTGTTCCACAGTAATGAATCTGACCTCCTTGCCCGTGTGTTCAAACAAAGAAAAGGAATGGTAATTGACTATCCTTGATTGCCGTCATTATTCGGAGCCAATGCAGCGTGCAAATTTTTCGATATTGCATACAATTAGTGTCTCCTTGCGACCGTGCTAAATCACACGGAATTTAGTTTGATTAGAATAAGAGAGGATGAAAAAAACAAAGCCTGTTCACCCAGTTTAATTGAATGTTATGTAACAGAGAGATAAAAACATATAAGTAAATAAATACGAAAAATGTATGTACAAGGTTGTTGAATGATTGGATATTCTTAAAAGTGTATTCAAAGTGTAGATAAAAGTAACAATAATGGCATGACAACCAAGCATCTACTGGTTGTTATGCCATTATTGTTACTTTTATCTACGTACTCACCAAAAAAGCTTCATTTATCCATGGATTAATATGCTCCTTGCCCTACTTTTTGGCACTAGTGCTAAAATGGCGTATGCATTTTGAGGTAATTTAATTACTTTAAAATTACTTTTGATAATTACAAAGTAATTCAATTACTTTGTAATTGAGTTAAATTGAATTACTAAATTACTTTGTAATTAAATAACTCCCAAATCTTTTTTTTACTATAAATAACGATGTATTTTGTCATCAATAATTTTTCTCACTAAAGTGACGTTATTTTGGGAAGAATTGTTTTCTCAAATATATATATACAATAAAATATCATCATTTTAATGACGCAAAATCATACTATATGCATTTTCTCAGAAAATGTTCAAAATGGTAGGTACTTTTAATTGAATAAAAATAATTACTTACAACAAAATACAGAGATTAAAGTTCAATCAAGACAATTGAGGGACTCAGTGGAAAAGAAGTATAAGGTACGATTCATCTATTTTTGAACTATACATTTTTCATAATATATATAATTACGAAAATATTTGTGTAAAATGCTTACATAAGCTATAATTCACAAGAGGTGTCCCATGGTTTCCATGATTTGTAGTGCTTTCTGCGCCAATATATGTAATCCGAAAATAGTTTGATGTAATCAGATTACGTGTGTGAAAAGAGACAGAAAACTTCAAATGTCTGCCATGGTTTTTAGATGGAACATGCGAAAACGTATGTTCCGGTATGCAGCTTTAAAATTTTAAGGTTAAACGTCACATTTTGACAATGTTTTCGTAAAACTATATCTGCGAAAACCCAGCCTCAAATCATTTTAATTAATGTGCACAATCGTTTTCAATATGAGTTTAAGTGGTATAATTCCAATTTCCACATCTACTATATAGGTAAGGTATTTACAGAAATAAATAATGTATTTATGTTGATTTTGTGTAAGTTCACACGAAAATATTAGTTGAATCGAATGCGCATTCAGTAGATTTGGCAAATAGTCATCGAACTATTAATGGTGGAGGCTTCTACTTCGTTATACATCATAATTCACAAATGAAACACGATTTTAACGTTGTTTGTTGAGTTTGAAAATGACAAGTTAAAGTTGTCGAAACTATAGTCACTTAATAAAGTCTCACTCATACAAACAAAGTTAAAATCGTGTTTCATTTGTAAATAGTCATCGGATTAATCTGTTAATACAGGGAATTTTTCTTTTAAGTTTACATACAGGTTTTTTTTTATTAGGTATACATATAGTATCGGCCAAAAAGGAAACGACGAATGTTTATATGACTGAATTATTTAAAAATAAAAATTCTACTTTGAAATAAGATTATCAAAATACATGTAATAATAAAATAATTTTATAATCCATTCAAATTTTTAAAACTAAAATGGTTTTATTATGGTGTAAATTACATTTTAGTCTATATAATTGAGGGACAATAAGGAAGCGACTCTTTTTAATTTTCGTATTATTATAAAAGTAATAATTAAAAATGTCAATATTTCGCCCAATAACCCTTGTTTTTAATTACTTCTTTCATTCTATTGGGCATCGACAATATTAATTTTTCTAAACAGCTCCCGTAGAGTGAGTTACAAATATGTTCAATTTCCCTGAATAAATCATTCGAAGGTATGGGAAATAGTTGAGCAAACGATTAGAGGAAAAATGTTTACTAGCATTTTTCCTCTAATCGTTTGCTCAACTATTTCCCATACATTTTCCATGGGATTTAGGTCGGGGTATTGAGCAGGCCACTTCAAAATATTGAGTTTTATGCTAGAAATCCAATTTTTGACATACTTCAAGGTATGTTTTGGATCGTTATTATGCTGAAAAATAAACTTTAACGGCATATTCCACTCTGCAGGAGATAACATAATATCCTCTAATATCGTCGCATACTTATACCGATCTATAATTCTGTTCATTTGGTGAATAGGGCCTACACTATGTCCGGAAAAACAACTCCAAACCATTACATTTCCTCCGCTTTGTTTAATAGTTTGCTTAACATACTTGGGATTCAACATTTAATTTTTCGGACTTCGTACATAAGAATTCCCATCGTTATATATTAACAATTTGGATTCGTCGCTGAATAATACCCTTTTCCACTCTCTTGCAGTTCAGTCCCCATGACGTCGGGCAAAGAACATCCGTGCATCTCTATTCTTCTTGCTAAGACAATGTTATTTTGCTGGTCGATATGCGGCAAGATTTGCTTCTGATAGACAGCTTCGGATAGTTCGTTCATTTACATCTACATCTCCTAATTCTGCTTTAATTCGCACTGCCAACTTGAAGGGGTCCTAAGTGGATATTCTTTTTATTCTCTTATCCAACTTTTGTGAGGTTTTTCTAGGTGGGTCATTGCTTTTACCATTTACCACAATACCCCGATTAGTAAAATTATAATCGTTCTAGATAAGACGGATTTTGATACATTGTATCTACTCGCAATATGTACTTGCCTTACACCACTTTGATAAGTACTTACAATGCGTTGTTTTAAACCAACCGAGAAGTTTTTACGATTAGGCATCTTGCTATTTCGATATATATCGTATGTTCAATAAAAAAACCTCTAGAGTGCCATGATTTAATCTTTTTTCTGATTTAAGTTGGCTAAACGTCTTAGGAATTGTCATATAAAACGTCAGACGTAATAATTATAATGTATAATTTCTGAGTTGCCAACCTTCTAGATGCTTTGGAGGCAGGCTATCAAGTTGATGCTATTTACACAGACTTCTCCAAAGCATTCGATAGAGTCAATCATCGCCATTTAATTGATAAACTCAGTGGATTAGAATTTCACGCAAATGTTGTTAAGTGGATCGACTCATTTTTAACAGGCAGGTCTCAGTCAGTGCGAATAGGTAACATTACGTCTAAATTTATACCAGTTTATTCTGGTATCCCCCAGGGCACGCACTGTAGGCCTATTATTTTCCTGCTATTTATTAATGATCTGAGCGACCTGTTTAAAGACTGTAAATATTTGTTTTTTGCAGACGACCTTAAACTATATAAACGTATTGTCTGTCAGGGAGATCAGATTATAATTCAGAACAATATTAACACCTTGATTGATTGGTGTAAACGTAATGATCTCGACCTTAATATAAATAAATGTAAACATATAGTATTTTATAGAAGAAATACTAATTTAAACTGCACATACTATATGAAAGGGTTAAGTTTGGACGAGGTTGGCAGTATTAAAGATTTAGGGATTGTTTTTGATTCAAAGCTAAATTTTTGAGAACACATCGAAATAATCACTCGGAAAGCTATGAGAATGCTAGGATTCATCTTCAGAAATAGCTATATGTTTAATGTATCAACTATTAAAATTTTATATTGCCCCTTGGTAAGGTCACAATTAGAATATGGTAGTATTGTCTGGTCCCCCTCTCACGTTACTCAAATTTCAGAAATTGAATGTGTGCAACAAAAATTTATAAAAATGATTTCGTTCAAATTAGGTTTCATTGATCCCAGTAATTATTACTTAATCTTAAATGATTTAAATCTCAAGACATAACAGTCTCGAAGACTTGAATTAGAGCTATGTTTCTTCCACAAATTACTCTAAGGAAATATACAATGTTTGGAGCTTCTAGGTTTGGTCAATTTCAATGTGAATCCGTATTGTACAAAATTTAGGAATTTTGCATTATTTAAGCTTGGCATTAATAAAACTAATTATACTTTTAATAGTCCGCTTAATAGACTATTAAGAACTTCTAATAAGCTTAATAATGATTTACGTTTTAATTTAATTGGTAGCGAATTTAGTTTATTTAAACGAAATTTAAAATTATTGATTTAGTTGAATTAATTTTAGTAATTTTTGTTATGTTTATTATAATTTTAATTATGGGCATTTATATTCAAACAAATTTGTTTTATGTTGATCTGACTTATTGATTTGTAGTATTATTTTTAATTGTTTAGTTAGTTAGAGGTGATATTACTTGTACATTTTATGTATTTAATTTTGAAATTGGGGATAATCCCGTCAATAAACGATTTATTTATTTATTTATTTACAATATATTCCATGGCACTCTAGAGGTTTTATTTTATTGAACATACGATACAAGCGTACTAAATTTTAATAAAATAAATTGTATGTATCGTCCATATTTCAATGAGTCGTTTTCTTTTTGTCCGGCATCAAATCGCACAAATATTTCAAAACAAAAAATACTTTGTATATTTAATATTTAGTAATATATACGTATATATACCGTATGTGCATTTATGATTTTTATGTTATTATCAGTTTGTATACAATTGTTTATAAAATAATGAATATTTAACAGCGTCGTGTCCTTCTTGGCCCATACTTTATGCAAACGCTTTTTTAATGAGTTCAATTTGAAGCTTAAATCGAGTGTTTTCCACTCCCAGACTAAGCATAAAGTAAAATTTCGAGTTTAGAAAAGCCTGAAAATTTGGTTTGGTCGCGTAGCGCGAAGCGCGGAGCGGCCAAACCAAATTTTCAGGCTTTTCTAAACTCGAAATTTTACTTCATGCGCCACGCGTATAAGACACTGATTTCAAGCGAAGTTTACTCGTTCACAATATTTCAGTGCTTTCAGTGTTTAATACGAGTGGCGCATGAAGTAAAAGTTCGAGTTTATAAAAGCCTGAAATTTGCTTTGGTCGATCCGCGCTTCGCGCTACGCGACCAAACCAAATTTTCAGGCTTTTCTAAACTCGAAATTTTATTTCATGCCTAACCTTTGAACGAGTGTTTTCCACTCCCAGACTAAGCATGAAGTAAAATTTAGAGTTTAGAAAAGCCCCGTTAAAATTTGTCGAGGGTCGCGCAGCGACCCGAGACAAATTTTCTGGGCGTATAAAACACTAAAATATTGTGAAATTTATGTATATTTGAACCTCACTTGAAATCAGTGTTTTATACGCGTGGCGCATGAAGTAAAATTTCGAGTTTAGAAAAGCCCAGAAAATTTGTCTCGGGTCGCTGCGCGACCCTCGACAAATTTTCACGGGGCTTTTCTAAACTCTTCGAAATTTGATTAGAATGACACTACTTAAAACAACAGCAACAATTGTATCTGAATATGGTAGAAGAAATAGTTTTACAATCAATAAAGGAGTCCGACAAGGGGACTCACTATAGGCTACATTATTCAACATAGCATTTGAATATACATTACGGAAAATAAATAAGTCGGGAACTATACCAACAAGGGGTGTCCAGATCATAGCTTATGCGGACGACGTAGTAATAATATCCAAGCAAAGAAACATCTTAAAAGAAATATTAGAAGAAATAGTTAAAGAGGGTCATGAGATTGGACTAGAGATAAATATAGAAAAAACAAAAATACTAAGGATAGGAGGCAACGGAAGGACGAAGAAAACTAAAATAGGCAATTTCGAATTTGAGGAAGTCCAAAACTTTAAATATTTGGAAACGGTAATAAACAATGAAAACATGTGTGAGGAGGTACGAGAAAAACTACAAGCTGCTAACAGAGCATATTACGCATACAGTAGACTTCTTAAAAGTAAGAATATCAGCGTCAAAACAAAAATTAAAATATACAAAACTATGATACGACCAATAATTACATACGCCGGAGAGACAATGTAAATTAAAAGAGCAACATAATATAAGAAGACTACAAAGAAAAATAATAAGAAGTATATTAGGACCTGCAAAATGTGAAAATAACGAAATACGGAAGAGAAAAAACGAAGAAATATATAATGTACTAAAGGATGATATTGTAAATATCATTAAATCAATAAGGATAAGATGGCTAGGACACATTTGGCGATCAAAACGTGAATGTAGGATAAGAACAATAATGTATTGGAAGCCAGGAAACATCAGAAGAAGGGGTAGACCGAAGAAAAGATGGATAGAGGAAGTAGAGAATGACTTAAGAATACTTGGAATAAGAAATTGGAAGGAATATACAAGAAATAGAAAGGAATGGAAATTAGTAGAGAAAATAAAAAGGATGACCTGGGACTAATCCACCCAAGGAAATAGATTATAAAGGCTCCGAATGGAGCGACAAAACTCCTTGTGGAGTGGAATGCCTTATATATATATATATATATATATATATATATATATATATATATATATATATATATATATATATATATATTTATATATATATATATTTATATATATATATTTATATATATATATATATATATATATATATATATATATATATATATATATATATATATATAAGGCATTCCACTCCACAAGGAGTTTTGTCGCTCCATTCGGAGCCTTTATAATCTATTTCCTTGGGTGGATTAGTCCCAGGTCATCCTTTTTATTTTCTCTACTAATTTCCATTCCTTTCTATTTCTTGTATATTCCTTCCAATTTCTTATTCCAAGTATTCTTAAGTCATTCTCTACTTCCTCTATCCATCTTTTCTTCGGTCTACCCCTTCTTCTGATGTTTCCTGGCTTCCAATTCCAATACTTAATGTTGATGATTTTTGTCAGTTTTAGTTAATCGTAACACACTTTTTATCAAAATGTTCATTACATTTAGAAATTAGGACGACCTAAACTGTATGACATTTTCATGTAACGTCACGGCTGTGAAGTTAGCAATAGATCCAGCAATAGATTTAAAAAAAATCATATCTCGGAAAAAACAAAAGCAAATTAAATGAAATTTGAAGATATACCCTTCAAATAGCCTAAATTATTACCCCAAGAAATATAAAACCCTTAACTTTTACCCTTCATATTTTTTCACCCCTTCCAAAAATATGTTATGATTTTTTTTTAATTTGGCAATATTTCATAAAGTTACTTTTTAGCTCAAAACATCTCTATAATACCTTCTTTTGATAAGTGAAATCAAAAAAACGTTTCGACACCCCGTTCGCCACTAAACTATTGTTTTACCCTAAGATTTCAAAAATTAATATCTCAGAGAAAAAAAAAATACAAATCGAATAAAATTTAAAATACACGATAAGAGATGTCTAAGTTATCACCAAAAAAAATTAACCCTTAATTTTTACCTATAATATTTTTTCACCCCTTCCAAAAATGTAATCAATTTTTTTCTACTTTGGCAATGTTCCATAAAATTCATTTTTATCTCAAAATATCTCTATTCTACCCTCTTTTAATACACCTAATCAAAAAAACGTTTCGTCACCCTGTTCACCCATAAAATATTTTTTTTACCCCGTAAATATGGAAATCAATATTTCCGAGAAAGCAAAATCAAATCAAACAAAATATTACTAAGGAATACATCTTAATTAATAGCACAAAGAAGATCAACCCCTAAAATTACCCTTTCATTTTTTCTTGTCTTTAAATGTAATATATATATATTTTTATAAATTCACAATCTTCTTAAATGTTGATATGTATCATATATTATTTCTTTTTATCATGAGTGTGTTTACTCTAATAAGCAAAAGTAAAAAAAAAGTGCTAGGCACCTTACCCCCATATAATAAAATAATAATCTCCTGCTCGTCGTATGGATTTATATGCGTGTGGAATTATGTGCAACGATTTAAACATTATTTTTTCTGAATTTGGCAAAAGGCCATAGATAAATAAAAATTGTTATTTTTATCATTAATGTGTGTACTTTCATAATCAAAAGTCAAAAAACCGTTTGGAGCACTTTTTCACATTAATGATAAAAATAACAATTATTATTTATCTATGGCCCTTTGCTAAATTCGGAAAAAATAATGTTTAATTTATTGCATATAGATCTATACGTGACGAGCGGGAGATTTTTTTTTTTCGGGTGTGGAAAAGTGCTCCAAACGTTTTTTTGATTTTTGATTATGAAAGTACACACATTAATGATAAGAATAACAATTTTTATTTATCTATGGCTCTTTGCCAAATATGGAAAAAATAATGTTTAATTTATTGCATATAGATCCATACGTGACGAGCGGGAGATTTTTTTTTCGGGTGTGGAAAAGTGCTTCAAACGTTTTTTTGACTTTTGATTATGAAAGTACACACATTAATGATAAGAATAACAATTTTTATTTATCTATGGCTCTTTGCCAAATTCGAAAAAAATAATGTTTAATTTATTGCATATAGATCCATACGTGACGAGCGGGAGATTTTTTTTTTCGGGGGTGGAAAAGTGCTCCAAACGTTTTTTTGACTTTTGATTATGAAAGTACACACATTAATGATAAGAATAACAATTTTTATTTATCTATGGCTCTTTGCCAAATTCGAAAAAAATAATGTTTAATTTATTGCATATAGATCCATACGTGACGAGCGGGAGATTTTTTTTTTTCGGGTGTGGAAAAGTGCTCCAAACGTTTTTTTGACTTTTGATTATGAAAGTACACACATTAATGATAAGAATAACAATTTTTATTTATCTATGGCTCTTTGCCAAATTCGAAAAAAATAATGTTTAATTTATTGCATATAGATCCATACGTGACGAGCGGGAGATTTTTTTTTTTTTTCGGGGGTGGAAAAGTGCTTCAAACGTTTTTTTGACTTTTGATTATGAAAGTACACACATTAATGATAAGAATAACAATTTTTATTTATCTATAGCTCTTTGCCAAATATAGAAAAAATAATGTTTAATTTATTGCATATAGATCCATACGAGACGAGCGGGAGATTTTTTTTTCGGGGGTGGAAAAGTGCTCCAAACGTTTTTTTGACTTTTGATTATGAAAGTACACACATTAATGATAAGAATAACAATTTTTATTTATCTATGCCTCTTTGCCAAATTCGAAAAAAATAATGTTTAATTTATTGCATATAGATCCATACGTGACGAGCGGGAGATTTTTTTTTTCGGGGGTGGAAAAGTGCTCCAAACGTTTTTTGACTTTTGATTATGAAAGTACACACATTAATGATAAGAATAACAATTTTTATTTATCTATGGCTCTTTGCCAAATTCGAAAAAAATAATGTTTAATTTATTGCATATAGATCCATACGTGACGAGCGGGAGATTTTTTTTTCGGGGGTGGAAAAGTGCTCCAAACGTTTTTTTGACTTTTGATTATGAAAGTACACACATTAATGATAAGAATAACAATTTTTATTTATCTATGGCTCTTTGCCAAATATGGAAAAAATAATGTTTAATTTATTGCATATAGATCCATACGTGACGAGCGGGAGATTTTTTTTTTTTTTCGGGGGTGGAAAAGTGCTTCAAACGTTTTTTTGACTTTTGATTATGAAAGTACACACATTAATGATAAGAATAACAATTTTTATTTATCTATAGCTCTTTGCCAAATATAGAAAAAATAATGTTTAATTTATTGCATATAGATCCATACGAGACGAGCGGGAGATTTTTTTTTCGGGGGTGGAAAAGTGCTCCAAACGTTTTTTTGACTTTTGATTATGAAAGTACACACATTAATGATAAGAATAACAATTTTTATTTATCTATGGCTCTTTGCCAAATTCTAAAAAAATAATGTTTAATTTATTGCATATAGATCCATACGTGACGAGCGGGAGATTTTTTTTTTCGGGGGGTGGAAAAGTGCTCCAAACGTTTTTTTGACTTTTGATTATGAAAGTACACACATTAATGATAAGAATAACAATTTTTATTTATCTATGCCTCTTTGCCAAATTCGAAAAAAATAATGTTTAATTTATTGCATATAGATCCATACGTGACGAGCGGGAGATTTTTTTTTCGGGGGTGGAAAAGTGCTCCAAACGTTTTTTTGACTTTTGATTATGAAAGTACACACATTAATGATAAGAATAACAATTTTTATTTATCTATAGCTCTTTGCCAAATATAGAAAAAATAATGTTTAATTTATTGCATATAGATCCATACGAGACGAGCGGGAGATTTTTTTTTCGGGGGTGGAAAAGTGCTCCAAACGTTTTTTTGACTTTTGATTATGAAAGTACACACATTAATGATAAGAATAACAATTTTTATTTATCTATGCCTCTTTGCCAAATTCGAAAAAAATAATGTTTAATTTATTGCATATAGATCCATACGTGACGAGCGGGAGATTTTTTTTTTCGGGGGTGGAAAAGTGCTCCAAACGTTTTTTTGACTTTTGATTATGAAAGTACACACATTAATGATAAGAATAACAATTTTTATTTATCTATGGCTCTTTGCCAAATTCGAAAAAAATAATGTTTAATTTATTGCATATAGATCCATACGTGACGAGCGGGAGATTTTTTTTTCGGGGGTGGAAAAGTGCTCCAAACGTTTTTTTGACTTTTGATTATGAAAGTACACACATTAATGATAAGAATAACAATTTTTATTTATCTATGCCTCTTTGCCAAATTCGAAAAAAATAATGTTTAATTTATTGCATATAGATCCATACGTGACGAGCGGGAGATTTTTTTTTTCGGGGGTGGAAAAGTGCTCCAAACGTTTTTTTGACTTTTGATTATGAAAGTACACACATTAATGATAAGAATAACAATTTTTATTTATCTATGGCTCTTTGCCAAATTCGAAAAAAATAATGTTTAATTTATTGCATATAGATCCATACGTGACGAGCGGGAGATTTTTTTTTCGGGGGTGGAAAAGTGCTCCAAACGTTTTTTTGACTTTTGATTATGAAAGTACACACATTAATGATAAGAATAACAATTTTTATTTATCTATGGCTCTTTGCCAAATATGGAAAAAATAATGTTTAATTTATTGCATATAGATCCATACGTGACGAGCGGGAGATTTTTTTTTTTTCGGGGGTGGAAAAGTGCTCCAAACGTTTTTTTGACTTTTGATTATGAAAGTACACACATTAATGATAAGAATAACAATTTTTATTTATCTATGGCTCTTTGCCAAATTCGAAAAAAATAATGTTTAATTTATTGCATATAGATCCATACGTGACGAGCGGGAGATTTTTTTTTCGGGGGTGGAAAAGTGCTCCAAACGTTTTTTTGACTTTTGATTATGAAAGTACACACATTAATGATAAGAATAACAATTTTTATTTATCTATGGCTCTTTGCCAAATATGGAAAAAATAATGTTTAATTTATTGCATATAGATCCATACGTGACGAGCGGGAGATTTTTTTTTTCGGGTGTGGAAAAGTGCTCCAAACGTTTTTTTGACTTTTGATTATGAAAGTACACACATTAATGATAAGAATAACAATTTTTATTTATCTATGGCTCTTTGCCAAATTCGAAAAAAATAATGTTTAATTTATTGCATATAGATCCATACGTGACGAGCGGGAGATTTTTTTTTCGGGGGTGGAAAAGTGCTCCAAACGTTTTTTTGACTTTTGATTATGAAAGTACACACATTAATGATAAGAATAACAATTTTTATTTATCTATGGCTCTTTGCCAAATATGGAAAAAATAATGTTTAATTTATTGCATATAGATCCATACGTGACGAGCGGGAGATTTTTTTTTTCGGGTGTGGAAAAGTGCTCCAAACGTTTTTTTGACTTTTGATTATGAAAGTACACACATTAATGATAAGAATAACAATTTTTATTTATCTATGGCTCTTTGCCAAATATGGAAAAAATAATGTTTAATTTATTGCATATAGATCCATACGTGACGAGCGGGAGATTTTTTTTTTTTCGGGGGTGGAAAAGTGCTCCAAACGTTTTTTTGACTTTTGATTATGAAAGTACACACATTAATGATAAGAATAACAATTTTTATTTATCTATGCCTCTTTGCCAAATTCGAAAAAAATAATGTTTAATTTATTGCATATAGATCCATACGTGACGAGCGGGAGATTTTTTTTTTCGGGGGTGGAAAAGTGCTCCAAACGTTTTTTTGACTTTTGATTATGAAAGTACACACATTAATGATAAGAATAACAATTTTTATTTATCTATGGCTCTTTGCCAAATTCGAAAAAAATAATGTTTAATTTATTGCATATAGATCCATACGTGACGAGCGGGAGATTTTTTTTTCGGGGGTGGAAAAGTGCTCCAAACGTTTTTTTGACTTTTGATTATGAAAGTACACACATTAATGATAAGAATAACAATTTTTATTTATCTATGGCTCTTTGCCAAATATGGAAAAAATAATGTTTAATTTATTGCATATAGATCCATACGTTACGAGCGGGAGATTTTTTTTTTTTCGGGGGTGGAAAAGTGCTCCAAACGTTTTTTTGACTTTTGATTATGAAAGTACACACATTAATGATAAGAATAACAATTTTTATTTATCTATGGCTCTTTGCCAAATTCGAAAAAAATAATGTTTAATTTATTGCATATAGATCCATACGTGACGAGCGGGAGATTTTTTTTTCGGGGGTGGAAAAGTGCTCCAAACGTTTTTTTGACTTTTGATTATGAAAGTACACACATTAATGATAAGAATAACAATTTTTATTTATCTATGGCTCTTTGCCAAATATGGAAAAAATAATGTTTAATTTATTGCATATAGATCCATACGTGACGAGCGGGAGATTTTTTTTTTCGGGTGTGGAAAAGTGCTCCAAACGTTTTTTTGACTTTTGATTATGAAAGTACACACATTAATGATAAGAATAACAATTTTTATTTATCTATGGCTCTTTGCCAAATATGGAAAAAATAATGTTTAATTTATTGCATATAGATCCATACGTGACGAGCGGGAGATTTTTTTTTTTTCGGGGGTGGAAAAGTGCTCCAAACGTTTTTTTGACTTTTGATTATGAAAGTACACACATTAATGATAAGAATAACAATTTTTATTTATCTATGGCTCTTTGCTAAATATGGAAAAAATAATGTTTAATTTATTGCATATAGATCCATACGTGACGAGCGGGAGATTTTTTTTTTTTCGGGTGTGGAAAAGTGCTCCAATCGTTTTTTTGACTTTTGATTATGAAAGTACACACATTAATGATAAGAATAACAATTTTTATTTATCTATGGCTCTTTGCCAAATTCGAAAAAAATAATGTTTAATTTATTGCATATAGATCCATACGTGACGAGCGGGAGATTTTTTTTTTTTCGTTGGTGGAAAAGTGCTCCAAACGTTTTTTTGACTTTTGATTATGAAAGTACACACATTAATGATAAGAATAACAATTTTTATTTATCTATGGCTCTTTGCCGAATTCGGAAAAAAATAATGTTTAAATCGTTGCACATAATTCCATACGCATATAAATCCATACGACGAGCAGGAGATTATTATTTTATTATATGGGGGTAAAGTGCCTGACACTTTTTTTTTACTTCTGCTTATTAGAGTAAACACACTCATGATAAAAAGAAATAATATATGATACATATCAACATTTAAGATGATTGTGAATTTAAAAAAATATATATATTACATTTAAAGACAAGAAAAAATGAAAGGGTAATTTTAGGGGTTGATCTTCTTTGTGCTATTAATTAAGATGTATTCCTTAGTAATATTTTGTTTCATTTGATTTTGCTTTCTCGGAAATATTGATTTTCATATTCACGGGGTAAAGAAAATATTTTAGGGGTGAACAGGGTGACGAAACGTTTTTTTGATTAGGTGTATTAAAAGAGGGTAGAATAAAGATATTTTGAGATAAAAATGAATTTTATGGAACATTGCCAAAGTAGAAAAAAATTGATTACGTTTTTGGAAGGGGTGAAAAAATATTATAGGTAAAAATTATGGGTCAATTTTTTTTGGGTGATAACTTAGACATCTCTTATTGTGTATTTTAAATTTTATTCGATTTGTATTTTTTTTCTCTGAGATATTAATTTTTGAAATCTTAGGGTAAAACAATAAGTTAGTGGCGAACGGGGTGTCAAAACGTTTTTTTGATTTCACTTATCAAAAGAAGGTATTATAGAGATGTTTTGAGCTAAAAAGTAACTTTATGAAATATTGCCAAATTAAAAAAAAATCATAACATATTTTTGGAAGGGGTGAAAAAATATGAAGGGTAAAAGTTAAGGGTTTTATATTTCTTGGGGTAATAATTTAGGCTATTTGAAGGGTATATCTTCAATTTCATTTAATTTGCTTTTGTTTTTTCCGAGATATGATTTTTTTAAAATCTATTGCTGGATCTATTGCTAACTTCACACCCGTTGTAACGTCAACATTTAACACAACTAGGAAAAATCGTTGCAGATACAACTGTCGACATATTCTCTAAGAGAATTGAACCACACATTCCACATCAATGAGTCATAGGACATCTTTCCCGAATTCTACTATAAGTGCTATTTTCTTAAAAATTTGTATAAGTACAGATATCTACAAATGAGATTCGTATTTAGTTATAAAAAATGGTACAATTGAATCCGTGTATTTGTCAATATAATAAACAATGTTAGTGATTAGACATTTACTGATTTTTCTATAAAAGTTAAACTTTATCTCCAATTTACACAAATCAATCTCATGTCACTTGTACTACTTTTCCACTGAGTTCGTCAATACTGTTTTATGGGTAGTAATTTGTATTTTTATTCATATCATTGTTGAAAATATTGTTTTTAACAGAAAAAATCTGATACCTTGTTGATTATTTATCATTAATTCTTCTTAATGAAAAAAAAAAAACTCCAAATTTGATTTTATTTATCAAAAGCTTTATTTTTGTAAATTTCTCACGTTAGTACTCGATATATCCATTTAATCTAATGAGATGTCAGCTTATAAATACGAGCGCCAGAACGTTAATTGCAACAAATTGCCGCGGCCAGAGCGTTATTTATAGGCCCTGAGCTAAATTGTTCCGTGTATGAAAAATTGATGGCAATTTACCGCCAATTAATTGCCGACTGTGAATTTCGAAATGGGCGTGACGCCTGTTTTCAAATTGGCGGGTCTTTCCAGATTGTTTGCGCTCTGCTGCCGAAGGATCGTTTTCGTTGTGATTTTCGGATTTACACCAAAAACTGACTCATGTTTCGTGAATCACTTACTTGTTGCTTAAGTCAAGTTGTTGTTTTTGCGGAAGGTTATTAGCGAGCACGTGCTATCTATTGTTTCATATTGTTAATTAGCGAATCATTGTACTGGCGATTTTTAGAACTGATTTTGCCAGAAGAAGTAATATTCCAAACGGTAGTAACTGATAATAAACTCAAGTTCTTCAACTTTAATTAAAACACTTTTAACCTTTCTTCACAATTTTTATTATATACCAGATGTACATTTCGGTCACAAGGTGACCATTATCAATGGATTGAATTTCTTCAAAACTGGATGTTTCAATAGCCGCGGCGTAATTAGGTTCAAGACCTCGCAATAGATCAAGCAATTTGAGGACTTGAACAAAACATCCACTTAGTCTTTCTGAAGAATGCACAAGAATGAAATATTTAGGAACAGATTTCTTCAACAACATTATTTTTTTTGTTTTAGCAAAGTAGGCTTTGCAAACAAAACCAACACGATTTATTTTAAAGAAAATATTTACAATTCGCGTAACATTCAACACAGTATTTCTAATGTAAATTGCATATTTTTATGAGGAAAGCGCAAAATATACTTGTATTAGTTTTTAAAAGTTAATACACACGAGTTCGAGTAAAAATTAAAGTTTTTTTTATTAAAAAGAAATTATCAAAATTATGCCAAAAAAAGTAGATAGAAGACCAGCATTACGGGTAGCAAAATAGTGTGGATGTTTTGATAGGGTCCCACAATTTGTGATATCATTGTTTTCTACTTATCAAGATCAATAATTTCTCATCATTATCACCACACTGATCCCAAAGCACATTAAGGCAATCCCTATCAACAAAAACGCTTTTCCTCTTCCTCCAAGAAGAAAAAAAAACACGCACTTAATTAATCCCATGTTTGCATACATTAGATTAGAAACTTCCAATTTCCACGAGTATTATTATAACGCGGAAAAAGATAAAAAAAGTAAAAGCTCTTCCGGTTCTCGCCTCAAATAATCCGTAGGAAAAGTTAACAACAAACAATCTTTGGCGCCAATGATACGTGAAATGGGCACGCATGTACACAAACACGTGTTCGTTTGAGGGGAATGCCGAAAAAATATCTCTGAAACGAAAAAAAATTAAAATAAAAAAAGAACAACTGTACATGTGTTGCGGGGTTCTGCCTCGTAGACCGCATTATTCACATTTTCGAGGCGCATAACGCTCTGCAGACCGAAACAATTGTTGTTATAGTGTACTCAACCGTTGAATATTTTTAAATATAAATATAGAGCGCGCGTGTGTGTAAATTACGTATATTTCAAAATATTGGAAGTAAATTACGAGCAACTAAGGGCCAGTTCAATAATAGCTTAAAAGAAATTATACAGGGCGATTCATTAGCCTCTTAAAAACTTTGACAATGAAATGCAGATTTAATTTCATGAAGAAATATTGAAATGAACCCAGGTTTTATCTTTCTTTGTTCAGTAGTTATAGCGCTTTTAAAATATTGTCTCTATGAACACAGTTCTTTTAAAAAAAACGTGTTTTTTTCATTGAAACAGCGTTTGAAACATTAACAATTAAAAACATGTTTAAAACGTGTTTAAAACAAGTTTAAAACGTGTTTAAAACAAGTTTAAAACGTGTTTAAAACAAGTTTAAAACGTGTTTAAAACGTGTTTAAAACATGTTTAAAATAAAACATGCAGGGCATTTGTCTTTTGAGTACATACATCTCGATAATAACAGCGTTTTTTTTTTTAATTGCGGGAATTTGTTGTTTCAAAGCGGTTAATTTAAGGCTTTTAACGAGTGTTTTCCACTCCCAGACTAAGCATGAAGTAAAATTTCGAGTTTAGAAAAGCCTAAGAATTTGGATTGGCCGCGTAGCGAAGCGGAGCAGCCAATCCAAATTAGGCTTTTCTAAACTCGAAATTTTACTTCATGCGCCACGCTTAAAAACAATGATTTACAGTAAAGTTTTAAAAACACACACATACAACAACGATTGTAGGCAACGCAATATACGTTAGAGTTATTGGGTTGCCTATAATCACTGTTTTAACCAATTTGTTCAGCGCAGAATTTGATTCACGTTTTATACACATCTACATATTAGATTGCTAAAGCCGTATATTTAAACTTTACGATATTTCAGTGTTTTATACGTGTGGCGCATGAAGTAAAATTTCGAGTTTAGAAAAGCCTAATTTGGATTGGCCGCTCCGCTTCGCTACGCGGCCAATCCAAATTTTCAGGCTTTTCTAAACTCGAAATTTTACTTCATGCTTAGTCTGGGAGTGGAAAACCCTCGTTTAAAGATTCAAATTAAAATCTTTAAAAAAAACAACGAATGTCGTAAAACTTATAGTGTATGCATTTGTATACCTGAAAGAAAAAAATCCCTCTATTGAAAAATCACATTTATGCACACACAGTTGTGATATTTTATATTGTAATAAAATGTTATGTTTTATAATGTAATTTGAAATATCTTCAACAATTTAGCTAAAATTTAAAAACGAAAACATAAACTTTTAATGAAGTAGTATAAAATATAATTTAGCAATTTTAAGATAATTTAAAAACGTTTTAAACAAATTTTACCTTTAAAACATGTTTTACACAAATTTAAGATTTAAAACATGTTTAAAACAAAATCGTTTAAAACACGGCGGCTGTTATTAAACATGTTTAAAACACTGTTTTAACACAAAGTGTTTTAAACATAACAACCCTGATGAACACTAGTTGGTAATCATAATTTAAAGAAATCAAAAACATGTATTGTAACGAACAGAAATCACAAATATTTATTGTAACAAACAGATAGCAACATTTATCCACATTAAATGTTTAAAAATTGACCCATTTTCCTGAAAACCTAATTGGCAACGACAAATTAAACTCTCTTGCACGCGTAATTAATTCACAAATAGTAACAGAAACCATTAACATAACCAAACAATTTTTGACAGGTGCTAAGTTAAAATAAAAGTGACTAAATTTTGTTCTGGTAAATCATGACCACTGCGTTTTTTAACTTAAATATTGTAAACGTGCTATAACTTCTAAACAAAGAAAGACAGGAATAGCGTTTATATGAACTTTTCTTCATGCAATTAAATCTACTCTTCATTGCCAAAGTTGATAAAAGCATGTATCCGAAATTAAAACAAAACGATTAAAATATAACTCAACTCAAACTGTTATAGCTTGTATTCATGAAAACATAATTGGCAACGACAAATTAAACTCTGTTGCACGCGTAAGTAATTCACAAATAGTGGCAGAAACCATTAACATAACCAAACAATTTTTGACAGGTGCTACGTTAAAATAAAAGTTACTAAATTTTGTTTTGCTAAATCATGACCACTGCGTTTTTAAATTTAAAAATTGTAAACGTGCTATAACTTCTAAACAAAGAAAGATAGGAGCTGCGTTTATATGAACATTTATTCATGCAATTAAATCAACTCTTCATTGCCAAAGTTGATAAAAACATGTATCTAAAATCAAAACAAAACAATTAAAATATAATTCAACTCAATCTGTTATAGCTTAGATTCATGAAAACATAATTGGCAACGACAAATTAAACTCTCTTGCACGCGTAAGTAATTCACAAATAGTGACAGAAACCATTAACATAACCAAACAATTTTTGACAGGTGCTACGTTAAAATAAAAGTAACTAAATTTTGTTTTGCTAAATCATGACCACTGCGTTTTTTAATTTAAAAATTGTAAACGTGCTATAACTTCTAAACAAAGAAAGATAGGAGCTGCGTTTATATGAACATTTATTCATGCAATTAAATCTACTCTTCATTGCCAACGTTGATAAAAACATGTATCTAAAATCAAAACAAAACGATTAAAATATAACTCAACTCAAACTGTTACAGCTTAGATTCATGAAAACATAATTGGCAACGACAAATTAAACTCTCTTGCACGCGTAAGTAATTCACAAATAGTGACAGAAACCATTAACAAAACCAAACAATTTTTGACAGGTGCTACGTTAAAATAAAAGTTACTAAATTTTGTTTTGCTAAATCATGACCACTGCGTTTTTTAATTTAAAAATTGTAAACGTGCTATAACTTCTAAACAAAGAAAGATAGGAGCTGCGTTTATATGAACATTTCTTCATGAAATTAAATCTACTCTTCATTGCCAACGTTTGTAAAAACATGTATCTAAAATCAAAACAAAACGATTAAAATATAACTTAACTCAAACTCTGCTACAGCTTGTATTCATCGAATATACTTCGCAAAACCTTGCTAAAGAAATATTAAATTTGTTTGAAAACATAACAAATTCCGTGGCTGGAATTTGCAAATTTATCGCTGATAAATCGACCTAAACACCACGAGATTCAAGAATTATTGTCCAATTAACACACAATTCTTATAACTCATTAAATATCTCTTGTTAAATGTAAATGTCAAAAATAAAACAAGTTTAAATTGTTTCAACTTGAGCGTGAAATTATGTTTTCGAGTATTTTTTGTTTGTTAAAGAATACCATAGAATTTTCGTGATTTAATTAATAACCATGATGCTGCATGATGGTGGCAATGAAGTCCGTCTTTTTGTTTCTCTCCGCCTGGAAAATAAACGAGGATTGATGTTCTTCGTGCGAAATGCCCATTTAATTTGATTATACCCGCATCTCTTCACCATTATTTTTTTTAAACAATGCCTTCTCGTCTATCGGAAATCTGAAGAGCCCTTCTCGGCTAGAGTGTCTGTAAAATGGTATTGTTTAGACACGTTCTGTTCTATTCGTTACAAAATGGAAATAATTAATGAAACAGGATTTGCCCTAGCTTCATTTGCTTAATTATTTTAGTTTTATAATTACGGGCTGTGTATTTATGAGTTGTATTAATGCACAATCATTTATTAATGAAGCCTATTAACCAATTACGGTTGCGATTTATTATGGGTAAAATCCAATGTTTTTGGTAGTCACTAGTTCCAGCATCATTCATGTTCTGCTTGTGGAACAATATTACATGATACATCAAAATAATCCTAAAACCTGGGGGATTTTAATGTCACCAATTTAAAACAAATAAGATATTTAGTTCTTTTGTAAAACAATCCTGAAAATAGCTATTTTTGAGTCATTTAGTTACTCCTTTTTAGGCAACAAAAACTTGTACTACGTAAAATTCAACGGTGTCCGTACATTCTGCATTCAATTAGCTCAACAATTATTAAACATGTCCATGGTATATTACGTTTACCTTTTTATGCTAGAAATAGAAATATAGGTCTATCTCACTCTAGTAAATGACTGGGCAGAGTCTGTCTCACTCTAGTAAACCGCAACCTTAAGCGCCATTGATGCAATAACGCAACATTATTAATTTCTTGCTTATTCAACTGATAAAGAAGTTAATTGGAAATGTTGTATTATGTGACCTGACTTGTGAAAGTGTGAAGAAAAATGCAAATATTTTTATTATTACTCATACAAAAAAATATTTTTAAGTGTATTTCCAATTTCACAATATTTCAGTGTTTTATACGCGTGGCGCATGAAGTAAAATTTCGAGTTTAGAAAAGCCAGAAAATTTGGTTTGGCCGCTCCGCTTCGCGGAGCGACCAAACCAAATTTTCTGGCTTTTTTCTAAACTCGAAATTTTACTTCATGCTTAGTCTGGGAGTGGATACACTCGTTCGAAACTTTAAATAAAAAAAAAATGCAAATATTTTGATTATTACTCATACAAAAAAATATTTTTAAGTGTATTTCTAATTTCACAATATTTCAGTGTTTTATACGCGTGGCGCATAAAGTAAAATTTCGAGTTTAGAAAAGCCTGAAAATTTGGTTTGGCCGCTCCGCTTCGCGGAGCGACCAAACCAAATTTTCTGGCTTTTCTAAACTCGAAATTTTACTTCATGCTTAGTCTGGGAGTGGATACACTCGTTCGAAACTTTAAATTGAACGCTGTTATAAAATCGACGAATGCCTAAAAAATTACAGCGTATACTGTACATATTATGTATATTTAAAAGAAAAATTCCCAGTATGTAATATAATATGTCATTTATAGAAATAATTAAAAAACGTGCAGAATTTCACCCAAAATAAACTTTTAGACTTTGATTAAAACGCTTAGAACCTATCTTCAACACTTTATTTTGTAGCCAAATGTACATTTCGGACACAAAGTGTCCGTTATCAATGGTTTGATACTATTACTGGTATTAGTATCAAACCATTGATAATGGACACTTTGTGTCCGAAATGTACATTTGATTACAAAAGAAAGTGCTAAGGAAATGTTCTACGTGTTTTAATCAAAGTTATAATTATTTTCAAGTAACTCAATCTATCCAAATGTCAACTTTTAGAGTTAACTCTATAATTTCTCGGTCGTTAATGGGTTCACGCACTACTTTTTGTTAATAAACTGATCTTCTTGATCTTAAAGGGTAAAAAAGGTCAATAACATAAGACGAATCTCATCTGTCACTGTTAAATTATAATTTCTGCAATGTGTTCCGCCTAGGGCTTCGGACAATCAAAATTTTCAAGGTTTTATTAACTCGAAATTTCACTTCAACCTTAATTAAGGAGTAGAAACACTCGTTAGAAGTTCCAAATTGAACGCTGTTATAAAAATTGGCAAAGCTGCCACTTGGTAACGATTTTGGACTTGTTAAAATTAAATAGAGGAAGCCTTTATGTTATAATTAGTTATACACAAATTGTTAGTAAAAAAACATCTTGCATTTTATTGGATATTCAAGAACAACCAAATCTATGGTTCTGTGCAGTTTTCAGATATTGCGGTTTGTACACCTCACGTGTCAAATGCTGGGTTTGTTGTTTTTATCTGACAGAAGTTCGGAAATTATCCAATGCTGTTTTGAAGTTTTTTTTTATCAAAATTGGGGAATAAAAAAGTAAAATGGCTGATTGTGTCATTTGAAGTAAACTTAATTTGAAATAATACGGATGGTTTGTCTCAAAAATAGGAGCACCACAACAAAAATCACCTGATCAAATTACGCGAGCTTATTGTCCACCAAAAAGGCATTTAAATTATGCTTTTTGAAGCATAGTGATCTTAGCACACGAAATTTCATCTGTCATGTTAGAATCACAGCGGAGGTTTTTTTTACCAAGTTTCTTTCCAACCTCTTATTTTGTGTAATTTTGAATATTAAATAATTGGGTGTTATTTTTTTTCTTCTACGCAAAATATCTGCCGGATGTCCAACATCCGGCCCTTAAAAACTGGAAGTCCTTAGGGCGTGCCCTGGAGAGGGTGTGTGGATAAACATTTTCCTCAGCACGTGCCCTATCAAAAAAAATATATTCGATGGAATATAAATACTTTTCGATGGTGCATAAATATTTATTGAGCGAGCTACTTTCCATATGTTGATGAGATCAAAGGGCAAAACGACATTGTTTCCAGATATTCCATTATCCTGTCCATCAATGTCCTTTCACCATGAAGAAATATCTTGTTAAATTCAAATAATTCTTATTTATAAATAAAAAGGATTGTATGAAAATGAAACTTTAAAAGAATCTACAAAACAATCTAACCTGAAACATTCGCAGTGTGAAGAAATAATTGTAGCGTGTTTACAAAACAATTGTAGCGTGTTTACAAAACATGTACGTTTTTAAATATTTCTTAGATACAAATAATAATGATTGCATGAACATGAAATTTTAAAAGAATCTACAAAATAATCTAACCTGGAGAAGTCGCAGTGTGAAGAAACAATTGTAGCGTGTTTACAAAACATGTCCGTTTTTAAATATTTCTTAGATACAAATAATAATGATTGCATGAAAATGAAATGTTAAAAGAATCTACAAAATAATCTAACCTGGAAAAGTCGCAGTGTGAAGAAACAATTGTAGCGTGTTTACCAAACAATTGTAGCGTGTTTACAAAACATGTCCGTTTTTAAATATTTCTTAGATACAAATAATAATGATTGCATGAAAATGAAATTTTAAAAGAATCTACAAAAAAATCTAACCTGGAGAAGTCGCAGTGTGAAGAAACAATTGTAGCGTATTTACAAAACATGTACATTTTCAAATAATTGTTATATACAAATAAAAATGATTGTATAAAAATGAAACTTTAAAAGAATCTACAAACAAATCTGACCTGAGAAGTCGCAGTGTGAAGAAACAATTGTAGCGTGTTTACAAAACAATTGTGGCGTGTTTACAAAACATGTACATTTTCAAATAATTCTTATGTACAAATAATAATGATTGTATGAAAATAAAACTTTTAAAGAATCTACAAAAAAATGTAACCTGAAGAACTCGCAGTGTGTAGAAACAATTGCAGCGTGTTTACAAAACATGTACATTTTCAAATAATTCTTGTATACAAATAAAAATGATTGTATGAAAATAACACTTTAAAAGGATCTACAAAAAAATCTAAGCTCTGCTTCAGCTTAGATTTTTTGAAGAAACAATTGTAGCGAGTTTACAAAACAATTGTAGCGTGTTTGCGTGTTCAGGCTTTTCTAAACTCGAAATATTACTTCATGCTTAGTCTGGGAGTGGAAAACACTCATTTAAAGCTTCAAGTTGAATTCTGTTAAAAACAACGAATGTTGGAAAATGTACAGCGTATGTATACAGGGAATTTTTCTTTTAAGCATGCATATGCTGTTAATTTTCCGACATGCGTAGTTTTTTTTAGAAGAGTCCAATTTGAAGCTTTAAACGAGTGCTTTCCACTCCCACGTTAAGCATGAAGTAAAATTTCAAGTTTAGAAAAGTCTCAAAATTTGGTTTGGTCGCTCCGTGAAGCGGAGCGACCAAAACAAATTTTACTTCATGCGCCACGCGTATAAAACACTCATCCAGAGTAAAGTCGCGTAGTAAACTGCTTAAGCTTGATCAGTGTTTTATACGCGGTGCGCATGAAGTAAAATTTCGAGTTTATAAAAGCTAGAAAATTTCCAAATTTTCTGGCTTTTATAAACTCGAAATTTTACTTCATGCTTAGCCTGGGAGTGGAAAACACTCGTTTGAAGCTTTAAATTTAATACTAAAACAAGCAAGCAATATCTGCAAATTTAAAGCATAAAAGCTAAAATTGGGATATGTATACTTAAAAAAATAAACTCTCCATATGTCACTTAAAATAAAAAATCTCATTATGGGAGAAAGTAAAAATCTCTTGGGTATTAAAACACACTAATAAATCGTGATTTTTATGATTTTTAAAGCAGTTTTATTTATTTGAAGATAAAGAATATCTAGTGATATAGTAAAATAAACGCACTATTCGTTCTTCTATTTAGTTTATTTACAAAATTAATTGTTTAAGCCCTAAGCTTAAAACCAACGGTATAATATAAAACTAATTAATATTCTAGAGAAAATCATGAATTTTATAATAATAATTATTATTTACAGATTAACCATTTGATAGTAATAATAAAGTATAGGCACAATAATTATTTTAGCTAAGAAGTACAATTAATTAATTACAAAAGCATAAATGGCCGTATGCATAGTCCTGTGATTAAACTGTACTAACGTGTGATTAACTAATCGCGAATAAGGTGTTACTAAGTACGCCGTATGTATAATCGTGTTTTAACACACACTTGTTAGTAGCGCCTATCTTTAATCGCTTGTATCGGCAACATTGCTTTTTCTGTCATTTCCATGTCAGATGGAATCATAGACGAATACAATATAGATGTCTTTACGATATTTCTCTATTGAACGAGAATTGCTACGCCCTCTGTGCCAATGTCGCCAATGTCGCCAACGAATTTATTTATTTAACGGTTTCACCTTTTACAATAGTGTATACATATATATATATATATATATATATATATATATATATATATATATATATATATATATATATATATATATATATATATATATATAGAACTTTAACGCAACAATAATGTTCCACAAAAATATAACAAGTGGGGTGTGAATATACATAATATAAATCAAACACAAGTTTAAAGTAACTAATTAAAGTAAAAATAAAAGAAATAAACAATAGTAGCACTATAGCAAATGAATAATATAGAAATAAATTGTATCTCAACTAAGAATTGAAAAATCAATAGATCTTAATTGAGATTTGAAGGCTGTAAATGAAGTCCCAAAGAGAGTGATAGTTCTGAGTCGATCAATTATATTATAATGTCTCATCATTCTGCTCAATGGACTATTTCTGCCAAAGTTTGAGCGGTGAAAATGCTCACGAAATGTTAGGTTAATACGTGTATTGCTAGGCACGTTGAAATTAATTAAATGGAGCAACTCAGAGCAGTCTATTATCGAATTTACAATTTTGAATAGAACACAGAAATCAAAATAAATGCGCCTATTTTCAAGGCTGGCAAAGTTAATTGTAGCCAGCATATGAGTGCGACTATAATTTATTCTTAAAATGCGAAATTTGTAACTAATATTTAATAGGAATTTGTTTTGCACTCGTTCGATTTGGTCTTTACGGTTGGAATAATGTGGAAACCATATACATGACGCGTATTCTACTTGAGTTCTTACTAATGTGATATAAAGTAATTTTTGTGTTTTACACTATAAAAAATTATTTTAGTGTAAAATTAGCAATATTCAATTACCAATTATGGATTTTAATTAACTTATATAGCTCTCTACAGGTAGGTATTTACCATAGACCTCATAGTGATTTGAATTAGTGTTGTAAAGTTCTTGAACAAGCATAAAACTGTGAGCTTTTTCTGTGCCCAGAAAAATACGCATACTGCACATAAATAGAAAGAAGAATGACAATACTCTTTACGTACGATGAAGATAAATTATTAGTCTGTATTTGCTATACTTACAATTGTAAACGGACAAACGAATGTGGCCTTTATCCAACCACCGTTCTAGAAAAAATCATTCCTCCTACAGTGTGCGTATATCTATGAGCACAGGCACAGCACATGATTTTTGCGCTCATTCGCGAACTTTACAACACTAATTTGAACAGAAACACAGCTCATTATTCTAGAAAACAGAACTTGGACGCTCACACTTACACGAATGACGTTTGAGGTTACGTATAGCACATGAAAACTGGGGCTATGGTGTGATCAAAAATTTAGACAGTGACTAGCGCTAATCGCGTCTAAAATTGGACTATGCATACGACATATTTTATTTTCTTACTAAACCTTAGTTAGTCAAGCGATAGTCGCGATTAGCGGACTATGTATACGGCCGATAATTACTTACATATAGTTACTATAAATAACACATTAAAACCAAAAATAAAGTTGGTATGCCTAATAATAAAATTGAGAGAAGGCCGAGTCAAAACAATTTTGAATACTTCTCTTTGATTTATGCTAAATGACTTAGAATAACGAGTTATATTTCTGTATTAATGTTATTATTATGATTTTAATTAATGCAATTACGTAACAAATATAAAAATTGTAATCTAATTCAACGCATATATAAACAAGATGCAAGAACTCTAACAAGAAAAGATTTGCATGCGATCTGAGTAATTCGATTCATAGAATTTCAATACATTTGCATTTATACAACACCTGTCGAAAAGCGAAAAAGAACAACAGCCAAAAAAACTCGTTCAGTATTAATTTATGAAAGGGAAAAACCGCGCCCGGTTTCCTGTTGCTTTTAATTTTGAAACAATTGAAATTCGCCGGTTTTTGCCGCCCCGCTTTCGGCATCGCTCTTTCACGCCGATTTTTCACGCTTTTTTGCTCCTCCTCGCGATCTCACTTCCAAGGAATTGGTGCGTGAATTGTCTTTTGAAAATAAATATCATTAGATGTTAAAAAACTATACAAAGGAATTGATCCTAAGAATTTTATATTCTTACAATAATGTTTGTCTTTTTTATTATTTACATTGTTTTTTATATTATCTATATCCGATGTCGTACTTGCACGACGTTTTGGCACGACGTACACGTCTGTTGGTCCGTGTACGATAGTGAATAGGTAAATTTGCAATCTCGCCGCTTCAATGCCGCCACTGCTAACATTTTACTACGGCTCAATACGAGCAAATGCTGATAAAAGAATGGCGATAAAACAGATGCGTATAAGTTTTTTTTTTCGTCGTTCACTTTTGCCCCAATGTACCTATTCACTATTCGTTCGTTTTTCGGCACGACAGATTTCCTAAAGAGTAGGTCAAGTGAAATAAGGCTATAATAGTGTTTTAATCTAACTAAAAAAACTCAAATAAAATCAGGGAGGGGGGCGTGGAGTTATGAGAGGGTGGCGCGACCTGAAAAAGGTTGAGAACCCCTGACCAAGACACACTATTTGCTATGGCCAGGTGTGGTGGTTAACACTCGGTATATATATTTTGTTTAGGTGTGATTTATATTTTTCATTCAACTAAGTTTATCTTCATAATTTGATCAATTTTCACATATTTTGAATAGATGTTAAAGTTTCTAATGAAACCCTCCCATTGGAAGTGTCTTTCTAGACTCTAGAAGTTATTTTGTTTGAAGCATAAATTCACTCTAGAATCTAGAGTGAATTTATGCTTCAAACAAAATAACTTGTTTACAACCATAAACCTCATCCAGGCTTTACGACATCCATTAAAAACAATTGCAAACAGAAAAACCTCCCCCACGTACCGCGAGGGAAACCACTAATGACGCCATGAAAGTCGTCCGGCATCATAATAAAATTAATGAGATCGTCTCCACATAAATACAGTATACGTGTGCCTCTGCTCTTGTACCATTACGACTTCATGTGTTCATGTGACTTATGGTGAGAACAGAAACTCAACAAGTGGCCCGCTGCTGGAAAGAGACGCATCTATCGCGAGTTTAGTGGGTGCGATTGAGATGGAGGCGAAACTCGGTGGCCACATGTTGTTCTCACGCAGTTTTTCTACTGTACAAGATGTGTATGTGTGTGTGTGTGTGCATCGCTCGCGTCGATTTATTGTGCCTTTTGATCGCCTTGATGCTATCCAGACTTTTAAAATATTAATGGAGAGGATTGTAATGAAATTGTACATTTGATGTTGACATAAGCTTTAAAAGCAAATCTAAAGTCATTAGGTGATTAATAATGAATTAATGAAGAGATACATTTAAATTGATTTTATATTCAGGCACGGATTTTATATTAGGCCAAAACACTGGTAAACTGAAAAGTTTCTTAAAGTTGCTTGTGGAATTAAGTTAGGTTAGATCTGTGGAATTAAAGTAGGTTATGTTAGATGACCCATTATGAAATTATGTTAGGTTAGAGTTACAATTTTAAATTAGGTTATTCTGGAATTAAGTTAGGTTAATTAAACCTTTGGAATTGGATTAGGTTAGATGGTAGATTCTGGAGTTAGGTTTGGTGGCTGTTTGCGGAATTGAGTTAGGATAAATAGGATAAATATCTGGAATTTGATTAGGTTAGGTGAAAATAATGGAACTAGGTTAGGTTGTTTGTTTGTGGTATTAAGGCCCAGTTGCACCAAAAACGTTAAACCCGAGTTCAAGCCGAAATTCAGTTCAAGATGACAGTTCCTATTGTTCTAATGTCACTTTGAACTGAAGTTCAGAGTTGAACTAGTTCAACTTGTTTGGTGCAACTGGCCCAAACAAGGTTAAACCTTTAGAATTTGATTAAGCTCATGGTAATTGTTTGTAGAATTAGATTATATCAAGAAAGCTTGACTTTTGAATATTAAATGAGAAAGTGCTACGATGGCCACATCATCATTTTTTGTACTTGTTTTTGTATAACTTGAGAAAAATACATTTATAACAAAATACTTACTTATTGGTATGGTATGTATCAGAGCTGGGCAGGATTGGAATCATTCAGGATTCGATGCCCGGATTCGAATCTTTTTAGAGGATTCAAAAGAGGTATTCGAATACTTTAGTAAAAACGGATTCGTGATCCGGATTCGTTACATTTTTTTAAAAGGATTCGTATTCGAATCCAGACGTAGATGATTCTAATCCTTATAAAAGGATTCGAATTCTTATAAAAGGATTCGAATCCTTATAAAAGGAATCGAATCCTCATACACGGATTCAAATCCTCCTAAATAATTCGAATCATCGCTATTAAGGCTGGGATTCGAATTCGATTAATTCAAATAGTTAAATATTCTAATATGAGTATTTAAATTACTAAATTATTCATATTTGAATGTATATATTTAAATTTTCGAATAATTCAAATATTTGTGAATGCATATTTGGTTACTTAACCATGAAAAATATCCAACGTTAATAGTATATTTTTAACCTCACTTGAAATCAGTGTTTTATACGCGTGGCGCATGAAGTCAAATTTCGAGTTTAGAAAAGCCCCGTGAAAATTTGTCTCGGGTCGCTGCGCGACCCTCGACAAATTTTCTACGCGGGGCTTTTCTAAACTCGAAATTTTACTTCATGCTTAGTCTGGGAGTGGAAATACTAGTTCTTAAAAGTTTCAAATTGAAGGATCACTCTAGATTACTAAGTTAATTACCATTTTACAAAGGCTACAGCTCGAAGGACCAATCATGGTCTTCGGAGACCGAAGGACTACAGGGAGTCGAAGTTTTTTTACAGGAAAACAACGAATATCTGAAGGTTTACAGCATGGATAGGAAAGAAAACATCTAATTTTGAAAAAATATCGAAGTTGGGTTGGTTATCAGTGCGTTTTTAATTTTACTTTAAATTAGTGTTTTATACGCGTAGCGCATAAACTAAAATTTCGAGTTTAGAAAAGCCCTGTGAAAATTTGTCTCGGGTCGCTGCGCGACCCTCGTCAAATTTTCTACGCGGGGCTTTTCTAAACTCGAAATATTACTTTATGCTTAGTCTGGGAGTGGACAACAATCGTTTGAATTTTAAATTTAACTCTTTTAAAAGATCGACGTATGTAATATAATAAATCATTCATTGAAATCATAGAAAAAGATGCAAAATTTTACCTAAAATTAACTTTTAGAGTTAACTTTATAATTTGCTCGGCTATTAATAGGTGAATATACTATTCCTAAAAAAAACGTTTTTATTTAATATTAAAGTTGCATTTAATACAATAACAAATTGTGAATAAATCGACATAAATCTAGAAATATCGAAAATCTCGACATGTGGAAAATCTTGACGGTCCACTCTCAGACTAAGCATGAAGTAAAATTTCGAGTTTAGAAAAGCCCCGCGTAGAAAATTTGTCGAGGGTCGCGCAGCGACCCGAGACAAATTTTCACGGGGCTTTTCTAAACTCGAAATTTTACTTCACGCGCCACGCGTATAAAACACTGATTTAAAGTGAAATTAAAAACGCACTGAAAACCAACCCAACTTCGATATTTTTTCAAAATTGGATTTTTTCTTTCCTATCCATGTTGTAAATCTTCAGATATTCGTTGTTTTCTTGTGAATAAACTTCGATTCGCTGTAGTCCTTCGGTCTCCGAAGACCATGGTTGGTCCTTCGAGCTGTAGCCTTTGTAAAATGGTAATTAACTTAGTAATCTAGAGTGATCCTTCAATTTGAAACTTTTAAGAACTAGTATTTCCACTCCCAGACTAAGCATGAAGTAAAATTTCGAGTTTAGAAAAGCCCCGCGTAGAAAATTTGTCGAGGGTCGCGCAGCGACCCGAGACAAATTTTCACGGGGCTTTTCTAAACTCGAAATTTTACTTCATGCGCCACGCGTATAAAACACTGATTTCAAGTGAGGTTAAAAATAAGACCATGATTGGTCCTTCGAGCTGTAGCCTTTGTAAAATGGTAATAAACTTAGTAATCTAGAGTGATCCTTTAATTTGAAACTTCTAAGAACGAGTGTTGTCCACTCCCAGACTAAGCATGAAGTAAAATTTCGAGTTTAGAAAAGCCCCGCGTAGAAAATTTGTCGAGGGTCGCGCAGCGACCCGAGACAAATTTTCACGGGGCTTTTCTAAACTCGAAATTTTACTTCATGCGCCACGCGTATAAAACAGATTTAAAATGAAGTTCAATAACACATATATCATCATTAATTATAATCATTATATAATCAGATATTTAGTCGGTAAATGAACATTTTTGTTAATAGAAACTGATGGAATAAAATATTTCTGGTTGCAAATAATAGATTCAAATTTATTTTTAAAGGATTTGTATCCGTGATTCAAAAATGATTGATCAAAGATTCGAATCATATTTTTCACTTACGAATCCTTTATTCGAGTATTCGTGATTCGAATCATATTAGGTGATTCGGATTCGTGATTCGAATCCTGGTTTTGAGGATTTATCCCAGCTCTGGTATGTATGGTATGACAGAGTTAGTATTTTGTTTAATAAATTTATTCTTCTAAAGTTATACAATAACAAGTATGTACAACAAGTGATGATGTGTCCATCGCAGCACTTTCTCATTAAACAATGATGTTTGATATACTAAAAGTATTTTACTTGTTAATTGGTTAAAGACCATTTCACAACACATTAAATCAGCGTTTTGTACGGGTGGCGCATGAAGTAAAATTTTGAGTTTAGAAAAGCCTAATTTGGCTCGGTCGCTTCGCTTCGCTACGCGACCGAGCCAAATTTTTAGGCTTTTCTAAACTCAAAATTTTACTTCATGCTTAATCTAGGACTGGAAACACTCGTTAGACGACCAATGAGTTAGCATCACAAAAAGCTATCTACGCCACTGGTTCATTTAAACACTAGTGCTGAGAAGTAGAGTTGAATACATATGAATCAATGCATAAAGCTTTTTTGGCGAGGACGTAAATAAATGATGTTTTTTTAATTGTTCTAATGTCAGTTCAATATAAAAAAGTATAAATGATCTTTGATACACATCAATAGTTATTTGGGTAACTAGTGTGTGAAGGGGTTTTAGTCACTCTGTACAATTAGGGCACTCGTCCAACGGCTTTTGTACTATACTCACAAATCGTGCCCGAAAGCACTAGGGCACGGTTTGCTAATGTAGTACACAAGCCGTTGGGCGAGTGCCCTAATTGCAAAGAGTGACCAAAACCCCTTCATACACAAGTTGCCTACAACATTTTATCTGCGACCAGTATTTTCTGCAATATACATACAATTAATCCATGGGCATTAATTCATTGGCAAGCATTTTGGTGAGGTTTTAGATAAAAGTGTTTACAAAAGCTCCCTTTAAAATACATTGGTCATCTCAGCACTAGTGCTGAATAATACAGTTTCGCGCATATGAATCGATGCATAATGAACCTTTTTGGTGAGGTCATAGATAAAAAAGTTTAAATAAGTAAATACCATTTAAATTGCATTGGTCATTTAAGTAGTATAGCTGAAAAGTAGTGCTTCGCCTATATTAATCGATGCGTAAATGAAGCTTTTATAAGTGAGGTCATAGATAAATTATTATTTATGCTTCTTAATATATAATTACCTACTTTTCCGTATTTTAAAATTTGTTCAGGATATAAAATAATTGTTTAAATGTATAATTTTCCTTTGATTAAAGCAGGAAGCTGATTTAAATAATAGCACAAAGGCGTGTCTAACAAAGATAGTTAACAACTGGAGAAAGACGGTGTTAGGAAATCGGACTAATTATCCTATCAGGATTTCTAATAGCAAAAATGTCCCATCCGTCCGCGATTTCCTAGAGATCGAACTTTCACCGAAGAATTGAGAAAATATCGATTTATCGAATTCAATCCCAATTAATTTCCGCTTAAAATGGCTTGGCTATCGTTCTTCATATTTTTTCATTTTATTTTAACAGGATATTCTTCTCCTAGATCAAATCTCTTGTTGATAAATGAGGCGATGAGAGCAAGAGTGGCCTAACCCACAATAAATGAAAATGCTAGTATATGTAGATTTAGCATCCCAACTGCACTGGGATGCTAAATCTACACTTATTGGATTTTTTTTGGGGTAAGGCCACTCTTGCTCTAATCGCTTCAAATAGCCTTGGCCTTTTCGATTATCACAGTTTAAAAATGTAGTCTGAACTTTTTAAACATTTCTTCCACATCTAATATGTTTCCATATTTCCGTACAAAAAATATGTTTCTATCGAGTGCAGAGAAAAACTCTTATTTAGATACATCTCAAAGGTTTTTGCTTTGCTGCGAGGCATTCAGCCCACCTGCTTTTGTGCTCTTTTTCGGGGCTCAGGTAGAAGAAGAATGCACTTGCATTCTTCACAATTACTTGAATCTCCATTGATAGACCATAAGGTCCTTTTGTAATCTGTAACCGAACCCATCCATCGGGCATGTGCGTGGGATCCTCCATGGAAAACACGGGCTTTCTTTAATTTGGACGGTTTTTATCGATAGATCGCTGAATTCAATTCTTTTTCATTCATAAAAAAATGTAAGTTCCTTGTAAATTAATATCGACTTTTTTTGTTTGTTCTTAAATTTAGTAACAACTATTAACGAGCCGTTTTTTAATGAATTCTTATGAGAATAGAAAACCATGGCGAATTAGGTTTAACCATAATCACAGTCGCAGTTTAGAATCGCTGATAATAAAAAGTGCTATGTCTATTTCTATTAAATACTATAATTTCAATCACATAGGTCAATATTTTAGTCGTCATTTTTTCAGCTGTTGAAATAGCATAATTTATGTTTTATTAATTTCTTACTTAACCCGTGGTGAAACATTTTTGAATCTAATTCTGGATATTTAATTAAACCACTTAAATCAGTGAAACAAAGCAAGTGTTTTAATTAAATATCCAGAATTAGTATAATTCTCTTAAACTCACTAGTTTAATAGTTTATTCTCTTGAGCAATATATTTATTAAATAACGAAATAGTAATTACCGTTTGATAAATGCTTAAATATGTATAACATAATCAAAGTTGACGTCCCTGAATTCGAGCGTAATTTCCTCAGCAGCTTCCAGTATTTCGAGTCCATTCTTTTTCTCCATCACCGTTCGTTTTTTTTACTCTTTAGGTACTCTTTTCTTTTCGTTTTTGTTGTCGTTCGGTGCTGCTGCATCTTTAATTTCACGTAATTCATGTTTTCTGCTCGTATCTGGTTTCAGACGAGGTAAACGCACGTCGTCTCGCTATTGGTATTGTCATGCAGGCGAGGTCGCTTTCGCAAAGTTTCAGCTCTGCTCATGAATGCGAAATCAACTCGAAGATTACAAAAAAGATGAAATGCATAAAAAAAAACACAAAGTTTCTTCACCAATTTTTAATATCTATGTAAATCAGTTTAATAATTATAATATACAAAATTATTAAGCGTATTAAAATTAAATGCCTTCAATAATTTTTAATAGCCTTGCAGAAGCTCAAAATTTTATTAATTTTATATGTATTTAGTACTTTTCTTAGTGATTGCACTCCTAGATCACGACTTGTTTAGTTTTATGAAATTTACCTGTTCTTTAATATAGATTCAGAGCCATCTATAAAATTCTCTTTAAACCAACTAACAAATAAAAATAGAAAGTTAGGTTAAAACCTTTCACTTGTCATTTTGAACCAAACATTTCGGCTTTTCTAAACTCAATATTTTACTCCTTGTGCCACGCGTATAAAACACCGATTTGATGTGAAGTTGTCTAATTTGAACTTCACATCAAATCGGTGTTTTATACGCGTGGCGTATGAAGTGAAATTTCGAGTTTAGAAAAGCCTGAAAATTTGGATTTGTCGGGGCGCGCGAGCGAAGCGAGCTTAATCTCGTTACACAATCAATCAGAAACTTATTTGATCAGACATTTTTCAGAATAAATGGAATTAAATGAAAAAAAAAATACGCTATTAAAATAAATTTATATCAAATCAATGAAATTTGATTTGATCTATTTTTTTTAATAGCGTATTTTTTTATTTAATTCCATTTATTTAAAAAAATGTCTGATCAAATAAGTTTCTGATTATTTGTGTAACGAGGGTTTCCACTCCCAGATTAAGCATGAAGTAAAATTTTGAGTTTAGAAGAGCCTGAAAATTTGGATTTGCCGGGGCCGCAAGCGAAATGAGACGCGCCCCGGTAAATCCAAATTTTCAAGCTTTTCTAAACTCGAAATTTTACTTCATGCGCCACTCGTGTAAAACACCGATTTGACGTGAAATTAAAAATAGACAACTTCACATCAAATCGGTGTTTTATACGCGTGGCGCAAGAAGTAAAATTTCGAGTTGGAAATCAGTTATTTTTAAATAAATTACTCCAATAATTATTATCACAAAAAATAATATTGTATTTCTTTTGGGAAAATATTTTTGACTTTATATCATCTCTTGAAAGAATGCTACCAATATTGGTGCTTAAAAAAAGATGAACTAAAGTCAAGACATTTTTAAAAAGTTTCAAAATGGTTTAGATCAGGGCTCTATAAATTTTGCAATTTTCTATTACAGTGTTTGAAAATGCTTATATAATTGTTTGGATCTTGGCCCATTTGATTATGTAGAATTGTATATGTGTCCCACGAACAAAAATTTTGCAAACTACTGCTCTATAAACTTTAGTATAAACATAACGGGTAGGATTAAATGTGTAAAACTTAGTAAGCTCAGAAATAAATGAAAACTATTGTTACTTTGACTGATGCTGAATTCGTTTTGAGGTTAGTTTTTATTGTCTAGTGCATTTTTTTGTAGAGCTGTGGAATCTAAAGAAAATCTGCGTGAACGAATTTATTTGTTACTTGGAAAAACGCCCAAAAATGAAGTTATAGATCATTTTAAAGACAAGACTGTCCACAATTTATAGGGATATCAAGAGATAGAAAGCAGTCTGCCTCCGATCTTCAGCAACAAATGAAGTGAAAACCGATTTACGAGTCGTCCTTTCCAATGTTTTGGCATATTTTGATGTCAAAACATGGGTACGGATCGTTCAAAATTGAGAAAAATTGGAGAAGATGGACATTTTTCAATCTTGTAATAATGGTTTACTCTTCTTAAAACATGTAATTTTTGATTGAGTTTATTATATATTGCATTTGTCTTGTTAAGTGGCGTAGATAAGGGGGGAATAAGGGGATAAATTCCTGCCCATGAGTCTTGAAAAATAAGATAATGCAATAAAAGGCTCTTTTTCTGTTAGCGATTTATTTTGTCATAATTTTTATTTTATTTTTACATTTCCGTCATTTGTGAAATAAACCTGACGTGAATGTTGAATGTCATTTTTTTTTCTTTCATTTCATGGAATTCAGTTTGTTTCTTTTATCATTTGTTATTTTAAACTTCATATTAAATCAGTGTTTTTATACGCGTGGCGCATTAGGTAAAATTTCGAGTTGAAAAAAGCCAGAAATTGGATTTGGACGCGCAGCAAATTCTTCGGGCTTATTTAAACTCGAAATTTTATTTCATTCTTGATCCGGGAGTGGAAAACACTCGTTAGAGAATAATCGATAGCTGTTTCAAGTTTTTAGTTGATTCATAAAAACTCGATTGTTTTCAATATTTTCGTCAATTTTTAAAATGTTTGCAGTTTTCGTGAATTTTGTTTCATGAATATCAAAGATTTTACTTTATCGTTAGTTTCGTAAATTTTCGCTAACTTAAAAAATATTGACGCCTTTTTTAAAAAAAAATATAATGTTATATTTGCATAGAATTTAGTTTATTTTTTCAATTTAATTCAATTCAATTCTTTATTCAAATGAGGAAAAATGTACAATAATAATGTACAGTTTCCAAACCGATAGTGTCAATAACTACATAACTTTTTGATATCATTATTAACATGTTGTTGTAAAAGGGTGAAATCTGTGAAAACAATAAAATAAATAAATCGAATTCAATCCAAATAAAACATTAAAATTAACAGTAATAAATTTCGAAATAAATCGAATTAAAAAACATATATCTCAAACATTTACAAAAATCACACATTTTTAATTAAAATAATATTTTTAAGTTTTAAATAATAATTATTGTTTGTTTAACACTGAACAGAACTGTTGACAGACTAAATATCTAACTTCGTGTTACTCTAATTAAATATCTCTTTGTGTGTTTTTAAACTTCACTTTAAATTAGTGTTTTATACGTGTGGCGCATGAAGTAAAATTTCGAGTTTAGAAAAGCCTGAAAATTTGGTTTGGTCGCGTAGCGAAGCGAAGCGTCCGAGCCAAATTAGGCTTTTCTAAACTCGACATTTTACTTCATGCGCCACGCGTATAAAACACTGATTTAATTTGAAATAGCCTTTAACCGATTAACAAGTGATGTACGTTTAGTATATCAATCATCAACTGTATTGTTTCGAGTTTACGTGAAGTGATTAATCACAAATAGAAAGACTGTTATTCCTTACTTCACTAAGTGAAGTAAGGAATAACAGTCTTTCTATTTGTGAATCATCAACTGTTTAAATGACGGGGAAAGTGCTATGATGGACACATCATTATTTTTTGTACTTGTTTATGTATGACTTCAGAAAAATAAATGTATAAAACAAAGTACTAACTCAAATCCCTCTCCATCACAAAAAGCTATCTACGCCACTGGTCTTAATACAATGTTTCGTTTTAAATAAATTAAAAGTTCTCATTACTTTAGGTCCACCCGATAAGATATTAGGTCCACCCGATAGATATCAACATTTTTATTTTTTCTATACACATATTTTGTTTGATATAAAGAAAACACTTAACTTTTTTATACCACTTTTATTTTACTTTTGTGACTAGTTTCAATTACACTGCAATCATTGTCAAACTAAGTTTAACAATGAATACCGTTTTCAATTTGATATAAAGAAAACACTTAACTTTTTTATACCACTTTTATTTTACTTTTGTCACTAGTTTTAATTACACGGTAATCATTGTCAAACTAAGTTTGACAAACTAAGTTTGACAATGATTACCGTTTAATTAAAACTAGTCACAAAAGTAAAATAATAGTGGAATAAAAAAGGTAAATGGTTTCTTTATATCAAATTGAAAATGTATCAGGAACTTCAAGATTCAAGAACATATTTTGTTCTTTAATAGGAAAGCAAATGTTTTAACCAATAATAGATTTTAATAAATCATATTCATATGTATTGAAGAATGATTGGAATGATCAACATTTGTGGTCAAACATGGCATTTGAACAAATGTTTAGGCATGTCTGTTACGAATTTCGTGAGAAAAACATTGTGTAATATTTACCCAAAACACGTTCGTTTGCAGCAAATATATCTGTTGTCAAACTTCCTGCGAGTCTCTCTCTTTTAAAATTTAAATATTGAAAAGGATATCGGATCAACAGGCGAAAATTAGGACGACATTTCCTCGTCCCGAAAACAGGAAGCGCACCTTCGCGCTCACATGTGCGACACTTCCGAATCTGGCAGATGGTCGGTAAGGAGGAAATCACTGCTGAAATTTTGAAATTGATGGAAAGAAAAAAAAACGTGTGAAGAATAAGCTGCTAATTAGATTTAAAATCTAACAGATGCGCAAAGAAGAGTAAATGAGCACAGAATTGTATATTGGAAAAAAGTCATCAAAATAAATCTGACCTTAGTTTAGTATCCATCAAGGGGGAGCCAATGCTTATGGAAAAACTGGAAATCGAGTAGAAAAGGAGAGACCATGGTCATGATTAGTGTAAGAGTCACACAGACGACTGTAGGGACTCATTCAAAACATCCACACAATTTTCGCTATCCATTATGCTGGTCTTCATCCACTTTTCTTACATCATTTTGATAATTTTTATTAATAAAATATGAAAGTACGTACTCGTATGTACTAATTTTTATAAATTTAAATATCTTTTAACATTTCGAAAGTTTCTTCATTAATAAATGCGATTTAAATTAAAATGTGTGTGCTTAATGTTATGCGAACTGCAAATATTTTTTTAAATAGTGTTGATTTAATTTTAAAAATCCAGTATGCTAAAATAAAAAATCTATTTGTAAAATAAATTTCATTCTTGGGCTTGAAATAAATCACTTTTTCTCCTTTCTTCACAAGTTTATTTTATACCAGATGTACATTTCGGTCACTATATGACCATTATCAATGGTTTGATACTAGTACTAGTATACAGTATCAAACCATTGATAATGGTCACATGGTGACCGAAATGTACATCTGGTATAAAATAAACTTGTGAAGAAAGGAGAAAAAGTGTTTTATTTCGTTATTATCATCTTCACGTAACTCACCCAAACTCATTCATTCTTAGGCATTCTTCAGAGAAACCCTGTGGATGTTTTGATCGGGTCCTCGACTATATACACCAATCACCGGTCTCTCTTCTGGATGCAGCATCCAAACGCGGTTACCAAATTTTATATAGAGACTAGCTAACTGAATATATATGAACTGTGGTATCTATGTTGTAATAAGGAACATAGTTTTAAACTACCAAGTCAATAATTTTTCCTATAAACATATTTACTTATTTAAAAGGCAAAACGATTTCTTTTGAACTTGATTTAGAATTTAGCAGATGTTCGAAAAGACTGAAATCAACATTGAACTAAAGAAACGTTTTGATTTCAGATAAGAAATTTATACAATTGTTAAATACATGTTTTGGAAATTATTGAACGTCATGAAATCTATTGCAGAAATTAAGAGAACACTTATTACGTACGAGTATCGTTAGTATAATCAGAAAACTTGATTTCTTAGCTATATTTGTACATGAATATAAAGCGGGCAATAATTAGGAGTGAGGGAACGAGAATAGCGTAGAAACTGCCGACCAGCATGTCTTGGATGGGTTAACAATTATTGACCTCGAGTAATGCTTAAGGATGGGCATGTGCTATACAAATTACAAAGTTACGAGGGGAACGAAAGTGATCGGGATTTTACTCGTTCTGAGAAGATTTTCAACACACGAAAACGCAAAGAAACGACTCATTTAAAATTTCTAACTCAAAAATTCAGTCTATGATACCGTATGTTCAATTAAAAAGAAACCACTAGAGTGCCAGGGAAAAAATTGTAGGCTGGCAACTCTGAAATTATATATTAAAATTATTATGTCTGGCGTTTTATATGTCAATTTCCAAAGCGTATAGCCAACTTAAACTTAAAAGAAGTTGAAATCATGGCACTTTGGAGGATTTTTTTTATTGAACATCAGATAGTATCTGCATGTGTAAATGAAAAATGTAGAGTGTAAGAATTCTCTTCTTCCTTAAACAATGTCTCGATGTAAAAGTTGTTGATAATGTGGAAATGTGTAAACAAACCTTTTAGAGCAGTGTTTCCCAACCTGTTTTTCACTTGGCTCTACCTTATAAATTCGAATGCTCCTATTTTCATGGGAGATCATGTACATATTATTTTACTCGACATGAAAGGCAATTGAAGGGTTAAGGGCAAAAACCAAACGAGTCCCATTTTTTAAATTTTACAAAGGAACAAAATGAAATGTCAAAACTTTATATGTTTCACAGGATTTTTTTTTCGTCGTGAATAACTCCTATTTTGGAAATTTTACAAGGGAACAAAATGAAATGTCAGAAGTTTGTATGTTTCATAGGTTTATTTTTTTTTTAGTCGGCAATAACCATGTGTTTGTTTCCCGTTAAGTTTGCCTACGTGAAAATACTTGTTCTAAGCTCCACAATTACGCGAAAAACGATTTTCTGAACTCTTTGGAATCATTTGGTTTTTCCCCTTAACCCTTCAATTACGTTAGGTCACATGAATTAAAACAGAGAAAATACCAGGCACTTCAAAATTTTGTATAAATTTGGATCGCGACTTTATCATTTTCCTATTACACATCTTTAACTAAACTTTCTGCAATAATAAATACTATATTACGTCATGAGAGTGGTGTGTAGCATATTATATATGAGCCGATATGTTGCGCACGAGCCGCGCAGCGGCGAGTGCAGTAGTATTCCGCGAGTATGTAATTGCCATACCACTCGAGAAACGTACGATACTTTACCTACGCCCTAACAAAATAAACAATAAGCATGAAAGAATAACTTATTTATTCAATAATTTGTGATAGTAACATGACATTGATGAAAACTAAATTACTACTTGATCAATATACATCAAAGAAATGTCATTTGATTGTGCTGTAATCAATGAGCTGTTCAGCTGTCAGCATGTATTATACTTGTCAAAGCTATTACGTGCATGTGTAGGTAATGTCAATCATACGCGTCAAGATGACAGTGTGGTATGATGCGGTTACTAGATAGGGAGTAGGTAAAGATAATTATCTGTGTTTGAATCTACAGAGAGTTCACATAAAGACAATTTATCATAAAGAAAAATTGAGTTTGTCAATAGGTTGCAGAATATTTATAAAATATAAAAACGAATTAAAATTAATATCGACTTTCTGCAAAAAGTTTGTCTCCAAATATTCATTGAAACAACTACTTCTCGAGCTAATACCCCGACAGATATTGAATTATACAATGAATATTTGCGTTACACGACAGCACTGCTGTTCTATGCATAATTTATATGCAAAATGCAACATCAGGTCAAACTATTCTCTAACCAAACTAAATGAAACAAAAGGAAATTGAAATAAATTGAAAAAATTATAGGGAATGAATTTTAATTGTCTTAAGCCATCTACAGACGCGTTTCGAGATTTATCCCTCATCAGTATAGCTTTGCTTTAGACTTTCAATACAAAAATATTAAAATAAAATAAACAGGAAACTTACAGGAATGTCGAAGTGTGTCGTCGAAACAGGTACACAAAACTGTGGCGAGTGAAAATGAAGGAATGTTATTTATAGGTAAAGAATTAAGTCATTAGTAGGTGCAAACAATTTGAGAGAGAGAGAGTGACATACCGCCTTTAACGGTACGAATATTTGGAGACAAACTTTTTGCAGAAAGTCGATATTAATTTTAATTCGTTTTTATATTTTATAAATATTCTGCAACCTATTGACAAACTCAATTTTTCTTTATGATAAATTGTCTTTATGTGAAACTGTACCGTTAAAGGCGGTATGTCACTCTCTCTCAGGTATCAAATTGTTTGCACCTACTAATGACTTAATCCTTTACCTATAAATAACATTCCTTCATTTTCACTCGCCCCAGTTTTGTGTACCTGTTTCGACGACACACTTCGACATTCCTGTAAGTTTCCTGTTTATTTTATTTTAATATTTTTGTATTGAAAGTCTAAAGCAAAGCTATACTGATGAGGGATAAATCTCGAAACGCGTCTGTAGATGGCTTAAGACAATTAAAATTCATTCCCTATAATTTTTTCAATTAATTTCAATTTCCTTTTGTTTCATTTAGTTTGGTTAGAGAATAGTTTGACCTGATGTTGCATTTTGCATATAAATTATGCATAGAACAGCAGTGCTGTCGTGTAACGCAAATATTCATTGTATAATTCAATATCTGTCGGGGTATTAGCTCGAGAAGTAGTTGTTTCAATGAATATTTGGAGACAAACTTTTTGCAGAAAGTCGATATTAATTTTAATTCGTTTTTATATTTTACATAGAGTTCTATGTAACATCGAGAATTTTCTCGACAAGAAATTTTCTACATATGCATAAGCATACGTTGTACATTTGCCGATGCTGGTTTATTAAAAGAATTTAATTTAAAGCTTTAAACGAGTGCTTTCCACTCCCAGGCTAAGCATGAAGTAAAATTTCGAGTTTAGAAAAGCCTGAAAATTTGGTTTGGTCGCGTAGCGCGAAGCGCGGAGCGGCCAAACCAAATTTTCAGGCTTTTCTAAACTCGAAATTTTACTTCATGCTTAGCCTGGGAGTGGAAAGCACTCGTTTAAAGCTTTAAATTAAATTCTTTTAATAAACCGAGCGTCGGCAAATGTACAACGTATGCTTATGCATATGTAGAAAATTTCTTGTCGAGAAAATTCTCGATGTTACATAGAACTCTATGTAAAATATAAAAACGAATTAAAATTAATATCGACTTTCTGCAAAAAGTTTGTCTCCAAATATTCATTGAAACAACTACTTCTCGAGCTAATACCCCGACAGATATTGAATTATACAATGAATATTTGCGTTACACGACAGCACTGCTGTTCTATGCATAATTTATATGCAAAATGCAACATCAGGTCAAACTATTCTCTAACCAAACTAAATGAAACAAAAGGAAATTGAAATTAATTGAAAAAATTATAGGGAATGAATTTTAATTGTCTTAAGCCATCTACAGACGCGTTTCGAGATTTATCCCTCATCAGTATAGCTTTGCTTTAGACTTTCAATACAAAAATATTAAAATAAAATAAACAGGAAACTTACAGGAATGTCGAAGTGTGTCGTCGAAACAGGTACACAAAACTGGGGCGAGTGAAAATGAAGGAATGTTATTTATAGGTAAAGGATTAAGTCATTAGTAGGTGCAAACAATTTGATACCTGAGAGAGAGTGACATACCGCCTTTAACGGTACAGTTTCACATAAAGACAATTTATCATAAAGAAAAATTGAGTTTGTCAATAGGTTGCAGAATATTTATAAAATATAAAAACGAATTAAAATTAATATCGACTTTCTGCAAAAAGTTTGTCTCCAAATATTCGTACCGTTAAAGGCGGTATGTCACTCTCTCTCTCTCAAATTGTTTGCACCTACTAATGACTTAATTCTTTACCTATAAATAACATTCCTTCATTTTCACTCGCCACAGTTTTGTGTACCTGTTTCGACGACACACTTCGACATTCCTGTAAGTTTCCTGTTTATTTTATTTTAATATTTTTGTATTGAAAGTCTAAAGCAAAGCTATACTGATGAGGGATAAATCTCGAAACGCGTCTGTAGATGGCTTAAGACAATTAAAATTCATTCCCTATAATTTTTTCAATTTATTTCAATTTCCTTTTGTTTCATTTAGTTTGGTTAGAGAATAGTTTGACCTGATGTTGCATTTTGCATATAAATTATGCATAGAACAGCAGTGCTGTCGTGTAACGCAAATATTCATTGTATAATTCAATATCTGTCGGGGTATTAGCTCGAGAAGTAGTTGTTTCAATGAATATTTGGAGACAAACTTTTTGCAGAAAGTCGATATTAATTTTAATTCGTTTTTATATTTTATAAATATTCTGCAACCTATTGACAAACTCAATTTTTCTTTATGATAAATTGTCTTTATGTGAACTCTCTGTAGATTCAAACACAGATAATTATCTTTACCTACTCCCTATCTAGTAACCGCATCATACCACACTGTCATCTTGACGCGTATGATTGACATTACCTACACATGCACGTAATAGCTTTGACAAGTATAATACATGCTGACAGCTGAACAGCTCATTGATTACAGCACAATCAAATGACATTTCTTTGATGTATATTGATCAAGTAGTAATTTAGTTTTCATCAATGTCATGTTACTATCACAAATTATTGAATAAATAAGTTATTCTTTCATGCTTATTGTTTATTTTGTTAGGGCGTAGGTAAAGTATCGTACGTTTCTCGAGTGGTATGGCAATTACATACTCGCGGAATACTACTGCACTCGCCGCTGCGCGGCTCGTGCGCAACATATCGGCTCATATATAATATGCTACACACCACTCTCATGACGTAATATAGTATTTATTATTGCAGAAAGTTTAGTTAAAGATGTGTAATAGGAAAATGATAAAGTCGCGATCCAAATTTATACAAAATTTTGAAGTGCCTGGTATTTTCTCTGTTTTAATTCATGTGACCTAACGTAATTGAAGGGTTAAGGGGAAAAACCAAATGATTCCAAAGAGTTCAGAAAATCGTTTTTCGCGTAATTGTGGAGCTTAGAACAAGTATTTTCACGTAGGCAAACTTAACGGGAAACAAACACATGGTTATTGCCGACTAAAAAAAAAATAAACCTATGAAACATACAAACTTCTGACATTTCATTTTGTTCCCTTGTAAAATTTCCAAAATAGGAGTTATTCACGACGAAAAAAAAATCCTGTGAAACATATAAAGTTTTGACATTTCATTTTGTTCCTTTGTAAAATTTAAAAAATGGGACTCGTTTGGTTTTTGCCCTTAACCCTTCAATTGCCTTTCATGTCGAGTAAAATAATATGTACATGATCTCCCATGAAAATAGGAGCATTCGAATTTATAAGGTAGAGCCAAGTGAAAAACAGGTTGGGAAACACTGCTCTAAAAGGTTTGTTTACACATTTCCACATTATCAACAACTTTTACATCGAGACATTGTTTAAGGAAGAAGAGAATTCTTACACTCTACATTTTTCATTTACACATGCAGATACTATCTGATGTTCAATAAAAAAAATCCTCCAAAGTGCCATGATTTCAACTTCTTTTAAGTTTAAGTTGGCTATACGCTTTGGAAATTGACATATAAAACGCCAGACATAATAATTTTAATATATAATTTCAGAGTTGCCAGCCTACAATTTTTTCCCTGGCACTCTAGTGGTTTCTTTTTAATTGAACATACGGTATCATAGACTGAATTTTTGAGTTAGAAATTTTAAATGAGTCGTTTCTTTGCGTTTTCGTGTGTTGAAAATCTTCTCAGAACGAGTAAAATCCCGATCACTTTCGTTCCCCTCGTAACTTTGTAATTTGTATAGCACATGCCCATCCTTAAGCATTACTCGAGGTCAATAATTGTTAACCCATCCAAGACATGCTGGTCGGCAGTTTCTACGCTATTCTCGTTCCCTCACTCCTAATTATTGCCCGCTTTATATTCATGTACAAATATAGCTAAGAAATCAAGTTTTCTGATTATACTAACGATACTCGTACGTAATAAGTGTTCTCTTAATTTCTGCAATAGATTTCATGACGTTCAATAATTTCCAAAACATGTATTTAACAATTGTATAAATTTCTTATCTGAAATCAAAACGTTTCTTTAGTTCAATGTTGATTTCAGTCTTTTCGAACATCTGCTAAATTCTAAATCAAGTTCAAAAGAAATCGTTTTGCCTTTTAAATAAGTAAATATGTTTATAGGAAAAATTATTGACTTGGTAGTTTAAAACTATGTTCCTTATTACAACATAGATACCACAGTTCATATATATTCAGTTAGCTAGTCTCTATATAAAATTTGGTAACCGCGTTTGGATGCTGCATCCAGAAGAGAGACCGGTGATTGGTGTATATAGTCGAGGACCCGATCAAAACATCCACAGGGTTTCTCTGAAGAATGCCTAAGAATGAATGAGTTTGGGTGAGTTACGTGAAGATGATAATAACGAAATAAAACACTTTTTCTCCTTTCTTCACAAGTTTATTTTATACCAGATGTACATTTCGGTCACCATGTGACCATTATCAATGGTTTGATACTGTATACTAGTACTAGTATCAAACCATTGATAATGGTCATATAGTGACCGAAATGTACATCTGGTATAAAATAAACTTGTGAAGAAAGGAGAAAAAGTGATTTATTTCAAGCCCAAGAATGAAATTTATTTTACAAATAGATTTTTTATTTTAGCATACTGGATTTTTAAAATTAAATCAACACTATTTAAAAAAATATTTGCAGTTCGCATAACATTAAGCACACACATTTTAATTTAAATCGCATTTATTAATGAAGAAACTTTCGAAATGTTAAAAGATATTTAAATTTATAAAAATTAGTACATACGAGTACGTACTTTCATATTTTATTAATAAAAATTATCAAAATGATGTAAGAAAAGTGGATGAAGACCAGCATAATGGATAGCGAAAATTGTGTGGATGTTTTGAATGAGTCCCTACAGTCGTCTGTGTGACTCTTACACTAATCATGACCATGGTCTCTCCTTTTCTACTCGATTTCCAGTTTTTCCATAAGCATTGGCTCCCCCTTGATGGATACTAAACTAAGGTCAGATTTATTTTGATGACTTTTTTCCAATATACAATTCTGTGCTCATTTACTCTTCTTTGCGCATCTGTTAGATTTTAAATCTAATTAGCAGCTTATTCTTCACACGTTTTTTTTTCTTTCCATCAATTTCAAAATTTCAGCAGTGATTTCCTCCTTACCGACCATCTGCCAGATTCGGAAGTGTCGCACATGTGAGCGCGAAGGTGCGCTTCCTGTTTTCGGGACGAGGAAATGTCGTCCTAATTTTCGCCTGTTGATCCGATATCCTTTTCAATATTTAAATTTTAAAAGAGAGAGACTCGCAGGAAGTTTGACAACAGATATATTTGCTGCAAACGAACGTGTTTTGGGTAAATATTACACAATGTTTTTCTCACGAAATTCGTAACAGACATGCCTAAACATTTGTTCAAATGCCATGTTTGACCACAAATGTTGATCATTCCAATCATTCTTCAATACATATGAATATGATTTATTAAAATCTATTATTGGTTAAAACATTTGCTTTCCTATTAAAGAACAAAATATGTTCTTGAATCTTGAAGTTCCTGATACATTTTCAATTTGATATAAAGAAACCATTTACCTTTTTTATTCCACTATTATTTTACTTTTGTGACTAGTTTTAATTAAACGGTAATCATTGTCAAACTTAGTTTGTCAAACTTAGTTTGACAATGATTACCGTGTAATTAAAACTAGTGACAAAAGTAAAAAAAAAATGAAAATTTGGTTTGGTCGCGTAGCGCGAAGCGCGGAGCGGCCAAACCAAATTTTCAGGCTTTTCTAAACTCGAAATTTTACTTCATGCGCCACCGGTACAAAACACTGATGCAATGTAAAGTTTAGCGGTGTGTTTTAAACTTCACTGACATATTAAGTGTTTTGTACCGGTGCCTGAAAATTTGGTTTGGCTGCTCCGCGCTACGCGACCAAACCAAATTTTCAGGCTTTTCTAAACTCGAAATTTTACTTCATGCTTAGTCTGGGAGTGGAAGACACTCATTTTAAGTTTAAAATTGATTTTTTTTTAACAACGAGTATCTAAAGATTTACGACATATACGGTGTAATTGGGACCTGTAAACTTGAAAGAAAAACTCCCTGTGTGTACAAGTTGAGGCATTATTTGCGATTGATTGGCTACAATTTTTAATGGTCATAGAGGCAACCCAATTTACACATAACTTAAAAAATAAAGGTGTCAAATTGTATTGGATGAACATGTTCGGTGTTACATAAAACTCTCTGTATAATAAATCAGTGTTTTATACGCGTAGCGCATGAAGTAACATTTTTAGTTTGGTAAAGTCTGAAAATTTAGTTTGGTCGCTTGAAGTAATTATAATTAAAGTTTTAATGTTCTTCCGATTTAGACATCATCGAAATTCGAACCTTAATTGATAATCACCGAATCCGGTGTCCCAATCAACTTCAGTATATCACGTGTAATCCTCTAGGCATATGATTAGAATATGAATTGTGTGCATATGAGGCGCACCTAGTGAAGACGACGATCGGTTTTAGAAACGCCGCCAGGTGAGTGAGTGAAAAGGTGCCGATTTTCCGTAAATTATCGGGCGCACCCAAAGATGTCTAGATGCTAATTCGCACAAATCGTTCCGTTGGTATTTACAACTGTATCCAATTTGCAAGGACTTCAATCACGGAGATTTATAGTTTCACAAAAGATAAATCAGCGGCGAGCGTCGACGGTGCATTGCGCTGGATTGTTCCCGTGTGGAATAATTGGCGTTGTTTCAAGGTGCGAGATCAACAGAGATCGTTCATTATACTCGTGTTAAAACCTTCAAAGTTTGAACAACAAAAAAACAGACAACAAACTAAACAGAAATATATTAAAAAGAATAATTCTAAGGAAGCACTCAGCACAAACAAAGCGGGAATTGTAGAAGATTCTAGGAAATAACCTAGAATATTCAATAAATAAGTTCTGTATAAGTAAATGTTTCGGTATGAGTTACGTAAACATGAATTTAATATTAAATGAAACAATTAATCCTTTTTCTCCACTGGTTTATTTTAATCACCAGATGTACATTTCCTTCACCAAGTGAACATTTTCAATCGTTGTACTAAACTTTGTAGTAAAGTTTAGTACAACTATTGAAAATATTCACTTGGTGAACGAAATGTACGTCTAGTGATTAAAATAAACCAGTGGAGAAAAAGTATTACTTGTTTCATTTAATCTCTGTATAAGTACTCACAAATAAAACTACTGTAATCTTTCAAGAAAAAAAACTGTGTAATTCTTTCTATGATATTGCTATGATCAAAGTAGCTTTCAGAAGTCTAGAAGTACAGTGTAAAATTTGCATGGGTTGTCCATTTCCCACTCAATATCAATTGCTCCGCAAGTAAGTTTTATACTCGTGGAAAATGGTCATCATTCCATGCTCATTGTACAGGATGACCCAGATTGGATGTTACGATAGGGAATCTTGGTTATTAGAAGAGATCAAACAAATCGACGGAGCATGCTTTTTCGCTCATTTTTGCAGATAAATCCAATGCCGAAAACAGAAATTAGCCATCAACTTTTGTTTTCAAGTTATAGCCCAAAATTCAATATTTTCTAACTTACACATTTTTTCTATCTTCATTAATAAGAAAGAGAACGCACTAAGTTGTATTTGTTATATAGAAGTCATAGTAGGCTGTGCTATTAATAAATTGGTTATTTTTGTCCATTGGGTAGAGGATCGATTTATTTCTCTCTTGTAATAACCAATAAGAGATTCCGTATAGTAACATCCAATTTGGACCACGCTGTACAACACCGGGTGTTCGATAAAAAAACGCCCAACGCCATTACTGTTATTTATTGATCGATTTGAATGAAGTAAACAACAAAGTCAATCGCAGTTTCATTACCATAAATTGATACTAATTATATATTTTTTCAAAATTAACTTCATTGCTAAATAATATTCAACTTAAAATGTTTAAATGGTTTCAAATACTTTTCTCATTTTATTATATTGGACATTGTTTTTCTGAATCCAATTATGCTCGATATGTTGATTTTAATTTAATATTTATGCTACAAAAAAATTATAATAAATTTTGTTCACATGATTTAATGAATAAATGTAGTGTGCTTCCAAACAAAATTTGACTTTTAATACTGCGAAGATTTCGAAGATTTAACACAATTTGTCAACCAACCGAACAAAATAAAGGCTAGTATTTTTTAAACTTTACAATATTTCAGTGTTTTATACGCGTGGCGCATGAAGTAAAATTTCGAGTTTAGAAAAGCCCCGTGAAAATTTGTCGAGGGTCGCTGCGCGACCCTCGACAAATTTTCTACGCGGGGCTTTTCTAAACTCGAAATTTTACTTCATGCTTAGTCTGGGAGTGGGTCGTCAAGATTTTCAACATGTCCAGTTTTTCGATATTTCTAGATTATTGTCGATTTATTTACAGTTTGTTATTATATTAAATGCATTGTATTATACGCCACGCGTATAAAATACTAATAGTGCTATGACAAAACGGGTGAATAAGCTAATTGACAGGCACTAATCTAGAAGGATTCGGAAATTGTTACCTAACACAGAAATCTATTACCTTTCGTGGTGTTTTTGTTTTATCTTCGCGTGATTTACCTCGACGCTGCCAACTCAATCGGAACAGTTATTTAGAAACACACGCGAATACAATCTGGAGACAATCGCAGGAAGTTTTCGTTTTGCTGTACGCGTGATTTATTTTAACTTTTTTGCATTTTAATTCCTTATGCAATAAGTTATCACATCACTGAAATTCCAGTATTATTTTATAATAACTGCAGCTATGTAGTAGCGTAACTTTATGCGCTAAAAATAGTTATTTATAATAACAGTGCAAGAAATACAGAAAAGCGCTTCGTATGAATACAATTTGCAAAATGTATTAATGTGAGACCAAATATAAAGTCAAGCTGAGCATGCCATGCATTATAATTGTACAGTTGCGAGAGTAAAAAACTAGTACAGTAAAATATTTGGCTATATAAACTGGATTTTTTTTAATTTTTCAAATTGTCAATCAAATTGACAAATCTTCGGAAATTTCAAACAAAATTTATTTAACGTCGACATGCCTCAACTGACTGAAACGCAAAAAGTAATAATAACGGCCCTTTAAGAGGTATTAGCATTAGAGACATTGCTAATGGAGTGCATGTTAACAAAAGCACCGTCTTGTTGGCTAAGAAAAGAATTGTTGTTAACCTGTACATGACAAGTTTGTTTTACAAGAAAAATAATACGATATTTTTGCAGTGGCTTGAACTCCCTGCTGTACTAGTTTTTTTCTCACGCAACTGTAAATTTCTAAGTATATTTGAACTTATCATCAAATCAGTTATTAATTATACCACTGGCGTATAAAGTTAAATTTGAATATAAAGGCGCGAGCGAAGCAAGCTGGCCAGCATATCCAAATTTTAAAGCTTTTCAAAACTCGTGGAAACGATTCTTTGAATTTTTAAATTTCCAAACGCTTTTATAAAAACAGGGCATAGATTGCAGTTGGTTGGTATTTACCAAATGTTCAAAAACCTTTTTCTGAGATAATTGCTGCACCTCTAAGTTTACTTGCACCAGGGTGCTGTATATGTAGCTACGCCCCTGCCTGAATCAAACCGCAAACTGACAGTTTCTCCTGTTCTGATGTTTTTTCAACTTATCAGCCGTAATTAAAAAAAATGCTGCAACTGGCCCTACATAATCTAATTTGAAAAGATTTTTTCTAAATATAATTTGATTAATTTATTCGTTAATTAATTAAAACTAATGAATGGAAATATGTTGATAGCAGGTGAAAGTTCTTTTAATTTATAGAAACGCGCATGATATGCTGATAGTGTGAGAAAATCTGGTCTTGTTAAAAAACCACCGGAGTCAGCCGGAGGCGCAGCGATTACGAGTTATGATGATTATGTCCAGTTTCGAGCTTATCTTCCACTCTTCTTCTCTTTCGAACGAATTCATTCACGACTGCACACTTAAATGGAATGCCGAAGTAAAAGCAATTTTAGTCAGTGGTCAGTTATTATCAGACACATACGCTCACAGTTAAAGCTCATTCTTGAGTTACTTCACTTGATTTACAAACTACTCGTTATAACTCATAACGAGTAGTCTAGCTAAGCAAGAGAAATCTCAAGTGAAGTAAGGTGCTTATTGTCGAAATGTTTTTAACAAAAAATTAAGTTTTAAAGTGGTATGAAGTTTAAGGGCAAATAACTATCAGAATAGTTTAAAAATCAAATTAATTATGGATATATACTACATGACCAAAACTAACTATATTCTGTTTTTTTTAATATGACCAATCAAATTTGGCATTTCAAGAATTTATTGATGTGATGCAGGTTAGGACAAGATTAATCACATGTTATGTTGCCTGAAAATTTCGTTTGGTCGTCCCGCTTCGCGGATTTACAGGCTTATCTATACTCGAAATTTTACTTCATGCTTAATCTGGGAGGGGATAACACTCGTTTGTAACTTCAACGTGAACCCCTTTTTAAAAGAACGAATATCTGAAGATTTCAAAGAAAAAATTGCACTAGTATATATGTATACAGATAGAAAAATCTCTCTGTATATACTCGTATTTAACTACCTTGTTCAGAATATCTTTAGAACAATGTAACACGATTGGTAGTAAAGATATTCTAAGCAAGATCGTTAAATACTTTTTCTTGTACAGTTTATGTGAAATTTGCCTTGTGAAATGGATAATCTTATTGGATTTTTTTTAGATTATATGAGATTACATGAGATTTTTGTTGTGAAATTAAGTGTTGTGTATCTGGTAAGCGCCAATGAACTGTCCCGTTGGTTTCATTTTACGATTTCCATCGAAACGTATTTACGGTTTCCTGTTGTCGAGAAATGGTCTCCATCTACACGATCGGCTTTTTTCCTGTCGCTATGTTTGGAACCGGCTCCGGGAGTATCGGTATTTCGCAACGTGCTATGCTAGCTATATAGCTGCTATCATCTCTTGCACACCGAGAGCTAAATCATTATTAACGATTAGAGATCAGCGATCAGCTAGACTCAATGTATTAAAATGCAGTATTTAGGTAAAATATTACCGTATTTGTAACAAATTTAGCATACACGTTAAGTTTAAGAGAAAGATCACAAAAAGCCAAACTCAATGTATTGAAATGCTGTATTTAGGTAAAATATTACCGTGTTTGTAACAAATTTAGCATTCACGTTAAGTTTAAGAGAAAGAGCACAAAAAGCCAAACTCAATGTATTGAAATGCAGTATTTAGGTAAAATATTACCGTATTTGTAACAAATTTAGCATACACGTTAAGTTTAAGAGAAAGAGCACAAAAAGACAAACTCAATGTATTGAAATGCAGTATTTAGATAAAATATTACCGTATTTGTGAAAAATTTACCATACATGTCAAGTTTAAGAGAAAGAGCACACAAAAATGAAGAGCAAATTGAAAATATTTATTTCTAAAAAAATAGTGTTAATCTTGACACAAAACAGACTACTCCGAATTGAACATTGATAATTTGGAATCAACATTTGTATTACTTGTAATTTTTGTTTGCCATTTAAAAATATTTTCAAGATAATCAAATATATCTTGAAAGCAAAGCCCCCCGTATATTAAACATATATGTTCAGTTGTAAATTATACTGGTGAAGTTCATCTTTTTTATAATTATGGTACATTTAATAGAACACTTGATTTCACTCATTAAAATCAGTGAAACAAACCAAGTTTTTTAATTAAATATACCATAATTAGCAACAAAAATGTTTCACTACGGGTTGAGTGAGAAATTAATTAAATTTATCATCTTTTATCGGTAGAGCCTTATTAAAAATTGATTTCTTTAAAAGTTGTTCGACATTCTCCGTGATTATCTTGTTTCAATTCTATTAGGTATCAAAATATTTTATAAAGATTTTCCCAATATATGATCTACAATTTAATGTTTTTTGTTCCTTTGTGCATTTTTTTTACAACTCAGTTTTATCTTTCAACTGTTTCTGGATTTTATTTAAAACTTTGAACTTCACAACAAAGTAAAGTTTCTAATTTTGAAAAGCCTGAAAATTTAGAATTGCCAGGCGCGTCGCTTCGCGCGAATTGTAATTATTAGGCTTTTCTAAAGTAGAAATTATACTTCATGCTTAATCAAGGAGTTAAAACACTCGATAGAAGTTTCAAATTAAACGCTTTATAGAATGTCTGAAAATGTACAGCGTATACATTGGGATATGTATAGAAAAAAATTCAAGCCATATTCTTACATATTTTAAAAATTATAAATTGTATAAGAATCTAGCTTTCATGAAATCAATACAGAAAATGTATAAGTTCATTAACAAATTTTTGAGGTCTAATCTGTTAAAATACGATCGAAACATTGAATACTTGCACGTTCTAGCAAAGATAATAGAAGCACTGCAAATACATTTAGATAATTTAACTAAATATTTGACATCGCTGAAAGAAAGTTTATCAATATCTCAGAAGTTTTGTAAATTTCATAGAAATTTGTAAGGTCTTAATTTTTTATTTATTTAATTAGTCGATTTTTTTAAGAAATAGTTTACAGAAAACCAAATGTTTGTACAATGAAAATGTACAAAAATTAGGTTTTCTGTCAAGTATTTCTTAATAAAATCGACTAATTATATAAATATAAAATGTTATTTATTCTACGGATCAGCATTATACAATAATAATAAAAAACATAGAATATTTATAAAAATTATATTTAGGCAATTTAACTGAATATTCGACAATATTGAAATAAAGTTCATCAATTTCTCAATAAGTGTTGTCAATCGTAGTAATCCGAAAATTATTTAATTTTTTATGAATTATTTTGCAGAAAAACCTAATGTTTCTACATTTTCAAAAATATACTTAAACGTTAATCTTTTAACGTCTACAATTTTACACTTAGGTAATTTAACTCAACATTATAGATTCCACATTTAGACATTTTGTTAGCTAACACCTTGTATTGCCTTTAGTGCCGAAATACTGATCACAAATACAATGTTGATCCTAGAATTATTTTTAAAATCACCACTTTTGATTATCCAATAGAGAAAACAAAAATATATTGTTGAATATTGAAGTTATAATACCAAAAAATGTACATTTATAAGGCATTTCTTGTAGAAATAAAAGTGTAATGAAAGCTTACTAGCGCTTTATTTATCAAATAAAAAGAGAAATGTTTAATAATAATTCCGTCTTAAACGGGCGCTCAATATTGCTGAATTAAAGCCACAATATTGAGTGTCTTCCACTCCCTGATTAAGCATGAAGTAACATTTCTAGTTTAGTGAATCTTGAAAATTTGGTTTGATCGCGTAGCGAAGCGAAACAATCAAACCAAATTTTCAGGCTTTTGTAACCTTGAAATTTTACTTCATGCGCCAGGCGTATAAAACTCTGGTTTAAAGTGAAGTGGAAAAACTGCTTTTTTATCTTTTATAACATGGTAATGACAAAAGTAGAGTTAAAGGTAAAATAAAAGTTAAGAATGTTAGTAAGAGCAAGAAGATTTTTTTTGTAAATAAAACTAAAAAAGGACCTCGAAAATACTACTTTCTCCTCTGAAAGGCCCCGATCATCAGTGTTGTCAATCCTAAACTACCGTTTTACCCCAAATCCTAGCAGAAAATTCCCCTTTTTAATAATACTTTACCCCCTAACATTTATAATCTACTCTATAAAAATACAGTTTATCCCAATTTTAATAAATCTATATTTCAAAGCAGTTTTTTTTTAAATAAAAATTCAACAGAAACAAAAATATATTACAAATATATACAATAAAATAATTTATTACGTTATGATTGACCTTGAGTTTTTTCAGATTTTTAAAAAAATCAGAATTTTCATCGAAGTAAATCGCATTTTTTGAAAGAGGAAAAATTTCACAAAAAAAATATTTTTAATAAATAAAAAATAAAACAGAGACACTCATACTAATATTAGTAATAATTTGCGTTACTTGTTTTTGTGGAAAAATATTTTGCACTTTTAAAAATTTCAGAAAATTTATCAACCTACTAAATTTGATTTTTGAGCGCCCGCACTGAGCACAATTTTTATGTCCAAAAAACGTATTGTACATCAAATTAAAGCCCGTTTAATTGCAAACCGTTAGCTTTTCGAATAAGTTAATTCAGTTTACTTTTCCATGAATTAGATCATTTTAAGTACAAGTGCAAAAATTGAAAAATGTGCTTTTTGAATAAAACGTCGGTTAAAGGCAAAATTTTCGAAATAAACCAAAAATAAATTTAAGAGATGTATTAGGAATTGCATTACCTTTAAATAGCTGTTAATAATACATTTGTATTATAAAAAATGTATTCATAATGGATGCTTTAATTTGGAGTTTCATTTGTTCTAGTATTTAAACGATTTCTAAGGCCGAAATGTTGGTGAAATAATTTTTTTATCTAGAAAATAAATAGGATACATTATTTTTAATATTGATAAAACTAACTGTAATTTTTTTCAGTATTTTTAAAAAAATTAAAATTTTCATCGAAAATCGCATTTTCATAAAGGGGTAAGGAAAAACTTCACAAAAAAATATTTAAAAAAAAATCAGGAAGACTCATGCCAATGTCAGTATTATTATTAAAAAAAAAAAATAGCGCACATTATTGTGCGCTATTTTTTTTTTTTTTAGGAAAACAATATTTCGCGAAAATCTTGCATTTTTAAAAATTTCAGAAAATGGATCAACCTACTAAATTCGATTTTTGAGCGCCCGTATTAACCACAATTTTTCAAGTCCAAAAAACGTTTTGAACATCAAATTAAAGCTCTTTCAATTGCAAATCGTTAGCTTTTCGAATAAATTAAATCAGTTCACTTTGTCACGAATGAGATCATTTTAAGAACACCAAGTGCAAAAATTGAAATATGTGCTTTTTGAATAAAACGTCGATTAAGGCCAAAATTTTCGAAATGACCAAAAATATTTTAAGAGATGTATTAAGAATTGAATTACCTTTAAATCGCTGTCAAGTATAAATTTGTATCATAAAAAATGTATTCATAATGGACGCTTAAATTTCGAGTTTCATTTGTTCTAGTTTTTAAACGATTTCTAAGGCCGAAATGTTGGTGAAATAACTTTTTTCTCTAGAAAATTAACAGGCTGCTTTATTTTTAATATTGATAAAACTAACTGTGAGCTTTTTCATATTTTTAAAAAAATCAACATTTTCATCAGAAAATCGCATTTTTAATTTAAAAAAAAATCCAAATAAATCAGAGAGACTAATTAAAAATATCAGTAGTAATGTGCGCTATTTGTGTTTGTGGATAAAAAATATTTCTCGAAAATTTTGCACTTTTAGAAATTTCAGAAAATGGATGATCAACCTACTAAATTCAATTTTTGAGCGCCCGTACAATTTTCAAGTCCAGAAAACGTTTTAGACATCAAATTAAAGCTTTTCGAATAAATTAGTTCACTTTCTCATGAATTGGATAATTTTAAGTACACCAAGTGCAAAAATTGAAAAATGTGCTTTTTGAATAAAACGTCGATTAAGGGCAACACTTTCGGAATAAACCAAAAATATTTTTAAGAAATGTATAAGGAATTTAATAAATTTTAAATCGCTGTTAATAACAAATTTGTATCACAAAAAATGTATTTATAATGGATACTTAAATTTGGAATTATATTTGTTCTAGTTTTTACACGATTTCTAAGGCCGAAATGTTGGTGAAATATTTTTATTCTCCGGAAAATAAATAAGTTACATTATTTTTAATATTGATAAGACTAACTGTGATTTTTTTGATATTTAAAAAAATCAAAATTATCATCGAAAAATCGAATTTTTAGTAAAGAGTAGGGTATGGTCAAATTTCACAAAAAAGATATTTTTAAAAAAATCAAGAAGAATTAGAGACTCATACCAATATTAGTAATCATGTGCGCTATTTGTTTTGTAGGAAAAAACTATTTCGCAAAAATGTTGCACTTTTAAAAATTTTAGAAAATGGATCAACCTACTAATATTTCAAGAAAATGCTGCCCATTTAAAAATTTCAGAAAATTTATTAACCTACTAAATTTGATTTTTGAGCGCCTGCACTGAGCACGATTTTCAAGTCCAAAAAACGTTTTAGACATCAAATTAAAACCCTTTCAATTGTAAACCGTTAGCTTTTCAAATAAATTAAATCAATTCACTTTTTTATAGAATAGATCACTTTAATGACACTAAGTGCAAATATTTAAAAATGTGCTTTTTTGAATAAAACGTTGATTAAATGTTAGATTGAAAAAATGTTAAAAATATATTTTAACGAGTATATTTTCAGCTTTACTTGAAATCAGTGTTTAATAAGCGTGGCGCATGAAGTAAAATTTCGAGTTTAGAAAAGCCCAGAAAATTTGTCTCGGGTCGCTTCGCGACCCTCGACAAATTTTCACGGGGCTTTTTTAAACTCGAAATTTTACTTCATGCTTTGTCTGGGAGTGGAAAACACTCGTTTAAAGCTTCAAATTGAGTCATTTTCAAACACGACAAAAATTTGAAAATTTACAGCGTATACAGTATATTGGGATATGTATACTTAAACAAGGAACATATCTAGACTCAAAAATACCCCAATTCACCCCCGAATATATAAATCCCCGCAAAAAACCGCACCTCTTCAAATACCCCAATTTGGGGTAAATTCCCCAAAATCGCCGATCATACAAAATATAAGTTTCTTAACACTTTAAGTTTGTTTCTCAGAGTTAATTTCGGAACACTCGTTTGAAATACGCATGTGATGAGTGATTAATAGAAATGAGAGCAATAATTTTTTCCAATGGTCGCGTTTGAGCATGTTGGTCGATAAAATGTTGACTCAATGTTATTTCGATTAGCGTGGTCAACTGGCACTTCGACCTTTGCGAATTCCAAAGTGACTAAGCGCACATAAATCGTCCCTATTCACTTTTTTTCGTGAATCAACCCTTCGCGTGCAATAATTAAAGTAAGGGCGAGTGATTTGTACAAGCGGATTTGTCAGGAATATTTATCGGCAAGAATGAATCATCCAAATATCTAATTCATACTTAGATATAGTCGAATTCGCGAGAGGTGTCTTATGATTACAGAATTTAAATCTATGATATAACTTTTATTTAAGGTATTTTTATAATAACATTATTTTTTTACTGTTGTGTGCTCAATTGCAGCTTAACCCATTAACGGCCGAGCTTTTCTAAACTCGAAATTTTACTTCATGCGCCACGCGTATAAAACACTGAAATATTGTGAAGTTAGAAATACACTGATGTTTTTACTTTCCCCCGTATGTAATACAAAAGGAAAGTATTGTTTTCGTGAAAATTTTCGAATCAAAAATTTTAGCGGAAATATCCGTTTTGAGGTCCCCTGAGTCGAATAAGACCATTTTTGAAAAATGTCTGTCTGGCTGTGTGTGTGTGTGTCTGTGTGCGCTGTACCGCAAAAACCGCTAAAGATATCGAGATGAAACTTGAAACTTAAGCTTTTTGTTACAATCGGAAGAACTGAAAAGCTTCTGGTGAAAATCGGAAAACCGGAAGTGGTACTTTACTCTTAGCGTTTTTCAGTTTTTTTCAGATTTTTTCAATAAATGTTCATCAAACAAAAAATTCTTTCAAATAAAAGTTGTATATAATAACAAAATAAAGATGTATTGTTCACTTACTTTTTGTCATAGCACTCTTAGTTTTTAAGATATTTCAAAAGTTGTGTTTTATCTAGTTATTGGTGTATGACAGTGTATGTGTCGATACAATTGAAAAATATTTCAAATAAAAGTTGTAGGAAATGAAAAACTAAAGATTTTTTGTAGATTCCCTTTTTGTCATAGCACTCTTAGTTTTTGAGATATTCAATAAATAGTGTTTTTTATCTAGTCATTGGTTTGTGTCAGTATGTGTTGATCCAATTGAAAAATGTTTCAAATAAAAGTTGTAGTTATCAAAAAGTTGAAGACATTTTGAAAATAATAATGCTACAAATATTTTAAAAGTGATTTAATACGCAATTTACGGGGGAAAGTACTATGATGGACACATCACCATTTTTTTAAATGAGTTTGAATAAAACTATTTAAATAACGAAATATTTACATATTTCTTCATACAATTGCAAGTCAGGTCAAATAATATAATATATCAAATTAACTTATTAGTAATTTAAATAATAAAAATGTAATAATGTTGCGTGTATGCATCAATGGCGCTTATTGAGTTAATCCAAACTCTCTTGACTAGGGGATTCATATTATTATAGTTATTTTAATTTAAACTTTAATGTCACAGGACACCTCTTGTAAACTGAACTATATTTGACTTCTTTAATTAAATTGTTTGCTTTTATTATCAGGTAGACAAAGTCTATGAGAATCTCCACAGAGTGAGTAAACAGTGGAGGGCGTGTGTAAAAGGGTGGATTTGCTTATCCCACATCGGAGCTAAAGATCCTAGAACACGATATTTTATTAAATATTAGGTTTCCTGTCTGCGCGGATCGGTTCCTTATGTGGGAACGAAATAAGGGCAGATGCAGGAGGACCTATGCTGGTTCCAGGAAAGGGATTTTTTCGCGTCCGGCGTTGAATAACACACACCTTTTCATGTGTTTTTTTTTTCTCACAGAATGATTTAATAATTACAATTTTTGTGTGATAAATTTTGGACTGAAATCCAATACGTTCAATTTATAATTTTGAAATTGCATCTGGATCATTCTGAACAGTGACGCGGCCAGGATTTCGGCTTATAGAGCAAAAAAGAAATTAAATACGAACAAGTTTTTAGAAAAATTAAAATGTGTTTCACCTTGTGAAATTATTTACTTATTTACTTAAAATTTACAGAGGGTTGAAGATATTTATCATAAATTGACAATAAATCTTATAAATTAACTATAGTTTCGACTATCTAGTAGTCATTATCAAACTTTTAGTTTGATAATGACTACCGGATAGTCGAAACTATACTCACAAATTAAGTGCAAAATATAGTTAACCACTATATTTTGCACTTAATTTGTGAGTATAGTTTCGACTGTTTGCTAATCATTATCAAACTAAAAGTTTGATAATGACTACTAGATAGACAAAGTAAAAAGTGTTTTATTTACAAGTGAATACGTTTTGTGTTTATTTTGTGTTATTAATAAGACAAATAAAGTATTTTTAAAATTCCACACTAAAGCAGTGTTTAATACGCTTTGAGCATGAAGTAAATATTTCGAGTTTAGAAAATCCTGAAAATTTGGATTAGTCGCTCCAGTCCAAATCTAAAGGCCAGTCAAAAATGAATTGGACATTATAAATGAAAAAATTAAAGACAAAATTATTTAAAACTTTGCTAATTTCATATTATATTGTAAAATTAGCAAAAGCGAAAAAAGCGTTTTATAAAACTAATTCATCTAAATGAATTCTTTCACAATATGCTTAAAACACTTTAAAATAAATTCGTTTATTTTCAACTAGAATTTCGTCTAGGTGTTAAGAAGATAATTGCTCTTTCATAATATGTCAAAAACGAAAACTACACCTGCGACAGTTTTTGAGTTATTTTGAATTGAGTCTCGAAAAAGTTGAATTTTATGGAAATATTTAGGCAAATTAAAGTTTAACACATTTACAACATAAAAATTCTTTAAGAAATTTTCATAAAAATTCTTCCAGAATAAGCCAAAAACAAATAAAAAAAATAAACGCCGGCGACGGTTTTCGAGTTATTTTCAATTGAAGGTCGAAAAAGTCGAATTTTATGGAAATATTTAGGCAAATTAAAGTTTAAAATATTTACAACATACGAATTCTTTAAGAAATCTTTATGGAAATTTGTACGCATGTTAAGAAGACATTACCAATTCAGAATATGCCAAAAACAAAGAATATGCCGTCGACAGTTTTTGAGTTATTTTTGATTGAAAGTCGAAAAAGTAGAATTTTATGGAAAAATTTAGGGAAATTAAGGCTTAAAACATCAGGGAATTTCACGTCGACGTTGACTATTTGTACAACGTTCCTGCCGTCGACAATGGTTTTATCTGAAATAAGTTTCTCATCTTTCACGTTGTGAAACATATTTAACTATACACAAATAAGACAATTAACTTTGTTTGTATAACTGAGGATTTTATTGTGACTATAGTTTCACAACTTTAACTTATCATTATCAAACATAAAGCACTTTATGTTTGATAATGACAAGTTAAAGTTGTCGAAACTATAGTCACAATAAAATCCTCAGTTATACAGACAAAGTTAATTGTCTTATTTCTGTAAATAATGATGTATAACGAAGTAGCAGCCTCCACAGTGAACAGTATATTTAACTATGATTTAAAGTGGTTTTGATTAGTATAACATTTGAACTATTTAGCCTAATGCGAAGCAGTTTTGGCAGATAGCTTGGAAGTTAACAGAGTATGCAAAACTCTCAAAATCACCAAATAACTACAACATATACATTATAATAACACAACCTTGAAATATTATGGTTGATATTGTTGACGTTCTCGATATTGTCGACGTGCTATCACATCTACTATTAAAGTCGAGGTCAATCCCTGATTAACATCATGGAAATTCTTTGAGAAATCTTGATGAAATTTCGTGTGAATGTTAAAAAGACATTGCACTTTCAGAATATGCCAAAAACAAAAAATACGCCATCAACAGTTTTCTAGTTATTTTCAATTGATAGTCAAAAACGTAGTACTTTATGGAAATGTTTAGGGAAATTAGAGTTTAAAACATTCACTTTAATTTTCAAACCAGTTTCCGTAGCTAATGGGGTTCCTCAAGGAACACACTCTAGCCAATATTATTTATAGTTTTTATAACAAGTGTTTCCACTCCTTGATGAAGCATGAAGTAAAATTTCGAGTTTAGCAGAGCCTAACAATTTGGACGATACACTGTTTTTGTTTATGTTTGTGAAAATCTACTTCATCTGCTGAATTATTTAGTTGAAATTTACTTCGAGCAAGTGTTTCCGCTCCCAGATTAAGCATGAAGTAAAATTTCGAGTTTAGAAAAGCCTGAAAATTTGGTTTGATCGCTCCGCGAAGCGGAGCGACCAAACCAAATTTTCAGGCTTTTCTAAACTCGAAATTTTACTTCATGCGCCCCGCATATAAAACACTAATTAAATGCTAAGTTCAAAATATACTACTCACGATGTGTACCTTTACTTTTGTAGGAAGATAAAGTTTTTTTTTTGAAATTCTTGAGCAAAGCGGAGCGAACAATTTTCAGGCTTTTCTAAACTCGAAATTTTACTTCATGCGCCCCGCATATAAAACACTGATTAAATGCTAAGTTCAAAATATACTACTCACGATGTGTACCTTTACTTTTGTAGGAAGATAACGTTTTTTTTTAAATTCTTGAGCATGTTTAACAAGTGAGGCTACTAAATTCATATAAATGTGTGTAATTATACGTTTTAGTTAACATCTCTTGCGTCTTATTTTGCCAGTAAATATTTATCATATCATATCAAATTTTGCTAATATAAAGAATTTTCTTCAGTTTAGTAGCATCTGCTTTTTACGACCTATGGTTCTTCTCTCTCTTACTCTCCCTCTCTATTAATTAGGATTAATACATTTTCAGCTTGTCATTCATGTTTCCTCATATGTTTAGACTAAACTTATAAACCCAAACGTTTAAATTTTCAGCTTGTCAGTGTGTTTTATTTATATCTCTTCATACATTTACACTAAATTTATGAACCCCAACGTTTAACATCGTAGATATAGAACTTGAGTAACAAGCATCGAGTGCACGCTTCGTTAATCAATTTGGAATCTTTTAATTTATGCCCTGACGGTTGTCGGTCGTTTAATTGGCGGGTAATTAAATATCTGCAGACTCAAGATGGTCGTGTGTAACTCGAGCAGTAGCTGAGTGTTTGTGTTTCGTGAGGCCCGCATGCACAAACTGTTTGCTTCATAAAGCGCTCTTCGAGACCACCATCAAGGATAGATTATAAAAACAATTTGTGTTGAATATAATATAATATGGAATCATCCTAGCAGAAATGTTATTAAAAATAATATTTTTGAAACAGAAATGTTACCAAAAAGTATTAATTTGTACTGAATATAACAAAAAATGTAATCATCCTAACGGAAATGTAATTAAATATAAAATAATCATAACGCAAATGTTATCTAAAATTATTATTATTATCTTGAATAAGTTTCTCATCTTTCACCTGGTGAAACATATTTAACTATGGTTTGAAAAAGAAAACACTTGGTTAAATTTCACTAATATTTTGGGTTTTTATTCCTACGACTCTAAACTAGTTGAAATAAATAACCAAAATATTAGTGAAATTTAATTAATTGTTTTCTTTTTCAAACCATTATTATTATCTGGTATTCCTTGATAATAATAACTTATTGTCGAGACTATTCACATAAAGTAAGGTTTTTTTGGGTTTGGTTTTTGCCTGGCCTTAGTTATTTGTTCTTTTATTAACAATAATGTTTATTGCCCAACAAGAAACAAATTCCCAATTACAAAACAATTCACTATTAACAAAAAAGTTTTAAAACTATAAACTAAAAATAATAACATTTCACTTCGTAACTAACAAAATTCTAATAAGGATGACAATGGTTGAAAAAATACGTCACAAGTTGGTGGAAGTTAATTACACAAATTGTACACAAATTGCAGATCACATTAATAGGCGATTTTAATCTTAAATTTAGTTCTATTATACTTCATATTGAATCTTATATCTACTATTGAAAGTTGGAATCTGCAAGCCAACTAGCTGTAAAATATCAGGGCTGTCAATTCGATCATGCAGAAGCTTGTGTAAGAACGCAATGCCTAGTCTGTGACGTTGGCATTCAAGAGATTCGATATTAAATTTGTCTAGCAATAGTGAATGATCACAGCCTCTGTCAGGGTAAAGTCCCTCAACTTTGAAGTGCAGAGACTTCAGGAACTTACGTTGAACACTTTCTACTAGGTTAATCTGAAGTAGAGTTTGTGGATACCAAATTAAAGATGCACATTCTAACTTTGAACGGTCATATACATTAGAGATTTCAAAGCATTCGGATTTCGCAAATTTGCAGAATTACGATGTATAAATTCGAATGCTTTGAAGGAACTTTTAGCAAGTGTTTGAACGTGAGCGTTAAATGTAAAATTGTCATCAAACTAAATACCTAAATCTTTGAAGACTCTGACTTGCTCAATAGAATTATTGCTAACTATTTAATCAAATGAGATTGGTTTACATTTTTTGGGAAAGGATATAAATTTGCTCTTATTGCTATTATTAGTACTACACCAATTCGAGATAATATCAAGTTCATTTTGTAAGCGTTGACAGTCAGCAGAGTTAGCAATTGTTGAGTAAATCTTTAAGTCATCGGCGTACAAGAAAGATCATTTATAAAAAGGTTGAAAATTAAGGGACCCATAATCGAGCCTTGGGGTATACCTGAAGTTGGAAAGTATGAATTTGATTTGAAATGATTTATGGCGACATACGATCCACGATTTGTAAAATAAGATGCTATAAGCGAGGTTTAAAGATATATTCCATTTTGATTTTTTGTTAACTCTGTTCAATTTTTTATATAGACCTTTCATTGTCTCTTTTTTATGAATTTCTTTCAATTATATAAGCTATTAGTTTTTATGAGGAAGGCATCCTTTCTTTGTCCCTCATCCCATTTTATGTATTCTCCTCGTATAATTTAATTGAGATATCTCTGGCAATTAAAAGTGCATCACGTAACGCACCATAACAGAATTTATGGCATGCACTCCTCGGGCAAGCAGCACGGAGATTATGAAGATAACACTCAAGACGGAAGGTACTTTCAGCGGCCTTTATCTTTCTCCTTCAGGTAACGGGCGTGGGATCCTCGAAATGCCAAGGGTCAAACTTTATTTGCTCACCAAGAAAAGTTCAGATCAGAAATTGAAGATGATAGTGGATTTGGAAATTAATTAGATATTCTAGGATTTTTTAAGGGAATGATTAAAAACTTTTTACTTGTAGTAAAATAAGAAACAAATTAGAATTTATTTTAAATACAGGAATTACTATTTTGTTATCTTACATTTTTATCGGAAGTCCGATGTGGTCCAGGCAAACCAATGAATGCTACAAATCGATAAATGTTTAAATAATTCCAAAATTGTTGTAATTATATTCCTAATAAGTTTTTGCACTAATATCTAAGTATTCTTTTATGTTAACATAATAATACGTCAGTATAATCTACGGGAGGTAATTCCAGTTTTAAAGAAGGTAACTGAAATTTCTTTTTTAAATAGTTCCAAAATTGTGTTCCTATTAAGTTTTTGCAATAATATTTAGTTTTTTTTTTTATGGTAACATTATAATACCTTAATTTAACATGCAGGGGCTAATTTCAGTTTTAAGAGGGGCAACTGAAAAATATTAGAATGGCTATTAACAAATTTATAAAAATCGACCAATTATATTTATAATCAGTATATTTTGAGCTTTATTTAAAATGCGTGGACTATACGCGTGGCGCATGAAGTAAAATTTCGAGTTTAGAAAAGCCTGAAAATTTGGTTTGGCCGCTCCGCGCTTCGCGCTACGCGACCAAACCAAATTTTCAGGCTTTTCTAGACTCGAAATTTTACTTCATGCTTAATCTATGAGTGGATACACTTGCTCGAAGTAAACTTCAATGAAATAATTTAGCAGGTAAAGTAGATTTTCACAAACACAAACAAAAACAGTGTGTCATAACTTCTAAATTACTTCAAATTTAATTAGAGTGAAGTTGGAAGTTTTGATAAGTTAAATAAGTAATTTCTAAGGGCAAAAATTATTTTTTTAAGTAGTTCCAAAATTGTGTTCCTATTAATTGTTTGCAATAATATCTAAGTAATTTTTTTATGTTAACATAATAATACCTTAATTTAACATACGGGAGATAATTTCAGTTTTAAGAGGGGCAACTGAAAAATATTAGAATAGCCATAACCAAATTTTTAAAAATCGACCAAATATATTTATTTATGCCATGATTTATTTATAATTTATAAATTTGCATACATAATCAGTATATTTTGAGCTTCATTTAAAATCAGTGGCGCATGAAGTAAAATTTCGAGTTTAGAAAAGTCTGAAAATTTGGTTTGGTCGCTCCGCGCTTCGTGCTACGCGACCAAACCAAATTTTCAGGCTTTTCTAAAGTCAAAATTTTACTTCATGCTCAATCTGGGAGTGAAAGCACTTGCTCGAAGTAAATTTCGGTTAACTAATTCAGCAGGTGAAGTTGATTTTCACAAACATAAACAAAAGCAGTGTAACATATCTTTTAAATTCCTTAATTAGAGTGAAGTTGGAAGTTTTCATAAGTTAAATAAGTCATTTCTAAGGGCGTTTGGATTTATGTGCATAAATGTTTTCTAATTTCTCGCCTAGTTTAATAAAACGAGCTATATTATTTATATAAATCATCATTATTCAGACCTATTTTTTTTTTTGTGTAGAAATAAAATAATAAATAAATTGGTTTGTTAGTACGTCCTAGTCTAGGCTATCGACCTTCGGTCTTTCTGTCCTATATTGGTTATATTTTTGCATTCATCAAATTACCATTTTCACGAATATAAGGGGTACCATGATATTACCCTGTAGATATTATTATAATAGAAGATTTTATATTCTTTATATAATCAAGTTTAATTCAATATTAAATGTCTTGTATAGTCAGAATGGCAAATTATACCATGTGAACTGTTAGGATGGCTCATTCGCTGGCCGATGCGAATACGTCTTGAAGGAGGAGGAGAAAAAGAAAAAGACTTGCTGGGTCTTTTCAACCTGAGGAGCTTTTAATAATGGGTTACTCGAGCAAGTCGTGAGAAACTCCAAGAAAACAGAACGTGCTCCATTTTAAAGACATAATAGCCCCACATTTCCATATTTCTATCTTGATTACGTTTATTAACAACAAAAAGAATGATGGAAAAATAAGTGAATGAACACATGCTTTCAAGAAAATTAGTTTTAAAAGAATTATGGATATTAAAAAGTACAAATTACACTACGAACAATATAAACTCCTAAACATAAAGTACATTTAAAATTCAAAATTATTTTAAATTTGAAAAAATTAGTCTACGCTTTCAGTTCGTAAAACTTTAAATATAAAATTACGATTATATTAGGAATACTACAAATATTATCGTTTTTATGAAGTACTAATTTATAGGTATTTAAAATATAAATATTTATTGATAGTATCGTATATTCAATTAAAAAAAACCTCTAGAGCGCCATGGAAAAAGTTGTAGGTTGGCAACTCTGAAACTATATATTAAAATTATTATGTCTGACGTTTTATATGTCAATGTCCAAAGCAAGTAGCCAACTTAAATTTCAAAAAAGATATATTTATATCTTTTTTGAAATTTAAGTTGCCTACATGCTTTGGACATTGACATATAAAACGTCAGACATAATAATTATTATTTGAAAAAAAATAATTATAAGTATGTATAAAGTACCAATCGTATCGTATATTCAATAAAAAAAAACCTCTAGAGTGCCAGCTAGCTACACGCTTTGGGAATTGACAAATAAAATGTCAGACATAATAATTTTATTATATAATTTCAGAGTTGCCAACCAACAATTTTGTCCATGGCGCTCTAGAGATTTTTTTTTAATTGAATATACGATACTATCAATAATTTTTTTTTATATTTACTAGTTACAGTATTTTTTTATATTTACTAGTTATAGTTAATCTACAAATTAAGAATTCAATGTTATTGATCATTGAATTATTAATTTGTAGATATTTAAAGTAGGAATATGATTCAATCAATTTTGTTTATGTAACATGAATTTACGTGAAATTTTAGAGTTTGTAAAAATAAAAACAGTTCCCTTTTCATAATTGCGCAACATAATCTTGCTTCTCAAAATGTAGCACAGCACCATTATCAGAAAAACAATTGTTATGTTAAGATAAATAGATAGATAGTTTGTTTTTTCAATAATTAATGTTAGAATAAACATACAAGCATTTCCTGTCTAAAAAAGAGAAACAAGTACAATTTGACACGAAAATAGAATAATGTCAGAGTAAGTATAAAAGCACAAACACAAAACTAGATATTACCATTGAGTAATTATTACAAAGAGTGGTAACCAGTAGGGTTTTCAGCGTAACGCACTAGCCGTATTTTATCGAAAATGCTGCCACACGGGATACGGTGGAGATTTTATGAACTGCTTGGTGAATGTGATTTCGATCGGCACTGCTCTCGGCAGCCACCTCGCCGCAGCGTTATCTCGTCAAGAACGTTTAATATAAACATACACACATTCATGCCATAAAAATCCTGCCTGCTTTTTGCTTTCTCTGCCGAACTTCACTAATACCAGGATACTTTTACATTGCAACAAATTAATTGTAGCAGTAATTATAATTATAAATATGCAGACTATTATTTATATGATGTTATAATTAATTAATAAAAAAATATTAAAAATTACGAAAATACCATATATTGTTTCTAAGAATTATTATTTATGATCGAGAATAATTTGTAAAAGTTAATAGATTGTTAAACGAAATAATTTCTTATCTAAAGTTATTTAAAATTATATTTTATTCCATTATGCAACTTCGAAAATATCTGACTTGATATGTTGGAAACATTGTATACGTTTATCGACATATGAATGTATCGTCAATGACAATCATATTGTTGTCTGTTTATTAGAGGTACAATTTAAATGCGCTTTATATTAGGAACGTTCATTAAAGACAACAGTTGGGAGTTTACTGCCAACTGTTGGGAAATTCAGTGATGACCGGATTGTAATCGTGAACGTGTTTGGGATTTTCGTACGAAATAGACCGATCGCAGTACCGTTCATTAGATCCCAACATACATCACAAACAGATGTAGAGGTACAATTTTAATGCGCTTTATATTAGGAACGTTCATTAAAGACAACAGTTTATTAGAGGTACAATTTAAATGCGCTTTATATTAGGAACGTTCATTAAAGACAACAGTTGGGCGTTTACTGCCAACTGTTGGGGAATTCACTGATGACCGGGTTGTTAATCGTGAACGTGTTTGGGATTTTCGTACGAAATAGACCGATCGCAGTACCGTTCATTAGATCCCAACATACATCACAAACAGATCCAAACATGTTGAATGTTGAACATTTTGATGAACGGGCTCATTGAAAGAATGCACATTTATTGTAACTATTCCAGAAAACGTTTTTGCCATGGAAAAAATATATGCGCCTAAAATAAATACATTAGTTAGGTTAGATTATGATAGATCCAAACCAAATAGGAGGCCGGTGGGGCGATCTACTATTTTTATTCATAAATTGTAGTAATTTTCTTTTTTTATACAAAAATAAATATTTTATACTACAAATTGCCAAGATAATAGGTGCCAGAACGCTGATGCGGTGCGTTAATTTTTGTAGACACAAAAACGGTTTACTAATGAAAATAAACAAGTGGTGTTATTGGGCCCGTTCATTAGAGACAACAGTTTGGACTTTACTGCCAACTGTTAGGGATACTCTGATGACCGGACTGTTAATCGTGAACTTGTTTGGGATTTTTGCAATCATACAAAATAGACCGATTGGTGTTAACGGGTTAAAGTTTTCAAAATGGCCGAGTACCGTTCATCAGATAAGAACATGCATCATAAACAAATCCAAACGTGTTGAATGTTGAACATTTTGATGAACATTGTCTGTCGGAAAGATCGACGCGATACACGTCGAGGTAGGCGTGCTTGAGAGAGAGCGGAGCGTATTTTTAATCTCTAAAATGCAGAGATACAATTTCGGCAATAATCGCTCGTCTGAGTATTCACTCTATTCGATCAAGTCATTGACCTGTGGGTGTATTTTTGTGATTTCAAACAGAAAACTTCTCACTACAGCTATTAATGAGTTTTCAACAATCGAACTAGATGTCGACGCCCGCGAGAGGGCAAAAATGCGGGACACTATTTTTAGCTGGGTTTGCAGCTCTGTAAATTTGTACTCAGTGATAGTACTTAATTTTTATATTATTTTGGATAATTTTTTAATAAAATTTTATATTTTTGAAAGCTATTAGTTTTATTAAACTATAAAAATGATTTCTATAACTCACTAACAATATTTTTTGTTTTGTTTCAGGTGAGTTTACGCAACATCTACTTGTATACTGCTATAATGAAGTAATTATGCTGGATAAATTACGATGGGAAAATGCTGCGGTGAGTAATTAAGCTTAATGCGCCAATAAAAACAAAATAAGCGGTTAGATCTAAAATTACGTCCATAAATTGGAACCAGTCATAAAATCGCTTATTTACTGGACAAATTTAGAAAAAGTGGACATCTGATAAAAGAAATTAAATAGACTTCCATTTGTCTCGTAATATGTAATATAAATAAAGATTTGACAAATTTGAATACAGATGTTTAAATTTGATAAATTTTTGTCAAAACCATAAAACATTTGTTTATTATTGTTTTGCTTATTAATTTGGCTCACAGTTTTGCTCTTCACTACTTTGAAATAATATTAATTTATTTCTCAACAATTTGCATTTCAAGTAAACCTGATGTTCAAGACTTTTTTGTTTGTTTATATATATATATATATATATATATATATATATATATAGGTTTTACCATTCATCCACTTTTCTGCACATTTTTCTGGGCTTTTCTAAACTCGAAATTTTACTTCATGCGCCAGGCGTACAAAACACTAAAATATTGTAAAATTTATGTACATTTAGAATTCACTTGAAATCAGTGTTTTATACGCGTGGCGCATGAAGTAAAATTTCGAGTTTAGAAAAGCCCAGAAAATGTGTCTCGGGTCGCTGCGCGACCCTCGACAAATTTTCACGGGGCTTTTCTAAACTCGAAATTTTACTTCATGCTTAGTCTGGGAGTGGAAAACACTCGTTTAAAGCTTTAACTACTTTAAAATAATGTTATTTATTTCTCAACAATTTGCATTTTAAGTAAATCTGATGTTCAAAATATGTTTTGTTTGTTTATTTACTGACATATGTTTTACCATTCAGCCACTTTTCTGCACTTTAAGAAGAAAATACAAGGAATATTTCTTTAAAGCATACGTATTCCAAATTCAGCCTATTTTCTGTAAATCTTTAGATATTCGTTGTTTTTTTTTTAAAGAGTTCAATTTGAAGCTTTAAACGAGTGTTTTCCACTCCTAGACTAAGCATGAAGTAAAATTTCGAGTTTAGAAAAGCCCCGTGAAAATTTGTCGAGGGTCGCGCAGCGACCCGAGACAAATTTTCTGGGCTTTGCTAAACTCGAAATTTTACTTCATGCGCCACGCGTATTAAACACTAAAATATTGTGAAATTTATGTAAAAAAACATATGCATAAGCTGTAAATTTTCCGGCATTCGGTATTCTTTAAAATAGTTCAATTTGAAGCTTTAAACGAATGTTTTCCACTCCCAGACTAAGCATGAAGTAAAATTTCGAGTTTAGAAAAGCCCCGTGAAAATTTGTCGAGGGTCGTGCAGCGACCCGAGACAAATTTTCTGGGCTTTTCTAACTCGAAATTTTACTTCATGTGCCACGCGTATAAAACACTGATTTCAAGTAAATTTCAAATATACATAAGTTTCACTATATTTTAGTGTTTTGTACGCGAGGCGCATGAAGTAAAATTTCGAGTTTAGAAAAGCCCCGTGAAAATTTGTCGAGAGTCGCGCAGCGACCCGAGACAAATATGTTTTGTTTGTTTATTTACTGACATATGTTTTACCATTCAGCCACTTTTCTGCACTTTAAGAAGAAAATACAAGGAATATTTCTTTAAAGCATACGTATTCCAAATTCAGCCTATTTTCTGTAAATCTTTAGATATTCGTTGTTTTTTTTTAAAAGAGTTGAATTTGAAGGTTTAAACGAGTGTTTTCCACTCCCAGAGTAAGCATGAAGTAAAATTTCGAGTTTAGAAAAGCCCCGTGAACATTTGTCGAGGGTCGCGCAGCGACCCGAGACAAATTTTCTGGGCTTTTCTAAACTCGAAATTTTACTTCATGCGCCACGCGTACAAAACACTAAAATATAGTGAAATTTATGTATATTTGAAATTTACTTGAAATCAGTGTTTTTTACGCGTGGCACATGAAGTAAAATTTCGAGTTTAGAAAAGCCCAGAAAATTTGTCTCGGGTCGCTGCGCGACCCTCGACAAATTTTCACGGGGCTTTTCTAAACTCGAAATTTTACTTCATGCTTAGTCTGGGAGTGGAAATCGCTCGTTTAAAGCTTCAAATTGAACTTTTAATAAAACAACGAATATCTAAAAATAATCTGAATTTGGAACACGTATACTTTATAGAAAAATTCCTTGTCGGAAAATTTACAGCTTATGCATATGTTTACCTAAAAGAAAATTTCCCTGTATGTAGAATTTTGATTTTTTTCATTTTTCTTTTCAAGCAAATTTATTTTCCGACATTGAAACGAAGTGTGTTCAATAATCCCAGTTCTTTTGAACTAATACCAGATTTAATTCATTTCATGTTGTTTGTAATTTTTAAAAAAATGGACAAGATTTCTCTAAGTTTTTATATTTTTTTGAAATAAACTTCTGTAAGCAATAAACGTCCATTAGTTAAAGTTTCTTTTATCCAATAATTGTCTGTATTTTTCTTTGAATGAAGATTTTACCAATCAACACTAAAAGTGTTTGAATGGAATTTCACCTCATTATTACCATTTTTGACTAAATCAATCTAATTCTCTTAAAATCATTCACAGTTCTTCAGTGTAAGATCTTTTTGAATCTACAAACTTTTGAATTTAAAAACTGAGTATATTTTAAGCACTCTTTTGGAAGATATCTTCTTGGGATTTTTGTGGAATACTTGTATTTGACCTGGAAAATACGAGTATTCCACAAAAATCCCAAGAATCCAAGAACCCTAACAATCTCTTAGGTAAGCAAAAGATATATTCATTCCATAAAAATTATAAGAAGATATCTTTGTTATATTACAATGATAGAACAAAAATACCTTCTTAGAATTTTTATGGGATACACATATTTTGGTTTTGAGTTATTAACAACGGTTTTTAAAATTGCATAGTTGAGGCTGTTAGTCGTTGAAACTCCATAATATCACTTTAATAAAACACTTAATTTGTTTAGGTTTCAAAATTATATTTATTGTACTACAACAATTGTTTCACCACACTGTGGCTTCATTAGGTAGATGAATGGTATGGTATTACCATTTATCTACCTGATGAAGCCACAGTGTGGTGAAACAATTGTTGTAGTACAATAAATATAATTTTTAAACCTTACCAAATTAAGCGTTTTATTTAAGGTTTTTAAATTTGATATTTGGCATATTTTTGACTATAACGTTTATTTAGTTTGGCCTCCCTTTATTGCTAACACCCAGAATCCATGCATCCATTGCACCCTGCCTTGGGCTGCCCTTAAAACAAGCCTTTGTAATTTTATTCCTGTGTTGAAAAGGAACTTTAGCCATCCGTAGTATTTTTTCGTTTGGTAAAAAATGAAGATGTCGATGTTTTATTTGTTTTTTGTGATTTATATTGAAATTCCTTATGTAAATCATGTTTGAGTTTTCAAGATTGGGCAACGACTTGAAATAAATGAAAACAATGGGTCTTTAAGTGTAACGTTCCAGGGCCCGAAGCGGCCAAACAAGAAATTATATGCATTCAATTATCCGTGCGCTCATCCCATTCATTGTGCTTCGAAAAGCAAGGAAGGGCTGGCCTGGATGGACAATTTTATCCTTCTGCTTGCCCTTCAGACCGTGACAAGACAATAAATAACCATTATCCTCATTCAATCGAAGAAGTTAGTTCTGTCGTTCATTCATTTAGATCAGTGGATCTTAACCTTTTCAAGAAAAAAATCGAGTTTGGAATAGCATGAAAACTTAAATTGGTAGCGTAATTTTTATTTATATAAAACACTGATTTAAGCAGTGGCGTAGCCAGGATCTTTACATGGTAAGGGGGTTCTAACTGAAGCGCAGAAAGAAAAAAACAGTTTAGACAGAATAATATAATTTGCATAAACATAAAATATTTCTACAGAAACTCCATAAAAAACAACTATAATATAATTTCGCGTTAAATCAGGGCGTGTGCAGATGCTTACTAACGCGTAATTTTTCAATGATTTTAAACACGCGGCGATTTTAAAAAGACAAAATAAAATTGATAGCAGCGACTAACCCCCCGTAACCTTTTCCTGGCTACGCCACTGGATTTAAGTGAAGTTCAAAAACACTGCTTCAGTTTGATCTGACGTAAATAAATTGAATCAATTATTTTGTCTAACCAAATCTTAGACTTTAAAATTCGAGCAATTTTGAGTTTTCAAATGAAATAAACGTTTGTAATATTTATTAACGTGAGATCCAACTCAAGCAGTATGTTTAGAACTTTACTTTAAATCAGTGCTTTATACGCGTGGCGCATGAAGTAAAATTTCGAGTTTAGAAAAGCCTGAAAATTTGGATTGGTCGCTTCGCTACGCTACGCGACCAATCCAAATTTTCAGGCTTTCCTAAACTCGAAATTTTACTTCATGCTTAATCAAGGAGTAGAAAAACTCGTTAGAAGCTTCAAATTGAACGCTTTACAAAAACAACGACTGCTAGAAAATTTACAGTCTATAAATCGGGATGTGTAACTTGAAAGAAAAATTCCCTGCATGTGATTTTCCAGTATGGAACGAAATTATATTATTAATTACGTGTTGTATTATCTTATTGTGTATAACTTTATTTGCAAAATGCCATTTTATTATAATTATTACGAATGTTCACAAGTATTTACAAACTGCGCAGTTTTTTTTTTCAAAGTTGTTGCCTAATTGATTATTAGGATTATTTCGCAATTCGCATTCAGCTCCAACAGACAACTTTTTAAATATTGCGCAATTAGAAATCAGCTAATTAATTGCATTAACGCATTAAATGTGACCTGCAAATATGTCAAAGAAAAATTGGATAGTTTTAACAATTGTAGAAATAACTCAAAACAAAATCACAGCGAACACATTTGAGTAATGGCTGATCAACATTACAGCAACGTTTCATGGTGTTGTAAAGTTATAACATTATTTAAATCTTTCTTGCTCAATGGATAACAACTATTCGAGGGGCTCTAATTTAGCCATATTAGTTGCCCTAATTTAAGCATATTAGTTGTCCCGATTTAAGCATATTACTTACTCTAATTTAAGCATGTTACCATTGAGTTTATTATTACATATAAATTATGTACTCAGTAATGTTACCTATAATAATTTAAGCGTGTTAGGTAGTCCAATTCAAGCATGTTACTTGCTTTAATTTAAGCATATTACTTGCTCTAGTTTAAGCATGTCATTGGCCCTAATCTAAGGATGTTACTTGCTCTAGTTTAAGTATGTAATTGGCCTTAATCTAAAGATATTTCTTGCTCTAATTTAAGCATGTTATTGACATTAATTTGAGCATGTTAGTATTCTCAATTTAAGCATACTACTTGCTCTAATTTATTCATGATCCTTATCCTAATTTGAGCATGTTACTTGTCCCAATTTAAAATTGTATTAAATCTTAAATCAGTGCAAGAGTCAAGCTTAATATAGCCTTAAAACTGTCCACTACCCTTCCCTCATTCTCAGGTCCTAATTTAAGCATATTTCTTGCTCTAATTTAAGCATATTACAGGCCCTAATTTAAATTGTACATTTCGTGTACTAAGTACCTATTATCAATAAGCAAGTTAGTTGCCACAATTTAAGAATGTTAGTTACCCTAATTTAATCATGTTTGTTGCCACAATTTAAAAAGGTTAGTTGCCTTAATTCAAGCATATTGCTTGCCCTAATTTAAGCATATTACTTACCCTAATTTAGGCATATTACTTGCCGTAATGTAAGCATGTTCCTTGCTCTAATTTAAGAATGGGACAGACCCTAATTTAATAATGTTAGTTGCACCAATTTAGGATTGTATTAAATTTAAAATTTGGGCAAGTGTCGCGCTTAATCCAGCCTTAAAACTGTCTACTAACCTTCCCTCATTCTCAGACACTAAAGTAACTCATGTTTCAAATGTTACTTGCTCTAAATCAAGCATGTTAGCTGCTCTAATTTAAGATGCTAATTGACCTAATTTAAACATGATACTTGCCCTAATTTAAGCATATCACAGGCCCTAATTTTAGCATGTTAGCTGCCCTAATTTAAGCAAATTATTGGCCCTAATTTAAGCATGTTACTTTTCCTAATTCATGCATTTCACTAATCTTCATTTAAACATGTTAGTTACTCTAATTAAAGCATGTTACTTATCCTAATTTAAGCATGTTATTTGTCCTAATTTGAGATGCTACTTGCCCAAATTTAACCATGTTACTTACTTTAATTTAAGCATATTACTGTAATTAAAATTAGGGCAAATAACAAGCTTATATTAGGGCCAGTAATATGCTTAAATTAAAGTATTAAGCATATTACTGCCAGTAATTTAAGAATATTATTTGCCCTAATTTATACATACCAATTACCTTGATTTAAGCATGGTATTTAATTGAGGTAAATACCATGCTTAAATCAAGGTAATTGGTATGTATAAATTAGGGCAAATAATATTCTTAAATTACTGGCAGTAATATGCTTACTTACTACTTACCCTGATTTCAGCATGTTACTTTTCCTAACTTGAGATTGTATTATCCCACTGAGCAAACACATTTAAGTAATGCTTCGTTTGTTTGTTTTTTGCTCAGTGGAATATCCTAAATTAGGGCAAATAACATGCTTAATAGATAAATCTGTCTACTTATGTTCCAATATACTGGCAGACTAAAGAATATCATGTTTCTGATTTTAGAGAATTAATAAAACTTGTATAAATCATATTAAATGCAAGTAAGCACGTTAAATGAATACATAATATTTATTTGTGCACATATGTATTTAAAAATGAATGAATGCTACTATTTAAAAAAGATCTCACGATTTAAATTATGTCTTATTATCACACATAATAATTTATTTTATTACAAAGACCTTAAGATGTTTTTTTTATTTTATTTAAGACGCAAAATACTACCGGAATGGCAAAACACGAAATTAACAACCGTGACGACGATATAAAAACAAACGAAACGAACCCATCTCTTGGTTCGCGCTGTAAAATTTAATTTTAATGTTTCTTTTTGTGTTCGTGTGTGTGAAAGGATGTCTGCTTATAATAATAGTGAATTCGCTCGAGCGGTAAATTTTAAACACGCAGCGACATCTACCGGGGAATTTGGAAAACATAATGTCGGTAATGAAGATACCGTGCGATTCGTAAAGATGTCTGTAATGTAGATATTGTGTAAATGTTAAAGAAGATCGCGGTAAAGTAGATATCGTGCTAATGCTAATACTTTGACTGTCGCAAAACAAAAACACAAGTGATGATCTCAATCTAAAGTGCGAATCGTACTTGGGCCGGTATTCTTGAGATTAGTCGTACAATTCCGTCGTACGAAATCTGTCATTTAGATAGGGATTTAACATGTGAATTTGACAGTTTTTGGTGCGATCATTTTCAGGAATACCGGCCTTGGTTTATAACTTATTTAGCTGACGTCTTATGAATCAAAAGACAGCCAGTTTAGGATGTCGGTAAGGTAGATATTGTGAAAATGGAAAATGGTAAGACAGTTTTCTTTAAGAGTGGATGTCGGTAACATATCCTGTAATGCGAGAAATCTGCAATATGGTTTAAAGTGAGTTAAGTATATGGAACGGAATCTGTAACTGGGATAAGTTTTATGTGATCCCTATAGATGTCGGTCAAGGTGCATGTGCAGGACAGTACAATTTTTTAACTTTTTTTTTTAAACATGTGTATTTTTATGAAAAAATAACGAATCTGAAGTCCATTCTTTTAGAAAACTTACCGTTTTAGCGAAATTAATTTTTAAAGTAGTCGATTTTGAGAAATTATTTATCGCTCATATGTGTGATTTTATACACATTTCCTGAATAAAATAGACCCACATTACAACTTAGACACAAGTTCTAAAGTATTATTCGCAATTTATTACTTTGTATTAAATTTTAAGCGAATACACTGATTTAATTTTACACTATAAAAGTGACGTTTGTTGACAATTATTTATATGAAATATATGTAATACCGACTAATGCCTCAGATTGATATAATTTCATGAAAAAAAGAACAGGTGGCGCTAGCGTATTATTTATTTGGTTTATTTCATCAATGTATGTTCCTTATGTACATGCGCTATAATTTTATAGTTGATTAGTTAAAATAAATGTATTATGTTTAACCCATTAAAGGCCGAGCAATTATAGAGTTGACTTTTAAAGTTGATTCTTGGCAAAATTCTGCAATTTTTTTTATGATTTTTATGAATAACTTATTATTAACTTTTTGGATTATTACTCATTAAAAAAAATACATAAGTGCGTTTCTAACTTCCCAATATTTCAGTGTTTTATACGCGTGGCGCATGAAGTAAAATTTCGAGTTTAGAAAAGCCCCGTGAAAATTTGTCTCGGGTCGCTGCGCGACCCTCTACAAATTTTCTATGCGGGGCTTTTCTAAACTCGAAATTTTACTTCATGCTTAGTCTGGCAGTGGAAACACTCGTTCTAAACTTCATATTGCACGTTTTTATAAATAAATCGATTAATGACTGAAAATTTACAGTGTATACATTTTGCATATTTAAAAGAAAAAAATCACAGTATGTAGAATGTTTCTTTTAAATATGCAAAATGTATACTCCGTAAATTTTTAGGCATTAATCGGTTTTTTTATAAAAACGTGCGATATAAAGTTTGGAACAAGTGTTTCCACTCCCAGACTAAGCATTAAGTAAAATTTCGAGTTTAGAAAAGCCCCGTGTAGAAAATTTTCACGGGGCTTTTCTAAACTCGAAATTTTACTTCATGCGCCACGCGTACAAAATACTGAAATATTGTGAAATTTGAAATACATACTTACATTTTTCTCCATACATTTTGAAGTCAGGTCAATTAATATAATAAATAAAATTAGCTCATTTAGTAATTTGATTAACAAAAAATGTATAATGTTGCGTTTATTCACCAATGGCGCTTAATGGGTTAATATATATATGAATACACAATTTTAATATAAATGCAGTAAAATATATGTAAATTTGCACAACATCGCGGCGGAACAAATAAAATGTCATTTGACAGAAACGTTATTTATGATAGTTCATTATTAATTTATTATCTTATAGTTCTTAAAGTGTTTTCGGATTAACGCATTGTTGCTGCACATTTCTTCTAGTTGTGTTTGGATTACAGTTTCAGTGTTCATTCACTTTTTTCGAGTTTTATAACGTTACAAACTTTTATGCCAACATAACCTAATTTAGAAGTAAATGAAATAGACAATGTGCGTAAAGAGACATAAGCAAATTATACAAATGCAAACCTTGCTACTAACCCAACCACTTTATTCTCAACTTTCAAGAGACAACCCTTAACTGGTGACGTGGTTAAAATTTAATACCATTGGTGAAGTAGAGTTATTTTGGACGTCCATTGAAATTATCTTTAGAATAATCACTTTCTAAAGCTTTTATAATATGTTTCGAAATGAGTAGCTGCTTCCAAATATTGTTCATTCGACTATGATGAATGTGTAAATCTGTGGCTTACCGCAAAAGCCAGTTAAGTCGATTTTTTGTCGAAATTGAGTTAGCTGCACTTAAAACACTCATTAGGTATAATGTGTGCAATAAGACACATGTTTAATTATATCATAAACCTTTCTGCTAACATAACCTGACCAAATAGTATGTGGAATTGCTAACGTGTGCAAACTTGCAACGTAGGTAATTAATTCTATCATAAACCTTTATACTAACCTAACCTAGATATATATGAAATCGCTAATGTTTAGAAAGAGACTTAAACAATTTATTCTATCATGAACCTTTCTACTAACCTAGAAGTGTATAGAATCACTAAAATGAGCAATTACATGTATGTATTTAATGTATGCAAATCTTTCTGCTAACCTAACCTAACCTAGAAGTGCATGGAATCGCTAAAGTGTTCTATGGGGCCTAAGATCAAGTATTAAATACGGTATAATGCGGCCCGCCAGAGTTTCTGGATTGGGAGACCCGAGTTAGGATGTATAACTGTTACTGCTGTTATTAACATTTCAAATCAAACACTTACCGTTAATCTAAAAGACACGAAAAACGACACAAATACACTAAATAACAAACTGACTACAGTGTAATTATGTACAGAAATTACAAAGTATGTACAGCAATTACAAACCACAATAAAAATTGTTTTACAATAAATATCTCAAAACAATTGACTCCCGCCGGTCGATAAGGTATCTACTTTATCGGCCGCCGAGTCAGATGTACCGATTTCACTTATGAATAAATTACTGAATTCATTCAAATGTAGTGTAATTGCTTTATTCTATATCAAATAATTAGAAAATATTATTATTACTTGTTATATAATTTGATTAATAAAAGCATTTGATTATGTACTAGCGCCACCTAGTTTTTACACACCTAATCATGGCGATATCAGCGGTGACAATTGAATTTTGGATAAACAAATCTCAAATGTCACCGTTTATATGTTAACGATGTTATCATTAAATTTGTGTAGTGTATTTACGTTAAAATACAAGTAAAAGATCAAAATTGGTGCAGATATGTAGCAATTTATAAGGAAGTTATGCTGTGTTTTCACTTTACAGTGGAAATGTGGCATAAAATTGCAAGAAAAGGCAAAAAGGACATCTAATAAAAACATTAACCTAAAACACAAATTGTGACTAAACGGTAAGTTTTAGACAAAAACATATATTAGATTCTTCATTGTCACACACAAACGCAGACAGTTCCATTAAAAAAAGTTCTCAAAAAGGTCAAAAACGTCGAAAAAAAAACCCAGTGTCGAACACATGCACTCAAACCTAAATTTTCTTAAGCGTATTAAACAAAACCCCAATTTAATTATTTTTGACCTTAACCTTTACTATTTTCTCTAAACCCTTTACCTCTATGAGAGATAACAAATCATTTCGCCCTTTAATTTACCTTCATTTTCGTCGGGAAAATTCAATTTTAAGTCTGCAGTTTAAACCAGTTGGCCCGTTCATCGACAACAGTTTGGGGAACTCACTGATGACCGGATTGTTAATCGTGAACGTGTTTGGGATTTTTGCAATCGTACGAAATAGACCGACCGGAGTACCGTTCATTAGATACCAACGTACATCACAAACAAACCCAAACATGTTGAATGTTGAGCTTTTTGAGGATCGGGCCCAGTGTTGTACATTTTATTTTCTAACATACTGGAAATCCATTTTCTGAAGTTTATATTTCACATCATGACAACTAAAATAAATATGCTTTTCTTTAATCACTCGACTTTCTCTACAAATTCATTGGTATCATAAGTCCTAGATTCAACTAATTTTCTAAATCCGAAATATTTTTTTACTTTTGTATAAAATATTCCAAAAGTTTTTCTGATTTTGCTAAAGTCAAGCAGCTATATTAATAGAACATTTTCGTATTAATAAAACATTTTGGTACCGCTTGTTTAAAACATGAAATTAATTTAATTTACATAACCTCAATGGAGACTGTAAAATAGGGTAATTTAGATTTTATTAAATTATAATGCTATAAATCATAAATTTTAATACCTAATCAGTATATTTTAAACTTCAATTGAAATCTATTAATAAAAAACGGTTTAACTTTGTTTGTATAACACAATTTATTTTTATGTGACTGCAGTTTCGGCAAATTTAGCTTGCCATTATCAAATATGTAGTGAATTAAAATCAGTGTTTACTACGCGTGGCGCATCAAATAACATTTCGAGTTTAGAAAAGCCTGAAAATGTAAAAATATTCTTCTTTTCTCCATTTTCTCCATCACTATTTATGCCTAAAATTCTTCGTATTGAAGACATTTCCTTAAATATGGCAACAAATACAATTTCAAAATGTGTAACTATTGAAAAAGTTACCAAATATAAGTATATTTTATTTATTATTACATACAATGTTAATCCCTATTATACTCATACTTTAAGGCAACATTGCTTGGGGCCCCTTAAATCCCCAGCCCCCCTCGCATTGCAACCCCTAGTTATGCCGCTGGTTCATTTAGATAGATTCATTGTATTTGTGGATCGCAAAGACAAAAATTGGTAGACACCTGTTGTAGACCAGCAGCAATATTATTTGTTGAAACCAGGATTGTTAAACAACAATAATATTATTTCTTGAAATCAGGATTGTTGAACAACAATAAAAGAATTCCTTCCGGCGCCGACTTGTCCTGATCCGAGGCTCTTGTACGGCGCATAGACTCGTTAATTGGTGTTAATTTTTCGTAACCTTAACAGGTAACAGTTAATTGGAAACCGTGTAGTTCTTTAATTATAAGAAATTGTATAATTTAATTATGGTCCGCAGCGGCGGCGCAAATTGGACTTAATCGTTACAAGAAGTGCGCCATCTTTGTTTTCGTTCCTTTCCTAATTAAGGGAATCTCACGGGCTGGGAATTGATTAAAGAATTAAACGATTAGTTATGGTTTTCGTTTATAAATGAGTTTTACAAAATTATACTGTTGGGAGATTTAGTGCTGGAAAAGGTAACGCTTTCACTTCTGTTGATGCGCTTAGCGTGCATTTGTTACTTCTGGATATCATATTCAAAGTCCAACTTGACTTGTAAGATTGTAGCAAAAGTTTATATTTTGCTAGCTTACAGTGAACGTTTTTAGTTAATGTCAAGTGATATATAAAATTACGAAAATGTTTTTCGTGTAAAATGCAAACAATGTGTCCTGATTGATAAGACAACCTAAGACAATAAATATCCATTGAAACATCTACTTTCCGTGCAAATACACCTCCGGATATTAAATTATACAATGAAGTATGCAAATACACCTCAGTATATTGAATTATACAATGAAATATTCATACACATTTTCGTGATTTTATATATTATTTAAAGTGTGCGAACTATAAAAAGCGTAAGCTTATTTTCTCGAATTCAAATATTTTTGAATTGGAATAATTCTTGTTTAAAGTCAAGTGACTAAATTTCTGGAAGTTCCTAAAAAAATCAACTTTTTGGAGTTGTTTGTAGCTTTATTAAATTTGTTCAGAGTTATTAATACATTTTTCGTTAATATCCTTATAGTTTAAGGCAAAATACTTTCTACTATACCCGTACGAACGCAATACTGACATTTTGTGTTAATAGAACAAAATCTATAAGCTGATAGAATGAACTATTTAAACTATTAATAAAATTAGTGTGGAAACATTGCATTTACATGTGTTCCAACTTCATTCTTACTAAATTTAGAGGTTATGTTACTTTGTTTATTTTTGTGTTCATTAATTTCTCCTGCTGAATTCTTCGATTGAAATTTACTTCGAACAAGTGTTTCCACTCCCAGATTGAGCATGAAGTAAAATTTCGAGTTTAGAAAAGCCTGAAAATTTGGTTTGGTCGCTCCGCTTCGCTTCTTTTAAGTATACATACAGGGAATTTTCTATTAGGTATACATACAGAGAGTTTTATGTAACACCGAACATTTTCATAACGAGTATTTTTCTTTGAAGTATCCATATGCATAGGTTGCGCATTTTACGATGCTCAGTTTATTAAAAGAATCTAATTTTAAGCTTTAAGCGAGTGTTTTCCACTCCCAGGCTAAGCATGAAGTAAAATTTCGAGTTTAGAAAAGCCTGAAAATTTGGTTTGGTCGCGTAGCGCGAAGCGCGGAGCGGCCAAACCAAATTTTCAGGCTTTTCTAAACTCGAAATTTTACTTCATGCGCCACCGGTACAAAACACTGACATATTACGAAGTTTAAAACACACCACTGAACTTTACATTAATACAATGTTTTGTACCGGTGGCACATGAAGTAAAATTTCGAGTTTAGAAAAGCCTGAAAATTTGGTTTGGCCGCTCCGCGCTTCGCGCTACGCGACCAAACCAAATTTTCAGGCTTTTCTAAACTCGAAATTTTACTTCATGCTTAGCTTGGGAGTGGAAAACACTCGCTTAAATCTTCAAATTAAATTCTTTTAATAAACCAAGCATCGAAGAATGTGCAACGTATGCATATGGATACTTAAAAAAAAATCATTATGAAAATGTTCGGTGTTACATAAAACTCTCTGTATGCATACGCTTCTTTTTGAAGCTTAAAACGAGTGTTATCCATTCCCAGAATAAGCATGAAGTAAAATTTCGAGTTTAGAAAAGACCAGTGAACATTTTCTGGGCTTTTCTAAACTCAGAATTTTACTTCATGCGCCACGCGTATTAAACACTGAAAGTATTGAAATATTGCGAACGAGTAAACTTCGCTTGAAATCAGTGTCTTATACGCGTGTCGCATGAAGTAAAATTTCGAGTTTAGAAAAGCCTAAAAATTTGGTTTGGTCGCTCCGCACTTCGCGCTACGCTACCAAACCAAATTTTCAGGCTTTACTAAACTCGAAATTTTACTTCATGCTTAATCAAGGATTGAAAACGCTAGTACCTTCAAATTAACTAATTTTATAACCATTTTAAATCATTGACATTTTAAAATTTAACTGCTTATTGCTTTAGTTTGGAGACCGCTGGTCTATGATAATGATTCCAATAAACAATATTGTTAGTTTACAGTCTTGAATTTTGATTACAATCTTTATAAATAGAATTGTTCATGATTTCAGCAATTATCATTATTGCAATTTAAAAATCATCGTTACAATAAATTGTAAACACAATCGTTATTTCCAAAGTGTATGCAAAGTATATTATCCGATAATTGTCCGTTCGATTTGTTATTCAAATCGCAGTCCTCATTACGGACGAGTACAACAAATTAAAACGCGACGCCGACCAATAAAATGCGCACAGCGTTTGCCCGACACGACAAGATGGCGCATTTCGCCAATAAAACGCCAAGATTATGGCAACACGTGGACTCTAATGCCTCCTTGTAATTGAATCTAATTGTTATTGCGTTTGAGAAGTTGTTGGAAAGTATAGGGAAACTGGTAGTTGGGAGTTACAGGTTTTTGAGATTAAATTGGAAATTTTTAAGTTTAAAATTGAAATTATTAATAATTTAAGCAGTGTCGTAACTAGTGATGTTTGTGGTTATTTACGTTTGTAATTACCCCCGGTAATTTATCGTAAATTACCCAGCTATTTCGGTAACACTGGTAACATTCCTTTGTACCCACAAAAGAGATGATTATTAAATTCGGTTAAACCTAACAAAGTTACAACCATTTTAGTGATTAGACTTTTCCATTTTCATCTGCATTTTGTGTAAAAGCAAAAGAAACGAAAAGGTAAATGAAATCGAGTAAAATTTAAAGTAGATTAGTATTTACATATTTTTAAGGGGATTATTGCAGTGTAACACGTCGACCGTGTTGGAAAGACCCACATAGTTTAGAGTAGCTCATCCGATACCAAATTTACAGCACAAGTGGGGCGAATACAGTCAGAGAGAAAAGCGGCAGTTCGCTGTGCATTTGTGCATTGCTCCTTGGCATGAACGGATAGGGTCTCGCGTCGCGTGGAATAGATGAAAAAAAAGCGTATAAAAAAGACGGATCGAAAGAAAGTGTCGATTCGTATTATTTAAACACGCTGATAATACATACAAGCTATGTATTGTTTTCAATTCGTTAGAAAGCGTTATCGGATCCTGTGTTATTTTTCGGTATTTACAAAACTGATGATTCTTATTCTTGTCATTATAACACATTATTTTTACTTTTAAGACTCCAGTTTCGACAGCCGAACAAACTATGTGTTTTATTTTATAAAATTATAGATTATTTCTTAAAAATATAATAATAAAATAATTCATGTTCATAAGCTCATTGTGAATATTTATATGCCGGACATACATATGAATAAAACGGAACATAGGATTATCAATGATATTTTTTAAATGGGAATATTATCTTCCCTAACTGCTATTGCCATGAAAATAATGTGTATTAATTTGGCCTTTGCCAAATTGGGTAAATACCCCAAATTTTGGGGAGAATTTCAATTCATATTCGGTCAAATATTCCAGTTTTTATGTATGCAACAAATAAATAATAGATTGAAAAAAATTAAACGGAAAGCTGCCCTGTTTTTTTTATGTTTAGTACAGGGTTTACAAAATGATGATGGGTATAAATAGGCTCAGTCAACTTAGCCCCCCGAAGTTCGACTTTTTTGAAAAAAGCGTTTGCGCTAGACCGGCCTTAGCTAGCGCCAGCTAGCGCCACAAAAATTAGAGCTAGCGCCATTTAGACAAGAAAACCACGGGGATTTGAACTTTCGGGGGGCTAGGTTGATGCTAGCCCCCCGAGTTTGGATTTTTTAAAGTTTTTTTACACTATTCGGATTCCTCAGAGCTAGCGCTACCATTTTAAAAGCCAACGCCACTCCCACAACCCCAAAAAATGATAAAACATTTTTAACCCTGGCCCCCTAAAATGAGATGTTTTTAATCAAATTGGGTAGAAAATATAACTTAGAGCTTGCGCCAACACAATATGACCAAAAATATTCTCTCAAAAATATCACGTAAAAAAAAGTTCACATCCAAATTTTGATGCGAGAGCTTTCAGATCCTGTATGCGTATTACCATTTACTTCCTGAATTTTAATACAAAATGATGTTTGGCATATAATATACCGATTCCAACAAATATTTCGGCGTTGTAATTACTTTATTTATGTTCATAGACACTGGCTATTAGAAACATGATGCCTAGAAGACAGTAGCGTAACTGACAATTGTGTTTTCACTCCTAGCTAATTTAAATCGTTATAACTCAAGAACTTACCGTACGATTTAAAAAACTCGTGTGGCATTGTAATTACTATACTAATGTTTATAAACGCTGGCAACGAGATAGCTTGCGCTAGTAAGACAGTGGCGTAACTGACGATTGTTTTTGATAATTGAAATCGTTATAACTCGGAAACTAACCGTACGATTTCGAAAATTTTTTTGGCATTGTAATTGCTATACTGAAGTCTATAAACACTAATAACGACATAGCTAGTAATATTAAAGGATAAATTAAAACCACTTGGTTTGTTTCACTATTTGTTTCTATTTACTCGACTAGTTTCGCTTTTTACGGCATTATCAAAGTTCACTTTTGATAATGTCGTAAAAAGCGAAACTAGTCAAGTAAATAGAAACAAATAGTGAAACAAACCAAGTGTTTTTAATTTATCCTTTATTATTTCAAAATGTTTTACCAAGTGATAAATGAGAAAGTTATTCAAGAGATAGCTAGTGCTAGCAAGACAGTGGCGTACCTCACGGTTGTTTTTTTTTACTAAGTGATAACTTAAATCGTTATTACTCGGTGGAAAACACTCGTTGGGAGTTTCAAACTGAACGCTTTTCAAAAACAATGAATACCTGAAAATTTACCTAGTACACATTGGGTTATGTATGTACCTAATCAAAACATGGGTATCTTTTCGATGCTACAAAATTGTGATTAAGCTCCTTTCGTTGCTATTCAATTGACTTTATTTTCATTCTAACACAATCTATTTCAATATCCTAATTCTACAATATACAGGGAGTTTTTCTTTAAAGTATACGTATTCCAGATTCACTTTATTTTCTTTAAATCTTTAGATATATGTTGTTTTTACAGGAATTCAATTTGAAGCTTTAAGCGAGTGTTTTCCACTCCCAGGCTAAGCAGGAAGTAAAATTTCGAGTTTAGAAAAGCCCCGTGAAATTTTGTCGAGGGTCGCGCAGCGACCCGAGACAAATTTTCTGGGCTTTTCTAAACTCGAAATTTTACTTCATGCGCCACGCGTATAGAACACTAAAATTTTGTGAAATGTTTGTATATTTGAACCTTACTTGAAATCAGCGTTTTATACGCGTGGCGCATGAAGTAAAATTTCGAGTTTAGAAAAGCCCAGAAAATTTGTCTCGGGTCGCTGCGCGACCCGAGACAAATTTTCACGGGGCTTTTCTAAACTCGAAATTTTACTTCATGCTTAGTCTGGGAGTGGAAAACACTCGTTTAAAGCCTTGAATTGAACTTTAAAAAAAAAACAAGGAATATCTAAAGATTTAAAGACAATAAGCTAAACTTGGAAAACGTATACTTTAAAGAAAAACTCCCTGTATGTTATTATGCTGTGTTCAACTTAAATATTATTAGGTTATTACTCATATTAAGTCTAAGATTTATTTCTTGCCTGATGAAGGAGAAACTCTCTAAGCAAACCCAAATATCTAATCCATGTTACATATCAAATATTTAGCTTAAATGTTTTGATAGTTGTTGCTTACATTATACGGCTCAGTCAACTTAGCCCCCCAAAGTACGACTTTGTTGAAAAAAACTTGTCAGTTAGGCTACTGTTTTCTAGGCATCATCTTTGTAATAGCCAGTGTCTTTGAACATACATAAAGTAATTACAACGCCAACATATTTCTTGGAAGCGGTATTTTATATGCCAATCATGATTTTGTATTGAAATTCAGCAAGTAAATGGTAATACGCATACAGGAGCTGAAAGCTCTCACATCAAAGTTTGGATGTGAACTTTTTTTTACCTGATATTTTTGAGAGAATATTTTTTTCATATTCTGCTGGCGCTAGCTCTAAGCAATCTTTTGCACCCAATTTGATTAAAGAAATCTCATTTCGGGGGGCTAGGGTTTAAAACGTTTTATAATCTTTTGGGATTGTGGGGGTGGCGCTAGCTTTTAAATTGGTAGCGCTAGCTGGCGCTAGCTCTGAGGAATCCGAATACTGTAAGAAAACTTGAAAAATCCAATCTCGGGGGGCTAGCATCAACCTAGCCCCCCGAAAGTTCAAACCCCCGTAACTTTCTTGTCTAAACGGCGCTAGCTCTAATTTTTGTGGCGCTAGCTAAGGCCCGTCTAGCGCAACAGTTATTTTTAAAAAGTCCAACTTCGGGGGGCTAAGTTGACTGAGCTTACTTACTATCAAAATATGACTCATCATAAATCAGCCAAATTTGAAAAAAATATATTAGACTCGGTGCAATGTTGAGCAAGAAGCTTGTTAGTTGAAATGCATTATAATAACTACCTTATTATTATTATAGTTCTATTTTTCTAAAATAATTAACAATGAATATGCACGCAGTTAAACCCTACATTTTTGTAAACATTCGTCAAACAAATATTACCTGTGCTCAGTAAAAAAATAGTTGATTTGTAACATTAATCTACGATTGGTGTTATTCTTACTATTCTTATAGTTTTGATATCATTGGTTCGTTGATGAAGTCGCAGTTGGTTCAAATAGGTCCGATTGCTAGAAACTTTACAATTTACTTTAATAGTTTTATTGCGAGAAGTTTAATGGCATTTAACAACGAAAGATTTAAGACGAAATAATGATTTGAACAAGACTGATTGTTATTCGATTGCTTCTGGCTTATTAATCAGCTTAAAAAACTTTAAAAATAATTTAATAATATCGACACTGTCAAATAATAAGGAAAGCCAATATTAAAGGTATATTACACATCTTTATTTAAATTAGTGAAACATTTCGTGTTTTCTATATTAGTGAACATGCAGTATAAAAAAATACTTATTCCATTAGTAGTCAGAAAGCATGAAAATAAAACACTGGTACAATAAAATATCGATTATAATTGCGAAATATTAATTTTACGAGAATAAATGCTAACGACGCGAGCCGTTTTTGTTAACTATGATTGAAAAAAGAAAAGAAAAACAAACGTGAAGCCGCACAGCGTTCACCGGCCCTGGGATAAACGCCGGCCGCATGCTGCTCCCCCCTCCAATAATTGTGCAGATGAGTGTACAACGCGTTCAACTAAGAGAAGATCCGCAAGGCGGCGGTATTTTACGGTCTTAATTTTCAAGATTTTTATTTTAACCTGACTCGGGCATGAGCTATCGCATCCTTATGAAATGTTCACATTATATTTCTTATAGTATAAACTAGTAAGATATGGGAATATTTTTTTTAATTTTGAAAAATTTAACATTATTTTTTTCATACCTCTGAAAGTAAATTGTTAAAAAAAAAAGTACTTCGATATTTTACTAGATAATTGGGCTTAATATAGGCTGTCAAAATTTCAACTTTCTAGGACCTTTAGTTTTTAAATAAACCTAACATTAAATTTCAGACCACTGTTATATTCCCCTTAACATATTCAGCTTAAGCTGGCATTTTCAATAACATCTTGTTTTTATTCTTTGCGGTAGAGATTGCGCCCTTTACCAGCGAAGCTAGATTTAATTATTGTATTCGTTTTATTTTGTTTTGTTTTGTTTGTATTGTAATAAGTGTTTTTAATTGTAGTAAATATACGCTGATTAAACATTCTACTAATCTCATAGATTTTACGTTTTACGATTTTAAGTAATCATGGATTTACTTACATATTCGCTTTCCAAAAGATATAAATGGGGGAAAGTGATCTCCGTTATTCTTTAAATTATTGTTTTGACCTCTTGAACATGAAACAAAAAAGCCTAAAGGCCTACTAGATTTTAAAATATATTTGTATATGGTACGCGGTTGAAAATGGTCAAATCTACCAGGCTTTTTACTAATTAATAATAATAGTAATTTTCTATCTTTGGTTAGGATAAAGATATCAGGATGAAGTTTTCACCACTTTTCTCAGTGTACCTTTCTGTAATAAACTAGCGTGGGAGATCTACAGGTTATAGTTTGACATTTTTAAGAAAATCTAGAAAATATGTCGGTTGTTCAAAAAAACGCCGTTTTCTATAAGAACTAAAGTAAACGAAAGTAAACAGTGATTTAAAGTGCTTTCAATTACCTATCAAATAAGACTAACTTGCTTAATTAAACACAGTTATATTCCTTTCTTCACTTTTATTTTTCTTGCTAGATGTACATTTCGGGTACTAAGTACCCATTATCAATAGCAATAGCAATAGCAGTTAGCTATTGATAATGGGTACTTAGTACCCGAAATGTACATCTAGCAAGAAAAATAAAAGTGAAGAAAGGAATATAACTGTGTTTAATTAAGTGACTTAACACCTTCACGTAACTCATACAACTACATTAATTAAGACTAACTTGATTAATTTCGGTTAATCCTAACAAAAGTTACACGCAGTTTAATGACCACACTTTCCCGCTCCCCCTTGCTTTATATGTGCGAAATTAATAAACAAGTGAGTAGTTAAAGTTGAGTTAAATTCAGAGTAGATTACGATTTGTATATTTTTAACCTAGCTTAATTTAACAGTTTATTGATAAAAATGTGTTTTGTATTTAGCGATAGATGTTGCGCCCTCTAGCGGCGGAAGTAGGGACCTAAAACTAATTTTCAGTGATTTATTTTGACCACTTTCATTGTGCAATTTTTACCCCAACATGCTACGCTATATAGTTTCTGAGATACAGACGGTGGCCACGCTTAATCAAAAACCCGGTACATGTATGTATATTTAAAAAAAAAAAATGTCCAGTATATTTACCAAATTGTAGTCGTGGCAAATGCCACCGTCAGGGCCGAAATGTTAATGTTTTATCTGGATTTAATTCAATTTATTTTATTTATTTCAACGACGTTCTTTTTTTTTAGGTGACTTTTCTAAACTTAAAATTATATTTCATGCTTAATCAAGGAGTGGAAACACTCGTCAGTAATTTAAAATTGAAGTAATTTTGTTCTTTTATCTGCAGTGTAATATCAACAATTTTCTACTTTAGTTAAAACGTTACAAAAACCTTCATCATATTTAGACATTTATTTATTTTTTTCTAATCTTACATCCTAAAATCCTCATATTTCTTGTGCTAAAGCCCGTTGTTTCTGTTTTTTTTTTTTTATTATTTCCCATAACATGTCCGGGCAACTTTATCTGTTAGGTATTAGAAGGCAACTATTAGAGTCACGCATTCCACGAAGAATAGAAAACGAGTTAGAGAGAAAATACGAGCTCACGTTGTTATTGTCTTGCTCGACGAAGCCGAAGGAGAAGAAGAAGACGGGGGGAAAGAAAGAGGAGAGAACCATCTCGGGTAGATAATAAACGGCGTACAGACATGAAGATTAACACAAAGAAACAACGCTCGACGTTTAATAATCATTTATAACGTGTAATAAATAATGGAAAATGTGCGGTGGAAATATTCTTCAACTATCTCTGTTATTGTTATAAAAAGCATCGAAAGTTTTTTTAAATGGGAGACTTGAAAATATGCTTCTCAAAATAATTTTGAAACAGGAATTTAGTGAAGTCAAATTTGCTTTTATACCAGTGAAAATTGTCCAAATTAAGGACTTCCTTCCTTCCTTCCTAGATAATGATCTGAAGTCATTTTTTTTTAAGAATTGACAGGGACCATATCAAAACATCTAAACTATGTTTGCCTACCGATATGCTGATCTTCTATCCAGTGAAAAATACATCGTTATAATAAAATGTTGATAATCACTTTTAAATTTAAAAAAATGGTGATGTGTCCATCATAGTACTTTCCCCCGTAAATTGCGTATTAAATCACTTTTAAAATATTTGTAGCATTATTATTTTCAAAATGTCTTCAACTTTTTGATAACTACACCTTTTATTTGAAACATTTTTCAATTGGATCAACACATACTGACACAAACCAATGACTAGATAAAAAACACTATTTATTGAATATCTCAAAAACTAAGAGTGCTATGACAAAAAGTAAGTGAACAATACATCTTCATTTTATTATTATCTACAACTTGTATTTGAAAGAATTTTTTGTTTGATGAACATTTATTGAAAAAATCTGAAAAAACTGAAAAACGCTAAGAGTAAAGTACCACTTCCGGTTTTCCGATTTTCACCAAAAGCTTTTCAGTTCTTCCGATTTTAACAAAAAGTTTAAGTTTTAAGTGTCATCTCGATATCTTTTGCGGTTTTTGCGGTACAGCGCACACAGACAGACAGACAGACAGACAGACAGACAGACAGACATTTTTCAAAAATGGTCTTATTCGACTCAGGGGACCTCAAAACGGATATTTCCGCTAAAATTTTTGATTCGAAAATTTTCACGAAAACAATACTTTCGATTTGTATTACATACAGGGGAAAGTAAAAAAATAGAAAAGATCATATGTACTCACTTTTAGAAGTTGATCTGTAATATTTTGCAGATTCTACTTAATGTTATGTGAAATGTAAATATTTTTATTTAAAACCAATTGTGTTGATTTTGTTTCCAAAGCTCATTATGCTCAAATAAAAAATCTAGTTTTTAGAAGAAATATTCTTTTTTCAAAATTGCATTAATGGACATTCTTCATCAAGACCGTGCGAGTCATGAATTGACAACTTTTTAAACGATGGAATCTAATGAAAATAATTATCCCAAAATAACGATCTCCTTTACATCAGAGTGAGGATTCTAATCAACTCAAAATTGCCCAAATTCCCAACGTGCTTCGTTTTGAGGCAAGAATCTAGTAAATAACAATTGTCTAAAATAATGAAGCCAAATTTGCTTTTATACCAGTAAAAATTGTCCAAATTATGGACTTCCTCCCTTCCTAGATAAGGATCTAATGAAGGAAGTATTTTAATTTAAGAATTGACAACTTTTTAAATGATAGAATCTAATGAAAATAATTACCCCAAAATAACGATCTCCTTTACATCAGAGTGAGGGTTCTAATCAACTCAAAATTGCCCAAATTCCCAACGTGCTTCGTTCCAAGGCAAGAATCTAGTGAATAACAATTGTCTAGAATAATAGACGCTATTACTTCAAACACAAAAAAACTTGTCTGTTCATCGACAACTAATCAAAATACTTGTAGCTAATTAAAAAAAAATCATGTAAGTATCATCACAAAAACGGTGTTTGTTTTTATCCGGCTCCATAAACAAACACGCCGCGATTCTGATATCTGTTGGCCGATCGCCACTAATTATTGTAACCGACCTAATTAACAGTTTCCCGGTGGCAATAAATAAGGCAACTCGAACACGGCCCGAAGGCACCGAGAAGGATCATCCGAACCGGACTAGTTTCAGCTTCCGGTCTCGGCACGAGCTAGTACGCCCACTTTCCAAACCATGTTTATAAACATGTACTTCCGTTATTAAATCATCATAAAATTGCCTTTAGAAGCATCAAGATAAAGGTATAGTCGTTTTATTATGCAAAACTTTTGATCCAAAAATCTAAAATTCTTGTTTTAGAAATATTTAGAATTATTTTAAAGTCAGATTTCAGTTTTTTGATCGTTTAATCAAGGTCTTGTTACCCTACCCAATGGTATAGATGGGGGGGGGGGGGGGGGGAATAAAGTCATAATACCCTAAGTAACATATCCTCGAAATGTCAAAATACAATATACTAAGTACGTTGCCAAATTTAGTCAAAAACCAAAGGCGATTGACTAAATGTTGGGCAGTTGATTAATATATCATAACAGTCAAAATACAGCGGTATCCTAAAATGTCACAGTTGGCCAAAATTAGTGCTATAACAATTATTTTCCGTATTGATAATATCAAATTACGCCAAAGAAAGAAAAAACGACCATTGTATTCACATAAATTGCCTTTTGTTTTGGCATAATTTGATATTTTAAACTCGGATTGACAGCGTGTGTGCGTGTGTGTCGATAATGATAAGCTACGCTAGAATTGCCAATTTATGTGAAAGTTGTATTTGCATACCGAAAATGTTGTGCTGATGAAAAATAATCCAAAAAGATGGACTTTTATCAGTTTTTGACATATTGAAAAAAACATTTTACATTTAACAACAAGAGAATTATTATTTAGTAAACTAACCTAGTCGGTTTTTCTGAGTCACGTTTGACATTTTACATGAAAATTACACGTTTGCTGGTATATAATACCATTTCGTTTAATGTAATTTTTGGCATATTTATTATAAACATTAATGATTAAAACCAAAAATAACCATTTTTCAAATGCGAAATTACATTTACAACTATCATTTGTTTAAACATTTGGAAGTTATGCAATTATGTCAATTTGTTACAATCTAACGTCAAAATTGACTTTACTTCATTCGATCAGTTTTTAAATTACCAATGAACTGTTTTTGTTTAAATAATGATAACAGTAGGTCCCATATAAAAACACTACAATAAACTACCGTATGTTCAATAAAAGGAAACCTCTAGAGGGCCATGATTTTATCGTTTTTTTAAATTTAAGTTGGCTACACGCTTTAGGAATTTACATGTAAAACGTCAGACATAATAATTATAATGTATAGTTTCAGAGTTGCCAACCTACAATATTTTCCATGGCACTCTAGAGGTTTTAATTTATTGAACACACATTTTGACTAAAGTTGACAAATGTGGGTGAATTAAAGTTATTAATCTGTTGTTATTTAAACATAATTCTAACAAGTGTCTTCCACTCCCAGACTAAGCATGAAGTAAAATTTCGAGTTTAGAAAAGCCCGGCTTAGAAAATTGGTCTGGGGTGGCGCAGCGACTCGAGACAAATTTTCACGGGGCTTTTCTAAACTCGAAATTTTATTTCATGCGTCACGCGTACAAAACACCGATTTAAAGTGAAATTTAAAATAAAGGTTACTTATTTAATTTAAAATTTCTGATTTAAATTTAAGAATTTTCGAATCTTTGACTTCCATCGCGCCCCTGCAGCTAAGTAAAGAATAAAACCATTTTTTATACCTTACAAAAATACATTTATGAAAGTAAATAGTAAATCAAATCCCACCCATCGCAAAATGTTATCTACGCCCTACCTGCCATGTTTTTACCTTAGGTCTAGATACGGTCCTGTATAGCGATTGTGTTAAGTTAGGTTAGTTGACAGAGGTCTTTTAAACCTAAACGATTGCAAACTTTCTTGTTCGTTTTTTTTTTGGCATGATTACAGTACTTGTCTTACACAGTAGTACAGTCTTTTGAAAGTTGAACAAAACGTTGCTTTGCTTTCTTAAAAAAAAAAACATCTTTTCATCAAAATCAATCTTCATTTGGTAGAAGTATCAAAGATTAAAGCAATTTTATTTCCTCTATACAATAAAACAAAATACCTCAATACCAAGAATATCATTTACAGCCAAAGGTCAGCAGCCATCTCGCATCGGAAAACTAATGGACATTCCAATAATCCTCTCTTGTAAAAGGATCCACCGTCCACCATTTATCAATTGTTATGCGTACAAATGAAGATAGAACGATAGTCTGGAAGTGGTTGGTAACGAACAGCAATGACTCGGCGCGATTGTCAAAACAAAAGCTAGTGTAATAAATGATGTTGCGCGGAGGGCAATAATTACAAGATCCACGCTACAAGAAGACAAAAAATAAGAGGAGAAACAAACATCACGAGATAACAAACGCGGCGAATCATTAATTACCAGCGTATGAAGTTAATCAATTATTGGTTAACGGTCCGGTCATTATTTATTCGTGATTGGTTATTGAATTTCATAAATGGATATTTGTTATTAATGGAACTTTGCGGATTCAATAAAATGTTGCCTTCGAAAGTTTTTTTTTTATAATAATAATAATGACTATTTCAAATAAAATCTAATTCCAACAAAATGTGATCTAATTCGTAATCATATCTAACCTAACCTTAACTACAATTAAACGACACCCAATATTCATGAATTCACTAATCTTACATTTTGGCAATTGTGAAGTTACGACATTCACTGACGTTTTTAGATACTAGTTACTTAGGTTAGATTAGATATCATTTCCAGAGATTGCGTCAGATTAGATAGCACTTAGGTCAAGTGAGGTTAGGTCAAATGCTAGTAACTGTCATTGAGGTTATGTTAGATGGTAGATGTTAACGTTAGAACATTCAATGTAATTAATTTAGGTTTAATTTAGGTTAGGTGGTAATTAATAAGTTTATTTCGGGTTGGGTTAGATTAGATAGCACTTACACCCAGGTTAGGTCAAATGTAAACAACTGTCATTGAGGTTAGATTAGAAAGCAGATGTTGTGGTTATGCACCAGTTACTTACGTTAGGTTAGATGGCAATGAATGAAGTTAGGTCAAATGCTGGAATTGTCATTCAGGATAGGCTTAGGCAGTGCTGCAGAAAGAAGGGGGCCAAGGGGGCGACGGCTATAAGCGCATCAAGCAGAGGGGCGCCATCGCTGCCCGAGCTCCGAAATTTCGTACATTTAAATCAGAAATTTAAAATTATACAAGGAATCTATATTTTAAACTATGGCTCGGAATTTAAATATTCGCGAATATTCAAATACCACATTATTAAATCACTCTGTCACATATTTCATTAATTTGGCTATTTGAATATTTAAATATTTCAATAAATTAGTGTTAGAAAATGTCTAATATATTTTCTAAAACTGAACAATTTATAAATTCAAATAGTTTATTTGTTTAAATATTTGACTTATTTGAAGGTTTCGTATTTAAATATTCACGAATATTTGAATTCCCAAACCCTATTTTAAACTTCACATTAAATCGGCGTTTTATACGCGTGGCGCATGAAGTAACATTTCGAATTTAGAAAAGCCTGAAAATTTAGATTTGCAAAAACCAAATTTTCAGGCTTTTCTAAACTCGAAATTGTACTTCATACTTAGTCTGGGAGTGGAAACCTATGTTAAAAAATATGATGTCAATTATTCGTGGCTTTTATTTATTAAAATGATAAGGAATCGTTACTCACTCAGACATAATTACAAACTTTTCGCCACGTTTGCCAAAAATATACTATTTCCTATTATTACAACATTTTATTATATTTTATTTTTAACTACCAACAAAGTGTCGGAAATGTATCATATTTGTATAATGTATAATAATATAAGATTACTATTTTACCATTATTTTGTTAAATATATCAACTGTCAATGGTGACTCGGAATATTGTGTTTTCATTGTTGTTGTTGTTTCCACAATTTTTTGGCAATTTTTCTTTTTTTAAGACAAGTTTGACTTATTATGTTACTTTTGACATGGTATTTAAGAGCGTCAATTACATAGATTGCGTATAAAGTGAAGTTAAAGTTAAAGTCATTGTATTTTGTTTTACATTTTTGACAATTTTTCTTTGTATTTATCGTGCGCACAAACCTGACATTTTTACGCATGTTTCGTATTTTTGTATAAACATTTCGGGGGGCTTTTAATGGTAGACATTTTGGTTTTGAGCTAACGGGGCAGCTTTAACATATTAAAATTTGACATTTTAAAAATTTCGAGGGGGGTCAAACTCAAGTTAGGTCAAATATTAATAGCAGTCATTGAGGTTGGATTAGATGCCAGCTGTTGTAATTAGTCGCCAGTTACTTAAGTTAGGTTAGATGGCGGTAAACAAGGTTATGTCAAATGCTGCCATTGAGGATTGATTAGTTAAAGTTAGATGGCAATTGTTTACGGGTTTACGGGAACATTTGCACAACTATTTGAATTTCTGTAAAAACTTTAACGAGATAAGAATTCCCCATTACTAAGTAAAGCAATTCATTCATTACAATGCTCACTATTTGGCTAGGATATTTTAATTCCGCTTAAGCGCTTACATTTCAACAAATCCAATATTTACCTTGCATTCATTCACTCCGCGTGCCATTGTTAATTAATCTCGACAGTATGTGCGGACCGAATTCCTCCGGATTAACAATGTTTATCTCGTCGCGGATTCGCGGCGCCCCTCCGCAAACGTGTTAACCCGAGCTTAGCGATAAGCTAAGAATGCGCAACGCACGCTTAAGAGAGTTAAGTCAGTTGAAAAGACGCTTCTTCTTTTTTAAAGCGACTAAATATAAAGTCTGTGAGTAACGTAGATCATAATTTTTAGATTTCTTCTTATGTTGCTACGTTTTTTGGTACTTTTCTATTTTTTTAACGTCCAACACAGAATTAAAGAAACATTTTCTGTAACTAAACTTGAGTCAGTTAGAAACAAGCTTTTAATTTTTCTTTAGCTTCACATACAGAATTAGAAAAGAATTATCTGTAACTAAATTTAAGTCAGTTAGAAATAAGATTTTAATGTTTCTTTAGCCTTACAATAAGTCAGTTAAGAACATGCTTTTAATTTTTCTTTAGTTGCTCAGTAAGCCAGTTAAAAATATGCTGTTAATTTTTATTTAGTTCACAATAAGTCAGTTTAAAACATGCTTTTAATTTTTCTGTAGCTTTTAATTCTTCTTTTGCTTCACATACAGAATTAGAAAAGAGTTTTCTGTATATAAACTTAAGTCTGTTAAGAACATGCTTTGAATTTTATTTAAACTTCACATACAGAATTAGAGAAGAATTATCTGTAACTAAATTTAAGTCAGTTAGAAATATGCTTTTAATGTTTCTTTAACCTTACAATAAGTCAGTTAAGAACATGCTTTTAATTTTTCCTTAACTGCTGAGTAAGTCAATTAAAAATATGCTGTTAATTTTTATTTAGTTCACAATAAGTCACTTAAAAACATGATTATAATTTTTCTGTAGCTTCACAATGCCAGAAACGTATTTTTTTCTGTTTTATCATCTGCAGCTGCATTAATGTTTGTTAGAAATATATTTTTTGAACTCACAACCTCTAAGGTGACGTTTGACGCAGTCTATTGACAACTGGAAATCCGCATTTCCTGGTCCACTAGATCGGAAAAATCGGCGAATTGGTGGCATGATTTCTAGCGGGGTACAAGTAATTTTTTCCGAATCAGAAGACATGCTTTACACTTTTTAGACAAATCTTTTACAGCGCAAACATGAACTGCGTAGAAGTTAAGCATCCACCATTATTTAAAATGTTTGCCTATTCTTTATTTCGTACAAACAAATATATACGGAATCAGAGTATTCCGAAAGTCGAGTGGAGGCTACTCAAGATTTGTTTTTAGTTATATTGGTTTTTACTGAATTCACTTGGTTTATTTTTACTAATAAATAATTTTATTTTTAACTAGTTTCGACTTAATGCCATTTTCAAGAAATTCAGTATAAACAATGTTAGAAGCTCAAATTTAAAATTATAAATACATTCCATAATATTATTGTTTTTTTTTTTGTGACGTTAGTTGAAAGTTGTTACTGTCACGCTAATATCAGAGACTGTTGTACATACAATTTGCTTAGCCACAATAGAATCTATTGTGAAAGTGCGAACAATTCGCCATTGAATTCTTATCGACTGATAAGCGTATCGATGTTTCCCACAAGAAATTCATTTTTGTGCGCGAAATTGTATTAGTGCGTTGATCCTAGATATCCGACAAAACCGTTTCAATTGTACATACAAATACAATTACCCAATGTAAATGATCCCCGAAGAAAACAAATCCATTACAACAAATCCATGTGGAAATCATTGAAAACCTAAAGAGCAGTATAACATAAGCATAAACAAATGCTGCAATTGATAAGAAAACACAAAAAAAGTATTGAAATGTGAAATATGTCGAAAATTAAATATTATTTTATCGAAAACAAGTTACTCGGTATCAAAAATATTTTGAATTAGGCATTAGTTGACTAACTTTTTAGTCATGATTAAAAGTAATGACTAAATTAGTCATGAATAATTTAGTCATTAATTAATAGTCACATGTTATTATTAGTCTGCCAATTAGATGCGAATATTGGTCAACTAAATTTTCAATCAAGACTAATTTCGAGTGACTAAATTCAATAATGATAAAGCTTTATATGAATATTTGAAGGGTATTGTCATCTGTCATATTCTGCATCTGTGCCGATTGTTTGAATGTAATTAGTAATCCATTTTATATCAACTCCGACCAAACCAAATGTTCAGGCCTTTCTAAACTCGAAATTTTACTGCATGCGCCACGCGTATAAAACATTGATATCAAGTGAGGTTCAAATATACATAAAGTTCACAATATTTTAGTGTTTTATACTCGTGACGCATGCAGTAAAATTTCGAGTTTAGAAAAGCCCAGAAAATTTTACTTCATGCTTAGTCTGGGAGTGGAAAATACTTGTTTAAAACAAACTATTATTTTAATTACACTTAACACAAACACAATGTCTTATATTAATAACACTTATTTTTAACATTAAAATATCTATGTATGAAAGTACAGCGAAATCGGAAAGAGAGGTTATGATAGACTCAAAAACGTAACCAAATACAACGTCATTGTTTTCTCTCGCACGAACTACTGCTTGCGGGGAAAGGGGTAGGGGAAAACATGGAATGATACAATTCTGTCAATCCTTGTAACACATATGTGTTCATATGTGTTACGGTGTACCTTGCCATAACCTATAAGTAACTGACATCTATTTAACATAACTTCACAGCAATTGACATTTATCTAACATAACCTGTAGCCTGACGTAACCCTGAAGCTAGGTGACAGTTATATCATATTATGTAACATAAACTAACGCAGTTATCATTGTTCAATTCACTGGCGGCTCGTCGTCTAACTTCATGTGAGGCTCAAATCTAAGATACATAAAATGAGGTTTACAGTACTACGTATTCATTTTGTTTATTAATGCTCCTTACGTCACGGAATCGCATATTGATATATGCGTTTAGCAGCACAACGAGTGCACCTTTCAATTCCGGGATCCATTACCTTGCTACTTTTGTTTCACATGAAGTTGGCTACCGGCCGCCACTGCTACAATTATTTGTCACGATAAAAATAAAAATTATTATTATTATTACTTCATTAAAAAAGTTGCATTTAACTTAACAACAAGTCTAAGTAACTTTTCTTCAATCTAAACCTACCAAATCTTATTTAATATAACTGCAACTAAAATGTCTTACCAGCTGACTGCGCAAATGTTTAAAAAACCATTCAATGGTTTTTATTCGTGAAAATTCTTATTATTCCTCCATATGTTATCCGAGTAACAATAATGGCAGCAATTTTCACGCCAGTAGCCATCTGTTGCTACAAGCAAGAAACTTGTATTATGTTTAATTACAAATTTACGCCTTAAACTCACTGTTAATTGCGTAATTAACCTCACAGTTAATAACATATGTTTTTTTATAATTAAATCAAGATTTTTACAACAAAAGTGGCTCACGTTTCATACCGTATTCAAAATATTAGCGTACACTTTTATTAGAGATAAAAAAAGGAAATACATTCTAAAGGAGAAAAGCGAAATAAATGTCCGATTTGGTCCCTTAAAAAACATGATTTTATTTTGTGTTTACAGGAGTTTACAGGACCCTACATTTATATTTTCTCATGAATTAAATTGCCTGAACAATGACGACAATATTGGAAATATAAATGTAGGGTCCTGTAAGACCTGTAAACACAAAATAAAATCATGTTTTTTAAAGGCCAAATCGGACATTTATTTCGCTTTTCTCCTTTAGAATATATTTTCATTTTAGACAGTGGCGGATCCAGAGAGCAATTTTGGGGGGTGGGGGCATTTACTAATAAAAACTGTTTTAAAAATGTATTTATTATATATAACTACATATTTTATTCTCTAATTTTCTAACGTTATTATAAACTAGAGTCTATTATTCTACATTTAAAAATTTTTAACTTAACCAAAAAATACAATATTTTTTAATTGTCGACTGACCATTGGGGGGAAGCATTTCCCCCATCCCCCCCTCGTGGATCCTCGCCTGCTTTCAGATATGTGGTATTATTTTATAGACAGTAATTCCTGTACGGTTAATAATGATTAAAAAAATCATTTCATAACAACATAATGCTTATTTTTGGAGGCCAAGGACAAAATTCATTATCGCCAATTATAGCGTCATCTGTCAAGAATCGAAAAAAGTTATTTATTTTCTGAGGTACAAACCAAATTGAAAATAAAAAGTAAAGGTTTCTATTTTAAAATTTTAAAAATGTTGAGAATATATATAAAACATTTTTTGATACAATTCTTTATTCTCCAAGGCCCGTATTCACAGCACCGATGCAATTTGTCATCGGTGAGAAGTCGCACTGAAATGACGTCATTTTGGGGAGAATTTACCAAACCGTATGGAGTAAAATGACGTAATTTTGGTGTAAATACGGGCCCAGATATTTAGCAGTCTTAAGTTAAATGAAACACCCTATATATAATATTAATTATGTCAATAATATTTATGTAGTAACTTTTTAAAACTTACGATCGCACTTTAATGGAATCCGCCATTACTTTGAAGATCCACATTTCTTTGGGAAAAAATAATTGATACAACAAATCAAAGCGATTTATGCACTCAAACCGCCGACTTAAGTCACGCAGCGCCATCCAGCGCGCCGAAAGAGACCTTTCGCAATTCCATTAGCAACGAAAAAGCCAACAGGTAACGACGGCACGCAGCGACTTCGTGTTCGTGCTGCACGTCCTAAGAACATTTCCAAACACACCATCGCATACACACACACACACACACATCGAAACAGCTCACACATATATAATTAACCTGTATATGTATACATAAAACGCCCGGCTTAGCAACATCTGCATGTCACGATTATGTAACTAGCAAATAGAAAAAAAATATGGTTTCTAACAAAGTTAAGTTCACGATTTTACACATGGTTACTGAAAATTAAAGAGAGAAAACATATTAATATATTTCCAAAACACTGCAAAGAAGTATATTTCAAATACCGTGCGATCGTTTAAATTATGAATTAGAGTATGCGGCATTTTTTTGCGGTTGCCCAGAACGCTAATTGAATGATGGAATAAATTTGAGGTTATGGTAAACTATGTGTTAACTACTGTCAATCTAATTTAAAATTCAAAGCCTACTCTAATTCATGTTTTAAATGATCGCACAGTAGATCATTCAAATTCAATGCAATTACATAGAGAAAAAGTGAAAAATATATTTTTAAGAAACATAGGTGCAGCTACAGAAAAACGTAGAAAAAAAATGCAGAGCTTGTTGACAAATAAATACTTTGTTCTGATGCTAAAAAACAAAACTGATTGATTCATTAGAAAACTTACAGTTGATCAATTGCTCAAAGTTGACTCAAATATATGCAGAAAATGTCTGTTTTGTTTTTTAAAAATTTAAAAAGATCAATAAAATTAGGGGCATGTGGGAATTTTAACCCTTTCAGCCCTGGAATTTTTCTGGCGCCCAAAATAATGTTTGGCAAATGTGCAGAACAGTGTACATGTTCCAACTTGGATGCGCAGTAGCGCCTACTTTAGTGGCTCTCAACATGCGGTTTGTGCGTGTGTGTGTGTGGGTTTTCTATCAAAATGTTAATAATTCTATCAATCTCTTTGATTATAATCAGCGACGGCTCGCAGTCTAACTTCAGGGTCGGTCACAGCGCCAAGGCACACAAAATTTGAGGTTGGGATCGTGCTTTATAAATACAATTGCACAACAAAGTCATCTTTCAATAACGGTTACATATTACCTTGGGTCTCCGGCCTACCCTGAAGTTAGGCTACGAGCCGCCACTGATTATAATTATTATTATTGATTCTATAAACGCCATTGATTCTATTCAAGATCATCACTCATCTAACCTAAGGTATGCATATGCCCGCATACACACATCCATATAAATAACCTGTTGAGAATCACTGTCGTGGGCGCTACTGCGCAGGCGCAAATCTGGATGTACAGTGTTCTGCATATTAGCCTAAATTATTTTATCAGGATGTTTAATCATTATTTTTTGTTTTGCTATTCACGGGCAAGATTTTTGGAAATGGAAGTGAGACCTTTTACACTTCCATTTCTAAAAATCTTGCCCACGAAGAGCAAAACAAAATTAATAAACATCCTGAAGAAATAATGTATTACTTTAATTACTGAATAATCTTCAATGCATTTTCAAAAAAAACCTCTCAAGATTTTCTACATCCGGAAAAATAATTAAATAATAATACGTTCACGGTTGCCAATCGGCACGCGTTAAAATTACTAGCCAGGAACGGCATGGCGTCTGTAATTTTTGACCTGGATAATACGCGGCATTACAAATGGTTATCTTTATCTTTAATTCCGATCGAAAGGATTTGTATTTTTATGAAGTGCTGAAATATGAGCTTGTTCCCAGAAATTCGTTGCGCCATTGCGCATACCGGTTGGGTCGCCGAGGTGACACGAGTCGTGATAGGTCGAGTTCGACCTTTCGGAAAACAAATAATGGTCCCTGTTGTCTGTTAGGCATTTGTCTGGACTGCGTTTTGTTGTTATTTTAATTGATGTATAAATATAAAGTATCAATTGAAAGGTACATATTTTAAACGTATTCTAGTTTATTTCCTGTTGGTAATTTATTTCCTTTTAATAATAATTATATATATATATATATATATATATATATATATATATATAACTTAGACACTATTTAAGATATCTGTATAAAACTTATTGTGCATAGAACTTAACTATTGTTCAGAAATTTCATAACTTGGATATTATCTAAGAAATTTCAATAAAACTTGGTGTGTAATAATAGTTTTTGAGTTTTTCACTTGATACTGTGTGAGATATCATTATAAAACTTGGTCAATTATTGGTCTTTTAAAATATGTGAAAATCAAAATATATCCTAGTATAGTTTTTAAGTTATTTTTACTTAATCGCAAAACGGGAGTAAATTTTTAATATTTTGATTGATATAGAAATTTCAAGAATTCATATCTTGGATACTATTTGAGATATCATTATAAAACTTGGTGTGCATATCACGCAATTATTGGTCTTTCAAAATATGTGAAAATCAAAATATATGCCACCGATAGTTTTTTAGTTAATTTTACTTGAATTTTAATTATTTTGAGTGATTTATAAAACTTGGATACTATTTGAGATATCTTCATAAAACTAGGTGTGTGTCACTGAATTATTGCTCTTTCAAAATATGTGCAAATCAAAATACACCCCAATAATAGTTTTTGAGTTATTTTCACTTGAACGTGAAACAAGAGTCAATTTTACTTAATTACATAATGAACACTGATTACTTTTTTGTATTCACTTTTTAATAAAAAGTGAAACACAAAAAAGTGAATACAAAAAAGTAATCAGTGTTAATTATTTAAATATTTACAATGTTTCACAAAGTAACCGCCTCCACCACAAGATATACAATTTTACTTATTTTGAGTGATATATAAATTTTAAGACTTTATAACTTGGATACTATTTGACATATCTTCAAAACTTGGTGTGCATATCACACAAATATTGGACTTTTAAAATATGTGAAAATGAAAATATATCCAAATAACAGTTTTTGAGTTATTTTCACTTGATCGCAAAAGTAAATTTTGATTATTTTGAGTGATATAGAAATTTCAAGAATTCATAACTTGGATACTAATTGAGATATCAATATAAAACTTGGTGTGCATATCATTCAATTATTGGTCTTTTAAAATATGTGAAAATCAAAATATACGCCATCGATAGTTTCTGAGTTATTTTCACTTGAACGTGAAACAAGAGCCAATTTTAATAATTTTGAGTGGTATATAAATTTTGAAACTTTATAACTTGGATACTATTTAAGATATCTACATAAAACTAGGTGTGCGTATCACTCAATTATTGCTTTATCAAAATATGTGCATAGCAAAGTACACCCCAATGATTGTTTTTGAGTTATTTTCACTTGAACGTGAAAAATGATCGTAAATTTTCTAGGATTTAATTAACTTATAAAATGTTTAATTAATTTAATTTATTTAGTGTATTTTAATAGTTATTGGACAATTATACAAATATCTTGAATTTGTTTAATTAATTAATTTGATAAATATTCAGGGAATTTAAAGAGATTCATTGTTGTTGTAAAAGCTTTCAATTTGAAGCTTCTAGTGAGTGTTTCCAATCCCAGATTAAGCATGAAGTAAAATTTCGAGTTTAGAAGAGCTTGAAAATTTGGATTGATCGCGTAGCGAAGCGGAGCGACCAATCCAAATTAGGCTTTTCTAAACTCGAAATTTTACTTCATGCGCCACGCGTATAAACACTGAAATATTGTGAAGTTTATTATATACTACTTAATTCGATGTCGTGTTGATTAATATTGCAAATGTTTATATGGAATATGTAAAAGTATACTTAAATTAGAAAAAACAGTATATGGTTTGTAGTATTAATATTTATATAAATTTAATTAATGTTTTCATTTACATCACTACCAAAGTGATGTAAATTAAATCATTATTGACATTATTATAATTATCAACTGTAAGGCAATTTATAGAAAATAACCAATATTTGCAATAAATTGCCGAACAGTTGATGATTTTTCTCAAGTCTAAACATTAAATCTTTCTAAAATTTTAACTTGATTGAAAATATCTCGAAATTTTCGACATTTCTAGACGTACTTACAAACGAAATGTGTTTGATTTCGACCCCTGTACAAGATTAAAAAAAGTACGATAATTATGAAATTAACAGAGATTGCCGAGTAATTACGAAACAAAAAAAAACTAAAGTATAATTAATCTACAATTAATCGGTGACCAGATTTTATTTTGGAGCTTCGTAAAATATTTAATGTTCCAAAAGAGTTTCATCGCCAAAAAAGTTTGAAAACCGTGAAACTAGATAAATGAATTAATAGTTCGTTTTTTGATCGCACAGACAATAATTGTTCTGGGCCCGTATTAACAGCACCCATGCAATTTGTCATCCGTGAGAACTTGCAGCAAAATGACGTAATTTTACTCAAACGGTTTGGTAAATTCTTCCCAAAATGACGTCATTTCAGTGCGGCTTCTCACCGATGACAAATTGCATCGGTGCTGTGAATAGGGGAGCGCGATCTAAAATTTGACAAAATAAGCACGAAATAAGCATATAAATGCAAAATAAGCAGAAAACCCGAAAATAATATTAAAAAGCGAAAAAGCCACAAAAACATAGTGTCAAATGATTTAACTTTCTATAATTTAGACACATTTTATTAATTCATGTTAATGATTTTAGTTTTCAGCATAAGCTGTTTTCTCAGTTATTGGCACCTTATAGTTAAAACCGCTGTAATTTAGTTAAATTGTATCTATTTTTAATTTTCCCGTCCGCAGTTTAGAGCTGCCAACACACACGTCTTTGCGTACAATAAGCACAATAGAATAGCAATCAACAATTTTGGCGGTAGTTATTTTGTGATAGGTTAAAACTTAAGTTGTTTTGTAGAAGTCTAAAAATGAATTTGTTTTTCGAAGGAGCAAGCTGGAATTGTTTTGTGGAAATCTAAAGCTGAAACTTTTTCTGTGAAAGACTACAACTGTAGTTATTTTATGAAGAACTACAGCTGAAGTTGTTCTTGTGAAGTAAAGTCCTTCACAAAAAAAAAGTTGTAATTGTTATTGTCAATACAGCGACGGCTCGCAGCCTGACTTCAGGGTCGGCCAGAGACCCAAGGTAATATATATCCGTTAGTTTGACTTTGACTTTGTTGTGCAAAGCGCGATCCCAACCTCAAATGTTGTGTGCCTTGGCGCTGTGGCCTACCCTGAAGTTAGGCTGCGAGCTGTCGCTGGTCAAAGACTGAAGTTGTTTTTGCGAAGGACTGCAACTGTAGTTAGTTCGTAAAGTATTACTGCTGGAGTTATTTAAAAAAAAGCCTAAAGCTGAAGTAGTTTTTGTGAAGGACTGCAACTGTAGTAGTTTTGTAAAATATTAATGCTGGAGTTATTTTATAAAAGCCTAAAGCTGAAGTCGTTTTGCGAGAAACTAAAACTGAAGAATTGACCATCATATGTGTACCAAGAATATTTACATTCACATATTGATTAATTATTTAAATCCTACTTTATCCAAAGTAATTACTCCTTGAAATACCTCAGCAATTTATATCTTTAACGACGCTAATTTACACGGAGACACCGAAACATAACTTTACAACGACCGCGCATACCAACGGAATAAATCCACGGAATCCATCCACCCATCATCTCCTTATCTCCACCGAGGATTCCGTCTTAAATCAAAAAAAGGAACACCTCGCATTCCTAATAATTTACAACCGGTGTCCATCAAGAAGGAGAACCTTGGAAGGCGATTAAACCTCAGGTTTAACAGTTTTACAGTTACGCCGAATTGCTCATTAGCAATCGCCATTAGTTCTTTGCAGCTGGAGGCCAATTACCGGGAGGAATGCCTGTATCGCGGTACGGCACCACACGGCGAGATGAAGAAGAGGCAGTGTCGCGGATGCCAAATGGCGGTTCTCAGTTTTATGCCGCGTAAAATTTTAAATAGGTTTTATGATGAGTGGTGGGATTTTTCACCAGGGAGGTGTGATGTTAATGTATTCCAGCCGCAATGGGGTATTAAAGTATTGATCGTTAAATCAATATTTTCAAACCATTTTAAAGAAGTATTTAGCAACATATACACTAAAAAATTTAGAATATAATATATAGGTTTTTAATTTAAATTCACTTGGTTTGTTTTACTAATAAGTTTATTTTCCAAGTGAATTTAAATTAAAAACCTAAATAAGGTAAGATTCACGAAAGGTGTCCCATGGTTTCCTTGATTTGTAGTGCTTTCTGCACCAACACATGTAATATGAAAATAGTTTAATGTCATCAGATTAAGTGTGTGAGAAGAGACAGAAAACTTTATAATTTATCTGCTATGGTTTTTAGATGGAAAAGCGTATGTTTTGGTATGCAGCTTTAAAATTTTAAGATTAAACGACACATTTTGTCAATGTTTTCGTAAAACTAAATCTGCAAAAAACCCAGCCACAAATCGTTTTAATTAATGTGCACAATCGTTTTAAATGTGAGTTTAAGTGGTATAATTCCAATTTCCACAACTACTAAATAGTTCAGGTATTTTCAGAAATAAATAATGCATTTATGTTGATTTTGTGTAAGCTCAAACGAAAATGTTAGTTGAATCAAATGCGCATTCAGTAGATTTTTCAAGTAGTCATCGGATTAATCTGTTATTACAGGGACTTTTTCTTTAAAGTATACATACAGGGAATTTTTTATTAGGTATACATATGCATACGCTTTTTTTAAAGAGTTCAATTTGAAGCTTAAAACGGGTGTTTTCCACTCCCGGACTAAGCATGAAGTAAAATTTCGAGTTTAGAAAAGCCTGAAAATTTTACTTCATGCGCCACGCGTATTATACACTGAAAGCACTGAAACATTGTGAACGAGTAAACTTCGCTTGAAATCAGTGTCTTATACGCGTGGTGCATGAAGTAAAATTTCGAGTTTAGAAAAGCCTGAAAATTTGGTTTGGTCGCTCCGCGCTTCGCGCTACTCGACCAATCCAAATTTTCAGGCTTTTCTAAACTGGAAATTTTACTTCATGCTTAACCTGGGAGTGGAAAACACTCGTTTAAACTTCAAATTGACCTCTTTTAAGAAAACAGCGAATATTTTAAAATCTACAACTCGTAATTCAGATATGTATACTCAAAAGAAACAAATCACAAGAAATTATGATTTGAAGCTTTTCTAAAAGAAAGAATACTAATATACTCGCGACCTAAACAGTATGACATTGTCATGTATCGTCAAAATTTGACACCACTAGGAAAAATTGTTGCAGATACAACTGTCGACATACTCTCTAAAAAATTTGAACCACACATTCCACATCAATGAGTCATAGGACATCTCTCCCGAATTCCACTATATTAGTAGACGTGTTTTACCAAGTGATCAATAAGGAACAAGTTAACGATATAGAATATAATATCGTTAGACTCTTTTGATGTCATTTTGTTTCAACATATACTTATTCAAATTACTAAAGATTTAATATGTAGACCACCTCCAAACGAGCAAGACAATGAAGTAAGGAAGAATTACAATAAATGACTAATTATAATTACACTAGTTTTTTGCGCATACACTAGTACACAATCTTCAAACACCACCGATGCAATAACCCTTTTTGTTTCGTTTTTGTTTTTCATTTTCAATAAAGCAGATCCCCGAGTGTGAAATTAGAATCAACATTCTTCGGCCGCATCTCGTTTATAAATCATCGATTCATTTCTCGCCAATTAAGGACCATCGGTCACCTATCCTCTCCGACTCGAAGCAAGCAGCAGAGGAGAAGAAGAAGAAGAAGACAAAACATCCTCGCGCGCTAATGGCCGCACGCTTCTTCTTCTTCTCCTCCTCGGCCGACCGTCCGTGACCTTCCTGCTTCTTCTCCTTCTACTCTCGGTAATAGTAGTATACCAGTTACCATTTACCAGTTACACGGGGGAAAGGAAGAAAAAGAACGCGCGCGAGTGGCACCTCGACATGTAGAGAGGACTCGGCTCCGCTGCCTGGTAATTAGTATGGTTATCTCGGGCTGGAGTCAACCCTCGTCCGGGCTGATTGATGCCCATGGACGGGGATGCGAGGGATTCTTGTAATTTCATCGGTGCACCTTGTAATTTCAGCTGGTTTTTAGTTTCGGTGGGAATTGTAGGTATCTTGTAGATTTTGATTCGATAATTGTTAAGGATTAACTTTTATTGTTATGTGGAAAGTGCTGATTAATATCAGCATCCGGTTTTTTCTTTTCTTTTATACTTCTAAATAATACAGAAATTACATGTTAAACACAGAAATACAGAAGTTCATTTATTCTATACATAGGGCGGCGACCAACAGGAAAAACCAGGAAAGTCAGGGGATTTTATTCATTGGGAAAAGTCAGGATAATTCGGCCTTTTTAGCGAAAAGACAGGGAATTTTTAAGTTAACAATAACAATAAATATGTAAATAATAAGATTAAAAAATTAACAAATTGGTAGTTCTGTTCTAATCGCGAATTTGACACTTTAATGCCTTTGCACCCAAGTCGGCTAATCAGTGATTAGTACTCCTTAAAAACACAGCAATTTTATGTATAAATTATTTACAAAATCGCATATTAATAAAAGAGACATGTTTAGGATATGTTACAAATTTAAAACATTCTTATACTCCGGAATTATGACTTTATCAGAGTTTATCAGAGGTTCAATCAATAATTAGTGGTTGAATAAAGTTAATCAGTCGGGGTGCAAATGGGCCTAAATAATATTAAACAAAAGACCATAATTTAATCTGCTTTATAAATACAGAAAAAACTCACATATGATCTCACAAATCAAAATGACAATCGCATAGGTCGGCTATATTGAATAAAGCGAACATTATATATTTAATAAACTGGATTTTAGACGTCACATGAATAGTTCCACGCGCGACGTCATTGATCAAGTAATTTAATCTCGTAAATTGAATTGAGTCCACCACATAAGTTGAACAACCTTAAGTTTTGATGTCACGTAGAAAATTTCACGCGTGACAACAATAACCAGGTTATTATGTTAGGCGAGGTCGACTAAATTGAATTGTGCCGATCTTATAAAATTAATTATCTTGATTTTTGACGCCATGTGAAGAATTTCATGCGTGGCGTCAACAGCCAAAGTCATTACGTTGGATATGATCGACTACATTGAATTGAGCCGACCTCATAAAATTAATATCTTTTTGACGCCACTTTAAGAACTCTAGACGTGATGTCAATAGCTCAGATCTTCAAATTGGACGAGATCGACTATATTGAATCGAGCACTGGCGGCTCGCGGCCTATCCTTACGTGAGGCTCAAATCCAAGGTACAAAAAATTAGCTTGAAAGCACTACGTATCCATTTTGTTTAATACGTGCGTTTTTCAGCACAACGAGCGCACCTTTTAATTCCGAAATGCATTACCTTGGCATTTTTGTTTCACATGAAGTTGGCCGCCACTAGAATCGAGCCGACCTTATAAAACTAATAACGTTTATTTTTGACGTCATATAAAGACTTCCATACGTGACATCAATAGCCTACGTCATTAGTCAAAGTCTTTAATCGCGTAAGGTCGTCTATACTAAATTGGGTCGACCTTATAGAATATATAACCTTGACATTTGACGTTTTATGAAGACGTCCTTTCATGACGTCAATTATCAATATAGATTAGAGCACTGCACGGGCCGGGCTTTGACCCGGCCCAGTTGGCCCGGCCCGACCGGTACCGGGCCGAGCCGGTTCGGGCCTAGAATTTGTTTGAGCAAGCCGGGCTGGGCCGGGCTTCTAATCCAAAATATGAGACCGGGCTGGGCCGGGTCAGGACTGATTGTTTTTTTAAGTTTGTTTTTATTTTGAATTGCAAACTGTATCTATAAACAAGTAAATATACAGGGTATGTATTAAGTCTATAATAAAATTCATATTTCTGTTATCTTGGGTTTTATGGGAAAACCCTGAAACAGGTCGATTTTTGTTCTTTAATGCACCGTTTTCTGCGTGCTCAAAAATATTGTGACACTAGTGACTGTTTGCGATTTATCCTTAATTCAATTTATTTTTTATTTTTTGCGGCTCTTGACTTTGTTTTAAATAAATCTCGAATAGAACATGTTGATGACTAAAAAATAAGGGATAATTCCAAATTATTAACAAACTAATCTTTAACGAAATACGCGTAAACATTCCATGTATTAACAATCTTTAAATTACGCAACACACATAATCACATCCATATTAAATAATAATCCACGTTTTGTTTACTACGGTTTGCTCAATAATGCGCTTCGCATTCCAAGCGATCGTTACGCAACCGCGCCGGCGAAAACAAATGAAGGTCACCAAGATGGCGATGTCGCCGGGCGGCAATTTTCAAAAACTCCATAAATCAGCTCATTAACGGAAAAATGAGAAAACACAAACAATGCATACATTTATTAATTAGCATAACAATTTGCTGTTTTATCCGAGTGACTCACGCGCATCTCGTGAGATAAAAGTGAAAGGATCAAATTGTCTATTTCCTGTAGGAAAACGTGAGGAAAAATCCGTCGATTGATGAGATCCTCATTCGTGTTATTCGAGATTATAAGTAACAGTTGCAATAGAAAATATGATGATGACTCATCTCTGCAAACGCTGATCGATATGTGAAAAGATTAAAGAAACAGAATATCAGTTTTATTGAAAACTTATTCTTAGTTCAAAATCAATGGGTTCACATTTTAATTCAATTTTTATTGACGTAAGATGGGATTTTTGAATAATAGCCTTTATTTATCTCTTGCTAAAAGATAAATAAATAATCTAACGAGCACAGAGAATGTATCTTTTAAGTATAGATACAGGGAGTTTTTCTTTAAAGTATATGTATTCCAAATTCAGTTTATTTTCTTTAAATCTTTAGATATTCGTTGTGTTTTTAAAAATGTTTAATTTGAAGCTGTAAACGAGTGTTTTCCACTCCTAGACTAAGCATGAAGTAAAATTTCGAGTTTAGAAAAGCCCAGAAAATTTGTCTCAGGTCGCTGCGCGACCTGAGACAAATTTTCTGGGCTTTTCTAAACTCGAAATTTTACTTCATGCGCCACGCGTATAAAACACTGGTGTTAAGTGAGCTTCAAATATACATAAATTTCACAATATTTTAGTGTTTTGTAAAAACATTTTAGAAAAGCCCAGAAAATTTGTTTCGAGTCGCTGCACGACCCTCGACAAATTTTCACGGGGCTTTTCTAAACTCGAAATTTTACTTCATGCTTAGTCTGGGAGTGGAAAGCACTCGTTTAAGGCTTCAAATTGAACTCTTTTCAAAAATCAACGAATATCTAAAGATTTAAAGAAAATAAGCTGAATTTGGAAAACGCATACTTTAGAGAAAAACTCCCTGTATATATTCCAATGTACACGCTTTCCATTTTCGAGCATACGTTGATTTTATATAAGCGTTTAAATTGAAGCTTCTAACGAGTGTTTCCACTCCTGGATTAAGCATGAAGTAAAATTTCAAGTTTAGATAAGCCTGCAAATTTGGATTTGCAGGGGCGCGCGAGCTAAGCGAGTCGCGCCCTGGCAAATCCAAACACTCGTTTAAGGCTTCAAATTGAACACTTTTCAAAAAACAACGAATATCTAAAGATTTAAAGAAAATAAGCTGAATTTGGAAAACGCATACTTTAGAGAAAAACTCCCTGTATATATTCCAATGTATACGCTTTCCATTTTCGAGCATTCGTTGATTTTATATAAGCGTTTAAATTGAAGCTTCTAACGAGTGTTTCCACTCCCGGATTAAGCATGAAGTAAAATTTGGACTTTAGAAAAGCCTGCAAATTTGGATTTGCAGGGGCGCGCGAGCTAAGCGAGTCGCGCCCTGGCAAATCCAAACACTCGTTTAAGGCTTCAAATTGAACTCTTTTAAATAAACAACGAATATCTAAAGATTTAAAGAAAATAAGCTGAATTTGGAAAACGCATACTTTAGAGAAAAACTCCCTGTATATATTCCAATGTATACGCTTTCCATTTTCGAGCATTTGTTCATTTTATATAAGCGTTTAAATTGAAGCTCCTAACGAGTGTTTCCACTCCCGGATTAAGCATGAAGTAAAATTTCGAGTTTAGAAAAGCCTGCAAATTTGGATTTGCAGGGGCGCGCGAGCTAAGCGAGTCGCGCCCCGACAAATCCAAATTTTCAGGCTTTTCTAAACTCGAAATTTTACTTCATGCGCCACGCTTACCAAACACTGATTTAAAATGAAATTCCAAATATACTGTTTTGTTGTTTCAATGAATATTTGGAAAAGTCTCAACAAGACTACATTTTTGCAGAAAGTTGATATTTATTTTAATTCGATTTTCAAACAATTGGCAAATTAATTTTTACTTTATGTTATACTGTTTAAGTTTGATCTCACATTAATATACCGTGTGATTGTTTAAAACATGATTTAGAGCAGGCTTTGAATTTTAAATTAGATTGGCACTACTGATCGTTAACACATAGTTTACCATAACCTCAAATGTATTCCATCATTCAATTAGCATTCTGGACAACCGCACAAAAAAAAATCCGCCTACTCTAAATCATTATTTAAACGATCGCACGGTAAATCGGGATTTACTTAAAAGTAAAATCCCCTATAAATTCAAAATTTCGTTTGTATTTTTATTCGCTAAAGATGAAATTTTAAATAATAGCGCCTTAGTTTTAAATAATAGCCTCTTTGTATCATTTGCTAAAAGATAAAAAAGAGTCTATTTAAAAAAAATTGTAAATTAGATTTTAAACTCAAAATAAGTTTCAAGGTTTCGAAAATTGCTTCAAGATTGGCGTTTTTATTGATATTGATGATGGATGGTGTTATCTGAGCGTGATGATAAATAATATCGGGAGCAAATAGGTAAATGTTATCTGGATATAAACATGGATCGATTGGACGCGATGTAAACATAGTTTAATCGGAATTGTTATCGTTTGCCGGTTCTGAGAATATGGTACTGTGCTTATGTTGGCAACCCTGAATAAATTACTCTAACATCAGATGTTTACAAAACAAAATCGAACGAACCGTCAAGTAAATCACAGAAACTAAAACGTAAAAACGCTATTTGTGTGTAACTTTAATGATCTCATTCTTCTTTTTCTTCTTGGTTACTACAACTAGTGACCAGTTACCAAAACAATTATGCATTAAGAAAAAGAAGAATGAGAACATTCCAATTAGACACACAAGTATTCTTTGAAATATAATATACTAAATACAGTTTAAACTAATTAGATGGTGAGATGTTAATTTTATTTGTAGGTGAAGGTAAAATAAACGTTGTCCAAATGTTATTCTAAAACTGTTGAACATAAGAGTTTGATGTTTATCTCAGAAGCCATACAACACCACAAAACATTAATCTCTTCTCAAAAAAAGCATATTTTCCCATTGCGCTTCGACCATTACTCCCCGTGGCGTCCCTTTCCCGAAAAAACAAAAACCAGTATACCGACATCTTTTATGCCTGTTAAAAGTTGTTAACACCGTTGTCTCTTGTTGCAGGTAAGCGCACCGTTCCTTATCAATAATCGAGATGGGCATGCCGACGGCGAACTGGTATCCGAAGAGTTCATCAGCTCGTCCTTGGAGCCATCACGAATTACGGCCACCATACGTTTTTACGATTATTATTGTGATAATAATTATTATCTTAATGCCGGTGGAGAGTATGTGTAATTACGTTGCGCGGTAATTAAAGCCGGACGCCATTTTCGCTTCAGCTCGCCGAGATGCTGATGCTGTTGATGTTGTCGATGGTGTGGGGGGAACTTTCACCGGATTATTGGCGTTCTGACCTATTCTTCTTATTTCAGAGAATTTGAAAGGTTTGTTAATTATGATGGTATGTTCCAAAAAAGTAGGTAATTAATACTTACACATCGTATACTTACTTACTAAAATATCATGGTATATATGTTCTACAATTAATAAATTTAAAACAGAAAGAAGTCTATGTTAGATTTTTAAAAATCATGATGGTATGATTAAAATGAAATTCAAAAAATATTTGATGGTGTGTTTGAGGAAGTGTAAACTAAAAAAAGTACCCTAAATTTAATATGTAATTAATACTTACACATCGTATACCTACTTACTAAGAAATCAAATCTATGTTAAACTTTAAAAAATCATGATAGTATGATTGAGAAGGAATTCAAAAAAATATATGATGGTATGTTTGAAGAAGTGTAAACTAAAAAAATACACTAAATTTAAAAACATTAAAGACCTACAGAAATTATTTTGCATTCACAACTTACTTTAACTTTAAATTGGAGAAAAGCTTGATAGCAGAACCTGGTAAAACTTTTTTGTTTTAAAAAATAATTTTTCAGTCACAAGAATGATGGTATGTTTTAAATGTATATATATATATATATATATATATATATATATATATATACATATATATGTATTATATTATTTAAGGAACAGCTCTCAAACCACCGAAACTAAGCATACCTTAATATAACGCGAGACAAACGCATTAAAGCAATTGTTTCAAACAAGAATTATTGAATTATACCGATAATGTTTATTCCCCATTTCATGAACGTTCCTTAAATCAGTGATGAGCAACATTTTTTATTGGCGCAAAGATAATGAAACGCCGTTAAATTCAATTAAATATAAGGAGTTTTTGAGGTTAGTGTAATTTTAATATCAATTTTGATTTCAAGTCCAATTCATCGAAAAATCAAAAAACAAATATGTTTTAAGCTTCTTGCGCATATTATACTTGATTTCATGTACCGGGTGTTTGATTAAGCGTGACCATCGGCTCTATCTCAGAAACTATACATCGTAGCATGTTGCGGTAAAAAATTTCATCGTAAAAGTGGCCAAGAGAAAACGCTGGAAATTATTTTAGTTTATAGCCTCTCTGCTAGAAGGCGCTATCTCTATAGTTAAATATTAAAACAGTTTTTATCAAATAAATGCCAAGTGGAGCTATGTGGTAAATATGAAAATCTTAATTTTTGCTAAATTTCACTTAATTTCAACTATCTTGTAGTTTCTCCGACTCTCGCCTAAGATGCAGCGGAGAATGATATTGTCTAATTGAATTTAACAAACTTGAACTTGAACATTTAATAGATAATTGAATGCACTTTTAAACATAATTCACATTGATTTGAGTTAATCAACATATTTTCTCAATTTTCTTTAAGTTTTCAAATTAGAAGACATCCATAAGATAAGATAGTTAAATAAAATAAGTAATAGTGTAAAAACTGGCGAAAACCGCTTCCCAATATCCTTATCCTAACCGGATATACGTTGAAAATTTGCCAGAATGGAATATTTTTCACAAATAGCGCCATCTGACCCTTAATAATAGGCACTACAATAAATCAGAGTACATAGTACATAGAAGTACATTCAATTCATTATCAAATCAGTCAAAGTTTATTCAATTTGGTTAAACCTAACTGAAGTTACAACCATTTTAATGATTAGACTTTTCCATTCTCATCTGCATCCTAAGTGAATTTAAAGGAAACGAGAAGGTAGTTGAAATCAAGAAAAATTCAGAGTTGATTAAGATTTACATAATAATTAACAAATGTAGCTTAATTTGCCATTTTGGATAAAATGTATGTTTTATCCTTTGCGACAGAAATTGCGTCCTCTATCCACGAAGCTAGATTTAATTATTGTATCCGTTTTGTTTTGTTTGTTATTATTTCAGTGAAGTATAGCAGTAAGTGTTATTAATTGTAGCACTATTGTAAACAGTCTACTAAACTTAAATATTCTCCTAGCCTACTATACAGTTTGGGGCACCGTTACGACGCGGTCGTTTTATGGAAAACCATGCAATATCGTGAAATTCGTTTCAAATAGCAGTTATACAGGGTGTCTCATAAAAATATCCACATCAAAGCTTATATGGAACACCCTGTATTTTTTGTCATTTTAAAATCTTAGAACAAACAAATAAAAATGAGTTACTTTTATATTCCCTATTCCTATCATTTACCGTTTTTAAAATATTTACAGATTTATTGAACTGAATGGTACACGTGAAATGTTATATTTGCCCCCGTTGAACCATTACACTCATTTCCATTATTTGGTTGAATGTTCGAACTATAGCGTCAACCATGATTTCATAAAAATAATTATACATGGCGATAAATAAAATTTGGTAGAATATCTTAACTTATGAAGTTGATTAACCTCATTTTTTCAAATGGCACACCCTGTATTTAGTAATGTATTCTTACGTAGAATCCAATTATCTTTCAGATTGTATTTGGGTTTCCCTATACCTAATCTCAATGCTCCACCCTGTGTTTTGAGATTTTAAATAATCATGGATTTACTTCTTTTAATTCTTGTTTTTGACCTCTTGAACATAAAACAAAAGAGCTTAAAAGCCTACTAGATTTAAAAAAATATATTTTTATATGATGCGCGGTTGAAAATGAGCAAATCTACCAAACTTTTTACTATATCTTTGGTTAGGATAAAGATATAAGGATGAGGTTTTCACCATTTTTCTCAGTATTTATTTCTGCAATAAATTAGCACAGGAGAACTATAGTTTACTATTTGGAATTTTTAAGAAAATCTAGAACATATGGTGGTTATTCCAGAAAACGCCCTCTGGCGCTTACTATAAGAACTAAAGTAAACGAGAATAAAATGTGATTTAAAGTGTTTTCAATTACCTATCAAATGAGACTAATTTGAGTAATTTCAGGTAATCGTAGCCAAAAGTACATGCAGTTTAATGATCACAATTTCGGGCTCTCCCCTTCTTCATATGTGTGAGATAAAGAAACAAGTGAGTAACTAAAATTGAGAAAATTTAGCGTAGATTACGATTTGTGTATTTTCAACCTAGCTCAATTAAGCAGTATTTTGATAAAAATCTATTTTTATATTTAGCGATAGATGTTACGTCCTCTAGCGGCAGAGTTAGGAACTTACAAATAATTTCTATTGATTTATTTTTGTCACTTTTACTCTGCAATGTTTTACCCTAAAATGCTACGCTGCATAGTTTCTGAGATACAGCCGGTGGCCATGCTTAATGAAACACCGGGTACAGGGTGGCCAAAATTAGATGTTTTTATAGGGTATCTCGGTAACCAAAAGAGTTAGAAAAAGTGTAATATACACGTCATGACCTTTTTTTCTAAGAAAATATCAATGGCATTAACAGATCATGGCTAATTTAATTAGTTTGCGAGATATCCCAAAAATAATTGGTTCAATGCGTTTTACTCGCGTTGATTTGTTATTGTAAAGTACTTTTCATTTGTTGATGAAATTTTCTCATTGTTTAGAATAACGCAAGGAAATTACAGTAACCACTATGATTACGCACTTATTTGTTATTAAATCGCAGAACAATGGTATACCTAATTCGGTCGAATTATATCCATGGGAAGCGTCGCGCATTTCGCGGCCCAATAAATCCCGTTTTCGAAGGACATTTGAATGGAAGAGACGCGCGTCCATTTAGGATCTGGAATTAATGGTAAGTGCATTTGCAAATTTCTTCACATCCTCATCAACCAACAACTGCGTTTCTTTACACAGATCCTTACGAAATGACTGCACGCTAAAGGTTAATATTTATCTTACAGGATATTTCTACTATTACAAAATAATTATAACTATAATATTCGATATGAAATAGAAAACGATTTTTATATTTTTGACAGCTTGCAAAGTGCTCTTTAATACCAATAAGTAAGATGACATGAATAATCTATTTTAAGAATATGAATTTCTGTTCAGTACTCATTCATTCACCGGATAACTAACTATACCGGGTGTTGACTTGGCGGACGCAACATAGGGATTTCCATGTCAATTTTGAAATGTTCAAATTTTGGCTCCCCTATTTATTTTAAAAACAAAATGTATTTTCCTTTTTTATAGAGGTAAAAATTCAGCATTCATTCGTGTTAAAGTTTATCACTTTAAGTTTCTCTAAATTAAAATGATTAAGAAAAAGTAATGTGATTTTATAAAAATCATGACATGCCATGGAATTCAAACAATAATTGCGGATTTCAAAAGGGCAAAAAATATCGCTGTCACTTGATTAAAGTAAATGTTTACAAAATCATTTACACTACATAAGCAAAAATCCTCCTAACTAAGTGGCATTATGCAGACCACAGTTATTAGGATGTTTGCGATATGTTTTCTGTCTTTAATCAAGTGACAGCAATATCTTGTGCTATTTTGACACCCGCAATTGTTGTTTCAATTCCATAGTATGTCATTATTGTGATAAAATCACACTACTTTTTTTTAATTATTTAAACTTAGAGAAACGTAAAGTGTTAAGTGTAAACACTAATAAATTTAGAATTGTTCCTACTACAAAAAAGTTAAATACATTTTGTCTATAAAATAAATAGGGGAGCCAATATTTAAATAACTGAAAATTAACATGCGATTTCCTATGTTGCGTCCGCTAAATCAAAACCCAGGATTTGGCAATCCTGGGTTTTGATTTAGCGGACGCAACATAGGAAATCGCATGTCAGTGATTTTGTCACCAAATCTTTCAGATTAAGACATATTGTTTGTGATTCAGACGTGGCTTAATTCTAGTAGTTGTTGCATGTTCTTAGTGACAATCTAGTGATTTACTGTTATGAGAAAGCGATTAAAGATAAAACAGTCGAACATGCCAAAATACTGTCAAAACTATTAACATTCGGAAATATCTATCTTTACATTCATAACAATGTCTATGTCCAAATGAATCATAAGCTCACATTCCTAAGGAGTATATTTCAAAATTCACTTTAAATTATTGTTTTGTACGCGTGGCGCATGAAGTAAAATTTTGAGTTTAGATAAGCCTGATAAACCAATCCAAATTTTCAGGAGTTTTTCTAAACTCCAAACTTTACTTCATGCTAAATTTGAGAGTCAAACACTTGTTAGAAGCTTTAATTGAACGCTTTTATAATCTAACCTAAGTAACTCTTCACTGACTTAACCTGACAAATTGAGAACCAACATAGCCAAAAAACAGATACAGATGACATAATAATAATAATAATAATAGGTCTTTATTTCCATAATTTCACAAAAATTACATACATGATTAATTTACAGTGTTTAATATTAAATTGGAGTTATGAAAAATCCCTGTTCTTCCACTGGGACCTTGTTTTTATTTTATATATTGCTTATATCTATACTTATACAATAATTATAAACAAAAATTTTATACATTTTAATTTCAAAACTTGAAATTTCAAAATTTGAAATTTAAAACTTAAAACTCACCGAAATTGAAATTAAAAAAAAGAGAAAACACAAATGGACTTATTGCCTTTCTAACAAATAAAGGTGATCTTGTGTTTTGAACGCTGTTTTGTTTAATTTTTTAATTTTCTCTGGAATAGAGTTATATAAGGTACTCATGTGAACAATAAAAGATCTACTCATATAAGCTGTGCGGTGCCTCGGAATGGTAATAAAATCTCTGCGTCTTAAATTTAAGTGATGTACGTCAGTTCTGAAGGATATGAGGTTAAAAAGGTAAGAAGGCTGTTTTGTTTGAAGAATTTTGTGGAAATATGTTGCACATGATAAATTAATTTGATTTTCAACATTTAGGCATCCTAGCTCTGGAAGTTTATAACTTATGTGGTCAAATTTTCGGATTCCAAAGATTAATCTCATACAGCTATTTTGCACTTTTTGCAGCTTTTTTATATTTATTTTTCTGAGCGATGGGCCATACACCTCCATACAATACGTAAAACAAGACATCACCAAGCTGATACACAACATGGTCTTAATTTGTGTAGATAAGTGGTGCCTGTGTGGGTAAATTAGCTTTAAATTCATATAGGCTTTTCGTGTATTATTATTAATCTGTGTGTTGTAAGTAAAAAGATTGTCCATGACTAATCCTAAATTTTTTGCTTCATTCTGAATAGGTATCTCGATGTTATTAATTTTGAGCTTTATTGTATTTTTGAGATCATCAACTTTATTTTTATTTCCAAATATCACCACTACCGATTTTTTAGGGTTTAAAATTAGACCGTGATTAAGGGAGATTTCTATAATTGAGTTTAGGTCAGTTTGAATTTTATTTAGTGACTCCTGTGTCTCTTGGTCCCTAAACGACATGTATAATTGAGTGTCATCTGCATACAACACGTTCATCCAATATTTTATTGATTTAGTGAAGCATGATGTATATATAATAAAAAGAATTGGGCCTAAAATAGACCCTTGCGGAACCCCCTTATTAATAAACCTTTTTTCTGAAAATTTATTTTTTAATTGAACGATCTGCCATCTACCACTCAAATAACTATGTAATAGGGCTGCAGCACTATTATCCAAACCAATATACTTTAAAATGGCACCTAAGAGTTCATGGTTAATAGTATCAAACGCCTTGCTGAAATCAAGTAACGTTAAATCCGTTAACATGCCTTGATCAGATGCATGTAAAATATCGTTTGTAACTTTCAGCAAGGAGCCAGCACAACTATAACCGGACCTAAAACCCGACTGTGTTTCTGGTATAATGCTATTTTTATTTAAAAATTCACTCAACTGACGACAAAGTATTTTTTCTAAAATTTTAGAAAAAATTGAAAGTATGCTAATTGGTCTTAAATCAGAGAGATGTTTAGGGTTTGTAATTTTGGCCAGAGGTAATATAATAGCTGATTTCCAATTTTCTGGAAATACATTTGAGATGATGCATGAATTTATTATATGAGTGAAATAAGGCAGAATGTGGGGCAAGCATAATTTAATTGTCTTGAGGCTCATATTGTCTGTACCTACAGAAGATGTATTGATTTTTGCTATTATTTTCAATACGTCAGACGTATCTACTGTTTAAAATTTTAAACTGGCTCCTAAATTATTTTGATTGGTATTATAATAGTTTATCAAGTTATCGAAATTTTTAATTGTGCCAGGAACACATTCAATGAAAAAATCGTTTATTTTGTTTACATCCAGTAATCTGTCTGGTATATCAAATTTACGATTTGGTTTTATATTTAATAAGTTCAACTTTTTCCAAAGAGATTTTCCGTGTCTCTCTTTTAGAGCACACTGAAAATAAGCCTGTTTTTCTAAACGGATCGTGTTTGTCACTAAATTGCGAAGTGTATTATAATATTTCTTATGATGTTCATTTAGTGAAAGTTTATAACGTTTTAATGCATTATTTCTCAGTTGCATTAAGAATTTTGTGTTGTCAGAGAGCCATGGAGAAGGCGGTTTGGTTATTTTTACGGTTATTAAAGGAGCATGTTGATCTAGTATAGTGAAAATGTTATTGTTTAAATAATCTATTTTATCTTCAACGTTTTCGATGTGAAAAATATTTTGCCATGGGATTAAATGCATGTCCCTATCAAAACTTTCAATATTAAAATATTTGAAAGATCTGATAGTTTTATATGTCACGTTATGTAGAACTTCAAGTTTTAATTCGCATATTATTGTTTCATGATCTGAAAAGTTATTTGAGTTATCTACATACGCCTTATTAATCTCGGTATTATTGAAAGTTATAATTACATTCAATAGGGACTGCTTATTTTCGGTGATACGGGTGGGATCAGTAAGTATTTGGGTACAATCAATAGAATTTAACATGTCGTTGAAATAAATAGTGTCTGGTTTCAAAGGTGATAAAAGATTAATATTTATATCCCCCAAGCACAGAACATTGTCACATGTAGTTGACATGTATGTAAGAGAGGTTTCCAGTTCATCGCAAAAATATTCATACTTAACATCCGGAGGTTTGTACGTTACACCTACTGCTAATTTGTATTTATTTATAGTGATTTAAATCCATTATTGCTCAATTGTATTAGAGGTACCTAACCTAACTTACGAATCAAGCTAGTGTTAGGTTAGATCAAATTGGTTGTTGATGGATTAAGCTGATAGTTACTTAAATAACTGGCGTGCAACAGACCGTAAGAAATTGGTAATCTAACCTAACCTAAAAATAGTTACGCATAACTTAAACTAATTTCACGATGTATCATCCAACCTATCCCTAGCTCAAATGCCAATTACTTATATTCATTTAATTAGAACCGCTCAGCCGCCATTTAACCTAACTTGTATAAATAACATAACCTAACCTAAACTAACTTCACAATCTATCTTCTAGATTTGCTACAAAAGCTAAGCCGTAAGTTAACCTAACTTTTAATCTAACTTTGGTGGTCTTGATATTTGTATTCTATAAAATAAAGCCCTGTTGTGGATGAACAATTGCTGTATAAAAACGTTTAGTTCAGCTATTGACGATGCTACTTAAGCTAATGGGTATTAGATGGCGTTTACGCTTTCGAACATATGTAAATTTCCCAGGCCATGATAAATAGTCAAAGATGTTGAGTATTTTTCAAGCGCTGGTTCGGGACTATACTGATGATGGCGTTGAATCCAGAAACGCGTATATAGTTATCCGGTGAATGAATGAGTACTGAACACAAATTCATATTCTTGATATTTCTATTCTATAAAATAAAGCCCTGTTGTGGACGAACAATTTCTGTACACAGACGTTTAGTTTGCCAGCTATTACGATGCTACTTAAGCTAATGGGCATTAGATGGCGTTTACGTTTTCGAACATATGTAAATCTATTTTAAAAATATCGTGAGGCCATCAGCCATTTGCAATTTACAAAATTCAATCCCAAAAGTTGCACACAATCAATATAAATTTGTCCCAAATATCACCAACAGACAAAACCGCTTCTTTTATTGTTAATAATTTACAAAACTTCAATCACCTAATAACTTTGGTTCACAAAAAAAACACAAACAAGTTGGTGTAGTCAAAATCTGACCACCCGATGCGCCCCTCGCTGCGTTTCCAAATCACGAAATCCGCGCATAAATTTAAATTAAATTTTCAAAACCCAGAATCTTGAATTAATTAGGCAAGCAAAGAGGAAACAGACAAATTCCCCGGTTTCAAAACAGGAGACTCTCATTAATTATTCGCTGACTGTTAAGGAGAACAAACAAATTCCAGCCCCTAATTAATATTAATTAATTCACAACCGCATGAAAAGTAAACAATCTTTAAGTGTATGGGAAGGTAGTGTAACTTAATGACTTTTCTTATTAAACACAAGCGAATGTGATTTAAAGACTTTCACCTTTAAACAGCTCATATAAAAAAACATTAAGTGCATAGGAAGCAAATATTTTTAATAGTAGACGACATTTTTTTTGTGCGGTTGCCCAGAATGCTAATTGAATGATGGAATAAATTTGAGGTTATGGTAAACTATGTGTTAACAGCCAGTAGTGCCAATCTAATTTAAAATTCAAAGCCTACTCTGAATTATGCTTTAAACCAGTGGTCTCCAAACGACGGCCCGCGGGCCAAATCTGGCCCGCGACTTGCATGAATCCGGCCCGCGATTGTTTGTAATTTTTTTTGTAAATGTCATATTTTGAAATATTGTAACAATTGTTCCTTAATTTTTTCATAATTTTATTAAATTAATCGGATCTTGGCCGACTTTATTATGTAGAATTGTATTTGTGGCCCGCGAAGAAGATAGTTTTTGAAAATCGTTTTTCTTTAAAGTATACGTATTCCAAATTTAACTTATTTTCTTTATATCTTTAGTTATTTATTGTTTTTTTTTTTAAGAGTTCAATTTGAAGCTTTAAACGAATGTTTTCCACTATCAGACCTCACCTGAAATTAGAGTTTTATACGCGTGGCGCATGAAGTAAAATTTCGAGTTTAGAAAAGCCCAGAAAATTTGTCTCGGGTCGCTGCGCGACCCTCGACAAATTTTCACGGGGCTTTTCTAAACTCGAAATTTTACTTCATGCTTAGTCTGGGAGTGGAAAACACTCGTTTAAAGCTTCAAATTAAATTAAAAAAAAAACAACGAATGTCGGAATATTTACAGCTTATGCATATGTTTACCTAAAAGAAAAATTCCCTGTATGAATTAATACAACGTGGAACAAAATGATTTTCATCTAGTTGTCTTTGCACTACCTATATTAAAATAAGAAGTGCCGCTCTACAATAATAGGGAATGCACTATCTAACCTCAAAAATGTTGATGACACTTATTGACATAACTAGCTAATTCAAAAATAGTAAAAATCCAAATGTAACTTGATGAAAATCATTTTGTTCCACACTGTATTAATTCGCTCATCGCCTAAAAATCCGTTAAGTGCATAGGAAACAAACAGCACTTAATGACTTTAACCCTTGAATGAGATTTTCTGTTTGCGATAACCTCTGAGTAAAATTTATGACCACTGGTCATTACGAAGAAAACGCATCCTGTTTTATCCGCGGGTCAGAGGTGCTTCAAAAAGTTTTTTGGAAACGAGCGCTCGTAAAGTGTTTGTTTTATGAAGCAATAAAACAAAAATGAAAAATGCGGCCAGTGTTTAATTGCTTTAAATATTTGCACGGAGTTCGTGATTTTTCAGAATGTTTGCTCAGGTGATGGATATGTTTTGCATTTTTTATGGTTTTTGAGAATCGTACAAGTATGGTCGGTGTTTGCATATTTGTACGTTTTGTTTGCGAGTTTTCAAAATCCAAATTCTCAGGATTTTCTAAACTCGAAATTTAACTTAGTGCTTAATCAGGGAATGGAAGGTTTAAATTGAACGCTTTTCCAAAAACAACGAATGCTCTAGAACAATGATTCCCAAAATGTGCGCCGCGGCTACAGGGCAATGGCGAAAATTTTTTGGCTTAGGACGCCGCGAAAAAATTCTGATACATTATTCGAATTTTCAAAATCCAAATTTTCAGGATTTTCTAAACTCAAATTTTTACTTCGTGCTTAATTGGCGAATGGAAGGTTTAAATTGAACCCTTTTACAAAAACAGCGATTGCGAATGACTTAGGCCGCCACGAAAAATGTCTAGTACATTAAGGGCGCCGGAAATCGAAAAAGTTTGAAAACCACTGCTCTAAAATCTATTCAAGCGATTTTTACATAGCCAAATAAACATCTCTCTACACAATTTTCCTTTTAAAACGAAATTTAAAAAAACTCGTCGTTAATAAACACACTGCCAATAAATTCCGAGCGGATTCCTAACTGTAAACATTACACACCAATCTCCTAAAAATTATTTACCGGCCGCTTCGGGAAACGCGTAAAAAAAAAGTTACGTACACGTTTATGAATTTATTTCGCGTTCGTGTCGACAAGGCCGGCCTTTTCTCATGCATTTAATTGAACGGAATACCTCGTTGACAATTTTGACAAAATTATTAGACACGAACGCCTCCCAGCCGGTTTCCAGCGCGACGTGCTTTATGCGGCACCGCCGAAACGGAGGACAAAACACGTTTTATTTTTATTTTTATTTCTTTCTTCTTCTTTGTCGCTCTCTAGCGATTTGAGAAAACTTATTTTTGTATAATAGATATCAACGAAATCATCATTCTCCGAAGACTGCTGTACACTAGAGGCGAGAGGAGGAAGAACAAGGCAGTCTCGGCTAATTTGGTGTGCTTCTAGTAAGCAAGCGATATATTAGCAGTGCAAAATGAGGCAAGATAAGGCAGAATGATGCAAGATGAGGCAGAATGATGCAAAATTAGGCAGAATGCGACTAGGTGACATAGGATGAGGCAGCATCGTTTTACCTCTATTTGAAATAAAACAACACAGTTGGGAGGGTTTTACTTTAATTGTTGAACACTGCAACATGTTTCACCACACAGTGGCTTCATCAGGCAGATGAAATAATTATTATTTAATCTGCCTGATGAAGCCACTGTGTGGTGAAACATGTTGCAGTGTTCAACAATAAAAGTGAAACCCTCCCAACTGTGTTGTTTTATTTCAAATAGTATTATGGAGTTCCATCATGTATCCGCCTCATCATTTAAAATCGTTTTACCTCGTTCTGTCTCATTCTGCATTGTCCTCCCTCATTCTACCTTATCCTGCTTCATTCTACTTCGTCCTGCCTCGTTTTGCCTCGCCCTGGCTCATTTCGCCTCGCCCTGCCTTATTTGGTGTGCTTCTAGTGTATGTAAACCGTAAATTAGCAGTGCAAAATGCGGCAAGATGAGGCAGAATGATGCAAAATTAAGCTAAGTTAGTGTAGTTTTAGTATGCAAGCTAAGGCAGAATAAGGCAAGATGAGGCAGAATGATTCAAAATTAGGCAGAATGCGTCAAGGTGACAAGGATGAGGCAGCATCGGTTTACCTCATTCTATCTCATTCTACCTTGTCCTGCCTCATTCTGTCTTATCCTGCTTCATTCTGCCTCGTCCTGCCTCATTTAGCCTCGTCCTGCTTTGCCCTGCCTCATTTTACCTCGTCCTGCTTCATGCTTCAGAGCTGGATAGTACTCCAGTACAGGTACTCAAAACGCGTACTCTGAGTACTTTTCATATACTCGATACTCAGTCCATAAACGTTTCATTTTCGAAGTACTTGTACTTATACTCAACGCATTTTTAGACCGAAAAATAACCTTGAGTACATTTGGATATACCTAAAAAGTTGGATTACGTGAGATTTAGCTATGTCAAGTTGAGTTAGGTTAGATATCGTTTTATCAATTTAGGTTAGATAAGATCAGTAGCGAAGCTTATAATTTCACTCCATTTTCCCTCTCGAAAACCTCAAGGGACCCTTCTGGTTATGGTCTAAAAGGTGTATTACCCCTTTTGCTACAGGAAATAAGGGTCTACTTAGAGACAGTTTCTAAGATACTTGCTTTATCAAATGGTAACTTAACTTCACAATGTGTTATCTAACCCAACTCAACTACCTAACCTAACCTAACCTAACCTAACCTAAGTATCCCCATCGTATCTAACCTAACCTAAGTATCCCTATCTTTTGCTACAGGAAATAGGGGTTTACTTAGATACAGTTTGTAAAATACTTACTTTATCAAATGGTAACTTGAGTTCACAATTTGTTATCTAGCATAACTCAACTACCTAACCTAGCCTAACTTAACCTAAGTATCCCTATCGTATCTAACCTAACCTAAGTATCTCTATCGTATCTAATCTAACCTAAGTATCTCTATCGTATCTAATTTAAGTAACTCTTGTCCACCACCTAAAAGAAAAACTCCCTGTATTGATTACTTATATAAATTGCAAGTGGCAACTGATTAAAGAATATAAATACCAATTTCGAGTAAGTACACAAAATTCTCTGAAAATATTCACTAAAATAAATATTATGGTAATTTTTTGATATCATTGTAAACCCAAAATATTTTGATCAATTTACAATACAATCAAAACTCATCCATCAAAACATCAAATCGCACTAAAACAACAACACATGACTCTCTTGTTTACAATGCCCCGTCCACAAAACTTCATTAGCAACGCTGGCGCTTAATCACCATGAAGAAAATGTTTTCGTTTTTACACGGCCCCGTGTTTACACAATCATCGCCGGCCAACAAGGAAATAAAATAAAAACTTATCGCCCCCGCACTCGGGTGTGCCCAACAAAGGGCATCGTTATGGCGAGTTCGTTATCAGAGGATTTGTCAATACGGTTCGGGCCGAGAGGAATTGGCCAACGTTCCGTAATTGTGCCGTATTTAACGTCTTTTCGGAGATAAGGACGAGCAAATATTTATTGAAATTTTTCTGTGGCCTCGTTTCGACGTCTGGGTTTTTGTTTACTGTACTTTACTTAACTTTGATCGCATAATTTACAGAAGACAAATAGGATATCAGTTGGAGTTCCGAAAAGGGCTTTTGTGATTTGTGAGTCAAAGTATTTCTTAAGAAAAAACTGAATAAAAGCATGGTGTGAGTTTGCGATTCGTCAAAATAAAGTTGCAAATATAAATAAAATACTAGGTGGCGCAAAAGTCATCACCCTATTAGTGTCCCTGTATTTAAGAGAGTAGCGCAAACTGCCATCCATCTTGGCGCCTTTAGGCGCCAAATTCAAACTAAAGCAACCAAATTTTATAATGATTGACGCACGTCCTGTTAATTTGATTTAGTTTGAATTTGGCGCCTAAAGGCGTCAAGATGGATGCCAGTTTGCGCTACTCTCTTAAATACAGGGACACTACACCCTATGGGAAGATGCTATAATTTTTGCAAATGGCGGAAAAGTCAGTTCTGCTTTAACATTTGTGAAGTAAACAAATACAAAATACACGTCAACAAGACATGAATCGCTATACTTCTCAAGCCACATCCGAAGTTCTGACGACTGCATTTCCGGGTCGCCTAATCTCTCGTTTTGGTGATTTGCACTGGCCGGCAAGATCGCCCGATTCAACCGTTCCAGACGTTTTTTGTGGGGTTCCTTGAAGTCGCGAGTCTATGTCAAGAGTCTTAGACTCTTGAAGCCCTCAAAGAGAATATCTGTCAAGAATGCGAGAACCTATCGCCGGAAGTTCTGGCAAAAGTGATGGATAACTGCAGACTTTTGAGCAATAGATGGCATTTTGCGTCATCAATTGGAAATATAGTTCCACCTATATCTAGTGCATGAGTACCAAGGGGAGCCAATGCTTATAGGAGAACTGAAAATAGAGTAGAAAAAGAGAGCCTATGGTCATGATTGGGGTAAGAGTAAGACAGACGATTATATACACCAATCACCGGTCTTGCAAACGCTGGTACCAAATTTTATATCTTCGGGCCCGTATGGTCATTAATTCTTCCGGCGACCACTTGGTCGATATCATTTTCCCGACTTATTGGAAAAATAATCAAGATATCAAATAAACACAATCCAAAAGCAGAACCGACGTTTTTCATTCGTAAAAAAAATTAGAGCCAAAAAACATCGAGTGACAACATTTGCGCCACCTTGTATTATACTAAGTTGATCCATCATCTCAACTAACCAAACGTTTCATCCCAGCATATTAAATTTATATCTTCTGCGATTTTTTTAAAGATACATTTTAATGGAAATAGTTTAAGCACCACCCCTAAGGTATGCGAAGAGAAGCGCATGGTGCCGTTCTTCTTCTTCTTCTTCTCATGACCCGCGCTGATGTTTATCTGCAACAGCCCCGCATAAAATATGCGGCGAAATAAGATACCGGCGACTATAAACGACTCCGGGATTCCACGATTATAACTCATGGCGACTGCAATTATAATTCACGGGGAGAGAGAACAATACGCCTTGTGGGATACCGCTCTCACTCCGCGAACAGATTTAATTCCCGACTAACAAGCCGTTATCTGACATCACCCCACGTTTCGCTTACTAAATGACAGGGTTTTCTGCTGCTCACTGAAGGAGCAAACTCGATTCAGAAGTGTTTCAAGAGAGTTATGATTGACAAAGATCTTTAACTCACTGTTCGGTTTAGATTAATATTCTCAATCAATAACTCATCACAAGATGATGATAATTACTTGAATTAGCGTTTAGTGTGCAATACGGATGGCATTCTAGCACAGAGGGATAACTGCTGACCTTTGAGCAATAGATGGCATTGTGCGTCATTAATTAGAAATATACGAGGGAGGTCGGATATTAAAGGTACAGGCCAAAATTTACTAACATATTTTTAAAGATAATACTTGATACATTCTACAAAAAACTATATACTTTAGTTTATTTCTCGACATATTCTCTATAAAGATTGAGATATTTATCCCAGCGTGATAGTAGCTTAAACATCCCTTCATGGTAGTGTTGCCTGTCATGTCGATTAAAGTAGGCCACATCTGTGCCTTGCAATTCCTGTTGTTTCAACCACTCCATGGTTTGATTTGACGTGTGAGGTCTTGCGCCATCGTGCAAAAGTTTAACTCCATTGTGCAAAAGTTTAACTCCTTCAATTCGTTTACGGTGTTTGTTTCATAGGCACCTGTTCGTTTACGGTGTTTGTTTCGTAGGCCCCTTTACTTTTAATATCGAACACCCCCTCATAGTTTCATCTATATCTAGTACATAAGTACAAAAAAACTCTTTATTCTCTGGTAACTAACTTTATGTTTAATCAACATTATGAAGAAAGTAAATCTCACCTCCAATGTAAGGTAATATTTTTTTTTACGAACTCTTGTGGTGCCCTCCGCCGCGCCGGAGGTTGGTCAATACAGTATTGTTTTTATTGTCTGGTACCATCTATAAATATATACGGATTATTCTTTAAGAAATAGTAGCTGATTTTTGTTACGATCCTTCTACTTATGAGATAAACCGTAGTAAGATTGTTGTTGAAAGAGCTTGACAAAATCCGTTTTTGTATCATTGTCGTTGTTGTTGTTAAGTGGTTCTGTTAAAATGTGAGATTTTCCCGTCGTGGCCTTCGTGACTTTAGAATCTAGATAAAGGAGGCGCGGGTGAGCAACGAGGCCTTTTATCGTTCATCTTCTCGTGACCATCCACAGTCCGCCGGCCTATCTGCGCCCAGACACCGTTTAACTTATTAACGCACGATCGAACAAAGGCCACACAAGGAAAAGCCGATCGTCGGCGTGTTTACACGAAAATACGAAAGGGCCGCGAGAAATTTGTTCTTATTATGAAAAAATATATGGACAAACAAGTATAAAACAGATCTGACCTCCCGAGATAATGGCCCGAGATGTTTCGATCTTATGGCATAGGTCTTGCGTTTAGTGAAGGGTCTCTTGTTTCGTCAATAAAGAGTTATGGAGGTCTCTAAATCGAAACTCATCGCCAACTTTCAGGAGCAGCTTCATAGATTTTTGTATCGAGGGCTTTCCAGCTTTTAACATAGGTTTTGTCTTTAGATCATAGATAATGGCCCGAGATGTTTCGATCTTATGGCATAGGTCTTGCCTTTAGCGAAGGGTCTCTTGTCGTCGTTCATCGTCCATAAGGAGTTATGGAAGATGTCCAAATCCAAACTCATCGCTAACTTTCAGGAGAAGTTTATTAGATTTTTGTATCGAGGGATTTCCAGCTTTTGACATAGGTTTTGTCTTTAGATCTTATATAATGGCCCGAGATGTTTCGATCTTATGACATAGGTCTTGCCTTTAGCGAAGGGTCTCTTGCTGCCGTCCATAAGGAGTTATGGAAGATGTCCGAATCCAAACTCATCGCCAATTTTCAGGAGAAGCGTCATTGATTTTTGTATCGAGGGCTTTCCAGCTTTTGACATAGGTTTTGTCTTTAGATCTTAGATAATGGCCCGAGATTATTCGATCTTATTACATAGGTGTTGCCTTTAGCGAAGGGTCTATTGTCGTCATCCATAAGAAGTTATGGAAGATGTCAAATCCAAACTCATCGCCAAATTTCAGAAGAAGCTTCATAGATTGTTGTACCAAGGGCTTTCCAGCTTACGACAGGTTTTGTCTTTAGATCTTAGAGAAGTTCTTATTTTCATCAAAATGTCTTTGTTTTTGTAGACTGACTAAATATGTCATATATCCCAGAAGGGCCTCAGGAATCTATCTCTCATCTTTGAACTCCTATTTATCCCAGAAGAGCCTTTATAGATACTGGGCAATCTATCTGTCATCTTTGAACTTTAGAAAAGTTTTTTTTTTTAATTTCAATCTAAATTTAATCAAAAATGAGGTTATTCAAATGTAACTTATCTTCCAACTCTAAAAAAGCTTTGTAGATTCAATTTAAATGGCTCTTTTCTTTCAATTTGAAAGAAGTTCTTTCTGTTTAATGGTAATGTTGACTATGAAGATTATCTTATTATTAATCTGCCTTAATTTGTGAGGGTTGTCTAAATGTGAGTTGTTTTCCACTTTTAGAAGAATCTTTAATTTTTGTCCTTCAAAAGATTTCTGATTATAGACACTCCGGTACAGACGCGCACTAAGAAATTTGTATTAGGGATGGCTCACGTCTTGAAGGAGGCCCATCCCGGTTTTATGGATGGGGAGGGTGCTTACGCAATTAAACACGAAATTGGACAAAATAAAAACAAATGCACAATTTGTAAGGAAATATTAATTTCTTTGTTTCTTACGTAAAAATATACAACTACAAAATTGAGTTCATAACGCTAGAGGAGCTAAATATTTGGAACTAAAATATAAGACATTCTCCCGCTTTGTTCCGAAATTATAAAAAAAAATCTATCAAACAAAACAAAACAAAAATAGTACTGGTAAGCATCACTTTATAACTGTATGTTTTTGAGTTTACGTGAAGTGATTTTTACACTAAAACACTTTACTTTTTATAAAAAGTAAAGTAAGGAATAACAGTCTTTTTTAGTAAAGCATCACTTTGTTTTATAAACAAATTGACAAATTATTTATTAGGAATATATTTTTAACTTCCTTTTAAATCAGTGTTTTATACGGGTGGCGCATGGAGTAAAATTTTGAGTTTAGAAAAGCCTGAAAATTTAGATTTGCCGGGGCAAATATTGCATAATAAATCTACTTTTCATAATTAGGAGTAAATAATTATATAATTCTATGTTATTATATAGCAAAAGATGCTTAATAAAGTTTATTATTATTATTATTATTATTAAACATTTGTCGCGACTCGACAAATCCAAATTTTCACGCTTTTCTAAACTCGAAATTTTATTTCATGCGCCACGCGTATCAAACACTGATTTGAAGTGAAGTTCAAAATATATTCCTTATAAATAATTTGTCATTTTGTTTATGAAACAAAATTATATTTTCCAGTACTTATTTTATAATGTAAAATCTTACAACGCATTTTGTCTAACAGCCCTTAAAGACAACGCATTTTGTCTAGACAATGTGCGAAATGACAGACGAATGCAGTTTTATTCGGCTATTGTCCAAAAACATTGGACAATTCACACAAATCCGTAGCCAGAACAAAATTTCGGAGGGAGTTTTCCAAATTTCGGGGGGGGGGGGGGGGGTTATTGGTAAAAATATTGTTTTTGCTCTTTCGGGGCCGCTTTTACCTACAAAAATTTAGCAGTTTGAAAATTTCGGGGGGATTTCAACCCCCATATCCCCCCCCCCCTGGCTACGGCCTTGCATCGACATACTACAATTTAGTTAGTTTGGGGGGCGGGGGGGCTAGGCCCGCGAGCTACCCCCCTGGGTGCGCGCCTGCTCCCCTATGCATTTTCACCTAAAAGCATTTGTTCTTGTGAATAAAGTTCTGAAACCATCTTAAAGATTTGTAACCATCTATTCTGAAACCATCTTAAAGTATCTTAAGCCATTTTCTCTTCTTTTTGCAATTAAAAGTACTAGCTAATTACAATAATCATTATCCAAGATCATTTTCGAGTTACTAATGATACATGGGGGTGCAATTAGACAACAATCCGTGCGGTTATTGTTTGCTGTGAAGGGCACGCGCTTGTTGAAAAAAAAAACGGCGCGAGATGGGAGCTCGTAAATTACAATCAGGAATAAATAATTTACAAGACAGCGCCTGGGCATAGCAACACATAAACGCCTCGAAAGGAGAACTGAACTGGAGGTGCGTGTCGTGTCGTACCTTCAGAATAAATGAGCTCGTTTGGCATTCCTGGTACGTGCACAAGGCACTCGTAATATTACATGCAATTAAAATTTAAAGCGCTGATCAAAACAAACGGGAATTGTAAATAATCTAATCCGCAAACGAAAATATTTCATTGATAGAATACGAGAATTATAATCATTTAGTTGCAAGAAATATAGACTTGAAATATTCTATAGGTGAATTAATAAATCTAGTCACTTTAATCAAGGCCGTAACGAAAAAAAAAATCGGGGGGGGGGGATATACAAATTTCGGGGGGGCAACCCGTAAAAATTCTATTTTTGACCTAACGGGGCTGCTTTTACATAGTAAAATTTAACATTTTGAAGATTTCGAGGGGGGTTTGAACCCCCATATCCCCCCCTGGCTATGGCCTTAACTTTATTGTACAGTACGAACAACATTTGTGCATGCATCTTCGCTACTCCAAAAACGAGAAAATAATTATTTCTACAGAAGTTTTATAATTAATGCAATATTTTAAGGAATGGGGATGCTACAGATGTTTAAATATTTGCTAGTGTCTGTCAGATCCCCCTCTACTGGTTCCGGGTTGAGCTAACATTTTTGGTATTTGAATTCAGTGCTGGGCAGGATTCGAATCATTCAGAATTCGAATCCTGGATTCGAATCCTTTTGGAGGATTCAAAAGAGACATTCGAATACTTTAGCTGAACTGGTTTCGTGATCCGGATTCGTTACATTTTTTTAAGAAGATTCGTATTCGAATCCAAATGCGGGTGATTCGAATCCTTATAAAAAATTCGAATATTTATAAAATGATTCGAATATTTCTAAAAGGATTCGAATATTTATAAAAGGATTCGAATACTTACAAAAGGATTTGAATCGTCAAAAATAATTCGAATTAATTGTGAGGATTAACAAAAAAAATGTCTTTTGTGTGTTTTTAAATTTCTCGTTAAATCACTGTTTTATACGCGTGGCGCATGAAGTAAAATTTCGAGTTTAGAAAAGCCCCGTGAAAATTTGTCTCGGGTCGCTGCGCGACCCTCGACAAATTTTCTACGCGGGGCTTTTCTAAACTCGAAATTTTACTTCATGCTTAGTCTGGGAGTGGAAACGCTCGTTCGAAACTTTAAACTGAATGCTTTGATAAGAACATTAAATAACTGATTTTTTTTTGAAAGATAATAATCTAGTTATTAAAATTTTTGGTGATTCGAATCCTTATAAAAAAATCGAATATTTATAAAAGGATTCGAATATTTATAAAAGGATTCGAATACTTACAAAAGGATTTGAATCGTCAAAAATAATTCGAATTAATTGTGAGGATTAACAAAAAAAAGTTCTTTTGTGTGTTTTTAAATTTCTCGTTAAATTACTGTTTTATACGCGTGGCGCATGAAGTAAAATTTCGAGTTTAGAAAAGCCCCGTGAAAATTTGTCTCGGGTCGCTGCGCGACCCTCGACAAATTTTCTACGCGGGGCTTTTCTAAACTCGAAATTTTACTTCATGCTTAGTCTGGGAGTGGAAACGCTCGTTCGAAACTTTAAACTGAATGCTTTGATAAGAACATTAAATGACTGGAAATGTTTTGAAAGATAATAATCTAGTTTTTAAAATTTTGTTTAATATTATTTGAAGTAAAACTGACATGGTAGCGACGTTCTGAAATGTAAAATTTTTCCGGCATTTCCCTGATTTAAGATTTTTTTCCCTGACCTTTTAATATAACTGTCTTCTGTGGGAAACCCCTATTTTGTTAAATTGTTTTCATTGTTTTTGTCAATATTTAAGTTAATTTTATAAATTTGTACGTGTTTTGTAATTTGCCTGCTGATTTTGACAAATTTAATAATATCATGTGGCTTTTTAGTTAGTGTTTTGGTCAATTTGAATATAATTCCATGACTTTTTCTGACTTTCCCGGTTTTAATTTACGTAATTTTCGGCATTCGTCGATTTTATAATAGAGTTCAATTTTAAGTTTTAAACGGAAGTGTCCACTCCCAGGCTAAGCATGAAGTAAAATTTCGAGTTTAGAAAAGCCCCGTAAAAATTTGTCGAGGGTCGCGCAGCGACCCGAGACAAATTTTCGGGCTTTTCTAAACTCGAAATTTTACTTCATGCGCCACGCGTACAAAACACTGGTTTGATGTGAAGTTCAAAAACACAATCAGAGTAACAGAATCAGATATTTAGTCTGGTATCAATGATGTTCAGTGTTAATAATAAATAATTATATCTTGAATATTTTTGTTATAACAACTGGTAACGATATTTATATATTAATGGTTGCAAAAAAATAATAAAATCAAATTTATTTTAAAGGATTTGTATTCGTGATTCGAAAAAACAGGATTCGAGTCTTTGATTCGAATCATATTTATTTCTTACGAATTCTTTATTCGAGTATTCGTAATTCGAATCATATTAGGTGATTCGAATTCGTGATTCGAATCTTTTTTACGAATATTCGTCCCAGCTCTGTTTGAATTAATAGCAGAAAAATAATAACGATTCTCTCACTAAGTAATCTTTACAGATCTTTGTGTCTGGAAATGAACTTACATATTGTAGACTTCATAATCCCTATGCAAAGAAGATAAATTCGTACCTGGTTATAAATTAAAACGATAACCATTTGAATCGCAGAACTGTTATCATTATCAGCACGAGAACAAACAAAACACGGAACGACAAAGCGCGCCTTTTCCAAACCGAGCCCGCCTGTTGGCTACCGCCGCCTTACCTGACTCTTACCTGTCCCAAGTCGGACGCGAGCCGTCGCGCAGGCCGTTACTTGTTGCTCGTTACTTCTTGCGTTCTTGCTAGTCGGTTCCTCAGAGTTGCGAGAGAGAGTCGAAGCGACGAGACAAAGTCCGTTAATCCGGGCGAGCGTGGGCGGTTTCTTGAAAAAAATAATAATAAAAAACGCTGTGTGTGTGATTTTTGTGTGAACTTGTGCTGGTTGGTTTTTCTGAGTGGATCGCGGATTTCGTTTGTTTTTGGAGTAATCCGAGCCAGGATGCGACTGACACCAAGGTAACTTTGATTCACGTGTAAATACGTAAACATACGCGCCATTATGTAATGAGTACAACAAGGCGAGCGGTCAGATGTTTTCACCTAGATCCTACAATTTCTTCCCACCATTATTACACTTGAGAGAACTCTGTACGATGCTTTTCACCTCTTTTTAGCGAAATGACAGTTGAATTTGATCTGATCTGTTGGGCACAAAACAAGATGCCATTTAAATTTCAAAATATGATTGTTATTTAACCTCTTTCTAATGAAATGACTGTTGGTCTTACTAGAATCTAATAAAGTTGGCTACAATCCAAAATTCGAAAACAAAATGCGGATGAAATGTCAAATTTTGATTATTATATCACCTATTTATAATGAAATGACAATCACCTCTTTCTAGCGGAATGACAGTTGAATTTGATCTGATAAAGTTAGGCACAAAACAAAATGCGAATCAAATGTCAAAATATGATTGTTATTTTAACCTGATCCTAAAGAAATGACTGTTGGTCTTATTGGAATCTTATAAAGTTGGCTATAAAACAAAATTTCAAAATAAAATGCGAATGAAATGTCAACATTTGATCATTATATCACCTATTTCTAGCGAAATGACAGTTGAATTTTATTTGATAAAGTTGGGCACAAAACAAAATGCGAATCAAATTTTAAAATATGATTGTTATTTTAACTTGATTATAATAAAATGACTGTTGGTCTTATTAGAATCTAATAAAGTTGGCTACAAATCAAAATTTGAATGAACTGTCAACATTTGGTCATTATATCACCTATTTCTAATAGAATGACAGTCAGAGCTGGGCAGTACTCAAAATTTGTTCTCCGAGTACTTTTCATATACTCGGTACAGAGCTGTTCCGAGTACAAGTAAAATGTACTCGAGTATTGAGTACAAGTCAGTGGCGGATCCAGAGAGCAGTTTTGTAGGGGAGTGGAGTGCATTTACTAATAAGAACTCTTTTAAAAATGTATTTATTATATATAAATGTATGTATGTATTTATTATATATAAATATATCTCTAATTTTAAACGTTTTTATAAACTAGGGTGCATTAATCTAGATCTAAAGATTTTAAAGTTAACAAAAAAATACAATATTTTTTAATTGTCGACTGACCATTGCGTGGCGCATGAACTTAATTTTCGAGTTTAGAAATGCCTGAATTTGAATTTCCAAATCCGAACGTTAAGGCTTTTCTAAACTCGAAATTTTACTTTATGCTTAACCTGGGAGTGGAAGACACTCGTTAGAAGTAAATTTCAATTTAAAAAATGCATTTTCATGAATATAAACCAAAACAGGGAAACATAACCTCTATTTTATTTAATGAGAGTAAAATTGCATTGGAACACATAAAAATGCAATGTTGCCAGGTTCATTTTATCAATAGTTCAATAGTGTACTTAAGCAGTATGTTATAGACATATATTTTGAACTTTATTTAAAACGAAAATGTAAAACCTGTGGAAAGTGATGAAAAACAGGTTTTGAAGTATGTGAAAATTGTGAAAACCTCGAAAGTTGTCGAAAATTCGAAAAAGTTAGGAAATGCCAGAAAATGTTTATTTAAATTTGCAGAAAAATCGAAAAGTAATGATTTTATTTAATAATAAACGCAGCGAATTTTACGCTGTAAATTTTCCAGCATTTGTTGTTTCTTAAAAGAGTTCAATTTGAAGCTTTGACGAGTGTTTGAACATGAAGATATACTCGTCCTGATAGTTGTATATAAATAAAGAATCAATCTTTGTTTATTTTATTTAATTTACACTTCATAACTTATTTCATAACTCGTGTGAAGATTTCAATTAAACATTGCGAAAAAAAGCAATGCGTATTCCCTCTCTGTTGGTTCTAGATTATCTGGATAATAATAAAAAAACATGTCGGAATATTTGTACAAACTGTGTGTCTGCTGTGTGTGCGATGTCAACGACTTTTTTTATTTATTTGTGACCTCTCACGTGATTTTTAGTTGGATGTTTGGATAGAAGTGTCACATTTCTTTCTACGTGAGAATGTCTTTATCTCGCGCTTGTTTGTTTACTTGTTATAATTTTAAACCCAAGATCTCGAGCTCTCTTACAAAATATAATAAATTTTACAACGCAAATGGAGTGATCAGTTTTTTATCTCGTTGAATAATATGCGGAACTTGAAATTATTTTAAGGAAAATGAAAATAATATAAACAAACGAGTTTAGGTTGATAGCCCAGACAGGCTAACAAATAATGTGATAATATAAACATGTACTTGTTAAGTAATGTAATGAACTTAGTAGTCTGAATAAAGATGTATTTTTATTGTTATTAGAAACAGCTGTTCTTTCTATACTTTTATTTTAGTTTAATATTTGTCTATAGTTTCTACAATAACAGCTTGATAATTTGAATGAATAATATAATAATAATAGTGTTTATTGAAAACGCAAATCGTACATGACACAACTAATAATTATGTATTACAATACATTACATTTGCAAAAAAAAAATAATTTACATATTCTAAGAAAGATTAATCCTATATAATAGCTGATATACGAGTTTAATATTTGGGTTTGTTGTCTGATCGCATGTTAAAGTCTCCACATAGCTACTTTATTTTACCTTAAAATCTTTTTAATGGTACATTAAAATCAGCTATTACTTTATAACCGAACTAATAAATCTATAAAACTTTATCAATTATTTAAAATTAGTTTATACGTAATAAAAATGTTTGTAAAGTATATTCAAACATGAATTTATGAAACGTTTTTCATGCAGTCTCAAGCTAGAAAAATGTTCTCTTCGACTATTTCTACAAAAATATATTACTAGAAGTGAATACACTAGAATATGTCTATAAAACATATTTATTTTTCAATATATTAAATTCGGTTTGTTGTCTGATTTTACTTTAAAGTCTCCACATCGCTGCTTCACCTTACGTTAAAATATTTTTGATACCACATTCAAATCAACCATTATTGAACTAATCTTAACTAAAAATCAATAAAACAAGATCATTAATTATTCCTCGACCTTTTTAAAGCTTAAGAACATGTTATTTAATTATTATCATAAGTGTCGATATTTCCTGAAATATCGTTAGGTTTGTTGTCTGATCGTTCATTAAAATCACCAAATTTCTAAAACACTTTCGTTTTACTCATTCATATTACGTTAAAAATTATTATATACATAACTTGATTAGTAAATTTGATGAAATATCTTTAGATTTAGTATCTGATTGCAAAATAAAAAAGGTAATTATTCATGTTGTTGAAATATCTTTGGATAAGGTGTCTGATTGCAAATAGAAAACTTTATTCTTCAATTTCATGAAAAACGTTTAGATTTATACGGGGCTATAGCCTCTAGACCTAGTGATATGCCTTGCGCGATCTGGCCCTCAGAAAAAAGCACAGTTTTTTGTTATATTTCCATAAAAAATGCCAAAATTCTATGAAAATTGTTTTTACAGACCTGGACCAGAAATCTAGCTGCAGCCCCAGGTTTGACCGATTGTTCTCTCATTTAGGTTTGTTGTCTTATCTTACGTTGAAATCACTTACATCCTTTTTTATAATCTTCTCTAATTATCCTTCACAATTAAATCCGAGGAAGTTTATAACTAGCAACGATTAACAATAGAAACCTAGCTACAACCCTGAGTTTGTTCGATTGTTCTCTTTTAAGGTTTGTTGTCCCATCTTACGTTAAAATCACTCGCATCCTCTTTCAGAATCTTCGCTATAGCCTCTAGACCTAGTGATATGTCTTGTGCGATCTGCCCCTCAGAAAAAAGCACTATTTTTTGTTATATTTTCATAAAAACTGCCAAAATTCTATGAAAACTGTTTTTCCAAACCTGGACCAGAAATCTAGCTACAGCCCTAGGTTTGCCCGATTGTTCTCTTTTTTTAGGTTTTTAGGTTTGTTGTCTCATCTTTCGTTAAAATCACTTACATTCTTCTTTATAATCTTCTATAACTATCCTTCACAATTAAATCCGAGGAAGTTTAAACTAGCAACGATTAACAACAGAAAACTAGCTACAAATCTGGGTTTTGCCAATTGTTCTCTTTTTAGCTTTGTTGTCTCATCTTACGTTAAAATCACTTCCATCCTCTTTCAGAATCCCCGCTTATTATTCTTCACAATTAAATCCAAGCAAGTTCAAAACAAGCAACAATTAACAATCGAGATTTCGAGAAAAATGCACAATGAAAATCGCGCAAAAATAGAACGAAACAATCGGGAATGTCCGCGCAATTATCAGCGGAATCCGTACGAGGAAAATTGACTTTACGGTCTTGGGAGTCTGCTAAAAGCGAGATTCCACAGGCCTGGGATCTCTTCTCGGGATTTTTACCTTTTAATACTTCCATTATAGTGTATGCATATTATCGTTTAATGACTCATTCCAGCATTTTCCCTTTTTTTTTACGCGAGCTGTTATTATTATTATTATTTTTGCAATTTTACGAACGCGTGAAATTACACGTTGTGTATTTAAGATGTAAGATTGAAATACCTGGAAAAGTTGTTATTTTGTAGACTGTTTATGAAAAAATGCACAAACTTGTTTACTTTGCAAAACTGATTTTTTTGTAACTATCGCTTCGACAATTTTAAACTACATGTATTCGAAAGCGTAAATGCCATCTAATGCCCATTAGCTTAAGTAGCATCGTCAATAGCTGGCAAACTAAACGTTTGTACACAGCAATTGTTCATCCACAACAGGGCTTTATTTTATAGAATACAAAGTCAAGAATTTTAATGAATGAATGAGTACTGAGAACAAATTGATATTCTTGATAATTTAAACTAGTTTATATCTAAAGTAAAATTGAGTTTGCCAATCATTTACACATTATTTTGAAAAATATTAAAGCAAATGTATTGTTTTTTTTTTTTACCAAAAAACGTTATCGCCTTCAGACTTTTACAAATATTCATTGGAATAACAACTGCCCAGGGAGTAATTGTTAAATATTTGGAATAGTCTCAACAAACAAATTTTATTCGCTTTTATATATTTTGTTGTTGTTTATATCTAACTCAACGTAAAGTTATTAAAAATGTTTGAAATTCTCGGAATAATCATCTAAATTAAGTTTCTGTAAAAAACTCCGAAAATTTATTATTACACACTTGACGGCCCCCGGATGCTACACTCGGGGCCATAGGACGCAAACATCAATATAAAATGTTAACTTGTCTTTAAGTAGGTTAAACTAAAAACTGTTTGTCATTAAAAATATTAAAAATGTATTCAATTCAATTAAATAAAACACTATCACTTTGTTTGTATAACAATTGGTTTATTTGGTGACTATAGTTTCGATACTACACGTATCATTATCAAACCGTTAGTAACAAAAAACTACAAAGGAACATTATTTATATTTGCAAATTTTCTAATAACAGCGTTAAAGAGGGGGGTGTATTTAAGGTCAAGCTGGTCGTTAATTACGGGAATTTCCCGATTAGCGCGGGCTCTGTGAATCTCCAAAGACTCCAGGAGGTCCATCTTTCTACCCTTCTCGGCAAAGTGAATAACTGAAAGTACATCCTCGCCAAAAGAATGGTTATTTTCAATCAAATGTTTGGCGAAAGATGACTTATCAATTAATCTATGCCGAAAAGAGTAAAGATGCTCACTGAGTCTGGTCTTAAAATTACGACCAGATTGACCTATATACACTCCCTTACAATCATTACAGGTTAATTTATATATTCCTGATTTGTAAATACTTGGTATCTGAGTCTTATGGTTAAAAATATGATTTTTAATTTTTGTAAATGGTTTCATCGCTATATTTAATTTGTGTTTTGCTAAAATATTTTTAATTTTGTGAGTTATATTTCCAAAGTAAGTAAGGGAACGATATGTTGCTTGTGTTTTAGGTTCGATTCCGGCATATATGTATTTTCTAATAAGTTTAATTTTGTATTGATTAACTATTTTATCTGCAATTGACGTAGTATAGCCATTTGAAACGGCTATACTTTTAATAATATCTATTTCTTTTTTAAATGAGGTTTCTGACAACGGAACAATAAAAGCTCGGTTTACCATGGAGTCAGAGAACCTCATTTAAAAAAGAAATAGATATTATTAAAAGTATAGCCGTTTCAAATGGCTATACTACGTCAATAGTAGATAAAATAGTTAATCAATACAAAATTAAACTTATTAGAAAATACATATATGCCGGAATCGAACCTAAAACACAAGCAACATATCGTTCCCTTACTTACTTTGGAAATATAACTCACAAAATTAAAAATATTTTAGCAAAACACAAATTAAATATAGCGATGAAACCATTTACAAAAATTAAAAATCATATTTTTAACCATAAGACTCAGATACCAAGTATTTACAAATCAGGAATATATAAATTAACCTGTAATGATTGTAAGGGAGTGTATATAGGTCAATCTGGTCGTAATTTTAAGACCAGACTCAGTGAGCATCTTTACTCTTTTCGGCATAGATTAATTGATAAGTCATCTTTCGCCAAACATTTGATTGAAAATAACCATTCTTTTGGCGAGGATGTACTTTCAGTTATTCACTTTGCCGAGAAGGGTAGAAAGATGGACCTCCTGGAGTCTTTGGAGATTCACAGAGCCCGCGCTAATCGGGAAATTCCCGTAATTAACGACCAGCTTGACCTTAAATACACCCCCCTCTTTAACGCTGTTATTAGAAAATTTGCAAATATAAATAATGTTCCTTTGTAGTTTTTTGTTACTAACGGTTTGATAATGATACGTGTAGTATCGAAACTATAGTCACCAAATAAACCAATTGTTATACAAACAAAGTGATAAACAGTGTTTTATTTATGTTCAACAATGTATAACGAAGTAGAAGCCTCTATAATCAGTGAATTAATCAATTCAATTAATTAATTTCCAAATAGAATAATGATACATTCGTGGGTGGTTCAAGTTTGGTATAGTATATGCAATGTGTAGCAAAATAGTAAATATTAAAATAGTAAAATATAAAAATAGTACAATGGTAAACTATTAATATACAAAATCACATGGGTACAATATAGACAATCTTTTACACTTAATTTATATCGTAGATAGTTAAGGCACACAAATTTTGGAAATCTATGATCACTGAAATAAACATTTTAGTAATTTACTTGTTTCATATCGATCGCTTGGTAAAACATTTTTACAAATATTACTACTCTACTAATTATTATATTTGGAATTCTTTAAATAATCATTATAATAAAGTTTCTGTGAGAAATTTTGAAAATTAATTACACGTTTTTCTTTTAAACAATCTCGAATCTGGGTTGCCCCAGGGTGCTACACTCGGGTCCATAGAACACCGACATAAATCAAACTTTGATACTCCCTAAAAACACTCTGCGATTACGAAACCCGTAATTACTCTCAGTTCCAAGAAAAACCCCGTAGCGCCTCTTTTCCTATAATTGCAGGGCTAATAATAGTTTTCTCACCCTAGTGGAAAAACAAAATTACAATACCATTCCTTGAACTTTGACGTAGCGATCTTTAGAAATAATGCGTTGTATAGATCAATGTTTTTATTCTTACGGCATATTTAAAACAAACATTTCCCGGCACTCCTGGAAGTCATAGAAGAAGAAATTGAATGGTGTTGTACGCAGGGTTGCCAACTAGGCTTCTTTTTATCAGCCACAGAAAACTGTTTTTTATTTAATATTCCTAAAAGTATCACAAAAAGTCGACAGTTTTTAGTAAGCTAAATAGTCTTCATTTTCATACAAGAAAACGTTTGAAACTCCAAAATCACAGCTTTTAACATAATGATTGATAATTAATCAAAACCACTCTCTTTAAAAGTAATCCGAATCACTTTTCGATTTCCTTTATTGCAATTATTTTAATTCGAAATCAATTCCTCCAAATGTAGCACTTTGCTTAATTTAATACGCGAGATTATTTAAGTGTGCCATAATGCGTATCAATTTAGCCCGGCTTGGAAATTACACTAATTTCCAAGCCGTAAATCGAAATATAATTACCACTGATGGCATTTCTGTGTGTCTGCGAGTGTTGCGAGCGATTGTTGCCCAACAATAGAAAGTGCGCTCGGTCAAAACGAGAGCGTAGATGTGGATTAGATCTTTTGTGTTAGTAAATAGATCATGTATAATTGCGCCAAATAACTCATTAAGTCCTTTTTTCTTCTTCTTTCATCATCAGCATTGTGAACTTAAAATTAGTTCTCAAGATATTAAAAATTGAATAATTATCAAAGCGTACGGGCAGGTTTGTACAAGTTTTGCAATGGAACGTCATCTACATGTACACATTTACCGGTACATGTATTAATAAACATACTTTTATAGATACTTTATCTCTACCAAAGGTCAGTCATCTAATTTTCAATACATTTCTAGTAATTCTTAGAAGTTTGTTGATCACCTATCGCAAGTTGATCACCTATCAGCAAGTAAGTTGATCAAGTTAATCAACAATCTCCTAAGAAATAAAGACTATCCTTAAGTTGAAATCTACCTATATATCGTTGTCTACTTAGTAGCATTGATTTGCACATAAAATACTTAAGAACTATAGCAAAGAAGTTAGTCAGGAGACACAAGTTTTGCAATGGAACAAGTTTTGCAATGGAACGTCATCTACATGTACACATTTACCGGTGCATGTATTAATAAACATGCTTTCATAGATACTTTATCTCTATTTACCAAAAGGTCAGTCATCCAATTTTGAATACATTTCTAGTAATGCTTAGGAGTTTTCTGATCACCTATCAACAAGTTGATCAGTAAACTCCTAATAAATAAAGACTATCCTTAAGTCAAAATCTACTTATATATCATTGTCTACTTAGCAGCATTGACTTGCACATCAAATACTTAAGAACTATCGCAAAGAAGTTAGTCAGGAGGCTTGACTTATAATTTTGAAGACAGTTCTTGTAACTCCTAGGAGTTCGTTGATTGCCCTAATGATACTAAAGATAAAATCTATTCTGATGTCAAAATCTACTTGATTTACAACATAACATGTGATTAATCTTGACCTAACCTTAAACACACAACCTGCATCACACCACTAAATTCTTGAACTGTCAAATTTGATTGGTCATATTAAAAAAAAACAGAGTATACATCTATGCATGAGTTATTTTAAATAGTTTAATTTGAAGTCTTAAACGAGTGTTTTCCACTCCCAGACTAAGCGTGAAGTAAAATTTCGAGTTTAGAAAAGCCTGGAAATTTGGATTGGCCGCGTAGCGAAGCGGAGCGGCCAATCCAAATTAGGCTTTTCTAAACTCAAAATTTTACTTCATGCGCCATGCGTATAAAACACTGAAATATCGTAAAGTTTAAAATATATAATCTAATATGTAGATGTGAATAAAACGTAAATCATATTCTGTGCTGAATCAATTGTTTAAAACAGTGATTATAGGTAACGCAGTAACTCGAACGTATATTGGGTTGCCTATAATCGTTGTTGTGTGTGTATTTTTTGACCTTCACTGTAAATCAGTGTTTTAAGAGTGGCACATGAAGTAAAATTTCGAGTTTAGAAAAGCCTAATTTGGATTGGCCGCTCCGCTTCGCTACGCGGCCAATCCAAATTCTTAGGCTTTTCTAAACTCGAAATTTTACTTCATGCTTAGTCTGGGAGTGAAAAACACTCGTTAAATGCTTCAAAATAATCGCTTTGAAACAACGAATTCTCGCAAATTTTAAAAAACACTGTAATTATAGGGATATGTATACTCAAAAGAAAAATGCTCTGTATAAAACGTCAGATATAATATATAATTTCAGCGTTGCCAACCTACAATATTTTCCATGGCACTCTAGAGTTTTTTTTTGTAATTGTACACACGATATAAAGTAATCAAGAAGTGAAGCCACTTGTTAGAAGTATTAAATTGGATGCTTTTACAAAACAGTGCCTACTATGTTTTTATTTGAAATAAAGCGAAAGTGGTGAATGCGCCAGGCAGGCATAAATTCCTGTCCAACGGCGGGTAATTCGACTAAAATTGAAAAGACGAACGTAATAAACTAAGATTATTATTAACTTGAACACCATGCGCATAACTCAACTAAAGCAATTTTGTTTAATAACACCGTCACGTCGAGCAGCATCTGTAAAATTAAACAAATCCCTAGCGGAATGCACGAAACCATCACAATTCCAGCCGGCCTCTGGCAGCAAATTGCCCAACTGGTAAAAATACCGCACGATTCCAATCACTCTCCACAATCCTATCCAAAGTTGATCGAAATTAAACCCGAACACTTCAAGGATGATCGCATGTGAGAATTTTTATCTTAGAAACGTGCGGCCTCGGGTCAGGAACGTCTGACTCTCCGAGGAGAGGAGAACAATGGCTGGAAATTATCGGGTCCGGACCGCCTCCGGTGGTAAAACGGAAACGGCCCAATTCGAATGAATAAATAAATTTTGAAAAAAAATGTGTGTACAAAGTGTAGATAATAATAATGGCCGGTAATGATAATAATAATCGATCCGCGGGTGATTTACCGATTTCAAGAGAGCGGGCAATTCGTCTTTTTGAAGAGCTGAAACCGGTCTGCGCGCATTCCTTGCATTGGCCGCACAACGGCTTATCTTTTACACATTTTCTGTTTATACTTCCACTAATGGACGCTTATAAATTCTGCGTCGCTTAAAGATAAAATTAGATATATGCACACTTACGGCTAAACAGATCCATTACATATTTTGATATACTACATACGAACATCAGAAAACGTTATGCTTAGATCTAAGATTCTGTAGCCATTAATGATCTAGGTTAGTTTAAAATGTTAAAAACAAACGGTGATTTCTTGAGAATTTTAGGTTAACTCTCAAAAAAAACATTTTATTTTGACCTTGGCTCGTAGCCATGCAGTCATATCTATTGTATTATTAACTTATTCAATTAATTTGTGTTTTACTTATTACACGCTTATCTTACTAATTTTAGACGGCACAACACATCCACACACATCCATGGCTCCAGAGGGTGCTAATTTCCCTATAAGAAAGTAACACCCTCCGTTGGGATTCGAACCCACGACCCTCTGGCCCAAAAGCAGGAGCTCTACTTGATCCACGAGGGTCCCAAAAAAACCTAAATTGCAGACATTTTTGTTGAATCAAATAATAATGCTCAATTTCTCATACAAACCGCAAATGTTTGGACGTCCCTGTTATTTGAAATGAAAAGGTGCGAAGCCAAAATTCTATTATCCAAATTGTAATTAATTTCTAGATTAAAAGAAAAGTTGCAATGTGACTGATTTTGCATAACACATTCATAATCGTTTTTCTTGGGTTCTTAGAATATCTCTTAATCGCATCTAGTACTTAGTAAAAAGTTTCTTAGATAAACCCATATTTTAAGACTCTTGATTGTTTCTAAACCATTGCAACTTTTCTATTTTAGAATTTTTAGAAACTGATTTTATATAACACGTTAATAATCATTTGTCTTGGGTTCTTAGAATATCTCTTAACCGCATCTAGTACTTAGTAAAAAGTTCCTTAGTTAAACCCATATTTTCAGACTCTTGATTGTTTGCATTGCAACTTTTCTGTTTTAAAATTTTTGGAAACTGATTTTGCATAACACATCTAGTACTTCGTAAAAAGTTCCTTAGTTAAACCCATGTTTTAAGACTCTTGATTGTTTCTGAACCATTGAAACTTTTCTATTTTAGAATTTTTGGAAACTGATTTTGCATAACACAATAATAATCTTTTTTCTTGGGCTCTTAGAATATCTCTTAACCGCATCTAGTACTTAGTGAAAAGTTCTATAGTTAAACCCATATTTTAAGACTCTTGATTGTTTCTAAACCTTTCCAACTTTTCTATTTTAAAAATTTGGAAACTGGTTTTGCATAACACATTAATAATCGTTTTTCTTGGGCTCTTAGAATATCTCTTAACCGCATCTAGTACTTAGTAAAACGTTCCTTAGTTAAACCCATATTTGAAGACTCTTGATTGCTTCTAAACCATTGCAACTTTTCTATCGTATGTTCAATAAAATAAAACCTCTAGAGTGCCTTAAAATATATTGTAGGTTGGCAACTCTGAAATTATACATTATAATTATTATATCTGACGTTTTATATGACAATTCCTAAAGCGTGCTGCCAACTTAAGTTTAAAAAAAGATAAAATCATGCTACTCTAGAGGTTTTTTTTATTGAACACACGATATTTTAAAATGTTTGTAAAGTGATTTTGCATAACACATTAATAATCGTTTTTCTTGGGTTCTTAGAATATCTCTTAACCGCATCTAGTACTTAGTAACAAATTCCTTGGATAAACTCATATTTTAAAACTCTTGATAACATCGATAAAATCTATATCGTTATAAACCAATTTACAAATTCTATGCTAATTTTCTTCTTCTTGTGGGTATCCCAATGCAAGAAAAGCAGAACTGTCTGAAAAGGCGGGCAAACAAAATTCTGAAGTACCCTCTTTTCGAAAACCCGTACCACCCGGAGCGGTACCTTTTGTTGGCCCCTTTTCGGGCACTTGACTCGTGCAATTAGCACACCTTTCAGGTAGACCCTACCTGGCGGTTTCCGAAAATTTCGTAAAGTGAAATTTCGCTCGAGAGCTGCGAAGGTGTGGATTTCGGCTGGTTTTTTGTTTAATAGTTTCCGGTGGGAGGAAGTAGAAAGTTCCGCCGGAATGGAATCCGGATCGGTGGAAAAAATTTGTCGGCTAGTAGATTTTTTTAAACGGTCGTTAATTTGTTAATGAGAACGATGTTTTTACTATACATTAACTGCTGTATTAGAAATTAGCAATCAATACTAATGTAAAACATAGAAAGAAAAAAATTTGAAATATTTAATAGTTCCTTGTGGGATACCACTATAAAGCATAAGAATTCTAATCTCCTATATACACATAATATCGTAATTATCTGAGTTACGCAGATAATAATCCATGTGGAATACCACAAAGTCTCAAAAAAATGTATAAACTTTTTTTTTTCTAAAATCCCAGTATGATCGTTGATCGCGGCGCGGCATTCACTTCGTGCCGCGTTAAATTTGCGTTTAGGTCCCGCGGCGATCAACAACAATGTTTACTAAAGACATATTTTTCAAATAGATACCATATGATCTAAAAGTTTTATCCTCTAAAAGGCTATGAAATTATTTCTAAAAAATATTATGTTGGTATCAAATTATTGAAAATAATAATTATTCTCACTGCAATTGTCACTGTCAATATTTTGTATACAAAATACATACATAAACTCTGACTGACTGATTTGGCTTGGTCGCTCCGCTGCGCTACGCGACCAAGCCAAATTTTCAGGCTTTTCTAAACTCAAAATTTTACTTCATGCTTAATCTGGGATTTGAAACAATCGTTAGAGTATACAAATTGAATGTTTTTAATAAGATAACGAATGTTTAAAAATTTACATTGAAAAATCGCAACATGTTTACCTAAAAGAAAAGTTCCTTGTATTAAGAACTTCTTCAAAATTTGAACCTATAAATGTGCAGTCAATGAAGAAGACAGCTATTCCTGAGCAAGGAGCATTTACCTGATCCTCAGAGACACTTTATTAACTTGGTAGTAGATACAAATAATTTGAGGTACATTTATAATCGTAATCTTTGGTAAATGAATTATCCATGTTATGAGTTAAATAAATTGCCATATTACTGTCAGGTTTGCCTTCAAATAACCTACAAATTAAAAGTTGATTTACAACATAACATGTGGTTAATCTTGTCCTAACCTATAACACACAACCTGCATCACACCACTAAATTCTTGAATTGTCAAATTTGATAGGTCTAATTAAAAAAAAAGATTATAAATAACCTTATCGTTGTGCCTCAAATGTCAGGCCGCCTCGGATCACACGGATTTGATAGTGGTACCAACTCATATTTAAATGCAAACAAAAGTCATGGCATGCGAGCGGTTAACACTTTTCGCTCATATGGTATTAGTTTCTTGTGAAGTACTGGAAATCTTTAAGATCATATTACACGCGTGTTATTATTTATGCCGAAATATTGCAAAATATTGCTTTTTGTGGATTTCCAAATTCTTTGAAAACGAAGTTACATTTTTGATACAGCAAGATTGCAAAAGAATGCGCCAGATATCAAAAAAATATCCACCAGAAGCGTTATTGCTAAATTTTAATCATTTAATTCATTTAGGATACAATTATAACCTTAAATATTTTTTACATCAGTTTTCAAGCGTTATTAATAATATAAATTGCGAAGAACCCAATCTGGTATTCCCCAAGGATTGCGAATTTTTAAATTGCGAAGAAACTGTGATATTGTTAGTGACTTAGCTGCTTGCCTAACTCAAAAAATCACATTAACGTATTATTATAGTGATAAATAAAATGTATATTGGTAGATTTTAGAAGTTAAACACATTAAATAGCTTTGAATCGACAGCTCTGGTACTCCACAAGCAACTATATTGTGGATATTAGTTAAATATAATTGAGTTCCTCTTGGAATAACATGAATGAGCACATCTATCCAACTGTATTGTATTGTATCTATCGAAACTTATCAAAGTTTGATCTACATTGACTTAACGTTATTAATAATCTAAATTGGGAAGATCCCAATCTGGTATTCCCCAAGGATTGCGAATTTTTAAATTGCGAAGAGACTGTGATATTGTTAGTGACTTAGCTTTTCACCTAACTCAAAAAATCACATTAACGTATTATTATAGTGATAAATAAAATGTATATTGGTAGATTTGGAAAGTAAGTCATTAAGTAGCTTTAAATCGACAGCTCTGGTATTCCACAAGCAACTACATTTTGGATATTAGTTATTAGCCAATTTTTAATCATTTAATAATCTAAATTGCGAAGAACCCACTCTGGTATTCTCCAAGAATTACGAATTTTTAAATTGCAAAAAATGTGATAATTTTAGTGACAGCTTTTTATCTAACTCGAAAAACCACATTAACGTATTATTGTAGTGATAAATAAAATGTATATTGGTATATTTCAGAAGTAAATCTCATTAAGTAGCTTTAAATCGACAATACTGGTATTCCACAAGCAACTACATTTTGGATATTACTTGAATATGAATAAGTTTCTCTTGGAATAACATGAATAAGCACACCAATCCAACTCTATATCATCAACTGTATTGTATCTCTCGAAACCTTATCAAAGTTTGATCTACATTCTAGATTCAGTTCGGTTTGATCAAACTCATCCTATCAGATTTTTTTTATACACTCAGCATTCCCTATTTTGACGCGTACCCATTTTTGGTCATGACTTTCAAATACAATCCACCGATTTCTTCTGCTCACCTAATCTTGAACACATCGTGACAGGTGTTTCGTAAAAAAACGGCGCTCTTGTATCGCGGGAGTTCGGCGGCGATGTCAACAGGAGATTGTATTGTCGAGCAGATCTTAATCTCGCGCGAAAAATGGGCGAGATGCGGATAAGTTGGCAGTTATTCGAGGTATTAGCGGTCGCCGATCGGAATAAATCTACACGAAAAAGGAGATTTTTCGCTTTCGGGATTTATGTAGGATGCTCGATGTTGATGCCGGTTTTTGCCAGGTTTTATATGTTGGGTTGGTTTTTATAACACTTAATCCAATAAGCCATCTTTAAACTCTAACTTTATTAATCACAAGAATATAAGAATTACTAGTATTTCCAGTTACTTTATTATTCTATATGCTAATAAAGAAATCCGATCGGTTTAGGCCGTATAATTGTGACAGATAGACGGGCAGACCTTTTTTAAAAATTGATTTATTTCGCAAAAACATGACTTTCCCTTTGTTTTACGTATAGAGGATAGTTAAAACGCAACATACGTTGAATATTGGAGGTTTTTATAGTATGCTACATGAAGTGATAACGTTTTCAAAACAACTATATTTGTGATGTCTGGTATTCTCCACAAAGCAATTTTGCTGCATACACAAATATCACTTGGTTTACACAAGAATCTGGTATTCCCCTAAGAAACTATCTTTTCTGCTGTTGTTAGATAAAAAAAATCACTTGATGTTCAGAAGAATCTGGTATTCCCCAAGGAACTGTCTTTTCTGCTTTTGTAAGATAAAAAAAAACACTTGATGATCAGAAGAATCTGGTATTCCCTAAGCAACTATCTTTTCTGCTTTTGTTAGTTAAAAAAATATCACTTGATGTTCAGAAGAATCTGGTATCCCCTAGGGAGCAATTTTGCTGTATAAAAAAATATGATTTGGTTTTCAAAAGAACCTGGTCAAAAAAAATTACTGAAATCTTAGCAATATCGAATAATTTCTTCCTGTTGTGTGTTTGATGGAGAAGAGACTATCAAATATATTTAAGTATGGATATATTTACTTAAACATAATTGATATTCTCTTCTCCATCAAACAGTAGAAGAGTTCTTTTATTAGTATCTTAAACCACAGACAAAAGACAATAAAAGCATATTGTGAGTATGCGGGCAACCAATTTAGCTACTCTTTTTCTAACGTTAAATAGCACAAAACGAAAACAAAGATGGCGGGGCACGGGTCTCTGCCATAACGGCGCAGATCCGTGCTTAGAAGATAAAATAATAACAACAATACCAGTTTTCTCGCCGTGTTTACAATATGACGCAACTCGGACCGGCGGACAGCGCGCGATGGAACGAGATGGCCGGCGCGAAAGAGCGAGAGGGACGGTGGGCGTAAGATTTCACCTCTTGTGTGCACCTACTCAAACCTACACGTAGACAAGCCAGACCAGCCGGTCGGAAGACGCAGTCGAAACAAAAAAATTCTAGAATAGTCATATCCATAACAGTAAAATTGCGCTCGAGAACGGTATATAACCTTAACACACTTTGTGAAAAGGGTTGATTAACGTTTGAAAGCTGATGCAAAAAAATATCGAAGGTTTTAATCGATATTAACAAGAATTACTATCATTTTGGAAGAATCTCTTCTGACTGCCATCTTTTGCAATTTTGCTGCATACAAAAACACTTGATTTTCAAAAGTATCTGGTTATTTCTAAGAAGCCAATTTTGTAATTTTGCTACATAACAAATATAACTTGGCATTCAAAAGAAATATTTGACGAATCACTAATAATCTTTCTTGACACGTTTATTTGAAATACCAAATGTACATACATTTCGGACGCAAAGTGACCATTATCAATGGATTAACATTGAGTGTTAATCCATTGATAATGGTCACTTTGGTAATTCGATAAACGTGTGAAGAAAAGTTATTAGTGCTTTATTCGTCAAATTAATTTGATCTTCATTTAACTCAATCAATCAACTTAAAAGAAATGTTGCTTAATATAAAGTAAAGGAATTGATTATCTTTTTATTTTGTATTGTGGAGGTTTCAACTTCGTTATATGGTACATGTTACTTTAACAATAAAACACTTTTAACTTTGTATAACACTTTTTTATTTTACGTGACTGCAGTTTCGGCAATTTTAGCTTGTCGTTATCAAACATGTAGTAAATAAAACTAGAAACAAAACAGGTATTTATACAAAAAGTGAAATGATAATTATGGATGATTATGAATAAAGATACAGAGATGATAATTCCTGGTGGAACACCAGATTATACTTTTTCTTAAGCAAAATCTGGTATACCACTAGGAACAAACCTTTTAATTTATTTCATAGGATCTTATCATTATTGAAAACAATCTTTATAAAGCATCGGACAAAACCTGATAGTAGACGCTAACTAACCGCCATAACAATCGTAGGTTGTTGAAAAAGATGCAAATTACGTTCGTTAATTTGATGCGAACATGAAAGGTCCGAACATTGATTGTTTTATGGTTTAATAAACGCACGATAAATCAGTGCCCTCGTATAAAAGATGCAAATGAGACGTCCCGAGTGCCGGCCACCCTCGACAACATTCCCGACACGTGTTATATTAATGGTTGCGTGTCCGAGGCCGTAAATAATAAAAAAATATTAATCGCCCATCCTCCGAGCGCAAGGCTAAGGGTACTTCAAGCCCAATTAATTATTCCTGATTGGCAAGGTCGATCGAATCAGTACAAAACTTCTCTGACAAAAGCTGCTTGAGCTTCTGCAACTTTTTTCAGAGAAGTTTTCTACTGATTCGATCAAAAGCTTTTGATTTTAGATTAATTAAATTGCTCCAAGTGCAATTTTTGCAATACTAAAGTAATTTGAATCAACTACATTTTTATTATATTAGCGAAATTTAACGAAGTGTTTTCTTTTCTAAATCATAGTTAAATATGTTCTACCACGTGAAAGATGAGAAACTTGTTCAAGATACAACTAGATTTTGTTTTGTTTTTTTTTTTTTCATCGGCTGATTAGAACAACTTTACCGTGAACTAACTTTCTTTTAACGGTTCTTGTATTAAAACCCAACCTTCTTTTTTTGCAATGACCTTTCCTCATGAATGAATCCCACTTGGTAAAAAATAGGCGTCTAAGAACTCAAACATCGAATGAAGACTCCCACGCGTAGAAATTCGATCACGAAAATGTCGACGCAATTTTGCTTTGGCCCACGATCCGATCGCCGAAATGGCGGAGTTGCACACGTTCACTGCAAGCGCAGCGGTTTCGATGATTAATTGCCCCTTTTTTGTTTTGAGAAACCCCCACGTCTTTACACATAATATTTACTAATTTAAAACACCACACTTCACATAATATTTGTAAATGTAAAACATGTTACATTTAAATATTCACGAGTATTTTCAGATGTACACAATAATAACATTTCACGTATTGGATGGAAATTCTTTCGGGCGTAACACTGTTTGGTGAGCGTGCCTCGAGTTTCGGGCAATTAAAATGTTTCGGTTTTATGTTCCCAATAATGGTGTAGGCTAGTTTTATTGGTGTTTTTTGTTTTGCTTAGTGGTCTAATGTATGTGTACGCTATAAAAATAAATACTCGTTTGGGTGGTCAACGAATTGGGTATGTATGTCATCAAAAGAATTATTGCAAACCTCATACATACTTTTTGAGAACATTTAAATTCCCCTTATGAAAACACAGAACGGTTAAATTGTTCTACAGTATTTACAATGTATTTTTTTCTGAAATGGATCCTTGTGGGATACCACATTTTATTTCTGCGCTTGAATACTTAATATCTGTTCTTTATTGTTACGAGTTAAAAGTGCACCTATGGACCTTATCTCATTGATTTTTTTCAAGATCATTGGGTTTAAAAAAAAAAACGTATACAAATTAAACTTGTGGTCAATGTCTTTATCAACGTAGCCCCGACCGAGTGTTATGAAAGTTTAGGTGAATTTCAAAATATTGTTTATAGGAGGAAGAAGAGTAACAAAGAAATAAAAATGTTAGCTTATTAAGTAGTGAAATTTGAAAAAAAACAGCATTTTTTGGAAAACATAAGTTACAAGGAGAAAGGATTCCATTTATTTCTTGCAACATTTGTTTTCTAGAAATTCTCTTGATTTCCAATACTTTTAAAACTGATGGTTCCAAAATCTGGTCGAGTCCGAATTCCTCCTAAAAACATATCTTTAAAACTGCTTTTGTTTACAAAGAATGTCGTCTAAGTTTTTGATGATTGCCAAAAATATGAATATTTGTTCCTCTTAAAAGCTGAGGCTTAAATGGTAATCACAAACTAGAATTGTTCTTAAGATTTTATTGTTCTTTCAAACTTCCAACTTAATCAATTGGTTTTTAGTTCATTAGGTGCTCTGTTTTATTACTTTTTTTCTGTAGATATCGGAGGTGTGCAAAGAAAGTAAATTCTACCATTCTACTATTCTGCACGCCAATCTTCTAAGATTTAACAAAACCTATTTTTTTTTTTTTCGTATTTCGATCGTGATCAAAAACGTTGTAGGTAATCAAAATTCAATCCACGCCATAAATTGTGTTCCAATTAAGCCAAGAACACGATTTAGCGGCAACGTACACACATATATGCACACCAATCGTCTTCAGAAGCGGATCTTGAACTCGAGAGCCTCCTTTGTTCCACCAATTGAAAAGTGCGCTCCGGCTAATTGGCGATGCCTCCGAGTCGAAAATTTCAATCGTGCCATAGAATTCCCCCCCTCTGCGCTCGCGCGGAATCTATCGCTGAAGACCATCGTCCGCTCCGCGCAGATCACGACTTCGTGGAATCGTTACGTGGAATGGAATTATTATCTCCATCTCGGTCGCGGGTAATAACAACGCCGCACCGCGGTCACGCCCTCCATCCTCAGTACACACACATACACGTAGGTACTTGTTCGGTACCGCGTCACGAGTCATGTGAACAGCGGTGGACCCCGGGCCAAATTACTAAATTACCTCCGCAATTATTATCATGCATCTGATCATTTCGAGAGAGATTCGGGGCGAAGGGTAGTTGAAAAAATAACGGAGACCCGCTCGCGGGGAATTCGCACGGAGAGCGGCAACGCCGCGATCACGATCCGGATTTTAAACGCGACGTTGCTCGCCGCATTGTTATGCGTACTTTAAGTACTCTATTTATTAACATGAATATGCTAATAGCTTCATGATGATTGTTAAACATGATTTAAACTACAAATCATACACCAGCGTTTCATCAACATCTATGGATTACAAAGGAAGCAAGAGCTAAGATGAATGAGATAAATTGGCACTCTTCTGACAAACGTCATAATAAGTCAAATTTAAGAAATAACTGAAAACAGTGCGTCGCGAAAAAATGTTTTGGGGTCATCAATTTATAAGAAATTTATTTGACAAAAACTTCTTCAAAACGTTTATTAATAAACACACATTGAAAAAGTTTGCGCACCTCTGATCTAAAATATTAGCAGTTGTGGCTAGTCAACAAAGCTTTACAACAAAGACCATAAAACACTTAAGAAGAAGGCAAATTTGAACTTTTTATATGTTGCACTTAAGTAATGCTATTGGGCCCGTTCATCAGAGAGACAGATTGGAAGTGTACTGTCAACTGTTAGAGAATTCTCTGATTTTTGCAATCGTATAAAATAGACTGATTGGTGTTGGTGATTGGTGTTGGCGGGTTAAAGTTTTCAAAATGGCCGGAGTACTGTTCATTAGATACCAACATACATCACAAACAAATCCAAACATGCTGAATGCTGAACATTTTGATGAACGGGCCCATTGTTGCAAGTTTTGGCAGCCAATTAAAAATTGTAAAATTTCCAATCAAAGCTCCCTTTCTTTTTGTTCAACTTAATAAATTACTTCAACCTCGATCAAACTTTTTGAAAGATCTTATCATCTCGTCGGTATCACCTTAATTCCGAGCGGTTATGCGCGCGGATTGTAATTCTTGGTCCAATTAAGGAGCCATTGCGGCAGAAACCTTCTCTTCTCGGGAGAGTGTATGTCGTACACCTTTCCAATCCTCTTCGCTTTTTACCTACCGCACACCACTCTCGAGATTGATATGATCGATCGCCCCGGCGCATTATCCTTAATGCCCAAGTGGGCCAAAAAGTGGGACCCAATTAAGATCAGTAATTACAACAATTACTCGTGGTTTAATCCAAAATTATGATCAGCGTTTAATCAAAACTCTATATTTGGGTGTTTGTTATTGGTTAAATGTAAAAAGAAAATACATGAATTATGAAAATTGGCTGTTAAAAATCTACTCTCTTACCTGAAAAGGTAGAATTTATTGAAATTCTCTAATATGTTGAATTAATTTCTTACTTAACCCGTGGTGAAACATATTTAATTAATAGTAGAACTTTGATTAAAACACTCGGTTTGTTTTAATATGTTTATATTGCGTCAAAAGGAACAAGGTCTACCGCACGGATCCATTCTAGGCCCCTTAAAAAACTCATTCATAAAAATATAATATTCTCCAAATGTCGTGAGTTTGTTAAAAAAAGACATTCTTTTATATCGTCATGAACATGTGTTGGTTTTCACGATTCATAACTGAAATTAAAATAATTTCAATGCAGAGGTGGAAAATTACAGTCACAGACGCGAACGTTTCACCACGCAAACAGAACAATTATTGAAAATTGCCCGTTCCGTACAATCTCCAGCAAATTATCGAGAAAATCTGGTGTGTATCGTAATAAATACAAAAAACAGATTGTAGATGCGCGTTAATTCGCCGGCAGCGACTGCAGAAGCGGCACAATTACCCAGAAATGCCGTCTCCCGGGTCGGTCTGTTTCTTTCGGGGCCATTCCTCGCGAGCCCGCAGTCGAAAATTTCTATTGTTCGCGATAATAATAAATCGTCTCGTTATCCGCGGCATCCGCGCCTTTCGCAGAAGACGGCACTCATTATGACCGAGACAAAAAGACCTCACTGGAAATTCTGCAATTCTGTAATTCTTCGGTAATTGTCGATGTGTGTGTATGTGTGGATGCAGCTGAGGATTTCAAACGGGAGGAACTTTAAGGGGACGGTAACAAATTGAGTCTGGTATCTCCCAAGGTTTTAACATCAATCAACGTTAGATCAGGAACAATGGAAAATTAAGAATTTGTTGGAATATTGACCTGTTTTATACAGGATGATTCAGAATAAGTGTAAAATATTTCAATTCTTGTTCAATGGCTCGTATAAACATATATAGGTCAGATTTAAATTATCTACAAAACTACTGCGGCGATTATTCATGATATCGTATGTTTAATTAAAAAAAAAATCTCTAGAGTGCCATGATTTCATCTTTTTTTAAATTTAAGTTGGTTACACGCTTTGGGAATTGACATACAAAAATTCTAATATATAATTTCAGAGTTGCCAAGCTACAATTTTTTCCATGGCACTCTAGAGGTTTTTTTTTTAATTGAACAACATACATACAATATAAACAAAAATCTTTGTAATTAATTTCGAACTAAATGTTAAAAATAGTAAACATTAACAAGACAAATGTCTTTTATGTGTTTTGCGACGTCGATTATCGATTACTATGTCGACATACAATCAGTGGCATAGCAAGGTCAGGTATAGTCAACACATAACCCTTTTACCGTGACGTCACAAAAAAAAACGCATTATCACAAACACATGTCTACCTTTTTGTTTGAGTTTATTACTTCATTTATTTGACAAACCTATCAATGGGCAATCAAATTATCTATGTACAGGGAATTTTTCTTTAAAGTATACATATGCATACGATGTTAATTTTCCGACATACGTTGTTTTTTTTTAGAAAAGTTCAATTTTAAGCTTTAAACGGGTGTTTTCCACTCCCAGGTTAAGCATAAAGTAAAATTTCGAGTTTAGAAAAGTCTCAAAATTTGGTTTACCCTTGCTTGTTTTAGTGTTAAATTTAAAGCTTTAAACGAGTGTTTTCCACTCCCAGGTTAAGCATGAAGCAAAATTTCGATTTTAGAAAAGCCTCAAAATTTGGTTTGGTCGCTCCACGAAGCGGAACGACCAAACCAAATGTTAAGGCTTTTCTAAACTCGAAATTTTACTTCATACGCCACAAGTATATAAAACACTCATTCAAAGTGAAGTTCGTAATATACTGCTTAAGCTTGATCAGTATTTTATATGCGTGGCGCATGAAGTAAAATTTCGAGTTTAGAAAAGCCAGAAAATTTGGTTTGGTCGCTCCGCGCTTCGCGCTACGCGACCAAACCAAATTTTCTGGCTTTTCTAAACTCGAAATTTTACTTCATGCTTAGCCTGGGAGTGAAAAACACCCGTTTAAAGCTTTAAATATAACACTAAAACAAGCAAGGGTAATGTGTTGTATTGATTATACCTGGTGCGGTATATATTGTTGACCTGACTTCAAAATGCGTGCAGAAAAATGTAAATAGTTTGTGATTTAAATATTTCGATTATTACTCATTTGATAAACAAATTTTAAGTATTTTTCAGTGTATTTCTAACTTCACAATATTTCAGTGTTTTGAATGCATGGCGCATTTATAATTTATAGCATTATAATTAAATGAATTCTAAATAATCCGGTTTTGCTATGGCCATTGAGGATATGTATACCACGAATCTCATGCCTTAAACTAACGAGTGTCCATAAACTGTCACCATCTCGGTTGTTTTGAAAAACAAATTACATATCTTAGATTAAGTCATACGATTTGGTAAATATCGTATACGTCAAATGAATTTAATTCGGCCATTCCATAAATAAGTGCACACTTTTTGGGGGTACATCAGGAATTTAAGCGAATTTCACATATATTATAAAGGCTATCAAGACATGGTTTTTGGTTGTTACTAGAGGTTAATCAAATGATTGTTTCAAAAATTATAACAATATAAACTTTTAGTGCACTTTTGTTTTGACCTCAAAAATATCGTAAACCGTTACTGATACAAAAAAGTTATACTTATACTTTTTTATGCTTAAATGTTCAAAGTTTAAAATAATTTTTTTTTCAAAACGAAAAAACTTTATTTAGATTTTTTTCAATAAATAAAACAAATCTTACAAAATAATCAAATACTCATGTTTTAATTTTCTTGAAAAAAATATATATTATACCCCAATCCTTTCTAAGAATATTTCCATTTTCAAAAATATGGGCACTTTAAAACTTTTTGAGATATGATTTTTTTACCGGAGCAAATCTCACAAAATAATTAAATGCTCATGTTTTAATTTTCTTGTAAGAAATATATGTTATACCCCAATCCTTCCTAAGAATATTTCCGTTTTCAAAAAGATGGGCACTTTAAAACTTTTTGAGATATGATTTTTTTACCCGAGCGCTGCATTGACGCCAGGCGCTCACCGCGATCCGGGCCATTACACCATTGGCCTCATGTCAATGTAGCGCTCGGGTAAAAAATCATATCTCAAAAAGTTTTAAGGTGCCCATCTTTTTGAAAACGGAAATATTCTTAGGAAGGATCAGGGTATAACATATATTTTTTTAAAGAAAATTAAAACATAGGTATTTGATTATTTTTTTAGATATGTTTTATTTGTTAAAAAAAATCTATATAAATAAAGTTTTTTTGTTTTGGAAAAAAATTTATTTTAAACTTTGAACATTTAAGCACAAAAAAGTACAGAATAACTTTTTTTGTATAGGTAATGGTTTACGATATTTTTGAGTTCAAAATAAAAGTGTACTAAAAGTTTATATTGTTATAACTTTTGACACAATAATTTGTTTAACCTCTAGTAACAACCAAACACCATGTCTTGACAGCCTTTATAATATATGTGAAATTCGCTAAAATCCCTGATGTACCCCCAAAAGGTGTGCACTTATTTATGGAATGGCCGAATTATATGTCTAATTCCGACGTATGTTTCTGAAGTCGGAACCTACTGGGATGCCGACAGTCTATAGACACTCGTTAGGAGTACCATGCTAAATTATTCTTTCTAAACTAACAATAGTAACCTACTAAAACATTTTATTTACAAGGCTGATCATCTCTTTGGTTTTTGGTTGTGGTGTCACATCTATCTCTTTGATCTTAGGTAATATGGTAAACAAATTTAAAAATTTACGAGATTTATAGTGTCCTTAAAAACTGGTATTGAATATTTGGGTTACAACAAAGATAACTATTTTTGCAACTTTTTTTTGCAAGGCATCATCTGTTTCTGTTTTGCATTTTGTGACGTAGACAAGGACGTCCGAGAGTACCGCACTAAAAATGGTCAGGGCAACTTTTTATTTGTCGGGCGTTTAACGGTCCATTTAAACAGTCGAGCGCCATTTTCATCCCGGATGTTTACCGAGAATCAACAAAAGTCATTTTTGGACAGATCAAACAAGATGGACAAATTTAGATACAGATTTTTATATTCGTAAAATAACCATACTTGTTCTTCCATATGAAGATACATTTATTCGGTTTTTTTTATTAGCCAGCTAGATTTGGGGCTTATTTTTCTTAAGTTCTTTGATTATTTGGGTATCCCTACTATTGGTCATGTAATGACATTGATATATAAATGCTATGTTGCAATTCATTAATAATTTGACAGAAAAGTGGTAGTAACATGCCGAAAGTAAGTTCCGCCACTTGAATAATCTTTATGATAGGGTAATTAAGCACATGGCAAGCATGTGGAAAACATAACCTCAAATGTATTTTGAAGGCAAATGTCCGAATTACAGCCAGAGTATCCAACCAAATATCCTGCATTATAATAAAATCACCAGATCTGGTTGGCCAATAAAAAAAACAATATATAGAAGAAATTTTCTTTCAAGTAACATATTCCGAAGCATACCCTGTAAATAGTCAGGTATTTGTAGTTTTTAAATAAGATCAATTTGAAGTTTCTAACGGGTTGTTCTAGTCATTTGGCATGATTCTATCTTATATAATATATATATACTATGAGTACCTTTGACAGCTGCGCACAAAACCTGCGCGAGGACCACTTATTTTACAAAAGATCAAAGCGCCAACACAAAGTGATACTACTGGGTAGAATATATACTGTGGTTAAGTTTTCGTATTATTATTACGACATTCACTACGCGTGTTAAAATCCTTCAAATGAGTCGAAATGACAATTATGCTCAAAGTCCTATCAATGCTTCTCTAATGGTTTCTCCAACATGACTTAGAACGTTGCTTATGTAAGCAAGGCCTAACTTTAAGTAGGGCTTATAATTGAAATGCGTTGCACCAACAGATTTAAGAAATGGCTTATGTAAGTCATTCTTTGTTGTGCGAATAAGTGGCAACGTAGCGATTTACACAAACTGTATTGGCTGTTGATTTGGCGGCAATTTTAATTTTAAATGTCTTCCATCTGATTCGTAGAAAAATGTACGCCATTTATAAAGAAAATAATTTATTGTTTATAATCTGTCCGTATTCTGCCACAACATATCTAAGTTCGCAAAGCTACATTTTAAAATGAGAAAAAAACGCAGTACAAACTATAACGCAGAAGAAAAACGTCTTCCGTCTTTTCTTGTAGACAAATATAAACATATTGTAGAGAACAAAAGAAAAGTATTCTTTGAATAAGATAATAATTTTACAGTTGTCATAATTTTTAGGTTAGAATCCGTGTCCTAAGTCCTGGCAAACGGTGACTTAGAACTTGAGCATGACTTAAGCGATTTTTTGACGTAAATCAGTTGGTGCAACACTTAACGACGCGATTATGACTTAAGACACGGTTTGAAACACGACTAAGACTTAAGTAACGTTGGAGAAACCGGTTATAACTATGGCAGAAATATTTACAGAAGAAACACATATGCTTTTTAATAATGGGCGATAGGTTCGCATTGAAGTAAGTAAAATAATAATTTATAATAAAACAAATAATGAGGACCCAGAGAGATTAAACATTTCCAATTTGTCGCAGAACAAAGAAGAAGGCAAAAGTTCAGTTTAGTTGCACAGTTATTTTTTGCCGAAAAACAAGTTTTATGGATATACAAGGAAATGTTATGCAATTTTTAACATAATAGAAAGGCAAAAAAGTGTTTTGATTGTGATTAGACTTACCGTTTGCTCAACGTTTTTTAATGAAATTACTATTTTGACAAGTAACGTTTGTTATTATTGTCACAGATAACGTATTAAAGTATAGTGTGCGATCCTTTTATCAGGTGGCGCATTTTTACAGAATGAAATTTAAAATATAGCGCATTTTTTTTAAAAATGTATCGGTAAAAGCCATTAGGTACATCTTTTTGCGCAATTTATATGTTTGTATGTAATATCTAGTGCGCCAATTGTGTGTGTCTCATTGAAGACACATCAAACTTCTAGGTTAGGTTAGGTTAGGTTAGATTAGAAGGCAGGTTTGCAAAAGATTAAATCGTTCAAGTCTCTTTGTACACACTGGCAATTCCACATATTTCTAGGTTAAGTTAGTAGACAGGTTTACAATAGAATACATTGCTTATGTAGGTATCTTTGCACACACTAGTAATTCCACATACTTGTAAGTTAGGTTAAGTTTGGTTGTAACTGATGATTTAGTTGTACTTCATAAAATAAAACGTCATAAAAATCACACTAAATCCCATTATTTCTCAAATAGCACTACATCAAAAAGGATTTGTGATCCAATTTCGTTACATTTTTTTTTAAGGAATCGTATTCGAATGCAAATGTAGGTGATTAGATTCCTTAGAAAAGGATTCAAATCCTCCATCCTTGTGTTTTTAAATTTCACGTAAATCAGTATTTTATACGCCTGGCGCATGAAGTAAAATTTCGAGTTTAGAAAAACCTGAAAAGTTCCTAGTGGAGAGATTGTGCTTTTAGTATAACATGATCATAGATTTTTTTCAGTTAAAAACTTTCTGGTATTTCTCAAGGGTCTAATACCTCTTATCTTAAAGAAATTATCATATTTATATATTTGGAATTGAAATCCTGTAAAACTAGAATATTGTTAATCTCTTGACTTTTTTATAATTTGAAGTATAGTGGAATTCGGAAGAGATGTCCTATGACTCATTGATGTGGAATGTGTGGTTCAATTTTTTTAGAGAGTATGTCGACAGTTGTATCTGCAACGATTATTCCTAGTTGTGACGTTACATGACAATGTCATACTGTTTAGGTCGCGAGTATATTAGTGTTCTTTCTTTTAGAAAAGCTTTAAATCATAATTTCTTGTGATTTTTTTCTTTTGAATATACATATCCCAATTACGTGTTGTAGATTTTTAAGTATTTGAAGTTTAAACGAGTGTTTTCTACTCCCAGATTAAACATGAAGTAAAATTTGAAGTTTAGAAAAGCCTGAAAAATTGATTTGGTCGCGTAGCGCGAAACGCGGAGCGCCAAAACCAAAATTTCAGGCTTTTCTAAACTCGAAATTTTACTTCATGCGCCACGCGTATAAGACACTGATTTAAAACGAAGTTTACTCGTTCACAATATTTCAGTGCTTTCGGTGTTTAATACGCGTGGCGCATAAAGCAAAATTTCGAGTTTAGAAAAGCCTGAAAATTTGGTTTGGCCGCTCCGCCAAACCAAACCAAATTTTCAGGCTTTTCTAAACTCGAAATTTTACTTCATGCTTAGTCTGGGAGTGGAAAACACTCGTTTTAAGCTTCAAGTTGAATTATTTTAAAAATAGCGTATACATATGTATACCTAATAGAAAATTCCCTGTATGTATACTTAAAAGAAAAATTCCCTGTATTAACAGATTAATCCGATGACTATTTGCCAAATCTACTGAATCCGCATACGATTCAACTAACATTTTCGTTTGAGCTTACACCAAATCAACATAAATGAATTATTTATTTCTGTAAATACCTGAACTATTTAAAAGATGTAGAAATTGGAATTATACCACTTAAACTCACATTCAAAATGATTGTGCACATTAATTAAAATAGTTTGTGTCTGGGGTTTTGCAGATTTTAGTTTTACGAAGACATTGTCAGAATGTTTAACCTTAAAATTTTAAAGCTGCATACCGGAACATACGTTTTCGCATGTTCCATCTAAAAACCATAGCAGACATATTATGCAGTTTTCTGTCTCTTGATGACATCAAACTATTTTCGATGAAAACTAAACTATTTTCGTATTACATGTATTGGTGCAGAAAACACTACAAATCAAGGAAACCATGGGACACCTCTCGTGAATCGTACCTTAAACATTATATATTTTTGTTGCTTGTTGACTATTTATATTAAATCAAATTAAGTAAGTACATACGTAATTTTATGTACATAACTTCGTTGGATGAGTAGATAGATTTAGAGGATACAGTTAGAAATGTCGTGTGGACGTCCGGCGCCATACAATTCAAGCGGTAGGCAGCATCGCATGAATCCAAATTTGCTGGCTTTCGCGTAAACAAATCGCGACGTGAGGCCAATTTTTGGGTGAATTCCCGCGAGTCGTGCGCGGAATCTTAATCAGCTGAAAAAGGCTAAAGACCGGTCGCGAACGACTCGCCAATTATTCCCATTGCTAACAAATCGGCCAGCCATTCGTAAACAACTTATCTACGCAGATAAATACCGTTCGATGTTTGTTCAACAAACCGGTGTGTTTTGAATATTAGCAAATAGTCGTAAATGTTTATTTAATTTGTAATATTTTTCATTTCATAAGAATCTAACAGAAAAGAACGTGCTACGAAATAAATAAAAAAAAATTATTAACCGAATGTAAACAAAGAACAGGAATTGTTCTTTGTTTACATTCGGTTAATAATTATTTTTTTCTTTAATTGACATTAAAAAATAAAATTATTGCAAGGATCGTACTTTTATGCTATTTAATTATTAGTCACATATTTTTTTTTTATTATTTACTTTATTTATTTCATTTGTATGATTATTTACCAGAACTAGGACGATTTGAATCACGTTACGCGTGGCGCATGAAGTAAAATTTCAAGTTTAGATTTCGGAACCTTTGGAACGTTCAGGCTTTTCTAAACTCGAAATTGTACTTCATGCGCCAGGCGTATAAAACACTGATTTAACGTGAAGTTTTAATACACAAACACAAAGTTATTATGCGAATTCGAATTACTTTTTACAGGATTCTAATGCTTTCGTAAGTATTTGAATCCTTTTATAAGGATTTAAACCACCTGCACTCAAGGCCGTAGCGGGGGGGATATGGGGGTTCAACATTGTTACCATTAAACCCTCCCTCCCTCTGACAATTTTATACACACCCCCCCCCCCCGAATTTTTTTTCTGGCTACGGCCTTGCTTACATTTGGATTCGATTAGAGGTATTTGAATACTTCAGTGAAAAGGGATTTTTGATTCGCATTCATTACATTTTTTAAGAATGTAATGAATCCGAATCAAAAATCCCTTTTTCACTGAAGTATTAAAATACTTCTTTTGAATCCCCTAAAAGGATTCGAATCCTAAATGATTCGAATCTTGCTCAGCTCTATTATTACCTCTTCTATTAGACAGAAATGTATGCATGCCCGGTGCATTCACCATTTTCGCTGTTTGCAGTCTACCTTGACCCCCAGGGATACTAGGGTATTGTTTTCAAGAATTTAGATTAATTTAAAGTATTAATGTATATTCCATACGTCTGGCGCATGAAGTAAAGTTTTAAGTGTTGAAAGGCCCCTCGTTAAGGATAAGTCATTAAATTTCAATTAAATGTCCATGTATTTATTGGCTTTTACCGCTAAAAGAACGATACTGTAGTTTACTGGTAAATTATTGTTACCAGATTTGATTCGCAAATTTACCAAATAACCAATACGGTAAAACAATATTTATTACTTTAATGTCCATCTTCCACTTTTCTTATGATACTTTATCAATCAGTGAAGTGTCATTCTTTTGACTTTTTTTAATTTAAATTGAAGCGTGAAAGCCGAACCGTTTTTTTTTCTTTTGTGGGAAAAGGTAAAAATCCGAAAATGGTCTTCCTGGCGGGGGTGCTCGGCCCACTCGACCATGATTTACTGCCACTCACTTTGAAAAATTAATCTACCTAGCCTACTCAGGTAAAACGCGCGCACATGAGTCGTGAAATTTAGAAAAGTTTCGAACAAAAACCAAGAAACGCCCCCTTTTTTGGATGATCTTATCATTTAAAAAAGATGATTCTTTAAAGATAGCATTCGAATTAAATTATCAGAAGACAGCGAAGAAAATACACCCAACAGCAGATAAGTGAGTTGGAATGTTGAAGAATAAAACAACTAGTTTAAGAAAATTACACTTTTAGAAAAAAATATAGCAACAAGATTAGGACAATCTCACTTATAAAATAATAAAACAAGATTTGGAAATTTTCACTTTTATCAAAGTAAACCCTCATAGAGAATCTCACTTTTATAAAATAATAAAACAACAAGATTTAGAAAATTTCATTTTTATAAAAGTAAGCGGTCATAGAGAATCTTACTTTTATAAAATAATAAAGCAACTAGATTAAGACTCTTTGAATTTTATAAAAGCACCAAACCTTGAACTGAGTTTCTAAGCTCGAGTTCAAAATAATAACAGTGTCTATTGTTGCAGAAACTGTCATTATTTTTTGTATTCAGAGTTGATATTCCAACGCTTTCAAAATAAAACTAATCCATCGCAGCAATTCTACCTGATCTTAATCTTTGCATATGTTTAAAGAAGTGCATATTTCTGTGTTCCGTCTTCTTCTCCTTCAGCGACTTGTTGATTTGTGCGTGGCGGGGTCGACGAGAGTAAGTAAGAAATACCAGCGCCAGCGAAGCGCTCTTAAAACATGGCAGCATTGTCGATGCTGTTATGGCGTGTTAACACGTACTTCATAGAATTTACAATACGGCATAAAACGGACTTGGCTTAAGTTACGGTCCCATAGGTATTAACATGTGACCATTTTCGCCGAGTCGGCCTGAAATTAACATCGCGCTCCAATCGAAAACCTCACGTAGATATTAAAAATAAAGATTCGTGTTTCATATTTCGAAGGAGTTTTGGCACACACAAGATGATAATCACGCACCGGCAGGGTTGCCAAATTAATGATTTTTTCATCAAATCTAGTGTTTTCCACTTTCGGATTCAGACAAATTGTTTGTTGGTAAATTTTGGTATTTGTTGGAAGCTTTCAGTGACAATCTAGTGATTTACTGTCATCAAAAAGTGATTAAATTAAAAACAGTCGAACCTGGTAAAATACTGTCAAAACTATCAAAAATTGGAAAATATTTAGCATATCATTAATAAAATTGTCCATCTCCAAATGGTCGAACATTTGCAAGAGAATCATTTTTGATTAATTTTATATGAATCATTTCTAAGAGTATATTTTAAACGTCATTTGAATTCAGTGTTTGGTACGCGTGGCGCATGAAGTAAAATTTCGAGTTTAGAAAAGCCCGCAAAATTTGGCTCGGTCGCTGCGCGACCGAGCCAAATTTTGCTCAGGGCTTTTCTAAACTCGAAATTTTACTTCATGCTTAGTCTGGGAGTGAAAGACAATTGTTCGTAAATTATCGAATTATCATAAAGTTGGGTATTTTTTCGTTGTCTGCAACTTTTGTTTAAAGCTTTGTTTGATTGCATCGATAATAAAGCTACAGTTGATGAGTGGTTAGCAAAATATATCAAAACATCTTTCTCGGTTTATTGAACAAAAACAAAAGAGCTGTGAAAAGTTTTTAAACGAACTATTTCTGGTGATTTTTAACATAAGACTTTTAAACATTTTATCGTTTACAGTTGGCAACACTGCGCACCGGATAATTATATAAAAATATATAACCGTCAAACCTGACAAAATGCTGTCAAAACTAAAAAAAATTGGAAAATCTTCAGCATAATCAGCGCCAGCGCCAGCGAAGCGCTCTTAAAACATGGCAGCATTGTCGATGCTGTTATGGCGTGTTAACACGTACTTCATAGAATTTACAATACGGCATAAAACGGACTTGGCTTAAGTTACGGTCCCATAGGTATTAACATGTGACCATTTTCGCCGAGTCGCGTCGGCCTGAAATTAACATCGCGCTCCAATCGAAAACCTCACGTAGATATTAAAAATAAAGATTCGTGTCTCATATTTCGAAGGAGTTTTGGCACACACAAGATGATAATCACGCACCGGCAGGGTTGCCAAATTAATTATTTTGTCATCAAATCTGGTGTTTTCCACTTTCGGATTCAGACAAATTGTTTGTGGCTAAATTTTGATGTTTGTTGGAAGCTTTCAGTGACAATCTAGTGATTTACTGTCATCAAAAAGTGATTAAATTAAAAACAGTCGAACCTGGTAAAATACTGTCAAAACTATCAAAAATTGGAAAATATTTAGCATATCATTAATAAAATTGTCCATCTCCAAATGGTCGAACATTTGCAAGAGAATCATTTTTGATCAATTTTATATGAATCATTTCTAAGAGTATATTTTAAACGTCATTTGAATTCAGTGTGATTATCATCACGCACCGGCAGGGTTGCCAAATTAATGATTTTGTCATCAAATCTGGTGTTTTCCACTTGGGATTCAGACAAATTGTTTGTGGCTAAATTTTGGTGTTTGTTGGAAGCTTTCAGTGACAATCTAGTGATTTACTGTCATCAAAAAGTGATTAAATTAAAAACAGTCGAACCTGGTAAAATACTGTCAAAACTATCAAAAATTGGAAAATATTTAGCATATCATTGATAAAATTGTCCATCTCCAAATGGTCGAACATTTGCAAGAGAATCATTTTTGATCAATTTTATATGAATCATTTCTAAGAGTATATTGTAAATTTCATTTGAATTCAGTGTTTGGTACGCGTGGCGCATGAAGTAAAATTTCGAGTTTAGAAAAGCCCGCAAAATTTGGCTCGGTCGCTGCGCGACCGAGCCAAATTTTGCTCAGGGCTTTTCTAAACTCGAAATTTTACTTCATGCTTAGTCTGGGAGTGGAAGACAATTGTTCGTAAATTATCGAATTATCATAAAGTTGGGTATTTTTTCGTTGTCTGCAACTTTTGTTTGAAGCTTTGTTTGATTGCATCGATAATAAAGCTACAGTTGATGAGTGGTTAGCAAAATATATCAAAACATCTTTCTCGGTTTATTGAACAAAAACAAAAGAGCTGTGAAAAGTTTTTAAACGAACTATTTCTGGTGATTTTTAACATAAGACTTTTAAACATTTTATGGTTTACAGTTGGCAACACTGTGCACCGGATAATTATTTAAAAATATATAACCGTCAAACCTGACAAAGATCTGTCAAAACTATAAAAAATTGGAAAATCTTCAGCATATCATTCATAAAATTGTCCATGTCCAAATGGTCGAACATTTTCAAAAGAATCATTTTTGATCAATTTCGTATGAATCATTTCTAAGAGTATATTTCAAACGTCATTTGAATTCAGTGTTTTGTACGCGTGGCGCATGACCGATTCAAATTTTGCTCAGGGCTTTTCTAAACTCGAAATTTTACTTCATGATTAGTCTGAGAGTGGAAGACACTCTTTTATAAGCTTTCGAATTATCATAAAGTTGTGTATTCTTTCATTGTCTGCAACTTTTGTTTAAAGTTTTGTTTGATTGAATCGATAATAAAGCTAAACAAAAAAGCTAAGGTGAAATGTGTTTAAACGAACGATTTCTGGTGATTTTAAGCATAAGAGTTTTAGACATTTGATGGTTAACAGTTGGCAAAACTGCGCACCGGATAATTATAATGGGTGTTTTTTAGTGGTATAGAACTTTAATGATAGATATCTGTCAAACCAATGTCAGAATGAGAAACTGTTGGTGGCAATTTTGTTCAGTTAGCTTTGGCAAATTATCATGCCAAAGCTTACAGTCGAGCAACGATTACAAATTGTGGAAATTTATTTCCAAAACGCGCGCTCTGTGCGTCAAACTTATAGAGTACTTTTCCCATTTCGTTGTGCTCACAATCGTCCATCCGAGCAGCATATACGGCACATGATGGCTCGATTTATGGCTACGTATACACTTGTGGACAATGTCAACCCAAGACGTGCTACATAGTTTTAGTTTTTCTAAAATGAAGACGGAGCCAATGTTACCGTCAATGGCGAGCGCTACAGGTCAATGATTCGATATTTTTTGGTTTCCAACGTCAATGTAAATCTGTTAAGAACTAAATGGTTTTAACAGGACGGCGCAACTTGCTACATCCCTCGTAAAACCCTCATATTGTTGGGAGGAACGTTAGGTGATCAAATTATTTCGAAACATGGGCCTGGTAATTGGCCGCCTAGATCGTGTGATTTCAACCCATTGGGCTACTTTTTGTAGGGCTACGCTAAACCAGGAATGATTGAAGACTTAGAAGTCAACATTTGCCGCGATTAGCCTGGCCGCATTGGAAAAAGTTATGAAAAATTTGACCAGTAGAATGGTTTGTCTAAAACGCAGTCGCGGTTGTCACATGCCCGAAATTATTTTTAAATACTAAATGCCATTATATTGGTTACCTATTAAAGCCAAAACATCTACTGTTTTATTGATTTTTATGTGTTTTATTTAAAAAAGAAGTTTTATACCTCTAAAAAAACACCCTTTATAAAAATATATATCACTGTTTAGTCAAAGTTTCCTCCAAAAAATTGCTAGAAAAATTGTTAGAATATTAGTTTGATATTGATAATGAGCACCTTGTGTCTCGAAATGTACATCTAACGATACAACTGAAAAGTGAATTAAGGCATAACAGTCTTTTTAGTGTAATAATCACTTTACGTAAACTCAAAAACATTCAGTTTAATGATTTATATTAATGATTTAAAGTTAAAACCAGATTATCCATCAACATTACTTTTTTATAATTTTGATGACAAGAAAATAACAAATTTCAAGATGATTATAAACAAACACCAGAATGTTCGTCGACTGTTTTTCTTCAACAGCGCTTAAAGCTAAGGCCTTTAATACAAGAGGAGGAATAATCTTTCCACAATTTTGATATCAAGAAACAATTTTGGGGAACATTCTCAAAGCGCCAAGGGCGTTAAAAAATCATGAGATCACAACTCACAATCTATAATTATTGATACCAATATTCAAAACTTAATTTCAATCCTTGCGGGCGCCAAAAAAACCAGACCACCGCCCAAAAACGACCACAACAACGCCCCCCGCGGGCCGAATTCGAAAACCCGAATTAATAATACACCCCATTGTGCGAGGGTAGAATTTTTATTATCACTCCGATCTGAAAGTCGTTCTACAAGTCATCGCCGTGCATCTGATTACATGTCCAGGTAATTAGTCCGTTCGCGTTCGTTCCTCGGGCACGGATTTCGTGGTTTCGGGTTAGGTCTCACGTGGCGCGAAGAAAATGCCTCGAAAGGTCTCGCCATAAATTGATCCTCGGAGAGAGATCTTCTAACGGGGAAACGTAATGCCGAGTTCATGATTTCGATAGGCGATCAAGGCACGAATTCGTTGGAATGTTCCCGATGCATGAATGTATGATTCTTTTTGAGAAAGACAAGTTGAAGTTGTTTGTACCCAGTAAGTTTCGCATCACGATTTAAACTCACGGGATGCTAACAAAGTTCAAATGCAAAAAAAATGTTGTAGGAAGACATTTAAGAAAAATGGACAAATATTTATTTGAAAATCTGTTCAGATAGTAAGATAGTAACATATATTATTCAAAGCAAGTGTTTGTTTACTGACTTATTAGTGACCCATGAAGGACAAAACAAAGAAGAAGTGGTCAAAGCAATAATTATGCTTTGACTAACTCTTTTTGATCCTTTTTCGATAGGCGATCAAAGCACGAATTCGTTGAAATGTTCCCTATGCATGAATGTATGATTCATTTTTAGAAAGACAAGTTGAAGTTGTTTGCACCAAGTAAATTTCCCATCATGATTTAAACTTACTTAAACTTAAACCAAAAGAATGTTGGAAGACCTTTGAGGAAAATGAGCACAGTTTTATTTGAAAATCCACTGTTCAGATAGTAAGATAGTAACATATATTATTCAAAGCGAGTGTTTGTTCAATGACTTATTAGTGACCCATGAAGGACAAAACAAAGAACAAGTGGTCAAAACAATAATTACGCTTTGACTAACTCTTTTTGATCCTTTTTAATAGTTCATTTCAAATTTATTTACATCTACCATTTCGCACAAACAACAGGTGTGTTTTTAAAACACGAAAAACCTACACCTGTGAAAACCAAAACACCTTCTCCGTTTTCCCTCGCGCGTATTTTGACTAATTGTACGTGAGGGCACGGACTGTAACGCGAAACATGATTTACAATCTTTGCGCTTTCGCGAAGACTAAACAACGTTGGCTCTCGATGATTTTTTTTTTTTCGCTCTCGAGAAATTCACGAAGCTATTGGCGCCTAGAAATCGCCCGTCGTCGGAAATCCAAATTCGGCGATGAGAGTGGCCCACTTAAATTCACATGCTAATTAGCTAATTAGCGAAATCCGCTGTTTTCGGAATGCGCTCCTCATGTGAATTTGAAAAATAATGAGGTCCGTTTCCTTCGGTTGGATTATTTATTTTCATTATTTTTTAATTCGCTAATAAGTCTGGTAAGTCTTGTAAAAGAAATTGAGACTGAGATTCGGGTTGTGGATTATTTGTTAGACAATGTTGTGTCGTTCAAAATGTAATAATAATCTGTTTTAACATTTGAAATATCTTTACTTGTTTTGGTTTATGCGCAATATTATTTGTTGGATACTTTGAATTGAAAATTTATTTTATAATATACAGGGTGATTCTTGACTTATACTCACAATTGCGAGTAATTGTAGCTCGTGATGTGAAGTGATGGGAAATTAAAAGAAGTTGACCCTTTAAGACAAATTTCTGGGTGCGCGCCTGGTAACCTTAACTGAGGTATCACATGGCGAAAACCAGCATGTTGCCGAATTAACTCAGTAACAGCATGTATAGGATTTTGCAACTCTTCCTCAATATTTACTTTGGTTGAGTACACCAAACTTTTCAAGTGTCCCTAAAAATAAAAGTCAAGGGGATTTAGGTCAGGCGACCTAGGAAGCGAAGCAGTTGTACCCCCACGACCTAATTTTTCTTTTACAAATAAAGAAGCTCTAATTTAGCAACTAGTGACAGAGAGTGCAGACACAATTGCGATAATTTTACCAGTTCACCTATCTCAACATTATAATTTGTTATCTCTTTTAATGCAAAACTTTTACTACACTTTTTTTTATTTCCCATCAATACACAGCACTAACTATAATTCCTCGCAATTATGCGTATAAGTCAAGAATTGCCCTGTATAGACATTTGTAAAATGTATAAACGTGAGCGATAGAGGAGTATATTTTGAACTTCACTTGAAATCAATCTCTAATACGCATAGCGCATGAAGTAAAATTTCGAGTTTAGAAAAGCCTAATTTGGATTGGTCGCTCCGCTTCGCTACGCGACCAATCCAAATTTTCAGGCTTTTCTAAACTCGAAATTTTACATCATGCTTAACCAAGGACTGGAAACATTCGTTCGAACCTTCAAATTAAACGTTTTTATAAAAAGAATGGATGCCTAAACATTTACAGCGAACAAATACTGATAGGTATACTTAAAAGTAAAAGTCCCTATATGTAACATTACTAATAATAACAATAACAATTACTAAGCATCTTCATGAATTTACAAAAATACAAAAATCATAAAAAATTATTACAATCCGACACTCCTTTACTAAATTCGATTTTCAATTGGATAAAACTTATTAATTGCTGTCATTACATAAATATAATTACTGTATATCAATAAATACATAATTATCCAAATTGAATTTATTGATGTAAATTGCCAATATTTAATAATAATTAAAAGCCTTAATGAACGTCACAACCACAAATTATAACACTCGAATAATAAAAACAAGAAAGTACTTAATTAATTGCAAAATTATAGTGCTGTTAAACACAATATGGGTATGATTATTATCTAATTAAAACCCTCAACAATCAATCGATTTCAAATTAACCGCAATCAACCCCATTTGTAATCGTTAAACGGACTTGGCGATCGTTTAACTTTTCGAGTGTTAACAATGTAAACTCGAGTTTTCCCGCATGTGGTAAGTCACGCAGGTATAAAAGGTGGGCACCCTCTTGGTAGGGGGTGAGCCCCTCAGTCGGCGGCGTTTTTAATTTCCACAAGAGAAAGAGAGAGATTGTTTAAATGTCATAAATTCTGATGGGATGATAAAATAAAAGTTGGAGAGGTAGGTATAGTGTTTCTGTGGCAGGTGGATTTTATTTCTTTTTTATTTGATGATTTTTTTTTACGATGTGGAATTTGATGGTGGGTTTTTGATGAATTTTGTTGATTAAGTTAAAAACAAGAATTTAATGACACACAAAATGTAGAAGATGGTATGATAATATATCTCCTTTCATTTAAATAGGCGAGAAACTAGAATACATTTTTGCTCATTACACCAAAAGTCATAAGATGGGACTTGTTTAACTTACCAAAAGTAAAATAGCAGTATTTTTGCAGAAAGTCGATATTAATTTTAATTCATTTTTATGTTTTGGAAGTATGCTATGATTTAGTTAGGTTAGATGACAAGTTATGAACTTAGGTTAGGTCAGATGATGTATTTTGATGTGCTTGGGTTAGGTTAGATAATAAATTGTAAAGTGAGATTAGGTTTTAACTTCATAAAGTAGATATTTTAGAAACTGGTATCTAACCTACCTTAATCGGAGGAGCTGCGGGGAAGGTTAGGTTTGAAGACAATTTGCGAGGTTGGATGACAAATTGTGTTGGTTAGAATGCTTAGTGGATCTAATACATAGGTTAGATGCACCCAGCATAACCCAGTACAATTTGTCATCTAATCTAACCTAAGTAACAGCTGTCGTATGTAACATTAGTAACTGGTGTCCAAAGTTTTGAAGAATTTTTGAAAATTTGGACATATTTGACAAGATCGACGTTTGATATAATTTTCAGTATTTCTTTACTTTAATTTACTTGACATATTTGATAGTTTTTTAACATATTATATATCACATATTTGATATTTTATATCATTGTATATAAGTAATCTATGGTTTACATTTTCCTTTAAATCGTTGTTTTATACGGGTGGCGCATGAAGTAAAATTTCGAGTTTAGAAAAGCCCCGTGAAAATTTGTCTCGGGTCGCTGCGCGACCCTCGACAAATTTTCTACGCGGGGCTTTTCTAAACTCGAAATTTTACTTCATGCTTAATCTGGGAGTAGAAGACACTCGTTACTTACAGTCAAAATGTCACAATAGTCAACATACAGTCGATCAACATACAATGAATAATTTAAAAATACTCTAATAATCAAAAGACAGTCGAACTAGTGACTTACAGTCGAAATATCACAATAGCCAAAATACAGTCGACAGAGTGATTTAATGTTTAAAATTCATCATAATCAAAGGTACTCGATTGAGTCACTTCCAGTCAAAAAGTCACAATAGTCAAAAGATAGTTTATTGTAGTTTTTTTAAATGTGACCAAATGTCATAATCATTTTAATTGAGTCACTTCCAGTCAAAAAGTCACAATAGTCAAAAGATACTTTATTGTAGTTTTTTTAAATGTGACCAAATGTCATAATCATTTTAATTGAGTCACTTCCAGTCAAAAAGTCACAATAGTCAAAAGATACTTTATTGTATTTTTTTTAAATGTGACCAAATGTCATAATCATTTTAAAAAGACAGTCCTTTCTTAATTAAAAAAGCTCATTTATTAAAGTCATAATAGTCTAAGTAACATAACGTCAACATTTCAAAATACAGTCTACTAAGTAAGTTGCCAAATGTTGACAAAAACCAGTCGATTGAATAAGTGTTGTGATCAAAATACCATAACAATCAAAATAAAGCAGTGTGCTAAAATATCATAGTTGGCCAAAATGAGTGCTCTAACAATTATTTTCCGTATCGTATTGAAAATATCAAATTATGCCAAAGAACAAAAACGATAATTTTTTTGTTTAAATTGTCTCTTTTTTTGCATAATTTAATATTTTCAACACGGAATGTCAGTGTGTGTGTCTATAATAACAAGCTATGTTAAATATATCAATTTATGTGAATAATACCTGATGTTTACAACAGGAAATCATTCTCAAAAATTGTATTTCTATACCAAAAATGTTGTGCTGATGAAAAATAATCCAAAAGACGGACCTTTGTTAGTTTTTGGCATATTTGAAAAAACATTTAAAATTATTAAGAAAAAAACAAAAGAAATATTATATAGTAAAGTAACATAACCAAATTTTCTGAGATTTAACAATTTAGTTGACATTATACGTCACAATTAACGCATTTGACATTTTACATAAAAATTACACTTTTGCTGGTATGTAATACCATTTTGTTTTATGTCATCTTTGACATTTCCATTTCAACATTTATGTTTGAAACTAAAAATTTTCATTTTTCAAATGCAAAATTGCATTTACAACTTATATTTTTTAGTCATTTGAAACTTATGCAATTATGTCAATTTGTTATAATCTAACATCAACATTTTATTGACTTTAAGTGTGATTTTTATTATTTTTCCTAAAATTTCGATTAAAATGTTCTTCATTTACATTCAATTAAAAATAACGTTATTCAATGAGTTTTTTTTTTATTAACAATGGACTGCTTTTTTTAAATGATTGTGACATTAGGTCACGTATAAAAACACTACAATAGACTATCTTTTGACTCAAGTTGACAAATGTTAGTGAATTAAAGTCTTTAATCTGTTGTTCTTTGAATATATTTCTAACAAGTTTTTTCCACTTCCAGACAAAGCATGAAGTAAAATTTCGAGTTTAGAAAAGCCTGAAAATTTGGATTTGCCGGAGCGCGCGAGCGAAGCGTGTCGCGCCCCGGCAAATCCAAATTTTCAGGCTTTTCTAAACTCGAAATTTTACTTCATGCGCCACCCGTATAAAACACAAATTTAAATTGAAACTTAAAATATAAAAAACTCATAGAATTAAAAATTTATGAATTTTCTGATCTTTAGCTTCGATGGCGAATTTTGAGTACTTGTACTCGAGTATCGCCCAGCTCTGTGTGGTATGTGTATATTTAAAAAAAATCTCTTCATAGTGATACGAAATTTGGAAACTTTCTTCACGTGAAGAAGCAAATACATTTGCGGAACAATTGTTGTGAATATATACACAATTTTGTATTAACTGTCGATGTTAATGTATGATTAGTAAATATTAACTTTGTATACAATTTGAGAGTATTAATTCGAATATTAGCAAGTGAATTCAAACAAGATCCATTTGCAAAGCCTTATCACTTGTCTCCGTAAGCTATTTCTGCATCACCTCCTTATCTCTCACGTCCAAGACGTAGAATACCAGAAAGCAGCACGTACGGTAACCCAAAACTGGCTACATATTCACACACACGCATACAGAGAAAGAAGTATGCGATCTCGTATACATTCGCAGTCATTTCGTTCTCCTCCACACACACACACACACACACACTCACCAAACCTAAAACCTAGCATACCTTCACCCAGGCACTCAAGACATACCATAATACAGCATTCGCCGCTCGCCATCCCCACCCAGCCACCTTGCTACCCACCTGTGCAGGTAACTAACCGTGTTGTGTTTCAGTGTTGCGCCGGCCGCGGTCCGTGTAACCATGTGACGTCACCTCCCACCGCAGCCATGTTGCTCCCCGGCATGGGGACCGAGAAAGTGTTGATAGTGTGTTGCGCGCTTTACGTGCTGTTAGGCTGTGCTTTCGTGACTAGTGCGGGAAAGTCGCGGAATAGGAGCAGGAACGGTGATTACCATGGGAAGGGCCACGGGAATTCTACGCAGGCCCTCAGGGCGGTCGCGGGGCCTCCGTCCAGGCCCAGGGCTCCGGTGCATGTGCCCGAAAGGGATCCTGAGTTTTTCACCAAAGGAAAAAGTAAGAGGTCTTTAGAATTATAAGTATGTTCGGGTTTTTCAAAAACATGGGAAGATGTTGCTCATTTTGGCTTTGATACAACCAAAGTGCCAAAATTATATCCAAATTACTTGAAAGAAGAAATGTTACCAAAACACTAAAAAAACTACATTTCAACATCCTTCTACCAATTCAGCTCTTATCAGTAATCTAAACACTAATTGGAGAAATTCGTATGCTTAAGGAATTAGTATTCAGATTACTATGAATTGTTCCAAGAATTTATTGAAGGATGTTGACATTTTTGATTGTTAGTGCTTTGGAAACATTAGAAAAATAACGTATCTAATATTGCTAAAGAATCAATTCTTACACCATTAGTGGAATTAGTATTTAGATTACTACCACTTTTTCGAAGAATTTGTTGAAGGATGTTGAAATGTTTAATTGTTGGTGCTTTGTTAACATTATAAAAGTTACTTATCTAATGTTCCAAAGAGTCAATTCTTGCACCATTAGGCCAATATAGTAACTCCACAAGAAAATCCTTCAGAGCATTGCACAATTTCAGCAACAATCAAGGTTTACAAAGAAATCCAAAAGTAAGGTTAGGGACGTATTGTTTACATCAATCTGGACTATATCTTATCTTATCTTACAAATTTAAAGTGACACTGAAAATAATTTCCTAAAGCACTTGATCAACATATTGTTGAAAAAGTTTTGAATAGAAGCTTTAGAACAGTGGTGCACAAACTTTTTCAATTTACGGCCCTCTATTTTGTCTATAAATTTGTAGTGACCCCTGGATAAAGGTGAATAACCCAATGCATGCATATCTACCAAATATACAGAGACATTTTTTTAAGTATACACTAAATTTTCCGAGATTAGGTGTTTTTTAAAAGAGTTCAATTTTAAACTTTCAACGAGTGTTTTCCACTCCCAGATTAAGCATGAAGTAAAATTTCGAGTTTAGAAAAGCCTGAAAATTTGGTTTAGTCGCTCTATAATCCATAATATAATAAACATAAAAATAATAATTACAATAAAACTTAACATAAGATAGAAAATATAACATGTGGATGCAAGATAACGCCAAAATAAGTAACACCATGTTTTAAAAACCCACCACTGGTTTGAATGTAGAAAAAAACCGTTAAGTGCATAGGAAATTTATATCACTTAATGAGTTTTACTGTTCACCAGCATCCAGATACAATGAAGATATATGTTTTATAGTCCTAATTATTAAGTTAGCGAACATACCATCAATTATTAAGTTAGCGAACATACCATCAATGTTTTTTAACATACAAACATTAATTACAATAAAAATGAAACAAGATAGAAAAATATAACACGTGGATGCAAAATAAAGCCAAAATGAGTAACACCATGTTTTGAAAACCCACCACAGGTTTAAAGGTAAACCAAATCGTTAAGTACATAGAAAATATATATCTCTTTATGTGTTTTACCTATATCCAGCATCCAATTACAATGCATATACAGGGTGCCCGTATTTCAACAGAATATATGGGGATCTCGGTTATTTGAAGAGATAGAGAGTCGGGTAAATTGAGGCAAAGTTGCGTATTTTAGGGCACAATAATAATCTAAAAACAAATTTAAAATATCTTTTTACTTTTTTGCGATATTCTCAAAAAACGGAGTTTTTGAAATTTTGTTTTTATTTTATTATTCAAAAACATTTGAATCCAGACATTTACAACTTTGACATTATACAGGCACTTTTTAACGAAAAATCTAGTAACATATTTTATTTTAAGATAACTATAACATTTACCCAAGGACCATAGCCAACTTTTGTTTTTCTTATGGGCGCCATTTTGAATTTTTATATTTTTTGCTAAATTTAACACTTATAGTTTATTGTACATTTTATATGTAAAATTTTAATCTTTTGTTTTTTTCTAAAGAGTGTCTTGGAAATAGTTGAGTAACTCACTTATTTGACAACTCCTAGGACTCATAATTTACTTACATAGCACCCCTGAAGACGGGCATCCGACAATACATATATAACAGTTGTGAAGTATTTTAAACTAACGAGTAGTGCCTTCCACTCCCAGACTAAGCATGAAGTAAAATTTCGAGTTTAGAAAAGCCCCGCGTAGAAAATTTGTCGAGGGTCGCGCAGCGACCCGAGACAAATTTTCACGGGGCTTTTCTAAACTCGAAATTTTACTTCATGCGCCACGCGTATAAACCACTGATTTACAGTAAAGTTAAAAATATATAATGCTGATCAATATTTATCGATATGTAGCGATGAAATGCAAGAATTACTTTTTTTGTAAATAGTTTTGGAATAATAATAATAAAAGTAGAATAAATTTAATTTGTGCAACTTTTATGTGATAATCGATATTTATTATTATTATTACAAAAGATTTACAGTTATTAAATAATTTTGAGTGCTAACAATGATTGACTGCTGTCAAGATTTTATTGATTAACAGATATGACGTCATTGTTTTCAAGGCACTCTTTGCAAAAAAGAAAATATCATAATTTAAATATCAAATCTAAAATAAATCATGAGTGTGATACATCACTGAGTTCAGAAAAAAAATTCTTTCAAAAAATATGAAAATCCAAAATGACGCTCATAAGAAAAACAAAAGTTGGCTACGGTCCCTGGGTAAATGTTATAGTTATCTTAAAACAAATATGCTACTAGATTCCTTATTAAAAAGTGCCTTATATCGTCAAAGTTCTAAATGTCCAGATTCAGTAGTAGTTTTTGAGTAAAAAAATAGAAACGATTTTTCAAAAAATCAGTTTTTTGAAAACCAAAAAAGATATTTCAAAATTGTTTTCAGATTATTGCTAGGCCCTAAAATACGCAACTATGCCTCGACTCTCGGGACTTTCTATATCTTCAAATAACTGAGATCCCTATGCACTCTGTCGAAATACGGGCACCCTGTACATGTTTTGTTATGATTTATTTAGCAAACATACCATCAATTTTTTACGTAACAGTTTATTCAATAACATTTAGATGGTATACGTTATTGAATAAACGTGAAAAGTTTTTGCAAAAGTTGTAAAAACTATACTCAGCGTAATAAACAGAAAATTTAATATATAAAAATAAATAAATCATTTGTGTAACTAAATTTTTAAACTAGAAACTTGAACATACCATCTAGTTTTTGTTGATTAAGCGCCAGTATTGCAAACGTGACAAAAACATAACTCATTGAATTTTAGTAGCATATTTGAATTACTAAATATTTACACTGAAAACTTGAACATACCATCATGATTTTGTTTTGTTGATTAAGCGCTAGTAATTGCAAGAATTACAAAAACGTTACTCGTCGAATTCAAATGTCAATTTTGAATAACAGAATATTTAAACTGAACATACCATCATGATGATTTTCTTTTGTTGATTAAACGCCAGTATTGCAAAAATTACAAAAACGTTACTCGTCGAATTCAAATGTCAATTTTGAATAACAGAATATTTAAACTGAACATACCATCATGATGATTTTCTTTTGTTGATTAAGCGCCAGTATTGCAAATGTCACAAGTTACTCGTCGAATTTAAATGGCAATTTTTAGTAACGGAATATTTGCACTGAAAACTTGAACATACCATCTTAATTTTTTTTAATTTTCTGAAGAATAAAACATGCCTACAAACCAGAATTATGCGCGTGTCTACTTTTAGCAAATATAATCTATACGTTAATCGCACTCGCAAAACAGAAACAAAGCGACAATAAATCCGCATTTCCATTTCATTAAAGTGCAATTAGAAGGATTAGCTTTTCTTCGAAAACAAGAAGAGTTAAAGTTACCATCAATTTCTTGCGAGTTTCAAGCAAATAAGTAAACTACAAATTCTAAAAAAGAGCCATTACAAGGATTAGCTTTTCTTTTAAAGGAAAAAGAGCTGAAGTCAATAAACGGACATACCATCATTTTCTTGCAAAGGTGAAACCAAATAAGTAAACAACAAAGGTGAACATACCATGATTATATTTTTAGTAGTTTAATAAAAGCATAATACTAATAGAAAATTGTATTTAGCATCATAACATTACAAATGAAGCAATTAAAAATGCATAAAATGGACAATACTCGTAGAAGGCGACTTCACTATCAAACTTTAATTAGAATTGCATATATTCAATGACATAACAAGCAAATGGGTATACAACTATTTAATAATAATAATAATCGTTATTCACATGTCATGTTATGTATTTCTTTGACTAATTTTATTTTTATACAAATAATTGTGATATCAATACTGATATTAATAATAATACTATTAAAAAAATTGTGAATGTGAATTCGCCGAATTAGATTTCTGAAATTTATTTGAAAGCAAAATAAAATGGTTATGATTTGAAAACCCGGGATTATGACGCAGACATACAGGGATTTTTCAGGCGTTTGTTGTTTTTGCAAAAGTTCAATTTAAAGTTGCTAACGAGTGTTTCCACTCCTTGATTAAGCATGAAGTTAAATTTCGAGTTTAGAAAAGTCTGAAAATTTGGTTTGGTCGCGTAGCGCGTAGCGCTACGCGATCAAACCAAATTTTCAGGCTTTTCTAAACTCGAAATTTTACTTCATGCGCCACGCATATAAAACACTGATCTATTGTGAAATTCAAAATGTTCTTCTTTATGAGTGTATTTTGAAATCCTGCTTTTTGAAGTTTATTTTTAATACTGATTTAGCGGTATATTTTTAATTTCACAATATTTTAGTATTTTATGCCCCTGGCGCATGAAGTCAAAATTTGAGTTCAGAAAAGCCTGAAAATTTAGTTTTTCAGGCTTTACTAAACTCGAAATCTACATCTTGCTTAATCAATTATTAAAAACACTCCTTCCAAACTTCAAATTGAATTATAAATTAACTAATGCTACAAAGTAATAAAAATGCATATTTTTAAGTTCAGTTTTGTTATATGAATCTATAATGACTTAAGAATGTGTGAAGGAAAATCTAAATATATTGTAAGTTAAATATTTAGATTATTACTTGCCAAGTATTTTTCAGTGTTTTTCTAATTTCAGAATATTTTAGTGTTGAGTACGCGTGGTGCATGAAGTTAAATTTCGAGTTTAGAAAAGCCTGAAAATTTGGTTTGGTCGCGTAGCGCTGCGCGCTCCGCGACCAAACCAAATTTTCAGGCTCTTCTAAACTCTACATTTTACTCTATGCTTAATCAAGGAATGGAAACCCTCGTTCTAAACTTAAAATTAATTAACTTATGCTTCAAAGTAAAAAAAAATGCATATTTTTAAGTTTAGTTTTGTTATAAAAATGTATAATCAAATTTTACTTAAAAATATATATTTGTTTACTTTAAAGAATAAGTTTTTATCTTATAGCGTACATACTTGTTGCTATTAATGCATTACGCGTTAAAAAAATGTGTAAGTGTTTAAGTAAAATTTGTAGGTGTAAAAGTACCTTTATATTTTTAAAACACGTTTTTGATTGTTGTGAATAATTCGTTTTGATATTGAATTTATCGGCCACAATCGAACTGCGATTAGTTTCTGTATTTGCTAAACTTCCTTGAATTGTCAGTTGGTCCAACAAAAGGAATCGCATTTGCATATTCAGCCCACGCATGCATAATCCCATAAGACATTCTATATTTAGACGTAGAATCAGATGCAATAATCATTTTCGATTACGTGTATACGAACCGCTTTTTTCTACTGCAGTGTCCTATTTTAACAGAATCTATGATTAATCAACGATAGAGAAATCTAGGCTAATAGAAAAAAAATATTTAAAATAAAGTATAGTATTTTTAATACCCATTTGGAATATTCCCATCCTTATTTATCCATCATGAATCAAATGAAACAAAAACTTACCAACAAAAATGAACGTCGATTACTAATTTGATGTTACGTCAAAAGTTTGATGTTTGTTAATGTCATTAAATAACGCAAAAATATTCCGATAAATCCAAAAAGCTTATGCTTATTTAAGGCAATTCAAAAAACGTCCGAAGTCCTAAAAGTTCCACAAAGCATATGATAAAACCTACAAGATGAAAACAGAGCAACGGATTTCGAATTTAGAAGAAATATGTCTGCAAACGTTTCCCTGAGCAAAACTCGAATTACGAAGAATACTCTGCATTTTTTAAGGGAAGTAATTTACAAAATGTATGCCCGGAAGGAACATATTACTTTACAAACTGTTTACTGGAAATTTATGGAAGAATCACCAGACATTGAGATCTCAAAAATTTCTTTATAAAAGCTGGAGCAAAAAACGTCTTGTAGAATAGCTTGGAAAGAAAAATATCGCATTTTGCTGAGGGAAACGTGTTTGGATCTTCCAGGTTATACGAGGGTTGCCTTTTATATTTCGGGATTGGGCAACCCTAGTGTTGCAATCTGGCAACTGAGAGCTCTCTCGTAAAGTTTGACATTTTTGAGGTTATACGTACTTTCGTGCGATTATTTTTTACAACTTTCGACGTGGATTAACTGAACAACAGTGCATGGATGAACTTAATTCAATTTTTGGCGATAAAGCTCCATCAAGGACCAGTGTTTATCGATGGTATGGTGAATTCAACCGAGGTCGTAGTTCACTCCAAGACGAATTTCATGGAGGTCGTCCAAAATCAGTTGTTGTTCCGGAAACCATTGATGCTGTGCGCAAACAAATATTGCAAGATCGTCATGTGACCTATCGTGAGATTGAGACAACCTTAGGCATTAGTGGGACCAGCATACATTCAATATTGCATGAACATTTGGCTGTCAACAAAATTTGTTCGCGTTGGATCCCACACAATTTGTCAATCACTCAAAAAAAGGCTCGTGTCGATTGGTGCAAACAAATGCTCAAAAAATACGATTGCGGTGCTTCGAAACACGTCTATGACATCGTGACAGGTGATGAATCATGGATTTACGCGTATGAGCCCGAAAGTAAACAGCAGTCGACCGTATGGGTGTTTCAGGATGAGCCAAATCCAACAAAAGTTGTTCGCGCACGAAGCACTTCCAAGCAAATGATCGCCTGTTTTTTTCGGAAAAACTGGACATGTCGCAACCGTGTCACTAGAACAACGCAGAACAGTCAAAATTCTGAGTGGTACACAACCATTTGTTTGCCAGTTGTCATCCAAGAAATCAGGAAAACCAACCGCCGGAAACGGATCACTCTTCACCACGACAATGCGAGCTCTCACACATCGGCTCAAACAACTGCATTTTTGAGCACGCAAAACATTGATTTGATGAGTCATCCGCCATATAGTCCTGACTTGGCACCGAATGACTTCTTTTTATTCCCATCCGTAAAAAATAAAATGAGAGGTCAACGTTTTTCGACACCTGAAGAAGCGGTTGATGCGTTCAGAATGCATGTTTTGGAGATACCTCAATCAGAGTGGCAAAAGTGCTTCGACAATTGGTTCAAACGCATGCAAAAGTGTATAGATCTTAATGGGAATATTTTGAAAAATAATAAAGCGATTTTCAATGATTAATATTTATTTTTGTTCTCTAATCCCGAAATATAAAAGGCAACCCTCGTATAATGTATTTTATAGAACTTTTAGTACATACATAATAGCATAGCGTCCATATAAACGATTATGTTCCGTATTAAGAAATTAATTAATATTACTCCACCAATGCCCGTTTAACAATAATACTTTAGATGTCAGCCATTTGACATGACATTTTCCTAACCTAATTTTGTGTGTGTGTGTTCAAGAAGCCACATACGTTAAGTTACTAAAACGACTAGTACTTCCAAATAGGTATTAAAAATACCATAGCAGGATTTTAGCTAGAAGAATGAGGAACAAATGGGCCGAAATAAATTATTTACATAAATAAAATAGCCGCAGAAAGAACAATGTTGGCTAACAATGCAAGCAAGCTATGAAGTTTGAAATTAGGGTGGTAGCACTTCATGAATCTTGACCAGCGGCGGGTCGCAGCCTAACATCAGGGTCGGCCACAGCGCCAAGGCACACAAAATTTGAGGTTAGGATCGCGCTTTATAAATACAAGGAATTGCACAACAAAGTCACCTTTCAATAACGGATACATATTACCTTGAATCTCTGGCCTATCCTGAAGTTAGGCTGCACGCCGCCGCTGATCTTGACGCTAATTTGACAAGTCAAATAATTGTAACTGTAACGTTGATTTGGTTATTTTTGCTCAGTGAGAAAATATAAGGAAACTAAACTAATAACGATTATTTAGATAGTTACTGTAGAGATTTTATAACTAAAATTATCAGGAATTAGTTGATTATATGTTCAACAGCATTTAAAGAAACTCAATTTAAAATGTAAACATAGATATCAAAAATAGATTATGTAGTGCAATAATAGAAAAGAAAAACTTAGGATCGAATTATAAACTTTTTCCAGTTCGTAAAATACGTATGTAGGTAATTTCGAAATAATTGCCCGTAACGATTTTTTTTATTTCACTGCGAACAGTTGGTAATGATTGGCTGTAACGAACTCGTTTCCTCGTTATTGGTTTTACCGCAATTTCGGCACGCCGAACCGATTTTTATGTTAAATTAATCGAAGAGCAATTGGCGGTTTCGGCACATAATTGTTTACCAAGAAAATGCAACATTGTACTTATATTTTGATATATCTTAAAGAAGTTTCTCATCTTTCACGTGGTAAAACATTTTTAACTATCTCACCGAGCAAACACATTTAAGTAACCTTTTATCAACATTAAAACGTTTAGTGTTGTCACAATATTGATAAAACGTTATTTGTTTGTTTTTTGCTCAATGGGATGATTTTAAAAGAAAATACTTGGTTAAATTTCACTAATATATCTTTTAAAATATTTAAATTTTAATACAAGACAATCTTTAAAATCTAAAAAAATATTGGTAATTGTTTACATTTTCTAGAAAAATAAATTTACACATAGTTTCATCTTAAATTAATAATAAGGATAGCATAAATGTAAACGGGATTGCTAATACTTATATGCAGAATACTTTAAACATTAAATGTGCGATTGTTTTCGCAATCTACAACAAGTTAGTCATACAAATAATTATAAGAATAACAATTAAAAAATCATATTTCCATCTAAAATGTTAAACTCTCCTAATAATAATCCGGATTTCTTAAATAAAATAATAGTTCCAGAAAAGTGTGGTCAATATTAACCCAGTTAGCGCCAGTGATGCATAAACGCAACATTATTAATTTTTTGTTAATTAAATTGCTAAATAAGTTAACTTGCTATGTTATATTATTTGACCTGGCTTGAAAATATATGAAAAACAATGTAAATATTTTGTTATTTAAATATTTACATTATTCCTTATTTGAAAAATAAATGTCAGTGTATTTCTAACTTCACAATATTTCAGTGTTTTATACGCGTGGCGCATGAAGTAAAATTTCGAGTTTAGAAAAGCCTGAAAATTTGGTTTGGCCGCTCCGCTTCGCGGAGCGTCCAAACCAAATTTTCAGGCTTTTCTAAACTCGAAATGTTACTTCATGCTTAGTCTGGGAGTGGAAAAACTCGTTCGAAACTTCATATTACACGTTTTTATATAAAATCGACTAATGCCTAAAAATGTACAAGGTGGTCTAATTTCGATGTTGCTTATGGGCATCTCGGTAAATATAAGAGTTACAAAAAATCCGATGGCGCAGTCGCGATCTCTTCTTTTTGAGACTAGGATAATGCCGTAAACAAAAATGAACCATCTTGTTTCTTTCAGAAGTTAAAGGGCAAAATCGGGGTTTCTTGATTTTTAACTTTAATTAATACCTTGCGTAATTTGTAAGATAGACAAAAACTATAAATACCTTCTTAAGGCACTTTTTTGAGTAGGATCCAGTGGCGTAGGCATTTTTCTTATTTTATGCACAGATTTTCGAGTTATAACCAAATTATTATTTTTTTAAATGTAAATCATAGTTGACTTTAATATAGTTAATAAGAGTGTTTTTCACTGATTTCGAAAATATAAATTTTTGTGAATTTATGTTAAAAAACAGTGTTGCTATAGAGTAGAGACTTGCTTTTAATCTGCCAAATAATATAATACGGAAGACAATAGCCATATTTGATAATTAGCATGCTTAGTTTTAATTATGATAAACATTATAAACTAAATGTGTTTAAATAATAATAATTCTTTTTTGAGTAATAAATGTTTTATTTTATTAGGCAGAACATAATTTTATTTTCCAGTCTTGTTGGAACAACAGAACTCTTTGCTATTGCAATAGAATAATTAATTAAAATTGAGCATGCAAATGATCAAAAACAGCTATTGTCTTCGGTATTATATTATTTAGCAGATTAAAAGCTAGTTTCTATTCTATAATACCATTGTTTTTTAGGATAAATTTACAAAAGTATATATTTTTAAAATCAGTAAAAAACACTCTTTTCAATTGTGTCAAAGCCAACTATGATTTACATTTAAAAAAATAATAATTTGGCCATAACTCGAAAATGTGTGCATAAAATAAAAAAATGCCTACGCCACTGGATTCTACTTAAGAAAGTGTCTTAAGAAGGTATTTATAGTTTTTTTTCTATCTTACAAATTATGCAAGATATTAATTAAAGTTAAAAATCAAGAAAACCAGATTTTGCCCCATAACTTCTGAAAAAAACAAGATGTTTCATTTTTGTTTTTAGCATTATCCTAGTCTCAAAAAAACAGATCACAGTTACGCCATCGGTTTTTTTCTAACTCTTATATTTACCGAGATGCGCATAAGCAACATCGAAACTAGACCACCCTGTACAGCGTAAACATTATGTATATTTAAAAGAAAAATTTCCATTATTTAATATAATAAGTCATTCATAGAAATCATACTAAGGAGTGCAGAATTTGACCTAAAATCAACTTTTAGAGTTAACTCTATAATTGCTCGGCCTTTAATATTAATTATATCATACTTTTCTCCAACCTCTGTGTATTTTTTAATTTATTATTTGATTTTATTTCTCTTGCTTACAAATTCTTAACTTCTCCTTTCTCAGTTCTCAATTAGCAGTTTGCCAGCGGCTTAATTCCCGTTGTTTTCTAAGAATAGACTGATTTCGACAATCGGATGAATAATAAGAACAACACGATTTTGGTCACGTAATCGATTAAACACATGAAAACACTTAACGAGCTTCTCAGAATTTTAAATCAGATGGAGTATACAAGATTAATTAAAAGAACTTCACAGTAAACATCAATTAAATATTTACTATGATTAATTGCAGACATACACAATGATTAAGAATGTTTGTTATAAACATGTTGCTGTATCTAAACTTATTTATTGCGAGAATAATTCAAATTCAAAACTATTTGAATTCAAGTAAAAAAGCTTACGCTTCTTATAGTTTGCACACTTTAAACATAATATATAAAATTACGAAAATGTTTTTATTACTTTCCAAGTATTTTTCAGTGTTTTTCTAACTTAACAATAGTGTGTTGTGTAATGTTTTTCATGAAAATGCAAACGATGTCTTAATATTGTCTTAAGTTGTCTTATTAATTAAGACATCGTTTGCATTTTCACGAAAACCATTTTCGTAATTTTATATATTATTGTATTTACTGCGTTTAATTTGAAATATACACAAAGATTATGTTGTAATCATGTTTACTTGAAGCTAGTAACTTTTCTTCAAGAGAATATTTATGATGGTGCTGTAGGAACACTTGAAGCTTTCATGGAAATAATTGAAGATAACGGCATCTGCACTGGCAGCAAAAGTGCGGTGATTAAATTACCCTCGTCCACTTTTCCCAGAAAAAGGCACTCCACTTCTACCTGTGCTAGAGCAAAGGTATTGTCTGTGTACCTGAAGATTTTACCAAGAAGTGCACCATCTTTTAATTTTCATATTTCCTACAGAATATTTGATGTTGTGTTCTTATTTACTATATGTTTTAAGGTTTAAACAAGTGTCGGTCAAAATATGATTTAAGCAGGTTTATTATGTTTAAAACACTTTGTTTTAAAACAGTGTTTTAAACATGTTTAAAACAGCCGTTGTGTTTTAAATAGTTTTGTTTTAAACATGTTTATTGTTAAATTCGCGTAAAACATGTTTTAAACCTTAAATTTGTTTAAAAAAAATGTATTATCTTAAATTTACTAAATTATAATTTTATATTACTTTATTAAAATTTTTTGTTTGCGGTTTTAAATTTTAGCTAAATTATTAGAGATAATTGAAATTACATTATTAAATGTAAAATTGTATTACAATATAATATTACAATTGTATGTGCATACATGTGATTTAAAACGTTTCTAATCCATTAACGGCCGAGCAATTATAGAGTTAACTCTAAAAACTGATTTTCTGTAAAATTCTGCACTTCTTTGTTTGATTTCTATTAATGCCTTATTATATTACATACTTGGAAGTTATCTTTTAAACATACATAATCTATACGTTGTACATTTTCATGCATTCGTCGATTTTATAAAAACGTTTACTTTGAAGCTTAAAACGAGTGTTTTCCACTCCCAGACTAAGCATGAAGTAAAATTTCGAGTTTAGAAAAGCCCCGTGAAAATTTGTCGAGGGTCGCGTAGCGACCCGAGACAAATTTTCGGGCTTTTCTAAACTCGAAATTTTACTTCATGCGCCACGCGTACAAAACACTGATTTGAAGTAAAGTTCAAAAACACACAAATACATCTTTAATCAGAGTAACAGGAAATCAGATATTAAGTCTGTTATCAACGATGTTCAGTGTTAATAATAAATAATTAGGTTTTGAATATTTTTGTTAAAACAACTGGTAACGATATTTATATATTAATGATTGCAAAAATATAATAAAATCAAATTTATTCTTAAAGGATTTGTACTCGTGATTCGAAAAAACAGGATTCGAATCTTTGATTTGAATCATATTTATTTCTTACGAATTCTTTATTCGAGTATTCGAGACAAATTTCAAATTTTGAAAACACTGACAAATTTAAAAACACTGATAAAAACACAAAATTTAAACACTGAAATATTGTGAAGTTAGAAATATACTTACAAATACTTTTTTTTTAAATGAGTAATAATCAAAATATTTAAATAACAAAACATTTACATTTTTCTTCATATGTTCTCTAGTCAGGTCGAGTAATACAATGTATCAAATTAACTTATTTCGTTATTTAATAAGCACAACAATAATAATATTGCGTTATTGCACCAATGGCCCTTAAATATTTGTTTTAGGAACATTTTTGACGTGTTTTAAACACGTTTTAAACGTGTTTTAAACACGTTTTAAACGTGTTTTTAATTGTTCATGTATAAAACGCTGTTTTTATTAAAAAAAACACGTTTTGTAAAAAAAAACGGTTTGTTTTAATTAAAAAACGTTTTTTTTAACAACCCTGGTTTTAAGTGAAGTGTAACGCGAAAAATTAAAAAAAAATAGTGGTACAAATCTTTAAATATTTTTACCTATATTTTTTAAGCGTTGGTCTTTTTGTTCTTATTGATTCTTAGAGGATTTTTATTTAGTGTGTTAAGAATAAATGTCTTAATGCCTAGTGTGTCTCGAGGTAAAACAATTTAGCAGACACTGGTTTAAACTAAATAAAAAATAAAATATATATAATAAAATATACCGTGCGATCGTTTAAATTATGATTTAGAGTAGACGGCATTTAGGTTATGGGGTTACCCAGAATGCTAATTGAATGGTGGAATAAATTTGAGGTTATGCTAAACTATGTCCTAACAGTCAGTAGTACCAATCTAATTTAAAACTCAAACCCTACTCTAAATCATGTTTTAACGATCGCACGGTAGCTAGAAAATAACAGTGCGATCATTTAAGATATAAATTAGAGTAAGCTTTGAATTTTAAATTAGATTGGCACTACTGACTGGTACACATAGTTTACCATAACCTCAAATTTATTTCATCATTCAATTAGCATTTTGTGCAACCGCATAAAGAAATGCCGCCTACTCTAATTTATAATTTAAATCATCGCGCGGACAAATTCAAAGACCCATTGAAACAATTTTTTAATGAGTCTTTGAATTCGTCTGTGTAAGACAAATTTGTTGTAGATTCATGAAAAGAATCTCCGCACTTTTAGTATTTTTACAAACAAAATATCTTGTTGCCCCGAAGCAACCAATGAAAGTCGTTAAATGAAATCATACTGAATATCATTGGTTGATAAGGCGATCGCGACCGCGTCGTTGTTTTTAAACCTTTTAAGCAGAGGTCTTCAAACTACGGCCCGTGACCAGCAGTTCAATTTAACGTGTAGTAATGGTAGTAGTCGTGTAGCTTTATTCTAGTAAAAGGGTTTACAATAATGTATACAATAAATACTTAATATTAGAACATGTATCAAAAATACGGTGTGTGTCAGCTATAAAAGTTCGGATTTCAAAAATTCCTCAATTGTATATGGCTCAATTTCTAGTAGTACTTTTTTAATTGTACGTTTGTATGTTTTAAAACATTGTTCATTCTTCAGATATGACGGCAGTTTCTTATATAATTTAATACAGCTGTTTACGCCGCTTTCGGTTAGAGAATAACGATGTATGGGATATACAAGATAATTTTTATTGCGCGTTGTGTATTTATGATTTATTTTAGAATTTCAAAATAGTTCATTCTGTTTCCATACGAATATTAGACATTCTAAAATATAATTCGCTGCTTTTGTCAGTATATTATTTTCTGAGAATAACGACCTGCAGAATGTCAGATTTGTGAGACCTAGTATAATTCTTAGTGCTCGTTTTTGGAGAGTAAATATTATTTTTATGTTAGGCGATTTCCCCCAATAAATAATGCCATATCTCAGTTTCGATTCGATATTTGCAAAGTAAGCTAATTTAAGGATAGGCAGTGCTACTTTATGTTTTAGTGTTCTTAGCATGTAGCATATCTTATTTAATTTCCCAACCAAGTAATCAATGTGGTGTTTCCATTTTAATCTATTGTCTATCGCAATCCCTAAGAACATAGCAGTTTCTACTAAATTGAAGCTAAAATTGCCAAAGTGGATGTCAGTTTGAGGGCTATTTTTATGAAACAGGATACATTTAGTTTTCTCCCGATTTAGAATCAGTTTATTATTTTTGAACCAATCATTAATGTACAGCATTACTCTCTCGCCATGCCTCATAACTTCGTTATGTCTTATCAAAGTATGCATATATTGGTGTTATTGTCTTTCCAAGTATGCATATATTGGTGTCGTCTGCATATCCTACGATTTTGCAGTTTGGATCAGAGTGATTATATAAGTCATTGATAAAAATGTTAGAAAGAAAGGGAGCAAGAAGACTTCCTTGGGGCACACCCATGCTGATGTCCAAGACATCATCTATGTGATCAATCTAGGTAACATTTAACACTGTTTCGTATTCAAAACGTGTCCGTTATCAATCATAGGGCACATTTAACACTGTTACGTTGAACTGGTTATTCAAATGTCACTTTGAACTAAAGTTCAGAGACATTAGAATAATAGGACCTGTCATCATGAACTCAAGTTCAGCGTTTTTGGTGCAACTGGGCCTTAAACTCTTTACTGGTAACGTACACATAAGATTTACAAGTGAATATTCTTCTGGAAAGTAATCATTCGAAATTCAGAATGTCAATATTGTATAGTATATAGAATGTTCTTCTCAAAAGCAACGATAAAATCGTTAGAAATCCAGACTGTACGCGCGAGCCATCTCGTTATGTCCACCATACCGTCTAATATTGACAGAGCAAACATGTCATCAAGGTATTCGAGTTCAGGGATATTTGATGACCATTAATGACTGTTTGTGCTGAAACAATAATGGAAAACGTGAATATCCCGGCTTTTAAGTAAACCCCATTAACAACGCCAGAACGTGTCCAGGTTCTCTAATAACTTTCTGGAATTTAATTCTTTTCAAAGAAGTATGTCCAGATCAAACAAAATTCTGAATATATATGTTATGGATAAATCACGAAATGCGGACAAAGCGCGTTTTTTCTAGACAAAACTCGAACTGTCTAAGGTTTTTAGACAATAGCCGAATAAAATTGTATTTGTCTGTTAGACAAAATTCGTTCCAAGATTTTATATTTAAAAAAAATACTACAAAACATCACTTTATTTTGTGAACGGTACACCGATTATATTTATAAAGAGCATGTTTTGAACTTCACTTCAAATCAGTGTTATATGCGCGTAGCGCATGAAGTAAAATTTCAAGTTTAGAAAAGCCTGAAAATTTGGATTTAGACGCTCCGCGCCAAAATCTAAATTTTCAAATAAGTATCAAAAATGTATAGTTTTTTTTTACCTTTTAAAAGTTACGCCTTTTATGAATTTAATGGACTTGAATTCTTGTCGACTTTTATCATAACTTTAGAGACATTTAAAAAAAACTAGATATTTTCTATATCCTTCCTGACAAAACTTTACAAATTTTCGGTGTAAATTTGTATTTTTTTAATAAATCAGTAAATATTCTCATATAATCATATGAGTCGCCTAGATGCAAAACCAGCTATACACCTTTTTTAATTTTAAGGTTTTGATATCCCTGGATTCTGCTCGTCTCAGGCTACAATTTTAAAAATAAATCGATCTTCAAAACCCTTCCTAAACCTTTTAAAATTATGTTTGAAAAATCCTGTCGAATGCAAAACCTGCTACATTTCACGGTTGCAAAAGCTGACATATTTTTTCAGTTGCAAATCCTGCCAACTTTTTGCTAGTTTTCCATAATTTTTCTTGTTCCCATTCGATACAACGCTCATTCAACACTATTTTGATTTATTTAAAGACGCTGCAAAATCGGTTTTTGTCATTTTGCCACAAATTTGTTAAAACACGTATGGGTGGTTTTGCATCTGGATATTACCAAAATACTGGTAAAAAATCGCCAAAATACCGGTAAATTTTGGAGAGCATTTTTACCGATTTACCGGTATTCTTGTTTACTGATTTTCCCTAATACTGCTTTTAACCAATAATAATAAGAAGAAGACCAATTATTTCAGTACAATTTATTACAGTAAAATCAGTGTAACTTATGATTTTATTATTATTTTTGAGACCAACATTTTCAACACAATACTGAAGTTTGATTGCGTGATTTTTTTAATGACGAATTGAATTGAATACAAAATTATTCGTTATTAAAATTCAAATTATCAATAGAAATGACTTTTGTTATTTTTGATTCTTTTTAATGGCATTAGAGAATGTCGTTCAGCGGATAGTTCGAAAGTCCGGTTTAAGTAGGCCGTGATATTTCCGTTTTTACTGTTGCTTTGCCTCGGGCCAACAGCGAGTGTGTCCTGTCAATTTAAGATGCTGAACTGTGGCCGACGAATTTAAATTTCTATTTCTGTCGAACGTTTCTAAAGTTAATTGAAAAATCAAATTGATAAGATTACATTGAAAAATGTATTGCATTATAATTAATATGAATATTACACTAAACGTATTTGTAGGTTAGAGTAATAGGATAACTTTAACCCGCCAACACTAATCGCCAACACAAATCGGTCTATTTTGTACAATTTTAAAAATCTCAAAAAAGTTCACGATTAACAAACCGGCCGGTCAGCTAAGAATTCTCCAACAGTTGGCAGTCAACTATCAACTTGTCTCTCTGATGAACGGGCCCAATGTCTCAGCCTATTACTCTAACCTACAAATAATGAAATATTTTTCAGTGCTAAATTTAAAATCAAAACAAACAAAAAAAAAAATACTGGCCTCAAGTGGTTTTTTCGTTTGTGTTTTTGCACAAAAATTTAAAATATTTTGCATCAATAGATCTGTTTGTTACATCTACTAGTGCAGCACTTTTTACCTAAAATCAGTTCGTTGGACATCTGCAATTTTCAATGTGATATTACACTAACCTAAACTGGTGACGTCACAAACTTGAACTCAGTTCAATTTAGTACTGTACAAACGAACAAACCTAATATCACACTAGTAGACTGGTTTTAGACTCCACAAAACAACACTATTCAATCTGTATTCAATGTTTATAAACCTTAGTCTAAGGTCCAGTTGCACCGAAAACGTTGAACTCAAGTTTAAGCTGAACTTGAGCTCAAGGTAACAGTTCCTATAGCTCGAGTTCAGAGTTGAGCCAGTTTAACCCTTTCAGCCCTGGAATTTTTCTGGTGCCCCAAAAAATGTTTTGTACACTGAATACCACTTATTACTATCTTAGATATACAGAGAGTTTTTTTTAAGTATACATATCTCAATATACTGTATACGCTGTAAATCTTCAGATATTCGTTGCTGTTACAAATATTTCAAATTGAACTTTCAAATGAGTGTTTTCCACTCTCAGATTGAGCATGAAGTAAAATTTCGAGTTTAGAAAAGCCTGAATATTTTACTTCATGCGCCACGCGTACTAAACACTGATGTGATGTGATTTTCAGAATACACGTTTTTATCATACTGCTTTAGTAGAATATTTTAAAGTTTACCTAAAATTAGTGTTTTATAAACGGGGCGCATGAAGTAAAATTTCGAGTTTAGAAAAGCCTGAAAATTTGGTTTAGTCGCTCCGCGCTTCGCGCTACGCGACAAAACCAAATTTTAAAGCTTTTCTAAACTCGAAATTTTACTTCATGCTTAATCTGGGAGTGGAAAACACTCGTTTAAGATTTAAAATTAAACTATTTCAAAAAACAAACGATTATCGGAAAAGTTACAGCTCATGCATACATGTATGTATATTTAAAAGACAAATTCCCTGTATATTTACAAAATTTTAGTGGTGGCAAATGCCACCGTCAGGGCCGAAAGGGTTAACGGGTTTGATGCAACTGGCCTAAAATGAATAGAAAAATAAACAAATCTTATATCAATTCATTCTTCATTTTATGACATTTTGAATTAAAGACTTTTAAAAACATAAAAATAGTTTCGTCATCACTTACAGAATTTAAAAAGTTCCCTCTTTTGGAACCAGTTCGCTGCGTGATTAAGTTTATGGCATTCTCTTAATAATCCAAAGTTTATACCGACGGTTTTACATTTTCGATTACCGCACTCCTTTTTATTACGAAGCTCTTCGGGCCCACTTTAATGACCCAAGGTCGCCGCCGACGGTCCGGGTCCATTAAAAGGTCTTTTATTGACCCCGGTTGTAAAGGATCGTAAATAATTCAGGTGCAATTATTACCCCCCACACAAATATAAAATTGGTACAAGTTACAAGAGGGTTTCTAAGTGGACAGAATATTTACAGGGTTAGTAAAATATTTGATTAAAAGCAGGGGTATCCCAACTGTTTTTTTTTTCGTAGCTCACTTTCAGCATACTTTCGTATTCATAACGTGTACGTTATTAAGCAAATCATATATTTAGCACTGTTTCGTATTCATAAAGTCTACGTTACCAATCAATGGTTTCACATAATGTTTACGTTAACACTTGTTGCTTACATTCAACACTATTTCGTATTCATAACGTGTTCATAACGTGTACAGAGTTAGTAAAATATTTCATTAAAAGCATAGGTATTCAAACTGTTTTTTTTTTTCGTAGCTCTCTTTCAGCATTCTTTCGTATTCATAACGTGTACGTTATTAAGCAAATGACATATTCAGCACTGTTTCGTATTCGTAACGTCTACGTTACCAATCAATGTTTAAACATAATGTTTACGTTACGACTTATTGCTCACATTCAACCCTATTTCGTATTCATAACGTGGACGTCAAGGGTCTAAAATAATTCGCACAAAGCTTACATTCGGCACTCATTCGTACTCATAACGCGTACGTTACTAATCAAGGGATTAAAATAACGTGTAGGTTAGTAATTATATGTCACTTTCACATTCAACACTCAGTTTCTTATCCAAAACGTGTACGTTAGCAATGACAGGTTTAAAATAATGTGTACGTTATAGCTCACACTTATCACTCCTTTTGTATTGATAACGTGTGCGTTGCCAATAAATGGGTTACAATAATGTGTATGTTATCAATCATAGGTGCTATTCACTGTTTCGTGTTTAAAACGTGTACGTTACCAATGACAGGTTTAAAATAATGTGTACGTTATAATTATGAATATAAGTGAGTTACTTAAAGATGATAATAACTTTAATTAAAAACCTTTCTTCACAAATTTATTTTATACCAGATGTACATCACAAGATGACCATTATCAATGGTTCAATACTGTACGTTATTGCTCACACTTATCACTCTTTCTGTATTGATAACGTGTACTTTGCCAATAAATCGGATACAATAATGTGTACGTTATCAATCATATGTACTATTCAGCACTGTTTCGTATTTAAAACGTGTACGTTACCAATCAAGGATTAATAAAATAACATGTACGTTACCAATCATGGGTCATATTCAGCACTTTTTCGTATTCAAAACGCGTACGTTACCAATCAAAGGTTTAAAATTACTTGTTCAATACCACCATAGCTCATATTCAAAACTCTTTGGTATTGAAAACGTATACGTTATCAATCAAGGGTTTAAAATAACGTACAACGTTAGGAATAACGTTTTAACCACGGAAATGATATTCTAAATTGGCTCGAATACATTTACGTTTTAGATAACGGATTCGAGCCAATTTATAATATCGTTTCCGTGGTTAAAACGTTATTCATAACGTTGCACGTTATTTTTAACCCTTAATTGATAACGTATACGTTTTCAATACCAAAGAGTCTTGAATGTGAGCTATGGTGATATTCAGCCTAGGCGCGTTTAGTTATTGGTATGTGTGCTTAGATTGTGAGAGTATTAATAACGTATACGTTACATTTAACATTTCGCGTACGGAAATGGGGGAATTGTAAACATAAGCGGGGCTATTTCGTACAGGAAATGTTAAATTTAACGTATACATTAATTAACCTCACAATCTAAGTATCAATTACCAAACTTAGACTCTGATGTTAAAGAACATGTACGTTAAATTTAACATTTCACGTACGGAATATCCATGAATATGGCTACATTTATCCCTAATCCAAATTTAAGCCTCATCATAGTTAATTTTCTGATGATGATTAAACAAACATTTTGATAATCCTCAAGTACTCATGTCAAGAGCATTACAAAAAAAAACGTGAAATAGGATGCACTTTAAGTGGCCTCTCGACATGCATTCACGTGATAAAACCTCCTGGGAAATTCGCAGGTAGGCGCTTTGTTACGCCCGCGTTTCTTTCCGAAGGTACAAAAAAATAATACAGGAAGCTCTTAGCCGTAGAAAAGACGGGCGTGGTTTGGAAATAGCATGCATTTTAAATGCATTTTAAAAAGATTGCGTTACACATATTCTCATACTTTTAAGAAAGATAAGACACCTTTTATAGTTTTCATAGTCAAGTTAATATTTAAAAGTCCGTTAAAGATTAAGTCTTATTAACCCTTTCGGCCACTAGTAAAATGTGGTAAACATACTAGGATTTTTTTTTAAATATACATACATGTATGCATGAGCTGTAACTTTTCCGATAATCGTTTGTTTTGTAAAACCGTTTAATTTTAAGCTTTGAACGAATGTTTCCACTCCCAGATTAAGCTTGAAGTAAAATTTAGAGTTCAGAAAAGCCTGAAAGTTTGGTTTGGTGGCGTAGCGCATTATATTTATTAATAAAAGAATGTACTTGAACCCAAAATCTCAATTCATAGCAGAAATAAATAAATAAATAATAGTTACGATGTATAATTTGATAAAATGTTTGTAATTTGTAATTGTCTAACATTAGTTGGAACACTATGCTTCAACAAACGTTGAAGGTACAAACGTCATTTCGCCGAAAATAACGCATGCATTTTATTTGTTTATTTAGTTGTGTTTGGCGATTTAGAGGTTCTTTTCACACATAATTCATCTACTCTATTATAACGGGTAGTAAAAATTATGTTTTAATTTCGTGTACAATGATTTAGTTTAAATTTGGCGCCTAAAGGCGTCAAAATGGATGCCAGTTTGCGCTACTCTCTTAAATACAGGGACACTATATCGAGGCTAGTGTCCCTGTATTTAAGAGAGAAACGAAAACTGGCATCCATCAAATTTAAACTAAATCAAATTAACAAGACGCGCGTCAATCATTATAGTATTTGATTGGTTTAGTTTGAATAATGGCGTCAAGATGGAAGCCACTTTGCGCTACTCTCTTAAACGCTGGGACACTATCGAGGACTATTGCTAACTATTCGGAACGTTTTGACAACTTGACGACAAAAAATATCATCTATCACTAACTTCACACCCGTAAAACAAAACACTGGAGAGGTCAGAAGAGTTAAAACTGTATTCTTATAATTTACCGAAATATGAAATTTCCATGTTAGATAATCAAACAAATCTCAACTCCGAAAATCCATATTCCTTTCTGCGAGCCTCTGGCAGAAAAATCTCAAGATGCGCCTCGGCAGGTAAAGAGGAAGAAAAAAAGGTAGCTTGCACAACAATGAATGCTTTTCGAGAACTAGAGAATCGCCAATCTAGGAGGACCCAAAAGACCAATCCGAGCGCCATTGTTGTCGCTTTTGATGCGAAATGGTATACGGGTATGAAATTCCTCTTCTTGCACATCGGGCCATCACTTTTGCACAAAAGTGTAAAAATAAAATGCGCAAACGAGATTTGATCGATTTTTTTCATGAGAAAGGAGATAAGCAGATGTTGGGTAATTTTGGAAAGAAACATGTGAGTTTTTGGGAGAAAAAGGAATGATTGTAATCAGACGTTGCTTGTTTTCTTTTAACTTTTGGTTTGTAACGTAGAGATTATTTCCCTTATGCGCAACAGATGGTTGATATTGAGAGTTTTGACCAGCCACAGTATTATTTTTGTTTGTTTTGTTTGACTTAGGCAGGAGCCTTTCATTTACGGTCCCAGTCACAGTAATGTATGTTTCTGTTTTGTTTGACTTAGGCAGGAGCCTTTCAGTCGCGGTCCGAGTCACAGTAATATTTTCTAGATATTCTTGCTAGTTACCCTTGAAAACTAGGTCTTTTGACAAGCCTCAGTAAAATTTTGCAAATAAGCAATGATATCATTTCTTTTGTTTGGACAGCAGATGGTTATCCATTTTGTAAACAACGATATTAATATTAGATACAGTTGAGCAAAGTTTAGAGAAACAACAAATCAAAGTGAAAACATATCCACCCAAATACAACACTAAAGGAGACTAACGAATTCATTTCACAAGATAATTTGTTTATCTTACACTTGGTTATCGTGTATTTCCAACAATCAGCTTACATTTTTCGACTACTAGATGATTTTATAAGGAGAAATGTCATGGTTTTAAAAATGTACCCAATCTCCTTTGTTTTTGGAGAAATGAAATACCATTCGAAAAAATATGTCTTTCTTTAGACCAGGGGTGTTTAATACTCTAGCTACTTTTGCATGCCAAGTTATTTAGCGATCGAAAGGTTATAGGTTAAAAACAAATAAAAAAGTATATAACCCTTTCGGCCCTGACGGTGGCTTTTACCACCACTAAAATTTGGTAAACATACTGGGCATGTTTCTATATACCGTGCAATCGTTTAAATTATGATTTAGAATAGGCGGCATTTTTTCTGTGCGGTTGCCTAGAATGCTAATTGAATGATAGAATAAATTTGAGGTTATGGTGAAGTATGTGTTAACAGTCAGTAGTGCCAATCTAATTTAAAACTCAAAGCCTACTCTAAATCATGTTTTAAACGATCGCACTGTACATGTATGCATAAGCTGTAACTTTTCTGATAATCGTTTGTTTTTTTAAATAGTTTAATTTGAAGTCTTAAACTAGTGTTTTCCACTCCCAGATTAAGCATGAAGTAAAATTTCGAGTTTAGAAAAGCCTGAAAATTTGGTTTAGTCGCGTAGCGCGTAGCGCTACGCGACTAAACCAAATTTTCAGGCTTTTCTAAACTCGAAATTTTACTTTATGCGCCACGCGTATAAACCACTAATTTTAGGTGAAGTTCAAAATGTTCTACTAAAGCAGTATGCTAACAACGTGTATTCTAAACATCACATCGCATCAGTTTTTAGTACGCGTGGCGCATGATGTAAAATATCAAGTTTAGAAAAACCTGAAAATTTGGTTTGGCCGCTCCGCTTCGCGGAGCGACCAAACCAAACTTTTAGGCTTTTCTAAACTCGAAATTTTACTCCATGCTTAATCTGAGAGTGGAAACACTCTTTAAAAGCTTAAAATTACACTTATTAAAAAACAACGAGTGCCTGAACATTTACAGCGTATGCATCCGAAAATGAATACTTAAAAGGAAAATTCCCTGTTTCTATGTAACTATGACTGAATTTTATTTGATTTAGCTGACGTTGAGAAACCCGGCTTAGGTCTTAAAATTTTATCTCATACAGTACAAAGTTCTGAATACCAAATTTGATTGCTACAATCCTCTTAAGATACCATATGATCTAAAAGTTATTTTATAGCCTACTAGAGAATAGTAGGCTATAAAATTATTTCTAAAAAATCTTATGTTGATACCAAATTATTGAAAACAATAATAATTCTCGCTGTCAATATTTTTTACACAAAATACATACATACATAACCTTATCGCCGCGCGTTAAAAATCGGGCCGCGTCAGGTCACGCGGATTTGTCGGTGATACCAACTCACATTTAAATGCAAACAAAACTCATGGCATGCTAGAGGAGTAAACTTTTCACTCTTATGGTATATTTAATCAACAAATGTTTCTCTTCTTCTTTAGGAGTCCGTATACCATTTCAGGTGTCTCACTAAAATTAAAAAACTTTTCAAAATATTATTATTAATTACACAGGCCTACAAAAAGTCCTTATCATCCTCGCCTTCATTTCTCTAACTACAAAAACCGTTTTTCAATTACGCCTCCCGAGAGATCACGGCAGGAATTCGAGACGTCAATCAAACAAAAAAAAAGGCCGATATACTCCTCTCGTGTCCGCGTGTACATTTTTAATTAGCGTGCGGGCCACCGATGGGGGGCCAAGGGGGGCACTCGTGAGGCCGAGTCAAGGCCAGGCCCGGACCGGCCCCTCCCCCCGCGCCCGCCCGCAGCACCTGCTCGAGAGAGGCGAGGTCCCCGTACCCGGAGCACACACATATTTGTTTTAGTAATGCATTTTCGAGTTCAAGTCCTTCGTGGAATACCAAATAGTTTGTACGTTACTTACGAGGTTTTTATTGAAATTACTCCGTTGGATGAGAAAAGAAGAATAAAAAAAGGTAAAGGAATTGAAGAGATATCAGTGGTATAATTGGTCTTAGGTTTAAAGATGAAATATTCTGTAGGATCCTAAAGTTTGAGATTTATGAAGATAATGTTCTTCTTTTTTAGGACTATATTCTGTTGTTACTGCCCTTAGATATTGTTATTGAACGTATTTTCTAGAGGTTCTTAGGTTTAAAGATGAAATATGTTGTAGGATGCTAAAGTTTGAGATGAAGATAATGTTCTTCTTCTTCTTCTTTAGGACTATATTCTGTTGATACAGCCCGTAGATACTGTTATTCAACATATTTTCTAGAAGAAAATCTAAAACTAATCATACTTGAAACAAATTGTTAGATCTGTAGGACTTAGAAAGCCAAAATATTGTTAGATCTGTAAGACTTAGAAAGCTAAAATATTGTTAGATCTAACTTGTTAGAATCTCTGATCCTTAAATAAGACATTGTGGCCTTTTGCTCTTAGAAACGACATTTTGGCCTGCTGCCGTTAAAAGCGACATTTTGGTCTGTTGCCTTTGAACGCGACATTTTGGCTATATGTATATAAATAATTTAATCTTTTGACAATTAAACGCAAACTGTGGTTATATCTAAGTTGTTGCATATTTAGGTTTTGAAAGTCTAATGTTAAAACTAGTTTGTTGGATCCCTTTGCCTTTGAATGTTGAATATTGTTAGATCTAGATCTTTTGGATATTTTGGCCTTTGAAGATATTGATCTAAAACGTAATCGACTTATAAAAATATATTTCAATTTTATAAAAGTCGATAACGCTATTTAGATCAATTTCTTTGATACCAAATAACATGATGCTACGTTTGAAACTCGATGTTTTATTGATAATCTTTGTAAAGAAAGACTGAAGTTATATATTTTAAAAACCGGTTGGATCATGAAGTTCTCCTATTTTTTTTATATCTCGAAACGTTTTTGGCCTAAAATTCTTTATGTATATTGCAACTTACAATTTGTTGTACATATCAAATTAATATGAAAAGTTGATAAAATGCTTTATAAAAATTACCCATTCACCGTATTTTTTAAAGATCATAAATTATTCTGTCTAATTATAACGTATCGTTAAATATTCATCTAAGATCCGTTGTGTAGATTTCTCTTTTTTTTATTAATTCGGGTAGGGAGAAAAGTCGGGCGTAACTAATTTTGGCGTCACTCCTTGCGGTCAAGTTGCGATACTTCCGCTCAAAATTAAACGGCAACAATAACAGACAAAAAAAGTGGTTTACAGTGCACCGGAAATGCGAATGCTTGGCTCTACCAAGAGGTACAAAACGACCGGAAGACCGGTCAACAGGTGGTTTGCCAATAAAATGTAGGTCTTGATTTAAGGTGAGATAAATTGAGCAACTCCGCAAGGTTGGTCTACGCTTTTCTAAAAAACTTTTATTGAAATTCATCAACCATTTGTGGTATCAAAAATGCAAAGTTTTTAGTTGTTCTTTAGTTTAGTTGCTTTAGCTGTTTTTTAGTTGCACTTTCATTAAAGTTTATCACCTTTTGTGGTATCCAAAACACACGGTTTTGTAGATATTATCTACTTTTCCAAAATAATTTGACAGGAACATTTATTAAGATTCATCAACCTTTTGTGGTATCCAAAACACAGGAATTTATAGTTACTCTATTCTTTTTCAAAATAATTTCAAAGGAACATTTATGAGATTCATCAACCTTTTGTAGTATCCAAAACACGAGGTTTTATAGTTGCTCTATTTCTTTTTTCAAAATAATTGCAAAGAAACATTTATTGAATTTCATAAACATTTTGTAGTTTTCAAAACACAACGTTTTATAGTTGCTCTATTATTTTCCAAAATAATTTCACAGCGACTTGTATTGGAATTCATCAACCTTTCGTAATATCTAAAACTCACGGTTTTATAGTTGCTCTATTCTTTTCGAAATAACTTCACATTTATATTTATTGAAATTCAACATTTTGTTGTTTATTTCTAAGCATAAATACTGCTTTTTAATAATTTTCTAAACAAAACTATTTTCAAAAGTTACGACTTTTTTTCACTGTCTCAACTTTAGTTTCGCCAACGTCAGTTAAATCGAATAAAACTCATTAATAGTTACATTACAAACAGGGAATTTTCATTTCAAGTATTTATTTCCGGATTCACACCCTGTGCATTTTCAGACATTCTTTGTTTTTGAATAAGTTCAATTGAAGCTTCTAACGACTGTTTCCACTCCCAGATTAAGCATGAAGTAAAATTTCGAGTTTAGAAAAGCCTAAAAATTTGGTTTGGTCACGTAGCGCGTAGCGCTACGCGACCAAACCAAACTTTCAGGCTTTTCTAAACTCGAAATTTTACTTCATGCGCCACGCGTATAAAAGACTAATTTAGTGGGAAGTTCAAAATATATTCTTTAGAAGTATATTATTGTGCCTGCGTGGCGCATGAAGTAAAAGTATACTATTTTAAAAGTATATTTTGATCAAAATTGTTAGTAAAGTTTTGGAGAAAGAGGTAGTTTTTTTTTAATTATACGTATAATTAAACTAAAACTGTACTAACAATTTTGACAAACCTGATGGTAAAAAATTACATAGATGTGGTATATTTTGATCTTCACAATATTTGAGTGTTTCATACTCGGGGCGCATGAAGTAAAATTTCGAGTTTCGAAAAGCCTGAAAATTTGGATTGGTCGCTTGGCTTCGCTACGCGGCCAATCCGAATTTTTAGGGTTTTCTAAACTCGAAATTTTACTTCATGCTTAATCAAGGAGTGGAATCACTCGTTAGAAGCTTCAAATTGAACTTCGGCATTAGAAGATCCTCATGATCAATACTAGTAATCAGAATCTCAAGAAGAACTCGGACCTCAAAAAGTTCTAAAACTTCTTGAGATCAACTCTTTGGATTCAGATCATGATCAAAACTGGTATTCAAATTTTAGAAGAAGCGAAGATAAACTCTTTTGGATCATCATGATTAAAACTGGTGTACAAAATCTGCAACATATTAAAATAATCTCTTCAGAAAATCTTCATGGTTAAAACCCGCAACCTCTTGGGAATCTAGGTAGAAGAGATTTCTTAGAAAATCCAAATGTTGTGTCCACTTTTGTAAAAATACGAATATTATCCATGTTGCTGTTCTACAAAAGTGGAGAGAAAATTTGGGTTTTCTAAGAAACCTATTTTCTTTTTAGAGCAAAAAATGACCTATCAACACTTAAAACAATTACGAAAAATACCTTAAAGCTCCAACTGACAAAGAGAACCAATTCCTTCTCCATTGTTTTTATTTTTTATATATATATATATATTTGGTCATCCTTAACCCAAATCGACGTGCACCTCAGAGATTCCGCAGATTCCCCAGCGACTTCCCAACTTTGGTTTCTTATGCTAATGGCGAGATACTCCGGGAATGGCATTTCGGTCCCATTGTTCGTGGGGCCAAAAAGGCCGGCCAAAAAATTACCGGAGCGTTAATTGGGCGGACTGCGAAACAAAAACAATGGCAGAGAGGAAAGTGAAACGCGAAAACAGGGAGAGAGACAATACCGTATTGTCACCACGGTTGATTCCGAAACAAAAGCGACCTAAACAATTACGGTTAATGAAAACGAAAAAAAAGTATATAGGAACAGATAAAACGTAAAAACTATGCATAATAGCTAAAATACAATAGTCATGTTAAATGAACAAAACATACACGAAATGCTTACCAGTATACTCTAGTTTGTATTGTATACAAAAATTGTGTATTGGGTTGCATTTCGAGCTTACAAGGTTTTACTTTGAGAGCTCGAAATGCAACCTAATGTACAAACTAGAGTACCTAAACTCTGTTTTTTTTTTTTTTAATATGACCAGAGTGTATTTACTGCGAACGGTTACAGTCCTGCTTTAACAGTAGGGTATTTTAAACATCAAATTTTGAGACAAATAAATCATAATTTGTCGAATAAATTGTCACGATGCAGAGATTTTCCAAAAAGAGAACGCTACAAGTTGGAACTTTACAACACATACAGGGATTTTTTCTTTTAAGTTTACTTTCACATATTCCTTATAAACATTTGTAAATATGATGAGCTAAACAAAAAGTCGAAGTATATTTTGAACTTCACTTTAAATCAGTGTGCGCAGCTTGGCGCATGAAGTAAAATTTCGAGTATAGAAAAGTATTTTTTTCAGGCTTTTCTAAACTCGAAATTTTACTTCATGCTTAGTCTGGGAGTGGAAAACACTCGTTAGAGTTTTTGAATTGAAAGTTTTTAATAAGATCACGAATGTCTGAAAACTTACATACAAAAATCGTAACATGTATACCTAAAAGAAAAAATCCTTGGATTAGAACTTTTTTAAAGTTTGAACATATAAATGGGTAGATAATAAAGAAGACAGATATGCCTGAGCAAGGAGCATTTACCTGATCCTTGGGGACACTTTATTAAATTGGTAGTAGATACAAACAATTTGAGGCGGTGATAGGTAAATGCATTTGTAATCGTAATCTTTGTGAGTTAATTGAATTGTCATATTAATACCAGATTTCCCTTCACATAACCTGCAAAATGAAAGTTTATTCAAAACATAACATGTGATTAATCTTGTTCTAATCTAAAACACATACAACCTGCACCACACCACTAAATTCTTAAAATGTCAAATTTGATTGGTCATATTAAAAAAAAACAGATTATATATTGGCTTGCATTTCGTGTTCTCCGTACATATCTCATCGTAGCACTGTAAATTTGATTTATAATAAACTGTTCAATAATGTAGTGAGTTTCAACGTGTACAATGTCCCAAGTATCCCCGAAATCTTGTTATTTTAACACAGTTATCCCAATTCACGTACTAATTTAAGCAAAAAAAATAGAAGCCCTGGAAGATACATTTTGTAAATGTGTCTTTTTGTTACCATTAAACTTTTATAAAACGTCACTGTCACTAAACGAATTGAATTTAGAGAGGCATAATTAGAGCACATTTTTTTATGAAAAACAAACCTCTTAATTTTGTCAGGGGTTTCTATTTTTTTGCTTCAAATTGTACAAAACCTCTAATTTATTTTTTTGGAATTATTGTAGGTGGGCCCTGCAATGTATCTTCTTTGGAAAATGTGCCATAAGAGTAAAAATATTGAACACTGCAATAATGTAATATGTTGTTAAATAGCTCGATAATCTATTCTATATACCTAACAGAAAGATTCTTACTTAATATGTGTGTATTACAAAGTAATTTCTTTTTAAATCATTTATAATAATTATCCCATAACTTAACATAATCCTTGGGGGATACCAGATAAATCGCAAATCAAACAACTTCCTTATTTTTCCAGTAAGTTCACCCTGGAAAGTGATTAACTAACATCAATCAGCGAACTATCTAACCATTTTTTTTTAATAAACATTCCGATTCTTAGAAGAATCGCGCCTTATAAGGATTTTTAATATTTGCGCTATTCCCCATCACGTTCACCTTGAATATTTTACATACTTCCAAGCCGTCGCAAGACTACATACAGATTAGCTCTATCTCTCTTTCTGGCTTTTCTTCAAATGAAACCGTAAATCAGGCGGTGCGTGGCATTTCGAAAAATTGTAGCAAAACATTCGGAATTGAACGAAGATGCCGAGAAATCTCAAGTATTTTGATCGATGCCATTACACTGGGATAGGTATGCTGGATATATAATGTTGGGATTGTTTAAATATTCATTTGTAACATGGAATTTGATTTTTTTTATATACATTTATTGGATATTGGTTTTAAATCATTCCACCATTTCACCTTTATATTTTGTAATTTAACTATATTTAGACACCACAAACACATTCACACACATCCATGGACCCAGGTGGAATCATTTTGTACTTTAAAATGACCCCATCCGCGACCGGGGTCTCCAGAAACATATTTTAAGTTCTATGATGAACACATAACCGTTTGTAAATATTATACATCACTTATCTTTTTTTATTCTTAATCATCAACGTCGAAGAATTCGTGAAAACACCCTATTATTCTTATCCTTATCGATATTTTACGGTAGTTTTGTCGATACAAATTATCAAACAGTGTAACTACCGCTTTTTTAATAGGCCAATAAAAACAATGCACTTTTTATCTGGGAAACCTGCATCCACAGTCACGAGCAAATCGATAAATATTTATCGACAATTGTTTACGCGTCCTTCATCGGTGTTCCAAGAATTTTATTTGCTAAACTCTATTATGCACACTGGTATTATCGATAATACCCCATTATCTCATCATGAAATATTGTGATGGTGATAATAATCTTGAATCAAAATAAAGAGCAAAATCGTGTAATCTTGAAACAAAACGTTAGACAGCATTTTGGAGGACAATTTGTAAAGACATTAAAATATTGACCAACAAAAGACCAAAATCTTGGAGAACAATTCTAATACACGTTTTCACTGAAAAAGTTGATACTCCAATTTTGCAATCGAAACATCTTTTCAAATTGGTCTCTAAAATGTTGGTCTTTCGTTGGTCAATATTCTAATTTGAGTCGAATAATTTCACATCAAAAGACCAGCAATTTAGAGAATAATTTAAATAGACGTTTGCAAAATTGGAGTATCAAATTTTGCAGGGGATTTTTTTTAAATTGTACTGTACTGAATGTACTGTACTGTATTGTTCGTCGTTTATTGGTAATATTCTAATAGGAGTCGAATATAATTACATCGCCAATGATTTTACTTCAAAAGACCAACATTTTGGAGAACTATTTAATATGACGTTTCCATTGTAAAATCGGAATATCATATTTTGCAGTGGAAACTTCTTTTAAAATTATTCTTCAAAATATTCTTCAATTTCTATCCTATAATTTCTCATCCATAGCGAGCATAAGTTTCTAAAGTTATTAACAAACAAAATTTTACGACTTTCCAATTTGCTGAAAATGGCGACCCGAAGGTAAACCGTGCAACCAGTGGGAGGAGCTCTCCAGTCGGTTTCCATGAAAACCATAATTTCGCGAAGAGTTGGCTGAGGACTCCCACAGTTAATAGCCCCCCTAAGGGGGGTACAGAACCATGCATATATTCTCGGTAAGCGCGACGTGTGCTTGTGCAACAACGCACGCGAATGTTCCCGTCCCCTCTTTGTTCCGTCACGTAGCCGCGGAGAAAAAACAATTTCCGAGATTTCTTTAAAAGGACGGGCTCTCGGAATGGTTAATTGCAATTATTAATCGCGGTTTTTATGTGGGACGGCTACTAGGTGTTCGATGTGGGAGCGCATGTACGCAATTTGTGCAGATTATTTGAGGAGGACGATGGATCGAGTCTCAGTCATAACCTCATAACATAAGGTGCAATTAGTAATACCAGTTTCTTAAACAATTAGAAGCATTCAAGATTAATTCAGCCTGTCATAATCTCATATCACACGGTTTATCAATAGGGCCTTGAAGCTAAGGCTATTAAATTCGCAAAAGAAGTACTACTAATTTTTTTAACACTTTGGTGTCTTCGAGCAACTTTTTTCACTGTGTAGCCAAAAATTGCTGAAAGATCTTTAAAGGTCAGAAGTAGATCTGCAACTAGGCCCTTACGAGCAATTACTTTTAAGCTTACAAATACATAATTTGCTTAATCATGACAGTCTTAAAATGACCTTGACTACGAAATGGATTAGAACACATTATTAATAGTTCATAGTACGAATATCTATAAACCATCTGATAAACATAGATGTTCGTACTATGAACTATCTGACAATTAGTCATGTATTCTATTGAATTTCGCATTCAAGGTCTTCCGTTGGAGATGTTTAGTTTTAGAATTGGAAATGGAGATTAAGAGTGAGATTCCAGTCCAGAAAAGGCAGTGGTCGCCGGCGCCATGGACTCGGCTCGTTCGTAACGGGAACCTTTGTGCGTTGCCACTGCTGGGAAAGAAAAAAACGGGAACGGACTCGAGACCAGTCTTTCCCATTTCTGGCCGAGCGACGGACGATAGCTGATGGCTCTCTGAAAGCAAACGCTGTTTAATTACGGGTTTTGATTAAAATTCCGCCCGCCGTGTCAGGTGCTTTAATTACAACCCGTGCGTCGGGTAATAACACGCCGCGGCCGCCAAAAAACTAATAAACTCTGGCCGTATGATCGAGAGTGACTTGCACTCGATCCTTTTGTTGCGGCTTTTATAAAGAGTGACTGCAATTATCGAGAAATATCGGACGAAAATTAATACCTTTTGTTAAAGCATAATTAACACTTGTAAAATAACCTTTAAAAAGACGCTACACTTTAGAAATACATAACCATGCAGTAACTGAGTACACCGTATGCATTGTCATGTTTTAATATATACTTGCAAATCACTACTATCTTTAGTCACATATCGACAAAATTGCTTGTACTGTCATTTTTGCACGATTGACCCTTTTTAACACTTCCCACATCTGTCTCAAGGACGGGGTAGGTTGTATTTACCAAGTTCTTATGAATAACAAATCGGTAAGTGGAACTTAGGTTTTACTTACTGTTCAGTGAATGGTAAATGAAACTTACCGTTCATAGCAACTGATAAAAATAAGTTTTAGTAATCAAATTTGATATAACGTCAGTGGCATATTCATAATAATTGCGAAGAAATGGTGTCCGTCTTCGCCGATCGTGCAAAAAACGTCATAAGCATCTCGAACAGTAAGTACAATACCTGGTTGACCATACCTCATAAAGTATTATTTCTTACTTTATTAGATGATTTTTACAATCCCAGTTTTCTCTAAACTAGGTTCCATCAATACCTTTCAAGTCTGTATGACCTTAAATTGAATGGAGTATTTTCTCTCACTTTCAAGCAAATTACTTTTTTTGTATTAAAGATGAGAGCACTCGAAGCCGAAATTGGATTTCGTTTTGTGTGAGAAATTACGTTCGGAACAGAGATGGATAACGTTGGTTATTAGCGGTCCGCCTTGGGTGCCTCTCTCATTCGGCTTTAATGCCCCCCGATAATGCCGGTTTAATTGCGGCCGCCCAACCCGAAGAATTCGCGCATCAGAGAGACCGGTCCCCTTATATTTAATCGTCCGCGATTAATAAAAATGCGAGGGCATTTCTGCGAGTGGATTCCGCTGCGCTAATTAAGGGTAATTGGCCCTTTTCGGCATCGGATTAAACGGATGGTGATTAAGCGGTTATGGGAAGCTTAATTGCCTCTATCTTCAAATTGATTCTCAAATTTGTGGTGTACACAATAAGGTAAATATATAATAAAGAGATATTTCCAGTGGCGCAGCTAGGATTTCGTTTTAGTGGGGGCCCAAACAACGTGAGATCAAAGTACGTTTTGAACTTCACTTCAAATAAGTGCTTTGTACGCGTGGCGCATGAAGTAAAATTTAGAGTTTAGAAAAGCCCCGTGAAAATTTGTCATGGGTCGCTGCGCAACCCTTGACAAATTTTCTACGCGGGGCTTTTCTAAACTCGAAATTTTACTTCATGCTTATTCTGGGAGTATAAGGCATGGTAATAAAACTACATTCGCATGCAATCGCATATATGTCATTGATTTCAAAACTCATCGGATACCAGAATATGACCCTTAGTTTAGTTCATTAATTTGTTCTTAGTTTCACAAATACATCTCAAGGCAAGAATGATCTTTGTTAGACATGTATGTTTGTAGCGTTCAAAATCCATCCAAGCAGAGAAGATAACCTCTGTTAGACACGTATTTATGCAAATCCCAGTTAACACCATCTTACAACCAGTTATCGCGACCACAAAGCCGACGCCGCAACAAATTTCACGCATGCTTAAATTTCAACCACTATTCCCAGAATTCCAATCCGTCTTCCAGGCGCGCCAACGCGATAGCAAAAAATACGGCTTGTCCTCGTAGAGCCCATCCTAACGGAATCCGTAGGTGCCGTCACACAATGACCCAATGCTCCAACCAACTAATTACTTAACCAAACAGCGAAAGAAAATTAAACTCTTTATTTGATATCAGCGCGCCCAACGCGCTCTCGGGTATGTCGGTGCCAGTGGGCGAACAGGTTTTCGCTATTACATGACGTAGCTTTGTTTTTAAATTTTTATTGGGAACATTCAGCGCAAGTATGCGTGCTTTCTAAAAACGGAAATCTGGGCCGGTTTGGACTAAACCCCTTTGTTTTTGTTACAGTTTGTATCGGCACCAATGGAAGGATGTCTGTGCCCTCCAACCGGGATCACCACTACAGGAACCTCAAGGACCGCTTCACCAACTGTACTTACGTCGACGGAAATTTGGAGCTCACCTGGCTTCAAGACGAAAATTTGGATTTGAGCTTCCTGCAGTATATCAGAGAGGTCACGGGATACGTCTTAATTTCCCACGTGGACATCAACAAAATCGTCTTACCGAGGCTGCAGATAATCCGGGGAAGGACGCTCTTCAAACTCAACGTCAGGGATGAGCAATTCGCGCTTATGGTTACTCTTTCGAAGATGTTCTCGCTGGAACTCCCGGCATTGAGGGACGTCTTAAGCGGGAGCGTCGGTTTGTTCAATAATTACAACTTGTGCCACGTGAAATCGATTGATTGGAAGGAAATAATTACGGATCCTAAAGGGGAATATATTTATGTTTACAACTTCACCTCGCCTGAGCGAGAATGCCCCGCTTGCAATAAGAAGTGCGAAAAAGGTTGTTGGGGCGAGGGTGAGGAAAATTGCCAAAAATTCTCTAAGGAGACCTGCAGCCCGCAGTGTTACCAAGGTAGATGCTTCGGATCGAATCCCCGCGAGTGCTGCCACCTTTTCTGCGCCGGAGGTTGCACCGGGCCCAAACAAAACGACTGCATCGCGTGCAGAAACTTCTACGACGATGGCGTCTGCACGCAAGAGTGCCCCCCGATGCAGATCTACAATCCCACAACGTACTCCTGGGAACCCAACCCTAACGGAAAATACGCTTACGGCGCGACCTGCGTGAAGAACTGCCCCGAGCACCTTTTAAAGGATAGCGGCGCGTGCGTGCGCACTTGCCCTCCGAACAAAAAAGCCCTTAACGGCGAATGCGTCCCTTGCGACGGCCCTTGCCCGAAAACATGCCAGGGCGATATGTTAATCCACGCGGGCAACATCGACGGCTTCAAAGGTTGCACCATCATCGACGGTTACATCCACATTTTAGAAAACTCCTTCCAAGGGTACCAACAAATCCACCCCAACTATACCTTCGGACAGAGAATCCCTCCAATGCACCCCGACCGCCTCGAAGTTTTTAGCACCCTCAAAGAAGTAACCGGCTTCATCGACATCCAAGCCAACCACTCTGACTTCAAAAACCTCTCCTACTTCCGCAACCTCGAAATAATCGGCGGGCGTCTGCTCCACGACTTCTTCTCATCTCTATTCATTGTAAAAACATCTTTACAATCATTAGAGTTAAAATCGCTCAAGAAGATCAATTCTGGAACAGTGGTGATTTTGGAAAATCCCAATTTGTGCTACGCCGAGAATATCAATTGGACCAAAATAAGGAAAAGCGATGAGCACAGATCGATGTTGCAGAACAACAAACCGGCGTGGAACTGTACGGTCCAAGGATTAATTTGCGATGGGCAGTGCAGTTCGGATGGGTGTTGGGGAAAAGGTCCTGATCAATGTTTGGCCTGTGCTAACTTCCAGTATGGTTTGACTTGCATACAAAACTGCAGTTCTCTTCCAGGGTAAGACAGTTATATTTCTTTGTAATCATGTACACTTCTATGCAGTAAAATTAAGCACAAGTCTTATAACTATTTTTCACAATATTCTAGTTGTATAATTCGGGTCTGTGTTAATTGCCTACCAGCAGTTTCAACAAATGATAAAACACCATAACTTGAAAATAACGCCTTTATTCAAAAACCAAAACTAAGACCTTTTGAAAAAAACGCTGGTTATAAATACAACAAAGCCGAAATAGAAAAACCATCTTCTAGTTTAGTTAGAATTCCAATTTTTGAATTTTTGTCTAAATGAAACAGCATTTTGACATTAAGGAAATTGATATATTTACATATTCTTGTAACTAGGAAACTCATTATGCCTGTTATAAACTATAACATATTTTGTGTGCTTAATTTAATTGCACAGAAGTGTACATAGTTACTTAACATAAATTGTATTGATTTAATTTGATAACAAAATTACATCAAGCTTTATAAATAAAAGTAACGACAAATTTGATCAATTTGATAAAGTACACTTGGATTGAGTACCGAGTACATGAAAGGTATTTAGAGTATAACATTTAAGTTCTTGAACTCGAGTACAGCACTTTTTGATATCTATCTTTAAATATCCCTTTGCAGTGGCGGCCTAACTTTATGTGAGGTCAAAAACAAAATACTAAACTAAGGTTGAAAGCACTCCGTATGCAATTTGTTTTTCAATGCTCTTCGAGTAACAGAACTGCGTCATTAACATAGCATTTCCGTGAAGTTGGCCACCAGCCACCACTAATTAGTTGTCAATCAAAACGTTTGCAATTGTCCAATTTTTGGCTTGATGGGAATGTATGTAATTAATAAACTGTTTACTTTTTAGAATCTACAGAGCTGAAGGTAACGAATGCAAGAAATGCCACGAAGAGTGCGGATCATCATGCAGAGGTCCGGGTGCCAACAACTGCACCTCCTGCAAGAACTTCCAAGACGGGCCCTACTGCGTCTCGAAATGCCCCGTCACCAAATACTCCGACAACGGCGTCTGCAAGCCCTGCCACGAATACTGCGTCGACGGCTGCACCGGCCCGCTCAACATCTTCGGCGCCGACGGTTGCAACTCCTGCGACAAAGCCATCATCAACAATGGAAACACGGTCTGCCTACCGAAAAACTCCTCGTGCCCGGACGGCCACTACGTCGAATCCGTGCAGCTGCAAGAGGAGTGGTTAAAGGCGCTGGCGGGGAAGCCGATGTGCCGGAAGTGTCATCCGAGGTGTAAGAAGTGCACCGGCTACGGTTTCCACGTGCAGGTCTGCCAACAGTGCACTAGCTACAAGCGCGGGGAGCAATGTGAGGATGAATGTCCGACTGATCATTACGCGGATAACGCGACACAGCACTGCATCGAGTGCGATAAGGAGTGCAGGGGCTGCACCGGGCCCGGTCCTGAACACTGTCTGGCCTGTCAGACTTTGAAGATTTACCCGGATGGGCAGCCTTCCAACCTGAGCTCGTTTTTATGCGCTACGAACTGCCCGCCTGAGTTTCCCCACCGGATCTTCCCCCAGGATAACTCGGAGTCGTATTGCTCGGCGGAAATGGGAGGGCAGATATTGGGCTCGCTGGTCTCCAATAGGGCTCCTGTGGTGATGATCTCGTTGATAGCAATCATCTGTGTGATAATAATTGTAGTCTTAGGAGCGGCGGTGCACTGGTGTAGGAAGGCGAAGGTTAAGCAAGAAGCTTTGAAGATGACGATGACTTTAACAGGGCTTGAGGATAACGAGCCGTTGAGGCCGACTAACGTGCTTCCGAATTTGGCTAGGTTGAGGATTATCAAAGAGGCTGAAATGCGCAGGGGTGGGATTTTAGGTTACGGCGCGTTTGGAACTGTGTACAAAGGGGTTTGGGTACCTGAAGGGGAAAGTTCAAAAATTCCGGTTGCTATTAAAGTGTTACGCGAGGATACAGGAGCTAACACAGGAAAGGAATTTTTAGCGGAAGCATACATAATGGCTAGTGTTGAGCATCCTAACTTATTACAACTCCTAGCTGTTTGCATGACTTCCCAAATGATGTTAGTCACCCAGTTGATGCCGCTCGGTTGCCTACTGGATTTCGTGAGGAAGAACAAGGAAAGGATCGGATCCAAATCCATGTTATCCTGGTGCACGCAAATTGCCAGGGGAATGGCGTATTTGGAAGAAAAACGCCTAGTCCATCGCGATTTAGCCGCTAGAAACGTCCTAGTCCAATCCCCTGCTTGCGTAAAAATCACCGATTTCGGTTTGGCCAAGCTTCTCGATATTAACGAGGAAGAGTACAAAGCGGCCGGTGGAAAGATGCCCATCAAATGGTTGGCGCTCGAGTGTATCCAGCATAGGATTTTCACGCATAAATCCGACGTTTGGGCTTTCGGGGTCACGATATGGGAACTGCTGACGTATGGCGGGAGGCCTTACGACAACGTTTCTGCTAGAGATGTGCCTGAGCTGTTGGAGAGCGGAGAGAGGCTTTCGCAGCCGAAGATTTGTAGTATCGATGTATATATGATTATGATTAAGTGTTGGATGTTGGACGCTGAGAGCAGGCCAGGGTTCAAGGAGTTGGAGGACGAGTTCGCGAAGATGTCCAGGGATCCTGGACGGTATCTGGCGATTCCTGGGGATGTACATATGAGGATGCAGCAATTTCCTTCGCAGGTAAATATTACTAATATTATTTATTATGAGTGTTTTCCACTCCCAAATTAGGCATGAAGTAAAACTTCGAAGTTCGAGATATACTAGTGAAGCAGTATGCTAAAGACGTACATTCTAAACTTTACATTGAATCAGTGTTTTGTACGCGTGGGAAATCCAAAATCTAAATCAAAATAGAACCGTTTTTTGTACTTGTTTTTGTAGAACTTTAGAAAATACATTTATAAAAGTAAATACTCTCATCGCAAAAATCTATCTACGCTAGACTGTTATATAGAATAATTATTAAATATAATTGTTATTTTTAGGATGATAGGGATACGCTTCGACATCTCTCAATCGATCATTCCCAGGCGGACTTCGACGAGTGCCTCCAGCCGAAATCCCGGGCCCCCTTCCCCAGCGGCCTCTCCTCCCTTTCCATCTCCCCACCGCCGACGCCCCTGAAATGGCCCTCGGGTTCCCACATGACCTCCGACGGCAGCTGCGCCCCTCAAAACCAGCACAACTGGAACCAGGAGCGCCTCCGCTACGCCAGATCTCACGGTCTGGACCCCAGCACCTTGAGAAACGTACAAAACTCGGACGGCTCCAGCATACGCTACTGCGGGGACTCCATGAAGTACAAGAGCGCCGACATCGGATCGGACGAGTACGACTCGGGCCGTTCGCAAGCTCAAGTCGGCGATGTAAAGTTGGAACTCCCCGTCGACGAGGACGATTACTTAGTGCCTTCCCCCCAGCAAACGCAAACCCCATCGACTTACGTGGAGCTGATGGGCGAGTCGAAGAGCTCCAGCGGGAGCGCCAGTGCGTACCGGTCGTACCCCGACTTTTGCAAAACCAATATAGACAATCCAGAGTACCTTATGAGCAACGACGCTCCCTGTCAGACCCTGGGCATCCCCACGGTATCCGAATTGGTCCAGGCCAACACCTCGACGGAACCGGCCACTCCCCTGCCCAGGAGCTCCGAAGAGGAATCCGACCACGAGTACTACAACGACTTCGACCGTCTACAAAGGGAACTCCAACCCCTGCACCGCAAGGGCGAAACAACCGTATAAACCCGGATCTGAATAAACAATCCTCTTCTTTAATTACTTAATTAATACTTTAAGATAACAATTTAAGCGAATAATGTACTGTCAAAAAGCAACTTGACAATAATCCGGTGCCATTCCTCCCCCCAAAAAAGCGAAATGGCATGTGTTTTGTACATAATTTTACATACAATTTATATATTTTTTGTGTATATATGATAATAGGTTAGCGTGGGGGGTTGGGGGAAATGCGGGTGAAAACGAATTTGCCAATTCCGCCTTTTTCCCGCCCCGGTCTATCTGTGATAATCTTCGACTTATGCCCTCGATATTTTCTGATAATATTTTTTTTTTGTTTGTAATTTGTAATAGACGTGTCTACAAATAAACGCAAGGTTTTTTTGTAGCCGCGAGAAAACGTTTTCCAGATTGTTATATTTTTTTGCACTAAATTTGTGCCATAGAGTGCCTTTATAGAACTTTATCCCATTTGTACATTTTTAAATTTTTAATAAATATATTATATAATTAATGTTTTTTGTTTTGTTTGTTGCAAATTCATTATTTGTTTCCAAAATTTTATTATATTGTTTTTAAATTGAATAGTTTTCGAGTTATTTCGGTTTTCTTTTTGTTACTAAAACGGTCCAACGTTCTCTTTTTAGATGAAATCGAAATAAATAAATCGTAACAAAATAACTACAAAATCTATGATGACCGACGAAAATCTGACAGTTTGCCAGAATTGCAAAAACTTTGTGCGCATGTAACGGCTTCTAGAACTCGCCACGGAGGTGTCATTTAATTTTCTTTAAAACAGGAAAATGTATTTATACAGGATGTAATTTGTATATTAATATTTGTCTAATTTTTAAAGCCTCAATTTGTTGTTAATCAAGGATTTATTGCACCTAAATAAACATATACCTATAGAATTTCATTACAACTCACTAATCAAAAAAATTAATTACGATCGAGTATATCGATCGCTGAATTAGAACGGAAGTGAGGTCTCTGGGCCTATGACGCCATGTGAACAACAAAATCATTATCTACGTCACAGAACCGAGAAGTAGGTGGTTTCTGAAGATGAGAAAGACTGTGGTGAGGCATACCTTCTACACATATGTATACATCAGAGCTGGGCAGGATTCGAATCATTCAGGATTCGATTCCCGGATTCGAATCCTTTTAGAGGATTCAAAAGAGGTATTCGAATACTTTAGTGAAAACGGATTCGTGATCCGGATTCGTTACATTTTTTTAAAAGGATTCGTATTCGAATCCAGACGTAGATGATTCGAATCCTTATGAAAGGATTCGAATTCTTATAAAAGGATTCGAATCCTTATAAAAGGAATCAAATCCTTTTAAAAGGATTCGAATCATACACGGATTCAAATCCTCCCAAATAATTCGAATCATCGCTATTAAGGCTGGGATTCGAATTCGATTAATTCCAATAGTTAAATATTCTAATATGAATATTTAAATCACTAAATTATTCATATTTGAATATAAATATTTAAATTTTCGAATAATTCAAATATTTGTGAATGCATATTTGGTTACCTAACCATGAAAAATTTCCAACCTTAATAGTATATTTTTAACTTCACTTAAAATCAGTGTTTTATACGCGTGGCGCATGAAGTAAAATTTCGAGTTTAGAAAAGCCCCGTGAAAATTTGTCTCGGGTCGCTGCGCGACCCTCGACAAATTTTCTACGCGGGGCTTTTCTAAACTCGAAATTTTACTTCATGCTTAGTCTGGGAATGGAAAACACTCGTTCTTAGAAGTTTCAAATTGAAGGATCACTCTAGATTATTAAGTTTATTACCATTTTACAAAGGCTACAGCTCGAAGGACCAATCATGGTCTTCGGAGACCGAAGAATTACAGGGAATCGAAGTTTTTTTACAAGAAAACAACGAATATTTGAAGGTTTACAGCATGGATAGACAGCTGTCATCTAACCTAACACTACAAACCGTCATCTAACCGAACACTACGAGCTGTAACCTAACCTAACACTACAAACTTTCACCTAACCTAATACAACGAGCTGTCACCTAACCTAACACTACAAACCGTCACCTAACCTAACACTAATCAGCTGTCATCTAACCTAACACTACAAACCGTCATCTAACCGAACACTACGAGTTGTAACCTAACCTAACACTACAAACTTTCACCTAACCTAATACTACGAGCTGTCACCTAACCTAACACTACAAACCGTCACCTAACCTAACACTACGAGCTGTAACCTAACCTAACACTACAAACCTTCACCTAACCTAACACTATGAGCTGTCACCTGACCTAACACTACAAACCGTCACCTAAGCTAACACTAATGACGCAATAAGTAATTGATTGTTGCGTAACGAGTGTCTTCCACTCCGAGACTAAGCATGAAGTAAAATTTCGAGTTTAGAAAAGCCTGACATTTGGCTTAGGCGCGTAGCGAAGCGAAGCGACCAAGCCAAATTAGGCTTTTCTAAACTCGAAATTTTACTTCATGCGCCACGCACATAAAACACTGATTTAAAGTGAAAACATTGGCATTTCACATCGAGCAATATCTCGATTGTCAACTATCATAATAACCGAAATGTCATGTGGCGTTATAGACTAAACATCAACTGTCATTATCGATAAATCTCAATGTTAGTGGTTGTCCGAGTGTCCGAATATCAATTTCGACTTATGTCCGAGCGTCAATAAATGTAAACTGTGACATCAAACGTCAAAAATACGAAAAATGCTATGATTATTGATCTAAGATTATTGATCTATGATGTCAAATTATCTTGTTTCCACAATTAGGTTAGATGCCAGTTTGTACAATAATGTTAGATGACACATTGTACAGTTAGAAGGCGAGGCTTGTGGCCAACTTCAGGGAAGACAAGTGGTCCAAGGTACAGAAAGTGAGGCTAAATTCTCTAGGCGCGTTTCTTAGTTAGAGTAGATGGCAGTTTGTGCAATTAAACACTGTTTACATTTTAACCTAACCTAACATTACAAACTGTCACCTAACCTAACACTACAAATTGTCGCCTAACCTAAAACTACAGACTTTCAGTTCAAAGTTCAAAATCTACTTATACGGATTCAATATTTAATAAAAGATCAAATACAAATTGTAAGATCAACAATTCTCAATTTCAATGACTCAATAACAAGTCTTAAAATAACTGAAGATGTGTTTAATAAAAACATAAAACAGTACAATAACCTTGTATAAACTATCAACAATAATACAGCTAGATTAGAACAACTTATTATTGCTAATAGTAATTTTATGCTGTTAACATATTTAGTTAACGAAATTAGTGACAATATGGCATTTTCATTAACGCTGCACTATTCGCAAAACAAAATAGTATACATCCAGCAGTAATAACTCCGGTGCAATTAATCAATCGTTTAAAAAAGGCACGAAAATTCCTTAACTGAAGGTAAATCATTCTCATTCTCATTGCACGAACAAAATGCAATCAAACTAATAGAAATTAGTAAAATTTAATTTTAAAAAAATATCGCAATTGGGTTGGTTTTCAGTGCATATTTAACTTCACTTTAAATCAGTGTTTTATATGCGTGGCGCATGAAGTAAAATTTCGAGTTTAGAAAAGCCCCGCGAAAATTTGTCTCGGGTCGCTGCGCGACCCTCGACAAATTTTCTAAGCGGGGCTTTTCTAAACTCGAAATTTTACTTCATGCTTAGTCTGGGAGTGAACAACACTCGTTTGAACTTTAAATTTAACTCTTTTAAAAAATCGACGTATGTAATATAATAAATCATTCATTGAAATCATAGAAAAAGGCAAAATTTTAACTAAAATTAACTTTTAGAGTTAACTTTATAATTTGCTCGGCTCTTAATGGGTGAATATTGTTATAAGATATCAAAATTATGGACATCTATTATGTTTGTAATATCTACTGTTTTTGTAATGTGAGACATCTATGAGTAAAGAGTTTAGTTGATACCACAGTACACCAATTATAGGTAGTAGTTTGTGGTTGATACACAGTTTTCCAACCAACAACACGTGTTTTTATTTCGCTCCTCGTGGTTCATCTAATATCTGAATTCCAGCGATACTATTTCAACAGGTTATGGGCCCAGGAAAACCCGGTAGACAGGTGTTAGGTGTACCAAAACGTTACGTTCACGTTAATCGCGTTTCGCGTTAAAAACACAGTTGTGTTAGTGGTCGAAGAAACAGTATTCTCATAAGATGGCGGTAAACTATTTAGCAAGTGTGGCGAAATTGCGTGGCCGCGAGAACTATGATGAATGGTCGTTTGCCATGGAAAGTGTATTAGTGCTTGAAGGATTAAGCAAATGCATCGACGGCAGTGAAGAAAACGAAGATCTAATAGCAAAAGCAAAGGCTAAGCTGATTTTAACCGTCGATCCATCGTTATTTCCTCATGTGAAAGATGCAAAAACGGCCAAGGAAGTATGGTCGAAGATAAAAAATTTATATGACGACAACGGGTTTACAAGAAAAATAGGACTTTTAAGAACATTGATATCTGCCAGATTGGAGAATCACGAATCTATGGAGTCATACATAAATCAAGTTGTCGAGACATCGCAGAGACTAAGCAGAACGGGCTTTCAAATTAACGAAGTATGGGTAGGATCACTCTTGTTGGCGGGCTTGCCGGAGAGATACGCACCCATGATAATGGCAATTGAACATTCGGGAATCCAAATCACAACGGATTCAATTAAAACAAAGTTGTTGGATATGCAGACAGATGGCGGCAGCAGTAGCAGCGCGTTCGCAACGAAATCCAGAAAATTCAAATCAAGTTTCCAAAAGGCTCCGCGAGATGTCACCAGGAGTACAAATTGGAATGAAAAATCGAATGTGTCAAATGTCAACAACAAGAAAAGAGACATGTGCAGTGTAATTTGTTTCAAATGTAAACAGAGTGGACATTTTATGTCAAAATGTCCCAACAATAAACTGAACGGTGTTTTTAGTGCAGTATTTACAACAGGACAATTTAAAAACACGGACTGGTATGTTGACAGTGGCGCAAGTGTTCATTTAACTGCAAGAAAAAGGTGGTTAAGAAATGAAAGAAATCCGAACTTGACAGAAATTGTAGTGGCCAATAATAATAAATTGCAAGTAGAATGTGCAGGTGATGTGCAAATAAAAACAACTGCAGGCACCTCAGAACACGATATTGTAATCAAAGACGTACAATTTGTCCCAAACCTAACCACAAACCTACTGTCAGTTTGTCAGCTTATAAACAAAGGCAATAAAGTGTGTTTCGATGACAAAGGTTGTAAGATTTACAATTCTCATAATATTCTAGTGGCAACAGCTGATTTAAAGAATAACGTCTATAAACTAAAACTCACTGAACAAAACGCAGCGTTTTTAAATGGTGGCGATAACAGTGAGGTTTGGCATCGTCGCTTAGGCCATTTAAATAGTGCATACATGAAGAAAATGTGTGAATTAGTTGATGGTTTTGAATATAAAGCACAAAGTGACATCAGTATTCAAAATTGTGAAGTATGTTGTCAAGGCAAACAGAGCCGGCTGCCATTCCCAAGTAAAGGAAGTCGAGCTGAAGAAGTGTTGGAGCTAATTCACAGTGACATTTGTGGCCCCATGGAAACCACTTCACTGGGAGGTGCAAGATATTTTTTGACATTTATAGATGACTATAGTAGAATGTGTTTTATGTATTTCCTGAAAACAAAAGATGAAATGCATGAAAGGTTCATAGAATTTAAAAATTTAGTTGAAAATCAGCAGAATAAGAAACTAAAGATTTTAAGGACTGATAATGGAGGTGAATATTGTAGCAAATATTTTGAAGATTATCTTAAGAAAAATGGAATTATTCATCAGAAAACAAATAGTCATACGCCAGAACAGAACGGCATGGCAGAGCGTTGCAACCGCACCATTATTGAAAGGGCGAAGTGCTTGATGTTTGATAATAATGTTAGTAAAGGGCTGTGGGCAGAGGCCTGTACTACTGCATGTTACCTCAAAAATCGTTCTATTGCTGCAGGAATTTCTAAAACTCCGTTTGAACTATGGACGGGTAAAAGGCCCAACATCAGTCATTTGCGAACATATGGTAGTATTACTATGGTACATGTTCCAAAAGCAAATAGGAACAAGTGGGACAAAAAGGCCATAAAACATATTTTAGTTGGCTATGATGAAAACACTAAAGGCTATAGATGTTACAATCCAATCACCAAAAAGGTAATAACCAGTAGAGACGTTACAGTGATTGAGACGTCAAAAGATATAAATATATTTCCTAAGATGATCGAAGGAGATAAGGCAGAAATTCCAGATTCAGTGGGGGAAGAAGCGATGTCAACTTTATCAGCAGAAGATGCAGTGATTGCCCAACCGGTCACTGAAGATTCATCTGAAGATGCTGATGACTCCGATAATGAATATGTACCTCAAAATTGGAACCCAGAAGTCGTTCAAGAACAAAGGACATCGGACAGACCAAGAAAAAAAAAGGAGTTCGAAGATTTTGTTACCTATCTTAGTACAGATAGTGTTGGAACCAATGCACCAACAACTGTTCCAGAAGCATTCTCAAGACCAGACGAGGATAAATGGAAGGAGGCAATCCAAGAAGAAATTAGGTCATTCAAAGAAAACGACACGTGGGAACTCGTCGATCGGCCAAATGAGGGAACTGTTGTCGACTGCAAGTGGGTGTTTAAAATAAAGTGCAATAGTGAGAATGAGAAAAGCTACAGAGCAAGACTAGTAGCAAAGGGTTATACTCAAAGAGAGGGTATCGACTATACTGAAACCTTCGCGCCAGTCGTGTGTCACTCAACATTGAGAACTTTAATAGCGTTAAGTGTAAAACTTAATTTAAAAATTGTACATTTAGATGTAAAAACAGCCTTCTTGAATGGTGTTATAAAAGAAAATGTCTACATGAGACAGCCAGAGGGTTTTGTTTTAAGGGGAAATGAAAATAGAGTGTATAAATTGAAAAAGGCAGTGTACGGTTTGAAGCAATCAGGCCGAGCTTGGAATGAGAGGGTAAATGAAGTTATGTTAGATTTGAAATATAAAAAGTCACAGTTTGAACCTTGTTTGTACATAAAGAAGAAAAATCAGTTATTAACAGTAGTAGCTTTGTATGTAGATGACTTCTTTATTTTTTCAAACGACGCAGAGGAAACGAAATTTCTAGAAAATAACTTAACTTTAAAATTTAAGATTAAGAATTTGGGAAAAGCTAAACAATGTTTAGGAGTTAGAATTGTAAGAGACTATAAAAAAAATGTTATTACTTTAGATCAAGAAAGTTATATAGACAAAATTTTAGATAAGTATAAGATGTCAGATTGTAAGATTGCTTCGACTCCTATGGATGTTGGTATTGACTTAAGAAATGAACAAACAGAAGTTTGTGATGTAAACTTACCGTATCAGGAGGTAATAGGGAGTTTAATGTATTTGTCAGTTTTGACTCGCCCTGATATTTCTTATGCTGTCAGTTATCTTAGTCAATATAACAATTGTTATACTAAATCGCACTGGCAAAGTGCAAAACGATTACTACGTTATTTAAAAGCAACAAAACATTTCTCCATGAAGTTTGAAAAGGATAATTTAAATCTGATTGGATTTGTAGATGCAGATTGGGGTTCTGATAAAAGGGACAGAAAATCCTATACAGGTTATTTATTTAAGTTATCTGGAGGTTTAATCTCATGGAAAAGTTGCAAACAAAGAACGGTCGCTTTATCAAGCACCGAAGCTGAATACATGGCTATCAGTGATGCGACAAAAGAGGCTATATATTTGAGGAACTTGCTATTTGATCTGACAGGTCAACTGGATGATATAGATATTTTTAATGATAACCAAAGTGCTCAAAAATTAACAAGTAATCCAGTCTTTCATGACAGATCAAAACATATAGATATAAGATATCATTTTGTTCGAGATGCGGTTTCTGATAGAATTGTAAATATTAAGTACTTAATCGATATTTGTTTTTGAGTTTCGTGAAGAGTATAATCATAAATAATTAACACTGTTGTATCCTTTCTTCACACTTTATTTTCTAATGGTTAGATATATATTTCAAGTGCTAAGCAGTTGTTATTGAAAATGAGTGCTTAGCACTTGAAATATATATCTAACCATTAGAAAATAAAGTGTGAAGAAAGGATACAACAGTGTTAATTATTTATGATTAAGTACTTACCTACAAATGAAATGATAGCTGATGTTCTGACAAAACCTTTACAGAATGTAAAACATGATAAATTTATAAGGGGTTTAGGTTTAAGCGGCAATTAATTTCTAGTTTGTAGATTTTGATAAGTGGGGGTGTTATAAGATATCAAAATTATGGACATCTATTATGTTTGTAATATCTACTGTTTTTGTAATGTGAGACATCTATGAGTAAAGAGTTTAGTTGATACACAGTTTTCCAACCAACAACACGTGTTTTTATTTCGCTCCTCGTGGTTCATCTAATATCTGAATTCCAGCGATACTATTTCAACAAATATTCTATTCCTAAAAAAGACCGAATTTATTTAATATTGAAGTTGCATTTAATACAATAACAAACTGTAACTAAATCGACAAAAATCTAGAAATATCAGAAATCTCGACATGTAAAAAATCTTGACGGTCCACTCCCAGACTAAGCATGAAGTAAAATTTCGAGTTTAGAAAAGCCCCGCTTAGAAAATTTGTCGAGGGTCGCGCAGCGACCTGAGACAAATTTTCACGGGGCTTTTCTAAACTCGAAATTTTACTTCATGCGCCACGCGTATAAAACACTGATTTAAAGTAAAGTTAAAAACGCACTAAAACCCAACCCAACCTCGATATTTTTTTAAAATTGGATGTTTTCTTTCCTATCCATGCTGTAAACCTTCAGATATTCGTTGTTTTCTTGTAAAGAAACTTCGATTCCCTGTAGTCCTTCGGTCTCCGAAGACCATGATTGGTCCTTCGAGCTGTAGCCTCTGTAAAATGGTAATAAACTTAGTAATCTAGAGTGATCTTTTAATTTGAAACTTCTAAGAACGAGTGTTTTCCACTCCCAGACTAAGCATGAAGTTAAATTTCGAGTTTAGAAAAGCCCCGCGTAGAAAATTTGTCGAGGGTCGCGTAGCGACCCGAGACAAATTTTCACGGGGCTTTTCCAAACTCGAAATTTTACTTCATGCGCCACGCGTACAAAACACAGATTTTAAATGAAGTTCAATAACACATATATCATTATTAATTAAAATCATTATTTAATCAGATATTTAGTCGGTAAATGAACATTTTAGTTAATAGAAACTGATGGAATAAAGTATTACTGGTTGCAAATAATAGATTCAAATTTATTTTTAAAGGATTTGTATCCGTGATTCAAAAATGAGGAGGAATGAGGAATCATATTTTTCACTTACGAATCCTTTATTCGAGTATTCGTGATTCGAATCATATTAGGTGATTCGGATTCGTGATTCGAATCCTGTTTTTGAGGATTCATCCCAGCTCTGGTATACATATGTGTCACTCGACATACCTTGCGAAAAGTCATTACTTCATTCTTTTTACAGAAACCTGAACATTTGCATGGGTGAAAGCAAACGTACAGGTTTCTGTAAAAAGAATGAAGTTTTGACTTATAACTATAAGCACTATCACAAGATGTCTCTGTTCATTTAGGAAAAATTCCCCTCATTATTTCTACTTCCTTTACAGTGCGTGTAATCAAAAATGAATCCGAGAAAGCCTAAAATTCTAGTTTTCGACTTGGGTAAGTTTACTAAATTCACATCGTCAAAATGTGGCTGACAATTTTGATTCCAGACTACACGCTGTGGCCGTTTTGGGTCGACACACACGTCACCCCACCCTTCCAACTGTGAGTAGCGAACTTGACCTTTTAATAAATATTTGCATTACATTTCGTGTTTTCTCAATACTTTTTCATTATTGTTAAATGCATATTTTAAGTATTTGTAGATGTGTTAAGAATCCTATATCCTCATTTTGTGTGGAAATTCCAGCTGATATTTCAATCAGCTGATAGAAATTGCCAGATGGAGTAGTTTGAGTAGTAAATTGTATTGATTTTCCAGGCTTACTATTCCATTCTTATTTTTATTGAATTAAGTTTCATTCATTAGTTCCGAGTAATTTTTTTTACTTTGCCAATTTTCCTGACTTTAAAGCTCTGTTGTCTTTTTTTTATTATAGATATAATTTAAATATTTTATTAAAAGTGGTTATGGTTTCAGTCATTACAAATATCGGATTTCTTAATATGATTTATACAGTGACGTTACTAGTATTTTGGTGACCACCGAAAACAATTTCTGAGGCCCCTAATGTACATGTAGAAATGTAATATTTATTATAAAAAAGCAGGGGTCTGCAATTTCGATAATCCAGCGGGTACCATGAGATGGCAAGATGCAAATATTTATTCAACATACATTTAATCCTAACATTTTAATTAAAAATACATAACCTCAAAATTGATGTACTGAACCTGTCGTGAAGTATAAAAAACGCGCTTGCGTGCGGTAAATCAGTCAGAAGTGAGTTTTAACTATGCGTTTAATATTTTTGTAAGTTACATGGACCGAAATAAAGTAATAATAATAAAAAAATAACATTTCTAATACATTTTAGGTTAGTTTTATGTAATTGGAAAATTGACTGAACTGTTTTTAGAACTTCATGCTTGGAAAACACTCGTTTGGATAACAATAAATGCTTAATAACTGTCGTGTTATTAAGCATTTATTGTTATCCAAACGAGTGTTTTCCACTCCCTGATTAAGCATGAAGTTCTAAAAACAGTTCAGTCAATTTTCCAATTACATAAAACTAACCTAAAATGTATTAGAAATGTTATTTTTTTATTATTATTATTTTATTTCGGTCCATTTAACTTACAAAAATATTAAACTCATAGTTAAAACTCACTTCTGACTGATTTACTGCACGCAAGCGCGTTTTTTATACTTCACGACAGTAATTTCACGACGTAATTTTACTTTTATATACAATAAATCAACTGGAATAATTGGAAATATTTTCATATAAAGAAATCTAACATGTATATAATTCTTTATACCTAAATTAAACTTAGAAATACTTATTTTATATGATTTTAATATTTTACTTATAGCGGTTATGATTTCAGTAATTAAAAATAGGGGGTTTACATGTCCTATAGAAAATGTAATTTTATACTGCCTTTCAAAAAAATCAGAACACCAAGTATTTATTGCACGATTTTAATAAAATTTACACAATTTGATCATGTAAACGAACTGTATCGATGATCAAAAAATCAACTTGAAAAACAAAAAAACAAATGAATAAAAATTAATAATGTGTTGGGCTTCCACGATTTCCCAAACACTCATTAACACGTCGAGGCATGCTAGAAATCAGGCTGTCAATATCGACTTGGGGTATTTCATTCCAAACTTCGATAATTTGACCTCTAAGTTCCATTACAGTGTTAGCGGGGCGCTGTAAGTTACTTATTCTAACACCTATCATATCCCAAACATGTTCTATTGGCGATAGATCTGGAGAACGAGATGGCCAAGGTAACAAATTGATTTCGGCACTATCAAAAAACTGTTTTGTAATGGCCGCTGTGTGAGGTCGAGCATTATCTTGCTGAAAAATGGGGTTCTGCAAGCCATTTACATAGGGCACTAACACTGGCCGTAAAGTGTTGTCAATATACCGAATCGCGTTAAGACTTGCTTCTAAAAAAACTAGAGGAGACCGACTACCATATGCTATCGCCCCCCAAACCATAACTCCCTGTGTAAGACGAGCCGTATGTCTTTCAACAGCAAATTGTAAAATTCTGCATTCACCGCCTCGACGTCTCACTCTTCTGCGACCATCATGAGCCCATAAACAAAACCGAGACTCATCGCTGAAGATAATGTTATTCCATTCATGGGTCCAATGTTGTCTTTCCCTGCACCAATCAAGTCTTGCTCTGCGATACTGCGGAGTAAGAGGTAGACACAATTGTGGACGGTAGGATCTTATACCAAAACTGCGGATTCTTCTGTAAACAGTAGCCATGGATACTCTTTGGCCATTTAGAGCCAACCAGTCATTTCCCAATGCCCGCGACGTTGTAAATCTGTCCCTTAAAGTTGTAAGACGAAGAGCTCGATCTTCACGCTCAGTGGTGCTTCTTGGACGTCCTGATCCAAGTCTACGTCGATTCTCCCCAGCTTCGGACCAGCTAGACCAGCAGCGTACGATCACCGATACACTACGGCCTACCCTTTCAGCAATAGCACGAACCGAAAAACCTGCTTCTCGCATTCCAATAATGCGACCCCTTTCAAATTCACTTAGATGACGATATTGTGCACGCCGACGAACACGGGGCATCTTTTTATGTTTTACAAACTGAAACGTCAAACTACTCAGAGGCTACTTGGATATTAGAAGAAATTACATTAAAAAATCAGCAGCTCTTCATAATGGTGAAATCAAGGAAAAATACCATTAAATAGTAACCAAAACAATTGATTTTTTGATCATCGATGCAGTTCATTTACATGATCAAATTCTGTAAATTTCATTAAAATCGTCCAATAAATACTTTGTGTTCTGATTTTTTTGAAAGGCAGTATATTTGAAACCAATTATTTTTACTTGTACTTAAAATCATAACTATCAGAGACAACAATCTAGTGAATAAGAAAACCAGCAATGTGAATAAATGTGATTAATTTGTAAAAACCTGTTTTAGAAAAAATGGTGATATCCGCGATGCCCACAAGTGCAAAATCAAATGCTACCCGGAAGTCCCAGAGGTTTTAGAAAAACTGCACCAAGAGGGATACGAGTTGGCTGTCGCATCCCGAACATCCGAAATCAAAGGGGCCAATGAATTGATAAAATTGTTTGGCTGGGAGAAATACTTCACTTACAAACAGATTTTTCCCGGATGTAAAGTTCAGCACTTTAACAAGTAAGAAGTGAAAAAATATGAGAATATCTTTTATACAACTAATGTAAAATCTCGAGTATAATATGCACTTTTTTTCACATTTTAGTCTGCAAAAATGATGGTGCACATTATACTCATGTAGAAAAGTACACGTAGTTATGGTAAAATAGCAAAATCAAGCATGCGTATTATACACTTGTGCGTATTAGATATATTTAAAATTTTACCGTAGTTGTGCTAAAGAAATTAAATGACCTATAGTGTAAATTTTATTTTTCTGTGATTTTTATTATTTTAGTATCAAATCTGAATCCAAGGTACATTTCGAAGATATGATCTTCTTCGATGACGAGCACAGAAACATACACGATGTAACTCGAATAGGCGTGCAGTCCGTTCTAGTGAAAAATGGAGTGTCCATGAAAGTGGTCGAAGGTGCTTTGAAAGAGTACGAAGAAAAATACAAATAAGTGAATTATCAAGGGCCCCCGAAACTGACTGTAAAGAACCCCCTTTGCACTGTAACCATCCACACGAGCACCTTAACACATGTGATATTGCTGTGAGTGCAAATGGCAGTTAATCACTTGATTTAAGTGGTTAATTGTTTTTCGCACGTAAATCCCAAATGTACTTATTTTTAATTTATTGTAAAGAAATATATTTTCGTGAAGTGTTTCATTGATTGTTTTCTTTTTTCATTGTATTATTACTTTCCTTGTAAGCATGAGTGTGGCCAACAGTGGTCAATTATACAACCCCATACATTTTATTTATGCTTAAAAATAAATCGCCATATCTCTTTGAGAATACAAATCATAGCCTACAAGAACGAATATTAAACCTTTCAAAATAACGTCGATAACGTTTTTATGATATTTTCTCGTCAGAAATAAAACTTTCTTTGCAGAATTATATATACAATTTAATATACACTTTTTATGTATGTTAAGTTACATATGATATTTTACCAATGTGTGCATTAATTTATAAAGATTTTAATCTAATTTATATATTAAAAATCTATAAGTTATCATATTTCAAAAGTTATTTGATATATAAATTGGTTATATTGATAAATACTTTTTCCTTTTAGAAAGATTTTTATTTTTTTAATTATAATTTCCAATTTTTTGATAACTTGTTATTACGATTTCAAATATCCCGCAAAATGTAATCGTTCATTATTTAATTGTTGGCGCAACTGATTTGCCATTAACTATTTTTTGTTTTAATGCTGGCAGTATTACAAGTTTATATTAACAAATTTATATTTGCCTTCTTTCAGCCAGAGCTAAGATTTTCTATGATTGATACGTTCATGCTAAAATCGAATAAGTTTTGTTTTTTTATAAATACTTGTTAAGCATTAAAAACAAATAGGTTTAATAAAATAGGGGAATTTCGTTAAGTTGGCAAACAGGTAAACATGCGTTTATGAGCTTTAATTTTGGATATTTTTATTTATTCACTCGATAAATTGCATAAGTTATTCAATTAATAATTACCAAAACGTCCTATAATTGAATTTTTAAGATTAAAAATATTTACGCATTTACAAACACTTGATAGGGGAATTTGTTCAAGTTGGTAATTTGGATTTGAAGGGCAACTTCACTCAGAATCAATTCACGTTGCTGCGTATTGTGGATATTTTCCATATTTATTTTCCGGATTTTAAGAAGAGACAGCCTGAAAATGTCTGACTGGGATACTGTAACAATTTTAAAAAAGCGGGCTCCCAAAGCCTCCTCGATGAAAAGCGAGCAGGCGATAAATGCGGCGCGTCGCCAGGGCGCCGCCGTCGACACACAACAAAAATGTATGTCTAGAATATTCTATTTAGTATGTGATTAAAATATGCTCAATTAATTATTATAAGTTATTTTATCTATGACTCAATGCAATTATGAATAATGAGCCAATTAAATTTGTTTCACAGTTAAGTGTCAGAATAAGAGGTCGTGTCAAAATTTTATATTTTTTGACAATAAATGGCAAGTAATCTTTTTAACTTAACCAGCAAAGAAACGGAAGACACAAATCTGTGCCATTAGACGAGCCAATCGTTAAAATTAGAAAAAATATTTCTTTACTTTTGATATAGATAAATGTGTACAGTTTACATTCCTGCAAATCGGCAATTAAATCATAGCCATGAAAGCAAGTAGAGCAAGCTTGAATTTTTGTTGAAATACAACTGGTTAACACGTTATATATTTCAGGGGGTGCTGGCAGTAACAAACAACATGTCACTACAAAAAACACGGCTAAACTCGACCGGGAAACGGAGGAGTTGAAGCACGAGTCGATCTCCCTCGACATCGGCAAGCTGATCCAGCAGGGCAGGCAGTCGAAGGGCCTCAGCCAGAAGGAACTGGCCACTAAGATCAACGAGAAGCCGCAGGTGATCACCGACTATGAGGCGGGCAGAGGGATACCGAACAACGCGATCCTCGGTAAGATCGAGCGGGCGCTGGGGGTCAAGCTCAGGGGCAAACACCCCTCCCAAAAGTGAAGCACCCCCTCTGCACTGTAGCCATCCACTCGAGCCAGGCGCGCACCCAAAACTCAGCCTAAGCGGGGGGGGCTCACGCATTTAAAATAGTTTTAAGAAGGAAATAAGTTTTATAATAAGTAAGTACCGTATTTACTTCTCAATATATTTAAATACATACGTTCGAAATATTACAACTTAGTTTGTGTTAGGGGGGGCTCAAGCCCGTGAGCCAACTCCCCAGGGTGCGCGCCTGACTCGAGCACCTTAAGACATGTGATATTGTTGTGCAGGCGAAGTACAGTTAATCACTTGATTTAGGTGTTAGTTTCGGTGGTCAATTGTTTTTCGCACACAAATCCCAATTGTATTTATTTGTTATTGTGAAGAAATATATTTTCATGAAGTGTTTCAATGATTTTATTGTTGCTTTTTTAATCTTTTTACATTCCTTTTTCAATCAATTTTTAAATCAACCAAATTCAATATTTTTATATTTTAATAAAAGCGTTTAACAATTTCAAATAAAAACCATTAAATAAATTCAAAGATGGAGCACCAATAAAAAATTAATTTAAGAATTAATTGAGTTTGTAAAGCTAGAACACATTAAATATTATTGATTTAAAAATTAATTGTGTAAAGAATAATAAATGATAATATAATATGATTAATAAATTAACAGGGAAACAAGAATTATTTTGTAATTTAAAAGGTAAAAATCATTAAATATAGAAATTTACTAGCGCTTTATGCGTTTATTTACTTTCTAAACCAATAATTTAATAAAGCTCCTTATTTAGTGATTATAAATTATACAGGGTGTCTGATTACTGTGTTCTCAAAACTTGTTAAAGATAGAAAAAAAAAAGTCTTCACTAAGTTGCTTGGCCTTATGAGCTGCATACCCTAAAAGTATTTTCTTATATCAGGTGTTCCATAGAAGTGGAAGTGGAAGAAACTTGATTTTTTTTAACACGTTGACCGCCGCGCGGTATTCACTTGTGTAAGTACCGTATTTACCTCTCAATATTAACGCAGTTAAATTTGCGTTTAGGCATGCAACTTGGGCCGCATCCAGAAATAACTTTTAAAGCATCGTGGCATGCTGCCCGTGCCGCGGAATTAGTATAACTGAATAGACATTACCTAGGTGGCCTAAACGTTTAAAACTGTTTATATCTCTTCAAATTTTTGCTTTATTATTCTGTTATAATTAATAACATTTGTATATATGGAACAAAAACTTAAGCAGCAGAGGTAATATTTTTATAAAGGGGTCGATCAACGTGTTAATGGATCACCCTGTATACAATTTGGTTTTTGGATCTCTTGTAAAAAATGTGTATGATGACTTTTTTCTGTCTTTAACCAGGGCTAAGATATTTTCCGTAAACGTGCCAATAGAACACCTTATACAAGGTGGCCAGAAAAGGTGTGATAATCTTCAGGTAGAGTGGTTCATTGATTAATTTTAAGCAGAAAATTTAAGTAAAAAAATATTGTATTGTGGCTTATAACTCCTCACGAGCCAATTTAAAGAAATGTAAATTTGGCAACAATGGATCAAACAAGTGTTTAATTTAATAATAATCATAAATTTAACAAATCTACAAAAATTAATATTTGAAGTATAAATCAAAAATGAAAGATTAAAGTAAATGTTCAAATTGATAACCATCCGTTTCTAAGCAGATCTGGAGCCGTCGTGGGATAGAATTAATTAATCGGAGCAACATCTCTTCAGTAATTAATTCCACTGCAACACGAATTCTATTCATGACGTCTACATTGTCCACTGGAGGTGTTGCATACACCTTTTCTTTTAAAAATCCCCAAACGAAAAAATCAAGTGGATTCATATCCGGCGACCTTGCTGGCCATAGTATGGGTCCATTGCGCCCAATCCATCTATTTGGAAAATGTTCGTCCAACCATTCTCTTGAAATTCTTGCTGTATGAGGTGGTGTACCATCATGCATGTACAGCATGTTGTTTACTAAATTTAGTGGAACATTCTCCAAAACTTCTTCTAAAATATTTACATAATTTAAGGCATTTAATCTTTGATGAATAAAAAAAGGCCCAATTACACGTAAATTTAGAATACCAAGCCAGACGTTAACTGAAAATTTCCTTTGATGTCCCATTTCTCTAACCGCCCGAGGATTTTCTTCTGCCCAAAAGTGATAATTATGACAATTAAATACCCCATCTCTAGTGAATGTACATTCATCACTCCAAAGAATTTTAAATAAAAAATTTGGTTCTTCCCGAATTTGATCTAAAATCCTGTCACAAAACATACGTCTACGCTCGTTATCATTTTCATACAGTGGTTGAACTTTTCTTGCATGAAATGGACGCATTCGATTTTCTTTCAATACTGCATGGACTGTTGTTTTACTGGGGACATTTAACTGTTGAGCTATTTGTCTCGTACTAATATTGGGATCTTCTTGAACTGCATTCAATATCTGTTCTTCTAGGTGAACAGTGTGACGTTCCCTAGGTCTCCCTCCATCTATGTTATTATAAACGAACGACCCAAAAGTACGTAGCCTTTGGTCTAATTTTCTAAACGTATTTACGCAGGGCTGTTGGCGATTTGGATATCTTCTTTGGTACTCATCTTTGGCACTAGTTGCATTACCATTGCAGAATCCAAATATCATGTACATATCTGCATACTCGTTGAATGTGTACATCTTCAAAAAGTATGATGAACTTATACAAACTTACACAAATAAATTATGACAAGTATATGTCACAGTCAAGTGAAATTTAATAAGGTTACATATGAAAAAACATAGTTGCCAGGTCTATTTTTATTAAAAAATGCTTCTGAAGAAGTTATTAATTTGTTAAAGTTTCCAATTTATTTATCACCTATGTCATTTAAATTTTACAAATGTGTAATTGATTGTAAGTTCTATTGATTTTTTCCAAAATAATAGAAAATAACACTAATTTCCAGAGATACGTTTAATATTTTAACGACCTCGTGAGATGTTACGAGGAAGAATACAATATTTTTTATTTAGATTTTTTATCCAAAATTAATCAACGAATCACACTACCTGAAGATTATCACACCTTTTCTGGCCACCTTTTATATGAAGCTGCTCCAACTGAATAAACAAAAATGTTTATAAAGCATAAAAAAACATTAGATCTAACAATTGTATTATTTATCAATTAAAGATGGTAGAAGTTATTTAAGTTGGCATTTTAACAATACTAGTAAATTATTCAATTGTTAATGAACTAAGCAAGTATACTTGATACATCTTAATTGCACCCTAGTTGAACAAATCTGTAATGAACTGAACCAGTATAACTAATACATCTAAGGCCCATTTGCACTAGAACTGCTTAACTTCAATTGTCCACTAATAATTGATTAAATTTCTGATTAAAACAAAATTTGAGAAAATAAAAATCTTAGAAATTTGTAAGATGTCAAAACATGTTATTCAACAATATGGAATTGTCTAAAAATTTCAGCTTTTTTAATAGAATTCCTGTTAACATCAATATAGCTTAATGCTAGATAAGTTCTAATAGATCCGTAAAAACACAATACTAACATTTTTTAGGCCGTATTCCGAGTGGCACATATGCACATCCTTGTAATTTCAATATTATAGCGTACTGAATGGGTATGTGAGCATATCGTGCATATACACCAATCTCAGTCGGAACGGTTGGAAGGCAGTGAATTTTCAACTTCAGTAGCACTACCATGAAAACTAAATTAAGCTCTCTCTTAATATCAAAAGACCAACAACTACCACCTTGTCTACCTCGATTATTATTTTTACAGGGCACGATAAGGCCTCTTAGGTTTAATAAAATTCTAAGCCCCCGCATTGTGTGCGCCTATTGTTATGCGACCAGTGGTGAAACTTAACCTTATTTTATATACTGTTTTACAGATAAAGAATCATAAAACCCACTTTCAGTATTTATTAGATTTAGATCCAAATTCTGTATTATTTATTTGTTGCTTCTGATTATGGTTTCGTATAAAGATTCCACACGTTCATCACTGCTCACGCTTATGATTAAATTATACGTACTATAAAAAAAATCAGAAAAATTACACCGCTCTTATAATAATTAATAAGTATTTTGTGTTTGGACTTACGAAGTTTCGAAAGTAGTTGAGCGATTTGAATATTCTAATTTAAATGATTAAAATATTTGGGTAATTAGAAAATTTGAATTATTTAACATGTTGAATTTAAATTTTAAATTTAGAATGAATATTTGAATACCTTAATTTTAAAAAAGTTCACCCTTACATTAATCTATTAAATTCACCATGGCAACAATAATAATGAATTAAAAAATGTGTATAAACAATATTTGTGAAGATGAACAAACGTGAAATTACACAAACAATTCAAAAACCGGCAAAACAGCTGATCATAGTACTTGTATACTATAGCTGTTTACATTGCTGGCAGCGCCCCCAATCGGTAAGTTTATAAACCAATTTTTAATGTTTATCAATTTAAAAACACTTGACAGCGGAGTTTGTTTATGTTGGTAATGATGTAAACATGCTTCCCATGACGTTTAATCTGACACAGTTTTATTTCTTCCATCAACAAAATTTATGAGTTATTTAATTCATAATAACCATATCAGAAAATTGTACCTTGTTTGTTTTCGTATTCATTCATTTCCAAACACTCGATAGGGGAATTCGTTCATGTTGGTAATTCGAGAGCCAACTTCACGCCAAATCAATTCACGTTGCTGCTGCGTATTGTGGATGGTCAGCAGTGATTGTTTTCAATATTTATTTACCGGATTTTAAGAAGCGACAGCACGAGAATGTCTGACTGGGACACGGTGACTGTACTGAAAAAACGGGCCCCCAAGGCCTCCACGATGAAGAGCGAACAGGCGATAAACGCGGCGCGTCGTCAGGGTGCCACAGTCGACACACAACAAAAGTGTAAGTCTGTCTAGAATATATTCTAATTTGAGTAAAAATTCGCAAAAAGTACGCTCGGAATCGAGGAAAAATGAATTAAATCGCGTTTTTGATTGTTTACCGGTGTGGAAAAATCGACTGTCAAGGTGAGGAAGTTTGCCGTGATGGACGGCCGCTGAAACACCACCGTGTGTTGTTTTTAATTTGAAACGTAATATTACACAAAAATATACCTACGCGTTTAATCGATATTTAAATGAATGAATAATTTAAATATATAAACCTTGTGAATGTATATGAGTGTTTATTTAAATTCTTGAAAATAATAGTGTTGTTTTTCAAAACAATTTTTATACCAGGTGACATTTGATATAAAATTTATCCAGTAGCGTATCGTCAAATTTCGGCATCCCGTGAACCGAAAAAAATCCAAAAATATATCTACCACAAATACTGATTTAAAAATTTAAAAAAACAGAATATACTGATTTAAAAATCAAATAAACAAAAATTTAACTATATTGTAAACTTCCTAATTTAGTTGGGGTTGTTGTATATCGATTTACCTTGATTTTTGAGATTCTGAAAACGGAATCGAGGTAAACGTGTATGGGACGCACGAATGTAAAGTTCGTTGATTAAGGTGACTTACCGTTTGGTCACGAATTAAATTTTAAGTTCCACTTTTGAGGTTATATATGATCGTATTTTCGGCTAAATAAGCACATTAGGGTACACACACATGATGAAATTATCTCCAAAATGATGACGTAAATTATCCAATTTGTAGTTTTATCTTCATTAATTCATTAATATCACGATATTAATTTTACACTCAAATTGACGTCTACTGACGTTTATTTAAAATAATGGATATATTAATCAAGATTGATTAGTGAATCATATGTATTCTAATTTACGATATAAAAAAATAGATGGCGCTAGATGTATTAAAACGTAATAAATGTTAACTGTTTACGAAAACTGTCATCAACATCTTTGGGAATGATGTAAAATATTAATGTTAATATTTAAATATTCAGGGGCAAGAGACTAACGCAATTTATTCTATTGCAAACTTTTCTCCTAACCTAACCTAAACTAGCAGTATGTAGAATAATTAATGTGCGCAAAGAGATTTAAGCAATTTATTCTATTGCAAACCTTTCTCCTAACATAACCTAACTTACATATTACAATATTACAAGTATGTGGAATAGTCACCGTGCGCAAAGAGACTTACGCAGTTTATTCTATTGAACACCTTTCTCCTAACCTAATCTAGAAGTATGTGGAATAGTCATCGTCTGCATACATACGCAATTTATTCTATTGCAAACCTTTCTCCTACCCTAACCTAACCTAGAAGTATGTGAAATATTTAACTTGCGCAAAAAGACTTCGGCAATTTATTCTATTGTAAACCTTTCTACTAACCTAACTTAAAAACATGTAAAATCGCCTAAGCATAATAAAATGTGTATCTGCATCTTATTATTTTATAGAAAAATATGTGGCTATACTAAGCCTTAAATCAGATAATTTTGCTTGGTTATGTGGTTCTATTAAATTATTTTAATTGTATTTAAATTTAGCTGTGTGTCTACTAACCAAACTGGATATGCCGTACAAATTTAATTTTAGTAAAAACAGTGAAATAAATATAAAAGTAATATTTGTAGGTGTTATTATATATTGTTATATTATTTGTTAATATTTTATTATTGCAGTAAATATCCTAGTTATCGTACGAAGGTGCCATCTATTTTTTATATCGTAAATTAAATTAGCTATGAGTTAATAATCAATCTCGATTTATATATCCATTATTTTAAATAAACGTCAGTAGACGTCAATTCTACCGTAAAACTAATATCGTGATATTGGCTGAATTAATGAAGATAACACTACAAATTGGATGAATTACGTCCTTATTTTGGAGATAATTTCATCATGTGTGTAATTTGTATCTGTAATGTGCTTGTTTAGCCGAAAATACGACCATATATAACCTCAAAAGTAGAACTTAAAATTCGATTTGCGGCCAAGCGGTAAGTAGCCTTAACCAACGAACTTTAGATTCGTGCCTCGCATACACCTTTACCTTGATTCCATTTGCAGAATCTCAAAAATCATGGTAAATCGATACGCAATGAATCCATTTAGTTTTTTTTTTTTTTATTAATTATTGACTACTGATAATACAAAATACATATTGACTGTAATTTCAATATACAGGGTGTCCCATTAGTGCTTTCTCAGAAGATATCTTGGCTCTTCAAAGATGTTTGAATTTAAGAGCTGCATAACCTAAAGATATTTTCTGGTATGTAAGTTACTTATTTTAAATGGATCACCTTGTATATTATTTGGTTATTGAATATCATTGTGTATTAAAAACATCGAGTTATTTGATATTTATTGATAAAAATGACGTTGAGATACTCGATCTTGCCTATCTCTAATTATTTGTGACTTTATTTCATTATGAATGGTGAAACAAATAACTTTGTTGCATAGTTGACCATTAGAAAATAATGTGAAGTCAAAATTTTTTGTTTTTCGACATTAAAGATCAAGTTATTCTTTAATTTTTAACGGGACGATATTTTTACTTTTCTTACAGATCGATCAGTGTGTGTTGTTAAATTCCTTCCAATTGGCAATAGAATCGTCGAACAGAGCAAATTTTGTTGATTTCCAACCTTTCCGGTTGACACGTTGTATATTTCAGGGGGCGCCGGCAGTAACAAACAGCACGTCGCGACGAAAAACACAGCGAAACTCGACCGTGAAACGGAGGAGTTGCGGCACGAACCGATCTCCCTGGACGTCGGCAAACTGATCCAGCAGGGCAGGCAGTCAAAGGGCCTCAGCCAGAAGGACCTGGCCACCAAGATAAATGAGAAGCCGCAGGTGATCACCGATTACGAGGCGGGCAGGGGCATACCGAACAACGCTATCCTCGGTAAGATCGAGAGGGCGATTGGGCTCAAGCTCAGGGGCAAGGATCGCGGTAAAGCCATGCAGCCCCCTGGAGCCAAGCAGTGAACTTCCGGGGGGCGCGCGCTCGAGTCTCGTGGTAGAGATTTTTCGGTTTCGTCTCGTCTCGAAATCCTAAAATGTGTACTCTCTCGGATATATATAAATATTGTATGTTTACTAGGTAAATAGTGTCAGCATTTACAAAACAGAAGAAAACACAAAAAAGAATCTAAATAAAACAAACAACCCTTTTTTCCTTATCTACTCTAGCACGGTGGTTTAATCGCCGGGGACGATTTGTTTTAATTGTTTTTATTATTATTACTTTTTTTTTTAAAAAAGGATAAATTGTTTATTTGCACGTCTTGTGTTTATGGTAAACCATAATGCAAATAATGTATTTACTTTATAAGTAAAGAATAAAAAAGTTTTGGCCCTTTATTTTTTTATGTAAAAATAAATAAAACTTTAAACTGATATGTAATTAGAAAATACGCTTAATTTTTTTCTTATCTATTTCCACGATTATATTATAAATATATATTCATAATAAAAATGAGAGAAATGTTTATTAATAAAGATTAACTATTAAAATTTATCTATTTTTAAATACACCTGCAAATTATGAGAAGAAATCAATTGAATTGCTCAACATTTTATCAAAATAATTGTTATTCATCTTTTATCTTGTTTATTTTGTATATACCAAGTGTTAACCACCTAACCTAGCCATAGAAAAATTCACATAAAATCAGTGTTGAATACCGGTGGCGCATGAAGTTAAATTTCGAGTTTAGAAACCAAATTTTCAGGCTTTCCTGAACTCGAAATTTTACTTCATGCTTAATCTGGGAGTGGAGACACCAGTTAAAAGTAGATTTCAAGCAACTTAGCAGAAGAAATATATTTTAACAAGCATAAACGAAAACAGTGTGACATAATCTTTAAATTACTAGAAGTTGGAACACAATGAAAATTAAATGTTGCCATGTTCGTTTTATCAATAGTTGAAATCATTGATAGAATAACATGTAGATTATGTTGTATTAGTAGGAAATGTTAGTATTATGATTGTACAGTTCTATTCAATAAAAAAGCGTACACTTACTATTTTACGTTGTGATTGATGATTAAAATAATAACTGGTTGCCATGGTAATATGTTTTAAGTTTATTAACTTACTGATACAGTTGAAAAAAGTCTGAATCACATTAGAGAAGTACTGTTGAAATCGAGTTCAGTAGTTATATGCTTTTTTATTAAACACGTACGTACAGTATCAAATAAAAATTAACTAACATTAAACTATAACGATATTAAGGGGAATTCTATTAATTAAATTGTATATGTTAAATTGCTATGTCCAGGTTTCGTAGTCTATAAATGTACATATAATAAAGTAAAAACCCACAAATTAAGTCTTTCGGCCCTTTGTTTATACTTTCTACTATAAAAACAATAATTTCTCTATACGAGAGAGTAAAAACAAATTGATGCTTGATCATTTTGCCAGTTCATCAGAAATTCCTACTCTTTTTTGATTATTCTTGAAGACAAGTGTTTATATCAGACCGGTGAAGTTGTAACTGTAGTCTAGTTTTTAATAAATATTTACTATAGGGCAATAATGTTACTCAGAAAAATCCATTTATTTTTAAGCATATACCTCGTATAACCTTTTTAACATCGATGTAAAACAATTTATATGTGTCGAATGAATTGATTTGACTTGCCGCCAACTTCACTTCGATTACATTGCAAGAAAACTTGTCTGTCATTCGACTTTACCGAAAGCTCTAAGTCAACACAAAATGTTTCAAACACAATCCCAGAGCATGAATTCAAGGCCCCATTATCCGGACTACGCTACCGAAGCCCCGGTATCCCATCAATTCAATCCGTACGCTGATAACGGGGGGTAAGTCGAACATAACCTGAAACTTAATAACTTTAGTTTTCCAAGTTTTGATGAAAGAGCATTTATTTTCTCTTGATTCATAGTGAAATTTAAGTGCTTATTTTGCTTTGATTGGTAGTAAACATTGTGGAACCTATTTGAATAAATAATGGAAAGAAATACAATTATTTCTTATTTTATTTAATTTCACTTCTACAAACATTATGTATTCTGCCATTAATGCTGGCTACGTCGTTATGTGAATATTGGAGTTACTGACCGGTTTCACTCCTGAAACTCACTTTACGAACCGGTTTAGGAGCGGATCCTTATTCACTCACAAACCGGTTTAGGAACCGCATCTAATTTTTTTAGAACCCGGTTTAGGAGTGTTCCTTTTAATGAACCGGTTCAAGTGAGTGGTTCAGGAGCTGATTGCCCATCTATAGTATGTACCACTGGTGGTACACACTGGCATCAACGTGTTAATAATAATATTTATTTACGACCAAGTCAAATATATTTACAATAAACTGCTCATTTATTTTTGTTTCTTTTAATACAATTTTAATCATAAAATGATTTATTGTTACATTTTCATTCCTTAAAGTCTGATTTTGAATATTCATTTAACAGGAGTATTGTGGCTATAGCCGGAGATGACTACGTAGTAATCGGCGCTGATACACGTTTAAGCACCGGTTTCTCGATTTACACTCGTGAACAAAAGAAACTCTTCACGCTCTCCGATAAAACGATCCTCGGCTGCGCCGGCTGCTGGTGCGACAGCCTGACCCTCACCCGCATCCTAAACGCCAGGATGCAGATGTACGAACAGGAACACAACAAAACGATGTCGACCACCGCGGCGTCTCAAATGCTCTCCACCATGCTCTATTACAAACGCTTTTTCCCTTACTACATCTCGAACGTGCTCGTCGGGCTGGACAACGAGGGAAAGGGCTGCGTTTACAGCTACGACCCCATCGGGCACTGCGAGAGGTCCACGTACAGGGCTGGCGGCTCTGCTGGGGCCCTCCTGCAGCCCTTGCTGGATAACCAGATCGGGTTGAAGAACATGCAGAATGTTAACACTGATCCGGTTCCATTGGATAAAGCAGTGGCGATTCTGAAAGACGTGTTCATTTCAGCCGCCGAGAGGGATATTTATACTGGAGATAGTATCATTATTAATGTGATTACTAAAGATGGGATTAAAGAAGACACCTTCCCGTTGAGGAAGGATTAAAAATAATTTTCTAATATTTTAATTAACATTTATCATACTGGTTTATCTTAATAATTAATAAAATAATAAAAAATACATTTTTATATGAATTGCTTTACTTTAATGCCAATAACTTAGTTCATAGTAATTTATGACAGAGTAGTCATTAAAATAGTATTTTCGAAAACAGATTTTACTAAAATAACTGAATTCATCTTTGAACCACCAAATTTTAAAACGACAACTAAAATGTTGAACTGGCTTCATCTATAAACTTAAAATGACACTTTCCATTATTGTAATATCACTTTGAACTCATTTCAGAGATCAACCACACTAGTGTTATTTCGAACATGTATAAAATTGTATTATTCGCATGTTAATTCAAAAACATATTAAAATATTCGAATTATTTTAATATGTTTTTAAATGAATATTTAAATACCTTAATTTTATAAATTTCGCGCATTACTTTATTTGAATTTTGTGATGGATTAATAATAGCTATAAAGTATGTATTTTAACTTCACATTAAATCAGTGTTTTACACGCCTGGCGCATTAAGTAAATATTTCGAGTTTAGAAAAGCATGAAAATTTTGTTTGGTCGCGTAGCGAAGCGGAGCATACTTTATACTTAAGCACTGAGATCATGTGAAGTTCAAAATATACTATTAAGGGTGGGAATTTATCAAATTTAATTTATTCATTCAAAAACTTATTTAAATATTATAATTATTAGATAAATATGTGAATAATTTAGTGATTGAAATATTAATATTTATATATTCGACTATTTAAATTCTTTATGTTCGAATCTCAACCTTAGTTATAACCAGAGAAAATTGGTTCAATCGTCAATTTTATTCATTTAAATTTCCCGCCTTCTAAATATTAGTTGAGTTCCATCTATGTAATCACTATTCTATCGTTTATGATTCATTTTTATATTAGGTTCGCAGCATTTGTCTATAAATATGAACAATTCAGATACCACTTCTTCTTGAGCTCTACTCTATAAAACTTACTTGAGATTTTTATGTGCTCGCTTGGGCAACAGTGAATTTTAAATTTTAGGAATATCCTTAACACAACGCGTTAACTTTTAAAAATCAATTGATCTTCGACAACATACACGTTATTCATCGTTTTGTTAGAGACAATTATAATTCTCTGTGGTTTAGCTTATGAAATTGGCCCGGGTAATCAATCAATTGAAATGTCACATCTTGCCAAGTAACACTCTATTAGCTCCGTTATTTTCATCACGTTGTTAACACTGAGTTTAAAAAATTTGTTAACCCCAAAAAATGTATTTGTTATTAAAAACCGACGGTATTTTTTATATTTAAATCCACACGAAAACTTAATTACCCAATGATTAAATTTCAGGTACATCTTTTCAATTAGAAAATGGGAAATCTTACGTCATTGGCCGGAAGGATTGCGATATTACTCTAAATGACAAAGCTGTTAGTAAAAAACATGCTAATATTACGATTAGGGTAAGTAGAGTCTTAACTTAAATTTAAGTTTGTGCTAATTTACTCAACTTGTAGAACGAAATCGTGTATGTTATTGATTTAAAATCATCCAATAAAACAATTGTTAACGGATGTCGTCTAACACCAAATGTGGAAATTATAGTTAAAGCCAATTCGATCATTATATTCGGGTCGCCAGATTCAACTTTTACGTAAGTAATTTTAACATTGACTGCTGCACTAGTGGCGCCGCGCGAGCTATATTTAATTCTAAGACATAAAATAGTAGTGTGGTCTTACTGCACCTTCACCAATTTCTAGCGCAGCAGTTAACGAGTTAAACATTAATTATGAAGAGAATAGTTGTAAAAAAATGCATAATGATGCTGCTGATTGGATTAAATTTCTTTCAGTTTGAAGAAAGATAAGCTAATAATAACAATGTCAGGTTTATCGAAAGCCGAAAAAGAGCAGATGATGGAATTAATGAAGGTTATGTCGGGCTCTATATTGACAAACTGGTCACCGACGTGTACTCACATCGTCGCCTCGGAAATGATTCTCACAGTCAAAGTGCTGTCGGCGCTGATAAGCAAACAACCGATCGTCACTGTCGATTATTTTAAAGCTCGGCGGAAGTTTGCAGAAGGTGAAGGAGACCTGCCGAAAATCGAAGACTTTCAACCGCTACCGCCCAAAGAACATTCGCTGAAACAAAAAAAATCGATTGATTATAATATAGACAGGACGAGCTTGTTTAAAAATAAAACCTTCGTCTTTCCCAACGATCAGAGCAAAAAGAAAATTGATTCTGTTATAAAATTAGCTGGTGGAAATGCGATTTCCTTCGACAGCAAACCCCTGTTGAAAAATAATTTGATGCAGAATTCCGTCGAGTACGTTTTTATTATAACAGCTGACAACTCCCAATCAGAAAACTCGTCGTTTAACGATTGTGTTCGGATATTAAATAAAAACAACCGGCGGTCGGTGCCATTATCGGAAATCGCAATGGCCATTACTTCTGGTAATTGCGAGACAGACTGCAACACGTCGTTTAATAAGATCAAGCACATCATGGCAGGAAGCAAGTCAGATTTAGCAAGCAGCGAGGAACAGGATGTTGAGAGTCAGACCCAGGTCAAGTCGGAAAGGGCAGCATCGATCGACAGTATGCTGTGCTTGCCCAGCAGTCAGTCCCAGTTGTCTTCCTCTGAATCTATCGATGTCGACATGTATGACAGTCAGAGAGAGAATACACAAAAGGAAAATGGGTAGGATTTTCTTACTAAAATAATAATAAGGTTAGCCATAAAAATATTTTGCAAGCTGACATCTGCCAAAAAGTGGAACATTGATTTTTTTATTTAATTTAAAACACGTTTCTCTTTTGTTTTTTCTTCTGGAGATATTCCTTTTTTTAAATGGGTACACTGTGTGTAACACAAAACTCAGGCTCAGAGTTTTTTTTCATTACTAGAGATATTAGTTTGAAATATAGTAAGCTAATACTAAACACAAACTGTAGTTTAGTAATGATCTAGAAACTTTTATTGCTCTTCTGGTTTAACCGGTAGTGACATCTATTTTAAAATTTTATATGAAATGTGCTTAATATTTTTTGTTTTAAAACTTGGGATAATATTTTACATCATAATCGATTATTTGTTTCTTGAAAAACAATAATGTAGTATATACAGGAAATGTTTTTTTTTAAGCAAACATATGCATATGCGTTTTTTTTTAAGTAGTTTAATTTGAAGCTTTAAGCGAGAGTTTTCCACTACCAGATTAATCCTGAAGTAAATTTTTGATTATAGAAAAGCCTGCATATTAAACACTGAAAGATTGTGAATAAGTGGACTTCACTTGAAATCAGTTTATACAGGGTGTCCCCGAATGGTCTGTACAACGCTCTACCACATATTCTCTGAAACAAAATAAGACGATTTAACTAAACTTATGTCTATCCAAAAGTGGTTCCTAAGCCATCTACGAGGCCTCAAAGATATTATTTTTTTTCATTATTTTTCAAATATTTTTATTTTGGACTTAGGTAAGAAAACCTAACTTGGCACATTTAATTACATTAATACCATGCACTTTTTGCGATATGTTTCTTTATCCTACGTTTAAAGTAAGTGGTCAAACTAGGACCATGACTTCTTAAGATACCTAAATATTTTTATTCAACAGGTCAAATCATAAGGAATACTTTTTTTCTGCAAGATCATTCAATTTTACGTATTTTTTGTCTCCTATAAAATTTTGCTATTTTCCCCACAAAAAAATATTTTTATTTGTCAAAAAAAAGTAATAACATTATTAACAATATTTTGCTTCTCAAAACAATTAACAAAGTAGAAATAAAGATAGGTACCTAACAATAAACACAAATTTATTAGTTTCACAACAAATGTTCAAACTGATTGCCATTTTCAGCAATACAACAATTTACACGTCGCAAAAAATTAAAATGGACACGTTGTAAAACACCAACATTGTTTTTAACTGTTTGAAACGCATTCTGTATTCGCGCCCATAATTCGTCGTGCGTATTTATGGGCTTACCATAAACAATAGATTTAATAGTTCCCCAAAAAAAAAAGTCCATTGGGGTGATATCCGGGGAACGTGGAGGCCAAGGCACTGGTGCGTCATTGCCTCTCCCAATCCATTTACCGGGATACTTTTGGTTTAAAAAAGTACGCACTGGTAAAGTGAAATGAGGTGGAGCCCCATCATGCATAAACCACATATCACGCCTAAGTAAAAGCGGCACATCCTCCAGTAAGACTGGCAATTCCTGAAGATGTTGTAAGTACTGTTCTCCGTTTAAATTTTGTGGTAAAATTACTGGTCCTACAATAATATTATTTACTATACCGGCCCAAACATTTATTTTAAATTGCCGTTGGAAATGCATGGTTTTAGTTGCATGTGGATTATCTTTGGAATAAACATGCTCATTTTTAAGATTTGTTATACCTCTTCGGGTAAAACACGCTTCGTCTGTAAACAAAATTGTCTTGGCGAAATTCAAATTGTCAATTTGGTAATTAACAATAAATTGGCAAAACTTAAGTCGCTTATCGTGATCCTGAGGCATTAGCTCTTGAACTTTTTGAATGTGATATGGGTATAGCAGTTGCTCTTTAAACACCTTATGCACAACATTTTTAGATACGCCTAGTTCAGCACCTAAACGCCGGGTACTTTTAGATGGATCTTCATCTATCCGTTCTAAAATCTCTTCTTCAACATCTACAGTTCGTACAGTGCGTCTTCTACCACAATCCCTCGCAGAGTATTCTAAGCGGCCAGTTTCTCGAAGTCGCCTTTCTACGGAACCAAATGTTTGATGGTTTGGTATTCGGCGATTTGGAAATCTTTCACTGTACACTCTTACACATTTGCGGCCATTACCTTCACAAAACCCAAAAACTAAAACAATATCAAAATTGAATTTGTGTTCAGTATTCCGGCACCAGGTACCCACAGACGCGTTTCGGATAGTAGGTCCTCTTCAGTGTGGTCCCGACCCAGTGCTGAGGAATACTGAACATTTCTGACTTTTTCAAGCCAATATGTGAAAACTATTAATGATTTCGATAGCTAACGCCATCTAATGCTTCATAGTGGCATCGTCAGTGACACAAATGCACAAAGTGCATATACAGGTCACTGTTTCGTCCACGAGCGAGCAGAACTCTGTTTGTGAAACCAGAAAACAAATATCAAAATTGAATTTGTGTTGAGTATTCCGGCACCAGGTACCCACAGACGCGTTTCGGACTTCAAGGTCCTCTTCAGTGTGGTCCCCACATTAATAGTTTTCACATATTGGCTTGAAAAAGTCAGAAATGTTCAGTATTCCTCAGCACTGGGTCGGGACCACACTGAAGAGGACCTTGAAGTCCGAAACGCGTCTGTGGGTACCTGGTGCCGGAATACTGAACACAAATTCAATTTTGATATTTGTTTTCTGGTTTCACAAACAGAGTTCTGCTCGCTCGTGGACGAAACAGTGACCTGTATATGCACTTTGTGCATTTGTGTCACTGACGATGCCACTATGAAGCATTAGATGGCGTTAGCTATCGAAATCATTAATAGTAAAACAATATCAGTTAATTCATTAATTGAGTACATGACTGACGTTGTCACAAAATCACCGATAGCTGAATTTCACAGGTGTCTCAATTTCTATTTTTGTAAATAAAGAATCAGTTTTTTTTTAGAATTCTATTTCTTTGTTGTTTTGACAAATAAAAATATTTTTTTGTGGGGAAAATAGCAAAATTTTATAAGAGACAAAAAATACGTAAAATTGAATGATCTTGCAGAAAAAAAGTATTCCTTATGATTTGACCTGTTGAATAAAAAGATTTAGGTATCTTAAGAAGTCGATGGTCCTAGTTTGACCACTTACTTTAAACGTAGGATAAAGAAACATATCGCAAAAAGTGCATGGTATCAATGTAATTAAATGTGCCAAATTACGTTTTCTTACCTAATTCCAAAATAAAAATATTTGAAAAATAATGAACAAAATAATATCTTTGAGGCCTCGTAGATGGCTTAGGAACCACTTTTGGATAGAGATAAGTTTAGTTAAATCGTCTTATTTTGTTTCAGAGAATATGTGGTAGAGCGTTGTACAGACCATTCGGGGACACCCTGTATACGCGTGGCGCATGAAGTCAAATTTCTTAGGTCTCTCTGGAATTTTATCCCTTCCTTTGTTTTGCATAATCTCTCCTTAGCACCCATTGAGCAATCACAACTCCTCTGCAGAAATCGTCAGTTTTTTCTTATAAGAAAAAAGGTGTTCTTTTGGGTGAACCGTGTCTTTTTTACTTGTGGTATTTTTACACCGTAACAATAATTATGTTATTTTTCACATTATAGAAAAAAATCTCAAGAGAAAAAGGTGCAAATAAAATTGCATTCATTCTTCAAGAGACCGAATGTACTTGTAAGTATTTTTCTTTAATTATTCAAACTTCAAACAAAAAATCTGAGGTCATAATGTTTTTCTTTTGTGTTAAAAGAGCACTTCAAAGTCAAACCAAAAATCAACACCAGATATAGAAACCATAGTCATCGATGACGACATTTCTGGCGTAAGTTAATTTACTAATTATTTCCAGCCATATTAATAGAATTGCGGTTATATCGTTATAATTTATTGCTACTTAATTTTTACTACCCCCTTGTAACACAATACTAATATTTCATATTAATAGAACAAATTCTACATGCTACTAATTAGATTAGAACTACTGATACAGTGAACGTGGCACCATCGCATTTTCATGTGTTCTAAGTCGCTCCAATTAAATTTGTAGTAATTTAGAGGTTATGTTACATTGCTTGTGTTTCTAAGAATTTATTTTTCTTCCGAATTATTTGATTGAAGTTTATTTCGAGCAAGTGTTTCCACTCTGATTAAGCATGAAGTAAAATTTCGAGTTTAGAAAAGCCTGAAAATTTGGTTTGGTCGCGTAGTGACCAAACCAAATTTTCAGGCTTTTCTAAACTCGAAATTTTACTTCATGCGCCACCATATAAAACACTGATTTCATTTGAAGTGAAAATATACTGATCAGGTATGATTTACAGTATTATAATTTAATACATTCTAAATAACCCTATTTTTCCATGACAATTGAGGTTATGTATAACACGGATCTCTTGCATCAAACTAGGGGTACCACGCTATTAAAACTAACAAAAGTAATACATGAAAATGTTTTATTAACATGAAAATGTTTTATTAACATGAACATGTTTTATTAACATGAACATGTTTTATTAACATGAACATGTTTTATTAACATGAACATGTTTTATTAACATGAAAATGTTTTATTAACATGAACATGTTTTATTAACATGAAAATGTTTTATTAACATGAACATGTTTTATTAACATGAACATGTTTTATTAACATGAACATGTTTTATTAACATGAACATGTTTTATTAACATGAACATGTTTTATTAACATGAACATGTTTTATTAACATGAACATGTTTTATTAACATGAACATGTTTTATTAACATGAACATGTTTTATTAACATGAACATGTTTTATTACCATGAAAATGTTAATATTCTCAGAACCGTGTTAAAACAGTATGCTAACATCTATTAATAAGGCTGTTTATATTTTAAATAAAACAATACATATCGGCCATTCCATAAATAAGTGCACACTTTTTGGGGATACATCAGGGATTTTAGTGAATTTCACATATATTATAAGTACTATCAAGACATGGTTTTTGGTTGTAACTAGAGGTTTTATTGTGTCAATAACAACATAAACTTTTAGTACACTTTTATTTTGAACTCAAAAATATCATAAACCGTTACTGATACAAAAAAAGTTATACTTGACTTTTTTATGCTTAAATGTTTCAAGTTTAAAATAATTTTTTTTTTCCAAAACGAAAAAACTTTATTTAGATAGATTTTTTTTAATAAATAAAACAAATTTAAAAAAATAATCAAGTACTCATGATTTAATTTTCTTATGTTATACCCTAATTCTTCCTAAGAATATTTCCGTTTTCAAAGAGATGGGCACTCTTGAGATATGATTTTTTTTAACCGAGCGCTGCATTGATGCGAGGCGCTCCCGCCATTGATGTAATGGCCCGGATCGCAGTGTGCGCTGTGAGTCCCGCTTAATAAGCACAGAAAACTTTATTTATTTATTGTTTAACTTGAAATTAAGTTACTAATATAAATATATTTTATTTAATTTTATAAAGGATTTCCACTCTTAGCCGTAAAAATTATATAGCAATAAGGTCAGTAAAAAATGCTGTATATAGCAGTTTCACTGATCTTATCGCAATATACATTTTTTTTAATCGCTTGATGGAAATCACTTGAATTTTGGAAAATAAAATGGAAAAAGGAGTGGGCGAGGGTAGAGATAATGGTTGAACACTACAAAGATATACTGAAATGCTGACAAAAATTGGTTCTAAACACTAAATACATGAGCTGTTTATTTTGAATGTGGCCTAACTCCATTTCTCAATTTTTTGTTGTTGACTAATAACCTTTATAATTTAAGGTTTTTAGTCATAAAAACAATTTTTGGTTGTGTATATTCACAATATATATTATATATTTTGAACATACCTAACCAGAAACTGTTATTTATGTCAGAAAACATCAAATTATTTAGATTATTTCAGTCAACAACAATTAATTGAGAAATGGAGTTAAGTCAATTTTAACATAAAAGGCTCGTGTAACAATTTTTTTTATGTTGTATGTACATCATTCTTGAAAATGACATTATACCGAAACTAGTTGAAAATAAAATAATTTATAAGTAAAACAAACCAAGTGATTTCAATTAAAAACCTATATATTAAGAGAAGTACACTTAAGTGCATAGAAATCGGCCCACCCATTATTTTTTATAGTTCATAATAAAATCACTTTTGCAATACTACCAACAAAACGTTTGGTATTTTACGATAAAATAGACTATCAAATGGACATTGGATGCTAGAACGGTTAACATTACGCACTCTGGCCACATACCACTAGCTTCGCCAATTTTCCAAAAAGAGCTACAGCTTTTGCACAATCTACAGCACTTAAAACCATGATGAACACAGCAAAATTCAATGGGTCAATTCCTACATCCACTGAAGATCAAAACAAAAAAGCAAAAACAGTAAAACAACGTAGACATTTTGATACTTTATACATAATGTCGAATGCACAGCATATCTTTAAATTTCATTTATGATGATTATTGGTTATTAAATAAACTGATAAGTACCATATGTTGTTTATTTCTATACCCTGATAGTCTATTTCATCGTGAAATACCTAAAGTTTTATTCGCAGTATTGCAAGAGTAATGCTATTGAAGAAATCAATAATGGGTGAAACGTTTTCTTTGCACGTAAGTGTATTTTACCAAGTGATCAATGAGAAACAAGTTAATGATATGTATTAAGTAATTATAGAATTAATGTCAGTATGAGTTCATTAAGATTTTGTTGTAATCCTCAAAAAAGCGAATCATTGTAGAGTAAGTTAAAATGTTTCACTGTCCTTATCAGTCTATAATTTTAATAGCTAAAAGTGCAAATTCTTTATAATGTTAGATAAACTGTATTAGTGACTTCATTTCGGGTAAAACAATGAATAAATAAAGTTCTCTTGGTTTATTAAGCGAGACTCGCAGCGCACACCGCGATCCGGGCCATTACACCATTGGCGGGAGCGCCTAATGCTCGGGTAAAAAAATCCTCTCTCAAAAAGTTTTAAAGTGCCCATACTTTTGAAAACGGAAAAATTCTTAAGAAGGATCAGGGTATAACATATATTTTTTTTAAGAAAATTAAAATATTAGTATTTGATTATTTTTTGAGATGTTTTATTTATTAAAAAAAATCTATATAAATAAATTTCTTCGTTTCGGAAAAAAATTTAGTTTAAACTTTGAACATTTAAGCACAAAGAAGTATAGAATAACTATTTTTGTATAGGTAACGGTTTACGATATTTTTGAGTTCAAAATAAAAGTGTACTGAAAGTTTATATTGTTATAACTTTTGACACAATAATTTGTTTAACCTCTAGTAACAACCAAAAGCCATGTCTTGATAGCCTTTATAATATATGTGAAATTCGCTAAAATCTCTGATGTACCCCTAAAAAGTGTGCACTTATTTATGGAATGGCCGATATGACATTTTTGATCACGCTAGTTTCTTTTGTATGTAATTGTCAGTTTAAAAGGAAAATTCACTAATTAATCTAATTAAATCCTAAATATAGTTGAACACAAACGTTCACTTTTTGTACTTGATAAAAAAACTTGATACTAACCAATTTATTTCGTCATTAGCCATCAACCAGTTGCAAACGTAAATCACAGGATTTGGAAGAATCTAGTCAGAAAAAGCACAAATCCAATTCAGACCAAACAGCACAAGATAAACCAACAGAAAACGACATGGATGTTGAAACTATTGAGCCGGTTATCACATCCACGCAAAACTGCTTAGGAAAGAAAGAACCAGAAAAAAAGCCGAACTCCTGTCAGAAAGAACCAAAAAAATTAAACTTTAATGAGAACCCGTTCAATTCCTTGCAAGAAACTGATGAGGACTCGACGGTGAGCAACAAAAAGAATCACTTTAAAAACCCATTCGCTTCCATGAAGGCGATGAAAACTGAAGATTTAAATGCCACGAATTCCATGAAAAAAGTTGCGTCTAAGGATGTTTTAAATTTTGACTTTGAATCTAAAAGCTCAAACAATTTATTATCAACATCCACGTCAAGCAAGCGACCGCTTTCTCCTTCCAATACAAATACGGTTAACAATAAAAAACCTGCGATCGATGTTGAAAAAACTCCTACCACTTTGGAAATCGTGAACAAAAGGCAAAAGTGCATACCGTCCACTTCAACGGTTAATAAAAAACCGGCTTTGAAGGAAACCAATATTTTCACGAGTACAAGAATTGAAGACGCAAGTGTTTCAAGAATTGAAGACGCAAGCGTTTCAACTCTGACTAACCTGTTTCAAAACACCAACCTGTGCAGGTGGTTGAGCAAGGATACCCCGAGTGTTTCTGCGAAGAAAATGGTAGAAATGGACGAGGATACGAGAACTTATATAGCAAGTTTTAGGCCGGCCAGGGTTGAAATTATACCTAGCAGCAGTTTGCTTGTAAGGAAACCCTTCGATTGGTCACTTCACAAAACAAATACGACCAATAATAGCACTAATAGTTCAAAGCCGAATTTTAAGAAATTTAAAAAGGTGAGTGTAATGTTGAATTATAACATTTCCATAGAGTTACTTAGGTTAGAATAGTGTTGAATTATAAAATTTCCATGAAGTTACTTAGGTTAGATTAACACAATAGACAATATACAGAGAGTTTTGTGTAACACCGAACATGCTTTTGTCATACAACAACTAATAATGTTGGAATTTGTAGGACCTTAACTTCAATTCTTATAGAACTCTTATGTACAGACAATTTTTAAATATTAAATGGTTTTGCAATTGTAAGGATATTATTGGACAGTCTTCGACATAACATACATTGTTTAATTTCATCTCTTCCAATAATAACTACGGACTTCCAACTCCTCGCTCATAAAATTTATTCAAACAAACGGTTTTATAAGATTCGAAATGGTTGAAATAAACGGTATTGGTCAATCAAAAAATTTAAAGTAAAAGATTTATGGGAATTTCTTGAACTGTCTTCTCTATGGTATAAGCAAAATAGTTTCCTCCTTTGTAAATATTATTGATATGTTTAACTCTCCATTCTTCTTCTACGTCTGCTTTAAGTGCTAGAACAGCAAATATCGTTTGCTTGCGATAACTGACAGAGTACATTTATTTTTGAAGGGAAGGTGTAAATTGGGTTGAATATATTACAATTAGAAATAGTAGCCAATCACATCGCACTCAATGCTTTGATGCGTCCTAGTACACATCGAACATAAGAAAATGAACATTGAGTACATTTTAGCATGTTCGGTGTTACATAAAACTCTCTGTGTGTAGCTGACAGTTAACCTACCCTAACATTATAGACGTAAGCCAAGCTATAAGTTCAATTTTAAATCGAATGTATTTAATATATATTTTTTTTTATTTATACTTTATGTTTACATTTAGGTACAACCCTTGCATCCCCAAACTTACATCATTCCAAGTGCGAATTATATATCGGTAATCTGTGGGGAAAACGCCAAAGGAAGGGTGATCCAAAACAGCATTCAAGATTTGGAAAACGTCGAAGAGGAAGAAGTCGAGGAGCAAAATGCTTTTGAATTTAACCATTAGAATTTATAATCAATGTGAGGTTAAATCTTATGTCTTGTTGACTTTATAAATATTTGGCTTTATTATCTTTAAAAAAAATTGTTTACGATAATATATTTTTATTAAATATTGTTTGGAGTTTTGTATAATTCATCGGTTTTGTTGAAAGTAACTTAAGTATATAACATTTAATATCACCATTGCTTTTACTTAAAAACAAAATACTCCATTTACGTTGTTTGTAACAATGCAAGCTCTGTTTTAATTTATTTTATCAATATTACTTTTACTTGATAATAAAAAACTCCATTTATATTTAACAATTGAAATATAATATAAGATAGAAAAATTAAATGTTAATGTTATAATTACACACTTGGTAATGCAAAACATTTATCTATTATTATTATCTTGAAAAATGGCAACGTTGTAATAGAAAAGTCAGTTTGAAGGTTAATAAGATATTGATAAAAATCATTTAATGCCACTTCTGTTATGATTTCAAAAGAAAAATCACACGTAATTTTTCTTTTGTCTTGATATTGATGTTATCAATGAAACAAAAAATTAAATATATTAATTTTTTTTATTAATTACTCTAATATATTATATACACATGTCATAACAAAAAAATTAAAGTAACAGTAAAGATCCTCAAAGATAAAATATAATAAATCTCCTTTAAAAACTAAAAAGAGTCCATAAATAAAATTACAATTATTTTTTTTGTTTCATCATTATATCACATAAGAAATATACAATATCGCCATCTTTTACGAAAAAAAAAATATTAAACAGTCCCAGTAAGTCTTTTTTAATCACCGTTTCTTCATTTGTTCATTTACGCAGAAATTAAAAAAATACTATTAAAAAGGTGAGAGAACACAAAAATCGATTAAAAAGTATTATTAAAGCTCGGCATTATCTCTCGCGCTTTCAGCCGTCCAAAAATTTCGCAAAGCCTTGCTGCGGATAGCCCTTGCAGTTCTCTATCACAATCGTCGCCAGTTCCTTCACGCCCATCGGGGGCAAGGGGTGATCCAGTATCTCGTTTAATAAATCTATTCCACCCTCGGATACAACAAGATCACAGTATTTTTCCGCTAAAATGAGATATTAATAACGCAACAATAATACAAATCAACAGTGGATTTATTTCTGACAGCTATCAGATTGTATTCAATGCACATAACGAAATCTAGGCTTTCTTTACATGAGCACATAACCTCAAATAATAAAATCTAGGGATTTCATTAAATGAACACAAAACCTTAAATAATAGAATTTAGGGATTTTATATATTAAGTATATAGTTTTTGTTTCTTTTCAATACTTACGATAGACTCTTGTTAGGTTGGCCAAAGCCCAAACAGCCCATTTTTGGCACTCGGGCGTCTCGAATATCTTGACCAGATACAGTATTGGCTCGAACGAACGGTAGTTTATGTTCCTGTGACTGCTGAGGTCCCACCGTTCGATGGCGGACATCATGCGCTTGAGCACCGAGTCCCGTGTGGGCTCCTTGATGGTCCAGACCTGGGGCCCGTCGGAGGCGATGTGCGAGATCACCCCCGCCGCGTTGTAACTCACCTCGATGCCGTCGCTGATCGAGTCAAGTAGATTGGAGAAGACCTCGATGTACTCGGACTTCATGAGATAGTGCCGCAGTTCGCGGACCTCGGCTACATTGCCCAGCAGGCCCATCATGTTGCGCAGGAGCTCGTCTTTATCAGGGAATTTCTTTAACGAATTAAAAAAAGAGAAAACAGTAAGGGCATTCATAACTGAAATAAAAAGTAAACCTACTTCTAAACACTTGAGAAAAAATTCCATCCCCCTACTTTCCAAAAACTTCTTGCAATTCGCCGGCGTCTCGTCGGTCACGTTCCACATGGTCGACCAAGCCACTTCCAGAACGTCGTCAAAAAGATCTCTCTGTAGTCGGTCCATTATAAGCCACAGCATTTTCTAACACACAAAACAAATCGACAATAACTTTGCAAATGTATTATTTTTTGAAACTCACTTTTATTGCACCCAGCTCGCCGAGTTTAACCTTCTGATGCCCGTCTACTTGGCAGGCAAGTGAATTCAGCAAATAGATCCCGATGCGTTGGACAAAACTCTCCTGTTGCATTCCGTAGACCGAATGCAGGAGTATGTCCACTAACCTCTCATAATCAAACACCTAGGAAACATAGTCATTACACTATTTTCAATTAATTACGATGGATGGATAAACAACATCCAAGGCTGAAGGTTATATCCAGTGTTGGAGAATTTAAAGTTTAATTTTACAACTGGCATTTGACAATGGCAACTCAGGTGTTTTTTTTATTTATATCACCTTGGTTGCCGCGCCACTAAATTTCTTGTCACTTACCACATCAGACGGAATTTTGAATTGGCACAGAGTCAGGCAACCATTCCTCATCATTGTGTCATCATTACGATGGGCGCACATCCCGTTCAAGAGTGTCGTAATTATCCGTCTTTTAACCTGGACGGCGTCATGCAGCTCTTTCCCTGTTCCTTTTACTATGTAAAATAAAGTAGCACTAAAAATAAATACCTCATTAAGATAATATTTTTAAGCCCGGATGCGAAATGATTCCCTAGCACCCCATTCATAAAAACGATCGTAATATTACAACAAGGAAAGAATGTTATGTAATAATAATAATAAATAAAAAAAAAAATAAAAAAAAATATCTGCCACCTGTCGCAAAAGTTGGAGCGTAGCAAAATTGCTCAAGTCAAAATGAATAAGAAGAAATACCAAAATTGAATTATACAAGATCATGATTCGACCGGTACTGACCTATAGAGGCGAAACATGGCCCATTACAAAGAAGGAAGAAGACAGGCTCAAAGTGTGTGAAAGAAGGATCCGGCGGAGAATATGTGGCCCCGTAGAAAAAGAGGATGGATGGATGAGCCGTATGAACCACGAGTTAACTGCTATTATGAAAGGGGAAGATGTGGGTAGGCGGCTAAGAGCTCAAAGAATCCGATGGAAGAGGTGAAGAGAGATTATTACTCAGGCCAAGACTTGCAACGAGTTGTAATGCCATAAAAAGAAAAATAAACAAACAATACACTTTTCGTACCTTCCAGAGATCTGTATGTGCCTTTCAGCCAGATGCCTGTTCATGGATTCCAGCACGACGTAAAGTGCCTGGCCAACATTGTTGCAACTCTCGAACCTGAACAGGTGAAAGAGCTCGTTGAGAACTTTCTGCAGCATCTCTGATCGGTCCAAGTAGGCAATGGCCGCCACTAAGATTTGTTCTTCGTTCGCGTTGCCAGCAATCTAAAAACGATACAGTTGTCAGCTTAAGCAAATTTTTCTGTTGGAAGATTTTTTTTTAAATTTAATATGCGCTTAAATTTAGTAGGCTGTGAACCGTCCAAAATTTTACCATGGTGAACATTTTCTTCAGGTTTTTATTGAAGAACTTACTAGTTTAGCAGGAATATCGTGCCTCAAACAAGCATCATGATGAGTTTCGTACAGCCCCAAGTAGTGAAACGGATTGTTGACCCTAACCTCCAAACCCGGAATATCGGAGACCAAGAGCCCGGTGCAGTCCCCTATTTCGGCGACGCCCGTCCCCGCGAGATTGGTTCCCGATATGTCCAACGACGTCAACTTGGGCAGATTCTCGACGACCTTCGCCAGCAGGGCCGTGCCATTCTCGAACTTCCCCATATCCTCCTTTGACTGCGACACGTCCAAGTGTTGCAAGTTCCTCAGGCGGCAAATCGACGGCACGGCGTGCTCCAACCCATAAACGTTGTACAACACAAGCGAGGTCAGATTCTCCAAGTGCTCGATGTACTTTAAATTCCCCAATTCGGCACAATTCGATAGATCCAGGTGGGTTAATTTTCTGAGAGGGTTCAGTAAGAGCATGAAAAATTCCGGTCTCCGGCTATCGTTATGTCGTATGGAGAGCTTTTTCAAATTATCAGCGATAAAAATCCGCTGCTTGTCGCCGAACTCCGGCTCCATCAGCGTCGTCATGCCGAAAGAAGAATACGGGAAAATGTTGACGTTTTCGGCAATCGTCAGGCTAACTAAACTCGTTCCGAAGGCGGACAAATTCTGTATGGAATCTTTCGTGATCTGCGGGCTTTGCGAAATCTCCAACTCCACCAGTCGGTGCCTCAGTAAAATCTTCAGACCCTCATCGTCGATATCGGTGTTCCGTAAACGGACCCTTTTCAATCTCGTGGTCTGTAAATTTTCGAAAATATGCACAAACTGGGTGTTGATTTTTGGGGTTTTCGAGGCACGGATCGAGAGGAGGCGTTCGCAAATTTCCACAGGGAGTGTGACGTTTTCCGCGAGGCGCCAGTTGACGCCGTCGTTGAAACAAAAGCACTCCAGGTGGTTGACGATGTAGTCGAAGCAGATGTCGAGGAGGGTCTCGGGGGCCGAGTGGGCGCAGAACGAGCAGCTCCTCGCCGGCAGGGACTTCGAGTGCCGGCACTTTCGGTTGATACTATGAAGCATCTTTAACAGAAAACATTATTGTAAATGGAACGAACACACTTTAATAACTACATAGCATCACTAGAATTTAAAAAATGTCATAGGTTTAGGATAGGTTACGTGCCAGTTATAACCTTACTGACAACTAACCTAAGTAATTGATGAACGAACTCACTTCAATAACTACATAGCATCACTAGAATTTAAAAAATGTCATAGGTTTAGGATAGGTTACTTGCCAGTTATGGCCTTACCGACAACTAACCTAAGTAATTGACAACCAGCCTAACCTTGGCTTGAGTAAACCAAGTATTCGGTCACAATTAACTATGCTTAATTTACATTATTTAGCAGTTACTTACGTAGTATTAATTCGGTTACTAAAGTAACCAATCTAACTTAAGGAGCCGATAACCAGTTTAACCTAGGGTTAACCAAATTAAGTAATCTGCAGCTAACCTAACGTACGCTGAGTTTCACTGTCAATTAAATCGAAAAATAGTTATTCATCGAATAAAGTGTAGTAATAGTTACATACGTCTAAAAAAAACAATCAATTCATATGATACCGATGTTTATGACATGGAAAATGTCTATACGAATTGACAAATAAATTTAATCAACGAATAAAATATAATTGAAGTTGGGTGAAACCAGACATTAGACTTTGTGAAGTTAGGTTAGGTTTGCCCTGTGACACTGTTTCCGTGTTAGGTAAGTTGCCAATTTAGTACAGGAAGAGTAATGAATGTCGAGTGTTTTCATAAAAATTATTATTTATATATATATTACAATTTAACCTTATCTACATAATCGACACCTAACCTAATCTAGATCGCAATTCTATTGTTGTTGGAAACAAAAATTTCCCTTGATACGATTGTTTAAAATCAAGCAATTTTTTCGAAAATAGAGATTTATTAAAACAAATCTAGGTGAAAGAAAATTATCAATAACACAACCTCTAAAAATTGTTATTGTCTTTACATAGAGTATATTTATTAACATATTAAGTTAGCTCATTTTCAATTCAAAATTCTGCATAAAGTGGAATCACCTTGAAAACAACAATAACTAACCACAAAGGATAATGTTGTTATTTAAATGAATTGCAAAGAAAAACAATGTGTGGATAAACTGAGTTTTATAATTTTTACAAAGAAAAGGCATATCCTGACCTTAATTCACATTATATACAACCGTTAACTATTAACCTAAATATCTACGATCAACGGCAAAACTCGAATCAAATGAAATTACCAAACAAATGAATCCATTACAAAAACACTTGCATCAAAAATCCATTAAATCGATCAGATAAGAACAAAATGAATGAAATTATTAAAATTCTAAAAATAACAAAGGGAAGATATTCAACTTACCTTTAATTAGCAACTAGTGCACTGTGGAAACTATAACATTTCACATAACCTTCACTGGATATTTCCAGCTCTTTAAGCAAACTGGAGAATTATCCAAAATCCCCGCAAATTTTGGAAATATCGACAATTTTCCAGATGTTCGCACCACTATTTTTGTTATTGAGTAACTTTTGACAGCGCGATCCCACAATTCCGTTGCACTGCAAATGTACAAACCGTCCAAAAAATGTCTCGGCTGATTTCACCGAATCCGTAAATAAAAATTGCCGAAATTAAAATTCCCATCACCGTCGGATCAATCGCGACGTAGTCTTTTTAAAATTAAAACCGAAAACATTTAAACTGTCGGTCATCGAAATCCGAACAATCGGCAATTTGTCAGTATGGCTAGTAGACGTCAAACAACAGCTGACAGATGTCAAATTATGGCATACAAAGCCAGGTAGTGAAAACGGTGCGGAAAATTTCAGTAAATTCTTTTAAAGATCGCTTTGATTTTTCAGGCTGAAAGAGTTCGAGGATCTCTTGGATGAAGAGGCGATCGACGTCAAGAGGTTAAAGAGGCTCTCGTTTAACGGTATGAACATTTTTAAATCGACCACTTGAAAAAGACAAAAAAACAAACAAAACACAAGAATAACGGAATTTAGCTGTTTAAAATTGATCAATCTCAATAAAGAAATAACTGATTTTTATAGGCTAATTACTTATTGTTTTGATTAATTGAATTATGGTGTTTGAATTTGAGTTTTTCGATATTAAGGGGAGTGGCATGTTTACTTACTCACTTTTTGACATGCATTTGATTAAACAATTGTAGTTCCAATTTAAATTTGGATCTATGGATAAGATTATTATTGAAATTTATTAATCAAGAATAATAATGTTTAATAAGGCTATTGTTGTCATTGTTCCGGTTATTTTATGTTTATTTCGCAACAACCTTATGTTAAACATTAACCTTAATCTCCATCGACTTTATATAATTATTTTATGATGATTATTTTGAACATTTATTAAATTATAAATGTTATAATTTAATACAAGTATTAACATGTATCAAAATACCACAATTAATCATAAAAGTAATTATTATCAAAGTAAAAAGCAATTTTACTGTAATCAAGTTTTCATTAATGTTGGGAATTTTTTAATTCGAATATTCATTCAAAAACATATTTGAAAATTTGAATAATCGGAATATTCGAATTATATTTTTGAATACTTCAGTTTAAAAAAATCCTAGCCTTAGTATAACATTACACTCTTTCTTAAAAATTATCAATAACACAATTATTCTTTTAAGTATACATGTGGATGGATGCGCTATAAATTTTCCGATATTCGTTGTTTCTCAAAAGAGTTCAAGTTGAAACTTTAAGCGAGTGTTCTCCACTCCCAGATTAAACATGAAGTAGAATTTCGAGTCTAGAAAAGCCTCGACAAATGTTCACGGGGCTTTTCTAAACTCGAAATTTTACTTCATGTTTAGCCTGTAAGTGGAAAACACTCATTTATAGCTTCAAATTGATCATTTTTAATATATATACGCTGTAATTGGGATATGTATACTTAAAAGAAATACTCCCTGTATAGTCGTCAGAGCTGGGATGAATCCTCAAAAACAGGATTCGAATCACGAATCGAATAAAGGATACGTAAGTGAAAAATATGATTCGAATGCAAGATTCGAATCCTCATTTTTGAATCACGGATACAAATCCTTTAAAAATAAATTTGAATTTATTATTTGCAACCAGTAATATTTTATTCCATCCGTTTCTATTAATAAAAACGTTCATTTACCAACTAAATTTCTGATTATATAATGATTTTAATTAATGATGATGTATGTGTTATTGAACTTCATTTTAAATCTGTGTTCTATACGCGTGGCGCATGAAGTAAAATTTCGAGTTTAGAAAAGCCCCGTGAAAATTTGTCTCGGGTCGCTGCGCGACCCTCGACAAATTTTCTAAGCGGGGCTTTTCTAAACTCGAAATTTTACTTCATGCTTAGTCTGGGAGTGGACAACACTCGTTCTTAGAAGTTTCAAATTAAAGGATCACTCTTGATTACTAAGTTTATTACCATTTTACAAAGGATACAGCTTGAAGGACCAATCATGGTCTTCGGAGACCGAAGGACTACAGGGAATCGAAGTTTATTTACAAGAAAACAACGAATATCTGAAGGTGCACAGCATGGATAGGAAATAAATCATCCAATTTTAAAAAAATATCGAATTTGGGTTGATTTTCAGTGCGTTTTCAACTTTACTTTAAATCAGTACCTCTTGCTTATTTATTTTAATTATTATCACTTATTGTAATTAGTTTCATTAATAAACAAATATTTTTAACAAATTTTAGATGAAAAATATGTTCTACCCAGGATTAAAAAGAAATACTAGTAATGCAAATCTGTTCTCTTTAGGAATTCCAGATGATCTGGGTAAAAGAGCCTTGTGTTGGAAATTGCTGTTAAATTATTTACCTCTAGAAAAGGAATCATGGAGCGCTTTTCTAACGAAGAAGCGAGAATTGTACAAAAGCCTAATCGGTGAGTTATTTTTCAACGGTTTTGACATAATTTTGTAACATGTGTTATGTCTGCCTTATTCCTTTGAAAAACCTTAGGGCATTTGATGACACTTTTTAAGAAACAAAGTATAAATAGTATACTAAAAATAATTTTTTTTGTAGATGAATTAATAGTAATACCAGGTGCGAAAGAGACCAACGGGGATTCGATTATGGACCACCCGTTAAGCATAAATCCGGACAGTGAGTGGCAGGCTTATTTTAAAGATAACGAGGTGCTGCTGCAAATCGACAAGGACGTCCGGCGACTGTGTCCCGATCTCACCTTCTTCCAGCAGCCGACGGAATATCCGTGTGGACAGATCGTCAACAGCATGGACGTTAAGAGGTTGCACACGCGAGTGCAACGCAGCGTGCTGAAGAGCGCTAATGTCGAACGGAAAGGCCTGGGAATCACAAAGGTAAAAATTTATATCAACATAAAAAAGTAGTTTTTTAAATTAATCGGAATATTTTTTTAAAATTTGTTGAAAAATAAATGGATACTAGTAGCAGGTACGTTTTTAACCCCAAATTTTTAGATTGAATGATTTATTTGAAGCATGAATTTAAATTAATGGAATGCAATTTTGAATAAAGGGATGATTTTTTAAGTAGTTTTCTTGGTTATGTAGTGTTATAAAGGGTCCGCCAATAAGCGCGCTCGATCTTTGACAGCTGATGGCGGCCATGTTGTTTGTGGTAGAGTTGTCAAACCTAGTTGTTATTATTCAGTATTTCACAAATTACCATGAACCAATTCAGCCGCGAGCAACATGTGCAAATCATTAAAATTATTACGAAAATCATTCATCGGTTCGGGCAACGTTCCGCGCGCTCCGCCAATTTTACGGTGCAATTGGTCGTCCTGCTGAGTTGACTATCCGTCGTTTGATAAATAAATTCGAGGCAACCGGTTCGGTGAACAATAAGCCAACACCGACGCGTCGTCGAAACGTCCGATCTGCCGCGAATGTCGCCGCTGTACGCGATAGTGTGCGTGAAAATCCGCGACAGTCAATTTCACGTCGCGCACAGGAACTCAGCCTTTCGGAAACATCACTTCGCCGAATCTTACATCTGGATTTGGGCATGCATCCGTACAAGATCCAGCTGACACAAGAGTTCAAAATAAACGACCATAGACAGCGCCGTATCTTCGCTGATTGGGCTTTAGAGCAGTTGGAAGTCGACCCCGAGTTTGGTCGCAAAATCATCTTCAGCGATGAGGCACATTTTTGGATAAATGGGAATGTCAACAAGCAGAATTGCCGTTATTGGGCCGAGAACAATCCACAGGAGGTCCACCAGGTCGCAATGCACCCAGCAAAGGTAACTGTTTGGTGTGGATTTTGGGCCGGAGGCATCATCGGGCCGTATTTCTTCGAGAACGACGATGGTGTGGCCATCACGGTAAACGGCGAACGATACAGATCCATGATAACGAACTTTTTCTGGCATGAAATCGACAATATGGATGTCGAGGATATGTGGTTTCAGCAGGACGGCGCTACGAGCCACACAGCGCGCGCCACAATGGATCTTCTGCACGAGCGCTTCGGAGTAATGGTTATCTCGCGCGGAGGCGACATGAACTGGCCACCGAGATCGTGCGATTTAACCCCACTAGACTATTTCTTGTGGGGTTTTCTTAAATCGCAGGTCTACGCAAACCAAAGTCAACATACACCACGCCATCGATGAAATACAGCCCGATTTGTGCGCCAGAGTCATTGAAAATTGGACTTCTCGTATGCGCGCCACCAAGCAAAGCCGAGGTGGCCATTTGAACGATATTATTTTCCATACATAATGCCTTCGAATACTCTTTCAAACAAAAAATAAATTTCATTTATACCTCTCACACAACTTGCTTTATTTTATTTTAAAGATCGAGCGCGCTTATTGGCGGACCCTTTATATATCATATGTTTAATAAAAAAAACCTCTTGGAGAATGTGGTAGGTTACCAACTATGATTATATCGTTTCATCTGTTATACAGAAAGTAGTAGTGTGCGGTACTTCTAATACATGCGGTCGCTAACTGTGGAGAGTTTTAGCTACCTGCGACCTACAGGGCTAGTTGAAAGTTACCAGAAATGGCACCATGTTTGGAAAACTGGTCTCGCGAAGAAATCCAACGCGTCAATATTTCTGTTAACATACAACTTGCGCTGTAGGTCGCGGGTAGCTGAAACTCCCCACAGTTAGTGGCCGCATGTATTACTATTACTTGCTGTATAACAGACGAAACTTCAGTAATATTGTCTGACATTTTGTATGTCAATTCCTAAAGCGATTAAATCATGGCACTCTTAGAGGTTTTTTCTTTGCTAAACATAAACTACAATGTTTTTGTATAGACATCTCTTTGTCTCATGGCTTACTACGAAACAATCTTTCTTGCCTCGCGTGTTACCCAATTTGTAGCTTCTGACTATTCAAAATTGTAAGATGATTAAAAAAAAACATTTTCCTAGATTGCTCTTTCGGTGAAGAAAGCACCTGAAGATTACGCCCCGATGGCCGAGGGCCAAGAAGCCCATTGGGAAGTAGTCGAAAGAATCCTGTTCTTGTACGCGAAACTAAATCCAGGTCAAAGTTACGTGCAAGGAATGAATGAAATCGTTGGGCCAATTTACTACACATTTGCCTCAGACCCTGATAAATCGTTTAGAGGTAATTTTCATCACGGGTGCTTTGAAAACAAATGTACCGTCATTTGTATTATCTTTTCATGTTTTAGAACACGCGGAGGCCGATTGTTTCTTCTGCTTTACGAATTTGATGTCTGAAATACGGGACATTTTCATCAAATCCTTGGATGAGGCCGAGTGTGGCATTAACAACATGATGTCGAAGTTGTTATCAGCATTGAAAGATAACGATATCGATGTTTGGTTGAAATTTAAGCAGCAAGAGCTTCAACCTCAATACTACAGTTTCAGGTAAAAAGTAGTAACAAGAAAAGGAAAGGTATTTTGTTTTATAAAAAAAGAACACTGATGTTTTTATTAATTATTTAGGACCAGTTGCATCAAACAGTTTGAACTGGTTCAACTCTGAACCTGAGCTCAAAGTGACATTAGAACAATAGGAACTCAAGTTTAGCTTGAACTCGAGTTCAGTGTTTTTGGTGCATCTGGGCCTTAAATAACAAACTAAAGCTGATGTTGCAAATTTTTCATTAACTTCCAATTGTCAGGTGGATTACACTTTTGCTGTCACAAGAATTCCCATTGCCAGACGTTCTCAGGATATGGGACTCACTGTTCTCGGATGAAAACCGTTTCGACTTCCTGATTTACATCTGTTGCGCCATGATAGTGTAAGTTCGAAAACTCTTCAACATTATTTATTATAGAGGGTGTTCCAATACCTAGTAAGCTTGAAATTAGAAGTTACTTCAACATTATTTATTATAGAGGGTGTTCCAATACCTAGTAAGCTTGAAATTAGAAGTTAATTTTGGCATGACAGTTACTTAACCTCAAATAGTTGAAGTGGTAGTTAACTATACTGCACACTTTGCTGGGTTTATATGACGTTTAGTGATTATCGTTAAGAAAATGATGCCTTCATATGAGAATTAAGGTTTAATAATTTTAGGTTATGTGTATGCAGAGCTGGGCGGTACTCGAGTAAGTACATTTTGTGAGGAGTAATTGTACTCAGTACTCGAGTACATTTTACCTGAACTCGGAACAGCTGTGTGTTGACGTTGTCAACTATTTCATCACAAATTTGTGAAAATACTGTTTTTCAAGTAATTCTCAAAAGAAGTAGAGAAGAAATTTAAAATTGTAGAACTGTTTAATGATTTTAGAATTAATGTTTAGTGTCTAAGAGATCGTTACTTTCTACTTTTCTATGGTTGAATTTCAGTGATTCCAGATTTTCTGAATAATTATTACAATTTGCTAGTAAAGTAATTTTAATAATTTATCCGAAATATTAACAATAAATAGGAGGAATTGGAAGTTATAAATAATAACTTTAAATATCTTTCTTTAATTGTAAAAATTTCTTGTAAAAAAGTATTTTCACAAGTTTGTGAGAAATAGTTGGCAACGCATACACATAACCTAAAATGATTAAATCTTGATTCTCATATGAACGGTATCATTTCTTTAAACGTTAAACACTAAATGATAATCACTAATTGTTAAACGTCTTATAAACCCGACATTTCTTTTAATAACCATCATTGCTATCTTGAAAGCATATTTATCATTAAGTATACAGTGTGTGTTAAATCATATCCATCTATTTAAACATGAAATGAATTTAATAAAAGGTTCTTCAAAGAAGACTCATCTTTTTTTTGTGTGTGTGATTATTGTAGTATAATAAGAAATCAATTAGTCAATGGTGACTTTCCGTCCAACTTGAAGCTGCTGCAAAACTTCCCACCAATGGACGTACAGATAATCCTTTCGAAGGCCGTGGAGTTGGCCAACAAGAAGTTTTGACAAACCGTCGCAATACAAACATAATCTCAAAATACTCTATTAAATGAATTAAGTTAATTTTAAGGATGAACATATTTTCAATTGCTCCGATCCTGTATTAAAAAAAGATTTATATTTTTTATGTATATTCCTTTGATATAATCAATAAATTTTATATTATTAAAAATAACGATGTTTTTTTTTTTCCGAATCAATACTAAACTTAAATTTGTTTACAAATTGAATGAATCAAAAAAATAAAATAATATATTAGTAATACAAACCAAGTGAATGTTAATTAAAAACCTATGTATTAAAAGAATAATAATCTGAAACGTCAAACATTTTATTAAAATAAAAAAAAAAACTGGTTTATACAATAATAATGGAATACAAACATTGTAATTATTTATTTATTTTTGTTTTTATTAAAATGATACTTAGCAAATGTTTCACCGATGAGCAAAGGTAAGACGAGAGTGGCTTCGGCGTAAATTTTAACCGGTTTTGCTTCCTTTTTTATTTTCCCCCAAGACACGGCCTCATCGGGTCGGGCCCCCGTGTCGCTACCATCGTATTCAGAAGCCGTGTTTAAGTAGACAGCAAAATCACTACCATTACGCTATAAATAAAACAAAAACAATTGGTAAATGTTTGTTTTGTTTTGTTCATAAAAATGCTTAACAATAAAGAGATAATTTAAATGAAAATTGACGTGTCATCAATATTTATGAGATTGAACATTTCAAAATTAAATTATAAAAATTGGCAACAGTCAATAATGTTATAAAAATGTGAGAATATCTTATATATCTCAAAGTAGAGAAAATGGATGTTAACCGTAATGGTTATAATCATAACTATCGTTTGTGTTTGTTTCACTTTTTTTTTTAAATAATTCATTGTCGTCATTGAAGGTTTTAATAGTTTTTTAACAAGTACTTTCCACTAATTGATTAAGCATGAAGTAAATATTTTTAGGCTGATTTAATGTGTAGTTTCAAAATGTACTTAGTTATTATTAATCCATCATAATATTAAAGTAAAATAAGGATTTATTTTTTATAGTGAATAATTTGGCAAACACAATAAAACAAATATTTGATACAAGTTTTGATTAAGGCTGGACAGCTTGCAAATTTAGATACTCAAATATTCATTGAAAACCAACCAACTTGAATACTTAAATTTGAAAAATTCCCACCCTTAGCATTTTTTTAAATAAAAACTCACCATTAAATTAGCATTATTAACATGGTGTTTGACAACACCTCCACCGACGATGAAAACCCCTGTGTGCACCGCTTTAATCGCCATCAAATTCAGCCTGCGCAGATCTGAAACCCAAATCCCGACACTCCTCAAAACAAAACACACTCCTCGATGGATTCACCTGAAACGATGTCGACCACCAGACCGGGGTTTTTAAACGAGTGGAAAAACATCATGTCTCCTAAACTTCCGTCGGTCAATGCGGGACTGAAAACGGGGATTTTATTTTTGGCGGCCCAGTAATAAATACTCTCCCGGTTGTCGATTTTTTCGCCAAGGCGTTGAACGATTTTACTGGGGCTCCAAATTGTGTCCTTCGTTTTCTGCTCAGAGACCATTTCATCGAGTATAGGGGTCACCCAATCTTCGAATTTACAGTAATTGTCGTTCGGGACGAGCAAGTTCCCCGTTCGGTTTATTCCCTGCTCGCGTAGTTTTTTACCTTCCAATGCGAAATCGCCTAAATAGGTTGGAGCTAAGCACTTTATAAAATCCTCTTCAACACCTCCGGCAGTTGTTACAATGCAATCGACCTAATATTAAGCTGAATAAATTCACTTTCTTTTTTGAATATTTCATTCTAATTATTACTTACTAAATTATGTTCAACTAAAAACCGAATACTCTCCCTCAACCCACTCGAAACGATATTCGAAGTGAACCCCAGAAAAATCGTGCAACTCGACTTAACATTAATAAACGGATCCTCGGGATCTTTGTAAGTATCCTCAGGCAAAGGTTTCTCACGATACACCAACATTTTATTGATTTCCTCCACGGCCAAACCGAAATTCGTTGCCTGAAAGCCTGTGTGCAGATAACTCTTCAAAATTTCCCCATAATTCACCCCATTGTTCCACTCGTAACCCTTTACCACTTCCTTCAAAAGAGACACGTCTTCCGTCTTTTTAAGTACCGCGTTTTCTGTAACAGTCGGAACCGTTGAAGACATTTTATTCAAAAAAATAACAGTGTGAATAGTCCTGATTTCAATTTGTTATTGTGCTTTTAACCTAAAAACTTGTGAAAATGTGTCAAGTGCGGTTTGAATTTTCAATTCCCCGCCTTTTATTTAACACCTACAAAGATGCCAACATAAAATGTAAACAGGGAAGGTTATGACAAATGTCTTAATCCGATTTTTTTTATACCTAAAATTCCATAAATGCATAGTTTTTGTAGTTATTTTTTCATATCTCTTATTAACATAAAGTTAGTATGATTATACTTTTTCCAAGCTTTAATCTTTTTAGTAAAAAAAAATATGTCTTGTGTTAAAAAATGTATAACATACTACTTCTATATGATGAATTAATTTCTCACTTAACCCGTGGTGAAACATATTTAATTAATACGCTTTGATTAAAACACTTGGTTTGTTTCACTGATTTAATCAGTGAAACAAACCAAGTGTTTTAATCAAAGCGTATAATACTTCTACTAATTTAGTGTATGTATCTTGGGTTGCCTATATTTCGATGTCAGTTTTGACATCAAATGTTTTAAATTTGTAAAATATCCCAAACGTGCCTGTTTAATGGAAATGCAAATATGTAACTAATTAGTGAATAAAATGGTTGTGTTTTTATGAAGTACTAATCACTGATTACAGGTGCAAGTGGGCATAAGCTTATTTTTTATTATCTGGAAATTTAGGTAAAATTAGCCCCATGTTTGTTACACAAATGTAACAGCTGGCTAAATGGAAAATTTAATAAATCGTTCATAATTTAAAATCACATAAAACACATCATTAAAACATGTTTCGAAAGTTTGCATCCACATACAAAACTTGTACAAAATATGTTGATTATATTAAGGTATTATTTCATACTTATTATTTTAATAAACGCAGAGAGACGTAAATAAAACAATGTATTTATGATTATTATAGTAATACCGTAACTGATTTATTTAATTACAGAATAAACTGCAAAATCACGAACAAGTGAAGAATATAAAGATATCGTCGTTGGATATTGCACACAAATTTGGAAATATTGCAAACAGTGTTAGAGGAAGTACAAAAAATAAAACAGTATTTGGAAAGTTGGTAAGTAAATTTGAAGTTTCCTTATTAAATAAAATTAACAGGTTTAAATCGTTCATAATTTAAAATCACATAATACACATCACTAAAACATGTTTCGAAAGTTTGCATCCACATACAAAACTTGTAAAAAATATGTTGATTATATTAAGGTATTATTTCATACTTATTATTTTAATAAACGCAGAGAGACGTAAATAAAACAATGTATTTATGATTATTATAGTAATACCGTAACTGATTTATTTAATTACAGAATAAACTGCAAAATCACGAACAAGTGAAGAATATAAAGATATCGTCGTTGGATATTGCACACAAATTTGGAAGTATTGCAAACAGTGTTAGAGGAAGTACAAAAAATAAAATAGTATTTGGAAAGTTGGTAAGTAAATTTGAAGTTTCCTTATTAAACAAAATTAACAGGTCTCTGTTTTTCGACTTGGAGAAAGCTGTTAAAAGTACTAACGTTGAATGAATTCAATGGTACCATCTCATTCAATGGTACCATTGGTGGAAATAAAATATTTGGACACGTAAAAGTTTTTTAGTGTGTATTAAACTTTAAACTTGTCAGTTAATGTGTCAAAAATGAAAAAAGTGTTTCAATAATTCGTTTCATTTGCATATTTTCATTGTCACTTTCGTAACCTTTATTTAAAAAACCTGACTTAACCGATATAAATTTGCTTATGTTTGACATTATTCAATTTTCGATTTGTCCCAACATTTTATGTCCACCGATGGTACACTTCTGTGCAATAAAATTAAGTACACAAAATATGTTATAGTTTAAAGCAGACGTGATGAGTTTTCTAGTTACGTAAATATGTCAATTTCTTTAATGTCAAAATGTCGCGTCATTTAGACAACAATTCAAAAATTCGAATTCTAACTAAAATAGAAGATGGTTTTTCTATTAGACAAATTGGTCGATTGGTGAACATCAGTAATGACACTGCTTTCAGAGTTAAGAAACGTTAGGAGCAGGAAAGAAGTTATATGGTGTTTTATGATTTATTGAAACTGTTGCTAGGCAATTAAAACAGACCCGAATTATACAATATTGTGAAAAATAGTTATAAGACTTGTGATTAATTTTATTGCACAGAAGTGTACATTACATTACAGTTTAGCAACTCTTTAGTCTATTTTAAATATTAATTTTCATATTTATTATTAAAATAAATACGAAGCGACGTAAATTAGAACAAAAATAATATTATAGTAAAAACATGCTTCAGTAATTATATCTGGTTTATTTAATTTCAGAATAAACTGCAAAGTCACGAACAAGTGGAGAAAATAAAGCTAACCTCATTGAATATTGCACACAAATTTGGAAATATTGCAAACAATGTTAAAGGAAATATTGTAAGCAGTGTTAAACGAAGTAAGAAAAACAAACCAGTATTAGGAAAGTTGGTGAGTAAATTTGAAATTTCTTATTTAAACAAAATTAACAGATCACCATTTTTTGATTTTGAAGAAGCACTTCAAGGTACTTTCATTTAATGAAGAATCATTAAATGTTATTAACTTTATAAAAAAAATACGTTTAATAATAATTAGGTTACACGCCTCTACGTGTAATTTTTTTTTAATTTCTTTATAAATGTATGAATAAATCAGTAATTGTTTTTTTTCAGAACCAATTTAAATCAGACGTAAAATTCAGGCCGACTTTAAGTGAATCAATATTAGACACAGGAAATAAGTGTAAAAATGTTTACAAAACTATTCAAGAAAATGAGGTGGGTTTTTGTCAACCTGTAAAAATATATTTACTTTATGAAATGTTAATTTTCAGACGATACAATCAGCACCAGAAAGGGGCAAAGAAATACTCGGAGTGTTCAAGAAAAAAATGGGTGATATTTCTAATAGTGATGTAAGGCTTTAATATTTTCGTTTCACATATATATTTTCTGTTTAACCGATTTCAATTTTTAGATTAAAATAAATTCAATTGCTCGGAGAAACTTATTTACGAAAGGAGCTCTTTGGGGAATCAACATTATACGTAACTTTGGTATTGCCTGCAACACAAACTTTTTATAATATTATCTTGATTGCAAGTGACTTTGGTTTAGTCAAAAAATTGTTGACAAAAAAGTTATACTTAAATTTGTCACGTATCACTGAAAATCATATAATTTTAACTAATTATTTAAACTATATATTGATTTCTCATTGCTCTTCCTTTTTTAATTTAGCATGGCAGAGATTTAAAATAAAAAGAGAACTAGTAGAACGCCGACAGTTAGACAAACTCCAATTCCAAAAAGCGGGAAAGGGTCCCACTGTGAAAACCTTCAAATACAACCCAACTAAAGTGCTATCATTGAAAGGAGCAGGAGCAATTAATGAGAAAAATAAATAAACAACTCTTTTGTTTTTATGTTGAGACTTCAACAATTAAATTATTTCATATTTTATCATGCCCATTTTTAAATATTTTATAAATTTTTGTAGATTGATTTTTATCTTAAATTAATCAAAATAAAATATTTCCATTGCTTTTTAAAATAACTTCAGAAGTTCATCAATTCTCCAAAAGAAGATGAAGAATTTTATAGGTTTTATTTTTGCTTAAAACTTTTTTATAAGCCCTTACAGATTTTTCCTTAACTCATCCACATACAATGACGTCCATCTACTTATGAATAGAGTAAACGTAGAAGTATTCTAGAGAAAACTGCCCCAGTTGCGTCTACACACACACACACACACACAAACGAGCTCGCTCTTATTTCGTCGTGTAATTTGATCCCATCCACTTGTACGATGATAAATTTGATGACCTTCAGAAAAAATAAACTGTTCCGAAATACTTCTTTTATTTTCAGATTTCCAGCGTGTTCGAAATTATGGGCTTTGGGAATCAGATATATTTAAAAAGCTCCTAAATAAACCTAAAATTTAACTAAAAATCAAAAAATAAAATTCAATGAGTTTACATTATAGAATTCATTTGATATTATTTTTATCTTGATTGTTTTTTTTTTTCTTCATAAATTCAATTAACACTTTGGTATGTATCAAATTTGGCAAATAATTTATATTATTGATTAGTTATACAGAGAGTTTTTTAAGTATAAATAACTCAATATACAGAATACACTGTACATTTTTCTGGGCTTTTCTAAACTCGAAATTTTACTTCATGCGCCCCGCGCACAAAACACTGATTTTACGTAAGGTTCAAATACACTTAAATTTCACAATATTTTAGTGTTTTATACGCGTGGCGCATGAAGTAAAATTTCGAGGTTAGAAAAGCCCCGTGAAAATTTGTCTCGGGTCGCTGCGCGACCCTCGACAAATGTTCACGGGGCTTTTCTAAACTCGAAATTTTACTTCATGCTTAGTCTGGGAGAGGAAAACACTCGTTTAAAGCATCAAATTGAATTCTTTTAAAAACAACGAATATCTACAGATTTAAAGAAAATAAGGTGAATTTGAAATATGTATACTTTAACGGAAAACTTCCTGTATATGAACTGTGGTAGATGAATAATAAAATTTATTATCACCACAAAAAGTCTATTCGAAAATATTTCTTTTATTTTGAGATTTCAAGCGTGTTCCAAATTATGAAATTCGGGAATTAGTTATATTTTATAAAAACAAATTTACAATGAAATTAACAATTCTAAAATATATTTTCAACGTTTTTAGTTATTTTATATATTTTTAATAAAAATATTGTTAAAATTATTAGATTATTGTTTCAAATATTCATAATTTGTGTAAATAAACAAAGTCATTTTACAATGAATAAATGTAAAATATATTTCCAACATTTTTAGTTATTACCACAGAGTATGGAGTAACAGAGTATTCACACTGGCTGTGCGGGGTCAGGGGGGGCGACTCTGTCAGGTGGCTCACCCAGCAGGCGTGTGATTTAGAGTAACTACTAGGTGTCCCCACTCTTCCCAATTCATTTGTATATCGGATCCGCAGAGAAATGTTTATATTTTTTCCTCTCTAACGGTACCGACGGAACGAAAAATGATGACGCTCGGTTTGTTTATTTTATCAAAATAAACAAATCGAGCGTGAATCTACACCATTCAATTTTTAATTCCACATATAATATTGAAATCTAGATTTACTCTCATGTAATGCAATTTAAATTAAAATAAATACAGTTATATGATACAGGTAGCGATTGGAATACCGGCATACCGGTTAATCGCAAAAATTGCTCTTCAAAATGTACCGGTATTTTGGTAAATCATATCAACATTATGTACATTTATTTCACATCTTTAACTATACTTCTGACAAAAATAGTAGATCGATTATGTGTTTTTGAACTTCATAATAAATCAGTGTTTGTACGCGTGGCGCACGAAGTAAAATTTCGAGTTTAGAAAAGCCTGAACTCGCTTCGCTCATGCCGCCAAATCCAAATGTTCAGGGTTTTTTAAACTCGAAATTTTACTTCATGCTTAATCGGGGAGTGGAAAACACTCACACAAATCCATGTTTTATATTTATAGATTTTTTAAATAGGTTTTTCACTAATTTCCACGATTTCTTATTAATCCACTTCATTTGAAATGTTGTAACAGGTTTCAAGTTTTTGCCAAGATTTTATAAATAAAATTTAATATTCAATATAATTTGTCAATCAACCGAACAAAATAAAGGCTAGAATTTTTGAATTTTACAATATGTCAGTGTTTTATACGCGTGGCGCATGAAGTAAAATTTCGAGTTTAGAAAAGCCCCGTGAAAATTTGTCTCGGGTCGCTGCGCGACCCTCGACAAATTTTCTACGCGGGGCTTTTCTAAACTCGAAATTTTACTTCATGCTTAGCCTGGGATTGAAAACACTCGTTCGAATTTTAAATTAGACTCTTTTATAGAATCAACGAATGTCCGCAAATGTACAGAGTATACGAATATATAAGGATATGATATATAAAAAAACGTAAATTATTATGTCATATATTAAAAATTTTTGTTTATTTTTGGGGTTAAAAACCTTACTTCTTTGGATGTAGATGGCAAATCCTCTTCCAATTTTCGGGTGTATATGTGAATGGGCTTTAACACTTCTAAATCGGAATCCGAATCACTTAATACTATGTCATATGGTTTTGGAAATGCTGATTTTAAGTCTATTTTGTTGGTAATTTGTAAAATCACTTGCTAATGTTTATTACACAGGCGCTTTGAAGAAAGTTTCTTTTCGGACAAAATAAAGAGATCCATATTACCACAATTTTTTAACCAATGATCACATCTTTCGCTATTATTTACAGGAAATGTAAAGAAGTGTACATCCTTGGTTTTCCTCGCGCCACAATCACGATAGGCGCATTTTAAATAATTAGCCATATTTTTACTACTAAATATCACTAGAACTACAACTATTATGTAAAAACACTAAATGTTCACTATACTTAATTAAATTATAGTTTGTCCGTATAAAATTAGAAACCGTTAACGTGCACACTGGAGAGCGAAAAACATACTGATTATTTTTCTTAAAATATTTCTCACTGACGATTTCCTATAAGTACTTTGAAGAGGGTACTTTTACAAATATTTTTCTATGTATTTTTTACATCCTTAGTAATTGATTTCTAGAGCTTAAGGACAAAGGCAGATAAGTAGGGTACGAATTTGGACTGTTTTTTTATAGATCATCTGTGGGGCGAGTGAACACTTGAAAACGAACACTTTAAACCAAATTATCAGTAGATTTATGGGTTTCCAAACAGTCGTATGATGCATTATTTTTACTAAAAAATTTAACTATATTAAATAAATCGATAAAAGTTGTGATAAAAATATAATTCATTGCTCTCTATAAAGAAAATACAGTATGTCCGTTTCAAGACGCATATATACTTACGATTGAAAAATAGTTTCAATATACAGGGTGTCCCGGTTAAGCAATCCATGCATGTGTATCTTCTAAACGGCAAGAGATACAGATCTGTTAAATGGTAGAAAATATGCAAGACGATGAGTACCAACTATACCCGGTGTTAAATTAACAAAAAAGTTGAACCATCAGAGCACATTGCGAAAAAACTGATTTTTGCGATTTTTTTATTTACCTTTATAACTTGGTTATTATTGATGATAGAACGATATAGAGCAAAAACCGCTGGAGATGTCGAGATGAAACTTAAAACTTAAGCTTTTTGAAAGGAAAACCGGAAGTGGTACTTTACTCTTAGCGTTTTTTAGTTTTTTCCAGATATTCACAAAACTAAAAAATGTTTCAAATAAACATTGTATACAATAAAAAATGAAGATATATTGTATATTCACTTTTTATCATAGCACTCTTAGTTTAGGAGTTATTTAAAAATAGTGTTTTTTTAGATAATTATTGTTGGTTATAACACCGATAGGCCATGAAGTGTCGTGGCGCAGGCGGTAACGCGCCGGACTCATTATCGAAAGGTCCCGGCTTGAAATGCAGTCGCCGGTTGCCTTTTCTTTTTTATTAATTTATATTTAATTACATTTAATTCAAAAATATTAAATCTAAACGGGAAAAGTACTATGATGGACACATCACCATTTTTTTTATATGGGCGTGAAAGTTGGCCATGATATCATTTTGTAGACATTTATTTTTTAATTTGATGTATCATATGATAGGTTTGTTTTCATTAATAGGAAAACTGGACGATATTTTCATAGTATTTGAAGTTGGCTATGAATATACCAAAATAAATGAAATAATAACAATAACAATACTAACATAAAGCGTTATTTGTTTTTGAAAAAATAAACATATCATATGATATACCAAATTAAAGAGAATTAAAAATCTATAAAATTAGCTCATGGCCAACTTTGACGCCCATATAAAAAAATGAAGTTAGTATGCATATATTGGAAAATATTTGCTTTATGATAAATCTGACTACATATTATTAAAAAGCATAAAAAAGTGCCCTAATAATGTCAAAATATTATCCTTCTATCATCAATAATAAGTATGGTCTGAACTTTCAACTGCTTTGTTAATTATATAACGGATATAGCTAGTACTCATCGTCCTGCATATTTTCTTCCCTTTAACCAAATCTCTATCTCTTACCATTTAGAAGATACCCATGCAAGGGCTGCTTAATCGGGACACCCTGTATAGAGTATTTAACTTTTTTTTAATTTAGTAAACCTTCATGGAATTCGTTTAAATGTCAATTTTGAACTTGAAAATATTACAAAAAGCATTTCAGTGTTTGCCTCCCGGCAAATCCAAATTTTCACGCTTTTCTAAACTCGAAATTTTACTTCATGCTTAACCAGGTAGTGGAAAACACTTGTTTATAGCCTCAAATTAAACTTTTATAAACAATAGAAAGTCGGAAAATGTGTACTTAAATATTACATACTTACTTAATTTTAATATTTTTCATTACAAGAATATTTATATAGGAACAATAAATTGTAGGCGTTAATTCCAAAGACAATATATGTATTAAATAATCATCAATTTTATTTATTAAATTTGATTATACAATAAACAAAATATCCAAATTTTTAGGCGTTTCTAAACTCGATGTTACTTCATGCGCCACGCGTATAAAACACTGATTTAATGAGATGTTTAAAAAACGTATTTTTTTTAATCACTCTTGTTCCCTCATGAACACCGATAATAATAAAATAAACCGTTCAAAATACACGCTTTTATTTTTCAAATATTATATTATAAGCTCCCCCAGTTAGCCCCCCCCCCCCCCGTGGATCCGTGCCTGATTGACATAATTAGTTCTCAGGTAATACCTCGGCGGTGGCGGAGAACTTTGCTTAATCGCAGAGGAAACAATATTATTGTTTCCTCTGTGGCTATATATTAGTGGAGATATAAAAGATCAAATTATCTATAAACTGAACGCATAAAAACGATAATGTTTTTATTTCACATCTGTCAGTCAGCAGTAAATTGGTGTATGGGTCTATTGAAATATGAGGGTAACATTCCAATGAACGAATCATCCTTTAACATATGTTTATGTGCCTTAAATCGCCATCAAAATTACAGGAAACTGTTTTGGTTGAAGGTTTTAATAGGTGGATGTTTTGATAGTTGCCTCAGAGATGGCTACACTATGCAAACTGTGGATTCCGAGTTACAGGCGTGATTACTCTGTTATTCTTTCCTCTGTGTTATTACATATATTTTTAATAAAAACGTGTTTAAAAATTAATAGATTTTTAATATATTTATGTTATTAAACAGTTTTTATTTAAAAGTTAGATAAATACAAAAATCTTTTTACAATGAAAAAACAATTTGAAAAATGTTTGATGGGTATTTTAAATGGAATTGATAATAAAAAAAACAGAAATTATTTCAATAAAATAGATAAATTATTTACGAATACACAAAACTAAAAACATAGAAATATAGATTCATATAAACATTCATATATACAAAAAACTAACAAACATTAAAAAACTATATTAAATATACATATAACTGTTTTCTTATTTATTAACGATATTTTAGAAACACCTCATCATTTGCTTGTTTAATTTCATGACACTCAGGTTTCTAAAAATGCAATAAATAGCAAAGCTCGGTGTGTGTATTTTTTACTCTAACCAAATGAATATCATAATTTCCCTGAAATAATTAGGGAAGATAATAATACAAACTCAAATTCCAATTACATTGGAAATATTTACATGAAACATACAATGCGCCTTGAAACGGGACACATAGTATATTTAAAACTATTTTAACCCATTAACGGCCAAGCAATTTTAACTCCAAAAGTTAATTTTAATTAAATTTCTACACTTCTTTTTATGATTTCTATGAATGACTTATTGCATTACATACTGTGAATTTTTTCTTTAAATACACATAATGTATACGTGAATTTAATAAAAAGTTAAAAATCATAAATAGTTTATTATTATTATTATATTAAAGTGATAATTTTCAAAAAATTAGTGCCTCAACAATGTAATGTATACGCTGTCAATGTTCAGGCATTCGTCGATTTTAATAAAAACGTGCAATATGAAGTTAAGAACGAGTGTATCCACTCCCAGACTAAGCATGAAGTAAAATTTCGAGTTTAGAAAAGCCTGAAAATTTGGCTCGGGCGCGTAGCGAAGCGGAGCGACCGAGCCAAATTAGGCTTTTCTAAACTCGAAATTTTACTTCATGCGCCACGCGTATAAAACATTGTAATATTGTGAAGTATTTATAATACACTTTAAATAACAAAATTTTAAAATTTTTCTTGGTACATTTTCAATTCAGGTCAAATAATATAATATATCAAACAAACTTATTTAGTAACTTAATTATCAAAAAATAATAATGTTGCGTGTATGCATCAACGGCACTTAATGGGTTAAAAACTTCAAACGGTAATAATTCAAAAACTAAACAAAAAAATGGCAACTGCATTTTGCACTGACCCCTTTAATTAAAAAAGGAACCCTTATCGATCAGTAGATTTGATCTGATCAATAGGATTGATCTGATTAGTTAATAAAATGATAAGTTGATGTATTTGTTTTACTTTTTATCAAAAATTAAATAGTTTTGTATTTTAAGTTTCTTGTACAAAATAAATAATACTTAATGAATTTTACAACGTTCATATATAATTTCATAAAATCTATTCTCTAATAACGCAGAAAATAAAATTGTAGAAGGAAACGCATGAATAAATGTAACACGCAGCCTTAGCTCGTTAAAAGAAAAAAAACGTGTTTTCAAGATTGAAAAATCAACATCTGGAATATGATACAACGAGAAGCGCGGAATAGAGGGAGAAAGAAATTGTCTCTCTCTCACTCTCTCTCTGAGACTTGATTTCGCGACATCTGGAGTAAAATAGTCGTAACCGACCGACCGCAGGAAGCCAGACTGGTGTATATAGGCAGCCATATACACCAATTTGGCATCCAGCGCTCTGCTCCCATTCGCGTGTACCCAAAATTTATATGGGGACTGGCTAACTGGATATATATGAACTGTGGTAATAGTCAATTTTCATGTGCAACCAAATCCAAAAACAAAGTTTTTTAAATAAAATCCCAACCCACCCTGGTTTTCAAAATAAAAAAAAATATTTACGTTTTGATCCATATATACATTTTTATAATAACTTTATTTAGCACTTTGTTATATAAATTCAATTTATGATACAGGGAATGTTTCTTTTAGGTTCCATATGATTTCTCCAACCAATTTAAAGCTTCTAACGAGTGTTTCTAATCCTTGATTAAGCATGAAGTAAAATTTCGAGTTTAGGAAAGCCTGAAAATTTTCAGGCTTTTCTAAACTCGAAATTTTACTTCATGCGCCAGGCGTATAAAACACTTTAATATTATGAAGTTCAAAATATACTGCTTAGGTTTAAGGGGGTCTTCCGGTATAATTGACCCAAACTTTGGATTTTTTTTCCAGGGAACTGGTAAGAGTTAGAGACCTGGGGTTTTTTATTCATCCTTGCTCTACAATTGGGATTTTTGTCGAGTCGAAAAAATCAAAATGGCGTCCAATATGACGGCTGCCCGGCGGAAATGTTCCAAAACTGCGAGCAGCCTAGGGGTCGCTATTCGTCACCTAGAAACAAAATCAGCTCAGTTTCTTGAAGAGTATAGTTCAGAGAATAGAATGAACTACGAAATTTTGAAAAAAATTAAAATTTGACAAAATGGCGGGCATTTGAAAAAAAAGTCGTGTTTTTCGGTCGATTTTTTGACTTTGACAGGCTGTAAAAAATCTTTGAAATTGCAGATTGCACCGAGAGGTTAGTTCATTCCATGAAGAAAAGTGTTTTCAATAACGGAAGCAAAGAACGAAGTCAATTGGTTGAACCGTTCAAACGCTAGAATGCTCGCAGTTTTGAAAAATGTAGTTTCGAGAAAAACGCGTTTAAAGTTTGCGAAACATTTTTTCTGTGTAATTCAAAGTATTCGGCGGAAAATTCGCAAACAGTAGTCAATATCTAGGTTTTCGGGGTCGCTAAATACGAATCTGAGGTCAAATTTGAAAAATTCAAAATGGCGGATCCAATATGGCGGACCAAAAAACTCATACTCATCAAAATTTATGAAATTCGAGAGTTATACCTGCGCGACCCATACCGCTCGGGACGGCGATGCATTCAAAGGCCTGTAGCGACGTAAATATTTGCCGGATCGAAATATCCTTTTACCCACATATTGTAGACATGTTTAGCTTTGATTTCACACAAGAAAAAATCGATTAATGTTGATTAGTTTTACAAATTTTTATATGGAATATGTAAAAGTATACTTAAAAGCAACAATCTCTGTATGCATCTCAAACGTAAATTTAAATCGTATGTCAAGTGGTTGATTTATTGGACTTGCTTGTTTTGTTAGAACTGTTATAGTGTAAAATCTTGAATAACATGAAATGCTGTGTAAATTGTCAAATCTCCTGCTATTATTTATCCCAACAAACAGTGCCAACTTATTGAAAAGAAAATTATCTATGACATACGTTTTTGAATACAAATTAAGTTTTGTGTATTAAGTATGCAGTTTAAACAAAGTTTACGTTACATTACAGTTAAGCATCAAACTTTTTGTTCTATTTTAAATAATAAAGTCGTTCCGCACAAAAGTGCTGCCAATCGAAAAATGTGCAGACTGTTCAAGTTTACCATCTTATCTTTTTATTATCTATTCTCAAAATAAAGATCATAACCTCAAAACCGCATGTGTCAATTTTTAAAATTGTAAACATTTGACGATAAAACTGCTATAGAACCATTTTCTTTTTAAAAAGTAAGTACTAATTATAATTAATAATAACATTATCTTTTCCAATTTAAATAATAATTCTACCAGTTCTCCATGTGCAATGTCTACTAATAAAGCTGAAGGCCTTATTAGTAGATATTAGAAGATTCCTAAAACAGTGTACTTATACCTATTAATAAAGCAGTAATTATTGCTGATTTTGTAGATACAACAAAAATGGGCAAACACAGAAGACAACGTCAAAAACTCCATTTAACTGCTTCACCAGAAAAACCCTCAATAAACGACACACAAACACCAGACGATTTCCACCCGTCGCCCCTACACTTCACTCCCTCCGACGATCTATTCAAAAACATCAACTTCAAAGAATGCCTCACGAAACCCAAACTAAACGACGACACGCGCAGCATGAAATCTTTCAAATCCATCAAATCGGAAGTCGCTGGTGACAAACACATATCTAAGAAAGAGAAACTCAAACTCCGCAAGGAATTCCTGCTCAAGAAAATCGACACGGTAAAACAGATGAAGAAAGAGGCAAAGCTGAGGGAAAAGCGGAGGAAGACGCCAATTTTGGGCGATACGAATCCTATGCGCGACGCCCTGCCTTCTCTGGATTCGTTGTTGAAGAGCAGGCCTGCTGTTAGGGCGCCAAATGTCGCTAAGAAGAGGGGCGTAGAGAAGGCCGCTAAAAGGAAGAAGAATCATATACAGGGGGTGCAGATTTTCAAGGAGATTATGTCCAATGGAAAGTTTAAGCAGGATCCGTTTGCGGCTATTTCCGAGCATGTTAGGGCTGTTGTCGAGCAGGAGACGTGCAAAAGCAAGAGCTAGGTTTTTGTGTTCACATTTACTTGTATTGTATATAAAAAAAAAGATAAAAAAAGTTATTATTAATGTATATATTCTTTTATTTCAAATTAATCTCTACATCAATGCCTTAGCTCACAGATGTGTTAAGTACATACAGATTCTGAAGCATTTAACACATCTATGACCTAAGACGTCGACATGTTCTATGCAAGAATATGACAACATTTAAACTCTCACTGAGTTTGGAGTAGACTGGGATTCAGTAAAGACATGCTTCTGTTATGTCAGGTGTTCAGTTAAAAACCCGATCGAGTTGGCTATGAAATTTTCAAAACATTGTGAAGTGGGTAGGTCAGTGATGGGGAAACTACGGCCCGCGGGCCAAGTCCGGCCCGCGGAAAGGTTTAATCCGGCCCGTTTAAGAGTGCCGTCGTGAGAATGTTTGAACGCGTTCTTACTTCGTAATGTGACGACCCGCATAAAAACTACCTACCTACGATTAAGCATTATTCTTTGGCCCGCTACGATTGTCTGGTTATTACAAATGGCCCGTCTTAAAAAAAGTTTCCCCACCACTGAGGTAGGTGAATTTGTCAGTCGTTCCTGTCAATGTTAATCTAAACAACTGAAAGAACTAGGCAAATTAATGAGCTACTGATTAACACAATAAGCACATTAAGCATGAAGTAAAATTTCGAGTTTAGAAAAGCCTAAAAATTTGGTTTGGCTTCGCGTGTCAAAGCGGAGTAGAACAATATAGAATTAAAATATAAAATTCATTATTGAGAATTTATTTGTATTCTATATCAGTGGCGTAAATAGCTTTTTGTGATAGGGGGAATTTGCCATAGTATTTAGTTTCATAAATGTATTTTTCGAAAGTGCTACAAAAACAAGTACAAAAAATGGTTTTATTTTTTAACTTAGATGTACCATCTGTGGACATGAAATGTTGGGACAAATCAAAATTTGGATAATGTCAAAATCACGAAATTTATACCTGTTAAGTCAGGTTTGTAAAGGAAATGTTATAACATGGTTATCGAAATACTATTAGAAGAAAGGGATTTTCATTTTTGACACATCAAATGACAATTAACTGACAAGTCCAAAGTTTGACACCCACTAAATAATTTTTATGTGTCCTAACATTTTATTTCCACTGATGGTATATACAAATGAATTTTCATTGTTGATACAAAATTGAAAACTGAACTATTTTGTACTGGATTTTTACAATATGTAGTGAATATTAATGTAGTATCAATAATTACAAACTATATTGTGACAATGTTGTGTGCATATTGATTAAAAATGTTGCCATATAAATATATATACAACATTGCTACAATGTAAATACAAGATTCATTTCTAATAGGGAAATGTTTATATAAAAATAATTTTAAAACACTCTGTTTTACCACTTTGATATAAAAGTGCTTAAATTGAGTCAGTTGTGTTTTAATAAAATGCTATGGAATTTCGTTCCATTTTAAATCCAATAGCAGTACATTTTCTTTAAACAAGCCTCAAGTAATTAACACAAATATTGTTTAATTAATGTGTAAAGTGGTAAAAAAGAGAACCATTAAACACATAACTGTTGTTTTGCTCTGCATTACTATTAATTACTTTCTGGTAATTAAATAAGTGCAATTCACACTCAAAGAAAAAGTTATAAATTCAGTCATTTTGATGGATTACGTTCTTTCTTTTCTAAAAAATTAAGATGAAACGACACCGCAGATTGTTCATTTCGTTATTTTTTATAATAATAAGTGCAGTGAGTAAGGCTGATGCACAACCAGATGAAATTGAAAAATATAAGAATTCAACAAGAAATGCAAGATGTAAGTACTTAATATTTTTTTAATTTCAAGAGGACAGCAATGTGTGTAAAACAAAAATTAGTAGTAGATTGCGCCAAGATTCGCATTTTGTTATTTTTAGTTTGGGGATTGGGAATCGTGAAATTTGAAAATAGCGAGTGTTTGGCTGCTGATGGATCAGCAGGAACTTGTTACACAAGACAGCAGTGCCACGAAATCGGAGGAATGGGCTCGGGTCGTTGCGCTGGACACATCGGAACGTGTTGTGTTGGTAAATCCCATTAACACCATTAACATTCTTAATGAAACCACTATGCATATATGCAGAATTGGAATTTATCATTAACTTTTATTTAATAAATCAGATGTGGTATAAATAATATAATCATTAAGGGAAGAAGAAGCATTTGTTCAATTTTCACTTTGTTGAATCAGGCTTAAATCATTTTGAAAGAAAACACTTAGTTAAATTTCACTAATATTAAATATTAGTGAAATTAAACCAAGTGTTTTGTTCTTAAAATCATAGTTAAATAAATGTATTTCACCAGGTGAATGATGAGAAACTTATTCAAGATAAGCTTAAATTATTGTTATGAAGACTGTACAAAAATTTAAATATTTGTTCTGAATGCTACTTTTAGTACAAGAAACTTGTGGTGGATCTTCATCATATAACAACACATACTTCGTAAATCCACATTTCCCGAGCACTTTTACAGAGCCCACTTCGTGTTCATTCACTATAAAAAAGTGCCACCCTGAAATATGCCAGGTATTAGATGAACATAACTAGTTAGGCGTTTGTTTTCTTACTTGAAAAAACTGTTTATTCTTCAGGTACGAATTGATTTCCTCAATTTCAATTTAGCGCAACCGGACGGAAACGGAACCTGCGTCATTGATTCTTTGAACATTGTCGGAGGAGCTTCAATTGTGCCGACAATTTGCGGGGAAAACAGCGGTAGTCATGTTTACGTGGATTTTAGGGGTGAACAGGATATCCGGTTGTTGCTACAAACAAGCGAATTGTCAATGATACTGAGGAATTGGAGATTTAAAATTTCGCAGATTGATTGTGAATGTCCGACAAAAGGTAAATTAATATTTTAAATGTGTTCATAATAAACTTAAAATATTGATAAACTGCAATTCATAGTAATTGCAGTTTATTAAGTTTAAGCCCTGTTACGCCACTGGTAACTAGAATTTTAACCCCCCCCAAACAAAATTATTTCTAAGTATACCTACACAAAGCAAGCTTGTTACAAAAGAGATTCGTCTAGGTCTAGATGAAATATACAATTTTAAAGTTTTATTGGCGCTTTAGAGCCAAAAACATAAGCAATATTTCAGTGTTTTATACGCGAAAGCAAAATTTCGAGTTTAGAAAAGCCTGAAAATTTAGATTTGCTGGCGCGCCTCGCTTCGCTCGAGCGCCGGCAAATCCAAATGTACAGGCTTTTCTAAACTTGAAATGTTTCTTCATGCTAAATCAAGTAGTGGAAACTAGGGATGTTTGATATAAACCGATATCTTGGACTACGATATTTTGATGAAAAATAATCGATATTCGCATCTGCTAATAGCGGAAATTTAACATAAGAACCGCAACAACAAAGCGGCTGTAGTTCGTATGTCAAGATTTATTGATTCACGTATCCACCGCAGCACGGTTGTGGGTCGTGTTACGTATCTTTTATTTTTTATAAATTATTTAGCTCCAATTGGATGTTTACAATATTACACTAATTTAACGGGAACGGCAAAAAGTTTCAATTACGGACAGACGGTGAGTAGTTCTATGAACGACGATGGCGAACCAGGTTCCAGACAATTGGTCAACACGAATTACGGGGTATGTGTGGCGATGCAGCCTGGTTATTGTTCGATAACCTGGAAACCAACTTCTGGAGATCCCTACGCTTTTACCGTTTCTAATAATACTATAAATGCAACCATGGATGGTACCGTTGGTACTACAGCAGCTTATGGCGTAAACTGCACCACGGATTTTGTTGTAATTCCCGATGCTTTTGTAAATGGACAACCGGCAAATACTGATAGGTTTTGTGGAAATGCCATGCCAGCAGTTACAAGTAAGAACAATGCAAAAATCAGAGCTGGGTAGAATTTTCAAAAAAGGATTCGAATCCTGAATCCAAATCTTCACATTTAAAATGATCTGAATTACGAATTCTCAAATGAAAAAACGTGAAATATGTTTAGAATCATAAAAATCATTCATGTTTTCAAGTCCAAAATGATTCGAATCCTACCTAGCTCTGGTAAAAATCAAGCACATTTTACAAATATTGTTCCTGTTTTCCATAGGTGCTTTTCACTTAGCACTAATACTGTATTTCAAAATATAAAATTATTCTGTTGACTTTTTTTAGCATCATCTAAGCCATTCGTTCTAACAGTAGTCACAAATGAGGAAGAAATTGATGATCCTGGAAATCGAGGATTTTCTTTGAGTTATACGCAAAATCGATGCACAAGTACCATGATGATGTTTTTTTAGGTAATGAATAGTTGATTAAATTAATGATATATTTATGTTATGATTAAAATAATAACCACTTATAATATTAATATGTTGGAATTGTTACTCTTCTTTTATAATGACTAATATATGTTAAATTCATTAAATATAACACACACATAATATAATAAACATACAAATTAATATTGTATGCTGCTTTACCATAGGGAACTCTGATAATTAAAAAAATAAAACAAGTTTAAAATGGTTCTAATTAAAGATAAGTTTCATTAAATATCCATCTCCTCTATTTAACGTTTCCCATGATTTGACCACACACACAGGTATTTATGGTTTGATTCAAATTAATTTTTGTGAAATATACTTCGGTCGATCAAATATCAACGAGCTTTTGAGTTTTGAGCGTTGGTTGGGCATGGTATTGATTTGTGATTTGGCTGTTAAGGGGATTATTGCAGTGTAACACGTCGATCGTGTTGGAAAGACCCACATAGTTTAGAGTAGCTCATCCGATGCCAAATTTACAGCACAAGTGGGGCGAATACAGTCAGAGAGAAAAGCGGCAGTTCGCTGTGCATTTTTGCATTGCTCCTTGGCATGAACGGATGGGGTCTCGCGCCGCGTGGAATAGACGAAAAAAAAAGCGTATAAAAAAGACGGACCGAAAGAAAGTGTCGATTCGTATTATTTAAACACGCTGATAATACATACAAGCTTTCAATTCGTTAGAAAGCGTTATCAGATCCTGTGTTATTTTTCGGTATTTACAAAACTGATGATTCTTATTCTTGTCATTACACATTATTTTTACTTTTAAGACTCCAGTTTCGACAGCCGAACAAACTATGTGTTTTATTTTATTAAATTATACATTATTTCTTAAAAATATAATAATAAAATAATTCATGTTCATAAGCTCATTGTGAATATTTATATGCCGGACATATATGAAAAAAACGGAACATAGGATTTTCAATGATATTTTTTAAATGAGAATATTATCTTCCCTAACTGCTATTGCCATGAAAATAATGTGTATTAATTTGGCCTCTGCCAAATTGGGTAAATACCCCAAATTTTGGGGAGAATTTCAATTTATATTCGGTCAAATATTCTAGTTTTTATGAATGCAACAAATAAATAATAGATTGAAAAAAATTAAACGGAAAGCTGCCCTATTTTTTTATGTTTAGTACAGGGTTTACAAAATGATGATGTGTATAAATAGGCTCAGTCAACTTAGCCCCCCGAAGTTCGACTTTTTTGAAAAAATTTCAGGGGGGCCAGGGTTTAAAATGTTTTATAATCTTTTGGGGTTGTGGGGGTGGCGCTAGCTTTTAAATTGGTAGCGCTAGCTCTGAGGAATCCGAATACTGTAAGAAAACTTGAAAAATCCAAACTCGGGGGGCTAGCATCAACCTAGCCCCCCGAAAAGTCAAACCCCCGTAACTTTCTTGTCTAAACGGCGCTAGCTCTAATTTTTGTGGCGCTAGCTAGTGCTAGCTAAGGCCCGTCTAGCGCAACAGTTATTTTTTAAAAAGTCGAACTTCGGGGGGCTAAGTTGACTGAGCCGTATAAATAGAGGATTGCAATAACATTCAATTACAATTCATTTATTCCTTATTTACTTACTATCAAAATATGACTCATCATAAATCAGCCAAATTTGAAAAAAATATATTGGGCTCGGTGCAATGTTGAGCAAGAAGCTTGTTATTTGAAATGCATTATAATAACTACCTTATTATTATTATAGTTCTATTTTTCTAAAATAATTAACGATGAATAAGCACGCAGTTAAACCCTACATTTTTTTAAACATTTGTCAAACAAATATTACCTGTGCTCAGTAAAAAATTGTTGATTTGTAACATTAATCTACGACAACGCCATATTGGTGTTATTCTTACTATTCTTATAGTTTTGATATCATTGATTCGTTGATGAAGTCGCAGTTGGTTCAAATAGGTCCGATTGCTAGAAACTTTACAATTTACTTTAATAGTTTTATTGCGAGAAGTTTAATGGCATTTAACAACTGCTTTAACAACGAAAGATTTAAGACGAAATAATGATTTGAACAAGACTGATTGTTATTCGATTTCTTCTGGCTTATTAATCAGCTTAAAAAACTTTAAAAAATAATTTAATAATACCGACACTGTCAAATAATAAGGAAAGACAATATTAAAGCTATATTACACATCTTTATTTAAATTAGTGAAACATTTCGTGTTTTCTATATTAGTGAACATGCAGTATAAAAAAATACTTATTCCATTAGCAGTCAGAAAGCATGAAAATAAAACACTAGTACAATAAAATATCGATTATAATTGCGAAATATTAATTTTACGAGAATAAATGCTAACGACGCGAGCCGATTTTGTTAACTATGATTGAAAAAAGAAAAGAAAAACAAACGCGAGGCCACATGCTGCTCGCCCCTCCAATAATTGTGCAGATGAGTGTACAACGCGTTCAACTAAGAGAAGATCCGCAAGGCGGCGGTATTTTACGGTCTTATTTTTCAAGATTTTTATTTTAACCTGACTCGGGCATGAGCTATCGCATTCTTATGAAATGTTCACATTATATTCCTTATAGTATAAACTAGTAAGATATGGGAATATTTTTTTTAATTTTGAAAAATTTAACATTATTTTTTTCATACCTCTGAAAGCAAATTGTTTAAAAAAAAAGTACTTCGATATTTTACTAGATAATTGGGCTTAATATACGCTGTCAAAATTTCAACTTTCTAGGACCTTTAGTTTTTAAATAAACCTAACATTAAATTTCAGACCACTGTTATATTCCCCTTAAGGTCTTTAGGTTGGGATGCCTAGAGTTAGGGAAGTACACCACCTGGCTTGTTTTATCCTTTATTTAGTAGCTATAACAATAAATGCGACAAGTGGGCCTGTCTCCTTTGCGCAACGCATAATTCTAAAGTTCTTCATCCGTGAAAACGTGAAACCAGTCAAAATTTACAGCAGACTGCAGGTCTAGTTTGGGAAAGATACCATTTTATGAAAAAAGTTTGAGAAGATTTGGTGCATCAAAATCAGGCGAAAAGCAAAGACCAATCAAAACTCGATTGTCTGAGTTAGCCACGGTTTTTTCAGGACTAGAGAGGGATCCTTCTGGTGGATTTCTTACACAGACGTCGAACCAACTACGCAATTTGCTACTGCTACCTCCTGGATCAAGTCAGGTTTCAGAATCGACACAAAAGACGAAACTGTTCCATCTGCGAAGTATTGCTCTTCCATCACAATCCTGGGCCCTATAGAAGAGCTGTAAAGCAGCAGAAAATGATGGATATTAGCTGACAAACAGTCGAACATCGACCTTACAGTCCAGATCTTTCTTGGTGCGATTTTCACTTCTTTGGTCGCCACAAGAAGCACTTAGTGGCCAACGATTTCACAACAACGAGGAAGTGGAAATATTTGTGCGCAATTGGTTATATACCTGCCCAGCTTCATTCTACGATAACGGGAAACTTAGGGAAAAATGTATTTTAAATAAAGGATACTATGTAGAAATATAATTTATAGAAATGTAGATCTACATTTCTCTACATCTACAAACATCTATGTTTTCTATTGTGTACATTTTGTGAAAAATAAAGACTTGTTTATATTTGATCCACCCACGTAATATGGTTGAATGAAAAATAAAACTGTTATCATTAAGTAATTATTACGTAAAATTATAATATTAAATACTCAGTGCTGTTATGCTAATAATGTCACCCATTGATGTGTGCCTTTACAATTAGCGCGATAGTGGGTCGAAAAAATGCAGTCCAGTTAGAATCATTCACACTACAAATTACTCAACATTTTCTGTTCTTCATCTTGACAAAATCGTGAAAATGGTGCTTCCGTATTTTGTAATTTTCTCATGTTTCATTATTTGCAAAAGCTCAAGTGATTTTTATAATAGTAGCTTAACAGAAAATCACAGACAATCACGATGTAAGTAATTTTTATTGAGGAAGATGTTCTGGTTAAATTTATTGACTTGATTTCAAAACAAGTTTAATAAACTCTCAAGTAATTAACCTTATTGCGCAAACGAAAAAAAAAAAAAAACAAACGTTACCAGTACAACTTAGCTACATTTTAAAATTACTAGTTTTTTTTCTTAAATTAGTTATAGGATGGGGCTGGGGATGGGGTATAGGCATAGTACGTTTTGAAAACAAGTACTGTCAATCGAGTGATGGCGCCGATGGAACTTGCTACACAAGAAGACAATGCAGAGAACTTGATGGCATATCTTCAGGATTATGCGCGGGATCAATCGGTTATTGCTGTATTAGTGAGTCAATATTATATTTCCAATCAATAATTTTTCTTTTGAGAGTACATATCCTGATGCATGTAAATGTTGAGGCATTCGTTTTTGATTATTAATTTAAAACTTTTAACGAGTTTTTCCACTTCCAACTTTTTAGCATGAAGTAAAATTTCAGGCTACTCTAAACTCGAAATTTTACTACATGCGCCACGCATATAAAATACTGAAATATTATGAAGTTCACAATATGTTACTAAAAATCTGAAAATGTACAGCATATACAGTATTTTGGGGTAAGTATACCTGAAAGAAAAAACATTTTGTCTTTTATAAACACAATTCACATTTCGAATTGTCGCTAAAATAAAATATGAACAAATATACTGTTAATACGCTAATGTACTTAATAATTTGTATCTCTTAACGGACAAAATGAATGTAGCAGTGAAACAAAATAAAACTAAAGATGTTATGATTTTTTTTTTAGTACAAAGGACATGTGGAGCAACTTCTAGTTACAACAACACGTATTTTGTCAATAATAACTATCCTGGCACAGTTACTGGCTCAAGTAGCTGCACATTTGTTATCCAAAAATGCAGTCCAGATATTTGTCAGGTAAGAAAATAATAAAACTATCCTACCTAACATACAGTTAGTCAAATATTTATAAACGATATCATGCTAGTGCTTCCTTGAGTAGTCTTCTTTTTTAATGTGCCATGCCTGGTCTTCCTGGAGAATTCATGTCAGTTTTCTGTGTCTAAAAAGTTGTCCCACGCTTCGGACTCCAGTCTATTCACGAATGTTTTCGATATTCCTCTTCTATATAATATGGAGTAGGTACTACTTCTCCCCTCTCAAAACATGTCCAATGTAGCAGGTTTTTCTGCATTTGATGTTGGAGATTAGCTCACGATGTACGTTTGTTCTTCAAAGCATTGTATTGTTGTAACTCGTTTTACCACCTCTAGATCAGACCAAAAAATTGTTGAGCCGGTTTTTTAGGTTCTCTTTATTGTTGAAGGTTAGACCCCTATTTGGTTGGAAAACAGTGGGTACCAGGTCAGGAGAGTAAGTTAGCTTACAGATTCATATGTTGGGTAACAGTCTTGATTGTAATATTTAATTTTTAACGAGTGTTTTCCATTCCTTGATTAAGCTTGAAGTAAATATTTTGAGTTTGGAAATGCCTGAAAATTTGGTTTGGTTGTATAGCGAAGCAACCAAACCAAATTTTTAGTCTTTTCTAAACTCGAAATATTACTTCATGTGCCAGGCATATAAAACACCGTATTATACTAAAATTCAAAAACACATTCATCACTAAATTTCACACATACGAATGTTGGGTAGTAGAAAATTCTGTTATTACAGATATTGAAGCTTAAAAATGTATTGCGTCAAGTACCCTAAAAACCCGTATTACTAAATTTTACTAAGATCTAAGTGTTTATTCGACATTTGATCGGCTTTTAGAGCTTGCTGACTTGTTAATGTTTCACAGATGGTCTTACTTTTACCACGAATGCCTGGTTAATATTTCCTATTTTGTTCGATTGACCCTTATATTTTCAGCAAAAATCGAGCTGTATTCCAGCAAATTAACACTAATTGGCGATATAATTACATCAAATATGACCTGTATGCTATCTAGGTTGCTTGATTCCAATGTTTCTTTGTTGGCTTTGTTATGATGTGTTATTTTTGTTTATTTTAGGTACGAATCGATTTCTTAGGCTTGAATTTAGCCCCACCGGATTCGATGGGTTATTGCGTTTACGATAGTTTGCGGATCACGGGAGGGGCTTCGATAGTTCGACCGATTTGCGGCGTAAATACAGGCCAGCACATCTATTTAGGTTTCAACGGAGATAGCGATATCATATTATCGATAACTACGAGCGGAACATATAATATTCATCGGATTTGGCAGTTTAAAGTAGCCCAAATCGAATGCGACTCCCCTACAAAAGGTAATCATGTCTGTATTTGAATATTTGAGTTACTCTGACTTTCATAACATAATTTTATGACATCATGGCACCATCGGTGGACATAAAATATTGGGAGAAATCAAAAATTGAATTATGTCAAACATCACGAAATTTATACCGATTAGGCCAGGGTTTTTAAGAATAGGTTACAATATGGTTACCGAAACACTATTAAAAAAATGGGATTTTCATTTTTGGCACATCAAATGACAATTAACTGACAAGTTCAAAGTTTGACACACACTAAACAAATTTTACGTGTCCCAACATTTTATTTCCACCGATGATAATTCTTTTCATTAAAATAACTTTGTTTTAGATGTTGTATAACCCATTTATATCCCCTATTAAACAGTCAAGTATAGAACTTCACACATTTTTGTTAATCATTCCGTTTTACAGCTCCGGATGGTTGCCTGATGTACTATACAGAACTCAGTGGCACCGTGACGAGTTTTAATTTTGCCCAAGGAACAAGCAACCAATATTATAATGTCACGAATCCGAATGTCGTCCGTTTGCCCGGAACCAGGGAATTGGCCAATTTGAATTACGGTGTTTGCATCAGAATGGCATCGGGTTTTTGCTCCATTGAATGGAGCCAGAGCTTCACAGGCTCATTTGCAGTGACCAACAGCACGCCGGGACAATTTGAAAATATGGATGGCTGTTATTCAGATTACGTTCTGATTCCTAATCCCGAACCGCCGAACGCAATAACAACGGATAGATTTTGCGGAAACAGTTTTCCTACAGTAACAAGTAAGGTTAAGCACAGCACTAAAAACGAAAACATTTGTAAAATACAATTGTTTTTAGTGTAACAGTTGCACTAGAAAACAAGCTATGAGTTCATCTCTAAACAGCAGTTCAATTGTTTTTCAAGTAAGATGTGCCAATTTTTGTTGGTGAAATCGACCCTCAGTGATTAAAACAAATTGATATTTAGATATTGTAAATATTAGGATGGTTGAATTCAATTTATGATGATAGTCATAAAAACAAATTAAAATACTGTAATTGTTTAATTTCTTTTAGGTTCTTCAAAACCATTTGTACTCTATGTAGTCACAGACGCAGTGGAACAATACAGCAACGACACAATGCCAAATGACATAGGCAACTTAGGCTTTTCATTGAATTATGTACAAAGGGCCTGCAATCCAATCTTAATGACATAAACTGCTTTTGTAATAATAATTTATTTTATAACATTTTTATAAGTACATACATATTACTGAAATTCACTACCCCTGTGATTTCGCACCTCGTTTTTAATAGCAAAATACCAATCCTTAATCTCTGAAGAAGCCAATAAATCCTTGAACGCTTCACAACCTTCAATACTGGACAGCACACCGTAAACAGATATGTCTGCTAGATTTGGCCTGTCGCCTCCCATGAATTTTTTGTTTTTCTTTTTGATTGCTCTCGCCCATTCGTCGCAATGTTCATACAAGGAGAGTCTTACATCATCTTTAAGATTATGCCTAAAATAATCACAAAAGTTATATAAGAGCAATTTAAACTCAAAATGTTACTTTATGCTTAGTTTAACAGAGAAAGTCACTTGTTTTAGCATTAAAACAATTGATAATTGACATAATACATTGATTCTTGTTTTATTGACGAAAAAAGTTTTATCATTTAAATGATTATTTGAATCATTATATTTAAAATTACCTTTTCAATTCTAATGATCAATGTCAGTGTCAATTATCATACTATCAATTGATTAACATTCAAATGATCAGTCAATTATCAGCATCGTTCAAATACCGATCATTCGATTATTGAAATCATTTATTTATGGCTATAACTACTTAATATAGAAAATGGTTCATTAAGAGTGTATTGAGTGGTAGCAATTAAAATTAAAAAAACACCTTTTCTTCAATCTTTTCCCAATAATCCACATAGCAAAAGCCCCTACATTAACAATCAACATCCTTTCCCAGGTTGGAAAATGCGCTTCCCACTCCCCAACATCGGAAAACCAATTAAACGCCTGCAGCGATTCAGCCGGCGTTCGATAAACGTTAGGCGATAAATCGTGCACCAACACATCATCCGCCCATTTCCTCCATTTTCTTTCCTCACTAATAATAAATTCAATATTATTTTAAACGAATAACAAGAAGTTATTTCTATCAATTAATTTATCAACAAGAAATCATTTTTGTTTAAATACATACTTTAAATCCTCCTTCGTTTTTCCTTTAACCACATTCTCGTTAAACATCAAGAAATACTTATTCATAACGTCATTCTTAATAATTCCGGTATCGTCTTCGTATTTGAGATATGGATACCATCCGACAATATCCGTTAATTTTTGGTTATCGAGTAAATATGAAGATAAAGCAGATATTATCATTGAACTATCATTTAAAGGCTGTGTGAATAAAAATCGAATGTCAATGTAAGGAAGGAAAATAGAAATACATTAAAGCAATTAATTTCTCATTATTTTTAGATCAACTTAACCCAGATGTGCCTGCAGATTTTTTATGTTATTCCAATTTGTTATGCAATCTATACAATTTGAAATCAGTTGTATTGAGTGATATCAATTTATTGATGCCAGTTCACGTACACCGAAAAATCACGATGAGACGAAAAAAAAATCTCGGAGAAATCTTTATATTGTGTCTTTTTAAAAGGATAATAAGTAATTCAGTTTATTGATATCCCTTCTAACTATTTAAAATTGTAATATGAATTTATGCAAATTGAAGATTAAATACCTGATATCCTCCGTCGACTTTTGCCAAAAGTATAGGTACTTTTTTATAAGTCGACCATTTTGTGGCTTGCCTCAAGACGGGATCGACTTCGACAACATCGTACGAAATACCGTGGTAATCCAAGAAAGCCCTCACTTTACAACAAAACGGGCATGTTTGGTATTGGTACAATCTTAACTTCAATCCTGACTGATCACCAGGAAATTTAAACTATAATAAATAAACGACAATTACAGTAAATTTTATTTATCAACAGCATCAGTTTACATAAGTCAATAAATAGCAGAAATAACCAATAAGTATATCCAGGGAGTTTTTCTTTTAAGTATACACATATCCCGATTTGTAAACTTTTAAACATTCCATGTTTTTTAAAAGCGGTCTATTTGAAGCTTCTAATGAGCAATTCGAATCCCAGGTTAAGAGCATGAAGTATTTTACTTCATGCACGTGTATAAAACACTGATTTTAAGTGAAGTTCAAAATATACTGCTTTAGAATACTGCTTAAACAGCATATTTTAAACTTCATGATATTTCAGTGTTTTATACGCGTAGCGCATAAAGTAAAATTTTAGAAAAGCCTAAAAATTTGGTTTGGTCGTGTAGCGATCGCTACGTGACCGAACCAAATTTTGAGGCTTTTCTTAACTTGAAATTTTACTTCATGCTTAATCAAGGAGTGAAAACATTGTTAGAAGCTTCAAATAGGACGCTTTTCAAAAACAATGAATACCTGAAAATTTACAATGTAGATATCAATGTATAATATTAGCATATATTTTACGAATAAAACCAGTGTGATCAAATACCCTCACATTTGGAGTAGGCTATGATTCATTGAATAAACAAGAACATTTATTAAATTTAATTTACTCACCGATTTAGATGGTGTTATATTCGGTACGCTATCAATAACAGGTATAGTAGTTTGCTCGTTGCGTATATGCCCTTTGGGTTTGTTCAGCTGATGCAAAGAATACCCAGTGCCAACAAGGGCCCCAACCGTGGCTCCAACCAGACTAAATTTGAAAACCATCTTAGGGGTACTCGATCTAGACATATTCCTCCCGATGACACTCCTCTGTAAAGCCTTTTCCGCACTCAGCAATCGGTTAAGTGTGTTAGTACGTGTCAACATGTTACAAAAACTTGCCATTATCTAACTTTTTCGTAATTATTCCTAACACTCAATTATTTCCGCCGACATAACCTACACTTTTTGACGAATAGAGTTATAAATACAGATGAAAAAGTACGCGAATGATTAAATTTGCATTGACAGTCTAGTTTTATGAGTTCAAGCTGGCAGCACTTTTGCAGGCTTGAATTCCCATATAGTTTTAAGTTGGCGTCACTGTTCAGATTTTAAATGTTGGCAGCACTTTTGCGAACAATAGATAGGTAAAATAAGATAGAAATATAGAGCGGGAATTTTAAACAATATTTAAACTAAATGGAATTATTTTTAATAAATATTGTGTTAGGTAATATATTATATTCTCTTAAAATTACATTCCTAATCACGCTAAATTTTTTATTAATTGAAATCGAAATATGTTAAACCAGATAAATATTCGTTTTTAAAATCAAATTTTTGTAGTTTTTTTATGTAAAAATGTTAAATAACTTTTTATAAAATGTAGGTGTAGTTGAAAATTTAAGCTATAATTAATAAAATATTGTAGTGATATCTTTGAATACCCGCTTGCGCGCGCCATCTAACGCCGCGGAAAGAAAATGTATTTCATGTTGGCTAGACTTGAGATTTTAGGAGAGCTATGTTCAGGTTATTGAATCATAGAGAATTATTAGAAGACGAGAAGGCTACGTTACGTTATGTGAAATTGTTGTTAGCGATTATTAAAGTTTTAAACAAATGCAGTCCGTTTAATTTCCAACCCCACGAAGAGGCCATCCCCGACTACAATATCACGTCTTTCTAGACTTTCTGTTATGATTTTATTAGCAATTAGAATTCATAAGATATTACACTCTCAATAGATATCTTTTTAATTTGAATATATTTTAGATAAATTTATCAACAAAAAATGGCTTGTATATTTAAAAATTTATAAGTAATGACATTTTATCTTTTAAAAGTAAACATTTATTGAGTAAATATGTACGAAATGTGTGAGTGAAACTTAAAGCTTATTTCATAACCTATAAATTTGATTTTAATTTCCTTTTCAGTTTCACTAATCGCTGTTGGTGCGTTGTGGGGGTGCACAAATCCTCTGATAAAAAGGGGCACAAAGGACATAAGCAAAGTCAAGTCAGATTCAAGGGTTAAACAGTTTTTCCTCGAGTTGAAATACCTTTTCACTAATTACCAAGTGAGTTTTTAATTAAAATAAAGAACCTGTATTCTACACAATTATTTTTTTTGTAACTAATGATCTTCGATTGAATGTTTCATAATGAAATGAACAATTAATTGGTTAAGTATGAATGAAATTGCCAATACTTGTTTGTAGAATACTTTAAAACCTTAAAAGTGCCATGCCTAATTAATTAATTTCTTGTTTTTAGTATGAAATGATAAAATATTTCATATCCAAACACTTACGCTCATTTACATCACAACTGATTAATTTTACTCTTCCACTAATTATGGACTATACCACTGATTAACTCGAAATTCTGGAATATAAAATTGTGTATACAATTTATTAATAACATTGCTATGTTTTTAAGAAGTACTGATTAAGTTAATCGACTTGGGTGCAAATGGGCATTCATTTCTTTCTTAATTTCAGTATGTAATTCCTATGGCATTGAATCAATCAGGTTCACTGGTTTATTTCTTAGCTCTCCAACACTCTGATTTATCACTCGCTGTGCCTGTAGCTAATTCGCTGACTTTTGCTTTCACTGCTTCAATGGGTTGGTTTTTAAACGAAGGATTACCAAACAAAAGTAAGTACAAAATTTATGAAAGTTCATGCTGGGTCACGTATATACATTTTCATTTTCAAATTTAATGTATTGTACTTGTCAATAATCTTCATGTAATCTAGACTACACCTTAAAAAAAACGATTTTGTTTGTGTAATATTTATGTGGCTTGACCAATACATTAATAAAAATTAGCATTAGACTTGGATTTTTTTAATTTCTTTAAAGTTAAGAAGAACTTAAAATGTGGTGCAACTAAGATCAATAAATTAAAAAATATAACTAATTATGTACAATCAAAAAATAATACAAATGGCCATCTACCTATGTCCTTGAGCCTATTAAAAAATATTTATATAATAAAACTTATTTTATTGAATTATTTTTAGGAACTTTTTTTGGAGTAATTTTAATTCTCGCTGGATCAGCTTTAATGTACCTCGATAAACAATTGCAAGAAGTATAACAATTACAGAACCAACTGTAAATTAAAAAAAAAGCAGGAATTATCATAAAAAGAAAAATCAATTACTTCATTTCTATTTATTAACTAATAAAAACATATACATTTATAAATACACACGTTTTTTTTATTAACATAATTTCTATTGTTTTTTTTTTGTTGATCGTAAACCTAATTTGTAAAGTGTACCTAGAAAACTACTGTCTAAAACATACATATAGTTATTTTTTAGTTATATAAAGCTATTTACATTTACTTTAAATTCTCTCAAAATGTATTTACAGTCTTACCACAAGTAAAGTGACCCGCCTGGAGTCTTCTAAACCGTACCAGCTCTTTAAACAGATAATGTTTTCTATCCAGATTTTGATACATTTTTTTAATTCAAACTATTATTTGTTATCTGGATGTTTATTTCTTTTTTTATAATGGTTTTAATTAATTCTTATCCAAATCATTTGAATTCATTAGAGGAAATGGAATTATTATTGTTTAAGGGTGTGCATTGAGTTGAATAACTTTGGAGGGCTAGTTATATAGAAACTACAGTTTATTTTCAAACTGCAGATCAATACCAAATTATTGTTATTTCGATAGAATAGGAATTTGATGTTAATCTGAAATTTAGAGATGCAATAAAACTTTGAACTGTAGATCATCTCAAAACTGCATGCTAATATCAATAAAACAAGATGACATTAATTTTACGTTCTTAGATGAACTGCAGTTTATTTTTGAACTGCAAATCAATGTCAATTTATTGTTATTTCAATTATTTGAAAATCTATCATCATTTCTTGTTATTTCGATAGAATATAAATTTGATGCTATTTTTTTAAAGTTGTATGCAACTGCTTGTACAACAAAACTGTAAACTGTAGATCATCTCAAAAGTGCACACCAATGTCAATGAAGTTCTGAGATAAATTGCAGTTTTTAAGTTTTTTTCCCATGTTTTGCTTCCTCACTAAAACGGATGTTGATTCTTTGGATTTATACAGTAAATGCCTATTAATTAATTTACGTATACAGCGTGATTAAATTAACTTCATTTAAACGACCTTGAACCTTCTATTCTTTCTGGTAATATAAGTATTACTCTATACTGGTGTCGAATTTGCATCACCCTGTATTCTTTATAGTGCTTATTGCTGAGTCTGGATATGATAGTCCGCAGTATCTTAACATCTGGACATCGAGCTATTATAATATCGTCACATAATAAAAAAAAAATAGATAAAAACAAAAACAATTTAACGCGTTACAGATTAATACAATAGTGACTAGTTAAATTCATCTAATAAATTACTCCATTTCAATTTCCGTAAGAACTATCTTCAGGTACTACCAGCTTCAAATGGTGTATTATATGCCGTCCGGTTTTGAATAAATAACGAAGCGCTAGTAAGTAGAGAAACCGGGTAAAAAACAAAAAAAAAAACATTTGAATCCGATAGGCTATTATCCCTCATTCTTTTGACACCACCAACTTACGGACTCCTCAAACCGTCGCCGTTCGGCGGCTTCTCCGTCGACGAGATCGCCTGCTGTTCCAAAGGTAGGATTTCGTGGTGGGTCTCGTAAATTTTATTCCTCGCCTCGTCCGGCAGGATGCTGTGCAGGTTTAGGGCCAACCTCTGGTTCTCCGAGGAGAGCTCCTGGACCCTGGCGCGCAGCTGCTCGATTTCGGAAGCCAATTGGCTGATTTGCTGCTCCTGGACTTTCGGGTCCACGTTCGTGTAAATCGGTTGATCGTTCAATGGCAATTCGGTTATCGTTAATTTCGTTTGGACGTGATTGGGGATCTGCTGTGGTTGGTTCTCAACCGTTTGGCCCTCGTTTGGCCTTTTAATTGCTTGCTCGTCGTTTAAGGTGTGACCTTGGCCCAATAGCACGTGCGCGTTCTCGTTCGCTTTGTGGTAAGGAAGCGGCTCCAGAATCTTCCCTTGGTGGAACCCGTGACTGTGCCTGATGGCAGGATGGTTTTCCTCAATTGGAACAAACTGTTCTTGTTGGATGGCTTGGCGGAAGTTAAGATCCTGTAGGTTTCTACCGTCGTGATTCAAAGTCTCCCTCACATTGTTTGAATCGATTTTATAAAGTGGTTCAACATTTGGTGGGGGCGTGATGTCGGGAATGTAACCCAAAAAGGCGCTTGGTTTATTAGTGACTGGCTGTTCGCTTAATGGAGGGCAGTGGGAGACACCGACGATTCTGGTGTGGTTGATTTCCATAGCGGAATTAATTTCAGGGAGAGCAGCGTCGCAAAGAATTGGATTATCTAGAATAAAAATATAATCATCACATCAATACAAAGATGTGAAGAAAAAGCTGACGAAGGATTACACTACTCGAGTTGAGTAGCTCCAAAACTCGACTTAGTTTACTTACAAATTTAACGGAATATTATATCTTGGTTTGAATTTAGTGATTAAATATTTTCGAATTGAGGCACTTAGAAGCAATGTAAGTGCCAATTTGAAAAAATGGAGTACATGCAAGGAAAACAGTTTTTTTGTTTATTAGCATAGAGATATAGAATTGCCATTGATAGGAACTGCCCAGTATATTTTCTGTAAATCCAAATAACCACATTGCTATTTTGTTTGTTGGTTTTAATATAAGTCGAACTTTAAAACTGGATTTTCTAATGTTTTTATTAGTTACCTACACCCCTTTGCTTCTAGGTAATTGAATTAATCTTACCTTTTAAGTAGAGCTTGAGCGTTCCCCAGTTGTCCTCATGGACGCCGTCGCGCACCCTGCAATGGGTTTTGCTGACCAAGTCCCGTCCCAAAGCCACGATCTGGTTGTGGGACAAATCCGCCCAACACAGAACAGGAAGTCCGTGGAAGTCTTTGTCCAAAACTGTCAGGTAGTTATGCGACGCGATTAGTTCTTCAAGTGCTGGCAAGAAAGTCTAGAATATCAAGAAAACATGATCAATATTTTTTAAGAGTTTAAGTTTTTAAGGGTTTAAGTGGTTCAGGTAAAAACAATCGTGATAGATTGCGATAAACAATTGTTTTTCGTAGAAGATTGATAAATAATAAGAATACTATTGTTGGGACAGTATCAGATTTGCATAGAATTTAAGTGGATTTTGTAGACCATATTTATATTCCCTGAAATCATCACAATTTTCACTCACCTTACTAGTTTCTTCCAAAGTCGTGAGCTGATTATGCGAGACATCCAACATAGTTAACTGGTCTAGCCCAATCAAATCATCGGGAGATATCCTCGTAAGACTATTAAAACTCAAATTCAACCTCAGAAGACTCCTCAGACCAGAAAGCGCGCCGTTCAACGAGTGCAACTCGTTATGGTCCAGCTTCAAATACTTCAACTTGGTCTCCCATTCGACCAAATTCTAAAAACAACTTGCGTAAAAATAAACTGCTTTTACGCAATTATCATGTTGATAACTCACCGGTGTCAGTCCAGTTAAATGACTGATTTTGTTGAAGGACAAGTCCAAAACCCTAAGTTCTTTCAACCCCTTGATCTCCTGCCAGGAGAAATCCGTCAGGAGATTGTGCGTAAGATTAACCGCTTGTAAATTCCTCAATGGTATTAAAGATCTGTTTAGATTTGTGATGTAGTTGTATTGAAGTTCCAGGCTGTTTAGGCTTTCAGCTTCAGCGAAATCATCAGGTAATAGCTGAAATGAAGTAGTTTTAGAATGGTTATCAGCAACAATTCATCTTGCTGCAAATCCATTAAGTGAAATTTGCAGCAATTTAAACGTTCTTTAAAGTTCGGAATATTTGAACATCTTTTGAATGGATAATAGAAATCGTAAATTTGAGAAATTCTAGGCTTTAAAAAATAATCCAATTTTGCTATGGCTAGGTTTGATTTAAAGGAAACTTACCGTTGATATTCTATTATTTTGTAAGTTACAAGTCTCCAACCTCCTTGATTTCGACAGCACCCTATCCAAACCTGTCAACTGATTCTGCTGGAAAAACAACTTATCCAAATTGGGATAATTCTTAATCTCCGCTGGTAATTTATAAATCTTGTTATTCCCGGCGTGCAACATCCTAATCTTAATACTGTTCTTCGGAAGCTCGTCATCCAACGAAGTCAAATCGTTCCCGCTTAGAAACAACCATTGCAAATCAACCAGATGCCTAAGAGTCCCATTCAGATCCCTGATCGAATCCCTAGCTAAATGCAATTTAGTCACAGTCGGGGGAATCGCGTCCGTGTCCATCCTGTAAAGCATGTTTCCCGGTAGTACCAGCGTGTCCAACAGCGGGAGACTCTAAAAGTGGATTCTGTTAGGTTTTACTTTTTAAAGGTCGGTTTGTTGTTTTTTTGGACTTACTCGAAAACTCTCACTCGGTAGGTTTTTGAGGCGCAGCCTTCCGATGTCCAGGGTTTTAATGTTTGGCATCATGTCGAATACTTGGATGGGGACGTAGGGTATCGGGTTGTCGGCTAAGCTTAGGTAGCTCACGTGTGTTAAGCCGGAAAATGTGTACGGTGATAAATCGCTGAAATAAAAATGACATTGTTATTGTTTCATCTTTTGCAAGGATAAGACATTCGGGTCTCCTTGCCCATATGTGCGGGCGCCCATGGTTCACAATGTGATATCTAGCCTAATTGTATAAAATGGATATTTAAATAGAGGCGTAGCTAAAGAGTGGGCCCTATCTCAAAAGTTTATGGTGGCCCTACCTGAAAAAACATGGATTTCCATCCCCCCCCTTTATTTTATAAGCGGGCCGGGCCGAGCTTGCAATATTTGTTAGTGGGCCCGGCCCAAAAAAATCGGCCGGTGCAGGGCTTTAGCGTATAATATATATATATATATTTTGATGCAAAACAGCAGGATATTTTCAAAAGTTTAGGTTTGATTATTTGATTTCAATGCGGAAGTTCTAAAGAAACAATAATTTATGTGTTTACATAATTGAATCTTTTGGTTGATTGTGATTTCATAATTGAGTTATGCTTGATTAATTGATAGCCCGCATCCATAAATCAATATCTTAATTAGCAACAGATTCCGGTGGCTAGAAGAGATAACGCCTCTAAATAATCACACATAATAAAATTTATATTATGTACACAATATTCAATTTATGTGTCAAGATCAGGCTGTTATCTGGTAATTTTAGTGGCGGCGCCAGCGATTTTATTATCCAGCGACTCCGATTATTTTTTACGGTCATCTTCTGTAGTGCGTTATTTTTTTAATTTCCATTTTTTAATTATTTTTTCGGGCGTTATGCAATTCGCGAATGTCCGAAGCCGGGGAGCGCGCGTGCATTCCGAGAGAGGTCTTCCAAAAATAGCCAGAATGATGGCAACAGGTAGTTGTTGGTGAAAGAGAGGAATGGCGGAAGTCGGCCGTGCGGCACTCGTGCCGGTGGTTATTAAATTAATTCTTTTGAAAGTTCGTTTTGAAAATAAATGAAGCGAAAAAAAAATCGAACACGGGCACCTACTGCGAGGCGCCAGCTTCCAGGCGCCATTGGAACATTGACCTCCCATCACATTTTAATTACAACTACCAGGGAGTTGATGGTGATGGTTTATCAGGAAAAAATGATAGTACTTTTTCTTTTCCTTAAACATGTGCATGCAAAACAATTTTTATGGAATTTAATCAATGTTTGGGCATTCGCTGCTTTTGTAACGCGTTCGATTTGAAACTTCTAACAAGTGGTTTGGTTAGCAAGGATTATGATTAAGCATAAAGTAAATTTCAAATTAAGAGAAGCCTGAAAATTTGGATTTGCCTGCGCGATGGACATAACTTTTTTCTTTTTCAGGCTACAGAAATTTTATATAAATATTCGTTATTCAATTTCGTATTCACGTCTCGCAACGCAACATACAAATCGTCGGTCGATTACTTCGTTTAGTTTTTGTAAAAAGGAAATTTGAATCTAATCCTAACAGTGAGTGTTGATAAATATCATCGAAATTTAGAAACTTTTAGAAATTTCAGAACAATGATGACAACTGAAATCGATTTGGAATTCAACGACAAATACGATACTCTTCACAAAATTGCGTCAGCTGTCAAAAGAAAGGAATTATCGTTTGCATAATTATATAGTGTGATTTAAAAAATATTTTTATCAACTCTGATAAACAAAAAAGTTGCAAAATGAGCGCGATACATAAAATCGAGCTATAGTGGAATTCGGGAGAGATGTGTGATCCAAATTTATTAGAGAGTATGTCGACAGTTTTATCTGCAACGATTTTTTTCTAGTTGTTTCAAATCTTGACGTTACATGACAATGTCATACTGTTTAGGTCGCAAGTATATTAGTGTTCTTTCTTTTAAAAAAGCTTTAGATCGTAATTTCTTGTGATTTTTTTTTTAGTGTACATATCCCAATTACGTGTTGTAGATTTTTAAATATTCGTTGTTTTCTTAAAAGAGGTCAATTTGAAGTTTAAACAAGTGTTTTCCACTCCCAGGTTAAGCATGAAGCAAAATTTTGAGTTTAGAAAAGCCTGAAAATATGGTTAGGTCGCGTAGCACGAAGCGCGGAGCAACCAAACCTAATTTTCAGGCTTTTCTAAACTCTAAATTTTACTTCATGCGCCACACGTATAAGACACTGATTTCAAGCGAAGTTCACCCGTTCACAATATTTCAGTGCTTTCAGTGTTTAATACGCGTGGCGCATGAAGTAAAATTTCGAGTTTAGAAAAGCCTGAAAATTTGGTTTGGCCACGTAGCGCTACGCGACCAAACCAAATTTTCAGGCTTTTCTAAACTCGAAATTTTACTTCATGCTTAGTCTGGGAGTGAAAAATACTCGTTTTAAGCTTCAAATTGAACTCATTAGAAAAAAGCGTATGCATATGTATTATATATTCCATTTGTTTCTGGATCTCGCCTAGCTATGGAAAAGTAACAGTTTAAGTATTGTAAATGGGGCTGGTTGTGTTTTAAATCAGGGTTTTTAAATGTCACTGTCAGATGTTCGATTTTAAGGTTATAATTTCTGACTATTGTGATCTTACACTGTTGCCTGTTTTACAAATTTTCAGATATAAAAGGATAATAATATGCAGTTTTAAGATTAACAAAATTTACTACTTGGTTTTTGTACATACAAACACAGCAATAATATTGTATATAACAAATATAATGAATTCGGCTCTGCAAACTTATTTCGTCATCCATTTGTATTTCTCGCTTGGGTCTTCCCGTTAACACATTTTGATCAACTCCATCCATCCACCTTAATTTTGGTCATTCTCTCTTCTGTTGGCCCTCAGTATTTTTTTGTAGAATTGCAAATTTATTCCCACCCTCTTGTGATACTGATAATTTTCATGTCAAACAATTTTTAAGCCCTCATTCCACTTTTATTATTTAGTCAAGAGAACCTGCATCTGAATCTTCTGATGTTTGTTCTGAGCCAGATTCCCCAAGCGAAATAATAAAAGGAGGAATGGTTTCAAAAGAAAGGTTCCCCATGTTGCAAGATTAACAATAAACCTCTTCAAAATTAAAAAGAGGATTACTTATGATATCATAAATTATTGCAACACTGTTAAAATAAGGAATCAGGAGTGGCAACTAATAAAAAATGTAAATGTTGATACTGCAACATAACAACACGAAAGCATGGCTAGGCGAGATCCAGAAACAAATGGAATTGTGTATATACCTAATAGAAAAATCCCTAGCTGTATACTTATAAGAAAAATTCCCTGTATTAACAGATTAATCCGATGACTATTTGCCAAATCTACTGAATGCGCATTCGATTCAACTAACATTTTCGTTTAAGCTTACACAAAATTAACATAAATGCATTATTTATTTCTGTAAATACCTGAACTGTTAAGTAGATGTGGAAATTGGAATTATACCACTTAAACTCACATTTGTGAGTGCACATTAATTGCACATTAATTAAAATAATTTGTGGCTGGGTTTTTGCCGATCTAGGCGTACGAAGAAATTGTCAAAATGTGACGTTTAACCTTAAAATTTTAAAGCTGCATACCGGAACACACGCATGCTCCATCTAAAAACCATAGCAGACATATTATGAAGTTTTCTGTCTCTTTTCACACACGTAATCTGATGACATCAAACTATTTTCGTGATACATGTATTGGTGCAGAAAGCAATACAAATCAGGGAAACCATGGGACACCTGTCCTGAATCGTACCTTGGAGTTCACACGCGAATCGATTACTTCATGCCTAATCAAGGAGTGTTGTTACCATTCCTCATTAGAAGCTTTAAATTGTGATTGTTGGTGCTAATTATACTTATTATATATTTGTTAATAACATTGATGGATGAAACCATCAATAGGCATTATTTTTATTATCTTTTATACATCATGGAAAAGAAATTAATGTATAAAAACGTTTATATAGTATTGTAAAGTGTTTTATTATTGATATTATGTCCTGTTCATCCATAATTGCAGCAGTTCGAAACAAGGGAATTTACCTTGGAGGAGAACCCGCTCCGCTTCCGCCGAAACCCAACCGTGTGCGGACACATGGCGTGCGCGGAAAACCCGACTCGTCCAGCCCTGCTTCCGCCGGTAACCCGACCGTGTGCGACTAGGCTTAGTGCTGTCGTACACGAAGCGGCTTGCTGACGGGGCGGGACGGATCGGGTGTGGGCGCCGATGGAAAGTTTTAATACATAGATTTTAATGAGCGGTCGCAAATGCGGCGGGCCTCGGCGGGGTAGGACGGGAAAAACGCTGTGACCCGCCCTTGTTGAAACTTGGGCCGGTTTTTGCGTTTCAACACATTATTTTATCAAGTGTCGTAGATGGGCAGTCTGAAATGTTCAATACGAAGCATTTTATGTTGGAAATCTAAGCACGAGAGTGCATTTTGAACCCTAGAAAGAAATATTTATACTTATTTACAATTTAAATATGTGACTGTTGGTGCTAATTATACTTATTAAGTTGAATTAGCAATTAAAATTGTATGATTAATTGTAAGAATATTGTAATAACGCACACTAATTGGGGCATGTTTTTTTACAGTTTATGTTAAAAATAGTTCGTTAATACACATTATATTTATATCATAAGGCGACATCACAGGGGACTCCCGTGCCTCCCCCCACCCTTTCACAATGCGGGGTCTTACACCCCTTAGTTATTCCGATGGCTTAGTAACGCATACAAATTTGGATTTGGACGCAACGCTTCGCTCCGCCCCCAAATCGAAATTTATATGGGCTATTTTAAACTCGAAATGTTATTTCATGTTTAACACTCGTTAGAATCTTCAAATGAAAATGTTGGTTCCTAAATAATATTTTAATTGTTTATGTGGATTTATTTGTGATATCTCTAACAAAACCAACAGTTAAGGTCAGAAATTCACATGTTATTTGGCCATAAGAACGAACAACGATTAATCTTCCACAATAATGAAAATAGATCTATGAAACTTATACATATTGCACATTGAAGCTTTGCGAATAAATTGATACTATTCTTTTAAAAAAACTGTTTCCTAAATTATATATAAATCAGCTAATGGAACACTCTTAAATGATCACATAAATCCGTGCAATACTTCCACAGAAAACATTATTTCTTCATATTGCTTTAATTTATTGAAGTAATTATTATAAACATGTTGTATTAAATAGATTATTCTAAAATATATGATAAATAAAATTAATCGTTGCTTAGAAATCCCCATAAGAGCAACGTAAATTTTGATTATGGTTTTAATAAATTGGGGGCAGCATCGTGCTTTTAGTAATATCTTAAAATTATACTGTAATTTCCAAAAACATGTGAGAAGAAATTGGGTTTGGTATGTAGAATTCGTGTACCGCATCTATCGTGACACGGGTTCCCGGTGCGCGGCCTTGAATTGCAAATGAACTTTTTCTGCCGCGGACTGTTCATTGATTATGTTGTTTACACAATAAAGAAAGACATTATTAAAATATTTCTCAATACATTCTTTAAATATAAGTGCATTTCTGGATTCATGTTTTGAATAGGAATGTGGAATGCTGGTATATGTTGATTCAAGTGATGAGTCGGAAAAATTCCTTTTTCATTTATTTACTAATTTGAATGTGCGACACTCGGCGATTTGATTACCGAGGGACTTAGTCAGCTTAGCGTCTAGAGTTCGAATTGGGTTATTGTAGTTTCTCATTTTTTGTACGCCTTAGCCTACTCAGCTTGAAGTGTCGCCTACCTAGATTAGAGGGTAGACCTCCTCTCGTGTTCGCATCTATTCCTTTTGTGTGCTTCACTGCAATTTACCAAACTAAGGAGTGCAGCACGCGACAGTCATGCACGATATTTGATTTTTGATAGTAATCAAAATCACTTATGTAGTTGCAAATAACATGAATATATATTTTATGTTGCCAGAATTTAACTGTTTGTCTACAATATAAATACAGGGAATTTTTCTTTTAGGTAAACATATGCATAAGCTGTAAATTTTTCGACATGCATTGTTTTTCAAAAGACTTCAATTCGAAGTTTTAAACGAGTTATTTCCATTCCCAGACTAAGCATGAAGTAAATCTTCGAGTTTAGAAAAGCCCGGTGAAAATTTGTCGAGGGTCGAGCAGCGACCCGATACAAATTTTCTGGCCTTTTCTAAACTCGAAATTTTACTTCATGCGCCAATCGTATAAAACACTGATTTCAAGTGAGGTTTAAGTATACATAAATTTTACACCATTTTAGTGTTTTATACGCGTGGCGTATTTGCTATTTCCGCGCCATCTTTTATCCTAGAAACACACAACCAGCAAAAATTGGCCCTCTTAAGTATGACGTTGGCTTGATTAGTATCAAGCGTGATTTTAATTCATATGCTTTAAGTGAAGATGAGAATTTTACTTTCGTTAAAGGCGCAATAAAAGAAGACGCAATCGCGTTAATGTTAATAACACAATTAGACGGCGCATTAGAGCAATTACTGTTTACAAACTGACCTATAACATCCGGAAACTCGTTAGGCGCTCGGGTAATTGCCGGCGATGGCCAACAACGGACGAGAATTGATAAAAAAAAAAGAAAAAGGTGGCTAGTTAGTAGGTGAATAAATAAGCGCGTCTCGTATTCTTCGCACGTAGGAAGAGGAGGCACGGAACGTCGCCGTCGTCGTCGCCGAAAGTCCAGCGCGTATCGCGGATCATCGGTGGTACTTAATAGTCTCCGGCGCCAGCGCTCTGGCTCCTGCCTGCTACCGTTCTCTCAATGGTCTCGATGATGGTCCGAAGACCTACTGTTGCAATTAATGTTGCCCCCGGGGATCTGTGTTTATCCGTTTATAGATTGGCTCTTCCATCTCTTTCATCGCACGTACGACACTGCATCAGCGGTATTATGTTGTTGCCGACAGCCCGGTGGACTCGAAGACGACAAACGCAGCGCCTCCGTGTCCCAAATGAATAACGGATGAGAATCGCATTTGCTTGATTCGTTACCATTTCTTTTACAATCACGTTTATTATTCCTAAATACATTTGCATTTTCTTGCTTCAGCTACCGTGCGATTGTGTAAATTATGGTTTAGAGTAGGCGGCATTTTTTTTGTGCGGTTGCCCAGAATGCTAAATTTGAGGTTATGGTAAACTATGTGTTAAAAGTCAGTGGTGCCAATCTAATTTAAAATTCAAAGCCTACTCTAAATCACGTTTTAAATGATCGTACGTTATAAGTTAAATAACTGAAGTCATTAATTTAGTTATTTGAGTTACGTGAAGATTTTAAGTCATTTAATTAAAACGCAGTTATATTCCTTTCTTCACTTTAATTTTTCGATGCTAGATGTACATTTCGGGTACTATGTACCCATTATCAATAGCTAACTGAATACAAAAGGGAAAGTGTAAATACTTTTCGTTTTGTATTCAGTTAGCTATTGATAATGGGTACATAGTACCCGCAATGTATATCTACAATCGAAAAACAAAAGTGAAGAAAGAAATATAACTGCGTTTTAATTAAGCAACTGAAGTCATATTTGGTTGGGTTAGATTGGACACCAGATACCTCAGGGGAGGAGTTTACAGCAAGGAGCGCAATAGGCCCATATTAACTTAGAAAGTTTATAGGTTAAGCTATTAATACTTACCAGTTATAACCTAACCCAGAGCTGTAGTAGAGGGTATACAGCGTAAACCCTGTGGTTTGATTTCAACATATAGCACACAGAGCTGTTCCGAGTACAAGTAAAATGTACTCGAGTATTGAGTACAAGTACTACATGCAAATTGCACTCGGGTACTAAGAACGGGCACGTAACGATAAGTACTTCAGTACATTTATAAGTATAAAGTACTGCGTACAATCTTTAATTCAGGTAAAACATGTTGGTATTATATGCAATTTATTAAGCCATTAAGAACAAATGTACCAAGTAATAATTATCAAGCGACCTATTCGATAATTAAAAAATAATGAACAAAGTACAATTTCTTTTTCATTGAACATTCAGGAAGACCGGTGCGGTATCTTAATGGATTTATAATTTCCTTGAATGTACAATTTAATAACGAGTTTATTTAATCTACATTATTATTGGGCGCTTTCGGGCGAATCGTTTTGCGTCAATTACAAACGATTTTTTTATATAAATTACGAGTGATGATAAATGAAAACTCTTTGGAGGTTGAATTTTATTTATGAAAAAATATACAAAATTAATTATAATTATTTAAGGAAGAGTAAATACAGAATACTGTAATTTTTTGTTACATTTTAAACAATATTGAAATATTTTTAAACAGGGAATTTTTCTTTTAAGTAAAATTCGCCAAAATTCGGAGTTTTCATAAAAACGTTCAATTTAAATCTTCTAACGAGTCTTTCCAATCCTTGATTTAGCATGAAGTAAGATTTCGAATTTAGAAAAGCCTGAAAATTTGGTTTGGTAGTTCCGCGAAGCGGAGCGAGCAAACCAAATTTTCAGGCTTTTCTAAGCTCGAAATTTTACTTCATGCGCCACACGTATAAACGACTTATTTACAGTAAAGTTAAAAATATATAACACTTAGATGTGATGGTGATCAATATTTATTGAGATGTAGCAAAAAATGCAAGAATTACTTTTTTTGTAAATAGTTTTGGAATAATAATAATAAAAGTAGAATAAATTTAGTTTGTGCAACTTTTTCATACTGTAAAGTAGGATATACTCTTTGTGATTAATTTAATTTTAATTTTTGTAAAATGTCTGTTAAAACTTTGATTTGTATTAGCCCCCTCTAAGACGAAATCTTGACTTCGTCACTAAATGTTTAAAAACATTTTTCACTGTTAAAACGTGAAAGGATTTTATGTATATCATATGAAGAATTCTTAAAATTTAAGTGGCAATTTGGCGAGTTTCATTAATATTTAAGTGTCACTTAAAATTCGGTGCAAATAGGCAAATGGACTGGTAAGTCGACAACAACCAGCAATTTCTTGTTGAATGACGCGATATGGGATAATTGTTAATTACCCGATTTACTCGCGGAAACGTACAATTTTCACAATTATAAACATCGAGGAGAATTAAAGCCGAAACAAAAAACACAACAGAAACTCCCCAATTATTAAATTTATTTCGTGGGCCGGCTCGCTTTTTATAACCATTTAAGCAAATTACTCACCCGAAATGTTATGCCATTTGCGAACGCTTATCAGCGAAACGATAACAAATCGCGGATTAATTGGACGGAGAACAAAACTCGTTTTTGATTGGTAAATTAGTTTTTTCTTTTAAATGTTTGTTTTCGTTTTTCTTTTAAAAACAACGTCTTCTTCGCCGTCGTCGCGATTAATTAATCGTGTAATTAAACGCTAATTCCGGGAAAATTAATTCGAGAGTGATAATTATCGTCTTATAAATCAGCTAGGCGACAAGACTGTAATTGAATCGCGGATAGGTCTTCGGGGGTTATCTTGTGCCGCTTCTATTTGATCAATTTGAAAATTGTTTAATCTATCGCGATTATTTGAACAATTAGTTAAGTCGGCAGAGATGAAAAACCAAATGTAATTCATCAAAAGTTTTTTTTTTTATATAAATATAATAATAATTTAAAGTGTAAAATCAATTGTGCTTTGTTCATTACTTAACAATTATCAGATAAGTCGCTTGATAATTATTACTTTGAACTAGTGATGTTAGTAGTAATTTACGTTAGCAATTACCACGAAAGCCGTAGCCATGGAGGGGTCATATGGGAAATTTTCAAATTATCAATTTTTTTGTATGTATAAGCGGCCCTGAAAGAGCAAAAACAATATTTTTACCAGTAAACCTCCTCCGAAATTTGTATATCCCTCTCCTTGACATTATTTTCTAGCTACGGCCTTGATTACCACCGGTAATTTACCGTAAATTACCCAGCTGTTTCGGTAACAGTGGCGACGATCTTTCGTGCGTATGCGCAATAGAAGAAAATACACAATTTTATTTTTATTTACTGTTACATAACGATGATAATTATTGAAGTTGTTTATTTAAAAATATTTAATAATAGTCTATTTAGAACTGCACATCAAATCCGTGTTGTACACGCGTGGCGCATGAAGTAAAATTTCGAGTTTAGAAAAGCCTGAAAATTTGGATTTTTCGGGGCGCGACTCGCTTCGCTCGCGCGCCCCTGCAAATCCTGCAAACATTTTCAGGCTTTTCTAAACTCGAAATTTTACTTCATGCTTAATCTGGGAGTAGAAAACACTCGTTAAAGGCAAGTCATTAAATAAAATAGCATTAATTTTTCATGTAATTTTAAATTATGAAGATTTTTATTATTTTATATTAAATTAATCAATTTCGACCGATTTTGTTGAAATTAAAAGTATTGACGATTTCGGTTAGTAGCTTTCTTAAATTTACGAATTTTATTTGTGTTTCAAATCAGTTTTTAAGAGTTGTGTGTGGTTATATTTTACGTACACTTGTCAACTTTTGTTAATTATTACGAACTGTGTAATGCTGCGAATATATTTCTCAACAAATGTTTATACTATTTTTGTTAAAACAGTAATTGTTGTGTTTTTGTCAATTTGTGTTAATTTGGACAGGTATTTATTCATTTTTATAATGCATGATGGTTTTAATAATTTTATTTACAATTCTAAATAATTATTATTTAAAATATAAAAAATTATAATTAAAAATGTATGATTTTTGTAAATTTATAAGAAATTTGTTTTTCAATTTGATTGATTTCGAAATTTGTTTACTACTTGTACTATTAATGTTCACGTTTTGTCTCGATTCAATTTGATTTATTTATTTTATTGATATCAACAGATTTTACATTTATACAACAGCATAATAATAATGATATGTTTAATTAATATCTTACTTAACCCGTGGTGAAACATTTTCTAGATATTCAATTAAAATACTTGGTTTATTTGTCACAAATCAGTGAAACAAACGAAGTGTTTTAATTAAATATCCAGAATTAATAATAATGATATCAAAAATTAGAATAAATTCCATGCGAATTTCAGATTATATTATTTTTTTTAAATGTTTTTTTTGCGAATGTTGAGGTTGACAATCAATGAGATTATCTTAGAAAACAATTGACACTCTGGTTTAGTTATTTGACAGATTCATATGTTGGGTAAACAGTCTTGACTTTAATATTTTGGTTTCTTGATGGGTGTTTTCCATTCCCTGATTAAGCATGAAGTAAATATTTCGAGTTTAGAAAAACCTGAAAATTTGGATTACCTGCATGATAGCAAAATTGATCAACCTTTAGTTAAAATTTACAAAGTTGAGTTAAAGAAAAATCATAATTGAGTTTTTGGTTTTAGCGGCGGAATTAATTCAAAAAATAAAATGGAGATGGAGACTTTATTGTAGAAAATTGTATGTAATTCTTTTTTAATTTTTTTTTAAGTATATGCATATTTATAGTTCGCCAACATTTGTTGGCTTCTTCAGGGCAAAATTAAGGTCAAGCAAAAGTTGGGATGTTTTAGAAATGATGATGTAAATATATCGTTAACTTGTTCCTCATTGATCACTTGGTAAAACATGTCTATTAATATATAGGTTTTTAATTTAAATTCATTTGATTTGTTTTAATAATCAATTATTCATTCTTCGTTCTTGAAATTGGCAGCAGGCAGAAACTAGTCGAAAAATAAATTTATTGGTAAAACAAACCAAGTGAATTTAAATTAAAAACCTATATGATGTAAATATTCAACTTGACAACTTTTTTACACTGCCCGACCTTAATTTTGCCCTGAAGAAGCCAACAAATTTTGCAAAATATAGGCACATATATTTTTATAAAAAAAGAATTTACAAAAGTAAATTTAATACAAATTTCTACAATAAAGCGTCTGTCTCCATTTTGTTTTTTGAATTAATTCCGCTGCTAAAACAAAAAAAACCCAATTAATATTGTCAACTTGATGGCAAAAAATGTCACTTAAAGAAATACAGAAATAATCAACATGATTTTAAGATAAACTGAATATACAGGGTGCCCCATATCTTAGATCTTGTTACAGATGCTTGAATTTCAGAGCTGCATAACCTATAACCATTTTTAGATGGACAACTTGCAACTAGTTTTTGTTTTCAAATGCATCATCTTGTATATTAATTGATTATTGAGTTTTATATCAATAACGAGTGCCATTAATACTCATGTAATTTTAAGTTTTGACAATTAGAGCGAAATTTCAAAAATACTGGATTTGGCCTATGTTTTCATTTATTTCACAAAATTGACATAGCTGTAACGTAAAGATATAATCGCGTGTAGATCGTTTTTCAACAGTTAAAACGAAACTTCCAAGATGGAAAGTGTGCGGGATTTTGTTTAGTTTTCATTTGTCATAGCTGTCATCGTAAAGTAGCTCGTTTGTTTTGAGAGTTAGAGCAAAACTTCAAATATAAAAAGTCTGCGCGATTTAGTCTAATTTTCATAAGTTTTGACAAAACTGACATATATGTCAACATAAAGTTTTAATTGCCTGTAGCTCCTTTGTTTTGACAGTTACAGCGAAACTTGAAATCTATAATCGTACCAGCTTTATTCCTCATTTATATTAATGATTTTTCCAGAATATCAACTGCAAAGTCATACATTTTTCGGATAGATGATACATTTTAGCCATTACAAGTAGATCACTGCACGGGCCGGGCTTTGACCAGGATATTTACAAGTGTGATAAACCTTTATTAGCTAGTGTTTTGAAACTCTGAGAAAATGTTAAATTATTCAGATTAAAATATTGTCCGGGCCGGGCCGGGTCGGGCCTGTTCTATTATTTATCCGGGCCGGGCCGGGCTCAAGTCAATTATGTTATGACCGGGCCGGGCCGGGCTTGCAAAATTTGCTACCGGGCCGGGCCCAACAAATTCAGCGGGCTCCAATTACAAGTTTCATTCAGTTGGACTCCTTAAAATAATTTTTCATTTGAGCTAGAAAAAAAAAATATCTTAACATTTTTTTGAATTAAAAAAAATGCTAAGATATCTAATAATTCATATTCTTTTATAGAAAAATCTGAATTTCTTGTATAAAATGTATTTAAAAAAATATGAATGTTAATATTTTTTTAAGTACATTCTTTACAAGAAATTGAATTTTTTCCATACAAAAATCTGAATTATTATATATCTTAACATTATTTTTAATTAAAAGTAATATTTCGAGTTTAGAAAAACCTGAAAATTTGGATTTGCCGGCGCGCGAGAGAAACGACTACTTATTTCAATTTTCTGGAATTAAAAACAACTTTTATTTTCAGTTCATATCATAGTTACGTACTACATTTCTTTAACTCAAGTCGCAGAATTTTTTATTTTTATTTTAGTTATGAATTTTCAAAGGCCACGATAGAATTGAGAATTTAATAATAATTTTTTTTGTGATTTCATATATTTTAAGCAATAAAGTTATGTTAATGTATTTTTCTTATATTTCTAGCATATAAATGAATAATAAAATGTGCTCAAAAAATTAAAATACATGTTTTGCAAACATTTTATAATTTGAAATATGTGCTAAACAATGGCAATTTCAATAAGCGTAACTTTTAAGCGCAGGCTAACGCAGGGTAACGAAAAAAAAACATGTTAAAAACAAATAGAAAGACTGTTATTCCTTACTTCACTTTTTATTTTTATGTTAGATGTACATTTCGAGACACAAGGTGCTCATTATCAATAACAAACTTTTGTTATTGATAATGAGCATCTTGTGTCTCGAAATGTACATCTAACATAAAAATAAAAAGTGAAGTAAGGAATAACAGTCTTTCTATTTGTGATTAATCACTTCACGTAAACTCGAAACAATACAGTTACATGTTAAAAAGATGTTTTTTATTCAATCAAGAAAGCTAAATTAATCTGTATTTAAAATGTCCATCTAAATCCGCAGACGATCAAAAATTATACGGTGTTTCATAAAATTTTCAAAATAAATGTCGGTAAAACTGGAAGTACATTTAAGGTTTCTAGATCACCATTAATTTCGAATTTGTTTTTAGTATAACCATGCCAAATTTTAAACTGATATCTCACATAATAAAAAAAAACGGTGGGGTTTTGTCGCATTTTGCTCGGTTTCAGACCATTGTGCGCCGGCAAATCAAAATTTTCAGGCTTTTCTAAACTCGAAATTTTACTTCATGCGCCACACGTATAAACCACTGAAATACTGTAACATTAAAAATATACTACTAAATCAGCAGAAATAAATAGCTAAAGCGGAATTAAAACTAAACTGCTAAACAAAAATATTTTGAATTTCACAATGTTTTAGTGTTTTATACGCCTGGCGCATGAAGTAAAATTTCGTGTTTCGAAAGGCCGAAGCGAAGCGACCAAATCAAATTTTGAGGTTTTTTGAAACTGGAAAATTTACTTCATGCTTAATCAAAAATTGGAATCACTAGTTAGTAGCTTCAAATTAAACTCATTAAAAACAAAGACAACAAATGCCTCAAAATGCATACGTATCGGGATATGTATACTAGAAAGAAAAATCCCTGTATGTTTAAATCTGCAGCCCCAGTAAAAAACATTTTTACGAGCCGCCACTGTACATTATAAAATTGAATAATTTTCTAAATAAAAGTTGCGAATAAATTACTAGGATTAGGTTGCTTTCCGTATACACTGTTTTTGTTTTGTTTTAATATTTAACCTAACATATAACAGAATAATTATATTTTGAAAATGTTTCTCTGTAATAAATATTGAAAAATCTTTTAAGCCTTTCGGCTCTGACGGTTTGCCACCACTAAAATTTGGTAAACATACTGGGAATCTTTCTTTTAAAAATACATACATGTATGCATGAGCTGTAACTTTTCCGATAATCGTTTTTTTATTAAAATAGTTTAATTTGAAGTCTTAAACGAGTGTTTTCTACTCCCAGATTAAACATGTACTAACATTTCGAGTTTAGTAAAGCCTGAAAATATGGTTTTAAAGTCAATTTGAAGCTTTAAACGAGTGTTTTCCACTCCCAGACTAAGCATGAAGTAAAATTTCGAGTTTAGAAAAGCCCCGTGAAAATTTGTCGAGGGTCGCGCAGCGACCCGAGACAAATTTTCTGGGCTTTTCTAAACTCGAAATTTTACTTCATGCGCCACGCGTATAAAACACTAAAATATTGTGAAATTTATGTATATTTGAAATTCACTTGAAATCAGTGTTTTATACGCGTGGCGCATGAAGTAAAATTTCGAGTTTAGAAAAGCCCAGCGACCCGAGACAAATTTTCACGGGGCTTTTCTTAACTTGAAATTTTAGTTCATGCTTAGTCTGGGATTGGAAAACACTCGTTTAAAGCTTCAAATTGAACTCTTTTAAAAAACAACGAGTGTCGGAAAATTTACAGCTTGTGTATGTGTTTACCTAAAAGAAACATTCACTGTATTTTTAACTTTACTTAAAATCGGTGCTTTATTTATTGTTTTACAAATTATATGTTGCTTCAACAGTTGTCTAATGCAGTACATTTTTAACTTCACAATAGTTCAATGTTTTATACGCGTGGCGCATGAAGTAAAATTTCGAGTTTAGAAAAGCCCAGAAAATTTGTCTCGGGTCGCTGCGCGACCCTCGACAAATTTTCACGGGGCTTTTCTAAACTCGAAATTTTACTTCATGCTTAGTCTGGGATTGGAAAACACTCGTTTAAAGCTTCTAATTGAACTCTTTAAAAAAACAACGAATGTCGGAAAATTTACAGCTTGTGCAAATGTTTACCTAAAAGTATAAAAATTACACCGTTAATTTTTCTGTATACAATTTTCGTTGCTGTTGTTTTTTTTTTCTTTTTATAAAATCAAGGAGCATTAAAAAAATTATCACAGACTTGTATACATTTTCTGAAGAATATTATAATCACTTGTTTTTTTCGCAAAAACGGAAACCTGTCACGGGTATAAAACACTGATTTCAAGTGAATTTCAAATATACATAAATTTCACAATATTTTAGTGTTTTATACGCGTGGCGCATGAAGTAAAATTTCGAGTTTAGAAAAGCCCAGAAAATTTGTCTCGGGTCGCTGCGCGACCCTCGACAAATTTTCACGGGGCTTTTCTAAACTCGAAATTTTACTTCATGCTTAGTCTGGGATTGGAAAACACTCGTTTAAAGCTTGAACTCTTTTAAAAAACAGCGAATGTCGGAAAATTTACAGCTTGTGCAAATGTTTACCTAAAAGTATAAAAATGACACTGTTAATTTTTCTGTATACAATTTTCGTTACTGTTGTTTTTTTTTTCCTTTTATAAAATCAAGGAGCATTAAAAAAATTATCACAGACTTTGTATACATTTTCTGAAGAATATTATAATCACTTGTTTTTTTCGCAAAAACGGAAACCTGTCACAATTAACGCACTTTTAATCGACGTAAAAAATTCAAAAAATCCTCACGCGTTACGTGAATGTAATTAAAATCAAATTTTAACGGCTAAAAAACACAAATCAGGGTCGTTATTGCATAATCGCTTTTTGATTGTATGAAATAATTTCGTAAAAAAGAAATAACAACACACACCTAAAAATATCAAATATTTTGATAAAATAATTTAATAATACACACCTCAAATCATCATGATGCAGCTTGAGATCCTCGATGGTCATGTTAAGCTCCTTAAAGCTCCTCTGTCCCAAATCGTTAAGATTCGAGTAGGCAATCCTCAGGATTATCCTGTCTTTGGGGGTGAACTTGTCCTGCAGCAGATTCGCGACGTCAGAGAAGGAGTTCATCTTCTCGCAGTTGATGGAGATTTTCTTGTATTCCATTTTGCAGGTGCAGGGGGCGATCTCTCGCCACACCTGGCAGTACTGGTGTCCCACGGACACCCCCAGGATGGCCAGGAGGAGGGTGGACATGACCAGCGCGGCCGCCTGAACTCTCATGAATCTCGCTCGGGCCCTCGAAACCGGGAAAAATCGAAAATTAGAATTTTCTTTTCGAGTTCAAGTCGAGCACTTCCGGAAAAACGTGGTTGGTATTACTCTGCAACTGCTGCTGCCGCTTTCCACGCACCCGGTTTTATGGACGCACATTTATTTAAACAAAAAAAAAACGCGATTCTCCCTTTAAATTAAAACACCTCTTATTTTATTTTTTTAATTAATTATTTAACCCGGATCGACTGTAATGTTTTTGTTTTCGTGTATATTTGTGTTTGTGTGTGTGTGTTGTCACCCTATTCGCTCACTGGTCTGATTGAAACTGACGCTTGAATAGTGGCGCCTAAATTTCCTTGCCGTGTTAGCCTTGATGTATTCAAAGACAGGCGCCAGAGATCAGAATGTGTATGAGTGTATAGCATACGTATAAAGTAATTAAGTGCTGCACGCCAGTATATCTGATTGCATTCTTCGAGTTACATGCGAGATTCCGTCCGGAGATTTATTGGGAAGAGCAAAAGAAACGAGGATTGGCGCCTACTATTCATACGCTCACCAGCTCCTTTACTTTACACACGGACTCTCCGGATCTTCTTTTTTCTTCTTCGCGCAAACACGTCTTCTTCTTTAAATAATATTCATCAACACTAATTAACAAACTAATTCATTTACATACCTAATACACTAATTCCGCCTTTAATAACTTAATCCAACTTAATTCCCACTCACTTTCTTTAAATTAAAATGCTTTTCTTCACTTCTTTTTCTTCACAAAAATTATACAACTACTTATAAATTGTTGTAATATTTTTTTTGACTTGGCACTTATTAATTTTCCCTATCAATAATAAGAAGCGACCAGCTTCATAATTCTAGTTTACTTCTTTCTTCCAATTACACTCTCTTCTTATGAGATTATGATCTTCTTTTCACTTTGTCTTCTATTCATTTCCCATATCAATACGTGGTAGCAACTTCCCTCAAAAGCCTAGTCTTGTTCTTTCTTCCAATTATACTATCCTTTTCTTCTTTCGATTCTTCGTCAACACTTGATCTTCTTCAATTTGCTTTTCTCAAACTTTCTGCCTATATTCAATATTAATATTTTTCACTTTGCCATTATTAATGTGCCCTATCAATAATAAGAAGCGACTTTCTTCATAATTCTAGTTTATTTCTTTCTTTCAATTAAACTCTCTTCTTATGAGATTATGATCTTTCCACTTTGTCTTCTGTTCATTTCCCCTATTAATACGGAAAAGCAACCTCCTTTAAAAGTATAGTCTTGTTCTTTCTTCCAATTACACTATCCTTTTCTTCTTTAAATTCTTCGTCAATACTTGAACTTCTTCAGTTTGCTCCTCTTTAGAGGACTGATAAAGGAGGACTGAGTGCAAAAAGTAACTATCTTGAAATTGTAGTCTTCTTCTTTCTTTAAATCGCGGTCTTTGTATGAATCAATATGTAGAAGTAACTTCCTTGAAAAACCTAGTCTTATTCGTTCTTCCAATTACACCATCCTTTTGTTCTTTTGATTCTTCGCTAACACTTGATATTCTACAGTTTGCTCTTCTCAAATTTTTTGCCTATCTTCAAATCCCCGCGATTAAGAGAATTGAGTGCAAGAAGTAACAATCTTCAAATTGTAGTCTGCATCTTTCTTTAAATAGTCTTTGCATGAATCAATATGTGGAAGCAACTTACTTCAAAAGTCTAGTCTTGTTCTTTCTTCCAATTACACTATCCTTTTTTCTTCCTTTGATTCTTCGTCAATACTTGATCTTTTTCAGTTTGCTCTTCTCAAACTATTTGACTATCTTTAAATCCCCGCGATTAAAAGGATTGAGTGCAAAAAATAACTATCTTCAAATTGTAGTCTTCTTCTTTCTTCAAATCGCGGTCTTTGCATGAATCAATATGTGGAAGCAACTTCCATCAAAAGTCTAGTCTTGTTCTTTCTTCCAATTACACTATCCTTTTCTTCTTTCGATTCTTCGTCAACACTTGATCTTCTTCAGTTTGCTCTTCTCAAATTTTTTGCCTTAATTCAAATCCCCGTGGTGAAGAGGATTGGGTGCAAGAAGTAACTATCTTCAAATTGTAGTCTTCTTCTTTCTTCAAATCGCGGTCTTTGCATAAATCAATATGTGAAAGCAACTTCCTTTAAAAGTCTAGTCTTGTTCATTCTTCCAATTACACTATCCTTTTCTTCTTTTGATTATACGTCAACACTTCACCTTTTTCAGTTCGCTCTTCTCAAACTTTTTGCCTATCTTCAAATCCCCGCGGTGAAAAGGATTAAGTGCAAGAAGTAACTATCTTCAAATTGTAGTCTTCTTTCTTGAAATCGCGTTCTTTGCATGGATCAATATGTGAAAGCAACTTCCGTCAAAAGTCTAGTTTTGTTCTTTCTTCCAATTACACTATCCTTTTCTTCTTTTGATTCTTCGTCAACACTTGGTCTTCTTCAGTTTGCTCTTCTCAAATTTTTTGCCTTAATTCAAATCCCCGTGGTGAAGAGGATTGTGTGCAAGAAGTAACTATCTTCAAATTGTAGTCTTCTTCTTTCTTCAAATCGCGGTCTTTGCATAAATCAATATGTGAAAGCAACTTCCTTTAAAAGTCTAGTCTTGTTCATTCTTCCAATTACACTATCCTTTTCTTCTTTTGATTATACGTCAACACTTCACCTTTTTCAGTTCGCTCTTCTCAAACTTTTTGCCTATCTTCAAATCCCCGCGGCGAAAAGGATTAAGTGCAAGAAGTAACTATCTTCAAATTGTAGTCTTCTTTCTTGAAATCGCGTTCTTTGCATGGATCAATATGTGAAAGCAACTTCCGTCAAAAGTCTAGTTTTGTTCTTTCTTCCAATTACACTATCCTTTTCTTCTTTTGATTCTTCGTCAACACTTGATCTTCTTCAGTTTGCTTTTCTCAAACTTATTGCATATCTTCAAATCCCCGCGATGAAGAGGAATGAGTGTAAGAAGTAACTATCTTCAAATTGTAGTCTTCTTTCTTGAAATCGTGGTCTTTGCATGAATCAATATGTGGAAGGAACTTCCTTCAAAAGTCTTGTCTTATTCTTTCTTCCAATTACAGTAACCTTTTCTTCTTTTGATTATTCGTCAACATTTGATCTTCTTCAGTTTGCTCTTTTCAAATGTTTTGCCTATCTTCGAATCCCCGCGACGAAGAGGATTGACTGCAAGAAGTAACTATCTTTAAATTGTAGTCTTCTTCTTTCTTCAAATCGCGGCCTTTGCATGAAATTCTCTCGATTAGCGTCTTGTGTTTTCTTCTTTTAATTTTTTGAATCCTCGTGAATAGTGTCCTCTTCTTTTATTTTTTTAAATCCTGTGAATAATGTCTTCTTCTTTTAAACTCTTAAAATTCTGGTAATTAGCGTTTTATGTCGTCTTCTTTTATTTTCTATCCTCCTCCTCCTCGCGAATAGTGTTTTGTCTTTTTCTCCTAATTTCTTAAAATCCTCGCGAATAGCATTTCATGTATTCTTACTTTAATTTATTAAAACCATCGTTCCTTTTTATGTCTTCTTCTACTTATTTCTAAAAATCCTCGCGATTTGAATCTCTTGATATTCTCGCGAGTAGCGTTTTGCGTCTTCTTCTTCTATTTTCTTTAAATGCTCGCATAGAGAATTTCATATAATTTTCTATGACTTATTCAGCACTACATTTTTCTCACTTTGCTCCTCTTAAACTGTTATTATTTGAAATCTTCCCGAAGAGCAAGTAGATGTATTGAGTTTTTTCAAATTACAAGTAGTCATTTCTTTCTTTAAATGTTTAATCTGCTTTTTTCTTCATACTATGCTCCTCTGATATTTGTTCAATAACTCTCATCTCGTGTCTTCTTTTATCTTCTATAAAAAAGTTAGTTACGTAGTAGAAAAGATTAATTAAGAGTGCAACTTTGCAAAATGGGTTATTTCTTCTTCTGTATTACTGTCTTGGCTGTTTCTCGATCTTGTGGCTTTATTTGTTGTCTTGAATGCTGATTTTTCTTCTTATTTTCAACGTTTTGGCTTCTGGTGGACCCTGTAACAAAACACACGGCACGGATGATTAACCTCCTCGAGGAAAACAACAAAAAGAGGCGAAAACGGCTCGTCGAAGACGATAATCACTGTCCATTATCGCCTTCGATCCGTGGTTATATAACGAGCGCCCGGTTCGTGCCATTCAAGAAAACAAAAAGAAGAAACGTTTCGATGGTTTTTCGGGCGGGGGGGCACCAACACGCGTGCCGGCTCGCAAATTTACCAAATATTTCTTAACATAAGCTCCTAAAATATTGATTAACCTATTAACGGCCGATCAATTATAAAGGGTGTCCCAAACGTAACTGACATTTAAAATTTTTAATAAAACATATTTTATATTTGATAACTGATAATATTTTTATTGATTTAGAAAGTAGAGACATGGAGGTTATATGTGATACAAAACATCTGACAGATGACCGCCTCTGCTGATCGAGCACATATTCACTGTTTTAATAAAATGTTCACAACATTTTTACATAATTGCTGGGAAATATTCGCAATGCTGTGTCGAATTTCATCTTTAAAGTCCTTAGTTGTTTGTGGTTTATTGCTGTATACTCTATCCTCAAGATAACCCCACAGAAAGAAGTCTAACTTTTTCAAGTCATATGACCTTGGTGGCCAATTCACATCACCTTGTTTGGAGATAACACGACCATTACATTTTTCTTGCAATAACTGCACGGTTTCATTGGCAGTATGACATGAAATGTCTTGTTGAAATTATATTTCTTTCACCAAAATTCTCACCACGTTAGAAGGGAATTTTCTCAACTTCTACCCGTTGTTCGATGGTGTACTTTTCCATAACTTAACCTCAATGTTTACTAATGACAGTATATAAATATCGGTACGGTAGTTTTACCGCAAAAAAAATGGCGGCAAATTTAAAATGTCACTTACTTTTTGGACACTCCTAAGAGTTGACTCTAAAAGTTAATTTTAGGTATAATTCTGCACTTCTATTTATAATTTCTATCAGGGGTGTGTATGGCTGGAACATTAGCTGCCTGGAAAATACGTTTCGTTGGCTCATAAAACAGAAACTGTCAATTATGTATTTTTTTACTTTCCCCCGTATGTATTGTTTTCGTGAAAATTTTCGAATCAAAAATTTTAGCGGAAATATCCGTTTTGAGGTCCCCTGAGTCGAATAAGACCATTTTTGAAAAATGTCTGTCTGTCTGTCTGTCTGTGTGTGTGTCTATGTGCGCTGTACCGCAAAAACCGCTAAAGATATCGAGATGAAACTTGCAACTTAAGCTTTTTGTTACAATCGGAAGAACTGAAAAGCTTTTGGTGAACATCGGAAAACCGGAAGTGGTACTTTACTCTTAGCGTTTAGTTTTTTCAGATTTTTTCAATAAATGTTCATCAAACAAAAAATTCTTTCAAATAAAAATTGTAGATAATAACAAAATGAAGATGTATTGTTCATTTACGTTTTGTCATAGCACTCTTAGTTTTTGAGATATTTCAAAAGTTGTGTGTTTCATCTAGTTATTGAGGATCACTTCGTAATATGTTATAAAAAGAAGAACGTTTTTCGGGAACTTTCAAACACAATTTTCTACAGGGTGATTCATTAGCCTCTTTACAAACTTTAAAAAGTGATTTAATACGCAATTTACGGGGGAAAGTACTATGATGGACACATCACCATTTTTTTACATTATTATCGTAAAAACGTAAAAAATGTCAATAAAAATTGACATTTTTTAACATATAACATATAAAACATATAAATTGTATAGTGAATGTCGTTCTTCGCATGACAATTTTTGTTTTAATCGTAGACGTCAATTTTTCATCTGATACACTACAAAGACAGTTTTCTTTCCATCAATTTTAATTAAACAAGGAGAATAAACCAATGTGAAAAACATTTTCGAAAGAGTACCCGACATTTGTAAGCCCTTCGTTCGTAAGATTATAGATTACAGGCCTGTAGCTAGGGGGGTTATGGGGTTTTAACCCCCCCCCCCCCACGAAATGTTCATAATCGTACATTTTTGGATGCAAAGCCCCGTAAAAGCAAAAACGATATTTTAACCCCCCCCTGACATTTTTATAACCTCCTCAGAATTTTTTTTCGGCTTTGATAGACTATGTCAATGATTATACCGGGCTTTCATTAATTCCCGAACCCCACGTGACCAAAAATAATAGGCAACCAAATGTACAAGGTGGTATGGCTCACACAAAAATTCCCTAGATTTAAAAATATTTATTCGCCGACGTATTTTTATGACGACTGAAAATATTATATTTAAAATGATTAAAAAATAGGCTCATCTTCAAAAATGTAACTAATTTTTATTAATTTTTTCGTTGTAAATACCATTTTCGCAGTATTTGCTTATCCTAGCAAATTGGCCCTGCAAAATAAATAGAAATAAAACTCAATGTTTTAGAATAATTAAACAATTTTTGCTTACCTGAAAATTCCGGGCGAATCTTGTAAGATCTCAAAGGTTGGTTTAACGATGCACCGCGCATAAACGTTTATGTCAAATTTGACTTTAGTAACGTTTGGTTACTTTTTTCAAAGCCTCCAACGTACAAATACAATAATTTACGCGGCAATTTTAAATTTAGTCACGTGGGGTTCGGGAATTAATGAAAGCCCTGTAGATTTCTTTCTTTTAAATATTTTTTAATTTAAAAAACGAAGTTCTGCATTTTATAATCAAAAATTATAGTCGCAAAAATTAATTAACAATAAACATTTTGTATACACAAAAAAATATATTATCTTTGTAGCTGAAAAAATCATTTAAATATAAAAAAAAATTACTCTTTGAAAATATGTATCTGGTTTCCGCAATTTTAGGAAATTATAATTATGACATATGAGAAAATTACCTTTCTTTGTGTGCAAAATTTAGAATTATTAACAATTTTAGTAATAAAAATATATTGATTGATAATTGACACACTAAACTTTTGTCACTTGTCAATTGGTCAAATTTAAGACCATTTCACATTAAATCAGTGTTATACACGCGTGGCGCATGAAGTAAAATTTCGAGTTTAGATAAACCTAATTTGGCTCGGTCGCTCCGCTTCGCTACGCGCCCCAGCCAAACTTTCTGGCTTTTCTAAACTCGAAATTTTACTTCATGCTTAATCTGGGAGTGAAAGACACTTGTTTTAGCATTAAAACAATTGATATTTGACATAATACATTGATTCTTGTTTTATTGGGGAAGACAGTTTTATAACGTAAAAACAGAATATCAGTTTTGATACAAGTTAAAAGGGAAGCAATCGTTATTTATGTCAGACGTCAAACGACAATTGAGAGTCGATTAAGAAAAACTCGAATATTCGTTTGACGTCTGACTTAAATAACGATTACGATTAAGAGAAAATCGACTCTGAGTTGTCGATTGACGTCTGACATAAATAACGATTGCTTCCCTTTTAACTTGAATCAAAATTGAAATTCTGTTTTGACGTTATAAAACTTTATCTCTCAATAAAACAAGAATCAATGTATTATGTCAAATATCAATTGTTTTAATGCTAAAACAAGTGTCTTCCACTCCCAGACTAAGCATGAAGTAAAATTTCGAGTTTAGAAAAGCCTGAAAATTTGGCTCGGGCGCGTAGCGAAGCGGAGCGACCGAGCCAAATTAGGCTTTTCTAAACTCGAAATTTTACTTCATGCGCCACCCGTATAAAATACTGATTTAATGTGGAATGGTCTTAAATTTGACCAATCGACAAGTGCATAAGTTTAGTGTGTCAATTATCAGTCAATATATTTTTATTACTGACGTTGTTGTTAACGTCAAAATGCCATAATAGTGAAATAAGAAACTTACAGTCAAAATGTTACAATAGTCATTGATTAATGAAATTCTATCACAGTCAAAAGACTAAAGGCCAGTTGCACCAAACAAATTGAACTGGTTCAACTCTGAACTTCAGTTACTTTAGACAATAGGAACTGTCATCTTGAACTCAAGTTCAGCTCGAACTCGGGTTCAACGTTTTTGGTGCAACTGGGCCTAAGTGGTTACAGTGGCGTAGCCAGGAAGGGGTTACGAGGGGTTAGAACCCCGCCCTAGTCGCTGTTATCAATTTTATTTTGTCATTTTTAAATCGCCGTGTGTTTAAATTAATTGAAAAATTGTGTGTTAGTAAGCATTTGCACACTCTCTGATTTAATGCGAAATTATATTATAAATACTCTGAATGTTCGTTTGACGTCTGACTTAAATAACGATTACGTTTAAGAGAAAATCGACTCTGAATTGTCGTTTGACGTCTGACATAAATAACGATTGCTTCCCTTTTAACTTGTATCAAAATTGACATTCTGTTTTGACGTTATAAAACTTTATCTCTCAATAAAACAAGAATCAATGTATTATGTCAAATATTAATTGTTTTAATGCTAAAACAAGTGTCTTCCACTCCCAGACTAAGCATGAAGTAAAATTTCGAGTTTAGAAAAGCCTGAAAATTTGGCTCGGGCGCGTAGCGAAGCGGAGCGACCGAGCCAAATTAGGCTTTTCTAAACTCGAAATTTTACTTCATGCGCCACCCGTATAAAACACTGATTTAATGTGGAATGGTCTTAAATTTGACCAATCGACAAGTGCATAAGTTTAGTGTGTCAATTATCAGTCAATATATTTTTATTACTGACGTTGTTAACGTCAAAATGCCATAATAGTGAAATAAGAAACTTACAGTCAAAATGTTACAATAGTCATTGATTAATGAAATTCTATCACAGTCAAAAGACTAAAGGCCAGTTGCACCAAACAAATTGAACTGGTTCAACTCTGAACTTCAGTTACTTTAGACAATAGGAACTGTCATCTTGAACTCAAGTTCAGCTTGAACTCGGGTTCAACGTTTTTGGTGTAACTGGGCCTAAGTGGTTACAGTGGCGTAGCCAGGAAGGGGTTACGAGGGGTTAGAACCCCGCCCTAGTCGCTGTTATCAATTTTATTTTGTCATTTTTAAATCGCCGTGTGTTTAAATTAATTGAAAAATTGTGCGTTAGTAAGCATTTGCACACTCTCTGATTTAATGCGAAATTATATTATAAATAGATGTTTTTTTATGCAAATTATATTATTCTGTCTAAACTGATTTTTTTCTGCGCTTCAGTTAGAACCCTCCCCATGTAAAAATCTTGGCTACGCCACTGAGTGGTTATATTAGTAAAATAAAATGAACACAGTGATTTAATGTCCTAATATCAAAATAATAAAGCTTATTTAAATTATGTCAAAATGTTATGTTAGTAACACTAACATTAAACAATTTAAATATGTATTTCAACGTTGAATAATAATTTAAGTATTTCAACGTTGATTAACGATTAGAGAATTTAAATGTTGATAAGATATTTAGTCGATTTAAAAACAATAGATATTATTTTCATGCGTGTGCACTTAATGGATTGTACCTTTAAACCACCGATTTGCATGTATTTAAACCAACAATAAAGGAATGTTGTTAAATAATTATATGTGTTAATTAATGACAATGCTAGGACGCAAGTTGGTGGATAAATAAATAAATGAGTATGCACGGTATAAATAAGAACGCAGAGTATATTGAACCTTAATAACATTTTCTAAAATCATTATATACGTGTACTTTTTTTTAATGCGATCGACTCGATTACCAGTTTCTTTCCAAATAATTTAATTATGTTTACTTTCACAGGCGATTGTTTAATGAATGGGGTTTTACGAGGATGATCATTAGTGGGATGCATTATTTTCGGTGATTAGTTTAATGCGATGAACGGTAATTTATTTTGCAGATAAACAGGAATGTTGGTGTGTGTCTATTAAGAATTGGGTTAATATAATGTTCCTTTTTTTTTAGATAATTATAATAAACTCTTACTTCCCTAATAAATTTGACGAGATATAATATGAAAAGAATCTAGATGAGTAATATTTAGTTAGTAAGCGATACATTTAAATCTAATTATGGGATATTTAATTAAAACACACATTTGGATTGTTCAGCGGAGCTTTACAATCCAAATTTTTAGGCTTTTTTAAAATCAAAATATATACTTCATGTGCCAGGTGTATTAAACACTAACTGAGTGAGAAGTTTTTAAAATACTTTATCTTAGCAAAGACATTAACCCACTGAGCAAAGCACCAACAAATAACGTTATATTAGCATTTTAGCAACATTAAACATTGTATTAATGTTGATGAAACATTACTTGGATAAGTATCTTCAGTATGAAGAGATTGATAATTTTCGAGTTAATACATCAACAATTTCTATTTTAACTCTATTTACATCTCAACAGACGTAACTTTACCTTAGTGTAAAATTATCTAAAACTTTTCACATTTTTCAAAATATGCTATACTTGACTTTTTAGAAAATGTTACAAGTGCTTTTTTATTCAGGTCGCAAAACTACACTGCTTTGCCCATTTAAACGTTTCTCTATCTCTTATAGTTTTCGAGATTCCTATAGAGATCATGAAAAAAAAAAACACTTGGCTGCGCCCCTGGGTTAAAAAAACAACGCTTTTTTTCTATTGATATTTAGCTGTTAAAGTAAGGAAGATAGTGTGCTTAAAGTTAAGTTAAGTTAAGTTAGTTCACACATTGTGTTAGGTTAGATAAGATGACAGTGTAGGCCATGATTCGTACACAATGTGTACTGAATCGTGGCCTACAAAGTGTCATATAACCTAACCTAACACAATGTATCAACTAACCTAACTTAACTTTAAATCTGTCAACTTTATCCTAAGTTAGTTATGATCAAAGCTGGGTAGGATTCGAATCATTCAGGATTCGATTCCTGCATTCGAATCCTTTTAGAGGATTTAAAAGAAGCATTTAAATACTTTAGTTAAAGATTTTTTCAACAGGATTCGTATTCGAATCCAAATACGGGTGATTCGAATCCTCATAAAAGGATTCGAATATTTATAAAAGGATTCGAATACTTACAAAAGGATTCGAATACTTACAAAAGGATCTGAATCGTCAAAAATAATTTGAATTAATTGTGAGGATTATAATGAGTAATTTGTTTTGTGTGTTTTTAAATTTCTCGTTAAATCACTGTTTTAAACGCATGGCGCATGAAGTAAAATTTCGAGTTTAGAAAAGCCCCGTGAAAATTTGTCTCGGGTCGCTGCGCGACCCTCGACAAATTTTCTACGCGGGGCTTTTCTAAACTCGAAATTTGACTTCATGCTTAGTCTGGGAGTGGAAACTCTCGTTCGAAACTTCAAACTGATTGCTTTGATGAGAACATTAAATTACTAAAAATGTTTTTAAAGATAATAATCTAGTGTTCAAAATTTGTTTAACATTATTTGAAGTAAAACTGACTTGCTAGCCACAATCTGAAATGTTAAAGCTTTTCGACATATTCTTGATTCAAGATTTTTTTCCCTGACCTTTCAATATAACTTTCTTCTGTGGGAAACCCCCATTTTGTTAAATTGTTTTCATTGTTTTTGTTTTATAAATGTTTACGTGATTTGTAATTTTTATGATGCCTGTTGATTTTGACAAATTTCATAATACCATATGGCTTTTTTGTTAACGTTTTGGTCAATTTAAATAAAATACCATGACTTATCTTTGACTTAATGATATCACTGCGCAACAATGAAAATGTTTCGGACTCAAAATTAGCTAATACTTATGTATTTTCACCCGCTGAATTCGAAAATGACATTAAAAATTACATATTAGCTCTTGTTTAGGAGATAAAGTTGTATGTTGTTTCTTAAGGGTGTAAATTTTAATTTTTTTGAAAAATTTGTATATGACATTTGGCATACCTGTAAACTGACAAAACTAACATTCCATAATGTTTGTAGGTTATGTTTATAATTAGTGAAGTGATTTATGTGAGTTTCCTATTGTTTAACTAGTGCGGAATTATTAATATAAATCAAAATGCCAAGGAATTGTGTAAATTCAGTAGACAATTTTTGTTACATATGTGGTGAAATAACATTTTCATCACAGAAGCGAAATATCACGCCTCTTGTGAAAACTGCTTACCAACATTACTTTGGTATGAAGGTAGGGGACCAGGATAACACATATGCTGTAACCAATGTTCGGTTATACTAAGAGAATGGCTGAAAAATAAAAAAAGATCTTTGGCTTTTGCTGTGCCTATGGTATGGAGGAAGCCTAAAAACCATAAAAATGACTGCTATTTCTGCTCAACTCCGCCCATAAAAGCAGGATTGTCAATGAAGAAAAGGGGAACAGTTAAATATCCGAATCTTTCATCTGCCATTCGACCTATTCCTCATTCGGATAGTTTACCAGTTCCTACCCCACCACACATTTATGATTTGGAAAATGAAGGTAGAAATGAGGTAGAAATGGAAGAAGAAGAAGAAGAAGAAGCAAATAAGCGTTTCACATCAAATGACTCTGATTTTGAACTAAGAGATGATACACTAGTAACACCACACAGATTGAGTCAAGCAGAATGAAGTGATCTCATTCGAGATCTAGACTTGTCACAGGAGAAGGCAGAACTTCTAGGGTCAAGACTACAGCAGTGGAATCTTCTCCAACACGATGTCAGAGTTTCACAGTATAGAAAACGTCAGCGAAACCCGCTCTCTTTTTTTGAGAAGAATACCAATCTTGTTGTTTGTATCGACGTCTATGGATTAATGAATTGTCTCAAAATGAACTATGATCCAACAGAATGGAGGTTATTCATCGACTCATCTAAGCTAAGCTTAAAAGCTGTATTACTGCACAACGGAAACCGTCTTCCTTCTATTCCTATTGGCCATGCAGTTCACATGAAAGAGACTTACATTAACATGAAAACTCTCCTCGAATCAATCAATTACAATGAACACAAGTGGAAAATTTGTGGTGATCTAAAAGTCATTGCTATACTTTTAGGAATGCAATTAGGGTACACTAAATACTGCTGCTTTTTGTGTATGTGGGATAGTAGAGACAGAAGTTCACATTACATAAGAGCAGACTGGCCTGCAAGAAATCTCAATACTTACGAAAAAAATATCGTTGCTGAGCCACTTGTGGACCCAAAAGATATTCTTCTTCCACCCTTACATATTAAATTGGGTTTAATGAAGAATTTTGTCAAAAGTATGAACAAAGATGGACAGGCTTTTAGGTATTTGAGAGACGAATTCCCGAAACTAAGTGATGCAAAGGTTAAAGAGGGTATTTTTGTCGGGCCACAAATTCGTCAACTAGTTAGGGATCCTGCGTTTGACGAAGTTTTGGAGGGGAAAGAAAAGGAAGCCTGGGAAGCTCTGAAGGGAGTGATTCGTGGATTTTTAGGAAATAAAAGAGATGAAAACTACAGTCAGTTGGTAAAAATACTCCTGGAAAAATACCATCAACTCGGATGTAACATGTCCCTAAAGATCCATTTTCTCCGCTCCCACCTAGACTTATTTCCTCGCAATTGTGGTGCTGTTAGTGATGAACATGGGGAAAGGTTCCACCAGGATATTTCTGTAATGGAACGAAGATATCAGGGTCGTTGGAATGAAGCTATGCTAGCGGATTACTGTTGGTTTGTGTGTAGGGATGCTCCGGAACTCGCATAAAAGAGAAAAGTAAAAAGATCACGATAACGTTATACCTACTATGTATCACAGAAACTAGAGCTAATAAAACATTTTCACTGTCATTTACATTTTTTTTAGCATAAAATGAATATGATTTGACTAATATGGTGCAGGAAACACGAACAAAATATTTTTTTGTGGTGCAGTGTATTCAGTGATTTTTTTATTTACGTAAATTGCAAGCATTCGTCGGTTTTATAATGGAGTTCAATTTGAAGTTTTGAACGAGTGTTTCCATTCCCAGACTAAGCATGAAGTAAAATTCCGAGTTTAGAAAAGCCCCGCGTAGAAAATTTGTCGAGGGTCGCGCAGCGACCCGAGACAAATTTTCACGGGGCTTTTCTAAACTCGAAATTTTACTTCATGCGCCACGCGTACAAGACACTGATTTAAAGTGAAGTTCAAAAACACACAAATACATCTTTAATCAGAGTACCACAGATATTTAGTCTGTTATCAACGATTTTCAGTGTTAATAATAAATACTTAGGTTTTGAATATTTTTGTTAAAACAACTGATAACTATATTTATATGTTAATGGTTGCAAACAAATAATAAAACCAAATTTATTCTAAAAGGATTTGTATTCGTGATTCGAAAAAACAAATCTTTGATTCGAATCATAGTTATCTCTTACGAATCCTTTATTCGAGTATTCGTAATTCGAATCATATTAGGTGATTCGGGTTTGTGATTGGAATACCTTTTAAGAGGATTCGTCCCAGCTCTGGTTATAATGACTACTAATTATTTGTGTTATTTCTCTCTCTGATATTCATAGTAAATAATCTGGATAAAATCCATGGAAAAGTTCTCCGATTAACTCGAGTCGCAATAGACATACTTTATTTACAGGAAATTTCGCACGAGCGCGCAAAACGATATCTCTCTTGAGAGAGAGGGACTTTTTCCTACTATCCATTTATCTAACAATGAGCAAATTGTCCGGCCGGAACAAAGGCCATTCTCGTTGCCGGAGTTTCGATTCCCCATAATTTTGCAATTACATCCAACACCGTTCACGATAAGCCATTATCTCTGGAGAGGAGAGGTTCGCGGAACGCGCAGATTTCACAAGAATTCGTCCGCAATTTTCGGACGGAGAATCTCCTCTTGAATAAATCAAAAAGAATCCAGGAAGTTCTACGGAATTTCATGCTAACGAATGGGATTTTCCCCTGATAAAGTTTAATTGATCGCTTTTTATCTGTAAATTGTGGTGTTTCACTCTTTGCATTGCTCGAGTTCATTTTCAAGTTTTAAAATCCTGGAAATACATTAAGTATCAGCATTTAAAATACGTTTAACGAAAATGTTGAATTGTGGCCCGAACTGAAATATCGTATGTTCAATAAAAAAAAAAAGAAACTCTAGAGCGCCATGATTTAATCTTTTGTATACTTAAAGTTGGCTACACGCTTTAGAAACTGACATTTAAAACGTCAGACATAATAATGATAATGTATAATTTCACAGTTGCTAACCTATAATATTTTCCATGGCACTCTAGAGATTTTTTTATTGAACATACGATATAATTTTGATTAAAATTAATGATTTCGGCTTTGCGCAATTCGCGCATTATCGGCCGTGTCTCGTTAAGTTTTCGTCGGAAATTTTCCGTATATCCCTTGGCCGAAGCAATTAATTAATTTCGAGCAATAAATTAACGGCGTTCTAATCGCGCCGCGTCGAAACCTCGAATCGTTCGTTAATTACAGGAATCATAATTACTGCCGATGGATGGCTTTTGCTACGTCAAATATTCCATCTCGATTTAGAATTTCGGGGGAATCATCATTAATTCTCGGGAAATGTCTGTTTTGTTATTCTTCTTCTTGTTTTAAATAGTTGTTAATGACTTTAGCATGATAAGTTTAAAGAATACTGTATTGTTTAAAGCAGCGTTTCTCAAACTGTGAGTCGCGACCAACGGGTGGGTCGTGAGCAGGCCCTAAGCCCATTAAAATTAGGCGTCCCACTAAACATATAAAAAACCAACGAAACAAAAAGGCATTTTAAAAAAGCCAAAATCGACATCGATAACACATCGATTAATGTCATGATTCTTATCAACCATAATATAGTCAACACATTACCTTTCTACCCTGACGTCATTAGGTTAGGTTAGGTTTCAATGGCAGCAGTTAGACCGCTCACTTAGGCTCAAAGGGCCCCTTGTGATACCATGAGGGTAAAAAGGAGTCAGATCTCCCCTCCCCCTCCACCTATACAAACCAATCCGAGCACCTAATGAACCTCATCAGATTTCTCACATCTAGAGGTGTGAGGTCCGTTAGTCGCGTAGTGCATAGCAAGGTACTTGATTATTTTCCCTTCAAGAGCAGGGCATTGTCCCAGATAGTGGAGTACTGTCTCTTCCTCCTCCACATCCAGGCATCCTCTGCAAAAGTCGTTGTGCTCAAGACCTATCTTTTGTGCATGTCTGCCTAGGAGGCAGTGGCCCGTGAGGATGCCTACCGCCTTCTTCATGTTGATTCTGCTAAGTGAAATTAATCTTTTGCTGTTTATAGTATCCCAACAAGGCCATAGCTGCCTTGTTATGAGACACGTATCTTCTTCTCTCCACCTATGGTTGACCGATGCTAGTAGTCTCTTGCATTTCACAAGAGGAATGTGGGTGGAAAGTTCAGTAGACAGGTCCTTTATTCTTGCCCTCTTCCTTGCAAGGTCGTCGGCAATTGAATTAACCCTGATATCACTGTGACTAGGTACCCACATGAGTCCCACGTCACAGTTATTTGCAAGCCTATTTAGCGATTTTTTACAGTCTCTGACCACCTTCGAGGTGCAGTACGGACTATTCACTATATTAATGGCTGCTTGGCTATCAGTAATGAACTTGATGCGGTTCCCCTGAAGGTCATTTTTGCGGATCCAGTCCACTGCCACTCGGATGGCCATGACCTCTGCCTAAAGAATGTTGCAGTGGTTTGGGAGTTTAAAAGACTTTTTGAAATTTAAATCTTGTGAGAAGATTCCTCCCCGTACTCTGTTTTTAGAACTGGAACCATCTGTAAAGAGCCAGACGTCCTTGCCTTGAACTATCTTGCCCTCTAACCATTTGGTTTTGTCCGGGATGGAAGTGGAGAACTTATTTTCAAAATTAAGTTCTGGAGTGCAGCTGTTAGTCTTCAGGGGGATATCAACAAGCTCATTCAGGTTTCTTCCATGGCCCTGTTTGCTACTGCTCCATATCCCAACTGAGTTGATTCTGATCGCTGTGGTAGCTGCAGCATATCTGCAGTAGAGGTCGACTGGAGCTAGATTTAGTATTATATCTAGCGCTTTGGAGGGGGTGGACTTGACCGCCCCCGTTATGAGCAATTCGGCGGCTCTTAGAGCCTTGCCGAGTGCAGTTTGGCGGATCCGTTTGTCCAGGGCAGTCCACCAGACTGCAGCTCCGTAGAACATAATAGGCCTTACCACGGCCGTGTACATCCAGTGAACAACGGTTGGTTTCAGTCCCCAGTCCTTGCCCACCGCTCTTTTACAGGAGTGACGTCATTAACTTTTATCTGTTTTCAATCAATGTATTCTGGTGGAAACAGAACATCTTCAATTGTTTAGCCCGTCGAATGTTAAGTTTGCGTTTCTATCATGACATTCATGAAACCTGTCAAAATACGTCAATATTTACGAAAATGCTCAAAATTTCATTCGAACTGTGGCGAAACTATTTAAAGAAGAAACATATCGGAGTTCCAATGGTGAACGGAAGGTTTTCATTAAAAGTAAGTGAAAGTAATTGATGTGCTAGAAATAAAGAGATCCATAGAGATTAATCACTTATAATTTGTCGCAAAACCAAAATGAAATGATTGTGATTGTAACCGTATATTTTTTTGAATGTTGTGACTAATCTAATTCAGGTTTCATTTTGTTCTCGTTCTTCGTTCCTTCTTTTGAGAACATTTGATTGCTCACTGACAGATTCATCAAATAAAATTTAAAAAAAAACGTGGACATGCGTTTATGAAACTGTGTTTTGTTTTTTGTGATGTTACGGTAAAAGGGTAATGTGTTGACTATAGTGTAAATGTCATGTGTTATGAGAAAAACTGACAAAATTCTGCAAAAGGGTCAAAATTGCTACAAAGCAAAAAAATAATGAAAAACCTGGTAATTTTTATAGAAACAAAAAAAAATCAAAAAAGAAATATCGTCCAAAGCTTTAAAAAAACTAAGTACTAAATTGTCAAATTCAATAAATAATACAAACAGTAATTCAATTTATGACATCAAAATTCAAATATTGTAAAAATTGACTATAATTATATTATTTAATTTGTGAAAATCAATGAATAACAAAATTACAAATCTGGTGAAAATTAATTAAAAAACCAACTAAAACTCAGAAATAAACTTCCAAGTCAAAATTGAATAAACCTGCATTCCAAAATATTAATTATGTAACGAGTGTTTTCCACTCCCAGATTAAGCATGAAATAAAATTTCGAGTTTAGTAAAGCCTGAAAATATGGTTTGGTCGCTTCGCTTCGCTACGTGACCAATCCAAGTTTTCAGGCTTTTCTAAACTCGAAATTTTACTTCATGCGCCACGCGTATTTAACACTGAAAACACTGCAATATTGTGAACGAGCGAAATTCACTTGAAATCAACGATATACGCGTGGTGCATGAAGTAAAATTGTAAAGTAAGTAAACACTTGGATTGGTCGCGAAATAAAAAAGTTGTTACTTATAATAAACATCACATCGCGTTTTATCAACATTTACAAAATACGATAAAAAAGTGAAAACCCAGTATCAATCAGATTATTAGTAAGCACTAAAATACCCAAATTTGCCCCCATTTAACCCATTTATTATCTCTGCAAATAAGCGAAATTCCCATAGTGCACCTCGAAAAACAGGCACGCTGTATTCATACAGTGGCGGTCCTAGCAAAATTTGTAGGTGGTGCAAAATCTCATTGTGGCGCCCCTGAAAACACAAAAATCAGAGCTCTTTTTCGTTTTCAGCTGTTTTCAGCGCTTTGGTCGCTTGGCTTCGCTACGCGACCAATCCAAATTTTCAGGATTTTCTAAACTCGAAATTTTACTTCATGCGCCACGCGTATTTAGCACTGAAAACACTGCAATATTGTGAACGAGCGAAATTCACTTGAAATTATGAAGGTGCATGAAGTAAAATTTAGAGTTTAGAAAAGCTTGAAAACTTGGATTGGTCGCGAAATAAAAAAGTTGTTACTTATAATAAACATCGCATTGCGTTTTATCAATATTTAAAAAATACGATAAAAAAAGTGAAAACCCAGTATCAATCAGATTATTAGTACGCACTAAAATACCCAAATTTGCCTCCATTTAACCCATTTATTATCACTGCAAATAAGCGAAATTCCCACAGTGCAACTCGAAAAACAGGCACGCTGTATACATACAGTGGTGGTCCTAGCTAAATTTGTAGGTGGTGCAAAATCTCATTGTGGTGATGGGGGGCCGTATACCTATAAGTCGGTCTTCGTTTTTACTCCTACTAGTGATGTTCTGAATATAAAAAAGTAATTCGCTAATACACTGGCGAAAGAAATTAACGCATCATTTGTGATTTTTTTGATATCTTGGAATTGAGTTTTCTTTAAACACAAACATATTTTTACAATAAGAAATCTTATCAAGCATGCTGTTTTACATGTTGTGTTTTGTCTTTTGTTCTCATGGTTTTCTGTCAATAAATAAAATGAAGCACTTTTCATTATTCTGACTGTAAGAAAGGTTCATATAAAATTTCTTTTTGGGTTTGTTTTCAAATAATTGTTAAAATTAAGTGCTAAATAGTGAAGAATGAATATGGATAGACGTCCGAATCTTAATTTAAGCAGTGAAGAAGCTGTGATTGTGGTTACACTTGCAGAAGAAGGTAGGAGTCAGCGTTACATCAGTCAGCGTCTTGGTGTTAATCAATCGACCGTATCCCGTGTCTTGAAGAGACATCGGGAAACTCAGGCATACTCAAGAAGGCCAGGACAAGGGAGAAAAAGGGCCACAACTGCTGTTCAAGACCGTTTTTTAATGATGCAGACGTTACGCGAACGGTTTATTACGGCTCCTAGGCTACAAAATATGCTCGCAGAGATCCACAATGTTCATGTAAGTTCCGTTACCATCAGAAAAAGGTTACGTGGTTTTAATTTAACTCCGAAAACAGCGGCAAAAGGACCACAATTAACCGCAGACCATCGCAGAGCCAGGTTAACATTTGCGCAAGAACATGTAAACTGGTTACAGGCCGATTGGGCTAATGTTATGTTTAGCGACGAGTCCAGATTTTGTCTTTACGGCAGTGACAGACGAATGCATGTGTACAGACGGCCAGGTGAACGTTATGCGCAGTGTAACATTGTTCCGACTGTTATGTTTGGTGGAGGCTCTGTTATGGTGTGGGGTGGTATCACTTTAGAGGCTCGTACGGAGTTGGTGGTCATACCAAGAGGAAGCATCACGGCAGCGTCTTATATTGCAAACATTTTAGAACCATCCGTAATGCCTTTTGCTCCCTTTGGAGGAAACGATTTCCTGTTTATTCATGACAATGCAAAACCACACAGTGCCCGAATTGTACAACAGTATCTTGACCTAGTGGGTATCAACACAATGCAATGGCCAGCCAGGAGTCCCGATCTTAATCCGATCGAACACCTATGGGACGCGATGGGCAGACGCTTTAGAGCACTTCCTCGGCGTCCAAGCAATCAACAAGAGCTTGGACAAAGATTGCAGGAAATTTGGGAAGATATTAACCAGGATGAAATTGGATCATTAATTAACAGTATGAGCCGTCGCTGTCAGGCAGTTATTCGAGCAAGAGGAGGAAACACTAGATATTAAGTCTTATAATCACATGTTAACTTTTTTCCTCATTTTATTTATGATATTATTTTAGTCATTAATGAAAGAAAATGTGTTGACAATCATTATTATAGTTCAGTTGGTTTTGTTGCTATTTTTTTTGTTTTTAAACATCAAAACTTTATTTTTAAATTAAAAAAATTAATGTGATGAGTTACTAGTCTTTTGTGAAGAGAAATTATTGTAAAAGTATACTCAATTCTAGTGGTTAACGGACTTCCTAGTAGTATATTTTTATTTCTAAGTGATTTATCACAACTATAGTCTCTGAGATTAGAAGAGAGAGCTAAAGTATGTGTGTATTGTAAATATAAGTAGAATGATAAGTACAATAAAGTGTTTGAAAGTAATAAGTGTTTTATATAAACTAAAATCAAAGTGAAAATGAACTTTCAACTATTAACTGCCTCAACAGTTAAGAATAATAATTGATAAATGATAAAATCGGGTAAGGTTTTTGAAAAAATCAAATGTGTCTAAAGAAATGAAATTATCTACTTGAAAAATAACAAAAAGTTGAATAAATCCATTTTTGGTTGACCGAAATAAACATTTTGGAACATGAAATCAAGCTTAAACTTAAACTTACTTCATGTTTAATCAAGGACTGGAAATACTTGTTAGATTTATGTTGATCAAACGTTACTTTCATGTATTTTCCCCACTGTTAGTAACTAATAAATAAATGATAAAATCTAAATAATTCTGAAACAAGTCGTTCGGATACGGAACATTCTTTATTATTACAAAACAAAAATACGGTACAATTATCGCATATACAACAGCTGTCCAGATTTTAGACTATTCACCAGACATATCTAATCAACACACAAACACACGAGAAAGAAATAAAATGAGTAATTAATCGTGAGTCCAATACGTCCATGCGCTAGTAATAACTAACACATGATTAATAATCGTAAATTCCTCCGATATCTGCTTTATTCTCTCGGCGCGGAACGAAATGAGGTATTTCATTCTTCGAAAAAGAATAAAAAACAACAACAGGGAAGCAATTTCCTATGGATGGCTAAATGAATCGCCGAATTCATTATTGCACAATCTCGCCGTTCCTGCAAAGGTGCGAGTTCCGAAATTAAAGTCATAATTCCTCGAACTGCGAAAGCATTCCGCACTCGGAAGGGGATTAGAATTAACGGTCGCAATTAAAGCGGTGCAAAACGATAAAATCGCTGGAGGTTTTTATTGTTACCGCGGATTTTACAACAGTTTAGGTTTTTGTTTTTTAATATAAGTGACGCTCTTATTGTCCTGAAAAGCTTGCAGAAAATTAAAATTCATTTAAAAGAAGATTATGTTTAATGAAATACAGGACTAAAAAATGGTGATAATAATAATAATAATTATTGTCCAACATTTACCATATACAGGACAATGTAATTACATTTAATATAACTTAAAATGTATATATATATATATATATATATATATATATACAGGGTGTCCCCGAATGGTCTGTACAACGCTCTACCATTCTCTGAAACAAAATAAGACGATTTAACTAAACTTATCTCTATCCAAAAGTGGTTCCTAAGCCATCTACGAGGCCTCAAAGATATTATTTTTTTTCATTATTTTTCAAATATTTTTATTTTGACTTAGGTAAGAAAACCTAATTTGGCACATTAAATTACATTGATACCATGCACTTTTTGCGATATGTTTCTTTATCCTACGTTTAAAGTAAGTGGTCAAACTAGGACCATCGACTTCTTAAGATATCTAAATATTTTTATTCAACAGGTCAAATCATAAGGAATACTTTTTTTCTGCAAGATCATTCAATTTTACGTATTTTTTGTCTCTTATAAAATTTTAAAAACGTTGTTAGCATTTCTGGACATGTCCAGAAATGGTAATGTGTCCATCATAGCACTTTCCCCTTTAAAGATATGATGATTTAAATATCAACAATATGGAAAAGTTGCTCAAACTAAATTTATTCTACTTTTATTATTATTTTTCTAAAACTTTTTACAAAGAAAGTAATTCTTTAATTTTTTTCCTACATCTCGGTAAATATTAATCACCATCACATTGAAGCGTTATATATTTGAAACTTTACTGTAAATCAGTGGTTTATACGTGTGGCGCATGAAGTAAAATTTCGAGTTTAGAAAAGCCCCGTGAAAATTTGTCTCGGGTCGCTGCGCGACCCTCGACAAATTTTCTACGCGGGGCTTTTCTAAACTCGAAATTTTACTTCATGCTTAGTCTGGGAGTGGAAGACACTCGTTGGTTTAAAATACATCACATCTTTTAAAATGTGTATCGTAACTGTCACAAATAAAAACAACAACATGGCGGTCTCATAATCAAAATCTGCACGTACTCGTATCTTGGAGTAGCTAGCAAGACCGTAGCCAGAAATAAAAATCTTATAAAAATATTGTTTTTGCTCATACAGGGCCGCCGTTACATATAAAAATTTAACATTTTGAACATTTCGGGGGGGTTGAACCCCCATATCCCCCCTCCCTGGCTACGGCCTTGATAGCGAGCACAGTTAAAGTTTAATCATGGATTCCACAGTGGCAGATTGCATACATTAAATATCCAATCACAATCAACAGGGTTTGATGAAATTTGGTTAGATACTTGAAACCAATACCTTTCAGAAGTTCACCTACCTTATTTTATTTGAACGAATTCTTCTTATTTCTGTAAAACATTGTTATATTACATAAACACAAAGACTAGCATGTCTCAGTGTCACAGGAGCCCTAAGCACAACCCCGACAGCAGCCCCAGAAATGATCCTGAACCTACCACCACATCTTCATACAAGGGGAAGCCAGGGCCGTAACATACAGACTAATGCGAGGACCGGCTCCCATAAACCGATCACACGGGAAAAAGTACCAAAGGCTAGAAGACGAGCTAAAGGCAAACCCTACAACAGGAATGCCAAGCGATGCCATGGTGAAGAAATATAATTTCGACAGGAAATACAAAGTGATGATCCCGCAGAGGGAAGATTGGGAGAAGGGCCCACCTACCAACGTGGAATCAAACTGGTATACTGACGGCTCGAAGAAAGATGAAGGAGTCGGAGCCGGAATATACAGCACAAAACCCGAAACAAAGATTTCAGTCAGTCTGGCGAGGGACACCACCGTGTTCCAGGCAGAGGCGATCGCGGTCCACCTCTGCATTGGAGAAATAGCAAGGCAAGACAACAAAAGTCGATCAGTAGCTATGTTCTCGGACAGCCAAGCCCTGCTAAGGGCACTAAGCACCACACAGGTCGATTACAAGCTAGTGTGGGACTGTGTAAGCGCTCTCAACGAAATAGGGGTCGCAAAAAAGTGACAATGGTATGGATCCCAGGACACAAGGGTCATCAAGGGAACAAATAAGCAAATGAACTGGCCAAACAAGGCTCGTCAAGTGCATTCATTGGCCCGGAACCCTCCTGCGGTATCGCAAAAACCACAGTCAGACAATCCATAAAAAGTTTCTCAAAAAACAATCGCCGGCTTTCACGACCGATCTTCTCAACCAAGAGAGGAAAACAGTTAAAGCTATAGTACGTCTACTGACAGGTCTGGCAGAGGATACAATATGTTGATTCTGCCAGGAAGAAGAAGAAGAAGAGGATCCTCTCCACATCCTGTGCCAGTGTGAGGCCCTAGCACGGGTTAGATACCTAAAGCTGGGCAACACTAATCCAAGCGCAGAGAGCTACACCCAAGGCTCACTGTCAGGGTTAATACGAGGGTTGCCTTTTATATTTCGGGATTGGGCAACCCTAGTGTTGCAATCTGGCAACTGAGAGCTCTATCGTAAAGTTTGACATTTTTGAGGTTATACGTACTCAGAACGTTTTGACATATGAGCGTTATTTGTGTCGTTTACACTAACTTAAAAGATTTATCTTGGCCAAAGAATGGAATTAAATCGTGAACATTTTCGTGCGATTATTTTTTACAACTTTCGACGTGGATTAACTCAACAACAGTGCATGGATGAACTTAATTCAATTTTTGGCGATGAAGCTCCATCAAGGACCAGTGTTTATCGATGGTATGGTGAATTCAACCGAGGTCGTAGTTCACTCCAAGACGAATTTCGTGGAGGTCGTCCAAAATCAGTTGTTGTTCCGGAAACCATTGATGCTGTGCGCAAACAAATATTGCAAGATCGTCATGTGACCTATCGTGAGATTGAGACAACCTTAGGCATTAGTGAGACCAGCATACATTCAATATTGCATGAACATTTGACTGTGAAAAAATTTGTTCGCGTTGGATACCACACAATTTGTCAATCGCTCAAAAAAAGGCTCGTGTCGATTGGTACAAAGAAATGTTCAAAAAATACGATTGCGGTGCTTCGAAACACGTCTATGACATCGTGACAGGAGATGAATCATGGATTTACGCGTATGAGCCCGAAAGTAAACAGCAGTCGACCGTATGGGTGTTTCAAGATGAGCCAAATCCAACAAAAGTTGTTCGCGCACGAAGCACTTCCAAGCAAATGATCGCCTGTTTTTTCGGAAAAACTGGACATGTCGCAACCGTACCACTAGAACAACGCAGAACAGTCAATTCTGAGTGGTACACAACCATTTGTTTGCCAGTTGTCATCCAAGAAATCAGGAAAACCATCCGCCGAAAACGGATCACTCTTCACCACGACAATGCGAGCTCTCACACATCGGCTCAAACAACTGCATTTTTGAGCACGCAAAACATCGATTTGATGAGTCATCCGCCATATAGTCCTGACTTGGCACCGAATGACTTCTTTTTATTCCCATCCGTAAAAAATAAAATGAGAGGTCAACGTTTTTCGACACCTGAAGAAGCGGTTGATGCGTTCAGAATGCATGTTTTGGAGATACCTCAATCAGAGTGGCAAAAGTGCTTCGACAATTGGTTCAAACGCATGCAAAAGTGTATAGATCTTAATGGGGAATATTTTGAAAAACAATAAAGCTATTTTCAATGATTAATATTTATTTTTGTTCTCTAATCCCGAAATATAAAAGGCAACCCTCGTAGGGCTAATCAAAGAGGCGAAGCTCGGTCACGTCGTCTAGGATAATAGGGATCCACAATAGATCTGCAAAGGTAGCAGTGGTATAGGCCAATGAGGCCACCCCTACGAATATATATCTATCTACATAAACATATGTTATTAAAAATTAATTAAAACCAAGCCCGTAGTCATGGGGGGATATGGAGGTTAAACCCCCCCGCCTCCGAAATTTGCAAAATGTTAAATTTTTGTATGTATATTTATGCATGTTTGTTCTGGCTACGGCCATATACATTTATTGCTCGTTAGTCGCACTATCTGTCAGTAATAATAATAATTTATTGCAAAAGATAAAAAATGCAATTTATAACGCTTTGTACAAATATTTTTGATCTCATTAAAACTTTAAAATTTTCATTGAAACAACTACTTCTCAGGCAAATGCCTCGATGGATATTGAGTTATACAATGAATATTAATTTTTCTTCTTACCCGACATCATTATTGTATCGTATGTTCAATAAAAAAACCTCTAGAGTGCCTTGATTTCATCTTTTTTCTAATTTAAGTTGGCTACACGCTTTAGAAATTGTCATATAAAACGTCAGACATATAATATATTCCATGGCACTCTAGAGGTTTTATTTTACTGAACATACTATATATATGCATAATTTAAATTACAAAATGTAACATTCAGTTCAAATCATTTTTTATATTTTTCTAAAATATGTTGACTAACTATAGGAGGATCTCTTGTAAATAACGCGCTATTATTAAATGACATGGACTCGTATCCTGTTCATAAAATGCGTCATTTTCGAAACTAACAAGTGAACATTTCTTGTTACAACTGGTTTTTTTCAAGTGATAACCATTATTTGCAATTAGCTTAAATAAATAGGATTTTTTTAATTTTTAAGTACATATTTTCAATTCGTGCTTTAGATAAACTCCATGGACTTGTCAAGAATGCTTGATAGTAATTAAAATATATACCCAGAGCCGTAGCTAGGCCAAAAATTAGGTCGGACAAAACATACGTGAAATCTAGCAAATATATAGCATTTTAGCATATTTAAGTATAACACTAACATAAACATCGTTGAGGCAAGAATAGCCCTGCAAATAAGTCATGTAGTGAATGTAGTGTCTAAATGCAAAACTCTCACTCTCCACTTATTGAGAAAATTGGGTTAAAGTACATGTGTTTTTTGCAATTTGCTAGACGTTTTTAAAAGTAGAGAATGTGAGTTTTGCAGTTAGACAACTCATATGTGCAATAATAAAAGAAAATTGAAGTGTCAATACATAACTTATTTGCAGGGCTATTCTTGCCTACACGATTTTTATGTTAGTTTTAGACTTAAATATGCTAAAATGCTATATATTTGCTAGTGCGTATTTTTTATAATTTCTGGTATCTAACGTACAGGTAAAATCATAATAACAAACTTCAAGTAACCGTCGATATTTGTACGTTTTAGCCGGTGTTCTCTTTAAGCAGTAGTATTAGTTATAGCGAACAGTTCGCTCTAAACGATGTTATGCTGTTATAACTGTATAACATTAAAATATATTTTTTTTAAACGGTTTAGGTATGTAAGCACACAAAATTGAAATGAGTAGATGATAGGTAGTGAATAAAAAACAATTCATAATATAATGTCTATCAAAGGTTATGAATGTACACATATAAGACACTTAAACTTTGTTTATATAACTAAGGCTTTTATTGTGACTATAGTTTCGACGATTTAACTTGTCACTATCAAAGTAGGTTTGATAATGACAAGTTAGTATACTCACAATAAAAACCTCAGATATACAAATGAAGCTTAAGTGTCTTATTTGTGTAACTCATGATGTATAACGAAGTAGAAGTTCAGTTAACAGTTTATGTATTTATTTAAAAATGTATCAAAATTAGATATCTATAATGTATAAATAAGATTTTAAATTTTAAAAATTATATTTTAGAATATACAACGTTTATTTATGTTTTCAAATTCATTTCTGTGGTATTTTCTGAGAAATTTTATTTTAAAAGCTCACATGATTTATATGCAGATTATTTTTGTTTTCTGAATTGGTTAATAAAAATAACCATAAATGTTTAGTTAATTTTTGAGAGAAAATGGTTATTTATAATCAATAAATCTGTGCATATTCTGAATATTTTATTTTAGTGTTTTGTATTGTATGATCGAAAATGATTATTTTAAAGTAATTTGTATAAATATAAAGTATTTTTAATCATAAATAAATATCAGGTACATTTTCTTTATAAAAATCTAAACAACAATCAAATACATTTATTTTGTGTTTAATAAATTAAAAATACCAGTTTTAGTGTTATTTCTAAGAAATTATAAATACATTTTTGATAAGTTTTTTTTGCCAAACTCATAAAGGAGTTTTTTTGGTTCATGTGAATTTCAATAAATTTATAAAAAAATTAAATTAGAGAAATCAGTAAAATTATTAAAGTCAATAAAATTCAAAAATATTTATAGGAATAGTTGAAAATATCAAAGTTGTTGAAAACCGTGAATATTTTCAACATTTTAAAATAATGATGACAACAAGTTTTGTCGAAACTATTAAAAATCGTACAAATTAGCAAACATTAACTGATCAATAAAGTCAATAAAAAACGTTTTAACTTTGTTTGTATAACACAATTTATTTTTATGTGACTGCAGTTTCGGCAAATTTAGCTTGCCATTATCGAACATGAAGTTCATGTTCGATAATAGCAAGCTAAATTTGCCGAAACTACAGTCACATAAAAATAAATTTTGTTATACAAACAAAGTTAAAACGTTTTTTTATTGATAAATTAACATGTATAACGAAGTAGAAGCCTCCACAATACAAAATTTGATAAACAAAGTGTTAAATGTTGAATTTAATGAAATCGAAAACCGAAAATGACAAAAAACATATATTTTAAATAATAATAAATTTCCCAAAATGTATAACATCAAAAAATGATAATCCTAAAAACGTATAAGGTAATTAAACTTGTCAAAATCAATAAATAATCATAAAAATTACACAATACGAAAAATATTACAAAATCAACTGAAATTCAGACATAAACGTCAATACTCATTAAAGACAAAAAATTGGCAAAACAAATATTATTTTGTATAATTTGCACAAATGAATGTTATCATTTGTGCAAATTATACAAACCTAATATTTGACAATAGTTGACAAAATAATCAAAAGTTAGGCTTTTCCGCAAAAAAAGATATGTCAAAAGCCCAGTGAAAAAAACCTCAAACTAGATAAAGTCCATTTTTACAAGTCCACATCTATTGAGTTTATCTGTGTGACTAAAATCAGTGTTTTATATGCGTGGCACATGAAGTAAAATTTCGAGTTTAGGAAAGCCTGAAAATTTGGATTTGCCGGGGCGCAACTCGAAATTTTACTTTATGCTTAATCTGGGATTGGAGACACTCGATAGAAGCTTCAGATTCCTAAGAAAATAAATTCTCTCAACACATCTTCCTAAAATATCAAGCCAAAGTTGAAATGATGGAATAAAATTAACGTTCTTAGGATAACTTTTTTCTTTGAAACAATTGTAAAAAAATGGCGGATTATGAAATCAACATAAAATTCATAGAATCTATACAGAAATAAAAAGGGTTTGATTTGTCATAATTGAAATTTAAATATCTTTGCTGGATATTTCAAAATATCAAATCAAAGTTAAAATTTGATTTGATATATATTTATTTTATCAGCTTATTTTTTATTAAATTAAATTCAATTTCTCTAAATAATTTCTGATGAAATAAGTTTCTGATAGATTTTCTAATCAAGGTTTCCACTCCCAGATCAAGCATGAAGTAAAATTCCGAGTTTAAATTAGACAGGGCGCGCGAGCTAAGCGAGTCGCGCCCCGGCAAATCCAATTTTCAGGCTTCTCTAAACTCGAAATTTTACTTCATGTGTCACGCGTATAAAACACTGGTTTTAATTGTAGTTCAAAATATTAAAAAAATTATTATTTATTTTATGTTTAATATTACAATAATTAAATTTACAAATGTTTATTGCGTCGAACTAAATCTTAATTGAGCAATTTGGTTTGCTTAAAAATCCCTGTATAAAATCTGGTGATTTTTAAGATGTTATTTTAACGTCGACCCTACAAATTTGCCTAGTCAACAAAGCGTTTGTTTCTATTTTATAGAACGAAAGACGTGAATTGTACGCTGAGTTAATTTCAACAGCCAGCGTTCCTGGAAATTTGTTTGTTCTAACCGAGGTGTTCGTTGTAAGCAACATCAATGTTTTTTTTGTATCAGTTACTCTACGAAAGGACTATTTTTTTTGTTATATCCGATTGTACATACAGGGAATTTTTCTTTTAAGTATATAGCCGGTGTACTTATAAACGATTTTGACTATATTTACTGTTCATCATCCCTTCAAAAGTTAAAGGAATACAAATACCTATCAAGTGATGACTTTTACCTTTAAACTCTCTATATTTCTATTGCAGAACCTGTTTTCAGATATTCGGAGATACAATTCCGAAGTACTTAATGACTCTTACCTTTAATCTTTTGATTTACTCATATTCTGACCAATTCTGTAAGCGAAATGTTCAATTTAACGTAAGTATATGTTATTACTTAACAGCATATTCTAAGTGAATTTGGTATTTGTTATCCACACTAAGGCACAGAAATGTTGAACTTCGGTACAAGCTGAACTCAAGTTCAAGATGACAGTTCCTATTGTTCTAATGTCCCTTTGAAATTAATTTCAGAGTTGAACCAGTTTAACGGGTTTGGTGCAACTGGCCCTTAAAAGGTAAAGTCAAAGAATAGCATATACTTTAAATTTAACATGTTTCTTACAGAATCAGGGGCTTATCTATATAAAGATATTTTCCATTGATGATCATCACATATTTTACTAACCTAGTCCTCGAGGCTATTTCAAATAAGACTGCTCAATTTTCTCGCAGCTGTCTGTGAAATCCGCTCCTGTTCACAAAAAATAAGGAAAAGCACACGCACACAGCACCGAAGAACACAACACACTTCTGTACTGTTCTCTATTACAACATAATCTGTTTACAATGTCAACGTTTATTTACACACGTTCAGCAAAACGATAAGCGCTGGTTGTAGGTTATTGTGACGGCTATCTTCCTCGAGTACAACAGTCTGACTGACAGTCAATCACTGAACGCCTGTCCGAACGACATAGGCAAAAATCACTTGCGGATTGTTAAAACCGATTATGCGAAGAAGAAATAAAGAATTTAGAACAGATAATGTTGATATTATGATAATATCTTCAGAAGGAAGGCTGTAATTTTATTGTAAATCTATTAAAGAAAATTATGCTCTTCTAATTTTTTGAGCACTCGAAGAACATGAAGAAGATACATAACATTGTTGAAACGAAGAAATTAAAGTCAAATAATATGTTTTACTTTTTTCAGTATTTTCAGTATAAATTGTTGAAAGGGAAGAAAAAAGTCAATTATGGTCCCCTATTTTTTCAGCTCTCGAAGAACATCATAGGGAAGATAGATAAACATTGTTAGAAAGGAAGTGTATCCATACTGTGCTACTTCTTACAATCTAAAGAAAGTAAACATTTTGCAACCAAGAATGATCAATTTCATTTATATTTGTAAATTTCTGATGTGTACTTAACTTTTTGATTCGGCACTTTTGAGCGTCGCGAGTGATCTAGCTTACGTCGGAATTGGCCCATTCGGCTGCCCCATTTAGTCTCTCTAACGCAAGCCGAACATATAACATTTGGAACTTCTGACATTTTGTCAGATTCAGGTAAGGTCGCACTCAGTTAAGATTGGTTTCGTTATGTGGTCGTTGCCATAGAAACCATTACAATTCTCGAGTTACAATACACCTTTTGTAACTAGTGTCCCTGTATTTAAGTGGGTAGCGCGAACTGGCATCCATCTTGACGCCTTTAGGCGCCAAATTCAAACTAAATCAAATTAACAGAACGCGCGTCAATCATTATAGAATATGATTTGAATTTGGCGCCTAAAGGCGTCAAGATGGATGCCACATTGCGCTACTCTCTTAAATACACTAATTGTAACTCTAGGACTCATATGGCTACTACCACATAAAAAAATCGCGTATAATCTATTACATTTACCAATCAGTGATGGGCCCATAATATATGTAGAAAAATTAAATATACTTTGTCGTATCTAAGACATTCAACCACAATTAAAATTGTATAAAATTTTTCAAAAGTTAAGCAGTCGTCTTTTGTCAAAAAGACAACATAAGGAATAAATTACAATTTACTGAAGATGGTTCTCAATTTGTCAAACTGTCCATGGAGCCAACTTTGTAATTGTTTTGGGAAGTGCTCCCAATTGTATATTTTTTCTTCTTGTGTTTTTGATCCGCGCAGTGAGAGCGTATTGAATATAATAAAGCCCAGTTAATGGTCACTATAAATCTTTATTTTTAAAATGCAAAGCATATTTTGGACAAGGTAATTTATGACCTATCAGCTACCGCAAGCGCAAATCGCTGTCAAAACATATATTAAACGCGCCGAGCGCAGAATCTGGTTTTAAAGGCTCGTCGTCGGCAGAAAGGCTTCGGCAGTTAATCACGGGCAGAATTTATAAGTGGTACGCCTATGATTAGCATAGGTAAAGAGTTGTGTCAGTTGATGGTGATTGGTTGATGTTGATGGAACGGCGTTCCTTTGGGCCCCGCTCGTTTATAAATGCGTCCTGCAGAGGCGACGAGCGCAATTAGAGCGGAGGCGCATTCGCGCATTCGTCGGATGCCATCCGGCGCATTTTTTTCCACACTCGGCACGAAATTTACTTCTTCCAGGAGGTAAACAGACAACTAAATCACGGCCGACCGCCAGCCCGCCCGCCCGTGTTAAGCCGCAGGAACGCCAGGAATCCCGTTTTCTGTTTTCGTGGGGGGACGTGCACCTCCGCAGGAATTCGGTTACATTATCTTGTTTACCAACAGCTCCAAGATGCTAATATATTATCCACAACTGACTTATGTTCTTCATTTGTAAACTACTCCAGATTAATATAGATACCATCTATATGTAGATGTAGAGGCATTTCACAAATTATTCTACATAACATATTTTAATATATTTAAAAATTACAGGAAGTTTTTCTTTTGGGTATACAGGGTGCCCGTATTTCAACAGAATGTATAGGGACCTTGGTTATTTAAAAAGATAGAGAGTCGGTTAAATTGGGGCAAAGTTGCGTATTTTAGGGCTCAATAATAATCTATAAACAAATTTGAAATATCTTCCTTCTTTTCAGATATTGTCAAACAACGGATTTTTTGAAATTTCGTTGTTATTTTTTTATTCAAAAACCATTGAATCCAGACAATTATAACTTTGACATTATTCAGGCACTTTTTAACGAGAAATCTAGTAACACATTTTATCTTAAGATAACTATATCATTTACCCAGGGACCATAGCCAACTTGTGTTTTTCTTACGGGCGCCATTTTGGATTTTCATATTTTTTGGAAGAATATATTTTTCTGAGTTCAATGATGTATCATACTTATAGTTAATTGTACATTTTATATGTAAAATTTTAATCTTTTGTTTTTTATAAAGAGTTCCTTGGAAACAGTTGAGTAACTCACTTATTTGACAACTTCTAGGACCCATAATTGTTGTTAAAATACATGATCCGTTGTGATGTATTTTAAACTAACGAGTGCCTTCCACTCCCAGACTAAGCATGAAGTAAAATTTTGAGTTTAGAAAAGCCCCGCGTATAAAATCTGATATTAAATCAGTGATTTACACGCGTGACGCATGAAGTAAAATTTCGAGTTTAGAAAAGCTTGAAAATTTGATTTGGTCGCTCCTCGAATGCAATACTTTGTATTACATACGAGGAAACTCTTTAGATATCCTAATCACACTCATATTTGATTTATTTCATTAATGAACGCGAATTAATAACAATAATCACGCAGATAAGCTGAATTGCATTGTGTCCTAATGAGCCTAACAGTTTTACGAGCCATTTAGATAAGACTCTCTCTCGTTCTCTCTCATTCGTATCATCATAGCGTGTTTTGCGAATGGGAATGGACGTTTCAGCAAAATTAGTGACTTAATCACAGTTCGTATTACAATAATTTTATTACGTACAATGTGTTTCGCTTGACGCACGCCGGTGCAATGTACACCGAGTAAAATTGACCGAAACCAGATTGATCTGAATAATTTTATAGCCGTTTTAACGAGTTTTAACAATGATTATCTGGCTTTATCAATCCGTTGGGCGTCCGTCGGGCACCCTTACGCTTTTACGACTCTTGTGTTATTTGTAATGGGTCACTTGGTTTGTTTACGCGCCTTGGAATCGCTTTCATTCATTTGCCATGTTTCTCGATTCGGTCTTATCGTCACGTGCGAGACTTTTAAGTACAGAATAAACCGTAAGATTAATATTTTTGTTTTTAATATGAAGTACTGCTGAGAAATGAATGGCAAGAAAAGACATTTAGGTAATAACTAAAAAATATAGTATTATACAAAATGGTATCCTATTTAGTATAAATAATTTTAAGAAGGGTAATACATGCTAATCAAATCATTGTTCACTTTTCCACTTCCTCTTTGCTGTCAAATCGCTTGCCTCCAAGAGCTTTATTTAGGAATCCAAAGAAGTTAAAATCGCATGAAGACAGGGTTAATCAGTGCCCCTGACACGTGAAGACTGTAAGGACTGTAGGGTCGATGTTCAAGTGCTCGCCAGGTAATTTTCATCATTTTCTGCTTCCTTACAGCTCCTCTATAGGGCCTTGAATTTGCATGGAAGTCCAATACTTCGCGGATGGGTAAATCTCTTTTTTTATTCAGGACGCCGCGGTAGCAAGTTGATGAGGGTTAGACGTCTATACAAATAATCTATTCAGTTCCAAAAAACCGTGGCCAACTCAGACAATCAAGTTCTGGCTTTTACAAGGTTCCCTTGGCCTTTCCTTCACGCTTGATATGGAACCTTCATATTAAACTTTTATAGATGAAAGGATACCTTCCCCAAACTTAACCTACAGTCTGTGGTAAATATCGGTTGATTTCACGTTTTCACGGGTGAGGAACTTTAGAATTATGAGTTGCGCAAAAGAGATATGGCTACTAAATAAAGCCAGCTGGTCTGCTTCCCTAACTCTAGGCATCCCAACCTAAAGACCATGTTAGATTTTAAAACACTTTGAATAACTAGTATGCTGTTACTATGTGTTTTGTAATAATTTGTCAGTGTGATTTAATAAATTAATAAAAACAAAATAAAATTAAAAAAAAACCTTTATTGGCATAATGTATTACATATTTAATAGCTACAACTAATTGCTACCCCCTCTCTTTCTCCTCTTCCCTCAACTTCTCCAGCGTCTTTATCCCGGCCCCATCCTCCCTCATCCATTCCGTCACTCTTCTATTTCTTCTTACTCCCACTCATTCCTCCTTCACCCCCGCGCATTCCTCCGCCAAATGACTCCACGTATCCTTCCCCCGCTCACACCTTACACACTTTCCATACTCTTCCCTCATCCACACCTTCCTTCCTCTCTTCCCTGACCCACATCTCGCCATCGCCAGCATCACCCTTTCTTCCCTACTCCATCCCCCATCTACCAAATACCTCGGCATTCTCCCATGCCCCTGCCACCTTCCGTACCTATCGTTGTATTCACTCTTCTCTATACACCCCTGCCTTTCCTGTCCTTCGACCTCCTTCTCCTTCACCCACGCAACCACCTTCACCTCATTCCCCAGCCATTCCATCACCTTCGCCTTCGACAAACCCACCCTCTCATACATTCTCCTTCTCTCGCTCCTCTATCTACCCTCTCTCCCACTCACGCACGTTACCCATACCGCCTTCAACAATCTCTCTTCCTCCAGATCCCATAACTTCATCTCATCCCATATCTCTCTCTCACCATATCTTCACACTCTAGTTTCTCTCTATTCGTCTCCTGAAGCACTATGAGAAATGCCTCCAACATACACTTCTGGAACTACAATTGCTCCCTCTTCATACACTCATACCCTCTCGCCCCTCACACTTCCACCCCATACATTAACACCGACCTCACAAATGCATCCCATACTTTACACGCCACTCTTACATTGTTCCCCATCCACTTTCCCTACTTTTCCCACGCTATCCCCTACGCATTTCTAGCCTTCGCCTGCACCCAAGTCACATGCTCTTCATACCCTCCCTTCCCTTTGAATATAAACCCTAAATACTTGAATTTATTAACCCTCTCAATCACCTCCCCCTTCCACTCTAATTCCTTCATTCTCCCCTCCCCCCCATTTATTTTTGAATCCCATCCATTTCGTTTTTCCTACATTCACGCTCAAGCCGCTCTTATCCATAAACCTCTCCGCCCTTTTCAGCATATCCTTCATCCCTTCCCACTCTCTTGCCACCAACACTATATCAACCGCATATGCCAACATCAACACCTTACTTTTACCAATCAGCTCCCCTCCGCCTGCCCTTTCCTCATCACCTCCTCCAACTCACTCATATAGAGAATAAACAACACAGGGCTCAATGGGCACCCCTGCCTCAGCCCCTCCCACGTCCTAAACTTCTCTGCCTTATCCATTTCAACTTTTGACGCTGCCCATGTTTCCTTATACACTAATCTCACCCACTCTATCATTCCCTCACTCACCCCTCTTCTCCTCAAACATTCTAATAACTCTACCCTCGGTACCAAGTCATACGCCGCCTTCAGGTCCACAAACACCGCATACACGCTTCCCTTCTCTTCTATCACCTTCTTTATCATTCTTGCCAGGGTAAAGACCTGCTCCCTCGTCCCCCTACCCCTTCTAAAACCCCGCTGCGTCTCCGGCAGCAACCTCTTCTCCTTGACCTCTTTCTCAAATCGATTCTTCACCACCATCATGGCTATCTTGTATCCAGGACTCATTATCGTTATCCCTCTATAACTATCCGCATCCTTCTCATCCTCTCCTTTGTGTACCGGGCACATCCTCCCCACCCTGCATGCTGCCGGCAGGTTCACTCTTCCCCTCCATATCTGGTTCAGTAACTCCCTGAATTTCTTCTTTTCCCCTTTCTTAATCTCCTTCCACATCTCTGCCTTCAGCATATCCCTCTATGCTGCCTTCCCCCCTTCACCTCCTCGAACGCTCTTTCCAGCTCCTCCTCCGTGAACTCTTCTTCTCCATCCCCTCGCCTGCCTTTTCTCATCCCCTCGCCTGCCTTCTCCCATCCCCACTGGCACTCCACTACCTTTTCTGCACTTCCTTGCCCATTGTTTCAACAATACCCCTAACTGTCTCATTCTTTCCCCTCTCCTCAATAACTTCTACATTTCCGCCTCGTTTCTGCATTCCCTCAGTTAATCGCTCACTCTTTCCAAGGCCTGCAGCTTCTTCCTCTCACATATACCATCATATCTCTTCCTTGCCGCCACTACTTTCCCCTTTTCTCCTCCATTTCTTACGCATTCTCCCATTGCCTTCCTCAACTTCCTCTTCGCCTGCCTATACTCCTCATCGAACCACGTACTCCCACCTCCTCTCTCTCCCTTCTGTTTCCTTCCACATCCCACTATCATTTCTTCCATTGTGTTAACCTCTTCCCATTGAATCCTTGCTAGCCTCTTCCTCATATCCTCAATCGCCTTTACCCCACACTCAAGGTATTCGTTTTCTTGCCCCCTCTCCATTTCTTTTCCCTTCCCCATCCACATCTCCACTTTTAAATTAATAAACAGTCAGTTTAATTCTTCCGCTAGTAAATATAATATATTCCATTTGTTTCTGGATCTCGCCTAGCCATGCTTTCGTGTTGTTATGTTGCAGTATCAACATTTACATTTTTTATTAATTGGCACTCCTGATTCCTTATTTTAACAGTGTTGCAATAATTTATGATATCATAAGTAATCCTCTTTTTAATTTTCAAGAGGTTTATTGTTAATCTTGCAACAATTATTTCGCCACGCGGTCGCTTCTTCGAGCATTTTATTATTAAATCAAATTAATCTAGTGTTGCAATGCTGTGTCAATGTCAAAGTGAAAAATAATTTCAGGCACATATTAAATATTAACATGCCAAAGATTATCTCTAAATCAAAAAGGTTACAAATTCTGAAATCCTACAAACATTTTAGGCAAAGTAATCCAAATCTACAGCATCACAATATTATTACGATTTTAATAGATATTTTTGGGGTATGTCTAGTATTTTAATTATCATATATACCGGGTGACCCATTTTAATTTATCCACTGGAAAATCTTGTGAAATATGCATCGTAGAAGAAAATATTTCAAACAAAAGTTTAATGGTTTCGAGGGGGCCAACCGATCCTATAAAATGTTCGTCACCCCCACTCCCCGGGGGGTGGGAGAGGGGGGCAACTTTAGAATCTTAAATAGGAATCCCTATTTTTTATTTCAGATTCAGATTATACACCAAAAATGACGTAGGTTTTATACGAGAATTTTTTTTGAATTCGTGATAGATGGCGCTGTATTCGCTTAATTTATCCATTACATTATCTCGACAAATATGCATCGTACAAATAAATGTCTCGAACAAAAGTTTAATGGTTTCGAGGTCTCCATCCGATCCCATGAAATGTTCGCCACGACTACCCTCCCGGGGGTGGAGGAGGGGGGCAACTTTGAATTCTTAAATAGGAACCCCTATTTTGTATTTCTGATTCGGATTTTACGGCAAATATTATTTAGGTTTTATCCAAAACATTTTTTTGAATTCTTGATAGATGGCGATGTAGTCGCAAAAATGAAGACGTTTCCGGAAAAAATGAATAATTGCCTTCAAAAAATCAAAACAAACAATTCGACGACGCTTGCTTGGGTATTTTAATTCCGACTAGTTTTTCAACGGCATTTAGGGGGACCGTGAGTCGTGGAATGAAAATAAGTAATAATAAGTATGTAAAATATACTTCACGAGTCTTTTTAACTCCTGGTAGATAAATAAATCTTGTTTTTTGTCAACGGGCAGACGAATTGCAACACAAAATACCTATTCATAATTTTGTTCACTATCGACATAGGAAGCGTCATCTTACCGCCGGCATGTTAGGTCGGATTTTTTAAATTTATTTAAACATTAGTCTTTTTACAATAATTCCTTTGTACATCAAGTAGCCCTAACAAGGGCTGACATTTCAACAGCCATTTAAGCAATTAGATGCTCAAAAGTCGCACCATTGTTCTCATGACAAAGATGAATTCGACGTTCAAAATTCCTCACTGTATGCAAAAGGGTGTTGCGCGGAATACTGTTGCACGCAGCTTGGATCCTTTGAATCATGTCGTCTCTAGTAGTTGGTCTTTCTCGATAGACAGTATCTTTCAGGAACCCCCACAAGTAGAAGTCGGGAGCTGTCAGATCTGGTGACCTTGCTTTCCATCTAATTGTACCCCCTCTCCCTATCCACTTGCCAGGATACGTTTGGTCTAAATATGTTTTCACTATATTTGCAAAATGTGGAGGAGCACCATCTTGCTGAAGCCACAGTCTCATCCTTGTCTCCAGATCCACATGTTCGATTAAGCCGGGAAGATCGTCTCGAAGAAAATTCAAGTAATTCGCACCGGTTACAGTGCCCTCGAAAAAATATGGACCGATTAAGTACCCGTTGACAATACCGCACCACACATTCACAGTCCAGCGGTGTTGGTGGTCCACTTGCTTCATCCACTGAGGGTTTTCCGGCGACCAATAGTGACTGTTATGGAGATTCAATAACCCGTCACTGCGGAATGTAGCCTCGTCAGAAAACATCACGAATTTGAAAAAGTCTGCGTCATTCTGCATTTGCTGTATTGCCCACTGACAAAACATTTGCCGTTGTTCATGATCCTGTTCACTTAATGCCTGGTTCAAACACTCATGGTACGGGTGATACTTCGAGTGTTTTAAATATCTTCTCGCAGTCTCTCTCGGGATGCCAATTTGGTCCTGTATTTCGCGGTTCAAATGGATCATCGCTAAAACTGTTAAAATGCTCGGATTCATACGATGATCATTGATGGGGTTTCGCTGTCGACGTTGAATATTTCCTCTCCTACATCTCGATTCAATATGACGAATCGCTGAATGATTGGGATGATGCTGCCGTTGGGGAAATCGTCTTTTGTATAATGCCGCAGCTCTTCGATAAGAATGGCGACATTCTTCTAGGACAAGGAGAATATCCACCGTTTCATTCGGAGAATAATCGCTCATTCCGGATTCTTCTACAAAGCGATCTCAGTTCTCACGTCACAAGACATCGAGGTTTGTGTACGAAGTGTCAGAAAAACTAGTCGGAATTAAAATACCCAAGCAAGCGTCGTCGAATTGTTTGTTTTGATTTTTTGAAGGCAATTTTTCATTTTTTCCGGAAACGTCTTCATTTTTGCGACTACACCGCCATCTATCAAGAATTTAAAAAAATGTTTTGGATAAAACCTACATAATATTTGCCGTAGAATCCGAATCAGAAATACAAAATAGGGGTTCCTATTTAAGAATTCAAAGTTGCCCCCCTCCTCCACCCCCGGGAGGGTAGTCGTGGCGAACATTTCATGGGATCGGATGGCCACCTCGAAACCATTAAACTTTTGTTCGAGACATTTATTTGTACGATGCATATTTGTCGAGATAATCTAATGGATAAATTAAGCGAATACAGCGCCATCTATCACGAATTCAAAAAAAATTCTCGTATAAAACCTACGTCATTTTTGGTGTATAATCTGAATCTGAAATAAAAAATAGGGGTTCCTATTTAAGATTCTAAAGTTGCCCCCCTCTTCCACCCCCCGGGGAGTGGGGGTGACGAACATTTTATAGGATCGGTTGGCCCCCTCGAAACCATTAAACTTTTGTTTGGAATATTTTTTTCTACGATGCATATTTCACAAGATATTCCAGTGGATAAATTAAAATGGGTCACCCGGTATTTAATTAAAGATAATTACGTTTCAGGTAGGGAGATCTTCATTACAATTAATTTTACGACAAAGACCTGACGAATTGAAATCTACTACTTCTGGCAAACGATCTAAAAACAGCAATTTTTGGAATCACCTAGCTAGAAAAGATCTGCAACAACTAATTTGGCAATATAACTTTAGAAATCAGTATTTTACTTTAAGAGATCTTTTGAATGATATGAAAGAAAATAAGTTTGCAGAGCCGAATTCATTATATTTGTTATATACAATATTATTGCTGTGTTTGTATGTACAAAAACCAAGTAGTAAATTTTGTTAATCTTAAAACTGCATATTATTATCCTTTTATATCTGAAAATTTGTAAAACAAGCAACAGTGTAAGATCACAATAGTCAGAAATTATAACCTTAAAATCGAATATCTGACAGTGACATTTAAAAACCCTGATTTAAAACACAACCAGCCCTATTTACAATACTTAAACTGTCACTTTTCCATAGCTAGGCGAGATCCAGAAACAAATGGAATCGTGTATAAATAGAAATATTTAATGTACTGGTATTCGTAATTACCCTAAAACATCGTAATTAACAGACCTCAATATCCCAATCACAAATAATTACCATTTCCCATGCTCAGAAGACAAAGGCTAGTCCCAAAAAAACCGTGGCCAACTCAGACAATCGAATGTTGGCTTTCATAAGGTACCCTTGGCCTTTTCTTCTCACTTGATTTCGATGCACTAAACCTTCTTTTTAAACTTTTATCTATAATAAGGTATTTTCCCTAAACTGGACCTGTAGTCTGCGGTAAATTTCGGTTGATTTCACGTTTTCACAGGTGAGGAACTTTAGATTTATGCGTTGCGCAAAAGAGGCATGGCTACCAAATAAAGTACAGAACAAGCCGCTCTGGTTTCATAACTCTAGGCATCTGAACCTAAAGACATCAACATCCCAATCACAAATAAATACCTTTCCCGATGCTCAGAAGACTTGTTTATATGTGGACGATCACATATAAACAAGTCTTCTGAGCATCAGGAAACTTAAATGTATATGGTATACAGACGCTCATCACATTTATTTAATATTTTAAGTTTTGTTTAAAGAATAATAATGATCAATACAAAACGACATTAACATTGCAATAGTAAAAAATAATCAATAGATATATCATAGCTTGGAAGAGAAGAACTTGATATTGAAATAATAAAAATTCCTTTATATGGTTTTAAACGATTCCCTCATTTGCTTTTGATGCCTGAAACATTCGGAAAATTTACGACACGCCAACGGGAAAAACTAAAATAACCGGCGCATACTACCAAAGGAATTTTCATTGATGGATCCCTGATGGAAGTCATTCATGTGATCGATCCATTAAAGCCGGTCCCGATCGCGTCACACGCGATAATTTTCGAAATGATAAAATTTTGCGTCAAAGAAGGCGCGCGCGCTCCAAAATTAAAATCCCATCGAAATGGTTTCAAAACGCTTTTATATATAAATAAAAATAGCGGCTGGAAATATTCAGGCGCCGGCGTCACCACCGGCCATAAACCTGTTATTTTGCAATAGGAATATCATCGTAATTGATTACAATGAGGGAATATTTCGAATTCCGCTCCGCATTTATCCAGAGAGATTACCGTCACGAGGATTAAACCGCTTCATTATCCAACCGTGTGTGTGAATGCGTGTGTGTAAAATGGTTTCAAACGTCGGGTGTCGGGTGAGGAAAACAGCATTTTTCGAATTTTTCAAATAAGTTCTTTCACCAACTTAAATTATGTCTACTTGTTCACACGTGGGCGAGGAATTTAAATATATGATCAAACATTTATAATAAATTTGTTGTTTCATTTATATTTTCTGCCGTTCTTCATACTATAAAAATTAAGTTAGCTTCCCACTGAGCAAACACAATTAAGTAATGATTCATCAACATTTAGCGTTTAATGTTGCTACAATGTTAATATAACGTTATTTGTTTGTTTTTTGCTCAGTGGGTTGTTTAAAAGTTTTGTTGATATCTCAAATAAAGATTAATGATTTTAAAGCAACAGTTTTTAGACTTTACTAGGAGCGTAGCTGCAGTTGTAGCAAACTGTTCGAATTTTAAAGTCGAACAATTAGGTTGGACCAGGTTGGGCAAATCGCGGCTCGTGAGCTGCATACGGCTTTTGAGCTATTTTACGCGGCGAAACCAAATGTTCAGGCTTTTCTAAACTCGTAATTTTACTTCATGCTTAATCTGGGAGTGGAAAACACTTGTTTAAGACTTCAAATTTAACTATTTTAAAAAAACAACCGGTTATTAGAAAAGTTACAGCTCATGAATAGATGTATGTATATTAAAAAGAAAAATTCCCAGTATGTTTACCAAATTTTAGTGCTGGCAAATGCCACCGTCAGGGCCGAGTGGGTTAAGTTGCCTTTTTCATAACCCCTAGCGATGTCAATAACAAAATGTAGAGACTTTTCTAGCATAAATTGTTGAATATAATGAAAAATAAAAACATGCATCAATTGATTTGTTTGGGCCTTTTTGATTTGGTTTCCGTCTTTTGTTGAGAACTAAGCCTGAATAGAGTTAAATCCTTGCCCTAAACATTCAATGAAATTGATGAGTACTAAGGGGCTCAGTGGAAAAGTAGTACAAGTGAAGAGATTTATTTGTGTAAATTGGAGATAAAGTTTAACTTTTATAAAATTATATGTTAAACGTCTACAGATTATTCTATAAAAGTATCAATAACATTGTATACTATATTGAGAGCAGCACCGCAGTAAGGAAAAACGGCGCTTGGGGCCAAATATCCAATTGTATATTGTATATTTTTTTAAACTTATTGATTAATAACTAAATATGCTTTAATTTGATTAGTAAATTTTTTTATATACTTATTAAGAATTGTAAATTACTCGTGATTTAAAAAATTAGTGAATCTAAACCGATTTACCGATAATTCACCGAAAAATCATGATATCGTTGTTTCAGGAGTAAAATTCATTAAATACGTTACGTCGATAATTAATAGAATTTAAAGATTTACCTTTACCAAGTGTTTTCCACTCCCAGACTAAGTTTGGAAATTCAGGCTTTTCTAAACTCGAAATTTCACTTCATGCGCCACGCGTACAAAGCGCTGATTCAGTGGGAAGTTTTCAACGTTTACTCTCGCAATTTATGGCGCCCAACAAGGGCCAAGCGTTAAATTTAGACGTTCGCGATGTATGGCGCCCAACAAGGGGCCACAGCGTTAGCCTGGACCCACGTTGGGCGCCAAAAAACCTCAATTCCAAGCGTTTCTGGTATTTTTAAATGAGTGTTTTTCACTCCCAGATTAAGCATGAAGTAAAATTTTGAACTCTTATATATACCGGGTGAACGAAAAGGTATGGCCAAACCTTCCGGAAACATTCCGCACACATAGAGCAAGAAAATATGTTATATAGCAAGGGTGTTCAACCTTTTGTCATACGCGAGCTACTTTTGCATACCAAGTTATTTGGCGATCGACAGATTATAGATAATAAACACAACTAAAAAACAGTGTATAAAACATTTTTTTCTTATGAGTATTCCTTAAAATTTATTGTAAATTGGTTGATTTGGTTAAAATTTATTAAACATAAGCAGTATATCTCCAACTTAGAAAAGCCTGAGTTTGGATTTAGACGCTACGCGTCCAAATCCAAACGCTCAGGCTTTTCAAAACTCGAAATTTTACTTCATGCTTGGTCTGGGAGTGGAAAACACTTGGTTAAGGTAAATTTTTAAATTCTATTAATTATCACGTAATGTATTTTATGAATTTTACCCCTGAAACAATGATATCATGATTTCCCGGTGAATTATCGGTAAACCGGTTTAGATTCACTAATTTATTGAATCACGGGTAATGTACAATTCTTAATAAATATATAAAAAAAATGTACGAATCGAATTAAAGTGTATTTAGTCATTAATCAATAAGTTTAAGAAAATGAAATTAATAAGCGTTCATTTTGAAGCTCCAAATCCAAACTAAGGCTTTTCTAAACTCGAAATTTTACTTCATGCGCCACGCGTACGAAACGCTGATTCTGTGGGAAGTTTTAAATTTAGATGCTTGCGATTTATGGCGCCTAACTAGGGGCCACAGCGTTATCCTGGCCCCACGTTGGGCGCCAAATAACCTCAAACGCAAGCGTTTTAATAATAATAATACTTTATTGGTGCTCGTAACAATCGTTTTACACAGGTCATGATACATAATCAAAATACATTAAAGAAAACATCACATAAAATTACAAAAGTAATACATATACAGTAAAATATAAAAAAAGATACTATAATTATAACGTTTTAAAAATACTAGAATATAAAAAAATAAGATTAAAACGAATTGAGTATATATAAAATATTCTAATATAGAATCTAAAATCTCTAACGAACACAAACACAATAAAATATAATAATTTAGGAATTAACTTTAAAATTAACATAGATAAAATATACAATTTAAGATAAATTTATAGATAAGTGTATAATATGCATCATATAAAATTACAAAAGTAATACATATATAGTAGAATAGTAAAAAAATCTGTAACAAGCACAAACACATTAAAATATTAAATCTTCTTCACCCATCATTACAGTCTAAAAATAAGATACAATACGATGAATTAATTAAGAAGAAGATAAATTGCACACACTATGTAGCTAATGGATGTCGTAGTTATCAGACATTAAATCTTCAATGGAGTAGTGGCATTTTTGTATAAGGTACGTTTTTAACGTTTTTTTAAACTGTTTAATATTAAGTATTTTTATCCATTCTGGCAGTTTATTAAAGATCTTTGGACCATAGTAGCTTGCACCATTTTGAGATTTTACTAATCGTGATCAATACAAGCAGATATTATTTTTATTTCTGGTATTATATTTATGGATTTCGTCATGAGAACGATAATGGTCGATGTTTTTATGAATATATAATAGACAGTTAAGAATGTATATTGATGGTAGCGTTAATATTTCCAACCTTATGTATTCATTTTTGCAGTCATCTTTATAACCTAGCCGCGCTATTATTCTAACTGCTCTTCTTTGAAGTCCAAATAACCTATGCATTATTGTAGAGTGTCCCCAAGTTGTAATCCCGTAGGCAAGTAGTGACTCACACAGAGAGAAATATATGCAACGTAAAAAGTGTTGTGGCAAACAGTTTGATAGATGCCTTAATAAATAGATATTTCTACAGACTCGAGAGGCAGTTTCCTCCCCATGTGTGCGCCACGTTAATTTGTTATCGAGGTAAATACCAAGAAACTTCGTTGATGTCTCTGAGGTGATGTGCGTAGGTCTTAAGGAAGTATTTTTAAACGAATGTTCTCCACTCCTAGCTTAAGCATGAAGTAAAATTTTGAGTTTTGAAAAGCCTGAGCGTTTGGATTTAGACCCATAGCATCCAAACTCAATCATTTCTAAACTTGAAATTTTACTTCATGCGCCCCGCGTATAAAACACTAATTGAGTGTGAAGTTTTTAACTTTTACTTTCGCAATTTATGGCGCCCAACAAGGGCCCAGTGTTAGCATGGCCCCACGTTGGGCGCCAAAAAACCCAAATCTATGCAAGTATTGGACAATTTCAAGCTAATTAAGAACACACTTACACCTTTTAAAATGTTGGACAATTTGTAGATGACAAAGAATTACTGGTGTGGGACAATTTGTAGATAACAAAGAATTACTCCTTACCTTAAGTTAAGGTTTAGTAAAAAGATCGTAATATTTCAAAGTATTCTTGTTTGGAAAACTATAAATAAATTATGAATGGAAGCGTGCCATATGCAAAAGGTCGTGAGTACCAAATGACATATTTTACAGGAGAAACATAAAACGTGAATGAAAGTACTATGGCACTTATGACGTGTTGACAATTGAGTCCCAATTTCTGCCACATGCAGTAGCACTATCGCCCCGGCATTGTATATATTGTACAAGTAAAGCATGACATTTTGGATATATTCTATATATAAAACGCATTACTTAAAAATTGACACTTACGACTTTTTGCATATGGCACGCTTCAATTGTTAAATCAACTCTAAAAGCTCTCTGTCTGTATGTTGTAGGTAATATATTTTTAATAAATATTTCGGCGCCGTCAGCGCCGTTCCATTAGGTGCGCTTGGGGCCGTCGCCCCCTTCGCTCCCTTCGCTGCTCCCCTTACTGCGGTGCTGACTAAGAGTTACACATATTCAATTGTACAATTTTTCTTATCACTCAATATGGATCTTATTTGTAGATATCTGTACCTATACCAAGTTTTAAAAAAATGCACTTACACCACTTTTCCACTGAGCCCCTCAATTGTTAACATTGACATTACGAAGATTGAAAAAATATAGAAATGTATTTTTATAGCGTGTTTTACATGAATTTGATATTATTCATTTTACGACTTTTTACCCAATTACTTTTACTTGATATATAACAATTTGTCTTTTTAATAAATGTGTACGAATTCTGGCTGTTTCGACTTATTGATTGCTTCCAATAATTCATTAATCGCAATGCGTGTTCGTTGTGTGATGTAGGCATGCTTTACGTTAATTAATGGAATTGCGTGGATTACAAAGATGGCTTTCTATGCTGTTAATTAACTGCATCGCATTGATTGGAATTTAGATGTCTGCGGAATTTCGTCGGGATTATCTGGGAAACGAGCTGGATTGATTCGTTTGTTGTCGAAGCGGAAAACAATTAAGTTCACAAAGTTAAATAAAATACTCAATAGCTAGATATTATTAACGTCTACATTGAAACAGTTAACTATCAAATTTATTCTTGTAAACATGATATCCATACACACACAGGGAATTTTTCTTTTAAGTATACATATGCATACGCTAACAATTTTCCGACATTTGTTGTTTTTGACAATGTCATACTGTTTAGGTCGCGAGTATATACAAGGTGGCCAGAAAAGGTGTGATAATCTTCAGGTAGTGTGATTCGTTGATTAATTTTGGATAAAAAATCTAAATAAAAAAATATTGTATTCTTCCTCGTAACATCTCACGAGGTCGTTAAAATATTAAACGTATCTCTGGAAATTAGTGTTATTTTCTATTATTTTGGAAAAAATCAATAGAACTTACAATCAATTACACATTTGTAAAATTTAAATGACATAGGTGATAAATAAATTGGAAACTTTAACAAATTAATAACTTCTTCAGAAGCATTTTTTTAATAAAAATAGACCTGGCAACTATGTATTTTCATATGTAACCTTATTAAATTTCACTTGACTTTGACATATACTTGTCATAATTTATTTGTGTAAGTTTGTATAAGTTCATCATACTTTTTGAAGATGTACACATTCAACGAGTATGCAGATATGTACATGATATTTGGATTCTGCAATGGTAATGCAACTAGTGCCAAAGATGTGTACCAAAGAAGATATCCAAATCGCCAGCAACCCTGCGTAAATACGTTTAGAAAATTAGACCAAAGGTTACGTACTTTTGGGTCGTTCGTTTATAATAACATAGATGGAGGGAGACCTAGGGAACGTCGCACTGTTCACCTAGAAGAACAGATATTGAATGCAGTTCAAGAAGATCCCAATATTAGTACGAGACAAATAGCTCAACAGTTAAATGTCCCCAGTAAAACAACAGTCCATGCAGTATTGAACGAAAATCGAATGCGTCCATTTCATGCAAGAAAAGTTCAACCACTGTATGAAAATGATAACGAGCGTAGACGTATGTTTTGTGACAGGATTTTAGATCAAATTCGGGAAGAACCAAATTTTTTATTTAAAATTCTTTGGAGTGATGAATGTACATTCACTAGAGATGGGGTATTTAATTGTCATAATTATCACTTTGGGCAGAAGAAAATCCTCGGGCGGTTAGAGAAATGGGACATCAAAGAAAATTTTCAGTTAACGTCTGGCTTGGTATTCTAAATTTACGTGTAATTGGGCCTTTTTTTATTCATCAAAGATTAAATGCCTTAAATTATGTAAATATTTTAGAAGCAGTTTTGGAAAATGTTCCACTAAATTTAGCAAACAACATGCTGTACATGCATGATGGCGCACCACCTCATACAGCAAGAATTTCAAGAGAATGGTTGGACGAACATTTTCCAAATAGATGGCTTGGGCGCAATGGACCCATACTATGGCCAGCAAGGTCGCCGGATATGAATCCACTTGATTTTTTCGTTTGGGGATTTTTAAAAGAAAAGGTGTATGCAACACCTCCAGTGGACAATGTAGACGTCATGAATAGAATTCGTGTTGCAGTGGAATTAATTACTGAAGAGATGTTGCTCCGAGTAATTAATTCTATCCCACGACGGCTCCAGATCTGCTTAGAAACGGATGGTTATCAATTTGAACATTTACTTTAATCTTTCATTTTTGATGTATACTTCAAATATTAATTTTTGTAAATTTGTTAAATTTATGATTATTATTAAATTAAACACTTGTTTGATCCATTGTTGCCAAATTTACATTTCTTTAAATTGGCTCGTGAGGAGTTATAAGCCACAATACAATATTTTTTTACTTACATTTTCTGCTTGAAATTAATCAATGAACCACTCTATCTGAAGATTATCACACCTTCTCTGGCCACCTTGTATATCCTAATTATGTGTTGTAGATTTTTTAAATATTCGTTGTTTTCTTAAAAGAGGTCAATTTGAAGTTTAAACGAGTGTTTTCCACTCCCAGGTTAAGCATGAAGTAAAATTTCGAGTTTAGAAAAGCCTGAAAATTTGGTTTGGTCGCGTAGCGCGAAGCGCGGAGCGACCAAACCAAATTTTCAGGCTTTTCTAAACTCGAAATTTTACTTCATGCGCCACGCGTACAAAACACTGATTTCAACTGAAGTTCAAAATATACTGTTTTAGAATACTACTTAAGCAGTATATTTTAAACTTCACTTAAGCTTATATTAGACGACACTATTTTCTTGTACAAGAAAAGGGTATATTATTTTCTATCATGGAGTAATACACAAAAATTACCATACGCGAATCTTGTACAGTTTTGTATAATGGAAACAGGCCATGTTCTATTTAGTACACCATGATAGAAAATACCATGATAGAAAATAGTGTCGTCTAATACAAGCTTTACTTCACTTTCTCAAATTGTGTGTGAAAATCTTTTTCGCATTTTTTTTAGACTGATACTGAATGTATTTTCATCTTCATTTTGTTTTAAGGGTTGTAAAGAGGTCAGTTCTAAAAATACTCATTCTGTTTACAGGTGGCTTTATTGCGATATTGTAAATTTAACCGGGCTTATTGGGAACAATTAGTCCTGATTGGGTGTTTGTTAAAGGGGCCAGAGGTTGGGGCGTGAGACAATCTGATACATTTACGAAACGGACGTGGGCGTTAATAAAAAAATTACAAAAACAAAATACACTCGTGTACAATGTTATCAATATACGTATGCCGAGAATGCTAACGACACTGGTGTTCTTCGAAAAAAAATTATAAATTAGTTAAAGGATTCGATTTTATTACAAGTGCAACAATGTTTTGAATTAAGTACATAAGAATTGCTCATTAAGTTTAGTTTAAGTTTAGATTAACAATACATTATTAAAAATACGCATTTGTACCGCGTTTTTAGACTCTACGATGTTGTAAACTCTCTTTTAACTAGAGATTGTGAATTTCCCAATTTTCCGACTATTAGTAATTCGGTTTACCGATTAAATTAGTAAATCACAATATCGTTGTTTTAAGGAGTAAAAGTCGGTACATACATGGAAAATTAATTGCATTCAATTTCTGTTCTTTAACGAAGGTGTCCACTCCTTGATTAAGCATGAAGTAAAATTTCGACTTTAGAAAAGCCTTCAAATTTGTATTTGCCGCCCGAGCTAAGCAGGAAATCCAAATTATCAAGCTTTTCTAAGCTCGAAATTTTACTTTACTTTACAATATCGTTAATGTACATTGGGATGCCTACAATAATTGTTTTAAATAATTAAACAAAATTATGTACTTATCCCACTGGGCAAACACATTTAAGTAATGTTTTGTCAACATTAAAACAACATTTAATGTTGCTACAATGTTGATGTAACGTTATTTGTTTGTTTTTTGCTCAGTGGGATGTCTTCACTTTAATTCAATGTTTTATACGCATAAAACATTGATTTAAAGTGAAGACATCCCACTGAGCAAAAAACAAACAAATAACGCTACATCAACATTGTAGCAACATTAAATGTTGTTTTAATGTTGACAAAACATTACTTAAATGTGTTGCTCAGTGGGATAAGTACATAATTTTGTTTAATTATTTAAAACAATTATTGTAGGCATCCCAATGTACATTAACGATATTGGGTTGCCAATAATCACTGTTTTAAACAATTGGTTCATTGCATTTGACTCACATTTTATTCAGGTATGAATAGAAAATATGTATATAGGTCTGTAACCACTAGGAAAGTAACGCCATAAAATCTAACAAGGATAAAGTTTGTATGGGTGTAAACGGCGTGTGCTTAGTAAAATTGACGGCTTCTTCAGGGAACTCAAATGTTTTTAATTGAACATCAGCAATATAACCTCACATTTATAATTCTTTGTATACAGATCAAATACATACCATTATTTAATTTATCAAAGTATCAGCAAAAAACAGCAGATGTCCGGTAAACTTTGAAAAGCATTTTTACGATTTATCGGAAAATCGGCACAACAGTATTACAATCCATACTTTTAATATTTGTTAATAAGTCATTTTTTTTAAATACAGTGAAACTAGTTTTTTTCTGTTTATGAAAGCTTACAGCATTGTTATTTCAGCATATAAAGTCGAATAACACTATAAATTTTTACTTACCAGTCCATTTTAATCAGAAAACAGAAAATATGTCCAATGAATCAAAAGATCTTTCTCCATAAAATTCGCCTGAAAAATTTTAGCAATTTTTTGGAAATTGTCGGTAAACAGGTAATCTGCATTATCAACTTGCTACATCCAGTTATATTTTAAAATATCGATAATTAATTCAATGAATGTTCAAATTAATTTGCCATTTACATTTTACATGATTTTTTGTATAATCTACATGCTAATATGCAATTTAACAAAATTAGCAAAACATTTTAAATTCATTGATAATAACGGAATCTGCATTACCGAGATGTCACCCCCGCTGTTTGTTTTAAATATCAACAATTTAAAAGAGATCGAATGTACATTCGTATCAATAAATGCTTCAATATTAATCTAGGTATGATTTCAAGGAATATGCAATTTAACAAAATTGTTCAAATATAAAATCATTGTTGACACCAGTTTAAAGACTTCCATTTTCTTAATCTTGATGAGCCAACTGTCAATTCTTTTATAATACAGGGTAATTTTAAAATACGGTTTTGGTATAGGCAACTTATTATACATTGTCATTGAAAATACCAAGGGATCAAACTTGAATTGAACTTAAAATAGAGAAAACGTAAAAATATCATTTGCAGCCATTCATATTTTTCAAAAAAGTGCCAGTTTTAAAAATGTTTTAATTGTGTATCTAAAAGCAGTAGTTTATGGCCAGCTAGGAAAGTTACACGTTAGCAGTTGGCAACTGCAAATGTGTTTAGGTAAGAAAATTCTTAATTTATTGATGTACCCTCATACCCCAAAACAACAAAATTAAATCAATAATTAATAAATGTGTGCATAACTTTTTATAATAAATAAAAGGCAAACTTAGCTTTTTTTTTTATAAATTTTGTTTATTTTTTAAATCTTTATAGTACAAAGTTACTTCTTAGCGGCGCCTTTGCTGGCCTTGCCTGGCCTCGGCTTCTTGGTCTTCTTCTTGGCACCTTCCTTGGGCATGGTCCTCTTACCGTAGAGGGTACCGTCCCTGATTCCTGATTTCCTCAGGCAGTTATAGGCGATCGTGCGGATCTTGTTCCTGCGTGACCTCGCCTTGCGTAGCTTGAATCGATCAAAATCACTCATGGCAGCACGCTAATGAAAACAAAAGAAAAACAATCAAAAACAACGAAATGTGCAAAGTGGATCAAAGGGGATTTATCGACGTTGTAAAGTCAGTTAGAAGTTGGCTTCATATATGTATCAGCCGGCATTTCCTATCATAATGTATCATCATAAAAAAACATTTAAAAAATAATAAAACAAAAAAATTGTTATTAAATGAAACAAGTAACACTTGTTTAGTTCTGTCACTAAATTCGCATTTCGTTCACCAAGTGAACATTTTCAATAGTTGTACTAAACTACTCACCAAAATATAGTAAAAAGCTTGTGTTCAGTATACTCATGACAAAATTGACTGACTTCTCTAAACAGAATTAATGACAGAATTTGAGTTCAGTATTTTCATAATAAAATTAAATTTTTGTTCTCATAAAAGTTTGAATTAAATTAAATATGGAATTTATGCTCAGTATTCTTATAACAAAATTGAATTTGTGTTCAGTATGCATATAAAAAACAGAATTAATTACAGAATTTGTGGTATTAAATGTTTTAATAGTTGTTTAACAAATGTTTTACACTCCTTGATTAAACATGAAGTAAATAGTTCGAGTTTAACCCATTAACGGCTGAACAATTATATAGTTAACTCTAAAAGTTGATTTTAGGTAAAATTCTGCACTTCTTTTTATGATTTCTATGAATGACTTATTGTATTACATACTGTGAATGTTTCTTTTAAATAAACATAATGTTTACGTTGTACATTTTTAGGCAATCGTCGATTCTATATAAAAACGTGCAATATAAAGTTTAGAACGAGTGTTTCCACTCCCAGACTAAGCATGAAGTAAAATTTCGAGTTTAGAAAAGCCCCGCGTAGAATATTTGTCGAGGGTCGTGCAGCGACCCGAGACTAATTTTCAGGGGGCTTTTCTAAACTCGAAATTTTACTTCATGCGCCACGCGTATAAAACACTGAAATATGGTAAATTTAGAAATACACTGATATTGTTTTTTTTTTAATGAGTAATGATCAAAATAATTAAACAATAAAATATTTACATTTATCTTCATGCATTTTCAAGTCAGATCAAATAAAATAATATTGCGTGTATGCATCTATGGCGTTTAATGGGTTAAAAAAGCCTGAAATATTTACTTCATGCGACAGGCATCTAAAACACCGTTTTAATGTGAACTTTGAAAAAGTACTTTGTTATTAGATTAAAATAAGGATTTATTTTTTTATATTTGTTTTACAGTGAATATTTTGAACAAATATAATAAAGCAAATATTTTATACTTGTTTTAATTAAGACAGGAAATTGTTTAAATTAAAATATTCACATATTCAAATACTTCAATTTAAAAAACTCCTAGCCTTAGTTAAAATGAATTTTAAAATTTAATGAAATTCTTAATGGCAATTTATAACCTATCTTTACACCCACACATTAAAACCTATATTACGTATCATCATTTATTATTACCTTACCTTTTCTTTAGCTACGAGTTTCTTGGACCAAAGACTCTCTTTCCACTTCTCGTCGATTTTTTCGGCATTCCATGTCTTGCGGACGACACGGGTCGAAGCTGTGTAAGGGAATTTGAGCCTGAACTTGGTCAAGTGCAACTGGCTTAGCCTAATTTGAGAGCGGGGGATGCCGCTGGTTGGTCCATCAACAAGAACCTGAACAAACAAATCAATTTCAAGATTAAGACATTGCTGCATTACATTTTTCATATAAATTAATTCGAGAGTAATTATTCAGATTAAAAAATTGGCTTCAGATATGTATCAGCCGGCAATTCCTATCAAATGATGGATCATCATATAAAAAACACGTTATTTAATAATTTATTGATCTTCACTGTATTGTTGATTTAATTAATCTAAACACACTTTGTTCTGATTGGCAAAGAATGTTTTAAATTACAAACTGTATTAATAATAAGTGATTCCAAATCGCAAATGTGAATGTTGTCACTTGTAATACGTAAGGCATAGAAGTATTACAAAAATGCATATTAACAGACGGGCTACTATATTCTAACGTGTCTTTTTTTACCGTAAAACTAGAAACAGTCTGTTAAGTTAACAATAAGACCCATAATTTTCGAGATATTTATACAAACACAAGGCAAAAAAAACTTGTGTGCAAGCAACATAACCTCACTCACCCTAGTCTGGTCAATAACATCAACAATGCTAACGAGTTTTCCCTTTTTCTCCCCATCTGCAATGAGGGCCACGCGGCCCGTTTCCACGAAGCGCTTGAAGGGCTGAAAACGAGTGAACAATCAACGAAAAAACTATTTAATGGTGGACAACATGTGGCACAACTTAAAACAATATAAACAAGTTTATGGTTAATGCATATTTATGGTTAATACTTTACTTGTGGGTTTTAGATTGTTTAATATTGTACCATTGCTGCTTAATTTACGTTGAGCACCACTTAAAAACTAAAAATAATCGACGATGTCGACTGGAGTAATGCTTACCATGGTTGGCGGAAACGAAAAAGACTGATGGCCGCGACGGAGCGGATGTGAGACTTATGGTACTACACAAGTCAAATCAAGTAATAAACAATTGTACCAACTTAAATGTTTATACGGCAACAAATTTATTATAAATTAGAATAAAATGCAAAATTTCCCTACATGCACAAAAGATTAACATAAACAATATAATTATTATACATTTATAATTAACAATTATTGAAAAATTATATGTACGCAAGCTAGGCAACCTAAACATTTTATAATTTATTATTTAAATAATTTGAATAGTATTCCGATTATTATTTAAAAAAACTGAATAAAACAACTTACTTAAACAATATAATTGCATTTTATATAATAATAATGTAAACTTTGGTTTAAATAAATAATTTGATATTGGCAAAACATCGCTTCAATAATTTTTAAAATACAAAATTATTCTTATCAATTATTTTGTAGTTATTACATATAATCTTCATATATAAACAACAACTTATTTTTGGTCAATCAAACACAAAAATATTTAAAATAAATTAACAAATATCTAAGTGCGTTTTATATTAAAAACATGTGATGTTAGTGAAATCATTTCATTAATATATGAAATGTGATTCGTGCTCTATAAAATCCTTTTGTTTTTAACTAAACTTTATAAAATTATAGAATTTTAAAAAGATCTAACTGCTATTATGGAAATCAATTTGACTTTGAAGTATTAATAGAAATAAATGTGCTTATAGTTCTCACACCTAGCACTAGTGCCGCTAGTGAGCAGCGTTAAAAATGCTGCAGACGAATTTTTTAATATTAAATGAAATCAATTTTAGTTTAATTCGTCCAAAACTATTGTAATTAACTTACAAATTCAATACAGTAACTCATTTTTAAGTTTTTGAGTTTAATTTTTAAGGTTCGCAATGTTATAATAAAAACAAATCATGTCTATTGGGCATCTTTTCTTATACTTTCAATTAATTATTTTTACCATATGTCAACTAGTTGCGTATTATTTTGCAATCGACTGAAACCAAGCTGTAAGTATTAAATCCACACTAATTTCACACTCAACTTGCTCATTGTTTATTAGTTAAAGAATCATCATTGTAAAGAAAATGGATTCATGGAATTATCCAGCTGAAGTCCGGATGCAGGAAGTCCTAACCACAAGGACGGTCTACGTCAACAGAAACTTTAATCGAGAGAATACCAAAGTCCTGGTGAATCCAAATTTTAAACACAGCGTGCACATCAATCCGAATTTCAGTGCCAATGTTTACGTGAATCCGTCCGTGCTGCAATCCCAGCTGAAATCGTTGCCTCCCGTCGATAATTTAAAACCACCACCTCCTGTGGTTGAGTTGAAACCCCCGCCTTCTGCGGTTAAGTTGAAACCACCACTCCCCGTGGTTAACCCAGCGCATGTTCAAGTGTCCCGATTTTCTAAAATTAATATAGTTTCTGCACAAGGTGCTGCTACAACGCAAAAATTGGATTCTGATAAAATCAACAAATTCCAGGTTGAGAATAAAACAACTTCAACACACATATCTGATATTTATAAAATCAACAAATTCCAGAATGAGAATAATGTAATTTCAACACAGAAATCGGATATTTATAAAATCAACAATTTCCAGAATAAGAATAAAATAATTTCAACACAGAAATTGGATGTTTATAAAATCAACAATCTACAGAACGAGAACAGAATCGTGAAGACTTCCACAATAAAATCCGATCCTTATAAAATTAACAAATTACACACGGAGAATTCGATGAGCACAAATTTGACAGCCAAAACAAATCCTGTGATTCAAAATAGTTTTAATTCCAAGGCGAACACAAAAGCAGCTACAAATAATTGTGTTAATTCAATTTCAAAATATATTAATGTTAATTACACACCACAACAATTAACAGAAAAACCTGGTATATTGATCGATTTCAAATTGAACGGAAACAGAACGATACATACACATTTGCAAAAAACAAATCTTCCAAAAGCCGAAAATGATTTTCAAGAGAATACGAATGGGAATAAACTCAAACGTGATTTTAGCACGAAGAACTTAAAATTAGTTAAATCGAATTGTGTAAATAAATTCAATTTAAACAGAAAGTCGACCCCCAATAAAATCAACTTAAGTTCAAAATATAAATTAACATTCAACAGGAGGCAAATTTCTATGAACTTAACCTTGAAATACAAATTAATCCACAATAGAAAGCAAGCTCTGAACAATAAAAGCCCCATCAACCGAAAACAATTTTTGAATAATAAAAACAACGTAACTTCGAAGTATAAATTGGTGCGTGTTAATCCTGATAAAAAGAGGCTTCCTGTTAACAACAAATTCAAACTGGATAACCGGGTGGATAAATCGAAGCTCCTTAAATTAAACGCGAAGGCCTACTTGATGAACATTGATCCGCAACGAGAGATAATCAAGAGGAAGTTTTGCAGGAAAAGTGAAGTCAGGAGAGTTGTGAGGATAAATGGGCTGGTTTACCGGTTCAGTGAGAACAGGGACGTTTTGCGGAAGATCACGAGGAGTACGAAGTTCGACGCTAGTAAGGTTAAGAAGAGGATTGTTATAAATGGGGTTATGTACGTACAGAAGGATTCGTTGACGTATGTCAGGAAATACGCGAATAATTTAGTGTATGTATTTTGATTGTTTGAGGTGCAGCTTTTGTAATTTCGTCTATTTTCAGGAAAATTAATTCTAAAGTACTTAAAAAGGATAACAATCCCTGTTTGGCATTTAGAAGGACGGGAAAGTGTGTTTTGCATTTGAAAGGAAAGTGTATTAAACAGCACAATCCGAAACAAATAAGCATTTGTATAAGGTGTGTGTTTATTTGGTTTTAAACGTATTATTTTTGTTTGTGTTAAAATTGGGTTTTTTTAAGGTTTTTGCAAGGGGCGTGTCGGGATAAGGGCTGCCAATTATCGCATGATGTTTCCTCTGAAAAAATGCCGACGTGCAAATATTTTTTGGAAGGGTGTTGTACGCACGACGACTGTCAATATCTGCATGTTAAGTTAGGAAAAAACGCTGAGATTTGCAAGGATTTTTTAGAGGGTTATTGTATGGACGGAATACAGGTTAGTATTGTTCGAATGATCGACAATGCAGAAGTTTTTTAATACTATATGATAATATGCGAGGTATGAAATTTGTGGGCGGCAGATTTTGGTATTTGTAAAAGTGTGTTCTCTGATTTTGATCGGTGAATCTATTACGCCAGAAAGATTATTGACTGACAGATTATCAATGTTAAGAGAGCTCTCATCAATTCAGACAGATTGGGTAACCTCTGTCTGAGATAAGGTTAGGTTAGTGAACATTAGATTAGGATAGATCCAGACCGCACAGGAGGCTGGTAGGCTGACCCCAAATTTTTGTTTACTATTTATTTCAGCTAGGGTATTTTTACAGTGTATGAAGAAACATCAATTTTTATGCCCATCATTTGAGAAGACAGGATCGTGCGGCAAGCGGTCGTGCCCTTATCCACACGGAGAAGCGGTAAGACAATGCACAGATAAGCTACTAAATAAAATTGCCAGAAGTACTAACTTTAAAGAGTCGAAAAAGAGTTGTGTATCTGTTGTTAAAAAAAGAGCGGAAATCGCCGAGCCCGATCCTTCCGTTAGGTATTACAAAGAGGAAACGGCCGGTTGTAAAGACGACGAGGACAATGAGGGTTATGTCAGGAAGCCGAAAGTGGGGGAATTGCCTTCGTTTATAGGATTCGATGATTGATTAGATGCTTTTTTTAATTGGGAATTTTATTGAAGATATATTTTGGTACAAATATATTTTTATTGTATTTCTGGCATATTTTATATTTAAAGAATAATTTTTCTTTTTTTGTTATATTATTTTTAATTTTTTTTGGAAGAATAAAATATTTATTTTTATACACAAGCTGTTTTATTTTTGTACTTTATAATCTTAAATTTATCCAGAAATATTTAGTATTAGCAAAGTATTTGTATTTTATTGTTACAGCAAAAATGTGATTTCTTTTTATCCGAGTTCATATTGAAATTCAAAATATCACTATCTTTTATTTTGAAGACTCAAAATAAATTGCCTTGACTTTATATCTTAGATTAATACATTTTACAAAAGTTTATTTTGTGCTGTGTTGTCAGATTGTTTTTAGAGATTTTCTTCGACGTATGCGTTAAATTTCTATATAATTCAACTCATAAAATTAATATGAGATTTTTACACATCTGACTGTCTAGATTTAACAACACTGATTACCTATGAAAATATCATCTAACCTTACTCGTGTATTTTGAAGCCAGTATCGACCAGAACATTTGATCGTTGCGTGTTGTAGCATTCGTTGCACCGTGTCAAAACATGACGGCGTGGTGCAAAGCAACAAAGGCAATTGGCCAGTTAGCGGTTTTGCCCATTTTATCAAAGGAATTGACAAGTTACAGCAGTGTGGTAGATGGGCCGGGTAGGCGTAACAATGCAGTTTCTTCTTATTTACCTGCCGATCAACCACATATTATTCGCTCTCATTCCCGTGTCTACTTGTATAATGATTATTTTCCATGATACAGATTAAAATAAGCAATTCGTTGCACCATTGTGTATCATCAAATGTTACATTATGGTGACACAGAACGAATAAATGTTCAATTCGATATGGACCTTAGGTGTCAACCTTATTTGAGCATCTGCTTTATTTACCTACTGTTACCGGCGTTCTATCGAAACCGCCGTAACTTGTTATTATTTTATTTTCATTCGCGAAAACATCGGACTCCAATTGTTTTGCTCATTTCAATTGCATAATCATTTTAATTCCAAATGACTCAAGTTCGTAACCATTCATTCGATGTTCTTTTGTATATATTTATTCTCTGTAAATATTTACTTGTGTACATTTTGCGCCGAACGAACGTGACCGAAACAATAACAACTTTCGAACAACCCCCATCATAAACCGCGCGGCCAGCATCGGCGAACTTTACAACCCCGAGGACGGCGGCCGTTGTAAAGACCCCGAACCCCGAGGACACGCGCAATAAATATTATTGCGCCTAGGGCCACGCTGCGGGGTTTACGACACCCCAAGACAATGGGTAACTCGGAACCCGCGGAAATCCGAAAACCCCTAGGAAACAAAGAAGGGCCCGCACATCTGCTACACAGGCATCATCGAACACCGGAGCGGTCAAAAACCAGGGGCCCAAAACTTTTCTGCCTTTAGGTAGTTGCCGACTCCACCCTCTGCTTCCTCCACCACCGTTTCTTCGTCATCATCCTCACCCCCAAGAAAAGGGGCGGGGATGAAAATAGCGGTGGTCGAGGAAAGAGGAAGTCAGAGAGGGCAGTTAGTTTTCGAGCAGCAGTCAAATCAGTCAGTTTCGAATCACCAGGAGAGTCAGTCGAGTCAGCTAATCATCAGCATCAGTTCCAGTTTTTTTAACACCAAACAGTAGAGTTTTAATCATCACGAGTTAAATCAGTTAGTTTTCGAACATCAAACGGTAGAGTTTTAATCATCGCGAGTTAGTGAGTTAGTCCAGGACTTCATTTCCTCAGTGTCGCGAATCATTCAGTACATATCGTAAGTCGTCGCGTCACATCGGAATTATCAGTCACGATCATTCATTTAATTTATTAACAATAACTTCATATCACGTATTGTACATTCTTTGTTATTTTTGTTGTCGTTGTGTTATTAATAAATATTATATAATTGTTTTTGGGAAAATCAGTAAATTCATTTCTAAAAACTCGACCAAACCTTTTTTTTATTAATAACAAAAGTGCGTGCAGCTCAAAGAAGCCAAAAGGTAAGTCTATTTATTATATTTTTATGCGTATTCGAACCCTGAGCTATCGGAGTGTTACGGCGGAACGTCTTGAACGTGCATACTCATGCTCTTTAATTTAAATAAAAGCACAAGTAATACAAGACGCTCCGACCCCCCGATAACACCACTTACTTACGTTGAATAGCAGTTTGTGGTGTTTAAAGGTAGAAATCATTAAGTGCATAACAAAATACCGGATGTGTATTTATATTAACAAACTTTCATAACAACTATTATTGTTTTATTAAATCAATCTTTTGTATACAATATTGAACTATCTGCAAAAATTATATAAATGCTCTTTTTATAAAAGCATTGATTCTTCTTTGGTCTTTGTAAAAACACGACTTGTTCCGACTCGCAGCACGTGGCGTGTCGAAAGGTTATTTTATTTGTGAACACCCCCAGGATAACGACTTAGTTAGTAAAACACGATTGTCTTAAAACAAAAATTCCAGCTACCTACGAAGAAACGCCCGATTTCACCTGTCGTACAGTTTTTTGTTTGAGGGCTCGTTTAGTGCAAGAAACAACGGCGCATGTAAAAGGAGAGAGAGACAACTTTGGTCGACTAGACTTGATAATTGCATCCATTTCTTTAACCAGTCGATTTGGTATTCTTTGGATAATCCCGTTGGATTTAACCCTAAAAAAACAACAAATGTTATTATTGAAGAATTAGGTGAGGTGAGGGTAATACGAAATTTTATTAAAAGATTAAAATATTCAAATATTTGAATATGTGATAGATTTTTGAATGAATATTTGGAAAAATAAGAAATCTAAATATTAAAAAATAGGTAAGATTTTAAATAAGCTATTGTTTTGTAAAAATATGATAGCAACTTCAATATTTTCTAACCTCTAATTAAACAAGCGTTGTACAACGCTGCGTCAGGTAAATTATGAACACCGCCTTCCATGGAAATAGCGTGATCCATGGCTTTTAAAATAACTCCTCTTTTATGCAACCGTTTCCTTTTTGCAAATCCCATATGCAAGTCATGGACTTTAATCAAGCATCTCTAAAAACATTACACTTCAACTAAAACCCAAAAAAAAAAACAAGTAAACAAACCCATACCACATGAAATGCACTTAAATAAGTGATGTGAAACGGCTTCCCAACAAACAATCCCTTGCACGAAGCCAGCTCGGCCATTTCCAGAGCTTTCCCGTATTTTAAACCATTCAAAACTTCCGACCACTCTTCCGTAACGTTAGGAACCTCCGTTTGTAAATATCTCAAGGTCAGCCTGTTATAACTCAACCGGTGCGCAAGCAGGTCCATCCCAAACTGCATTTTCTGCTCCTCGGTCCAGAAATGCGAGGTCAGGATCTGTTTCGGGTACATGAATATCAGAGGAAAAATCACGTAATTCGCCAAGGGCAGAGTAGAGATAATCAACACCGGCCCGATTTTGAACATGTCCCTCGGCATCCTGTCGTACAGCTCTATTTCGCGCCGCGTTAATGATTTGATCCCGTTACCAGAAGTGTTCATTATATTGAGGATTTTCACAAATTCTTTCGTGTCTTTGTAAAACAACTTGACGCCGTCCATGAAGGTGCGGTAAAGGGTCATCGCTTTGGGGAAGCGCTTATGCAGGACCTGCTCGTAGTTCTTGATATACGAGAGGTACTTGTCGATGACGAACCTTTTGATCTTCTTTCGGTCCTCATCTTTGTAGAATTTTCCATTCGCCGGTGATGTGTTATTTACAAGCCTGAATATTAAATAAATGAAAACAATGAGATCAGATGATTTGCAAGTTAATGTTTTATATCCGTTTGCACCGGTCTGCGTTAGACTAACTACAACATAAGCTGTGAGGTGGATTTATTTATGTGGCATATGTGTACGATGCAACGTATTGTGTCATTTAACTACAGCATAAATTAACTATAACCCTTAACTAGAACCGGTGCAAACAGGTATTAGAATATATTCATAAGCCTACTCCAAATAACAAGAGTCTTCTAATAAAGACTCATAGTATTTTAATTCAGAATGAAATTATTTAATAAGATCAAGATTATACCTTTAAAGTCATAACAAAATAACAATTTAAATTCTTAAAATTACGTTTATTTTAGGATTGTAAATATTTACCTTTCTGTTGGTCGTGGGGCCAAAAATATTTTAGGTACTTCTAGAAGGCATCTGCGGTGGGTTTGGGTTAATATCTTGAGGGCCATTTATTCGCACTTGAATTTCGTCGGCAATTCAATCAATAAATTCTGATGAAATATCCAGTTCGTTTTATTAAATACATCTTTCAAAATTGTACGTAAGAAACATTTTAGGTTAGAAGTTCAATCGAATCTTTTTAATCAGTTGCGCCAACTGTTTTACGTAAATTTGGACATTTGTCCCAATTTCGTTACGTGGAAATAGAAAATTGTACTTTTATAGGCAAAGTTTGAACTATTATTAGTCTGAGTTTATAGGAGCTTACAAGTATTTTATCAAAATACTAATAATAATTAGGCAGGTTTGAGCAATAATATATTTACCAAAGTTAACATTTTTTGTTATTTAGCGGCAGCAACTTGTGTAAATCATTAAAGATATTGTACAAACATGTTTTTTGTAGCGAAGCGTACATTAACATACATAGTAACAATAAACAATATAAATACGGTCGGTTCAAGCGATAATTGCATTACTTGAACGCTATTTTCTTCATAAATGTATTATTGGGAACTTTGTTTTAGGGTTTTTAGGGTTGGCGGCACTGGGTATTCTCCATTTTAAATTTAAAATAAAGTGTGTCGTCAAGCAGTGCAGTTTGTCATTCACAATTTCGTGTATCGGTAAAAAGAAAATTTGGTTTGGTCGCGGCCAAACCAAATTTTCAGGCTTTTCTAAACTCGAAATTTTACTTTATGCGCCACGCGCATAAACTAGTGATTTGATGTGAAGTTAAGAATATATGTCTTTAGCATCTTGAATTAGTAGTAAATTTTGAACTTCACTTAAAATCAGTGTTTTACACGCACGAAGTAAAATTTCGAGTTGTTTTTAAAATGTATACGAAGTGTTCCATTTTGTATAGAAAAAACCTGAGAGCAAATTGCCCCAGACGCTTGAATTACACAAAATACACATTTGTAATGTTCATTAATGTGAGATCATACTTAAGAACTATATTTTGAACTTTATTATTTAAAATCAGTTGTTAAACGCGGGGCGCATGAAGTAAACTTGTTTCGTCACACTATGGCTTCTTCAGGCGAAGAAATGGTCTTCGTTGTTTTTGGTCGAGGTAAAATAAAATACACAATATTTGATGATAGAAACTTATATTTATTTATCGTTAGAATAGTTACATGCTGCGAATTCATTTAATTTATTTTATTATTTTAATATTTCTGTAAAACAGAGGTTGGTCATTTTTTGAACAACATGGGCATGTAACGAAAATATGGTTCATACATAAAATAGAACTGCTCGTTAAGAAAATCGCGTTATTAAAAAAACCACCCACCTCTTTCCAAAGATATTTTATTTTGAATTATGGTATATTAGAAGTAGACCCGTGACTATTAAACCGCTCATAATAGAGATTCACACTTGACTTAATTTAAATGCCAAGTTCAAATAAATAAAATAAGTTAGATATTAAGTTAATTTCTTGAGAATTTTATGTTTTTTTTCTCAGCATTACCTATTCAGCTCTGACCACAAATGGTTATATTTTGAGTGGGCATCAAGAAATTTGGTTGTTTAATCAGTCAATGTATGATTTTGAGTTTTGTGATGAGTATAATCAATAATTAACTAACACTGTAGTTTTTCACATTTTATTTTCTAATCGATAAATGATCGTTATTGATAATGAGTGCTTAGCACTCGAAACATGTGTCTAACAGACGCAGCTCGTGACTTCTTTTGAGATGAGGCTACAAACATCTCGCTATTAAAAGGTCGCATGGTATGCCCGTACAATTAATCTAGCAGTAACTATGTTCAAGATGGGCTTTGATAATCGACATGTATACAAAGAAAATTTAGCCTCAATTTTTATACCTTGGATCCGTTGCCTCCCCTGAAGTTGACTACGAGCCGTGTCTTGTATCTAACGATTAGACAATATAATGTGAAGAAAGAACACAACAGTGTTAATTAATCGCCTAATCAGTATTTCATAATATTGTTAGTCTCATGGAACATTTTCAAAAGAAGTATAATTTCCCGGTACATTTACGTAATTATAGAAGAAGGAATTTAATGTAATTGTACGTATATTCGGATAAACATGTTAAAATGAAAAGATTGGGCGGAACACAGCAGAAACACAGCAGTTAGTTTTTTTTATGTTTTAAATGTAGACCCAAAGCTATAATATGTATCCCGGCAGCCCTTATGGACGAACTGCTACTGATATCATTAGCAGTCAATTAACTGATGTTAGGGATTCGAAGATTTGTGCGTGATGAATGGGAATTGTGTACAAGTGATAGGAATGCCATGAAAAAAATCTGACAACCGTAGTCAAGACGATTAAAACAAATCAACGTGACCGAGTACCGTTTTCACCTAAATGTAAAAGCCACCATCGTTGAGGCCGTTAAAATTGTGAGTATGAGAATTTCCTGGACGATACAAAATTTTAAATGGCGTTAACCAGAGATTCAACTCTCTGCCGTTGCATCTACAAATATGCCAGTGTGTTGATCAGGCGGACATTCGCCGCCAAAAAGAAGTCGGTGGCCGAGGAGTCGTGCAAGGATCCCGCGCACAAGGTCCTGATTTTGGGGTTGTACACGAACCCCGATGATAAGCACAATCCGGGGAAGCTGACACCGACCGCGGAGAAGTACAACAAGCTGGTTTGCAACAGATTGTTTGATTTGATTAAAATTTCTGGGCCTGCGCCCGGATTGGGCCAAGTAAGGTGTTTTTACGATTTAGAGCCGGAGTTTCCGCAAGTCGCAGTGGTCGGCTTGGGAAAGGAGTGTCAGGGCTATGACGTTTTCGAGCAACTTGACGAGGGCAAGGAAGCGATTAGGATAGCTGCCGCTGTTGGGTGTAAGGAGGCGCAAGTCAATAACGCGCAGAGGGTATTTATTGAGAGTTTCGGACATTCTGAGTCGTCCGCGGAAGGGGCGGCGCTCGGGGTTTGGTTGTATCAGGAGAAGAAGAACAAGGCCAAACAGCTCCACATACCTCAACTGGAGCTTTTTGACGATTGCGATTTCACCGGCTGGCAAATCGGGTTGCAAAAGGCGGCGGCTCAGAACTTAGCGCGCCAGTTGATGGATACTTCTGCCAATCTAATGACCCCGACTTCATTCGCGCAAAACGCAGTTGAGGTGCTTTGCAAAGCGGGTGTTAACGTTGAGGTTAAAGTGCGGGGTTGGGCGGAAACTCAGAACATGAACGCGTTTTTGGCCGCTGGCCAAGGTTCTTGTGAACCCCCAATTTTCTTGGAGCTTAGCTACTACGGAGCTTCACGCGATGAACGTCCGGTTGTTTTAATAGGAAAAGGCGTTACTTACAACTCTGGAGGATTGAGTTTGAAATCCTGCAAGAAACAGAAGTACATGCGGGGGGACATGGGAGGAGCGGCGGCTGTTGTAGCGGCTTGCAGAGCTGTGGCGGGCCTTCAACTCCCATTGAACATCAGAGGCTTAATCCCGCTCGCAGAAAACATGCCTGGATGCGCGGCGATGCGCCCAGGAGATGTCGTCAGAGCAATGAACGGTAAAGCAATCGAAATAGAAACCACGGACTGTGCCGGTAGATTAATGGTAGCGGATGCCTTAGTCTACGCCCAAAACTTCTGGCCCCGCTTCATCGTCGATCTAGGCACAATGACTTACGACATGGAAAAATCCCTAGGAGCTGCCGCCAGCGGAGTCTGGAGCAATTCAGAAGCTCTCTGGGAGTACATGCTAGCCGCCTCCATGCACACGGGCGATCGAGTTTGGAGGTTCCCACTTTGGAAACACTACAAGAAACTCGTGACAAGATTCCACAACACCGAAGTCAAAACTTTGGGAAGAGGTCCCAACAACGCACAAGCTTGCAAAGTCGCCGCTTTCCTCAAAGAATTCGTTCCTTGCGGAGATTGGCTCCACATGGACATATACGGAGTCATGAGATCAAATGGAAGGGACCTCGCTTATCTTCGCAGGGGCATGGCCGGGCGACCGACTCGCACCATAGTGGAGTTCCTTTCTCAATTAGTCTGTCACCGCGAAGAGTGTGATTGATTTGATCATCTGCCTACTGTCCTTTTTTCCTTCAATCACGTTAAAAATGATGTTCTTTTTTAAAAGGGGGGGAATTTGTTTATCTAATCTCGAGGATTGGATGATGTTACAGTTTAAGCTTCACCGAATTCATGTTTGCCTTTGTATGAGTGATTTATAAATTTTCTGATGTATGCTTTAAATAAACATTTTTTTATATTTATTGAGAAGCTTCTTGTTTTATTTTTAAATAGCTGCATAAATATATCAACTGCGGTTTATCTTTAAACTTCAATATCAAATTTCTATTGTATCGAAACGACCAGGTTTTGTCGTGTAAAGGGATAAACTGTAGTTAATTTGTTTGTGCGACTGGTCTTTATTATTTTAATTGACATTAAAAATATAATTAAGTAATTAATTGACAACAATAGAAAGTGTTTTTTTACATGTTCGCTACGACGCTTCCAGAGAAAAATTCGAAACCAGTTGTCTTTATAATTGTTTATTAAATTAAACAATTGCTTAAAAAGCTATAAAAAGGTAAATGTGTCTTTTAGCCCAAATTTTCCTGCGGGTTTTTATTTTTTTTGAATGTAATCAATATGATTTTGTAGAGCAAATTGTAATGATGATATCAACAATTTAGTGTCACCTATACGTGAAGCTGGTAGCGAATGTGTGAAATAAAAATAGAATAATTTTTAATAAAATTTAAGATTCATATAACAAGAATTACATTTAATTCTTGTTAAAAATATGGCAGTTGATTTAAAAATATTGTACTGAGTTTATCTCTAAGGTTGTTAAACATATCTCATTTAAACTAGTTGACTTTTACTATTTGAAATAAAAATAACAGAGAAGGTTTTCACTTTTATTGTTGAACACTGCAACATGTTTCGCAACACATTGGGCCCGTTCAGCAGAGACAATAGTGGGGCGTGTACTGCCAACTGTTAGGGAATTTTCTGATGACCGGATTGTTAATCGTGAAAGTGTTTGGGATTTTTTGCATTCGTATAAAATAGACCGACCGTTTATTAGGTACCAACACACATCACAAACATATCCAAACATGTTGAATGTTGAACATTTTGATGAACGGGCCCATTTTCTTTATCAGGTAGATGAATACTAGTAGTACGAAGGCGGAGTAAGAAGTCTAGTAAAAATGAAACAAGTAATAATTTTTTGGGCTAAAAAATTGATTCTACAACGTAGTCGTCTTTTAGTCTAATACACTTAGCCTAACGTTTTTCCAGTTTTTCGATCCCTTCGATCCCTTCCGAATAATAAGATTTGTCGAGGTCCTCAAATAGGCGTTTTGCTGCGTTTTATCGTTGAAGCCAAATCCCTTGACACCAATCCAATCACGCAGAATATCGCTATTGGGTAGCAATTCGTTGCCCATTTAATAAAATTTCGAAGTTGTCACACGATTACGTTTGTGCTTATCAATTTACAAATATTGAATTTGCAGTCACGAAGCTAGGCGCGGTAGAAAAAGTTGTTTTAATTTTAAGCTTAGTTCAGAGTTTGACCAGTCGGCTAAACATTATTTAACTAATAAGAATATTTCGTATTCAAAACTATTTTGAATTCGAAAACTGTTTGCTTACCTTTTTAGTTTGTAGCAACTTTAATATGAATATAAAATTACTATAATATTCGTATAAACCGCAGACAATAATTCTTGCTTAATAAGACCACTAAGACAATAAATATCCATTGAATCAACTACTTTCCGCGCAAATACACCGCCGGATATTTTCGTAATTTTATATTCATACTTAACAAAGTTTATGTCAAAGGTGCAGTTGAATAAACATTTGGAACTGTGTTCTTCTCTAAACTTTAATTCAAAATAACATTAGCACCCTAAAAATAAAAAAAAAAAACGAATAACGGTTTCCCCTAATTTTAAATTAGAAATTAACTCATTAATGAATTTTCAACAACTCTTCAGAAATGAACTCATACATTTTATGTTGATAACTGTTCGGAAATATACTCAGATCTATTTTGTCTTAACAACAGTTCAGAAATAAACTCAGATCTATCTTAATTTAAAACCAGAATTTACAATGAACATTAATATTAACTTTGAAAACCTTTTGTTTTTGATTTTGTACTTTGAAAAATATGTACGGTTGATTTTTTTATTCTCCTAACCTACGAAAAGTCTACAAGTAACTGCTTGCCTTTTTGAAAATCACTTGCAGGGGCGGCCTGAGGTTAGTTAGCGCTCGGATGCGAGATGATTTAGTACATTCTTAAAAATAATCGTAAAATTACTTATTTTTTGTAGGATTGGGGGCGCAACGAGTTCAGCCGTGTGGGCATCCTTCGGATGCCAGTAACAAAGGGCGCCTGTAGCAAAGGACGTCAGTAGCAAAGGACGCCTGTAGCAAAGGTAGCAATTAAGAGCGCCTTTCACTACTGCCAACGGGTGTTAGTAGCAAAGAACGCCTTTATCAAATGACGCCTTTATCAAAGCAAGCCTTTATTTAAGGACGCCAGTAGCAAAGGGCGCCAGTAGCAAAGGACGCCGAAAGCAAAGGGCATCAAGTAGCAAAGGATACCAGTAGCCAACGATACCAGTAGCAAAGGATGCCAGTAGCAACGGGCACCCACACGTCCGAATTGAGGGCGCATTATTAATTTTACAATTTATGCCTCAGGCCGGCCCTGATCTCATGTCTGTATTATTTATTTATTCTCTATTAAGCGGATGAAACTGCGCAATAATTCAAAAAACGGTTTTAACCATTACTCAACAATACCTGAGCCTAGTTTACTGTAACGATATTAATTGTTTCTGCTATAATTGAGCCGTTCGCTATTCTATAGTTAAGTCCAAAAAAAATTATTGATGCATGATGTGGCATCAATAATTTTTTTTAACATTTTATTTGTGGTTATTATCGTTATCACCCGAATTGAATAATAATACATATTTTTTTAATAACAGGTGCAATTTAATTTTTTGTTGCTTCAATCAGATTATTCTGATATTTGTTGGTGAAACTATTTGTGACCAATAAAGATGAAGAAAGTGACAATTTTATAAACTGAATATTTAAAATTGGCATACGCAAATTTCACGTATTTAGAGGCAGTGTAGGTAACTTAAAATTGTTTAAAATTTTGGGTTATCCACTCTTTACCTATTAAGCTAATACAGGGAATTTTTCTTTCAACTTTACACACAGGATTATTTTTTTAACCTAAACATAACTATACACTTTTTTAAAACCGTTCAATTCAAAGCTTTTAACGAGTGTTTTCCACTCCCAGACGCAGCATGAAGTAAAATTTCGAGTTTAGAAAAGCCTGAAAATTTGGTTTGGTCGAGTAGCGCGAAGCGCGGAGCGACCAAACCAAATTTTCAGGCTTTTCTAAACTCGAAATTTTACTTCATGCGCCACGCGTATAAACACTAAAAACACTAAAATATTGTGAACGAGCGAACTTCACTTGAAATCAGTGTTTTATACGCGTGGCGCATGAAGTAAAATTTCGAGTTTAGAAAAGCCCAGAAAATTTGTCTCGGGTCGCTGCGCGACCCTCGACAAATTTTCACGGGGCTTTTCTAAACTCGAAATTTTACTTCATGCTTAGTCTGGGAGTGGAAAACACTCGTTTAAAGCTTTAAATTGAACTCTTTAAAAATAACAAACAATATCTGAACATTTATGGCATAGAATTGGGATATGTATACTTAAAAGAAAAACTCCCTGTATGTTGAGATATGTATACTTTAAAAAAATCCTTCTATAGTTGATTTAAAAGTTTACATTTCAATCAACTTTTGCTTGATTTATAAAATATTTACATTTTTCTGAAAGAAGAAAAATTGTTAATATTTTTACCGAACTCGATACCAATTTCTTGTAACTACTTATGGTAAAATTTGATATGTATATGATGTTTATGCTTATTAGGCCTTTCTTCTCTTATACTATAGGGTTCGATACTTTTGTATTTGGTCGAAAGCTAATCTAATTATTCATTTAATTTCACCAACATGTATCAGTATAATTGATAACAGAATTAATAACTTTTCATTTGTGATATTGATAATAGTTTAATTTTTGCATCAATTGAATTTAGAATAGCTTATTAGTATTTGTCTTTACAATTTATTCATTTCCCATCGATATCACAAATAAAAGCAACTAATAAAAAATCAACAAGCGTAATTTTGATTCCTCAGTAGGTGCATTTAATTTTTGTTTTCGATTTTGTTTCTTCTAACCATCTCGGTGCGTTTTCTACTGTTTACGAGAATAAATACATCTTCGTTATTTTTCCCTCCTTAAATAAATTCTACAAAATACTTAACACGTAGAAAAATAAAGCGGACTGGTGTCACCAGCCCGCTGATACTCAACAATCTAAAACACGACTTGTATCTTTAATTGGTATTAATTATTAGAACTAATAATCTATATTTTTTTCTGCTTTTGCGAGTTGTTTTACTGAAGGGTTTTACATTCGAAGAATGGCTAATTTTCGTCGATTGTAATAAATTGGAGAAAGTATTGACTATACAATTTTTATAGATTTTCCAGAACTTCCTGTTAGATCTTATGCTCTAGATAGTTTTTTCAACAGTCAACTTAAGACTTTTATCAAATCTTGTTATTAGATTAGAATATTTTTTGTAGACTGCTCGAAAGCAAAACAAAAACTGATACTTAAATAATTAACACTGATTACTTTTTTGTATTCACTTGCCCAATGTTTCACATAGTAACCGCCTCCACTACAAGATAAAAACTGATACGTTAGCAAGGTTGTTAAAAAAGTTTTTTTTTAATTTTAATCAAAACACTTACCTTATAACGTACATGTATCAAGAATATGAATTTGTGTTTAGTACTCATTCATTCACCGGTGACGATGCTACTTGAGTTAATGGGCATTAGATGGCGTTTACGCTTTCGAACATATGTTATATTGTACATGGTTTGTCCGGAAAGTAATGAAAATTATTATTTTGCGCTAAGCCGAAGAGTCTGGGAGTCGAATATTCCTATGTAATCGGTGTTGGGGAGTGTTAGTTAAATTGATTGTTTTTCTAGCCTTTAAGCTTTTACAGTGTGAATCGACGACAAAGTAGACTGCCGTTTTGGGGTTGAGTCACGGTTCAAAACTGATACAGGATACAATTTTATGTAAGGCTGAAAATAAACAACTCTAACGATTGCTATCAATTAGAAAGCATACTTGGAGGATGTTTAAGTCAAAGCACAATTGTTTAGTAAACATTCAGAAAAACTAGCCTAATCGGAATGAACATCGTGCAGGTTATTAAAGTCTCAGAGCTCAGAAAATGTAGCTAAGATGAAAGCAATTTTGCGGTGATTGATATTTACATTTCAGATTGATAGTAGATAAATTATTCATTTCATAATCCATTGTCCATGAAATTATCCCAACAAAATTGCAGATGTTCGGAGAGGCTGTGCTAAATCTCGGCACTACGGAACATTTTTCGTTGATATCGGTAAGGGATTTTGTCTGTACCCCAGATCTGCTTCTGTTTGGCTTCGTTAGAAGCCAAACAGAAGCAGATCTGTCACATCACGACGTATGTTTCTGAAGTCAGGACCCACTGGAATGCCGACAGTTTATAGACACTTGTTATTTGTTTCCTAGGTCAAAGTCAAAATGTTGGCACTATTAAACGCGTAAGAGATGTCTTGACGAGCGCTTTGAACGACATGCCAGTTTAGGACTTCCTAGAGGATTACTACATGTGATAAAACCGCGAGAAACAGTATATTGATGCCCAAAGGATGTAAACTCAAGCATACTTATTGAACTTAATCATATTTTTAAATATGGCATCATTCTCATTACTTACCGAACAAACCATGTAGCAGTTTTTTTCGAGCAGTCTATAGAAAATGTTTACTAATGCTTGTTTTTTTTCGTGGTTGACTCAATGCCTTTGACACATTAGAAATAATTAGTCTGTTTGTTACATGAACTAGTGCAGCACTTTTTACACAATTTTCGCACTGAATCTGTTCGGTACTTGTGTTTTTTTGTATGAGTTCAGTTGTTACTTGTGTTCGTTTGTATGAGTTCAGTTGCACTAAACCTGCATTTTTTACACTAGCCATCTACCATTGTCAATGTGATGTTCAGTTAATTTGCAATAGTTACATGAATTAGTGCAGCACTTTTTACATTTTTTTTACTGAATCTGTTCGTTACACGAACCGAACATCTGCCATTGTCAATGTCAAGTTCACTTCATTTACACTAACATGAACTGGTAACGTCACAAACTTGAACTCAGTTCAACTTAGTGTAGCACAAATGAACAAACCTAAAATTAATCGAATAGTTGACTGAAAGAATTCTTTGGAGTAGACCTAACATTTTCCTCTTTTCAAGGATTTGACTGTATCCTCTTATGCATGCACGTGTATATTAGAACTAATACTTTTCCGTTGACAATATCTAAAGATTCTCCTTATTTATTGATACTATTAGAATTAATATTTCCTGGTGTGGGTTTTGTTCAAAGGGAAGTTTGATCATCGTGTTTTCTGCTCATTTGGGGCGTAGGGCTATCTCAGGCCTCCATCAGCAATGGCTATGTCTGCGAAGGCGCCAGAGATGCGCTGGTAGATTCCTTGACGATGTGCGAAGCTTTCATCCTGACGTCGACCGTGTCGTAAATGGGATACTCGCAGCACACTAGGAATTTGATGAATCTCGGGACTTCCACGTAGAACGCTGGAGGGATCGGAATTAGTGGGGACGTTGATGCTTTGTAGTAACGATATTCTGATATGCTAAAATAAAAACAATAAATATGGTGGTTAGTAACTTCGATATTTTTTTTAGGCAAGGGTGATGAACGGAAAATCCATTTAGGGGTTTCGAGAATTACTTCGGCGCTTAGTCATTCAGTCACGAACAAGTTTTAATAGTTTACTTTTATTTTAACGAGAATGTGGACAACAAAAGTAATACAAGTATATGACAGTGTTTCTGAAAGCACACATTTGTGTGCTACATTTTTTCAAGTCTGCCGTAAAATGCTTATATTTTAACATTATTGTTTAAATATACGTGCAGTCAGTGCCATTCATAGAAAATGGGAGGCGCGGGACACATAATATTTTTGTAGCCCATCACAAAAAGTAAGATCAGGTAAAAATAGGTTAAATGCATTCAAAGACATGTGCATAAAGTACTTCAAAAAAGAAGTAAAAACAAGGGGAAAGTAAAAAACAAAGCGATTAATGTGTGGCGCTGACATGAGTGTTGAGAACGAGGGATTGTCCCACCAACTAATCGAGCGAGTTCAATTGATGCGTATGGCCGACCTAAGTTAGTACCATGAGAGATTATTCCACTAACTAATTGACTGAGTGTGCAATTGTTTATATTTTAACATTATTGTGAGCGTTCAATTGATGTCTATGGCAAACTAATTAAATTTCACAAATCTTTCGAAACAAATTCATGTTAATAATTATTTTTACTTTCCCCCGTATGTAATACAAAGGGAAAGTATTGTTTTCGTGAAAATTTTCGAATCAAAAATTTTAGCGGAAATATCCGTTTTGAGGTCCCCTGAGTCGAATAAGACCATTTTTGAAAAATGTCTGTCTGTCTGTCTGTCTGTCTGTGTGTGTGTCTGTGTGTGCTGTACCGCAAAAACCGCTAAAGATATCGAGATGAAACTTGAAACTTAAGCTTTTTGTTACAATCGGAAGAACTCAAAAGCATTTGGTGAAAATCGGAAAACCGGAAGTGATACTTTACTCTTAGCGTTATTCAGTTTTTTCAGATTTTTTCAATAAATGTTCATCAAACAAAAAATTCTTTCAAATAAAAGTTGTAGATAATAACAAAATGAAGATGTATTGTTTATTTACTTTTTGTCATAGCACTCTTAGTTTTTGAGATATTTCAAAAGTTGTGTTTTATCTAGTTATTGAGGACCACTTCGTAATATGTTATAAAAAGAAGAACGTTTTTCGGGAACTTTCAAAAACAATTTTCTACAGGGTGATTCATTAGCCTCTTTACAAACTTTAAAAAGTGATTTAATACGCAATTTACGGGGGAAAGTACTATGATGGACACATCACCATTTTTATATTTCGCTTGCATTTTTCCGTAATTTTCAGGAGTCTGCAATTAACATTTTATTGCTGTGGATTTTAAAAAGATATTTCGTTTTCCGAATATCTTTCAAAAATCTTGTTACATCTTATCGATAGTTTTCGAGTTATTTTCATCTGAATGCCAAAGAGTGTGTTTTTATTAAAATTTCATAGATTTTTTTTAGATTATAGGATATTACAATCGAAGAACAAAGAACATCTCTAAAATTGTCTTTGGTAATTCAGGTTATCATAGATAATTTTTCAGATGTTAACTTTGCTAGATAACTAGATATCAAGTATATTTTTTGATATTTGGATTTGCCAATATGATTAAATATTGAGTAATCAAAATCAAGTTGTCACTAATCAAATGCAACATGAACTTGGTTAGTGACAACTTGATTTTCATTAGTGCTAACTTGAATTAGTTTAGTGCCAATTTTATCATTAAAAAGTATAGATATCTGGATATTATAGATTCTAAGTGAATCATTTTTTTGATGTTTAAATTTGGATGGCTAATTAATTAATAGATCATATTTGGGATATTTCGTCTTTTGTATTATGTAATACTCGTACAGTACGAGTATTTTTATTTGTTTGTAGTACTTACTCTCCAAATTTATCGTCCGATGATCGTTCTAGGAGCGGCATCCCAGATAAGAATAATATGATGAAAGTGGTGAATATCGGGGAGGCGATCGCCACCCACTCTGGCCCGTCGATCACATTCAGGGATATCACGAAAATGCCCCACCAGAGCACGATTTCCCCGAAGTAATTAGGATGCCTCGATAGCCTCCATAATCCTAAAATGAAATTACTTGTGTACAAAACTTATTTAGACTTGATAAAATGAACACTAGACTTAATTTTTCACTGTTAGATTCATTTAAATTTTATTAGTGGGTCTGCAGGCATAATCATAAATGAAATTTTATTGCCCCAACGCAGTATTGGGAAATGGGAGTGAAATTATCTTTTTGGGGGATTTTTTTATCATATGAGGAATAAAGGAGAAATTAATGTAAAAGAGGGATTTTTAATTTATAATGATCATTTGAAGGTTAAGGGGAAAAACAAAATGAGTTCAAAAAGTACCGAAAATCGTTTTTGACGCCATTGTGTAGCTTAGATCAAGTATTTTCAGGTAAGCAAACTTCACGGGAACAAACAAATGGGTCACCAGTTATTTACGAAGAAAGAAAACCAAATAACATACAGAGTTCTGACATTTCATTTTGTTTCCTTGTAGAATTTCAAACTTGTGACTCATTTGGTTTTTGCCCTTATACCTTTATTTGTTTGAGGTTTATAAACTATTGTGCTTATTTTTACTGAAATAGATGAATGGAAGTGTATTTAAAAACACTCAAACTTTAGCAGTGTTTTGTACTTCACTTTAAATCAGTGCTTTGTACGCGTGGCGCATGAAGTAAAATTTCGAGTTTAGAGTTTTTGGAACGACCATACCAAATTTTCAGACTTTTCTAAACTCGAAATTTTACTTCATGCTTAACCTGGGAGTGGAAGACACTAGTTAGGTTAAAATATATCACAACTGTCAAAACGCGTGTCATGACTTTTAAAAGAAAAGAATAACAGTAACACGATCATCATTATAATTTATTTAAAATTTGTGTCAAGTTTGGATTAAATGTAGGCTGCAGCCGACTCGCGTCAAAAGTATTATAGTATAAATGTCAATGTAGATGACCGTAAAAAATGCCGCATTACGCCAAAAAGTTAGAAATTACGAAAATCATTGGAAAAAATGACTTTGTCTTCATGTAAAAAACATGACTTTGTCTTCATGTAAAAAAAAACGACGTTGTTTTTATGTAAATTCTTAGTTTTCGCGCATAATGTAATTTTTATCGCGGAGCGACCAAACAAAATTCTCAGGCTTTTCTAAACTCGAAAATTTACTTCATGCGCAAGGCGTATAAAAATGAAATAGTATAAAATCAAAATATTCTTCTTTAGTAGTATATTTTTAACCCTGCTTTTCCGCAGTATATTTTTAATACTTATTTGGCGGTATAATTTTAATTTGACAATATTTCAGTGTTTTTACCCGTGGTGCATGAAGTAAAATTTCGAGTTTAGAAACCTGCAAATTTAGCTTGGCTGCAGCTCTGCAGTCCTTATGGAACTAGATTAATTACAACTCCTATTATTTAAATTTCAATTCATTTCACTGACATGATGTGTGTTAGTTAGTACGTGCATTTCGAAGGCTTTGTGGTACATTTCCTTTATCTCAATGATGTATCATATAATTATGATTTTTCAATCTATTTTATCGATTAATGATATTTTATTTACCGTCGTTGCACCACTTTCCTTGGTTGGTGGGGTCTTGGCGAAAGGAGAACTTTTGCAGGTCAGCGTATGTTTCTGCCAAGAGGCCGGTCACGAACATCCCCGTGCCGGCCGAATCTAGGGTGGTCATTGTCTTGGGGGCCGGAGGGCTCGCATGTCTAGGGGAGTTGATTATTATCACCGGAAGACTGACCACGTACACCCAAACGGCCTGAAAAGTAATTACCGTTCTCTGTACGAGTCATTAAGCGCAGGTTTTTTTCTGCGAAGAGAACATTAACATGCAAGAATAAGAATAGATTAAATAATGGATTATGAGTTCTATAGCTTTTGTTTTGTTGCAGTATAGTGCTCTATTTTGATTACAGAGCTTTTCTATTGCATTTATATCGAATGTGTATCCCTTTATCTCAAATATATTTTCCATTTATCAAATACAATTCCCAATATATGATATATTCCATTTGTTTCTGGATCTCGTCTAGCCATGCTTTCGTGTTGTTATGTTGCAGTATCAACATTTACATTTTTTATTAATTGCCACTCCTGATTCCTTATTTTAACAGTGTTGCAATAATTTATGATGTCATAAGTAATCCTCTTTTTAATTTTCAAGAGGTTTATTGTTAATCTTGCAACAATTATTTCGCCACCATTCCTCCTTTTATTATTTCGCTTGGGGAATCTGGCTCAGAACAAACATCAGAAGATTCAGATGCAGGTTCTCTTGATTAAATAATAATAGTGGAATGAGGGCTTAAAAATTGTTTGACATGAAAATTATCAGTATCACAAGAGGGTGGGAATAAATTTGCAATTCTACAAAAAAATACTGAGGGCCAACAGAAGAGAGAATGACCAAAATTAAGGTGGATGGATGGAGTTGATCAAAATGTGTTAACGGGAAGACCCAAGCGAGAAATACAAATGGATGACGAAATAAGTTTGCAGAGCCGAATTCATTATATTTGTTATATACAATATTATTGCTGTGTTTGTATGTACAAAAACCAAGTAGTAAATTTTGTTAATCTTAAAACTGCATATTATTACCCTTTTATATCTGAAAATTTGTAAAACAGGCAACAGTGTAAGATCACAATAGTCAGAAATTATAACCTTAAAATCGAACATCTGACAGTGACATTTAAAAACCCTGATTTAAAACACAACCAGCCCCATTTACAATACTTAAACTGTCACTTTTCCATAGCTAGGCGAGATCCAGAAACAAATGGATATTCATTATACTACTACATTTCCCTATATGTCGAAACCTTATCACAGTTTGTCAATTACATTTCACTTGTCAGCAGAATCGCTGTAGTTCGTCAAAAAATGCGTACTAGGACTGAACGCGTTGTCCGGAGATTGGATGCTGGCGTAAGTAGTGTTACATATGTATAAATAAAAATAAAATATTTCCAGACAAAAGTTATTATTACAGCAAAAATGTTCAACAAAAATATTAAGGGAAGAGTATTTGGTATATTGTGGAACTCCTTTCCTAAATCGGGAAATCATTTGGTATATATTTGACAAGGTGAAATATATTTGGGATATAGTGAATCTCATTTGATCAATAGTGAAATGCAATAGAAAAACCCTGTAAACATGTTGTAGCAACGTAACATAGATCAAATGTTGAAAAGACCTGGAAATCTAATCTTACATTCTACCCTTTACATAGAGATTAAAAATAAACTAAATAAAATTTTGCATAACTGTTTAAAATACAAAACAATATAATTTTTCATTACATACATTAGACAATTTTCATCAGAATTTTACTATTTTTGAATTAAAGGTCAGAAAAGCCTGTCAAGCTTTAGCAATAGAAATTATTTTTAGACATTATTAATTCTTGATTTATCAGAAACTGGTTTAAATATTGGGTTGTAACAGTCTTCACATTGAGTGAAAAAGAGGAAGATATTATCTCTAAAACAATGGATTCTAAATGAACAATGTTAGCACATAAGTCACGTTTTTGGGGACACCGGTGAGGGTAGTGGGCAGAGGCCCTGCCTCCTAACCCAGGGGTCGCTCAAGTCCCGGCGGGAGGGGTCATTTTAAAGTACAAAATGATTTCATGTGGGTCCATGGATATGAGTGAATGTGTTTGTGGCGTCTAAATATAACAAGTGTCTATAAACTGTCGGCATCTCGGTTGCTTTGAAAAACAAATTACATATCTTAGATTAAGTCATACGATTCGATGAATCTCAGAAACCTCAATTAAATTTAATAAAATGTTTAATTACGACGTATGTATCTGAAGACAGAACATAATGGGATGCCGTCAGTTTATAGACACTCGTTAGTTAAATTACAAAATATAAAGGTGAAATGTTGGAGTGCTTTAAAAGCAATATACAAAGAGTTTTATGTAACACCGAACATGCTAAAATGTACTCAATGTTAATTTTTCTATGTTCGATGTGTACTGGGACGCATCAAAGCATTGAGTGCGATGTGATTGGCTACGATTTCTAATTGTAATATAGTCAACCCAATTTACACTCTTCCTTTGAAAAATAAATGAAATCTGTTAGATATCGCAAGCAAGTGATATTTAATGTTCTAGCACTTGAAGCAGACGTAGACGAAGAACGGAGAGTTGAACATATCACATATTTTTCTGGTGAACTTATACCATGAAGAAAACAGTTTAAGAAATGTTTATGATTTATTTTCTGTAAAATTTTCTGATTGACCAATACTATTTATTTCAACCATTTCGAACCTTATAAAACAGTTTGTTTGGATAAATTTCACAAGCGAGGAGTTAGAAGTCTGTCAATATTATCGAAAGAGCTGAAATTAAACAATTTCTGTTAGGTTGAAGAGTGTCCAATAATATCCTTGCTATTGCAAAATCATTTAATATTTAAAAATCCTCTGTACATAAGAGTTCCATAAGAATTTAAGTTTAGGTCCTAAAAATTCCAACGTTGCTAGTTGCTGTATGACAAGTTTAAGTGAGAAAATGTTTGTAAAATTGTATTTAATATGTTAAATTAAACAACGAAATGTTGCAAAAAATTGTGTTTACTGATAAAGCGTTTATATCTTCTTACCTTCTTTAACTAGTATTTTACTGATTAAAAATATAACAAAAGCTGATAAGCATTCCGTTGAACTAAAATATCCATAATACAACATACTATGGTTAACATAATAGTTGAAAAATTTAATTTATTTTTCACGGAAAGAGTGTACATTGGGTTGACTATATTACCATTGTTTACGAGTTTAACGATTTTTTATAGTTAATTAAAATAAACACATTGTATCATAAATAAACAAACTATTTATTAAATAAATGTGCATCTGAATATATATACAAACCAAAATTATAACAAAAATGAATAAAGTAAATTAGTAAATGACAAGAATAAATGACAAAAAATACAAGTTAAAGATTGAAAAAATACAAGAAAATGAATTATAACAAAGTTTCACAAATAGGTGAGATATTTTAAACTTACTTGTGTCGTGGTTGGAATTAGAATGATTTCAGTTGAAGGGATGCTGTGGAATGAAAACTAAAGGAAGCACAGGATTGGTTGAAAGTTTTGAAAGTGGGGAAAATGTTTGGAAAGAGATGATAGTAATTTTGCACAGAAAAGAGAAAGATGGGGAAGGAAATTCATGAGAAAATATTTTAGGTCAGGGCTGCGTTTTATAACTTATTTTTATTGAGTCTTGGATGAGAGCTCAATCTTTATTACGGAATTTAAGGCACGTACTGCTGGAAACCATTGTCTGCTCCAACATTTTTGACAATGAGTTTTACCGCTCGGTTTACGATGTTTTCCAGGAGTTCGAAGTTATAAAACGCACCCTACCTCTGCGACACAAAGGCTGCAGGTACCAGATAGGATACAATGAATTGTAAAATGGTCAAACATTTCACAACCCGAATGTAATGTTTACAAAATATCCAAAGAAATAGAAATAACACACAAATTTATAAAAATATATAAAAAACACTTAATTCGCGATGTTTAGCGCGAACAACCATTATAAATCGTAGCCAATCACATCGTACTCAATGCTTTGATGCGTTACAGTACACATCGAACATAGAAAAATTAACATTGACACTTCTAGCATGTTCAGTGTTACATAAAACTCTCTGTAGAATAAATGTATAAAAAAGTCACTTTTTTTAGATGTTACAAATTTTTAATTTTGTATGACTAAGAAACGGTGTTGTTAATTAAGAATAAGGTTCTTTAAGCTCGTTTTTTTTAGTAAAACTAAACAGCTTACCTGGAAGGTCCAAAATATTGCAAAACGTATCGTATTGCTGCGTTTATCATCGAACTGCTTATCCCTTCCGATTTTCAAAATTCTGTACAAGAGGTAACCTGAAAGCCTCACACCCCACAAGCAGACGAATATCGTTACCATTAACTGCCTACTATCATAGGATTTCTAAAAAAAAAATAACAATTAGCCAAATTGTTATTATCTCATTATTCTATTCTATGCATCTAAACACAAAATAATTTTATTTTAAATAGTGATGAAATACAGATAAGATGATTGTAGACAATTTAAATTTTACAAAAATATAGGATTTTTTCCCATGCTTCCATCTTTTTTTATGAGTTTAGAAAAGGCTGAAATATTGGATTTACTTGCGCAAGGCGAATCAAAGCGCAGGGCAAATCGAAATTTTCAGGCTTTTTTTCTAAACTCGAAATTTTACTTCATCCGCCAAGCGTATAAAACGCTAAAATATTGTAAAGTTCATACTATACTGCTAAGTACATTTATGGCTAATAGCCGACTCAGATTGATTTTATGTTTGATCTAATGTTAAAACTGTTTATTTCGTTTGACCTATTTTTTTAAATAATATTTTGTAGAAAACCTCTAATTCAATGCATCATCATTACTTAATATTAAATTTAATTAACAGTGTTTAAAACTAAAAGTAACCCTACAGTATGTATGTATGTTTATCTAATTAAATCGTTTTATAATTTCAATAACTGTTTTGTATGCTCCCTAATGTTTTCTGAGAATATCTAGGGTGTTCTAGAATCGATTAAAAGATGTTTATAAATTCTAATGCCCAGTTATTCAATAGTGGCTTAAACTTAGTTAAACTTAAACTACTTAAGTTAGATTCACTCTAACGTCGAGCTGTTCCCAGTAGAAGTAAAATGTACTTGAGTACTGAGTATAAGTACTCTACACAAAATGTACTTGAGCATCAAGTACAAGTACGTAACAATAAGTACTTACAAAATATGGAGTACATCGAGTGACTAAGGAATATGATAACAAAAATTAAATCACGAACACTTTTTTTACTAACATCTTTTTATTTACGTTAAATATACATTTAGTTATTATTTTTATATTGAATCCTTCACGTAATTAAAACAAAATACAAAATAAATATGTCAATAGTAAGAAAACACGGACACTAATGTCAATGATACCGTGTGATCATTTAAATAATGATTCAGAGTAGGCGGCATTTTTTTGGTGCGGTTGCTCAGAATGCTAATTGAATGATAAAATAAATTTGAGGTTATATAAACTATGTGTTAGCAGCCAGTAGTACCAATCTAAATTGAAACTCAAAGCCTACTCTAAATCATGTTTTAAACGATCGCATGGTATAACAGCCTTTATAGACTAGACAAGCATGAAAACACAAATGTCAAAATACCTGATTACACCTAGTATATTTTTAAAGAACATGTTATTTGTCATCCTGAGAAAATTCTGAGCCAAATCGAAGAAACACACGTTCAATTTTAATTTTTGACTTTCGTTCGCCAGTGTTAAATATTTGAAAGCTGTCAAAATCGAGAGATCCAAGCGATCCAAGTTTAGTAATGTTGGGTTTGGTTAGATGACAAGTTGTGATGTTGTAAAGTTGTGTTATGTTGGATAATGAATTGTGTTATAGTTACAACATTACCCTTTTACCCTGACGTCACAAGAAACAAAACACAGCATCGCAAATGCATGTCTACCTTTTAGTTTGATTTTATTACTTCATTTATTCGACAAACCTATCAATGGGCAATCAAATTATCTATATACATGGAATTTTTCATTTAAGTATACAAATGCATACGATATTCATTTTCCGACATGCGTTGTTTTTTTAGAAGGTTTGAAGCTTTAAACGAGTGTTTTCCACTCCCCGGTTAAGCATGAAGTAAAATTTTTAATAATGATAAAACGCGAAACTAGTCGAGTAAATAGTAAAGTAAAAAATTGTGAAACAAACCAAGTGTAATTTAATTTAAACCTTCATTATCAATATTTCAAAATGTTTCACCAAGTGATAAGTGAGAAAATAAAATTTTGAGTTTAGAAAAGCCTTAAAGTTTGGTTTGGCGGTGAGTATGCAGGGAATTATTTTCTTAAGTATACACACAGGGAATTTTTATTTTCAGTAAATATATTCGTTATTATTTAAGAGTTTAATTCGAAGCTTTTACCGACTATTTTTCACTCCCAGACTAAGTATGATGTAAAATTTCGAGTTTAGAAAAGCCCCGTGAAAATTTGGCGAGGGTCGCGCAGCGACCCGAGACAAATTTTCTGGGCTTTTCTAAACTCGAAATTTTACATCATGCGCCACGTGTATAAAACACTGATTTCAAGTGATGTTCAAAATATTCCTATAAGTACTTAACTTTCTTTTACCACTTTTATTCAAACTTTTGAATGAAGTGATAAAACAAAGTTAAGTGTTTTATTATTATTTCACATAAAGATGGATGGCTAAGTGAATGTTAACCAAATAAAGGATTTCAAAATATTATTGTTTAGCAGTATATTTATAATTTTACTTTAGCAGTTTACTTTTAACTCTGATCAGAAGTATATTTTTAACATCACTAGAAATCAGTGTTTTTTACGGGTGGCGCATGAAGTAAAATTTCGAGTTTAGAAAAGCCCCGTGAAAATTTGTCTCGGGTCGCTGCGCGACCCTCGACAAATTTTCTACGCGGGGCTTTTCTAAACTCGAAATTTTACTTCATGCTTAGTCTGGGAGTGGAAAACACTCGTTTAAATCTTCACAATGATCTCCTTAAAAAAAAAACAACGAATATCTGAAGATTTACAGCATATAACTGGGTTAGCTATACTTAGAAGAAAAACTCCCTGTTTGTTAATAACTTAGTAATTGAAATATTCATATTTGAATACTCAAATATTCGACTATTTAAATTATTCGTATTCGCCTTAATTTAAACTAAGCTTTGGTTAAGCCATTATTGAACACCTGACTCCAAATCAATGCCACCAGAATCATTCATGATTTTCATTGTGTGGTAAATGTCATAGTGACATTGTCATTTCAGTTTTGATTTTGAAATCGACGCTCTTCATTCTCATAAAAATGTCTAAAAAGAACGAGAACCTGGTTAGATAAATTGAAGACCACAAAACTCAAAATAAGAATGTAAACAAGAAAGAACTTTTTGAAACACCTTCTCGGATTTTAGATGTAAGTTTATTGTATTTATTTTCGTATTACCATTTTCTATACTGAATTAAATTAATTTGCAGATGTTAACTATTGCAGTTTTTGTAATTAAAAAAAAAACGAGTTGAGTGGTGAAGTAAAGTTTAAAATAGTCGTGGCCGCTCTAACCTCACATTAATGTTTCAGAATCTAGTAACTTAAAAGGGGTATTTATTATATACACCATTCCATTTGTTTCTGGATCTCGCCTAGCCATGCTTTCCTGTTGTTATGTTGCAGTATCAACATTTACATTTTTTATTAGTTGCCACTCCTGATTCCTTATTTTAACAGTGTTGCAATAATTTATGGTATCATAAGTAATCCTCTTTTTAATTTTCAAGAGGTTTATTGTTAATCTTGCAACAATTATTTCGCCACGCGATCGCTTCTTCGAGCATTTTATTATTAAATCAAATTAATCTAGTGTTGCAATGCTGTGTCAATGTCAAAGTGAAAAATAATTTCAGGCACATATTAAATATTAACATGCCAAAGATTATCTCTGAATCAAAAAGGTTACAAATTCTGAAATCCTACAAACATTTTAGGCAAAGTAATCCAAATCTACAGCATTACAATATTATTACGATTTTAATAGATATTTTTGGGGTATGTCTAGTATTTTAATTATCATATATACTCAATTAAAGATAATTACGTTTCAGGTAGGGAGATCTTCATTACAATTAATTTTACGACAAAGACCTGACGAATTGAAATCTACTACTTCTGGCAAACGATCTAAAACCAGCCATTTTTGGAATCACCTAGCTAGAAAAGATCTGCAACAACTAATTTGGCAATATAACTCTAGAAATCAGTATTTTACTTTGAGAGATCTTTTGAATGATATGAAAGAAAATTATGAGTTCCATGGGAGTAGAAGAACAACACTTTATAGGGTTGTTAAAAGTATGGGGTATAAATTCAAATTAATTAATGGGCGCAAAATTCTCTGTGAACAAAAACATGTTGTTGCAGCTAAAATTACTTTCCTTAGAAAATTTTTACAGTATCAAAATTCCAGTGAAGAAATCCAATTCGTATACCTGGATGAAACATGGATATATCAGAATGGATCCGTGGTTCGACGCTGGGTACATGAAACGGATATAAAAAGTAATCCAACTAAATTCAAAAATGAAGGCAAACGCTTCACCATTCTACATGCTGGGTATAGGGGTGGGTTTTTGGATGGGTGCGATTTTTTATTACATTCGAAAAACAATGACCGAGATTACCATGCCACAATGGATGGTAATACTTTTCAAATTTGGGTGGTTAATCAACTTATTCCTGCTTTGGCTAAGCTTTCAGGGAAATGTGTAGTTATTATGGATAATGCTGCATACCATTCTGTGCAATTAGACAAAACTCCTTCATTTTCTTGTAAGAAATGCGAAATGCAGGAGTGGTTGGTTAAACACAATGTAAAATTCAATCCAAAATTAACCAAAAAGGAACTATGGGCTTAATTTATACCTTTTCGATCAAATGACAAAATTTACGTAGTTGATGACATTTTGAGAAAGAACGGGCACGAAGTTCTTAGATTACCGCCATACCATTGTCAATACAATCCAATTGAAATGGCATGGGGATTTTGTAAGACTTACTACAATAAGCACATAAATTCTAAGCAATCATCTAAGGATCGTGTTCAGAATTTATGGCTTGAGTCTCTCTCAAAATGTACATCCGATATGTGGTATTCCTCCTTTTATTATTTCTCTTGGGGAATCTGGCTCAGAACAAACATCAGAAGATTCAGATGCAAGTTCTCTTGACTAAATAATAAAAGTGGAATGAGGGCTTAAAAATTGTTTGACATGAAAATTATCAGTATCACAAGAGGGTGGGAATAAATTTGCAATTCTACAAAAAAAAAAATACTGAGGGCCAACAGAAGAGAGAATGACCAAAATTAAGGTGGATGGATGGAGTTGATCAAAATGTGTTAACGGGAAGACCCAAGCGAGAAATACAAATGGATGACGAAATAAGTTTGCAGAGCCGAATTCATTATATTTGTTATATACAATATTATTGCTGTGTTTGTATGTACAAAAACCAAGTAGTAAATTTTGTTAATCTTAAAACTGCATATTATTATCCTTTTATATCTGAAAATTTGTAAAACAGGCAACAGTGTAAGATCACAATAGTCAGAAATTATAACCTTAAAATCGAACATCTGACAGTGACATTTAAAAACCCTGATTTAAAACACAACCAGCCCCATTTACAATACTTAAACTGTCACTTTTCCAGATGATTTTTTACAAAAAAAATGACATTGACAATTAATATAAAAATCGAATAAACTAAGGTTTTTGATTATTATCTTGTATAAATAATTTATTAGATGCAAAATGATCTAAAAGTGAAATATATGCTTTGATTGATTGATAATTACCTTTCCACCTTGACCCAAAAAGAAAGTCAACACCGCCAAAATAATGAAATTAATCCCACCAGCGAAATCCGAAACCTTATCCATCTGAAAAGTCGCCGCAATGGTGAAGAAAACCACCTGCATTCCGACAGTCACGATTGCCGCAATGGCGAAATGGTCCACGTCCAGAATCTCAATCGCCATTTTTCCCTTTTACCCGCGGTGCCGCCCTTTTCTTCCACAATCGGGAAAACCACCACTTCACATCCTCATCCCGCTGTGCGTGCACACAAAAAAAAACAAATTTCAAAATTGAATCCACCGGGATTTAATCTGATAGGGGGGGAAAAGGGAGTAAGGGCAGCAAGTCCAAGGTTACAGCATCCCCCCGATCGATAATCATCTCTCAATGTCTTCCGCGGGACTTTCGGTCTTTGTGTGTTGCGAGTGTGCGAAGGTCAAGTGATGATTTCCTCTCCGAATCGATTTAATATGCACGCCGGGTTTTCTTGGAGTGTTCTGCAGTTTTTGAATCGATCAGGGGTTTGCGGTTTGTTGGGAAATGTCAGAGGGAAATACCACCCGCGTTTGCGGATCGAGGTTTTTTTGTTGTCGTTGAAAGGTTTCGTTCAGCGTTGGTGTTGCTAAATATAGGAATTGGAGAGTGGTCGGTTGTCGATTCTTTGAATGACTTACAAAACATGCTTTTGCATCGCGACGTTAGGCGTCGACGGCTCTGCTTTGGCGTCGCGTTTCTAACTGAGACTGGAATGTGCTCGCTGCTGATCCAGCGCAGACGCTCTCGGGCTTTCTGGGGGTGGGGGGAAATTTCGTGTGCGGATGGAAATTTGCGGTTTGTCCTAGATGTGTTTGTTTGATCGTTGCAATTCACCTTAATCGATTCTGTCTTACTTATCTTAAAACACATGTTAATCAGCGTAAATAGTAAAATAGTAAAAAAAAAATATATAAATTGAATATTAAAAGTGTGCTTTTTCAAACAATCTACAGCAAATTTATCTTGCAAAAACTAAATTAAACACTTATTGAAATAACAACTTCCCGAGCTAATATCCCTACGGACGTTGAATTATACAACAAGTATTTGCTGTTGCATACAGTAACCTACTTTAAATGTAACAATTCCGATCAAATTATTCAGACCATTTCTAGACGCGTTTCAAAATTTATCTCATCAGTATAGATTTGTCGTTCACTATAATTTACCAGTCAGCGTATTGTCTTTGTATGAGAAATTTGTTGTAGATTGCGTAATAAATCGCACTATTAATATTTTGAAGTATTCTACAACCAATTAATGGCAATTTAATTCAGACTCACTTATTGTATGATCAAAAAAAAGAAGAAGGATGTGATTAGCAACCCCCAACTCCTAAATAAAATAATTGATATTGCGAGGACGATCGAATCTTCAAAAATCCTATTTATTTTTTGGTGGATGCGCTGGGCATCAACTACTGTTTTCCTTGTTTAAGCCTCCTAGATCGGTGGTTTCCTTAACCTCGTCACTCCCCGGTAATTTTTCAGCGTGATTTTTTAAAACTTATTGCTTTTTATTACACAGGGTGATTCAGAATAGTAGTAAAAGAAAAATTGTTCAGGAAAGGAAATTAGTTAAATAAACATTGGCCCGGTTTTCATTATTTACAAAAATACAGCTGATTTAAATTTTACGAAGAAAATAATTATATTTAAATATAGTTTAAAGAAAACTGAATAAATAGTGAATAGAAAAATGATAAAATGTTTTATACCACTATATATTTTTATGTCAAGAACACTGCTCGAGTTTCGACATGTTTATTTTAATTTTCAAGTGAGTGATACATAATGGTTGTACGATTTACATCGATTATTATTATAAGGAATTAAAGAGTGGGGAATACGTGACGAACCACAGTGGACTGGATAACATAAAGATCGGCGAAATTAGACAAATCTCAGCAGAGCAAAATAGTCGACAGTAAGTTACCTTTTTCGTCACTATAATGCTATAAACTGTAATGAAAGTCTATAAATGTTTGCGTTTGATATTACTTATTCAAAATCTGGAAAGAAACAATGACACTACTCACAAATAGTAGCGGCTTCTAATAAAACCCGAGTTATCTTTTGGTGGCGCGCCGGGGATTACCCATTGTTTTCCTTTGCTTAGACGCTAGAGTAATGGTCGCCTTCAGAGAATTTTTGAGTGCATTTTATGCCACTGGATGACTCAAAAAGCGATCCAGCGGAAAAAATATACAGGGAGTTTTTCTTTTAAGTATACATATCCCAATTACAGCGTTTATGCTGTAAATCTTTAGATATTCGTTGTTGTTATGTATACACACAGGCAATTCATCTTTTTAGTATACATATTTTTTAATTTTTAAGAGTTTAATTCGAGGCTTTTAACGACGGTTTTCCACTCCCAGACTAAGCATGAAGTAAAATTTCGAGTTTAGAAAAGCCTCGTGCAAATTTGGCGAGGGTCGCGCAGCGACCCGAGACAAATTTTCTGGGCTTTTCTAAACTCGAAATTTTACTTCATGCGCTACGCGTATAAAACACTGATTTTAAGTTATGTTCAAAATATTTTTAGAAGTACTTAACTTTCTTTTACCACTTTTATTGAAACTTTTAAATGAAGTGATAAAACAAAGTTAAGTCTCCTATTATTATTTCATGTAAAGATGTACCACAAAGTGAATGCTAATTAAATCAAAGATTTAAACATATTATTGTTTAGCAGTATATTTATAATCCTGCTTTAGCAGTTTGAAAGCTATTTTTAAATTTTGATTTAGAAGTATATTTTGAACTTCACTAGAAATGTGAATACGCGTGGCGCATGAAGTAAAATTTCGAGTTTAGAAAAGCACAGAAAATTTGTCTCTGGTCGCTGCGCGACCCTCGACAAATTTTCACGGGGCTTTTCTAAACTCGAAATTCTACTTCATGCTTAGTCTGGGAGTGGAAAACAGTCGGTCAAAGCTTCGAATTAAACTCTTAAAAATTAACGAATATGTATACCGGAATTTTTCTTACATATCCGCTTGCTTAGTCTGGGAGTGGAAAACAGTCGGTCAAAGCTACGAATTAAACTCTTAAAATTAACGAATATGTATACCGGAATTTTTCTTACATATCCGGATGTGTACTCTGTAAATGTGTTATCAATCCCTAATTAAGCATGAAGTAAAAGTTCGAGTTTAGAAGAGCCTGAAAATTTGGTTCTAAACTCGAAATTTTACTTCATGCGTCACGCGTATAAAACACTGAAATATTGTAAAGTTTACAATATGTTACTACAGAAGTATGGTGAAGACGTATATTTTAAAATTCACTTACAACCAGTGTTATATATACGCGTGGTGCATGAAGTAAAATTTCGAGTTTAGAATAGTCTGGTAATTTGGTTTGGCCGCCACGTTTCGCGGAACGACGAAACCAAACCAGGCTTTTATAAACTCGAAATTTTACTTCATGCTTAATCTGGGAGTGGAAACACTCGTTAGAAGTTTCAAAATTGAACACTTTTAATAAACACCAAATTACAGGACATTTAAAGAGTATGCATCGGGATATGTATATTTTAAAGAAAAATCCCCTTTGTATCTGCCTTCTTCGAGGTGGATAGAATATCTTAAATTTCATACAAAAATTACTTTAATTAAACTCTAGCATCAAATCCATTTTACAATTCATAAAATCAAAAAAAAAATCGAAAAAAGTATACAATAAAATATCAAGCATTATACGAATTCGCAAACGTTCTGTTGTATACAAGCATTTATTTTTAATTAATCCCTTACACAGTACATATAAATAACATTTTTCATCCTTTATAACAGTTATAAATTGTACTAAGAAACACAACGAAAAAAAAACAAAAAATAAATAAATAAAGGGGGAGTGAGTACGTTTTTTTGAAACAAACACATTTCAATTTTTATTAAACCTATTAAGTTACAAATCGATTGTGATGTTTGAATAAATATATAAATCACAATGCATACAGGGAGGATCATTAGTGTCCAATTTTATTTATGGATAAGCGGAAAACTGGAGACCAAAAATGCACCGTGCGAAATATGTACGTTTCGATGTTTTTATAAATTTTAAATTATTATTATTATTATTATTTTACCAGTTCCAAGAGAGTTGTATAATATATTTAGAATTTAATTCAGCAAATTAATTTAAATAATTTAAAAAATTGTATGTTTTTATTTCTTCTTATTATCAGGTGGTTTTCTCGTCATTTTGCGATTTTTTCTTGGTGGTTTTTATTGGATTTTCTTCTGATTTTTTTGTGAGAGTGTGAAATGTTTAGATCTGTTCGGTGGTTGTTCGTGATTCTTGTACCAAGTAGACCTGGGATCCAGGGACTGAGCTGGTGGTGACGAAAGTGCGGTGCTTGGCGCGGATCAAGGACAAGCTGCTTTCGGCCGTGTCGGCGCGGTCTTCAGCGGCCTCGAGTTCGCGTTGGAAGCGGCGGACACGGGTTACACTGGACACTGACATATTTTCCTAAAGAGATAACCATCAATAATATTATTAAGAACATACAAAGCATGTGTTTCAAAAGATTATTTTATTTGGTTGTATAAGGAACGTAACTTTAAGAGGGGGTTTAGGTGCTCGGTTGTTAATTTTGGCTTAAACATCGCTTGAACTTCATAGTCACTTTTTAACGTCATATAAAATTACAGAACGTTCAAATTAAGAGAGAGCAAGTCACTTGAACTTCTTATGTCACTTCTTAAAGTCATATAAGATGGTGTGGAACATTTAAATTGGTTATACGGTATTGGTTTTGCTTCCATATAACCAATTTAAATGTTCCACCATCTTATATGACTTTCAGAAGTGACATAAAAAGTTCGTGACTTGCCCCCTCTTAATTTGAACGTTCTGCAATCTTATATGACGTTGAAAAGTGACTATGAAGTTCAAGCGATGTTTAAGCCAAAACTTCGAATCCAGAGAGATTATTACTTCGATGTATTGCTTTCTGTCTTTCGCACATCAAGAGTCACCATTGTATAATAAAATGATGAAAATAGAATCTTTATATGAACTTTTATTTTCATACAAATAATAAATTACTTTATGTCCAAATAGATCTCTAAACAAACAAAATGTCTGCTTTAAATAAAACAGTTAAAGAAATCTGTTTCCACCATTTTGTTATGAAAGGTTCAATGCATACTTATGTAAGAAGATTTGTACAATTTTATCTTATAACAACGCTAGAACCGAAGTCCCAACATACAAATTTGACATGGCCTAACCCCCTCTTAACAAGAATGACTCCTTTTTTCTAAAAGTAACTCTTCTGATATGTCCAATGTTTTTGGCGTCAAATATTTTTGGCTTAGAAGTAAGTAATTTTTGAACTCATAACAAGAATTACTCCCTTTTTCTAAAAATTACATTTCTGATATGTCGAATATTTTTGGCGTCTAATATTTTTGGCTTAGAAGAAGGTAAGTAATTTTTGGGCGTTCTCTATTGTTACAGTTTCTTTTATGAGTATTAATTTTAACCTGTTCTTGGAGCTGCCTCTTGAAGAGCATGCATTTCTGGTTGGTCTTTTCCAAAGACTCCTGGAGGATCTGGATGTTCTTTTGGTCCTCCTCGCACTGGATCATGACCTCCTTGACGGTGCGCTCCTTCTTGCGGAGGATCTTGATGGTCTCGGCGTGACGCCTCTTCTCCTCGTCGAGTTCCATCTCCATGTCGCGGATGCGCGCCTCCAGTTTGCTGATGATGCGCTTGCCGCCGACGATGGCGTTGGCCTCGACCTCCTCGAGACGGACGGACAAGTTCTTGACCTCGATTTCGAGCGACTTCTTGATGGCCTCAATCTTGACGACGCGTTCCTGTTCCTCGTGGAGGATTTCGACGGTGTGTTTGATTTCAGCCTAAAAATTACGAGAGTTACGGTTTGAGATCAAGAGTCTTCTACAAAGAAGATATTTTATTTTAAAACATACAGTAGAGTTTTAAAAAGTATAAAATTTCAGCTTAAAAATCACCAGAGTTAGAGTTTGAGATCAAGAATCTTCTACAAAGAAGATATTTTAATTTATAAAATACAGAAAAGTGAATTGAATTCAAGATAAAGAATTTTCTACAAAAAAATAATTTTGGTAATTTCCAGAAACTCCTGGAGGATTTATTTTAGGTACACACATCTTAATGGCTACAGCGTTTGGTCAATTCTCAGGATTTTGTTTTCAGAAGAGCGTTCAATTTAAAGCTTCTAACGCGTATTTGCACTCCTTGGTGCCTGAAAATTTTGATTAGTCGCTCTGCTTTACTTTGCGACCAATCCAAGTTTTCAGGCTTTTCTTAACTCGAAGTATTTACTTTATGCTTAATTAAGGAATGCAAACAATCGTTAGGATAAAATTGAAACTTTTCGTAAACAAATATGATAAACATAGGAAATAAACTTAACTACTTTATTTTCAATTTCAAAATACTTTTCTAGGCAAAGAAATCACTTTTTTTTTAATTGCAAAAAATCTGTAGTTTGTTCAACCAACACAAATTTAACTAAATGTACTATGAATTTTAATAAACTTCAATGAACATTATTTTCATAATTTTTATGTTATATTGCTTTTATGTGATTTTCATCAATCTACAAACAATATTGGCGACTCGTCAATTTTCATATTCGTTAGATTTAAATGTTCATGGATTGTAAGATTTTTAAGATTTTCTTGATTATTCCGAACTTTAAACTTGTACGATTTTCCTAAATTTATTTGGCGATATTCAATTATTTTCAGCCATTTTTTGTTTCGTACAGTGAATTTTTCCTTTAAGTATACATATCCCAATTATGTTCTGTACATTTTCAGATATTCGTTGTTTTTTAAGAGTTCAATTTTAAAGCTATAAACGAGTGTTTTCCACTCCTAGGCTAAGCATGAAGTAACATTTCGAGTTTAAAAAAGACTGAAAATTTGGTTTGATCGCGTAACGCGAAGCGTGGAGCGACCAACCAAATTTTCAGGCTTTTCTAAACTAGAAATTTTACATCACGCGCCCGCGTATAAATCACTGCAATATTCTGAATTTAAAAATATACTTTTAAATTAGTACTAAGATTATACCTTTAAGCCAGGATTAAAAATATACTACTAAACAAGAGCATTTTGAATTTCATAATATTAGTGTTTTATACGCCTGGCGCATGAAGTAAAATTCCGAGTTTAGAAAAGCCTGAAAATTTGGTTTGGTCGCTCCGCTTCGCTACGCGACCAAACCAATTTTTCAGGCTTTTCTAAGCTCGGAATTTGACTTCATGCTTAATCAAGGAGTGGAAACACTCGTTCGAAATTGAAATTGAAAATTGAATTTAGGAAGAGATAGATGTAGAGACTCATATACTAAGTTGGATGCTTTTTCAAAATAGCAATTGTTTTACAAAAATTGAAATTGAACTTAGGAAGAGATAGATGTAGAGACATATACTAAGTTGGATGATTTTACAAAGAAGCAATTGTTTGACAAAGTTCTTTAAAAGTAGTCTAGTTTTTTTTCTAGGAAATAACTTACTTATATATTAAGTTGGATGCTTTTTTAAAGAAGCAATTGTTCGACAAAGTTATTTAAACGTAGTCTAGTTCTTTTTTTTTTGTAGGAAATAACTTACTTGCACGCGTTGGTAGCGTTCATCAGAGATACGCAATTCCTTGGTGATCTCATCGTAATCAGCAGCAACGGTGGACAACTCCTGTTCGATCTTGCTCTTGGAGGAAGCGAGGTTGACGTTGATGGCGGTGAGTTCGTTGATCCTGGTGACGGCCTCCTCGTATTGCAACTCTACTTGCTTCCTGCTGCGGAGGGCCTGAGGAACACAAAAACACAACAAAATCAGATAGACAATTAGATATTCACCAGAATGTGAAAATACTGACGGCTTCGTAATTGCCCCTGATCTCCTCAGCCTCAGCGGTGAGGGCCTGGATGCGCCTGGAGGAGACGCTCAATTGGTCGAGGGTGACCTGCAACTGGCGTTGGCACTCGTCGTAGTGGGCGGTGATCTCGGTTAGCTGGAAGGACTGCTTCTTGACCATCTTCTGGAGGTCGATGTTGGACTTGTTGGCGGCGTCAAGAGACATTTCCAGTTCAGTGATGGTGATCTGGAGCTTCTTCTTGATGCGGGTGACCTCGGACTTGAGCTTGGTCTCGGCCTCGACGACACGGGCGTTCAACTGTTCGATCTCAATGCTGGTAGCCTTACTATAAAAGAAATACTTATTATTACAAATTATCTAGATTAGAGATCTATGTATATATTTATAGCGATTGTTTTCTAAGGAATGAATCCTTGGACAAGAATCGAAAACCTAGAGATGTTTCATAACTTCAATCTATTATTCAATACTCTACTGGGTATTAAAACAGTTATTTTTTGAAAGGCTATCGAATTTTTTTTCCAGAAGTGATTTCATTTTTTAAATCGGTCTTATTAGTTTCTGAAAAAATGCTCTCTAAAGTATCAATGTTTAATAATTGGGCAACAACGCGATGTTTGTTTTATAACGAGTGTCTATAAACTGTCGGCATCCATCGCAAGGACTGGAAATCCAGAAAGCAATAAAACAGGGAAAACCAATAGTTAATGACATCGAAGATCTGTGGAGCTCACCCATCATGACAGCCCTTATTGCCGAACTATAAAATTTAAATTAACCCCTCTCTTGTATATGATGTTTGTATAAATGTAATTTCCTGTACTCCTTGAGAATGACTCAAAGTCGAAACTAGTTGGAATAAAAAACCAAAATATTAGTGAAATTTAACCAAGTGTTTTCTTTTTAAATCCTAGTAGGTTCTGACTTCAGAAACGGAAGTCGTAATTAGACATATAATTATATTTATTTGACGTTTCCGCGATTCACCAAATCGTATGACTTAAGCTAAGAAATGTAATTTGTTTTTCAAAGCAATCGAGATGGCGACAGTTTATAGTCACTCATCATAATATGTGAGTTCACAATGGTGCCTTTAACTGTTCAATGTTATCATATTACGTATGGATATAGTCCTTGTCCAAAATCACTGGGAAATTACAGTTTATCAAAAAACAAACAACAATTTGCTGAATTGTTGATCATTGATTCTTTAGAGACTATTTTATCGGGAACTAATAGACGGATTTGAAAAATAAAAACATATTTGGATAGACATTTAAATAACTTACACAAAGAACATTCTTAAAACCGATTCTCATTTAAAAAAATTTAAGCTAAATACAGCCGTCATCACGTGTAAGCTATGAGCAAATATCAATATGATCTATTAAGCATTTTGATTTGCTTCGCGACCAAACCAAATTTCCAGGCTTAAACATTTTGCCAAACTCCACGGATAACCTAGAGGAACTAAGACAAAACTTTGAAATATAATGAAATCAGATATCTCAATAGGAGTTAGATCATTTAATTCAGAGTATGCCACAAAAAGTAATTGCCTGAATCATTGTGCATGGCGGATGTCACTCATTATTGAGATTTTTAGAGTAAATGTTAATTTTTCTTGTCGATACTTTAATACTTTTGTACATGACAATGAAGCATTATTTAACCAACATTTTAAAATCGTAGCTTGATGGTTACGAAATTTAGTTGGTTGGAAATTTGGTTTAGTCGCTCCACGAAGCGGAGCGACCAAACTAAATTTTAAAATATAGAAATTTCATTTTGAGCAACTTAAATTTTTTGATGTGTACTGTATTGTTTATAGGCATTTTAGGCGCTTTAGTAAATATTTCATAAAACATTTGATTTTATAATGAAATGTCAAAAACGGTTCATAGATACATTGACATTCAACTGTTTCATGTCAAAATGCCAGAAAGAACGAAAATTGGTCGTTTCACCAAAAACGTAGCCAGTCAACGTTTTTATATTTTGGTGAAACGATCAAACTATAACTTTTGATATAAATTTGGTTAGGAAATAGTTTAGGCAATATGTTGTATTAGCCTTTACTATCCTCTTTAAAAACGTTTATTTGTTGATAGATTTTTCCCTTTTTCTTTTCAAGGATCATTCTTTTGGCAGACCTTCTTCCATACATTAATTTAAATCCTCCTTCAATTCATTACTCTATTCAACGTCCTCGCATTGTTGGGCACGATTTACACCAACAGCACACTGCCAACAAGAATGCACATTTCTTGGCCCTAACCGCTGCACGCGATTGTTCACAACGTACGTCATCCTAGTACATTAATTTTTTGGCCTGGATCTTAACAAAAGAACGCGTGCGTCTGGCACGTTTATTTCCGTTCCTCTCAGAAGCACTAATTGAACCAGTCAAAAAATTGGAACAAGCCTTAGATACAAATAGCCAATGGAACATCAACCAATCGAGCCGATAAATCGTAGGCCTTGAGAGGCGGCGTCTTTTGTTTGGGTATTTATAGTCGGTTGTGTAATGAGGTTTTAAATAACACTCACTTTGCACGGTATTCACCTTTTTTGCTCGAAGTAAGTTTTTGTTTTCCTGTTGAAACCTTTCAGCTCCGCGGAAAGGTTATCCAGAGGATCCATGAAGCTGGAGTCTACTTCTTTCTCGATCCTCGAACAGATAAATCGGGCGTGCGCGGAGGAATCGTGCGTGTTATGCACGACGTTTTTCAAGTATTTGTTTGCTTGATCTAAATCGATACCTTCGGCGATGTTCCTTTTGCTTTCAGTGAGGAGTTGGCTCTCGATTGATTTTGCGGATTTTCCTCTTAGGTATTTCTGCGCTGATTTCAACCCTGCTGCTACCTTCTTGTCGAAATCCGGATCGTAATCGATGATTTGATCCGCCATCCTAGATTTCAGGACCTTTGCCTGCTTGACGGTCTCTTTTTTCTTGCGGGTCTCCGTTTTGACTTGAGCGGTGAGGGTAGCGGCTGAAGCGGATTTGTGCAGCAGGAACGCCGATTGGGTTTTGGCTCTGAAGTCGTGCAGGTAGTCCCTGGCTCTGACTTCGGTGCGGCGCGAGATTCTACTAAGATCCTCTTCGGTGTAGCTTCGCACCAGTTTTCTGGGACTGTACTCGTCCAAACCGCGCTCGTTCGTCCAAGGTAGGTGGGGGGGCCTCACGCGCTTTCCACTTTCTTTGGCCTCGATGTAATCTATCATTGGCTGGTAGAAGTTTATCCCGACACCGTAGTTGTAGCCATAGGATCTGGTGCTGGGATGTTGCCAGTCATATTTTGAAGATCGCGGGCCGCATGACGACATTTCGAAAAAATGAAACAATCACTCCACTCCTAAACTACTTCAAAATAATCAGTCACAAAGTGATTTTATTAATTTTAATTAAACGAGTCACGTTTACTGTTGATGGATTCCTTTAATTCTCCTCTCGTATACTGCTTAATAATAATTCCTTTAACCTCCTGAGAAATACTTCTTAATCGAACAATCACTCGCTCCAACTGATGATATTTCTCTTCTTTAATGGCCTTGGTCACAGATAACTCAGTTGATGTGATTTCTTTCAATCAAACTGCTTCAAATAATTCACTCTCACTGATGATATTTGTTACTCTCAGAAATATAACTTAATAAAAAAGTCACCCCACAACTGTTGATGTTTCTATCAATCAAGAACCTCGCGAATACTGTTTATTGAATAAGCGCTGAGATCTCTTTATAACAAGTGCATTAACACGTCAATTCCGATGCCAATCCAATTAGATTGACGATATTTTTAACCGAATCAATAATGCCAATTATAATAAACAACGACCTATTATTAAACCTTCGAAAAAAAGTCGCGTGTCTGACTTTTTTTAACAACATGATTCACTCACCGAATAGCTTCGATTTCCTCATCCTTCTCATGGAGACGCTTCTCGGCTTCGTGGCGGAACTGGTTGAGTTCGGAAGCCAGGCGTTGAGAGCGTTGTTCCTCAGCCTTGCGACCCTACAAAATAAATCATTAATTTTTCACTTGAATTTAAAAATTATTTTAAAAGATGAGAATTCGGGTGAACAAAAAGAAAATACTTACAGCTTCGGCCTCCTTGTAGGCGGCGGTGAGCTCATCGCGCTCGTTCTCAAGACGGCGAAGTTCAATTTCATATTCGTGGAGGCGGCGAGTGAATTCAGTGATGGTGTTGCGGGCATCATGGAGATCATCTAGAAAAGAAACAATAATGTGTAGAATTAATTCAGTTTAAACAAAAATCAATTTTTGTTGGTAGATTTTGGCCTGGGTGGTTCCAAAATTGAAAGTTTCTTTATTTGCAACTATACCTTTTCAACTTTATATTGAGACTAATAAATATCGAATTGGGAATAAGCAATTTCAAATTAGGTAAGGTTCTTTATGTGCAACTATACCTTTTTAATATCAAATTGAGACTAATTAATATCCAATTGGGAATAAGCAATTTCAAATTGGGACTTAAACATAGCTATCAGTTTAAACACAATCATTTTTCTAAACATTACTTATCTGTTTTAGGAATTTTACTTTACGTCCGCTAAAAATGCAGCTATCAAGTTTGAATAATTAATGAAGTCTCAGATTCATCGTACGCCAAAAAAAAACGTACGTAAAAATCATTAAGTTTGTACTGAATTTTTGTACTGAATTTAGTTCCTAACCCTTTCTGCTCTAAAATTTGTCTGGTGCCCCAAAAAATGTTTGTTCACGACAACCTCATAATATGTGCATTATTTAATTGTGTGCATAAATGGGGTGCATTTAACACTCAAGTACATTATACACGGGATTTGCGTGATAAATGTGGTTTTTTAACACGAATATAAATAATACCTAGTTTGATTTTTTCCGCTATGCAGTAATAGCGCTATGCTAGTCAAATCAGCTTCTTTTGTCTTACATTTGACCATGGTAGTGATGACGTCTTAGACGCCATTTTGTTAAAGTACGATGTAACGCGTCAACATTTTCGCCGTTCTCACTTGTTTAACCCGCGTAAAACGCGTTTGTAAACAGAAATCATTCCTAAATCGGTTAAACAATTATGCTTTTATCTGTTGCGAGTGTTTATTTAAGCAAAACAAACGTTAACACCGTGAAAACTCCATCTAAATGGAAGAGTTCGTTTTTTTGTGCAAAGAGCGTGTTTCTATGTAACTTAAGCAAAAGGGTAGACTGTGCGAGTATAATTTATTGTTGAACGATTGTTTATATTTGTGTTAGAGTGGAATTAACCCTATTACACATTCAAATCATAATACTGCAATCTGTCATCATTTATCTGTCAAATTATTATAAAACAAAACCGACTATTAAGACTGAGTATTTGATAAATATATATAATAAATGTTGTGTTATATATTGTTGTTGTCGTAAACAAAGTATAGTGTATAACTTGCATATAATGGCTATTAATCACTTGAACGACTTGCTCCACTCGCCTTCGGCTCGTTCCGCCACCTCGTTCTCGTGATTAATAGCTATCATTATATGCTCATTGTACAATATACTATTTTAAAACTGAAGTGATGCTAAAAAATTAAAGCTTTATAATTTATTACATCATCTCCTGTTCAAATTTGTTTTGTAAAAATAACAAAAACTTAAACAATCCTAACGAAATCGCAACCATTTTTATATTTACAATAACAATTTTTTAATTAAGAAAAGACGCTCTAATACAAGAGATATTCTGTATATTTTATACATAAATATGTATGAAAATGCATTTTCTTTGGAACATTATCTTGTTTTCATTTCACTGCATTGTTTTTTTGGCCGTTACGTAATCCGATTTTGTCGTGTTAAAATTAATTTTGGCTACCAATTTATTTTATTACACACGGCTATTTTCACTCGCTATTCATCAGCATTATGCAACCTTGACAGTACATTATTTATAAGCCAGTTGTCGCAGGTAACAATTACAGATGTTTGTCCTTGGTACCTATTCATGACTGTGAAACAGCAAATTACAGATGTTTGTATTTAAAAAAATGTAATTCAGTATCTGCCAAAATGTGTAATGAAAAAAGACAGATTTTTTTTGGCCTCGACTTTCGCCATACAGCCATCATCCATTGTATTATTTTGTTTATTATTTATTTAATTTGTACCAATTTATACACCTAACTTTTTAAATTCATTTGGACGCCACATTACATTCACACAACCATGGACCCAGATGGAATCATTTATTACTTATAAATGATTCCACCAGACGGCATTCGAACCCGCGACCTCTTGGTCCTTAGGCAGGGTCTTTACCTACTCGACCACAAAAAAGATAAATTAAATAGATGCACATACATGTTTGGAAAGCATTTTTTTCTTTTGGTGCCTCATCTATTTTGTAATGGCTTTGGAAATAGTCTGCTAAGGTTTTGTATACGAATGACCACCTTCACCACAGCTAACTTTAATGCACTTAATTCTGTGACTATAGTTTCGACTATCTAGTAGTCATTCTTAAACCAACTTTTGCTTTGAGAATAACTAATAGATAGTCAAAACTATAGTCACATAATTAAGTGCAATAAACAGTGGTTAAACAAAGTAAAAAAGTGTTTTATTTACAAGTGTATTTAAGATGTACCTCAAAGTGAACGCCTACAACACAAAACAAAATACTAGTTAATTATTACATGAGCTGCTTAATTTTTCTGATTTTTTTATGGTATGTATAGTTAAATCATGAGCAATTTTTAATAAGTATTTTGAGTAGATGTTTATACTAGTATTGCTAAATTAATAATATCTAACTTATAAGGGTATTTGTGTAAAAAAAACTTACGAGGTTTTGGAAGAGGTTGATAAATTGATTGATATTCACTTAATACCAACAATGATAATATGAATATTGATTCAATTTATTGCATTATTTTAAGCAAGGATGTAAAATGTACTATAACATATTTGTATGAAATTTTCAAGCGAGGGGAATTTGCGCGGTTTTTTAATTTCTGTTCAAACTTCAAAACTCTGTGCTATGATAAATAGTTAAGTAAATTAGGTACTTATATTTTGTATGGCCATCCAATTTCTAATAGTTTAACGATATTATGTATTAATGATATATTTTTTTACACATTATACACTTACATTCTTTAATCGAAAAGATCAAAAGATAATCTTCCCACTCTTAATATATTCAACTTATTTTTTTAAAGCTAGTGTTTTAAAATGCAAAGGATCTTAAATTTCATTCAAAATATTCAAGATTTTTTTATATAAAAGATATAATTCTGGGATAGACGATTAGAAGAGTGCAAACACCTTTCAAAATAATAAAAAAATGTCTGTCCAAAAGTAGAAGGATTGGATCCTATTATTTTTAAAATAGTCAACTTATCTAGTAAGGAACGAGAAAATTAAATACATGCTATATAAACCAAAAATATAACTAAATTATTGCTATCGAGTCAAATTTGATACTTTTGAGTTTTGCATTTTTTTCGATGATTCTTTGCGTTAGCACTTAAACAAAATTTGTTTTATATCTCCTGATAATTAATTATCAGAATATCTGGACTGGTAAAAAAGATGTGGCCATCTATTGCTTACTAACAAAATGTAAACATGTATTTCATGTTACGGAATACTAGGTGGCGAGACTTTTCATCGAATATTTATGATCATGAAAGGGTTTAAATCAAGTTCTTGGCTAAGAAATACAGTTTTCTAGGATCAAAAAGATAGATAATTATCCCATTCTTAAGATAATTTTCTAATTCTTATTTCAATTTATTTTGTAATAGTAGACTGCCTACAAAATAAACTGAAATAAGAATTGGAAAATTATGTTAAGAGTGGGATAATTATCTTTTCATCTTTGTGATCGTAAAAAACTGCATTTCTTAGATAAGAACTTGATTTAAACCGCCATTTATTACTTAGTAACATTTAATTCAAGGGGCGTTAAGTTTTATTGAAAATACTCAAGTTTTTTGTAAGAAAGTAATTCTTTTCGGATTGGAAGGTCTAGTACGTTTCTCACTTTATAATATCCAAGTTATTTTCTAACAAAGACGGTCTTCCAGGAATGGAAGGATTGGAAGACAATCCTCCCACTCTGATCAACTTCTTTAGTAAGAAAGACAGTATTTTATGATTAGGAGAAGCGAAAGACATTTATAAAAAATATAAGCGCGTTTGAAAGAAAATACTTTTTTTTTAAAAGAGCCATCATTTTTCATTTTGTCATTTAACCAATCGTATATGAGAACTGGGTAGAGAAGACTGTCTTAAGTTTTGTGAAACAGAGTTTTGTCATTTTAAATTTTCACAATATGAAAGTACTTGATTTCTTTACAGTGTATTTCTGACATTTCTTTCAAATCGTTAGTTTTCCCCGTTTAGGGCTAGTTGTTCAATTGTGACTTAATCTAAGTTTGGTTTAAACTGCATTCATGTAAATATAATTTGAACTGATGTTAAGCTAAATTTGGTTTAAGCCACTACTGAACTAGTGATTGTAAATTTCTCTACTTTTTCAATTACCTACTTAATTCGGTAAATTTGTGAATCAATGCCGATTTATCGATAATTTACCGTTAAATAACAATATCGTCGTTGTAAGTATTAAGAGTTATTAGATACATGAACATTTGGTAGAAATCAATAAGTTATTGTTATTATTGAACTTACATTTCGAGTTTAGAAAAGTCTGAAAGTTTAGATTGGTCTTGTAGCAAAACGGACAATTTCAGGCTTCTCTAAACTCGAAATTTTACTTTATGCGCAACGCGTATAAAACAATGATTTAAAGTGAAATCAACATCACATACAACAACGATTATAGGCCACCCAATAATACATGTATACATTAAGTTGCCTGAAATTACTGTTATAAACAATTGGTGCATTGATTTAACTCTCATTTTATTTAGGTATACATATCCCCCCATGTACATACCTATATATTGTATATCTCTATGGTAGATAAACAGCATTCTATATATAGCTTTACTAATATACCGAAATACTGGTAAAAACAGGAACGAAGAATGTATTGTCAATTTTGAAGAACTATTTTGATGATTTACTTTACCGTAAATCGGTTTACGGGTATTAAAACCCCTAACAAACACGCGGTCTTTCTTGTTTTTTTCTTGAATAATTATTTGGCATTAGCTGCTAGTCTGTTTTGACCAGCTACAGTAATTTTACACTCTAATAGAGAGTGTGTCTTTCCCAAAGAAAAAGAAATTTACGGAAAATACTCACGTGATCTTAAGGATGTGTAATACGTTAAGTGATTTTAAGGGGATAATAGGTGATTATAAAGGATGTAATAGATAGGATTAAAGTGGATTTGAAAAACAACCACGTAAACGAAACTCCAACTGGTCCTTAGTAATCAAAAATAGTTTTCTTGTAATTATTTTTAATACCTACCAGCCATTTTCTTGTTTTCACGAGCCAGAGCGTCCTTCTGTTCCCTGGTCTTGTCCAACTCGTGGTTAAGACGCTGGAGCTCCTGCTGCTTGTTGCGGAGATCGCGCTGACTCTGCTCGTACATAGCCATGGTCTCGTCAAGGCGGGTCTTGAGATCCAAGTTAACCCTCTCCAACTGCTCGACCCTCTTCTGGAGATCCCTGGCGGTTCCGTTGGCCTTTTCCAAGTCAATGATCAAGACCTCGACCTCCGACTGAAGGCGAGACTTCTGCTTTTCGAGATTGTTGATCTTCACTAACAAGCTCTCGATGTGCTCCTCCATCTCGGTGATCCTGACGGTGTACTTGCGGCGGAGCTCCTCGACCTCTTCAGCGCGAGCGGTGGCCTCGCCCTCGTACTTGGATCTCCAGACGCCGACCTCACCTTGGCATTTCACAAGCTGGCGTTCGAGGTCCAAGCGGGCCTCGCTCTCTTCTTCAAGTTGAACGCGGACGGATTCCAGTTCGATTTCGATCTGGTGGAGGTTGGCCTCAAGGACGGAGCGCCTCCTTTCGTCTTCCTCGGCGCGACGGCGGGCATCTTCTAATTGGCTCACGAGTTGGGATTTCAAGTAGATGGCATTTTCAAGATTGACCTAAAAAATAACAAAACGATATATACAAGGAAACCAACACAAATATTGAAGAATTGAGACAAACACCAAATTCGCCTCTGAGTAATAAGATTCAAAACGTGCTTGGAATTCTGAACAATAACCAAAATATTGGCTGTACAATCTTACTTCGATAGCACTTCAATTCAACATCTAACTAATTTTGGGGCAATTCTTAGTTGCCATATAGCTCTTTGGTATTGTTGTTTACCTTGATGTCTTGGAATTCCTTGGTGAGCTCAATGTTTTCTTGGGAGAGACGAGTCTTGTGGGAGGTGATGTCGACGATGGTGCGGTTGAGCTCTTCAATCCTGATGCTAAGCTCGTTGATGGTGACCTCTAACCTTTCGCAGCTCTTAATGGCGATGAGCTTTTCCTTGGTGGAGGATTCTACCTGGGCGATCAGTTCGTACACTTCGGATTGGAACTTGGCCTTTTCCTTTTCAGCCCTGAAACATAAAATCAAGAAATGAATATATGCTACGTAAACCAAAGGTAATGCTGTGGTTTTTAAAATGTGCACTTCTCAGTTTTTTTGTATATATTTCGCAATTATTTTCATACTGTTTTTAATTTATGATTCTTTGTTTGCTTATAAAAGTATGTTTTCTATACTCACTCGTATATTCTCAACTATATTGTCCAGTATGGTGACTTTTGTCATTACATAGTTATTATTATGCATAAGGTAAAATAGTGAAACAGAAAAGTGGTTCAGTATATGCAATTTGGCATAGAGCTCTGGATCAGACCACACTGAAAAATTGGCCTAATTTGCACTACGTGACATGTTTTAATAAATGGAAAACCCACGTGATTCGCATGGCGTCTAGAGGATTTTTCATTTATTAAAACTTCATAGTCGCCACGTGACGATCATGAAAGTTTTAATAAATGGAAAAACTATATCGTCCTTTTACATTAGATCATAGTAACTCAGTATTTCTAGTATCGAACCTAATCTTAAGATCCCTCACCAGAATTTACCCTAAACCCTTAAACTTGTTATTTAGAGATAAGGCTATAATTAAGTACCAGATCCATAGGTTAGGATAGATATTAGTAAGTGCGATTGTTATACTAATTACATAAGTTAGATTAGGTACTAGTTATTGAAATTAGGTTAGATACTAGACATATAGTTTAGGTTAGGATAAACAAAACAACTGTAAACCTATACATTTGTTATGTGAGACAAAAAATCCAATATAAGGGCCAGTTACACCAAACACGTTAAACTGGTTCATCTCTGAACTCGAGTTCAAACTGACATTACAACAATAGGAACTGTCATCTTATATTCGAGATCAGAGATCAACGTTTTTGGTGCAATTAGGTCTATTTCTAATTTTTCATTTTTTGTGATTTTTAATTAAAAATCTCTAAATTGTTGTTTTTTCTTTATGGCAGTTACTTAATATAATAGCAGACTATTTATGATTTTCAACTTTTTATTTAACTCACTACAATTGTTTCGCTACACTGTAGCTTCTTCAGGTGAAGAAATATAATACAATTTTTACAAACTAATTTACATTATATACAGTTTTCAGAAGTGTGGGTGGAGGAGTTTCTTCAGTTTAAGTAGGGGGGAGTTGGAGAGTTCAAGCTGGTCGTTCATGGTAGTTACCCCAATAATATTCTGCGGGGAGGTACAAAATTTTAAGTTACACCATGCATACAGATATTGTTATTGGTTATCTTCCTATGTATTTGAGCTTCATTTAGAATATGTAAATTTGTGTTTGTTTTAATTAAAAGCAGAAAATCTAAGACGAATCGCCCATATGGCGCATAAAAGCGATGTAAATAACATTTCCTGAACCCAATTAAGCCGTTTGCTCGTTTTACAGTTTCCTAGTTTATTTATATCGCCTCAGTTGGCTCAACTCGAATCTGATCTCGGATCTAAGAACATACGCACGAATTGATACATTATTATTTTAAGTACGGGCAGAAGACAAATTTTCTTAAACCCGATAGTTCTATTTTTGTATTCTTTCAAAATTTATTGATGATTATATTTAATACACCGTAAAGATGTCAACTAATATTGCGAACGACTCGATAAATAAATGGAATAATGTGATATCAAACTCTAGAAGATTTATTGTTTATTATCAAATTAACGAAACAATCTGATGGTTTTTTTTGTGTCCACTGACGAAAGTATTTAAGTAATGTTTGATTAATGTAACAACAATGTATCATGATTTTGTAATCATTATAAATCATTATTTAAATGATGTTTGTTTAGAGCAGCGTTTCTCGCCGACATGGGGTCGATGATAGACAATGGGTCGATTGGGGGTTGATGATGGTCAGGCGTTTCATGGGAGATCGATGATGGTCAAGGGATCGACAACCAAAAATAAAAACATTAAAACCGACATTATCGAAATTAATGCATGCAACTAAAATATTGATCATTATTATTAAATATAATCGAGTAATACGAGTAATTTTAAATTTGATTACTTTTCTGAACGTTATTTGCGGAGCGACCAAACCAAATTTTCAGGCTTTTCTGAACTCGAAATTTTACTTCATTCTTAGTCTGGGAGTGGAGAATTTGAACTTTTTACTCTGTAGCATATTTTGTAGACAATTCTAATTAATTTAAGACCAGAAACAGTAATATTCGTACATTAAACGAATTTAAAATAATCCGTATAAACTTACTTTTTAATAACGTATTTTTATTTGAATCGCGGCTTTAGAGAGAGAATCTCGCGTTATTTTTAGTGCGATCTCTCGTCCGACGTGAAGCCTTATTAGTACAGGCCTCTTCGTGCATTTTCGCGAGCGTCGCGACGCTTTTATTTCCCAACCATCCGTTTTTTCGAACACCCGATCCGGACAATAGATGTCACCGCAAGGCGGTTTTCCGATTCGAAATCTGATAACGAGTTTGTAAAACAAAAAATGGCGGCCCGTTCGTTTCTGACGACGTCGGGGTTTCGAGTTTCGCGTCCCAGATCCGATCCGCGTCGCTAATTTTGGCTCCGACTATTCGGAACACAAATATTTGGTCGTGCGATCTAATAATAATTTTTTTTTAGATAACGAAAAAATCTTGATGAAATTCGATAATTTCATGCTACAAAGTACCGTGCGATCATTTAAAACATGATTTAGAGTAAACTTTGAATTTGAAATTAGATTGGCACTACTGACTGTTAACATAATTTACCATAACCTCAAATTTATTCCACCAATCATATAGCATTCTGGGCAACCGCACAAAAAAATGCCGCTTAATTTAAACGATCACACGGTATTAATCTTAATTAATTTTCATATAACAGACTAATAATAACATATGATTAATGATTAATGACTAAATTATTCATAAATAATTTAGTCATTAGTTTTGATCATGACTAAACATTTATTAAACTAATGCCCAAATTTGTAAACAATTACAAAATAAATATCCATGATTACTTTAATAAATTAATAAATAATCATGGATTTTCAAAAATTAAGTGCCTGAGTAATCAACCAGAATAAATATCATCGAAAATGATATAAGGATCAATATAATATTCAATGTGTTACTTCTGTTTATTTGGCAATTACCTGGATTTGGCTTTGGAGATGGTGTCAATTTGTTCCTGGAAATCGACGACGATCTCTTGGTGCTTCCTCTTGAGCAAGGAAGCGGTTTCCTCGGATTCAATGTGGACATCTTCGAGCAATTTGCGGAGTTTCAGAAGCTCGGTGTCACGCTTCTTGTTGATTTCGAACTGTTACAAAACATAGAATACATTATTTAATAAGGTATCATTTTTGAAGCATGTTTAAGACGAAGATGCATACAAGAATTAACATATATATATTATGCTAAATAATAATTGGTTTCTGCTTTATTCATGCTCTTGTTATCAATTACAGTAAATAAATCTTAAAATCATCATCAGTTATAAGAAGACCAGTTCAGTTAATCAAAATTTCTATTTTGCAATAAATGGTGCATGCGCCAGGCAACAATTGCGTAAATACTGTATTGAATTATGGCGAATGCGCCGGGCGAATGCATTAATATTTTGTAATTCAAATTGATTTACTTATAAGGCAAACTGATTTGTTGTAACAAAAGTGTACCATTAGAGGACATAAAATATTGGGACAACTCGAAATTTGGGTAATGTCAAATATAACCAAATTTATACCAGTTAAGTTAGGTTTTTTAAAGAAAGGTTATAATATGGAGTGACAATAAAAATATGTAAACGAGAGAAAAAGAAAGAAGTCCAAAGTATGACACACACTAAACACCGATGGTTTAATAAGTACCATCGGTGGTACTTATACCTTATACCTTTTTTTACAGAATTATGGAAATAATACTGACTTGAATTATTAATTCTACATTTTTGTTCACAGAATTATGAAAAAAATACTGACCTGACTTTCAGCACCACCTTCGGCTTCTTCGAGGCGTTCGGTAAGCTGGATTACCTGCACGCTAAGGTCGGCCTTTTCCCTCTCGATCTGTAAATTAAAACAAAATTAATATATTATTTCATAAACATAAACATTATTATATGATATTAATGCACCTGGTAATTCAACCACGGTCACTTCTAACCCAAGAAAAATATTTATTTTCTAAACTTGAAATTTTACTTAATGCACCACGCGTATAAGACACTCATTTCAAGGGAAATTCACTTGCTTACAATATTTCACTATTTTCAGTGTTTAATACGGGTGGCGCATGAAATAAAATTCCGAGTTTAGAAAAGTCTGAAACGACTAAACCAAATTTTCATTCTTTTCTAAACTCGCAATTCGACTTCTTGCTTAACCTGGTAGTGGAAAACACTCGCTTAAAGCTTGGAATTGAACTCTTTTGAAAAAAGTTCCATATGGTAGTGTTAATTATTCTCACATTCTCCACTCTTTGTGAAAATTGAGTTGGCAGTTTTTTTTATGACCGCCATGTTAAACTACACGTGTTTTTTGCAATTTACCAAAAATTTTCAAAAGTGGAGAATGTGAGTTTTGCACTTAGATCACTCATGTCACTTGTTGAAGCAATAATGCACAATGATTTTACCTGTTACGATTCAACTGACGTATAATAGGTTTGTTGTAATCGGAATAAAACAAAAAGAGAAACGAAAATTTGACGTTTAAAATAAATATTATATTGCCGTAAATGACCACCATTTATGTACTAAAATAGCACTAAAATAGCAGAAAGGCTCTTAAAAAAGCTGCGAGTGCGAAGTGGCGATTTTAAGCATATAAGTTGCACCTGAGACCTCTAAATGGCTATAATCGCTTGCTGAAAATGCTAATTTTTAGGATAGTGTCGAAAGTTTGCATGATGGATGATCCTGATTCCCGGTTTGAGGCTACCATTGCCACGGTGAAGGTAAATAAAATTATTTCACTTGCAAACTTTTCTCTGAGTAGCAACTTAAAATCCTCCAATTAAAATACTTATTCTTTCAAATTTACTTTTGCTACTTAATAAATTTTACTTTAAATCCAATTGTATCATCATCTATGTATATTGAATATTTTATCTCAGGTAATAACGTGTATTTTCGGTTTTTTGTGTGTGTGTAATTGGAGAGAAAAATGTTAACGTCCAGTACTGATCGTAAACAACGTTTCCTCGTAAAATTTTACTTCTTGGCATCTGTCCATCATCCGTCGTGTAATCCGCGAAACGAGGTGAGCTTTGTCGAACTTAAATTTAGAACATGCCTTCATCGTAAATCCATCTCCGGACGAATTTCGCGCCGGCTTGAGAAAATACCGCTTTATGATCGGCGCCGACAAGACTGTATCCACAAACCGTACGATTCTTTTTTGTGGGTACTTACACGATTCAAAGCAATCATTTTTCAAAGGAAGAGAAATGGATTATTTATTATTAACAAAGGATTTGAAGCAAACCTTTTATGATTCAAAGCAATACTTACTAAAGTGAATATAAATATACACTTGTAAATGAAACACTTTTTTAACTTTGTTTAACCAACACATCCTAGTTAAATAGGTAACGTAGTTTAGGCCGTAGCCAGGGAGGGTGGGTATATGGGTTCAAACCCCCCCTGTATTTACACTATGATCAACACATCCTAGTTAAATAGGTAACGTAGTTTAGGCCGTAGCCAGGGAGGGTGGGTATATGGGTTCAAACCCCCCTTGAAATTTTGAAAATGTTAAATTTTTAAATATTAGCATAACGTCAAAAACAAAATATTTACTATTAAAACCCCCTTCGAAATTTTTATAGCCCCCCCCCCCCGCAGATTTTTTTTCCGGCTACGGCTTTGAACATAATAGGAAATTTAATAGCGATTACAATGGTCAAATCAAAAAAACAATTGGAGAACTTATTGTAATAACGTGATATGCCACAAGTAAACAAAAATGAGTTATTGGAGTTTAAAATTTTAAAAATTTGTGTAAAATGTTGCTATGAAATTTAAAATTTAGGTATTTTTAATAAGTTTATTAGGTATCTTTTTAACAAATATGCACAACACAAACTTGCTTTTTCTACTTTTGCAGAGGCTATCAAAGAAGATATGATAGATAGCAGAGCTGGGCCGAATCCTCGTAAAAAGGATTCGAATCACGAATCCGAATCACCTAATATGATTCGAATCACGAATACTACAATAAATGATTCGTAAGAGATAAATATGATTCGAATCAAAGATTCGAATCCTGTTTTTTCGAATCACGAATACAAATCCTTTAAGAATAAATTTGATTTTATTATTTTTTTGCAACCATTAATATATAAATATCGTTACCAGTTGTTTTAACAAAAATATTTAAAACCTAATTATTTATTATTAACACTGAACATTGTTGATAACAGACTAAACATCTAATTCCCTGTTACTCTGATTAAAGATGTATTTGTGTGTTCCTAAACTTCAACTCAAATCAGTGTTTTGTACGCGTGGCGCATGAAGTAAAATTTCGAGTTTAGAAAAGCCCGAAAATTTGTCTCGGGTCGCTGCGCGACCCTCGACAAATTTTCACAGGGCTTTTCTAAACTCGAAATTTTACTTCATGCTTAGTCTGGGAGTGGAAAACACTCGTTTAAAGCTTTAAATTGAAATAAAAAACGAATGCCTGATAATTACGTAAATAAAAAATTCACTGAATATCGTTAAAACCGGGAAAGTCAGAGAAAAGTCATGAAATTATATTCAAATTGACCGAAACACTAGCAAAAAAGCCATAAGAAATGTTAATTTTTGTTTTGTAACATAGATTTACTATCCTTGTTTATGCACGAAGTAAAATATAGAGTTTAGAAAATTCTGAAAATTTGGTTTAGTTGTGTAGCGAAACGGATATAACACTGAAATATTGAATATTGAAAATATACTGGTTTTTACTTATTATGTTGGAATTTCATAGCAAATTCAGTTTGATTTTATTAGAAATAGCTATGTTCCGAGAAATACAGGGAGTTTTTCTAACGTCACACATGAAATTCCTCGCGTGACGTGAAAAGTCAATGTAATTAAACTAACAAGGTCTACTCAGTTTTAAATTAAGATAATCTTATACACTAACCACCTTGATTGCTAACAAACTTACTTGCCCTACGTGACGTCAACAATCAAGGTAATTAAACAATACAAGGTCGGCTCGGTTTAAATTAAGACAAACTTACTTACACACCTTGGTTGATGTCGTCACGCAAGGAAATCCGTACATGACGTCAAAACCAATATCATTACTGTACAAGGTTGTCTCGATTTAAAAAGAGCCGACCTTATCACGAGCGGAAATCCTCACATGACGTCAAAATCAATATCATTACTGTATAAGGTCAACTCAGTTTAAACTGAGACAGTCTTGTAAAAGGTTGTCTTCATTTAAACGAGTGTTTTCCACTCCCAGACTAAGCATGAAGTAAAATTTCGAGTTTAGAAAAGCCCAGAAAATTTGTCTCGGGTCGCTGCGCGACCCTCGACAAATTTTCACGGGGCTTTTCTAAACTCGAAATTTTACTTCATGCGCCACGCGTATAAAACAGTGATTTAACGAGAAATTTAAAAACACACAAAAGACATTTTTCATGTTAATCCTCACAATTAATTCGAATTATTTTTGACGATTCAAATCCTTTTGTAAGTATTCGAATCCTTTTATAAATATTCGAATCCTTTTATGAATATTCGAATCCTTTTATAAATATTCGAATCCTTTCATAAGGATTCAAATCCTTTTATATGGATTCGAATCACCCACATTTGGATTCGAATACGAATCCTCTTAAAAAAATGTAACGAATCCGGATCACGAATCCAGTTAAACTAAAGTATTCGAATGCCTCTTTTGAATCCTCTAAAAGGATTCGAATCCAGGATTCGAATACTGAATGATTCGAATCCTGCCCAGCTCTGATAGATAGATACCACAAATTTTAGCTAATGAAGGCAAATTTATCGACCTGGAACATATTATTAAAATATATTCCTACATTCGCTGTTTTTTAAATGTGTTCAAGTTAAAGCTTTAAACTAGTGTTTTCCACTCCCAGGTTAACCATGAAGTAACATTTCGAGTTTAGAAAAGCCTGAAAATTTGGTATATTCGCGTAGCGAATCGAAGCGACCAAACCAAATTTTCAGGCTTTTCTAAACTCAAAATTTTACTTCATGCGCCACGCGTATTATACACTAAAGACACTGAAATATTGTGAACAAGTGAGATTCACCTGAAATCAGTGTTTTATACGCGTGGCTCATTAAGTACAATTTTGAGTTTAGAAATGCCTGACAATTTGGGTCTTTTCTAAACTCGAAATTTTACTTCATGTTAGCCTGGGAGTGGAAGAAACTCGTTTAAAGCTTCAAATTAAACTCTTAAAAATAACAACGATATCTGAAAATTTATAGCAAATAATTGGGATGTGTATACATGAAAGAAGAACTCTCTGTATTTTGACTTCTCTTGGCTTCAACATTAATATAAAATAATAGGTGTAGTGAAAAGAAATCCATTATTTTTGCATGAAATTGAAGCCTATATTTATTATAGTTACAATGATGCGATTTAGGTCAAATATGGATCGTTTTGTTCGATAACTTTTTGCATTTTGAAGGTAATTTCAATATGTCTTTCTGATAAAAGCCCTCGTCCCTATTGGCAACAAACTGGGACAGTCAGTTTTCACTAGCCTCTCTCGACGCAAATTTTTCGTTCGCCATGGACAGGAACAGGCGGTAATCACTTGGTGCCAGGTCCGAACTATAATGTATAAGACATAAGAACCTCCAAACCAAGCTCCAGGAATTTCTGGCGAGTCACTATCGAAGTGTGTGGCCTGGCATTGTCTTTATGGAACACAATTCCTCCCCTATTGGCCGAGGCTGACCACTTCTGGGCGATTGCTTCCTTCAGACGGTCCAATTCTTGACAGTGACAGTGTTGACGTTGTCGTAAGTGATCCACTTTTCAACACCAGTCACCAGAAAGGGGTCGATTTTGTTGCGATTCAGCTACAATTTGCAGATGGAAATTTAGCCCATGAGGTTTTTTTACGTTAACTCGTGTGGCGCCCATACAACGAACTTCTTTTTGTATCCACCCTTATGCAAATGGTTCTAAACGGTTTTTTGTGCAATGTTTAGCTCCTGGGCAATCGAAACAGCGCTTACATGAAAGTCGGACCTGACGATTTCCATGATTTTATCGACATTTTCGACAGCTATTGACTGTCCCGACTTTCTACAGCTTCTTGGACTCTATGCTCCCGCTCGTCCACTGCGAAATGTAGTTATATTTCACATACCCTTCCACAGAACTGATTATGCGAAACAGTCGGCTACTACACGCATTTTAAGGCATGCTAATCAATTTATCACTCGCACAGGTTTTGATATATTTGTAGGAACTCTAAGTTTTTTGCGTCGTGCACTCAGTGCAAAATAGTTAAGATTTTTTAAAAATGTCTGTAATATGTTTATATATTTGTTTATATATTTGTTTATATATTTGTAACTGTTCTGTATGAAATGGCCTGCGTTAATTCATAAATAAAAAATAAATATTCGTTGTTTTCTTGTAAAAAACTTGAAACTTCTAAGAACGAGTGTTGTCCACTCCCAGACTAAGCATGAAGTAAAATTTCGAGTTTAGAAAAGCCCCGCGTAGAAAATTTGTCGAGGGTCGCGCAGCGACCCGAGACAAATTTTCACGGGGCTTTTCTAAACTCGAAATTTTACTTCATGCGCCACGCGTATAAAACACTGATTTCAAGTTAAAAATATACTATTAAGGTTGCATAGGAGCATAATGTATCTTTGACATCGAAATTATTGAAAATAACCAAAATTGCGCCCGATTGGCTGTTACAGTATCAGGACTATAAACATTATTCACATTTTCAGCCGCCTGGCTTGCGTTTTCGCCTTTATCCAAGAAAAACTGTAAAATATGGCGTATTGTTTCTTTGCTGGTCTCCATCTTTAACGAACGCTTAAACAAAACTAATTAAACCAATTACAAAACTGTCCGAGAAGTTTATTCGTTCGAGATCTAGTCTTTCTAACGCCATAAAGTGTAACCCGATTGGACTTCTACAACTCGAGATACAGATTACTAAATCCATCTATTGAAAAAATAATGGCTTTCTTTTTACTACACCAGTTATATCAAATGCATTTTCCATTTCTCTGCTAAAACCCTATTCAACGTTTGTATAACATTGGAGCTTTTAAACAAATATTGTTTCTCTTTCGCTAACGAGGAGGAGATACAGAACGTTGGAATCCCATCTTTTTTTACATTTCGGCCAGGTGTTCGTTAACCTACTAAAGAACTTTTCGAAACTCCCCAATCACTTGCCAAGAGACATTCCTCCGGCGCTAAATTTAAAAACGGTTTCACGGATTGCTCCGAAAAAACGCGATCTAGATATTTCTGGATCTGGCCAATCACATTACGTAAAATACTCCTGTATTTTATAATATATAATACTATGAACAGATTAAATTCCAGGAATGGCAATGCAACTAAATAATTTAACACATAGTAATAGTTTATAATAATAATAATAATTTATTATTATTTATTACAAAGAGTGTCTCAGCAAGAGCGCTGAATTTAATTTTCAAGAAAAACATTTTTTTTTCGAATTAAACAAATATTTATATTTAAACGTGAAGAGGAATAGTTGCAATTAAACATGAAATAGTACATCCGGCAAATGGCCACCACGAAATCTCTGAAACAGCGTCATTCTTTTCTTGAAATTCTGGATAACGTTTTTGCATAACTGTGGCTCTATTTTGCCAATAACGCGCCGTATCTCTTATTGAAGGCATTCAACTATTTGAGGCGTGTTCGCATACATCTTTTCTTTCACGTAGCCCAAAGAAAGAAGTCCATCGACGTTAAATCGCACGATCTTGGTGGCCAGTTTTGATCGCCAAACCGAGAGATGATACGGTCTAGAAACTTGGTCTGCAGTAACACCATTGTTTTGCATGCATGGGATCTGTCACCGTCTTGTTGAAAAACACATCCTCCACATCAATTCGATCCAATTCGGGTCACAAAAACTCGGCTAAAATACGGCGCGTTATTGGCGAAAGAGAGCCACAATTATGCAAAAACTATGCAAAATATGGCTAAATGAGATTTCATGGTGGCCATTTACCGGAGGTCCTATTTTATGTTTAATCGCAACTATTCCTCTTCATGTTGAAATATGATATATTGCTTAGTTTGAAAAAAAGTGTTTTTATTGAAAATCAAATTCGGCGCTCTTGTTAAGATACCCTTTACATACAAAAATATAATATAATTTTAGTGCACGTTATGTAAAAGTTTTTTTGAGGGCTCATTATATAATCAATAGTATTTATGAAAATTATGGAGACATTTAATTGTTGTTAAGTGGAGCATCTAAACTTCCATGATCATATTTTTGGTATATGTCAATTGTTGAGGTAAAGAACTCGTGGTACTAAAAATATATATATTTTAAAATATATATATATATATTATCTTAATATGAATATTGAAATTTAATTATTTTAAAGTATAGCTAGGTTTTGGGAAGTTACTACCATATATTGATGAAGTTACATTTTTGGAGCAAATAACAAGAGGTACTAATCTGATTTTTTGGCCCATCAGTGGTCCAAACTTTATCAAAATATAAAAATAAGTATCTAAATGCTATTTCTAGTGCTAAGCTCATTCATTTTTACATACATACAAATTCAGTTATTTAAAATAAAATTGTAGAAATGGTGCATGCGCCGGGGTATGAGTAGTATTTAGGTTTTTATTTTTTATTATTCTTAATATCTATTGAAATTCAACATCAAAAACAAAGAACATTAATAGTGAATTGCGTAAAAAAGGTATACATTAGAAAATTTCACAAAATTTGAAATATAAATGCAACATTAATTAATTAGATTTGTTCACGAAATATTCTTCTAAACTGTAAGGTTTAAATTTTATTAACACTTTGATTATTATTTTTTTTTAAGTTTTGAAATGTTACTTTATGGTTAATCAAGAAGCGGAAACACTTGTTTTAAACAAATTTAACTCAATAAAATGCCTCAAAATGCATACCTATCGGGATATGTATACTTGAAAGAAATATTGCCTTTATGTTTATGTTTGCAGCTTTACCAATAAATATTTTCACGAGCGGTCGCTGTTGTGGTATAATTTTCTAATTTGGTATTGTTCAGTTGCACAGAATCAGGTTGAAGAAACTTAAAATAATTTTTTTGAAGATTATAATATTGCTTTGTTTTTAAAGACATTTTGACAACTGATTATAGAATTTAAAACTTTTGTATGCAGGGTTTATTTCAGCACATGAGAGTGCAGAGAGTACAGAGAGTTTTATGTAACTCCGAACATTTTCATAAAATACTTTTTCTGTTAAATACACATATGTATACGTCGTACATTTTCCGACCTTCGGTTTATTAAAAGAATTTAATTTGCAGCTTTAAACGAGTGTTTTCCACTCCCAGACTAAGCATGAAGTAAAATTTCGAGTTTAGAAAACCCTGAAAATTTGGTTTGGTCGCGTAGCGCGAAGCGCGGAGCGGCCAAAGCAAATTTTCAGGCTGTTCTAAACTCGAAATTTTACTTCATGCGCCACCGGTACACAACACTGATTCAATGTAAAGTTTAGCGGTGTGTTTTAAACTTCGTAATATGTCAGTGTTTTGTACCGGTGGCGCATGAAGTAAAATTTCGAGTTTAGAAAAGCCTGAAAATTTGGTTTGGCCACTCCGCGCTTCGCGCTACGCGACCAAACCAAATTTTCAGGCTTTTCTAAACTCGAAATTTTATTTCATGCTTAGCCTGGGAGTGGAAAACACTCGTTTAAAGCTTCAAACTAAATTCTTTTGACAAACCGAGCGTCGGAAAATGTACGACGTATGCACATGTACAATGGCGGCCGACGAAATGTGAACGGTATTTTGTTGTCATAGAGAAATTGTCTAATTTTGTACAGATTTATCAGAACTCTTAACAGTGGCGTAACTTAGGTTTTAAAGGACTATTATTCAATTGCTAATTACAATGCTAAACATATTTATTCTTAATACAAGTAGAAATTATGAAATAAATATTTTGTAGGACCACCATTTGCTGTGATAACTTTTGCCAAACGTGTACTCATGGATGAAACTAGATTCCTCATATTGTAGTTGTCAGCCAAATCCTCCCATGCATTTTCAACAATTTCGTAAAGTTCATCTGCATTCATAGGTCTAAAATCTCTTGAGTAAATCTTTTTTTGTTGGTATCTCCAAACATTCTCAATTGGATTGAGATCAGGGCTCTTCGCAGGCCAAGGCAATACTTGGATGCAGTGGTCATTTAGCCACTGAGTGACAATTCTTGCTATATGGATAGGACTATTGTCCTGTTAAAATATAAAATTTTCCGGAAATGTTTGTGTTACTGAAGGCAACATTACATATTCTAAAATATCCCTGTATTTAATAGCATTTAAATGGCCATCTATTTTCCAAATTATTCCGGGTCCGTTTACACTGACCCAAGCCCAAAAATTAACAGAAAAACGACCACTATTTGTTATTGGACGGGTGAATCCTTCTTCATACCTTTGGTTTATTGGTCTATAAACTCGTAGGCTCCCATTACTACATGATTGAAATACTTTTTCGTCAGAAAAGACGACCGAGTTTCAAAAATCATCCCCACGATACACAAATTCGTTGGCAAACTCCAATCTTCGTTGTTTATTGTTTTCTGAGAGAAAAACTTTCTTGGCTGTTTGATAATTTTGTAGACCTGCAGCTTTAATACGTCTGCGAGCAGTTCTAGTAGACCCCGCAAAACCCGTTACTTCTCGAGAATCTAAGGCACTATCAAATGGATTTTCTCTGAGATGATTCACCAATGCAACATCCTGTTCTTCATTAGATACCCTTCCTATTCCAATTCGGGATGGCCTTCTTAAATCTTGCCTTATTTCAAATCGCCTTTTCAAATTATGTATGCAGGTTTTGCTTACATTCAAATCAGCAGCCACTCGGCTAAGAGACCAGTTTTCTTCTAGTTTAGCTATTGCCCTGCTCTTCTCGTCTAAAGATAGATGTCTAGGCATATTTTTGGATGTTTTCGCACAAACGCGACGCTCCTGATTAAAAGTCATATTCACATAGCTAATAAACATCGTTCACATTTCGTCGACCGCCATTGTACCTATACTTAAAAGAAAAATTATCTTTACGAAAATGTTCGGTGTTACATAAAACTCTCTGTATATGAATTGAATAAACACAATTAATTCATAGTTCTAAATCTTGTTCTTATTGTGAACGACACAAATATTGTTCTTAACAAATAGAAAACTTTACAATTTATACATTGTAAGTAATTTAGTACGAAACAATTGTTTGTGGCCCAACATTCTTCTAAGTTTGTAATTATTCTGGAGCACAATTGATAGAGTAATTTGGAGTACATTTAGGACAATCGTTCAAGTACATACAACTTGAAAAAAATCAATATGGGATGCTAAGACCTAATTAGCACCTCGCGTTTAAGAAATAACTACTAGTGGCTAATGCAACAAGCTATAATTTTGATCAAACAACCTGGAGCCGAAGGCAGTTTGGAGCAATGTGCAATTTGGAGCACATTAAGGGCAATCGTTTGAGTACATACAACTTAAAAAAATCATTAGGGGGTGCTAAGGTGTAATCAGCATCCCGCGTTTAAGAAAATAGCTTGTTGCATAAGCCACTAGCTTATGCAACAAGCTATAGTTTTGATCGAACAACCTGGAAGTAAAGGCAGTTTGGAGCAGTAAAATACAACACGCAGTGTTAAATAAAACGACCAAAAATAGGTCAAGGATAAAGCTAAATAAATCAAAACAAAACGTATTTTGTGGGGATGGGAAAACATATTGAATTTTTTAACACAAGCACTACGAAGAGAATTATTTTGTTGTATATAGGGAATTTTTTTTTTAATGTACCTACATATCTCGATGTATACGTTCTAAATTTTCTGAAATGCGTTGATTTTTTTAAAGCGTTCAGTTTAAAGCTCATAATGACTGTTTCCACTCCTTGATTAAACATTAAGTAAGTTAGAAAAGCCTGATAATTTGGTTTGGTCGGTTCCACATGATTTTATAACTGATCTGACAATAATACATTATACAAATGTTTATTTCGTCTAAAATTTGGCTAACGCCTTCAAAATTGCAAGCAGTTTAAGCCTTCAAAATTCAAAGAGTTTGCGCCTTCAAAATTCAAAGAGTTTGCGCCTTCAAAATTAGAGCAGTTTGCTCCAACCGCTCTACGAGAATTATGCACCTGATTAGAGATCCTGTTTCGAAAATATTTCGATTTGTCTTGGTTTTAATTTTGACGGAAAACATATATCAAATTTCCGTTTCTCTCAGTTTAAACTTTTTTAATAAAAAAAACTAAATAATGATTAAATTTTTCTTAGATATTTTTTTTATAGAAAATCAAAACATATACAGAGAATTTTTCATTTAAGTATACATACGCATACGCTTGGTTTCAAAAGAATTCAATTTAAAGCTTTAAACGAGTGTTTTTCACTCTCAGGTTAAGCATGAAGTAAAATTTTGAGTTTAGAAAAGCCCCGTGAAAATTTGTCGAGGGTCGCGCAGCGACCCGAGGCAAATTTTCTGGGCTTTTCTTAACTCAAAATTTTACTTCATGCGCCACGCGTACAAAGCACTAAAATATTGTAAAATTTATGGATATTGGAAATTCATTTGAAACCAGTGTTATTACGCGTGGCGCATGAAGTAAAATTTCGAGTTTAGAAAAGCCCAGAAAATTTGTCTCGGGTCGCTGCGCGACCCGAGACAAATTTTCACGGGGCTTTTCTAAACTCGAAATTTTACTTCATGCTTAGTCTGGGAGTGGAAAACACTCGTTTAAAACTACAAATTAAACACTGTTCGGTAACGATGAAAAACTGCTATATCGTAATACATAAAAAGTGCTTGTTTAATTCTAAACGAAAATTAATTTTATAATTTGAGCATTGAATTATTAAAATATCCTCATTAGTAAGTCAATATATTTACTTTACAGTCCTCAAATTATTATTTTTTTTAAGAGTACTTGTGCTTGTTCTTAATTAGCGCGCATTCCTCAAATTTGCATTTTTTGAGTATTTTAAGCAATGACCTCTGGATCGACGCCAAAAGTTCTGGAATATCGAGTAAAAAATAGTGCGTGAAAAATGCATTTCATAAACAATTACTGCTTTCAACGCCACATTTTCATAATACTTGTATGCGTATTTTTGGCAGGGTTATTGCAATATAAAATTTCATCACGAACATTATGTAGAATAAACTGCTATTTAAAATTATTTTAACGTTTACTTTTTAGGATTAATTATTAAGGCATGAAATTAAAAAATAATACTAAATTTTGTAGTGTATAAAATACTTTTTGAGCACCAGAAAAATTCCTGGGCTGAAAGGGTTAATGTGAAACACGTTTTTTTTACATTAACCCTTTCAGCCCTGGAATTTTTCTGGTGCCCAATAAAGTATTTTGTACACTGCATATTATTTATTACTATCTTAGATATACAGAGAGTTTTTCTTTTAAGTATACATATCTCAATATACGAAAAGCCTGAAAATTTGGTTTGGTCGTGTAGCGCGAAGCGCGGAGCGACCAAATCAAATTTTCAGGCTTTTCTAAACTCGAAATTTTACTTCATGCGCCACGCGTACTAAACACTGATGTGATGTGATGTTCAGAATACACGTTTTTGGCATACTATCTTAGTAGAATATTTTGAACTTCACCTAAAATCAGTGTTTTTGTGCAGTTGCCCAGAATGCTAATTGAATGATGGAATAAATTTGAGGTTATGGTAAACTTTCTGTTAACAGTCAGTAGTGCCTATCTTATTTAAAATTCAAAGCCTATTCTAAATCATGTTTTAAATGATCGCATGGTATAACTAACATTTAGTGCATGGAAAATCATCATCACTTATTGTCATTTAGTGCATAGAAAATTATTATCACTTGATGACTTTTATTTTCAAAACACAATCACACTTATTAGACGATTTTTTTTTCATTCAAATACCTTGCCACCAATATAAATCAGGTGTTCAGTTAAAAACCCGATCGAGTTGGCTGTGAAATTTTCAAGTAGGTCGTACGTGAATTTGTCAGTCGTTCATGTCAATGTTAATCTAACTCAGTTTTATAAAAGTGTTTTTATTTTATTTGGTATTCCAATGCCCACTCACACAAAGGAAGAAGAAACAACACAACAACTATACGGACAAGGTAAATTAATGAGCTACTGATTAACAGAATCTGGCACTTATGTCAGATATGACAAAACGTAAATTAAGCTGCACCATTACTTTTTCGTTCCATTTCCTTCTATCAAAAAAGCGACGCCTTCTCGATCGGGTTTTTAAATAAACACCTGATATTTCATGTTCTGATGTTTTCCAAAAAAAATGTGTGCGTGTAATGTAAAGTTTTCACGCAATTTCAGTGCGTGTAAGTGGGCCAAAAATCAGAAATAGCCATATTACTAATGGCCACTTATTTGACTCACAAGTCGGTCTAAAAATAATTTGGTATAAATCGTTTTGGTCGTACACGGACGGTACAGATATAGATAAATAAATTCGAATGAGTCAATGTATCTAAATTCATTTACACAGCGTCAATATTTACAGTCGAGTGTGGAGAACATTTCGAAACTGTCAAAACATCGATGAAATTGTCTGCTTGATGGAACGTCAATGTTTGTTATTGCAAACTTGATAGATTTGATAGAATGTACGCCTTGACAAGTGTATCACACAAGGAATTTTTATTTTTACTATATAAATGTGTACGCTGATTATTTCCCACATTGATGTTTTTTTAATAGAGTTTGAAGCTTTAAACAGTTTTCCACTCACAGATTAGGCATGAAGTAAAATTTTGAGTTTAGAAAAGTCTAAAAAAACATTGGTTTTAATTGAAGTTCAGAATATGCGTCTTTAGCATGTTGCTTTAGTAGCATATAATGAACTTATATAATTACTGTCTCAAAAAATGATTGTCAAAAATGTTCCAACGTAATCACAATTGTCATAGAAAATCTATAAAAACTTGAAAACTGAGGACATGTCAATGGTTACATGGTTACTGACTACGATTATATTAACTGTCTATATCTTAACAATACCGTTTATTTCTGACATGCTTGTGAATTTTCACAAGAAAATGTCAAACGTGACTTGAACTGTCGCTTCAATATCAACGGCAATTTAACGTACGTAAAAATGATCAACTAAAGTAAATATATGTGTAACTGCAAATATGGTCAAAAACAAACAGTGTTCAAATAGCTTAAATAAGCTCTAATTTTTAACGCAGTTTTCAATTTTTTTGCTCGTTTGATGACACTTTTGACAGTTGACGTTTATCGATAAACCTATGGACACAAGTTGGCGTTGACAGCTGGCATTGATATACGTCAATAGTGACAGTTAATATTATTCGTTACTTAGTCTATAATAACACATGACATTTAAATTATTATGATTGTCAAGTGATTATTATGACTGTTCCTTACTGCGGTGTTCTATACATCAGGATACGTACATATTCCTACTTAAAAAATCTCTGTATGTAACTTAAATTGTTAGTAAATTTTAATAAATCTCTAATTTACTAAGCTTTAAGATACATTCAGATTCAGCTCAACAAACGTGCATTTTAGCGTTCAATGACTAATCATATGGAAATGCAACTCTTTGCATTTTTCGCATTACGGTAAATGCATGTCGACTGAATAGCGTCGTCTGTGTGTCCTACGGTGAACTAACAATTTAAAGACACGCGAGTTCAAAGAAGAAACAAACCAATATAATACTGTATTATATTAACAGACAACGAATAAAACTAAAGCAGAGGGCGCTATTTTCTAGAAAGGAAACATGAAACTGTACATTGGGTTACATAAGTTTAGCGCCACCTAAATTTAAGACTTAGTTGGACATTTATTTATTGGCGATTCAATGATGTTAGTGATATGAAGAGGTTTTTTGGTACTAAAATACAGATGATTATTAATTATTCAATTATTGCAACGTTTAACGTTGTCTTAAGTTCTCTTATTAATTAAGACGTATTGCAGTTTGCAGTTTATACGAATATTGTCGTAATTTTATATATTAGGAATAAAAACACTTTCAACTTTATCTGTTCAACACATTTAACAATAAGTTTTTATTGTTAAATTAACATGTATAAGAAAGTAGAAGCCTCTAGAACACAAAATATTGCAACGTTTCTTTATTGTTACGTTTTTAAGGTATTGTTACGTTTTGAGTTTTTTTTAAGCATGTGGTCATTGAAAGCTGGTGTTTGTTAGTTGAATTAGAAATATTTCCGGCGACAGTTGAGTTAGTCGGTTATTTTTAACCCGCCGTATATATTTGGGTTCCGCGTTTTGCAAGCCCGGTGTGGGTATTTTGGCAAGCCTGGCCGACGAGGCCTATTCTTACCCTAGAGCGGAGTTCTCTCTCGGACTCGAGATCGTCGTGCAAGAGGCGGATCTTGTCCTAAAAAAATAAACACAGAATAAAATAAATGTTAATTAATATACACAGAGAATTAAAAGCAATGAATTGGATTAAAATAAACTTAAGAACACTTAATTAAAATGCAGTTATATTCCTTTCTTCACTTTTTAAAGTAAAGAAAGGAATATAACTGCGTTTTAATTAAGTGACAAAATCTTTACGTAACTCAAATAATTAAATTAATCTTAAGATGATGATTGGACTTAATTCTGGGAGTTTCAATAATAAAACTATTTGGATTTTGGAATTATTTAGTGCTAGAATAGTTGTTTAGGTAACTAGTGTCTGAAGTAGGACTTTTGTGCATAATTTGCAAGTTTAAGGCATGAGTCATCACGCGTGTGTCCAACCACACAGAGTGCTCAAACGCCCTTCAAAGACAAGTTGCCTACATTTTATCTACGACCAGTATTTCATACAATAAAAATAAGATTAAGCCTTTCGTATTCATTTTGTATTTTCAAATAAATACATGTATATAAATATAATTTCTACTAACAACGTTTGTTGTTCGAAGAATTGAGCAAATAAAAATCACTATATGTAATGTGTTTTTATTTTTTCAAACTTAGAAAATTAAAGTATATCCAAGAATTGTGTTTCAGTTGAGTCAAGTGAATCAACATTTCAGGTTATAGAATGTTTTGATTTATTATCTGGGTAGATAATGTTTTATTCCAGTCTTAAATTTATTTTGTATTGATTGTGTAAATACAAATAAAAGTAAGGAAGATATTTAATTGATTGAGTTGAGTGAGTGAAATTAAAAATAAAGATTGTGTTTTGGTATTTTTTTTAAATTATGAACGTTAAAGTAAATGCAAAGATTGTGTTCAGTTAAGTTAATTGAGTAAACATTTATAATAGAATACAATATGTTTCGATTTATTTTTAATTAATTAAGTTAATTTTATTTAATTTAAGGATAGTGTTTTGATTTGTTTCTTTGAGTTAAGCAAATTAAGTATTTATTATTATTTTTTATTTGAACTTGACATCATTTCATGTCTATGCCTATTAAACTTGAAAATTAAGTCAATTAAGTAAGTATAGTTGATTTGCTTTTTTATGTATGTGTGTTTTCAAATATACAAATCAAATTTAAACATATTTTTCTATATCTATCTACAAGTATCTATCATTTACATTTCTCTTTATTTATCTACCAGTCTATCCATCACATTTAGAATAATTAGTGTCCCTGTATTTAAGAGAGTAGCGCAAACTGGCATCCATCTTGACTCCTTTAGGCGCCAAATTCAAACTAAACTAATCATATTCTATAATGATTGACGCGCGTCTTGTAATTTGATTTAGTTTGAATTTGGCGCCTAAAGGCGTCAAGATGGATGCCAGTTTGTGCTACTCTCTTAAATATAGGGACACTACGAATAATCGACAGGCAACGCCATCTATTACTCACTTTTCATCATTTCATGTCTATGCCTATTAAACTTGAAAATTAAGTCAAGTATGTAAATCTAGTTGGCATGCTTTTTGATTTCTGTTTGCTTCGAAAAATACATTGTCTATATCTATTTCTTTATTATCTACCATCTATTTACCTATACTAGGAATTTTTCTTTTACGTATACATATGCGGTAAATTTTCCGACATTCGTTGTGTTTTTTAAAAGTTCAATTCCAGCTTTAAACGAGTTTTCTACTCCCAGATTAAGCATGAAGTAAAATTTCGAGTTTAGAAAATTCTGAAAATTTTCAGGATTTTCTAAACTCGAAATTTTACTTCATGCACCACGCGTTTGGTTGGTTTTAAAAGTGATGTTTTAAATATACGTCTTTAGTAGACTGCTTTAATAACATATTGTGAGCTTCACAATATATCAGTGTTTTATAAGTGTGGCGCATGAAGTAAAATTTCGAGTTTAGAAAAGCCTGAAAATTTTAAGAATTTTCTAAACTCGAAATTTTACTTCATGCTTAGTCTGGGAGTGGAAACCACTTGTTTAAGGCCTCAAATTGGACTCTTTTAAAAAACAACGAATATCTGAAGATTTACAGCACATACGCAGTAATTAGGATATGTATACTTAAAAGACAAACTCCTTGTATATCTATGTACCGTGCAATCGTTTAAATTATGATTTAAAGTAGGCGGCTTTTTATTGTGCGGTTGCTAATTGAACGGTGGAATAAATTTGAGGTTATGCTAAACTATGTGTTAACAGTCAGTAGTGCCAATCTTATTTAAAACTCAAAGCCTACTCTAAATCATGTTTTTAACGATCGCACTGTATCTATCTAACCATGTACTTATCTATCCATCCATCTCATTTAGAAAAAATCGACAAGTGTCTCCATTTATTGTTCTCTGATCGTCAAGTAAGTAATTGCAAGGTCGTAGTTAGAAAAAAATGTCGGGGGGTGAGTTACTGGTAAAAATATATACAAAAATTTAACATTTATTCCCCGAAATCCCTCCCCCCCACTCTGGCTACGGCCTTGAGTAGTTGGTTTGCTTTTTGTTATCTTCTTACTTTGAAAATGTTTGAAAAAAGTTCTATCTCTTTTATCTAGCTATATATTTATCTATCTATCTATTCAGCTATCTTATTCAACTCATCTAGTTATCGTAGGATGAGTTGACTTTAGTAATAAATATGTAAGGACTAGTAAGAGAAGACAATTAATTTATGGAATTTTAGTCGATGAATTTTGAAAAATCGTTTTATTAAATTAAAGTAAAACAAACTAAAATATGATATTTTTATATTTTACTTTGTTTTACTTTAATTTAATAAAACGATTTTTCAAAATTCATGGACTAAAATTCCATAAATTAACTATGAAAAATTAAGTGGTTTCAATTCAATTTGATTGTTTTTGTCAGACAACGTGTGTATCATGGTTGTGATCAAATGCATTTTTATGTGCCTGAAATATTTGACAATTTGTGGTTATATTTTTGTGGGTGACTAGAGAGAAAAAATAAGTCGAATCAAAAACATATGAGACAGCATGTATTTTATGCTTGTGCTTAAAGGTGTTCTTGTGATACATACAAATGATTATTTTTGTGGTTCTTTTCAAAGAAGGTTGTTTGATTGTTTAATTGAAAGCGTGGGCTGTTTTTGGATAATTTTCTGGGTTTTTGTTTTTTCGGTTCTGAATTGATTATACAGGGTCTTGATTTCAAAAGGAGCCACTCCGAGTAACTCTAGATCTGACGTAGATAGGGTTTTAAGATAAAACATGTCAATTTTGTTTTCAAGGGAGAACTTAAAAAACACCGATTTTCTAATTTTAACTTTCACTCCGTTACCCCCAGCCACGCCAACTTTATAATTTTAAATGGCACCCCCTATCGTAGGATACCTCGTTTTACATCCAAATTACTATCCAGTAAACAGAAAATAATTGAAATCAGTTGACTTGGTTAACTTTCAACCCCAGCCACCCCAACTTTATAATTTTAAATGACATCCTCCATTGTGTGACACTTCATTTTGAAGTTCATAATAATACTATTAAGTTAGCAAAACATAATTTAAATTAACGCTTGTTGCAAGTATAGAAGGTTAAAAAAGAATACACCCAAATTAATCTTATACTAGTATAATTTTGAGAAATAAAACACGTCCTAAGAGTAAAACAAGTGAACTATTTTAAATTATTTTTGGATGGTAATTTGAATGCTCTTTAAAATAAGGTATCACACGATGGGGTGTGCATTTAAAATTATAATTTATAATATATTAGGGTGGCTGGGGGTAAGGGGGTGAAAGTTAAAATTCAAAAAACAGTGTTATTCAAGTTCCCCCCTGAAAACAAAATAGACGTGTTTTTTTTAAACCCTATCTACGTCAGGCCAGAGTTATTCAAGGTGGCTTCTTTTGAAATGACCCTGTATGATTATTTACAAAAAATTTTCGATTTTTTTGTAAAGTATATTATACATTGTGATTGTGTGTGATTTAAATCATGTATTTAAGAAATGCAGTTTTTATTCGTATGGATTTAAATTGTGCTATTTGTATTTGTTATTGGTATAAGTAGTATTTTTGAATTACTATCTGCATTTAATCCTTGATTTGATAACGAGATAAAAAATTACTGTTCTAGAACTTGCATCGGAAGATGATTTTTTGAGTGGTTGAAGTAATAAATGGTTTATAGATTTAAAAGTGTTTTTAAACTGCTGAATTGGGTTTCGTAATGAGGTAGCGAGTGTAGCTGTAGTGGGGAAGATAATTTTGGATGGTTGTGTTGGTTTCGTAATAATAGCGGACATTCTTAGGCTCAAGAATCATTAAGTACACAGGATCAGTGGCACTTAAGTGTTTTTATCATTACAACTACGATTTAGTGATTCAAACACCTCGAAGAAGCTTAAATATTTTGATGGTCGCATTCGGTTAATATTAGTAGGCTTAAGAATACTTAGTTGGGTGAAAGCAAGGCCGTAGCCTGGAGGGGTGGGGGGGGGATATGGGGGTTCAAACCTAACCTAAAATTTTTAAAATTTTAATTTTTGTATGTAAAAGCGGCTCTGTAAATGCAAAACCAATATTTTTACCATTAAAACCCCCCTCCGAAATGTATATAACCCCCACTAAATTTTTTTTCTGGCTACTGCCTTGGATGAAAGTTGAAGTAATTAAGTACATAGCTTTTAATGACTTGCCTGGGATTATTCACAAGATGTTTGTAAAAATTGATATGTTTTGAGCTATAAACGAGTGTCGTCCACTCCCAGACTAAGCATAAAGTAAAATTTCGAGTTTAGAAAAGCCCCGCGTAGAAAATTTGTCGAGGGTCGCGCAGCGACCCGAGACAAATTTTCACGGGGCTTTTCTAAACTCGAAATTTTACTTTATGCGCCACGCGTATAAAACACAGATTTCAAGTGAAGTTTATATTATTCTTATCTAGCAGTATATTTTTAATCCCGCTTTAGAAGTATTTTTTTCTAATTCTGATTAAAAAAAAAATGAGTCTATGAATGTGGGATTTGGTAAATATTTTAATTTTAGATAATCAATTTAAACACAGGCAATTTTCTTATTAGGCATACAGGCGTTTGTTTTATAAGGAAAAGTTCGATTTGAACGAGTATTTTTACTCCCAGGTTAAGCATGAAGTAAAATTTCGAGTTTAAAAAAGCCTGAAAATTTGATTTGTTCACTCCGCGAAACGACACGAAGCGGAGCGGCCAAACCAAATTTTCAGGCTTTTTTATACTCGAAATTTTACTTCATGCGCCACGCGTATTAAACACTGATTTAATGTGAAGTTTAAAATATACTGCTTTAGCAATACTGATTTATAGGTATATATTAAACTTCACAAGGCTTCAGTGTTTTATACGAGTGGCGCATGAAGTAAAATTTCGAGTTTAGAAAAGCCTGAAAATTTGGTTTGGTCGCGTAGCGCTACGCGCTACGCGACCAAACTATATTTGCATGCTTTTCTAAACTCGAAATTTTACTTGGGAGTGGAAAACACTTTTTAAAAGTGACAAATTCAACTTTTTTCAAAAATATCGAGTGTCTCAAAATATTACAGCCTATGCATCTTGATGTGTACACTTAAAAAAAAATCCTGTATAGTGAAGAATGGTAAGAAATCAGACAGTGATTCAAGCTCAAGTATATTTGGTAATTAGTGAATCACAAAATTGTGTAAAACTCGAACATTCTGTGGAATGGTACATTTTTGTGTGTTAGTTGTAATGGCGGATGCGTTTAGGCTCAAAAATATTTGGCAATTAATTTACTTGCACGAAGTGATTATTCAAAATGGTGTCATACCAAATATGCTGACGATTGATAAAATTCAAAATATACAAAAAGTGTGCTTGAAAAAATGTTGTCATACCAAATATGCTGACGATTGTTGAAATTCAAAATAGATAAAAAGTGTGATTGAAAAATGATTTTTGTGTTATTGTGATTGGAAAATTAGGTAGTTAAATTTGTGTGAACAGTTTCGTAACTGGCGGTCAAAAATATATGGCGAGCACAAAAGTTAACAAGAAAAAAATGCAAAAAAGAACTTGTGTCCATCACAAAAATCACTGCACGTAAGCACAAAATGTTTAAATCATATCGTTTCGGGCACGTATCTTTTCTTCCTTATAGAAGCACTGAGTCCTTCTGGTGTGACATAACCTGGATGTGCAAAAATAAGTTTACCTCAAGCCTGGTCAGGGCGCTCAGGTCAGCGCTGTACTCGATGCTGACATCAGCATTGCCACCGGTCGTAGAGCGGTAGCTGTACTTGGAGGTCCTCACGGCAGAGGAAGAAGACATCGTGGATTATCCTCGAATTATGCGAAATTCAAGTTCGTTTGATGTGCGTGCACTGACCGTCGTAATTTCAGACTTGAAACCCGCGTGCCGACGCCGCCTTACAGTGGTGGCTTAGTCGTTCGTATGAGCGTCGCGACGTGAATAAGACGCCCAGTTAGGACCGCGCCTGCGCCTTAAACTTGAGAGCGCGCTGCGCGCGCAGCGCTGACTCAGAAATTTCGGTTTCTGGAAGGAAGCGCGCTGCAGTTTTCGCGCATTTATTCGGCTTAAATGGGTTTAAGGACGAGGCGTGGGCACGGAAATAAATCCGATCGTCGGCGTTGGGGCGCTGGGCGGCTTTCGGCGCTCATTTCAACGGGAACCTCGGGAGGGTGATGGCATGGCTGCGAAGGCGCTCGCCCAAATTTAGGATTCAGCTACTGAGTATTTCGCCGGCCCGAAGATGCCCGAAGCGCCGGGCTATATTTAAAAGCGTGTATCTCAGGTTACCTGCAGGGGGGAGCGTCCTTTTATAGACACGGGCGTCGGTGGTGCCGCAAGTGGCCGCTCCCGTACCTGTTCTTTTTAACCTATCTTCTTCGCATTCTTCACAAAAACTGAAATAGACGCGTTTCCTCCATTTGCATTTTCCACATTCGCTCTCAACTGATTTTAGTACTAACTTCTCTATCAAGGATGTTTATTTCTAACAAACAAACGTTGGTATGAAGGCATTCCGACACCTAGTTATAAATATATCATTTTGAAAAATATGTATTACACTGAATAAAAATATGCCTGGTGAGCTAAAAATACACACCGTTGAACATTTTTCAGCGGCTACCACTTCAAGAAAACTATAAAATACAATGAATTACACAAAACCCTCAATTTGCCAAAGTTGTCTTCATATTTTGTAGATGCAAATATACACAATATTAATGAACATTTATTTAATTAATAGTCATTTATTTAAAAATTTCTTTAGTATTGTTGTCGGGGCGCAGGACGTCGCTTGCTGTTTATGCTAAATTTAATAGATAATTTGAGAGAGCATGAGTTTTCCATAAAAAACAACGTCCCTCCGTAACAACTCCGATTAGCTCAGTACTTTAACACACACACAATAATAACAAAAGAAACTTACCGAAATCTTAGTTCAAAAGACACTCACTTTTATTATGTTTAATTTAAAATGATTTGTAAATTAACCTCTGACTTCCAAAAACAAGGATAAAATATTTATTCACGACACACAAAGCAAAATAACACAAGAATGATAATGAATGAAATAAATGACACAAACAAAAGAAAATAGAATAACAATAATGAACGAATGCAACGACTTACGAACTGACTAATTCGCGACACTTAATGATTTCATAGAAACTTGGTGAAACTTTGTTGATGATAACTCTGATGATGATAACTCCAATTATGATAACTCCGACGATGATAGCTCCGAACTGTACTGCCTTTCCTCTGTCTTCCGCTGTCTCTTATCTTCCCAACCACCGCTGTCTTCACCCCCGCCATGTATCTTGGGGGTGACGGTGATTGGTCGAGAACGTGGTGGAAGAAGCAGAGGGTGGAGTTTTCATATTTAGCTGAGGCCAAAAAGTTTTGGGCCTCTGGTTTTCGACTGCTCCGGCGTGTCGAAGTTTGTGCTGCAGATGTTACGACCATAAACCTTTGTTCTCGCTGTTTTTTCCGAAATTTTGAGAAATTCCCAAAGGCTTTGTTTTCATGGTCGTAAACATCTACAGCGCGCCGTGGGTTTTATGGCGCTGGTCCTCGGAGGTGCGGAATTTTATGACCTTCCTCGGGGTTGTAAACATCGGCCGGTGCTGGTCGCGCGGTTAATGATGGGGTGGTTTGCAAGTCGTCATTGTTGGTCACGTTCGGGGGAATTCAATGTTGGACTAATTTACATATTTACAAGAAAAAGATATATACAAAAGAACATCGAATGAATGGTTACGAACTTGAGTCATTTGGAATTAAAATGATTATGAAATGAAATGAGCAAAACAAATGGAGTCCGATGTTTTCGCGAATGAGAATGAAATATTATCAAGTTACGACGTTTTCGATAAAACGCCGGTAACAGTATCTATAATTATTAAAGTATATCATCATTGGTATTGCATTAAGTCGTAAATCGTAAAAATGTACAGGTCGTCTCAAAATTAATATCGGAGTTTCAAACAGCGATATTTATTGAAAGATAGGAGCTTGTCGCAGCTGAAATCTTAAACTAAGTTCTTTTAGCTTCTACATTTATCTGTAGATGTTAGATACAAGAAAAAATGACGTTGATTATGAAATGACAACATTAAAATTATTTTTCCTCCTCCTAGCCTAAAATTCATATCATAAAGTGTACATATTCGTTAATACACAGTTTGGCAATAGTGATCATCACGTAAGTTGTAGTTTACGGCTTAATGAAAAAGCCAGTGTTTGTGTTTTGTCAAAACGGTGTTTTGTTTTTGAATAACGCGAGTTAGAAATGTCCGCATCGGTCTCGGGTACTGTAACTATTAAGGATCAAGTTCAAAGTGCTGAAACGAAGATTTGACGTAATAAAAGGTGGTATTTCTTTCATAGAAGAAGGACATACTTTTGATGTACTTTCAGTCTTACATTGTGTGGAAAAGGGCCGTAAATGAACCTTTTAGAGTCATTACAGATTTGCGAATCGTGGCGAACTGAGACAATTGAATTTTCGGTTTTCACAGGTTTCTCTTGTTTTTCTGGCTTGATTTCGATAAACCAAACCTCCTTCTCAAACTTTTTCCATAAAAGGGAATTTTTCCCAAACTGGACTTGCAGTCTGCAGTACATTTCCACTGGTATCACGATTTCACGAGTGAGGAACTTAGAAATTACGCATTGTGCAAAAGCGACAGTCCCACTCTTCATATTTATTGCTAAGGCTACTCAATGAAGCACAGAAAAAGCAGTCAGGCGTGGTTCCCTAACTCTAGGCATCCCAACCTAAAGACCTCTACAGCCCGATCACAAATAAATACCATTCCCGTTAAACAGGAGACAAAGGCTCGTTTAGATTTCATTCTCTTTGTTTTTATGTAAATATCTACATATGCATTTTTTTCTTTTAGTTTTAAAGTGGTAACATTAATGGTACAGTATTTTTCTACCTCTATATTTTGCTTAAGTTTTTGAATTATAAGGGTTTGAAATTTTAACAAAGATCCCTTAGGCCTTTCCAGATATTTTTTACTTCAAATAGATTATATTTCTAAAAGCTTTCTACGTCGTTTCAACTTGAGATCTTATTAGGTTTTAAATTTTTAAAATTAAAATCAAGTCCATCATGCGGTATGCATAGAGTTTTTCTTTTAAGTATACATATCCCAATTAAAGCGTATACATTTAAAGAGTTCAATTTGAAGCTTTAAACGAGTGTTTTCCACTCCCAGATTAAGCATGAAGTAAAATTTCGAGTTTAGAAAAGCCCTGTGAAAATTTGTCGAGGGTCGCGCAGCGACCCGAGACAAATTTTGGGGCTTTTCTAAACTCGAAATTTTACTTCATGCGCCACGCGCTTAAAACACTAGTTTACAGTAAAATTCAAAATATACTGCTTAAGCTGTATTCGAAAGCAGTATATTTTGAACTTCACTTGAAATCAGTGTTTAATACGCGTGGCGCATGAAGTAAAATTTCGAGTTTATATAAGCCTGAAAATTTGGTTTACCCGCTCCGCATCGCGACCAAACCACATTTTTAGACTTTTTAAAAGTAGAAATTTAACTTCATGCTTAATATGGGAGTGGAAAACACTAGTTAAAAGCTGCAAGGAAACTGGGTGCAAGGCTATTCTAAACTCTGAATTCTACATCATGCTTAATCTGGGAGTGGCAAACACTCGTTTAAAACTTCAAATTGAACTCTTTAAGTACATACACTTTAATTGGGACATGTACTTCATGTTTAGTCGAGGAGTACTTACACTTCTTAGAACTTTCAATTTGAAACCTTTAGTCATAAGAAATCTTTCAGATAATATTGTGTAAGATAATTATAATTGCATACTTTTTAGATTACTATACTTTTTCTTTCGTCTCATATGATATATGTATATTTACGTTAGGTGTTGTTTTCCTCAATGGGAATTAAATGACAAAAATAGTTTGTGAATCAATCTAAACGTGCCAAAAATTAACTAAGGACATAAACAGCTGTATGAATCGAGTATCTAAAAATATCTTCAACATTTACGATTTGTCAATTCAGTGTGGGATTGTTTATTTCTACATTTTCTTAGAAGGCATTGATCAAACTTAAATCATATATTTTTTTATTCGCACATACACATAATACTCGAATTTTTAATTTTTATTTAAAGAAGATAAACTCAGAATTACAATAAAATTAGTATCTTCTTCAAGAATTATTTAATTATCAATGTTGATTGCTCATCTTTAGAAAAATGTCTCTTATTTCAGATATTTTCCTCTTTCTAGCTCACCCTATGTAACTCTAAGCCAACATGATAGAACTTCAACATGAATCAATTTCAATTAACCGGATACTACATTCGTGAAATCGCGTAGCCTGATGGTAATTTTTATAATTGCTAGCTTAACTTATTTCCAAGGATTAAGGCAAATAAAAAGTCAGTCGAAAAAGGTCATGGATCACCAACGAGATTCGAAACAAACATGCTTGATACAAAGACATAATGTCCGAAGGAATATTCCAGCCTAGATATGCTTACGAGGGAAGTGCAGGTAAAAATACGGCATACAAACTTTCTTCCCACTAAAAAGGATATCAAAAATAGAGAGAGGCCACCCCAGAATTCGATTGCTTAAAAGATGTGCCTAGAAAAGCATTTAACAGAGCTCCGTTCTTCACACTTACTACAGTGGGGATGGGATGTAATCATAACATATCATACCAAAAACTGATACAGTAGACTATACTGCTCCCAAGGCATAATCCTAATTTCTTTTGAAAACGCAGGAGACAATCTATTAAAGGTATATACGAGTGCTTCTATTGAAGTGGCTACACGCTCAAATATTGCGTGAGTCCACAAGCTCAAACTATTAAGTGCAAACCCAGTTTTCTTGTTTCTTTTCGGTAACTTGATGGTGATGTATTGGGGAGGGACGACATTGAGTGAAAAATAGAGGAACGCTTCACGATTTTGCGTGTCATCCTTGCGCAGGGGCTATGCTAATCTTCTGTCTGTCGTTTCAATTTTAGTATATTAGGTGGATCAAAAAGTTTGGAATAAGTGAAACAAGAAAATATTTTTTTGGTAAAATTCGGTTTTATTTTTCAACATACATTCCTTTTAAGTCGATACAGAGAGTCCAATGATTTTCTAACTTTTTTATCCCGTCCAAAAATGTGTCCTTCGGAAGGTCTCCAAAATTGGCCTCAGTTTCAGTTATAAGTTCCTCATTTGAGTAAAATCGCTTACCGGTGAGCCATCTCTTCAGGTTTGGAAACAGGTAAAAGTTGCTGGGGGCTAGGTCTGGTGAATACGGTGCCTGAAGAACCAGTTCAAACCCGATTTTGTGCAATTTTGCTTGCGAAACTAACTTCTTCAAATATGGCCGTTTTTCTGCGATTTCAGTTTTCAAAACGATCCAATAATGATATATAATATGCGCCAGTTATGCTTTTTTAAAGATAGTCGATGAATATTATTTATGCGCATCCCAAAATACGGAGCCCATAACTTTTCCGGTCCATTGTTGCGTTTTTGGACGCTTCGGAGCATTTTCACCCGGAGAAACCCATTGTATTGACTGTTGCATGGACTCTAGTGAGTAGAAATGGATCCATATTTCATCCATGGTTATTAAACAAAAACGTCGTTGGATTTCGCGTAAACATTGCTAAATTTTTCTGGGAAGTTGTAACACGGATTCGTTTTTGGTCCACTGTGAACAAACGCGGCACCCATCGCACGCCGAGCTTCTTCATCCCCAAAATATCAAGTATGATATTGGACACAATGCCATACATCTTTGTGGTCTCAGCTAGCTCCCTAAATTTCACTTTCGGGTCGTTCAACATAATATCATGGATGCTTTCCACGTTTTTTGGTGTTTTGACGTCTTTTAGGATCGTTGAGCGTCATTGGTGCTTGTACGGCCACAACAAAAGTCAGAAAACCACTTTTGAATCACCTTCATTGATGGTGCGGAGTCCGAACAATATTTATTTAGCTTGGCTTTGATCTCGGTTATCATTTTCTTGCGTAAATAATTGTGTTAAATCATTACACAAAACTCAGATTTTTCCATTGTTAAAAAAACACAGAGGTTGGTTGCATCTTACTGCTATAACTTATAAATGCATAAACATAAATGGCTCACATTTTGATAGACATCTAATGAAGGATGAAGCTTGTTGTGTATGGTTCACATTAGTGCCATCTTGCCATCTCTTAGGATTATTCCAAACTTTTTGATCCACCTAGTATATACCACCGAAGCGAGTATTAATTATTGAGATTAAGTTAGAAACAAATATGACATTGATTCATGTTGGAGTTATATCAGGTTAGCATAGAATTACATAAGGTGGGCTACAAAGAGAAAAATATCTAAATTAAAAGACTTTATTTATTAGATGAGGAATAAAAATTAATAACTATTTAATTCTTGAACAATATACAATTTTTTTTTTAATTTTAAGTTCATCTTGTTAAAATGTACTAGTTAAACAAATATATGATTAAAGCTTGATAGATGTCTTCTAAGAAAATGTAGGGATAAACAATCCCACATTGAGTTGACAAATCGTAGATTTTAAAGATACTTTTAGATAGTCGATTCATACTGCTGTTTATGTCCTTAGTCAATTTTTGGCACGCTTAGATCTATTTACAAGCTATTTTTGGAATCTAATTCACACTGAGAAAAACAACACCCAACTAATGTATGAGACAGAACGAAATATATACTAATCCAAAAAGTATGCAATGATTATTTTTCTATAAATATCTTGTAAAATTGATTAAATTAAAAATTCTACCAAGTGCTCCTACTCCTCGATTAAGTATGAAGTAAAACCTTGAGTGTAGAACATTTGGATTTGCTGGCGCGGAGCGAATCACTGGCGAATCCAAGTCTTCAGTTTTTCGAAACTCGAAATTTTACTTGAAATATAATAATAATAATAATAATATGTTTATATCCCAACAAAATTTATTTTTTTTATATTATGTAAGGGCGATCGGAGGGAAAACTTTTAACAGGGCAAACGACCAACAAGAGGCAGATTTTTTTCTCTCAGACTGTATTGTATTACCAAGGGGAGCCAATGCTTATGGGAGAAATGTAAATCGAGTAGAAAAGGAGAAACTATAGTCAGGATGTAGGGTACGAGTAAGACAGACGACTATATACATCAATCACCTGGATGCAGCATCCAAACGCTGTTACTAAATTTTATACAGAGACTGGCTAACTGGATATATTTAATCTCTGGCATTACCAAGCTTTTTAGATATACATTAGTTTTCTCTTCAGAGCAACACTATAGGTAATAGGAAAAGCTGATTGATAATAATGCAATGCAGTTTGAGAGAAGTAAATCTTGCCTCTATTTGGCTAAGAATTTCCCTCCGATCGCCCTTGTATCTGATGAAGTTGCACGACTGTTACTTTTTTATATCTTGCTGTGGTTAATATTAATATACTGCTTATTATTATTAAAGAAACGTTTTGCCTTACTAATAGACATTAGAAAACAGTGCTAATTCTCTACTAAATCCATTGTAAAATAATGGTTAGTTATAAATTAAAATCACTTTTTTCTGTGACTAGTCAACAGAGCTAGAAATCTTATTACAAATAAAAAGAGGATAATCACGCTTTTGACGATTATTTATAAAGCAGATTAACATTTTTCTAATGGTGTGCCATTCATCTTTAGAGCAAGTGCACACGTCATACGTGCACCATAAATAACGTTACACTGTATAGTCTGATGGTGCGTGAAAGTCTCAGATTAAACTGAGTGGGTCACGTGCGGATGTCTCAATTAATCAGGAATTCGCCTCGCGCGAACTTAAATTTAAAATGAGGAACCGCTATATCCCTCAAAGTGCGCTTCAAAACAACACCTGCCAGTTGGACTGTCAGAAGATATACGCAAATAGATGATCTACGACTGGCCGTGCGCGTCTTTAATTTCCAACTTTCCAGTAAATAAATTTATACGCAAGGGACAAGAAGATTCAGATTTATCCACTAGTTTAATTAATAACCCTAGTAGAAATTAATCTTGTATTACAAGCTATATTATATCCAGCGACGGCTCGCAGCCTAACTCCAGGGTAGGCCACAGCGCCAAGGCACACGAAATTTGGGGTTAGGATCGCGCTTTATAAATAAAGGGTGTCCCAACAAGAGCGCCGGATTTAAATTTGCCGCCATTTTGTTAATACGAGTTGTACAGTGATTTTTTTTGACAGTTGTCAAGTACAGACCACGCGATTTAAGAATATGGAGAAGTATTCAAACGAACAACGTTTAATTATTGTAAAAACATATTACAAAAATGGTGAAAGTTTTGCGAAAACAATTCGCATATTACGTCAAGTTTTCGGTCGCCATTATGCGCCAAATGAATCGACAGTGAGGCGTTTAATTACAAAATTTGAGACCAAATTTACGCTGATGAATCAGAAGACCATTGTTCGTCGTCGTCCTTGTCGGTTACTCGAAAATATAGACACAGTAAGGGAATCTGTGGCCGAGAATCCAGGAACTTCCATTCGGCATCGTGGTCAAGAATTAAACATTTCCAAAACCACTATGCAACGAATTTTGGTAAAAGATCTGCATTTGCACGCGTACAAGATTCAATTGGTGCAAGAAATCAAGCCAAGGGACCATGAGCAGCGCCGTGGATTTGCTGATTGGGTGTTGGAACATCATCAAATTAATCCGGATTTTTCGAAGAAAAACATTTTTTCAGATGAGGCACATTTTCAACTCGACGGATACGTAAATAAACAAAATTGTCGGATTTGGGGTGCTGAAAATCCTTGTGTGGTACTCGAACAGCCAATGCATCCACCGCGAGTAACGGTTTGGTGCGCATTTTGGGCTGGCGGAGTGATTGGGCCGTATTTCTTTGAAAATGCGGCTGGAAATGTGCTAACTGTTACTGGTGTGCGGTATCGGGAAATGTTAACGGAGTTTTTGTGGCCCGAATTGGATGTAATTGATGTGGAGCACATGTTTTTCCAACAAGACGATGCGACCTGCCACACAGCACGTGAAACAATGGTGTTAGTGCAGACCAAATTTCCAGGCCGTGTCATTTCTCGATTTTGCGATCAACATTGACCACCAAGATCGTGCGATCTAACGCCTATTGGACTTTTTTCTTTGGGGCTATGTGAAGCAAAGGGTGTATGCAAATAAGCCTGCAACAGTTCAACATCTTAAAGAGGAAATCCGGCGTGTTATTGGTGAAATACAGCCACATTTATGCGAAAACGTTATTCAAAATTTCAACAAAAGAATAACCCTGTGCCAGAGGTTTCGTGGTGGCCACTTGTCTGATGTTGTATTTCAAGTTTAGTCGGAACTATTTTTCTTTATGTTGAAACAAAAATGTTTGCTTAATTCAAAAAATAAATATGTTATTCTTTATAATTAAATCCGGCGCTCTTGTTGGGACACCATTTACAAGGAATTGCACAACAAAGTCACCTTTTAATAACGGATACATATTACCTTGGGTCTCTGGCCTACCCTGAAATTAGGCTGCGAGCCGACGCTGATTGTATCTGTACTTATATCTTGAAATTATTAATCAGTGTGCACTAGTGGCGTAGATAACTGTTTGTGATTGGGGAGTATTTGAGTTGGTATTTTGTTTCAGACATTTATTTTTCTAAAGTTGTACAAAAACAAGTACAAAAAATGACTATGTCTCCACCATATCACTTTTCCGGTCATTTAAACAATTGATGATTGACATACTAAGCGTATTTTACTTGTTAATTGGTTAAAGACCAATCTTTTTCACACTAAGATAGCGTTTTATACGCATGGCGCATGAAGTAAAATTTCAAGTTTAGAAAATAATAATTTGGCTCGGTCGCTCCGCTTCGCTAGGCGACCGAGCCAAATTTTCAGGCATTTCTAATCTCGAAATTTTACTTCATGCTTAATCTATGAGTTTTTTTAAAAGAACAATTTGAAGCTTTAAACAAGTGTTTTCCACTCCCAGACTAAGCATGAAGTAAAATTTCGAGTTTAGAAAAGCCCCGTGAAAATTTGTCGAGGGTCGCGCAGCGACCCGAGACAAATTTTCTGGGCTTTTCTAAACTCGAAATTTTACTTCATGCGCCACGCGTTAAAACACAGATTTTAATCGTAGTTCGAATACACATAATTTTCACAATATTATAGTGTTTTATACGCGTGGCGCATAAAGTAAAATTTCGAGTTTAGAAAAGCCCAGAAAATGTTCACGGGGCTGCTCTAATCTCGAAATTTTACTTCATGGGAGTGGTGTACGCGTGGCGCGTAAAGTAAAATTCCGAGTTTAGAAAAGCCCAGAAAATTTGTCTCGGGTCGCTGTTCACGGGACTTTTTTAAACTCGAAATTTTACTTCATGCTTAGTCTGGGAGTGGAATACACTCGTTTAAAGCTTCAAATTGAACTTTTTTTTAAAAAAACAACGAATGTTAGAAAATTTACAGTTTATGCATGTTTATCTAAAAGAAAAAATCCATGTATAATTGTATTGTATAATAGAAATTACAGTCATAACTAAAAAATAGTATATTATACGAACAAAGTTAAAGTGTTTTATTTTATTAAATTGCTATTATTTTTACCTTTGGAATTGTTAAATTGGAGTAAGTTAAAGTTGGCAGTGCCTTAAAGTTTATTATAAATTAAGGCTGTTAATTAGAATTTACAAAATAGTCAAATATTTATATAAGTAAACTGAAATATTTAGTGTTAAAAGGTATGCCAAACTACTAGTAACACTAAATATCCTTATAGTTTATTTGATTACATTGGTTAATAATTAAACGTTATCAAAATTTATATTTAAATATTAGAGTTTTCAGCTTTATTAGAATCCGTTTTGTATGAACCACTATTTTGTCACTTCAACTTTAACTTATAAACTTATAAAACTTATAAAATTTAAGGTTAAGCCAGCCCGATTTTGCAATTTTAGTTGTTAATGCTTAAACATTGGAAATATATATCATATTACAATAATAATAAATATGCATAAAGTACACATAGATTGCAATATTTCGAAGAATTAAATGTGGAAATACATTATGTTGTTGATGCTATTTCCAAATCGAATTATGTCCTTTATCTGAGATAATTTTTAAATTATTAATATAATTTAATAGTTAGAATTAATATTCAGTTACTGTAATTACTTGTAATTATCTAAATCATGAAGTAACTAGAGTTAAATCCAGCGCGCATTTGTGACGTAGGCGACCTCTACTCCCACTTCAAAATCTTAGATTCTGCCGATCCTTCTTACCGTATACTCGATTGTCCTCGGGTAGCGGTATGAACGGGATCAGCGTATTAGGGGAAACCCAGACTAAGGCGGAGAGATTAGATCTAACAAGATATTTTGGAGAGGACTTAGATCAGAATTTTGATTTGTCATGTTTAAAGGTGCCCCGTGTATGGGGAACATTTGAACATTTTTTTAGTTTTTCGAATAGTCGTGATTCTTTTATTTACAATATAATAATTTTGGTGTTTATGTCAAGGTGTGTCAAAATATGGACTTACAAGTTGATGGTAAGGATTTTTTTTTTATTACTAACAGTATTTTGGAAATATTTTGGTATTTATGTCAAGGTTTGTCAAACTATGCACTTACAAGTTGATGGTAAGAAATTTTTGTATTAGAAACAGTATTTTGGAAATGTTTTTTTTGAAAACTGTTCAAAGGTGCCCCCTTCTCCTCTAATGCAAGGGGGCGCATTTACACCCATGGTTGCGCCAGCTGCTAAAATTCCTTTCAGTTTTGAAAACTTTTAAAATCCGTCCTTCATGCGTTCTGTAAGCTAAACAAGTCTGTCCAAAAATAATCCAGATGTAGGTGTTCATACGCCGGTGCACTCGTTTGAGGCAAATTTTCAGGAAACCTGGAATTCGTCCGCGATATTCGAATCGACGTTTTGGAACGCACCTTTATTACGAAAATAGTTGACAATAAATCTTCATAATTTATGCACAGCGTTTCCAAATCTAAATGATCATTAATCACTTCAAACGAATGATTAAAACGTATTTCATTGTAGGGAAATAAATTAGTTGATTATTTCCAAGTTTAGCAAACTCTAAATTAGCTTATCTATCAAAAACAGTAGTTGTACATAAAGATATGCAATTATTTTATATGGTTAAATCAGGGTTTGCTATATTTCTATTATCTGTTAAAAAAACAGAATAAAGTTTCACATAGTTTAGATGAAATCTGTGTTGTTTTAATAATTATTTAAGTAACCATACCTGAATAACTAATATCTACTTTAACTTATCTCAAGTAACTTAAGCCTAGCTTAACCCTCTCAGCCCATGGAATTTTTCTAGTGTTTTGTGCACTGCATATTATTTATTACTATCATAGATATAAAGAGTGTTTTTTTTAAGTATACATATGTTAATATGTATACTGTATAAGTTGTAAATCTTCAGATATTCGTTGGTTTTACAAATATTTCAAACTGAACTTTCAAACAAGTGTTTCCACTCCCAGATTAAGCATGAAGTAAAATTTCGAGTTTACAAAAGCCTGAAAATTTGTTTTTTCATGCGCCACGCGTACTAAACACTGATGTGATGTGATGTTCAGAATACACGATTTTAGCATACTGTTTTAGTAGAATAAATTGAACTTCACCTAAAATCAGTGTTTCATACGCGGGGCGCATGAAGTAAAATTTCGAGATTAGAGAAGCCTGAAAATTTGGTTTGGTCGCGTAGCACTACGCGACCAAACCAAATTTTCTGGCTTTTCTACACTCGAAATTTTACTTCATGCTTAATCTGGGAGTGGAAACATCGGGTAAGACTTCAAATTAATCTATTTAAAAAAACAAACGATTATCGGAAAAATTACAGCTCATGCATACATGTATGTATATTTAAAAGAAAAATTCCCCGTATGTTTACCAAATTTTAGCGGTGGCTAACGCCACCGCCAGTGCTGAAAGGGTTAAATAATCAATCAATTATATTACTTTTAAAAATTTTCGATACTATGGAAAATAGAGACTATAATCAAGTAACGTGTTATTTTTCAAAGCATTCCTTGATATTTTAAAATCGGTCAATTTATAGCTTCTAACGAGTGTTTTCACTCCTTGATTAAGCATGAAGTTAAATTTCGAGTTTAGAAAAGCCTGAAAATTTAGTTTGGTCGCGTAGCGAAGCGGAGCGACCAAACCAAATTTTCAGGCTTTTCTAAACTCGAAATTTAAGTTTTCAGTTGGAGCTAATTGGCAGCAGGGGTCTTATCAGTAGTGATAATTACCCTCCTTCAATTGACATTCTATATTTTTGTAAAATGCTTCGTAAGAAGAAAGCAACAGACTTGAGAGATCAACAAAATTGCGTAATAATCATTGCCCGAGGTACATTCGGTCAGATAAGTTCTTGAACACGTAGTATCTTAGGTATATGCATAAAATGTTTCAACAAAAATAATGTAGACAAACTTCAAAAGAATGGGACAGATAAAATCTCATTAATTGCATTTAAGTATAATTTTGTTACATAATGTTATAACTTATAACACAAATTATTTATTGAATGTACAATTAATTCATAATTTCTTTTCCCGCAAATATCCTCAAGAATGCTCCAAATACAGTGCGAGCTCTGTGACAATGGACCAATTCCATTGATTGCTTATTTTTGAAAGAACGTATCTTTTAAATTCACAAGCAATTTACAATATTCCAACTTTAGCACAATAGATTGTGGAATGACTTAGGACTTTAGAGTAGATCAAAATGGATTGAATTCTAAGTACATGTAGTGAATTTTATATTGATTGAATACTCGATTCATTATTTACATTAGTAAACTACACCATTTTCTTCTAATTTTATCGATTTTACTGCAAAATGTTTCTTTGTAGATATTATATGTTCAATTAAAAAAAAACCTCTACAGTACCATGAAAAATATTGTAGGTTGGCAACTCTGAAATTATATATCATAATTATTATGTTTGACGTTTGATATGTCAATTCATAAAGCGTTTAGAGGTTTCTTTTTATTAAAAATACGATATGTATAAAGTAAAAATCTTAGTCAACGCAGACTTGACTCAGTGGTTTCTTCGAATCACCTCATGAAACTACTTGATTTGATTTAAAAAAAACTATTACTGCATTTGAATATGACAACGCCAAGTCAAACCTTAAACTAGGCACTTTTGACGAACAATTTTCAACTTCAAATATAAACAAAACTGTAGTGGGATTTATTGACTTGATTTCAAGTGAAATAGGCTGAAAATCAAAACTATTTTCCACTATGTAACAATTCTGTGCACTTTTATCTAAGCCGATCGTAATCATTTTGGCTATTTATCAATGTCTTCTTTACCAACAATTAACAATTTTTCTCTCGTTGATATTGTAAGGACGATGGAATTGGCGCGGTTTCCGAGAATGTTAACAAAAAATGAGAGGCTAATTGGAGGCCTGCCAGGGCATTTAAGGAAAGAAAAAACACCGGGAAAACTTTCGCACGGCATAATTATTCACCAGGTAGGTATTCCGAAGCGCCGAGCATTTTGGCTTATCGACAAAGTCTACAACCAGGATGCGCTCAAAGTCGAACCTTGCTTTATAAATGTGTTAACGCCCACAATTTCCTATTTAAAAACAATTGTTTTAACCTTATGCTGTATAAATAATTTCGGAATTATCAAGGGGCAGTGAGAGCTGTACTCGGGACTCAATTCATGAGTATTATATATTCCATTTGTTTCTGGATCTCGCCTAGCTATGGAAAAGTGACAGTTTAAGTATTGTAAATGGGGCTGGTTGTGTTTTAAATCAGGGTTTTTAAATGTCGCTGTCAGATGTTCGATTTTAAGGTTATAATTTCTGACTATTGTGATCTTACACTGTTGCCTGTTTTACAAATTTTCAGATATAAAAGGATAATAATATGCAGTTTTAAGATTAACAAAATTTACTACTTGGTTTTTGTACATACAAACACAGCAATAATATTGTATATAACAAATATAATAAATTCGGCTCTGCAAACTTATTTCGTCATCCATTTGTATTTCTCGCTTGGGTCTTCCCGTTAACACATTTTGATCAACTCCATCCATCCACCTTAATTTTGGTCATTCTCTCTTCTGTTGGCCCTCAGTATTTTTTTGTAGAATTGCAAATTTATTCCCACACTCTTGTGATACTGATAATTTTCATGTCAAACAATTTTTAAGCCCTCATTCCACTTTTATTATTTAGTCAAGAGAACCTGCATCTGAATCTTCTGAGCCAGATTCCCCAAGCGAAATAATAAAAGGAGGAATGGTTTCAAAAGAAAGGTTCCCCATGTGTTTTGTCCAGTCATCCGAAATAAGTTTTTCACAATGATCACAGAAATTTTGCCACATATCGGATGTACATTTTGAGAGAGACTCAAGCCATAAATTCTGAACACGATCCTTAGATGGTTGCTTAGAATTTATGTGCTTATTGTAGTAAGTCTTACAAAACCCCCATGCCATTTCAATTGGATTGTATTGACAATGGTATGGCGGTAATCTAAGAACTTCGTGCCCGTTCTTTCTCAAAATGTCATCAACTACGTAAATTTTGTCATTTGATCGAAAAGGTATAAATAAAGCCCATAGTTCCTTTTTGGTTAATTTTGGATTGAATTTTACATTGTGTTTAACCAACCACTCCTGTATTTCGCATTTCTTACAAGAAAATGAGGGAGTTTTGTCTAATTGCACAGAATGGTGAAATAATTGTTGCAAGATTAACAATAAACCTCTTCAAAATTAAAAAGAGGATTACTTATGATATCATAAATTATTGCAACACTGTTAAAATAAGGAATCAGGAGTGGCAACTAATAAAAAATGTAAATGTTGATACTGCAACATAACAACACGAAAGCATGGCTAGGCGAGATCCAGAAACAAATGGAATTGTGTATACCTAATTTTCCAAGTACTTGTACTCTTACTTGGCGCATTTTTAAAACTAAAATTAATTTTGATGTATCTACTCAACTCATTTACATAACGTAAAATAACGCATATGAGACGTCAATTATTTTAATATGTAAAAGTCGATTTATATGTTCCGCAGACGTCACAAATATTGCTTGAGATTTGTATCAAGGAATTTGTTTTCCGAATAAAATCTAAACAAACCCCGGTTTGTCAAAATAGGAAAAATTGTTTATAATTTCATGATACAGGGATTTTTTCATTTAGATAGATTTTAGGGACATTGATTTTGTACAAGTTTTCAATTTAAAGTTTCTTACGAGCATTTCCAATCAGCCAATGTGTATTTTTTAGTTACATGAAGACAGTGCTCCTGGAAGGAGCATCAAAATCACAAATTAAATACGAATATTTTTTTATAGTGTGAATTAATTAAAAACAGGGTGTCCAAACCAAAAGTTGCGCTCCATAGAATCCTCCATTCATTCCAAGTTTGGAAAAAAAATACTGAAACAGGTCAATTTTTTCTTAGGGAGAGAACAAATTTTATCTTAGTTTCAAAATTATTTCTGCATTCCTCTAGCGCTCACACCTTTAAAAATTTAAATGCCAAAAAGGATCGAATGACACATCATTTTGAAGCTGTTTTTATTGTCTATGCAACTATAATTTTATTTTCAATTTTGAATGATGTTTTAGTGGTACAAACCCTCACATTATCAATGCAATTTGCACCCGAACGCCCCAAAAGATAAACGTTTGGGCAGCCATTCTGGATGAAGACATTACCGGACCACTGTTTGTTGAAGGCAACTTGACTGGTGATAGTTATTTGCAGTTTTTGTAAGATTCTATTGATCCCTTAATCATCCAAGGACTGAAAGAAGATGTAAATCTCCGAGAAACCATTGGATTTCTTTTTCTGAGGCGTTTAAAGTCCAAGGTTTATTCTACGCCACTTGAATCTCTTTAAGTGCCGTGAGAAAGAATCGCCGCAGAGTACAATCTAATCACTCAGGAAATGTTGCCAAACGTTGGAAAATCGATTACCAAATGTACATACATTTCAGACACAAAGTGACCATTATCAATGGATTAACACTAAATACGATTTATTTACTGTTAATCCATTGATAATGGTCACTTTGTGTCGGAAATGTATGTACATTTGGTAATCGATTTTCCAACGTTTGGCAACATTTCCTGAGTGATTAGATTGTACTCTGCGGCGAAAGGTTATTAGTGCTTTATTCGTCAAATTAATTTGATTATCACGTAACTCAATCAATCAATTTATGTTTTGATTGTCATTCTATCACTCATGACATTTTATGACACTAATTATGTTTATATTAAATTTGTATCTAAATTATTATATTTGTTTTACGTTAATACATAAAGACAGTTGATGTAAGTAAGACAGAATGACATTATACCTAACCTAACTTCTCAGAGTGACACCTAACCTCACAAACCTTGACAATGTGATATTCAACCAAACTTATCACGATGACCATATCGAATATCTCAAAAGTTAGATGTTTAGTTGTTACATCGTCTACCTAAATGTATGTGGCACCTCAACTAATTTAACTTTTAAAACTTTCGACGTTTTATACCACTTTTAACACTCAATGTTATGTTACTTTATGAAATATGATAATAAATAATAATAAGTAATTTATTTTCCAGAAATCGTAAACGAATATAGAAATTAGTGAAAAACTATAATATGTAATAAATCATCGAGTGACAAACAAAATATGTTTACGATTGTCGAAAAATATTACAATTTTCAAATATTAAAAAAAAATGTAACCATCAATGAGTGTGTAGTGTTTAATTATTTTTATTTATATTTTGCTCGCTTTATTTCTTTATTGACTTTGTGGTGATATCCGGCGTGCGCGGATTAATTGTGAGCGATCGGGATGAGCACGCCAGTCGATCTTAAGTTGTATTAGCGGATGTACCGAGTATGAGTTCAGCAGTGAATAAAAGGTAAGTTATTGGTTAATTGTTGGTGTTTTACTTAGCCACCCGGTAGAACACTACAGTGGCGACGAGGATAATTGTGAAATAGTGAGGGCAATAGTGAAAAGACCACTAGAATAATTATACCGTACACGTGCAAAATGGCGGAAGCAATAACCTCGACCATCGGAATTGTAACCGAATTCGATCCTAAAAATCAAGAATGGGCAATTCACAAGTGTAGAATGGATCACTTCTTTGTGGCAAATTCCATAACGGACAAGAAGATTAAAAAAGCAGTAATTTTAAACAGTTTAACGCAGGATGCGTACAAGTTACTTGCTGATCTATTGGTTCCGAAACGCTCATATCGATCATATGTTTGGTGGCCATGACTAGACAAAGACGTTGAAAATATGTTGAAAAATTGCACAGAATGTCAACAATTGCGTAATAGCCCGGCAAAAACTCCATTGAAAAATTGGAAAATTCCAGAATCGGTTTGGGAACGCATCCATGCCGATTTTCTAGGACCATTTAAAGGTTTATACTTTATGGTATTAACGGATGCTCTCTCAAAATGGATCGAGGTATTTCCAATGCATAAAATAACATCTAAAGAGACGATAAGTAAATTTAGGAAGGTTTTTGCTCGGCTAGGCGTTCCAAAAACATTGGTTACCGATAATGTAACACAGTTTACTTCTGAAGAAATGCGAGAATTTTTATGTAAAAATAACATTCAACATTTGACATCACCACCCTACCACCCAGCATCTAATGGAGCTGCGGAAAATACAGTGAGAACTGTAAAATCTTTTTTAATAAAAGAATTTAAAGGGGGAGATGTGAATGTATTGTTATCCAGATTTTTGATACATTATAGAAATACGGAACATTGTTCCACGGGTGAATCACCAGCACGTTTAATCTATGGTAGACCGTTAAGGACAAGATTAGATGCGATTAAACCAAATAATAATACTAGAAAAACTAAAGATTTAAACACAGTCAAAAATAATTTATCAAAAATCCAGGACAATAATATACGAAATTATAAGGGACGTAGAATAGTTAAATTTAAAGTGGGGGATGACGTGTTAACATGAGACTATAGGTATGTTAATTCTGAAAAGACTTGGGTTAAATTTTTATGTAGTAAAGGTTGGGGACACAACGTGGAAACGACATGTGAATCAGATAATTACTAACTATAGTGATACGAGTGAAACAAGTGAAGTGTTAAATATGACTCCAATTAGTAATAATAAATGTAATATTAATGAATCGTTAGAGAATGTGGAAGAATCAAGTTCACAAAATAATAAAAATGAAATTTCATTAAAAGAAATTGAACCTGATTCCCTCATATCAGAATAATGTTCAACTGTTTTATTTGAAGATGAAACCTGCAATTCGCCTGTTCGCCCTAAACGAACAAGACGACCACCAGAGCGGTTAGCCTATTAAGTTTTTTTTTGTTTACGTAAAGAAATAAGGGGTGAGAAGTGTAGTGTTTAATTATTTTTATTTATATTTTGCGCGCTTTATTTCTTTATTGACTTTGTGGTGATATCCGGCGTGCGCGGATTAATTGTGAGCGATCGGGATGAGCACGCCAGTCGATCTTAAGTTGTATTAGTGGATGTACCGAGTATGAGTTTAGCAGTGAATAAAAGTTAAGTTATTGTTTAATTGTTGGTGTTTTACTTAGCCACCCGGTAGAACACTACAGAGTGTATTATTTATTATTGATTATTTGGTAAAATACAATTATAATTTTTTTAATATTAAATTAAAAAAGACTTAATTTGTATAACTTTTTTTGAACCAAATTAATTGGTTTTATATACTTAAACACTTTAAATTTTTAATTATAATAAAACAACTTGATTTAAAGAAGTAAATAATTATAGGCATAAGTTTTACATAAAAGCAAACTGAATTATTTGATAATTAATCACTACCAATTATACAAAGTTGATTTTTTATACAAGGTTTATTATATAAGCGTTCAATTTGAAACTCCTAACGAGTGCTTTCATTCCAAGATTAAGCATGAAGTAGAATTGCGAGTTTAGAAGAGCCTGAAAATTTGGATTTGTCGGGGCGCGCGAGCGAAGCGAGTCGCGCCCCGGCAAATCCAAATTTTCAGGCAATAAACGCTCTGGCGGTTAACATGTTAAACTAATGATTTGAACAAATCAAATAAGGCTAATAATTTGAACAAATCAAATAAGGCTAATGATTTGAACAAATTAAATAAGGCTAATGATTTAAACAAATCAAGTAAGGTTATTGATTTGAAAATTAAGTTAAACTAGTGATTTTTAACTAAGACAAAACACCTTGATTTTGATATCAAGTCAGGTATGTAAATTCTATACAATTATAAAATAAATAGAACATCCAGAAATAAATATTCTAATTAATCACTCAATAATTCTTAAGAACCTATATAAATCAGGTGTAAATAATCTTACAAAACAGCCGATCTATTTTGAAACGCGAAAATTGGGCCGAATAAAATAATAATTTCGCACTCACTCACACTCGGCATTCTTTTTCCAGCCATTGTACCGAATTCTCCCTCGATCTGGCCATCGGCCAAAAACGTTCGGACATCCACTTTGGGAGTGTGACTCAAACATTTATTTACCGCAAAAAAAACGTTCGTTTTCCATTTGCACTAAATTAATAAATACTCAAATCACGATTGTTAGCGTAATTTTCTTGCTATAAATATACAGGTTATTTCAGTGGCGGTAAAAAAATTCATGATTCAAAAAGTGGGCGCTTGGAAAAGGGAGTTGTTAAAATCAGATTTAATGCGCGCGATGAGTAACATTTGTTATGGTTTAGTTTAAATTTAGTTTAATTATGTTACGCATTTTGAAAAAATGGGAAAGAATATTCATGTCTTATTTGAATTTTATTACAAATTCTGAGATAATTTAAGAATATTCATGTCTTTACTATTTATTAACGTGGGATAGAACATTAAATCAAGCTGAGTCGTCTATGAATTATAAACGTGCATATCTATACAATATATTTTGAACTTGACATTAAATCAGTGTTTTATACACGTGGCGAATGAAGTAAAACTTCGAGTTTATTTGAATTTTGTTACGATTTTTGAGACAATTTAAGAATATTCATGTCTATAATATTTATTAACGTGGAATAAAACATTAAATCAAGCTGAGTCGTTTATGAATCAGAAACGTGCATATCTAAACAGTATATGTTCACATTAAATCGGTGTTTTATACACGTGGCGCATGAAGTAAAATTTCGAGTTTAGAAAAGCCTGAAAATTTGGTTTGATCGCTCCGCTTCGCTACGCGATCAAACCAAATTTTCAGGCTTTTCTAAACTCGAAATTTTACTTCATGCTTAATCAAGGATTGAAAACACTCGTTCGAAATTTTGATTGAACATTTTTATAAAAACAGCGAATGCATAAAAATGTATTAACTATGCAAAGATCTCACGAACAGAAATAACTACCTGTAATAATTGTATTTGAATTATTTTGCGAATTATTAAAGAATATCTTATACCTTATTTATTCAAATCAATTAATAACATTTTCACAATAAAATACCTTTTACTTTGTTTATAATATTTTGTTTAAAAAAAAGTATACCACTTTTATTGTGGCAGAAGAATGATTCCAAAATTCAATAATTAATTAATAGTATCTACCTATTGAATAAGTGACATACTATACATATGTTATACTTATTCAATGTATCTATCGCTGCTTTGCTTTGATAATGGCACAAGTGAAATTTGTTAATTTTTCAGGAGGAGCTTGCAAAAGTTTACTAGATACTTTTATTCAAATATTGAAGTCTCGATTTATTTTGTTGTGCACGTACTTTTATTTGTGTCTCTTAAAGTTGTAGCCATTAAATAACTGTATTGGAAACAAATCACTTCTTTTAGTTGTGCCAATATCAAAGAAAATCAGTGCTATATATTCTAAATTAATTTGTGTTATTACAAGTTTACTAAACTTTATTATGTTTATGATTTTGATATTATTATTATTATTATTATTATTATATGAATTGTATTTTAGTTTAGTTTTCTGTTAGTACAAAAATTTGTTTTTATCGAGTCGTAAATATCCATAAAAATAACTCGGTGGTTTCAACGCTTCTTTATATTAGTAATGCACCTAGAAATAAACGCAGGAAGTACTATAAGTTAGTCAGAAGTCACCCAAAAATGTTTACTTGGCAAATAAAACGATAACACTATCCATACATTAATATTTATTATTGCATTGAAAGTAGGTTAATTTCAGTTAACATTCTTAAGAATGTTGAGAGGTATTCGACTGGTTTGCAATAGTTTAATTATTATAATTCAGAAAAATAAAATTGTTATGTCTATCATCAAAAGCTTTTACCTACCTTATTTTTCAACAAATGTTCCTTATTCCTGTTATACTTTGTTCGTAAGCCTCATTTATGTTTTCAGTTTTCCACAAAATAACAATTATGATATGTTTCACAAGTTTGACAACTAACGTCATTTAAAGCAATAGCTAACTTATCCAAAGTAGTTAATTCTTAAAATTTACATTTTTATTATACTTATCTGAAAACACCTCATTTCCAAATGCCTCTAGAATAATGAAACCGTCGCTTTTTAAAGCCACCGCACGGAAAACGTTTGTTTGTGCGCCATTCCGTGCGCTCTCGAATGTTTCCATAGCAACAATGTATTTGTCACTGAAGTTTTATTTTCCGTCAGTGAAATACGTAAGTTTGGTTGAAACGTAAGCAGACTTAGAAGAAATTGATTTTGTAGATGATATTTCGCATGATATATTAACCCAAGCGGCACAAGTAAGCCTAGAATGATTGCTAGTAAAATCCAGATATAGACACGAACACAGGCGGAATGGGAACTATGAAGCACACAAAAAATGTGAGTGACGATCTATAACTTCTATTTTATTCTTCTGAAAAAGCCAAATCTGCACAATCAATAATATTATGTGGAGATCTTAATATTGACTACAGGCGTAATAGTCGATATTACAAACGTCTTGATAATCTGTTTACATCTTTTGGTATGAACATTAAAAATAATCAACCAACAAGAGTATTCTCCAATATACACGGTAACATATCATCATCATGTATCGATTATATCGTCACAAATCTCGAAACAAATTTGCAGAAAATTGAGGTAATTAATGCATCATTTAGCGCTTGTTGCTTCAATCAATTTAACACTCAAACATGAAAGACTGCAAGTTTGCAAGAGGTTATTAGGTGAATTTAATCTATCAGTATTAAAACATAGCCTACATTTAATTGAGTGGAATGTTTTATACAAAAAAGAAACGATATCAACACTAAATTTAATTTCTTTCTAGATACCATTAATGATTGCCTCAACCAATGCTGTCCCCTTGTGTACAAACAAGTTTTTCTTGAAAGCGACGATAAGGAATGGGTAACTGAGTCAATTAAAGAAAAGAGCAAAGAATTAAAAATAAATTTTGGATTACAAAACATTTAACTGACCCAAACTTGCAAATGCAATATAAACAAAAGAAGAAAGATTTGAAAGCTGATATATCGTCTGCAAAAAAGAGACTTAATTCTAACTTAATCAATAGCTCGAGAAACGTCATAAAAACCACTTGGAAAATTGTTAATAAGAAAATTGGCCGCGCTAAGAAAAATAGAAGTCCACAAACAATCATTGTTGATAATAATATAAAAACTTCTTACATAGAAATTGCAGAAAGCTTCGCAGATTACTTTTCGGATATTGTTCCAAATTTAGTACAAAAAATTTCCAAAATTCACATTTAGGCAAATGCACTATAACAAACTTTGTAAACTCAAATTCATTTTATATTGAACCCATTACTGAAGCTGACATTGTTAAAGTAATTAATACATTTTCTAAAAATTCACCTGGCCCAGATGAAATTTCACTTACCACATTAAAATCAATCACAAGTAGTATTCTTCCACACTTACTATATCTATACAATGAGTCTATTAAAGAATCTGTATTTCCTGATTGTTTAAAAATAGGACGTGTTACACCAGTATTTAAAAAGGGTAGTAAGGAAGACTTGAGCAACTACCGGCCTATACAATTACTGTCATTATTTTCAAAAATATTTGAAAAGATTGTTAGTATTAGAATGAATAACTACTTACGAATTAACAACATTATAAATTGTAACCAACATGGATTTACGCCTAAAAAGTCGGTCGAAACAGCACTTTGCTCATTTATAGATTTTGTCATAAATAAACTAGATAAAAGAAAATACGTTGTGCTTTTGCTGTTCGACCTGACGAAAGCTTTCGATTGTGTTGATATAAATTTTATAATAACAAAACTTGAAGCATATGGATTTATAGGTCATTTTTCTAAATGGTTACTTTCTTACCTATCTAACCGAAGTTTCTTTGTTGAAGTCAATAAATTTAAATCTACTTGTAAACAAACGTTTTATGGTGTTCCGCAAGGGTCAGTATTAGGCCCACTTTTGTTCCTTTTATTTATCAATGACCTTCCGGAATACTTGATAGAAACCGCATTATTATTTGCTGATGACACCGCATTATTAGTGACAGCGGACAGTCGTACTGAATTAATTGACAAAATAACAAATGTCATACACAGAATGAATGAATGGTGTGCCGCCAATCACTTAATATTAAATTCGTCTAAAACGGTATGTATGCATATAGGTAAGAAACGTCAACTGCCAAATGACTTCAAAATCATAGTAAATGACATCAAATACCCGCTCGTAGACTGTGTGAAGTACATAGGTGTGCACATAGATCGGAAATTGACATGGAGAAACCACACCGATCATGTTTGTAGAAAGTTAAGTGAGGCACATTTTGTAATCCTTAGAATGAAGGACGAAACAGAAGAAAATACTTTAATGACTCTGTACTATGCATTTGCCTACCCTCACCTGTCTTTTAATATACTGGCATGGGGAAGAGCAGTTGATGCTCATAATGTATTCATGGCACAGAAAAAAATTATTAGATCAATGTTTGGTCTTCAGAGACTAGATACATGTAAACATGTATTCGTAGCAAAAAAAATGTTAACACTGTATGGAATATCTTAATGTTTTCCCTACGTCAAGTCAACATCACAATTATGAAACTAGACATTGTAATCTCCTGCGGTTAGATAAATCGCACACGACTCTTACGAATAGAGCATATTTTTGCGAAGGGAAAAAAAATGTTTAATCTACTTCCAGATAATGTTAAGAAGTTAGATTATTCTAAATTTAAAAAATATATAAAAAATATACTTATAGCTCATCCTGTTTACTCAGTTGACAACTACTTATTGTTATTCCCTACTTCCATCGACGGCAGTGGTAATAATTAAACATATCTGTAGTACAAATTTTAGTAACTTCTCTTCCTTGACGTTCACATCTTACAACTATGTTATTCAACATTTATTGTAGCTAAAGTGATAAATAAAAAAAAAATCGTACACCTTATGGTGTTGATTCGCAACGATTAAAAAAAAAGTGCTAACTCGATCAAATTTCGAAAAACTGGTATTCAATTTAATTTTCTTTCGAATTAGTTGTATTTTTTCACTACCATAAAAATGTCTAGTTTGAAAATAGAAAAATAATTTAAGTTTTTAGATAAGTATAATAAAAAATAGCGTTCATTACACGTCCAGGAATGGATTTTTCCGTGCTTGCATGACTTCCCGTGTTCGGCTACGCCTCACACGGGAAATTTCACGCGTGAACGGAAAAATCCCTTTTTATGGACTCCAAATGAAATATACTATTTTGAAACAGTTTTAAAAAAATAACTAAAAGAACTATGACATAAAGTGAATACGCATTAAATACAAATTTTTTTATTATCTACAACTTTTCTTAGCAAGATTTTGTTATATGATCAATATTTAAAAAAAAATTTAAAAAATGCTCAGAGTAAACTACCACTTCCGGCTTCCACATTTTCACCAAAAGTTGATTGCATACTACTATTGTAATAAAGAGCGTAAGTTTATAGTGTCATTTCAACAGCTCAATCGGTTTAGACTTTATCGTGGCGACAGAATTACAGAAAGATAGACATTCTTCAAAAATGGTCTTAATCAATTTAGGGGACCTCAAAATAAATATATCCACTAACATTTTTCATTTGAAAATTTTAGCGAAAATGATACGTTGCCGTTGATGATTTTTAATTAATTTTGTAATTAATGAACCATTTTAAATATCTATGAACTTTAATTCGAAACCAGTCTGAAAATATAAATAAAAATAGTGAAACATACCAAGTGTTAATTAATAGTTCATAGTTAGCTTTAAGGATTCGAGAATGAGAAAAAGAAAAGTAAATATTAACAAAGTCGACACGTATTTGTCTGATTTTGAATAATTAAATAAATAAAACTTCTTAAATAATTAAAATATAGAGGTTTTAATTTAAAACTAAACGTGTATCAGTAAGTGTGGTATATTTATAAAAATGTTGGGACTGTCTTTAAATTTTGATTTCGGAAAATGATTTTCTAATAAATATATATCATATGCAATTTCTTAACAGGTCTGAATACATGGTTGTCTATAATATTGAGCTGTTAATGTAAAGATTTCTTCTATTTTTATTTACTATATGCAATAAGCATACATTTTTAATCAACACAAAAATTAACATAATAAATAACTTAATTTTGCAGATTACTATAAAAAAACGTTAATATTTATTTATATGTATTGCAACACAGAATTCCAGGCCCATTAGCTCAGTTGGTTAGAGCGTCGTGCTAATAACGCGAAGGTCGCGGGTTCGATCCCCTCATGGGCCAATTGTTTTATTTAATTAATGCAAATTAACAATATGTTCCCACTTTTGATATTATTATTTATATTTTGAACCAAAATTTTATGACTTCTCAATTGAATTAATATTTTCATTAGATTTTAATTTTTATTCAGCAACGACAATTTTCATATTATAATTTATATTAAAAAGTTTCGTAATGGAATTAATATTTTCATTAGAATTAAAAACTCAAATAAGATTCTAATATAGATTTTTATATATATTATTGTTATTATTATATGATCAATTATAGCAAATAGAAATTATATAATTTAACTTTGAATTTTTTACAAGATTATAATTTTAACATTTATCTGTAAACAATGGTTATGTACAACTGGTTAATTGATAGGACATTTCAGTGTTGAAAATCCATATTCACTTAGCTATTAAAATAATTATAAAAATCGAGATTTTCAAATAATTGAGTATTTATCACTACAATTGTTTCGCAAATATAATGCTTTTTCAGGTAAAGAAAGTAAATAAGTATATAAAAAAGCTTTGTACACTGTCTTCACCTGATGAAGGACATTTATCTATGAATTGTACATATCCCAAAAATTACAGCGGTTGGTAAATTTGCAGGGATTCGTTGTTTTTATAAAACGGTTAAATTAAAGGTTCTAACGAGTGTTTCCACGGAGCGACCAATCCTAATTTTAAGGCTTTTCTAAACTCGAAAGTTTACTTCATGCGCCACGCGCATATAACATTTAAAGTAAAGTTCAAAATATACTGTTTAAGTTTAATCTTACGTTGATAAATATTAGACATGTTTATTGCTTAACATAAGAAAAATTGGATTTTGCCAATAGTTTGCAGAAAATTTACAAAATATAAAAAACGAATTAAAATTATATCGACTTTCTGCAAAAATGTAGTCAATGCTAAGTTGACATGATAGACTAACGTCAGCTGACGCCAACTTATCTCAGTAGTTGTTTCAATAAATATTTGGAGAAGTCTCAACAAGACTAAATTTTTACAGCAGGTCGATATTAATTTTAATTAGTTTTTTTATTATGTTTATTGCTATTCTAAACTCGAAATTTTACTTCATCAAGGAGTGAAAACACTCATTACAAGCTGTAAAATTAACGATTTTACAGCTAAAATCAATGAATGTAGATGTCGGGATGTATATACCCAAAAGAAAAAATCCGTCTATGATAAATACACGTATTGCACAGAATGTTTTAAATGTATTACAATCGAAATATAAAAATATAAACTTTAGAGGCCACACACATATTTCACTTGGTTATTGAGTTGCATACAATACAACCATCAATTTTTTTTTAAGACACGTGATATTTAATTACGACACCTTTTGCCTAATCAAAATATAAATTTAAGATTTCTGTACTTTTTTCTTGTTAAATATAAAATTACAGTTTTGGGTAACTAATAAAATAATTTATAGAATAGAATTAATTTTATAGTAGATATAACTTCATTTATGGGTTAAATGAAGTAATTTCTTGTATTTGTTGTTTTTGTGTAGGTACATTCATTTATAAAATAATTTATTATCTAGTGATTAAATAGTTAATTTTATAATACTAAATAAAAATTCAGTTCATAACAGGCCCATTAGCTCAGTTGGTTAGAGCGTCGTGCTAATAACGCGAAGGTCGCGGGTTCGATCCCCTCATGGGCCAACTTTTTTCGTACCATGATTTTATTAACAAACACTTCAAAGTACAAAAAATATCTTTGTGTTCGTTGTGTAACGTGAAGTACAAACGATTAAATTGCAGGACATGCTCAATTATTATTGAATAATTATTATTTTTCTCTTTTAACAGCATTTAAATCATCTTTAGCAGTGGTCTCCACAGTGGGGTGTGCGCTATATTTTTTGGGGTGCGCGAGAAAATTAGTAAAAAAAATATTTTACACCAACAAGGTATGTTTTCAAAAACAAAGACCTTTCTTAAAATAAAACACAGAGTTTTCATTTGTTTCTCTATCGAAATGTCAAATAGTGACAAAACGTGTGATGTCACAATTTCGTAACATTTTTGTGTTCTGTACTGCTGTTGCTTGAATTAAAATTTTGAGTTTAAAAACGCCTGAACGTATAGATTTGTCGGTGGGCCACGCTTCGCTTCGCGCCGCAAGTTCAGATTTTAAGTCATTTTAAGTCATTTATAAACGCGAAATTTGACTTCTTGCTTAAGCAAGGAGTGGAAACACTTGTTCAAAGTTTATATATTTTGAAGGAGACATATTCGCTTAACATTCACATCAAATTTCATAAAAATATTAAAACTAAATTTCAATTATTAGGATTTTAATTGTTTACAAGTCTTGTAAAATTAATATGTTTGAAGTATTCTGCAACCAAGAATTGGCAATTTCATTTATACGAGGGTTGCCTTTTATATTTCGGGATTAGAGAACAAAAATAAATATTAATCATTGAAAATCGCTTTATTGTTTTTCAAAATATTTCCCATTAAGATCTATACACTTTTGCATGCGTTTGAACCAATTGTCGAAGCACTTTTGCCACTCTGATTGAGGTATCTCCAAAACATGCATTCTGAACGCATCAACCGCTTCTTCAGGTGTCGAAAAACGTTGATCTCTCATTTTATTTTTTACGGATGGGAATAAAAAGAAGTCATTCGGTGCCAAGTCAGGACTATATGGTGGATGACTCATCAAATCGATGTTTTGCGTGCTCAAAAATGCAGTTGTTTGAGCCGATGTGTGAGAGCTCGCATTGTCGTGGTGAAGAGTGATCCGTTTTCAGCGGTTGGTTTTCCTGATTTCTTGGATGACAACTGGCAAACAAATGGTTGTGTACCACTCAGAATTGACTGTTCTGCGTTGTTCTAGTGGTACGGTTGCGACATGTCCAATTTTTCCGAAAAAACAGGCGACCATTTGCTTGGAAGTGCTTCGTGCGCGAACAACTTTTGTTGGATTTGGCTCATCTTGAAACTCCCATACGGTCGACTGCTGTTAACTTTCGGGCTTATATGCGTAAATCCATGATTCATCACCTGTCACGATGTCATAGACATGTTTCGAAGCACCGCAATCGTATTATTTGAGCATTTCTTTGCACCAATCGACACGAGCCTTTTTTTGAGCGATTGACAAATTGTGTGGGATCCAACGCGAACAAATTTTTTTGACAGTCAAATGTTCATGCAATATTGAATGTATGCTGGTCCCACTAATGCCCCAGGTTGTCTCAATCTCACGATAGGTCACATGACGATCTTGCAATATTTGTTTGCGCACAGCTTCAATGGTTTCCGGAACAACAACTGATTTTGGACGACCTCCACGAAATTCGTCTTGGAGTGAACTACGACCTCGGTTGAATTCACCATACCATCGATAAACACTGGTCCTTGATGGAGCTTCATCGCCAAAATTGATTTAAGTTCATCCATGCACTGTTGTTGAGTTAATCCACGTCGAAAGTTGTAAAAAATAATCGCACGAAAATGTTCACGATTTAATTCCATTCTTTGGCCGAGATAAATCTTATAAGTTAGTGTTATCAACGGGATGGAAGGTACCCCACGCTGATTACCAACTAGCTCAGGTTGGTTGAGTTAGAGAGAGATGAGCAACTAACTTTTGAAACACGTATGCTGTTTTAAATTATTTATTTTAAAACAAAATAAAACAAATAAAAAAAAACATTAAAACAACAAACAGAATAAGCACAAGAGAAGCACAGTGCACGAGTTACAGGGCAGACTTGGTGTAGCGTCGGCGTCGCGATTTCTACTAGCCCAGCGGTGGCGTCTGGCTAGTGGTGGCTTCCGGATGGAGGCGGCGTCCAAGTACTAAGACGGCGTCTCGATGTGAGTCGGCGTCGGTTGGGTGGTGCATCTGGCTGGATCCGGAGGCAGCAACAAACACTACGCTCGTAGTGCGGGACGTCAGGAACGACGGCGAAACGGCTAGCGTTGGCGTCGGGCAAAGTTTCCTGGCGTCGGTGGGTTGCTGGCCTGGCCTGGATCCGGCGGAAGCAACGAATGCTGCACTGGAGCGTCGTTGTGGCGTCGAGGCGACTGCGCTGGCAATCGGATTCTCGGCGTCCTGGTCCAAGAACAGGAACGACGGCAGGGACGGCTAACGTCGGCGTCGGTTGTTTCCTGTTGTTGGAATCTTCTTCTGGCGGCAGGAACGACGGCTAGGACGTCTGGAGTCGGCGTCGGTCAGAACTTCCTGGCTCAGAAAGAAGAGTTGAGGAACGGTAGTTCCTCCTGAATCCACATGCTGCCCCTGTACAGCACAAGAGTGGACTGCCTTCCTGGATGCCGTCCCCCGGTATTTATGCCACGAAAAATGGCTTGGAGAAGGGATGATTTTGAGGACTACGTGACCGTTGGCAAAGAATTCGCTAGAAAGTAATTATTGCAGACAACATAATTACTTCCAGCGAACCCTCAAATCCAAACAACCGTTAAGCTGCAATTTGAAAGAAGTATAGAAATTTATAATCTCTCTTCTTTCAAATTGCAACGGTGGTCATTAGTCCTCTCCCTTAATTGCCGATTTCGAAAAACCCCGAGGGACAATCCGCCACACCTGCCCAGGTAGATGGTGGCCCGGGCACGGTTTAAACCGCCCGAGATAATCCTTTGGACCGGTCAATTAGTTAATTTCTGGGTACGAACTCATTTTAAATAAAGGAAGAATTGTAAATAATATTTACAATTCTTGTTGCCGGAGATTAAAATAATCCCCGGTAACAGTGTAAACGACACAAATAACGCTCATATGTGAAAACGTTCTGAGTACGTATAACCTCAAAAATGTCAAACTTTACGATAGAGCTCTCAGTTGCCAGATTGCAACACTAGGGTTGCCCAATCCCGAAATATAAAAGGCAACCCTCGTACTTATGTTTGAACAGTAACGTGACCGCCAGTCTAAGGTGTCAAATTACTTAGAGGGAATGGCAAAGCTATACTGATGAGAGTAAATCTCGAAACGCGTCTATAGATGGCCTGAATAATTTGACTCAAATTGTTGCATTTGCAGTAGGTTACTGTATGTAACAGCAAACACTTGTTGTATAATTCAATGTCTGTCGGGGTATTAGCTCGGGAAGTAGTTGTTTCAATGAGTGTTTGATATAGTCTTTGTAAAACTAACTTGTTGTAGATTGCGAAAAGAATCGCACTTTTAATGTTTGAAGTCTTCTGCAACCAAGAATTGGCAATTTCATTTATATTAATATATTTTTACGTTTAATTAGAAATTACCTAAAAACTATTGTTGAGGTATTTTTAGATTTATATACAGGGTTATTCAAAAAGAAGGAGCAGAAACATTAATTTCTCTCAAACTACAAAAGGTAGAACCCTAATTCCAACGTTACTGGACAGGCAAAAGTTTAAAATTTAGACAGTCTATGGGAAAGTTCCAACCACTGCCGCATTGGCGCTGTTACTTGTCATGTTGATTGTCTGTAGTAAAATGGAGACAAAACAAGAACACATTTTGTGCGCTGAAATTAGCGGAACTCGAGTCTATTATTGAAGTTCAACGTGTTTTTCGCTGTCAGTTCAATAAACAATCGCCTCGTCATGAGCAGATTTACCAGTGGCATCTAAAATTCGTAGACGATGGTTGCATCTGCAAACAGAAAAACACGGAATGTCCACGCACATCGAATGAAAATGTCGAGCGTATTTGTACAGGAGCGCAAAAACCTATCTTGAAAATATGCGACATCGAATTGTTGAAACTGTGACTTCGATAACTAGACACCAGCTGATTCGTGTGTGGCACAAGATGAGCCACTGTTTTGATATTTGTCGTGTAACACATTGTGGTCATATTATATTGATTGTATCAAAATTGAACTTTTCTCTTTCCAGGAACGATGAAATTATCTTTCTGTCTTTTGCAGGTTGGAAGAAATAAATGTTTGAAATCTGTTCCTTTATTTTGAATAACTCTGTGTACATGTTTTTAAAAGAGTAACATTTGCCATCACAAATCCACACACATTTTCATGAAAATATTAAAATTTGAAAATGTTATGCCCAATGTAGACTCATTTTATGCGTCACAAATGTGGAATAATAATTAACTAATTATGTCAAATCAAAAACATATCATAAATAATACCCAATAGCATAAGCAATAAAATATCGTAAATACTATAACGGTATGACGTATCAATAAATGTTAAATGTGACGATTATTTAAAAATATTAATTAGAATAAATTTAAAAAAAGTGTCATAAATGTCTATGAATGTACCAATCAACGAAATATGTCAAATGTGAAATATTTTCACAATTTAGTTCCTTATAAATTGAATTAAGATGGATGGACATATTACGCGCTGGGGAATTCATATAGGAAATACATTGGCCAATCTGGTCGTAATTTCAACATAAGATTGAGGGAACATTTGCGCTCTTTTCGGCTTAAACAGAGTGATAAGTCGTCTTTTGCAAAACACCTTTTAGACGAAAATCACACTTTTGAAAAAGATGTACTTACCATAATCCATCATGCCGAAAAGTGTCGTAAAATGAATTTGCTAGAAGCACTAGAGATACACAAAGCCCGCGCTAATCCGGGAATTCCCTTAATTAACGACCAGGTTGACCTAATGTACACCCCCATTTTTACCGCTGTTTTGTAATTGTGTATATATACCTGTAAAACCTCTAGTTTAAGTTACTCCATGTTTGATAATGACAAGCTAAATTTGTCGAAACTGCAGTCACATTAATTAAAACGTGTTATACAAACAAAGTTAAAAGTGTTTCATTGTGTTTATTATTACTATCTAATTTACAAAATATTCACAAAATAAATATTTTTTGCTATACTTAGTAAATATCTGACACATCTCAGCAGTATATATTTTCAACTTTACTTTAAATCAGTGATTTATATGCGTGGCGCATGAAGTAAAATTTCGAGTTTAGAAAAGCCCCGTGAAAATTTGTCTCGGATCGCTGTGCGACCCGAGACAATTGTTCTACGCGGGGCTTTTCTAAACTCAAATTTTACTTCATGCTTAGTCTGGAAGTGAAAGACACCCGTTAGTTTAAAATATGTCACAATGTCACAATGTATGTGTGTCGTGTCATAGAGAAAAACAATAACATGACCGTCCAATAATGTATTTCAAATAATAGTTATTTCAAATTGACAATAGTCCCAATGTCGGCTAACACCGATTTGTGTAAAGTTTGATACATTGGACTAAATGTCATTTTAAGTTGACAAGATAGACTAATGTCGGCTGACGGCGGCTCATGTTAAGTTAATGCAATGGACTAAACGCTGACTATCATCGTCATTTTAACTTGACACGATAGACTAATGTCAGTCAATATAGTGAGTTACAGTCATAAAGTCACAATAGTGAAAATACAGTCGATATAGTGATTTATTGACAAAATCATATCATAATCAAAAGACAGTAAACCAAGTGACTTATAGTCATAATATAGCAATACTAAAAATACATTGAATTAATGACAAAATCCGAATAAGTTGATGTGAACGCTGATGGTGGGCTCACGGGGGTGGTTCTCAAGAAGACGAGAAGAGTTCACAGTAACGCGTTTATTTACACCTATATACATTCGATCTTAACAGTATGCTTGTCGAGGAGCTAGTGGTGTTGCTCGGGGTACACCCCCTCAGCCTATCAACGGGAGGGAAGGTACCCCACGCTGATTACCAACTAGCTTAGGTTGGTTGAGTTAAAGAGAGATGAGCAACTAACTTTTGAAACACATATGCTGTTTTAAATTATTTATTTTAAAACAAAATAAAACAATAAAAAAAAACATTAAAACAACAAACAGAATAAGAACAAGAGAAGCACGGTGCACGAGTTACAGGGCAGACTTGGTGTGACGTCGGCGTCGCGATCGGGATTTCTACTAGCCCAGCGGTGGCGTCTGGCTAGTGGTGGCTTCCGGATGGAGGCGGCGTCCAAATTGTAAGCTGGCGTCTCGGTGTGAGACGGCGTCGGTGGGGTGGTGCGTCTGACTGGATCCGGAGGCAGCAATAACCTCGTAGTGCGGGACGTCAGGAACGACAGCGGAACGGCTAGCGTTGGCGTCGGGCAAAGTTTCCTGGCGTCGGTGGGCTGCTGGCCTGGCCTGGATCCGGCAGAAGCAACGAACGCTACCCTGGAGCGTCGTTGTGGCGTCGAGGCGACTGCGCTGGCAATCGGGTTCTCGGCGTCCTGGTCCAAAGACAGGAACGACGGCTGGGACGGCTTACGTCGGCGTCGGTTGTTTCCTGTTGTTGGAATCTTCTTCTGGCGGCAGGAACGACGGCTAGGACGTCTGGCGGCAGGAACGACGGCTAGGACGTCTGGCGTCGGCGTCGGTCAGAACTTCCTGGCTCAGAAAGAAGAGTTGAGGAACGGTAGTTCCTCCTGAATCCACATGCTGCCCCTGTACAGCACAAGAGTGGACTGCCTTCCTGGATGCCGTCCCCCGGTATTTATGCCACGAAAAATGGCTTGGAGAAGGGATGATTTTGAGGACTACGTGACCGTTGGCAAAGAATTCGCTAGAAAGTAATTATTGCAGACAACATAATTACTTCCAGCGAACCCTCAAATCCAAACAACCGTTAAGCTGCAATTTGAAAGAAGTATAGAAATTTATAATCTCTCTTCTTTCAAATTGCAACGGTGGTCATTAGTCCTCTCCCTTAATTGCCGATTTCGAAAAACCCCGAGGGACAATCCGCCACACCTGCCCAGGTAGATGGTGGCCCGGGCACGGTTTAAACCGCCCGAGATAATCCTTTGGGCCGGTCAATTAGTTAATTGCTGGGTACGAACTCATTTTAAATAAAGGAAGAATTGTAAATAATATTTACAATTCTTGTTGCCGGAGATTAAAATAATCCCCGGTAACAAACGGCCCCGTAAAATGAGTTCTACCCAGCAAGAAACGGCGATGCTGCTCTTCTGGAGGTCCAGGTGGTGGCTGCTGTGGTCCTGTTTTCGCGCACTGAGCGTCCGTGGATGGCACTATTTGTTAAATTGACACTATACTATATTTACACTTAACTAAACTTAATTGAGCGTCTTTTCGCGGGGTAAATGCACATAAAGTGTCCGTTCACCAGCAAGTCCAAGGAGGTTTTCTCTGCGGTCGTGAGTGGCGGTGAAATCCTTCTGCCTTGGCCTGGAGGGGTTTCGTACTCCAGGGCGGTTTCCAGGGCGGCTTCCAGGGACGAGTTGGAAAGCTGCGACGTCCGGGTTTCCTTTTCTGGGGAGATTTTGTCCTCCAGGGCAGCTTCCAGGGAGGCTTCCAGGTCGGCTCTCGGGGCGGCTGCATTGGGAAGCGGCGAAGTCCGGGTTTCCTGTCCTGGGGAGTTTTTATTCTCCAGGGCGGTTTCCGGGGTCGTCTCGAGAGGCGGTGAAATCCGGGTTTCATATGCTGGGGATATTTCGCTCTCCAGTGCGGTTTCCAGGGTCGTTTTGAAAGGCGGTGGAGTTCAGGTCGGCGGCCATGGAGATTTCGGGTTTCCTGTCCGTATTCGTGCTGGGTTCCGTGTACTTTGTTTGGCTTCGGGTCCTCTACTTGCCAGGGTGGCTTTCTTCGAGGCTTTGAAACTAGCTGGACTGGCTGGCGAGTTTCAAGCAAGACATCACCCGGTTTTATCCAGGCGCAGGACACTAATTTCTCGCGAGTTCCTTTAGCGATGTGGGGCCGGGAAACGGTGGACTGCTCCGGTAACTCGTAGGTGTTAGGGTCGACGGTGATGAATTCGGATTTCCAAGCATCCGCGGGAATTCCGGGAGCTTCTTCCCAGGCTGGTTCCTCCAACACACGTTCCTTGGCTACGTTGAACGGGTACACAACGGGGAGCTTCTCGAGCGTCAGCTCTTCTACTTCTTCCCAGTCGCCATCTTCGGTGCAAATATTCGCGTAGTTTACCCGTTGCCAAAGTATTCTTGGTGCAACGTAATAAACTTCCTTTCTGTACGCGAAGAGGCGAAACAGTACTGGGCGAAGAGTTTCCCACGTTGTGTACCGGTTCTTCAACGTGCTCCTACACCTGTCGACTATTGGTCCTTCGAGTGCGCTGAGGGCGTAATCCACCTTCATCCTGTCCGTCCATTTCGCGTAGGTTTTGAAGGTTTTGTCGAAGAATTCAAAATAAAATTTGACGTGACGATGTTCTTCCAACGATAATCTGGTGGACATGACCAGTAATAAACTTCCTTTCTGTACGCGAAGAGGCGAAACAGTACTGGGCGAAGAGTTTCCCACGTTGTGTACCGGTTCTTCAACGTGCTCCTACACCTGTCGACTATTGGTCCTTCGAGTGCGCTGAGGGCGTAATCCACCTTCATCCTGTCCGTCCATTTCGCGTAGGTTTTGAAGGTTTTGTCGAAGAATTCAAAATAATATTTGACGTGACGATGTTCTTCCAACGATAATCTGGTGGACATGATTGATTGTTGGTCGGTTCCTGTTCTTTTTGTGTTTCAATCCTTCAACAAGTTAGTTGCTCTCTCAAGGTGTGGGCTTAACACGGCCACTAGGTTGGGCGCCATTTATCAACGGGAGGGAAGGTACCCCACGCTGATTACCAACTAGCTTAGGTTGGTTGAGTTAAAGAAAGATGAGCAACTAACTTTTGAAACACATATGCTGTTTTAAATTATTTATTTTAAAACAAAATAAAACAATAAAAAAAAAACATTAAAACAACAAACAGAATAAGAACAAGAGAAGCACGGTGCACGAGTTACAGGGCAGACTTGGTGTGACGTCGGCGTCGCGATCGGGATTTCTACTAGCCCAGCGGTGGCGTCTGGCTAGTGGTGGCTTCCGGATGGAGGCGGCGTCCAAATTGTAAGCTGGCGTCTCGGTGTGAGACGGCGTCGGTGGGGTGGTGCGTCTGACTGAATCCGAAGGCAGCAATAACCTCGTAGTGCGGGACGTCAGGAACGACAGCGGAACGGCTAGCGTTGGCGTCGGGCAAAGTTTCCTGGCGTCGGTGGGCTGCTGGCCTGGCCTGGATCCGGCAGAAGCAACGAACGCTACCCTGGAGCGTCGTTGTGGCGTCGAGGCGACTGCGCTGGCAATCGGGTTCTCGGTGTCCTGGTCCAAAGACAGGAACGACGGCTGGGACGGCTTACGTCGGCGTCGGTTGTTTCCTGTTGTTGGAATCTTCTTCTGGCGGCAGGAACGACGGCTAGGACGTCTGGCGGCAGGAACGACGGCTAGGACGTCTGGCGTCGGCGTCGGTCAGAACTTCCTGGCTCAGAAAGAAGAGTTGAGGAACGGTAGTTCCTCCTGAATCCACATGCTGCTCCTGTACAGCACAAGAGTGGACTGGCTTCCTGGATGCCGTCCCCCGGTATTTATGCCACGAAAAATGGCTTGGAGAAGGGATGATTTTGAGGACTACGTGACCGTTGGCAAAGAATTCGCTAGAAAGTAATTATTGCAGACAACATAATTACTTCCAGCGAACCCTCAAATCCAAACAACCGTTAAGCTGCAATTTGAAAGAAGTATAGTAATTTATAATCTCTCTTCTTTCAAATTGCAACGGTGGTCATTAGTCCTCTCCCTTAATTGCCGATTTCGAAAAACCCCGAGGGACAATCCGCCACACCTGCCCAGGTAGATGGTGGCCCGGGCACGGTTTAAACCGCCCGAGATAATCCTTTGGGCCGGTCAATTAGTTAATTGCTGGGTACGAACTCATTTTAAATAAAGGAAGAATTGTAAATAATATTTACAATTCTTGTTGCCGGAGATTAAAATAATCCCCGGGAACAAGCCGCCCTACAATCAGTGCGCGCCAAGGGTGGCACATGCGCTTTAACAGTTGAAATACAGTCAACCTAGTGACTTAGAGTCATAATATCATAATAGTTAAAATAAATTTGATAGAGACATAAAATGACAAAATCCTAGCATAGTCAAAACACAGTCAACCAATCGAGTGAGGGGACCTCGAAACGAATATTTTCGCAAACAGTTCTGATTTAAAAATTGCAAAAAGTAGAAACTGTTCTAGTATTAAACAAGTGTTCACGTGCGTTTTGAATCGAAATAAACCAATTTTTTCGGTTTTCGGTTTTAGTTCCGACAAATTAACGTTTTTTTTCCGGATTTCATTTTATGGTTTAGTTCCGGTGCGAAGCCCTGGCTATAATTTTGTTTTCATTAATTCGGCTCTTTATGGCGTAGTGATATATAGACGGAATATCATTGCTGACCGTTGAGGAGGCGTAGGCCCGGGGCAGCAAGTTTTCGGTAGCCTCTAAGCGGCAGAAGTATAAATCAGCCACTGGATTTTTTTCATCTCCTCATAATTGAAGTCAAAATTAATCTTTTCCCTTTTCAAAACCCGGAAACGCAATAATCGAAAGAATCATAGACCAACATTCCAACACTGTAAAAAATAGCAAGATATATAGTGTTTTAACCCCTTGGTATCCAACCCCAATTAACATCACAAAACGATAGAAACGGAACGCCCTCTGCGAGGGTCTGAAGTACGGGCGTCGCGACGCATCAGCGTCGACATGAAAAAGTCCGCGAGCCGATTTCTTTAAATAGAGTACACTCGCTTCCGGTCGGGCCGATCCGAACCGGCTCAGCCGACTTTGCGCTCAAGAGAAGTCGCAGTCACAGTTTTCGGACACCGCTCCATCAGCGGTTGGTGTCGCGAGTGGTGGTACACCCCTTAAAACAAAAATAATAACAACAATAACATAAAAGTACTAAAAATCCACCCCCGCAAGCCGGTCGAATAATACAAAAAAATATATATAACGCTTACTAACCTTTTTATTTTGGAAATTCGCGTCGGTGTTAATTTGTTTGTGTGTTAAAGTGTGCGTGATTTGGAACCATCAGGAATCGATCGCTTCGTTTATTTATAAAATCCTGGCATTGATATTGAGAGAGAGAGGATTTAAAAATAACGCTTCCTGGTCCCAGTTTTTTCTTCCTCGATTAATCGCAATTTTTGATGAGGATTGAGATGCAGGAGGAACTCACGTGTTGATTCTTCGTCTCTGAAAATTATCCCCACGGGCGAACGCAATGAGCGGATACAGAAGCTACGTAAGTGTAATTTTAGATTTGGGAATAATTCAAGTGGTGAATGGTGTTCGTTGATTTCTTGCAACGGAGAGGAAAGGCTGGAAAAGCCGGCAGACGGTCAAATATTCGCCGCCACACAACAGAAATAGATGCTTCTCGTTTAGAAGCCTTTATGCCTAATTTATTATGAGATAAATTTCCACGCGCCGCGAGTTTTCAGGATGAAAATGTTATTTTCAATGCTGTAACGCCGGCGAACACGTGGGTTTTTGTGGTGTTGTGGTTGCGTTTTGTACTTTAACGTAGTTTTAATTTTAAATTCAAAACTTGAACTACAACAAGAAACTTAAGTTTTGTCATCCAAAGAAAGAGTTTAACTTAAAGAATTAATTTAAAATTGCATTTAAGAAACATACAGTGATTTTTTCTTTTAAGTAAAATTTCCCCAACTATACATTATGTAACTGTATTGTTTTGAGTTTACGTGAAGTGATTAATCACAAATAGAAAGACTGTTATTCCTTACTTCACTTTTTAAAATAAAAAGTGAAGTAAGGAATAACAGTCTTTCTATGTTAGATGTACATTTCGAGACACAAGGTGCTCATTATCAATAACAAACATTATGTATTGATTTTCAGTGACAGTTATGAAAGTTTACGACAATTATAATTTATTAACATTATCTATTTATTAAATATTTACGGATATGGTATTTTAAAAAATTATAATTTTTTTACAAAATGTTTTTTTTTGTGAATGTTAAGAATATATTATATACATGGTATATCCACAAAGTAAGTTCCGTTTGACTGATTATTGAAAACAAGTACATATTTAAAAATAAAAATTATTGTGAAAGAATCTTTAAACCTTAATCTAATTTTTATATAACTTCTATCATTTTGTAGCTACTTGTCATAGTGTGGGACAAGCATTTGTATTGTATATAAAGTTGTATATAAAAAGATTTTTTCTTATAAGTATACCTTAAAATTGATTGTAAACTGCTTGAATTTTAATAGCGTTAGATTTGGTTAAAATTCATTAAACATAAGCAGTATATTTCCAACTTCCTAATATGGTCAGTGTTTATACCCGTGGCGCATGAAGTAAAATTTCGAGTTTAGAAAAGCCCCGTGAAAATTTGTCTCGGGTCGCTACGCGACCCTCGACAAATTTTCTACGCGGGGCTTTTCTAAACTCGAAATTTTACTTCATGCTTAGTCTGGGAGTGGACAACACTCGATTAAAACTACAAATTAAACACTGTTCGGTAACGATGAATGCCTACAAAATTAAATCGTGATATGAATACGAATAATCGTAGATTTTGAGATAATTTGTTTGGGAAGTTATAAGAAAATTATAAATTATTAAATCAACGTCAAAGGCTTCAATTTAGCTTAGAAATAAATACGTTATAAGATTAAGAATTGGTAGGGTAAAAATATCTGAACTAGTTTTCTGAAAAATCGTCAAAAGTTGAGATCTAGTGAAAAGAACGTAAGATTATAAGGTAATCTTGTTTGAAAAATTATAAAAAAATTATGAATTATCGAATCAACTTTGAAAGCACTAATTTTTACTTTAAAATAAATAAGCTTTAAGAACCTTAAGTTCGGGTTGCAATATCTCAACTGGGTTTTCTTAATAATCTGGTAAAAGTTGTGATTTTAGTGAAAAGAATCATTAGATTACCTCAAAATCTAATGAATTTTTTTGTTCAAAAAATTATATATAATATATTGAATCAACTTTAAAAGAACTCATTTTGACTTTAAAATAAACAAGCTTTAAAAACCTGAAATTGGAGATGCAATATCTCAATTGGGTTTTCTTGAAAATTCTGTCAAAGTTGTGTTATTAGTGAAAAAATCATCAGATTGGCTCAAAATCTAATGATTTTTATTGCTCGAAAAATTATATATAAAAAAACATTAATTATTTTCTTGAAAATAAACAAGTTTTAATTAGGTGACATTTTGAGAGGTTAAGTACAAACATCGTAATATTTTAAAGTAATCTTGTTTGGAAAATTCTAAATAAATCATGAATTATTAGATCACCTCTAAAAGCATTAATTTTGCTCAGATAAAACACGTTTTAAGATCCTGAAGTTTACATTAAAATATCTTATCTGGTTGAAAGAATTAACGAAGCAATAACAACTGATATTGGTTTGTTTACTAATTTTGTTAGACAGAAATTCCTTTCTCTAAACGCATTTTTTTAAATTTCTGTATCTCGTTTTTTTTTAATTCTCATCCTATTGTCCGTGCAACGATCGAACATTTCGCTCAATGTTGCGGAATAGTAATAGACGAATTGCAGATTAAACAACAATGTTTTTTACCAATCATACTGAAAATTAAATTATTTTTCGCAAAATGTCACCGGAGGTTAAAACTGGTAGGCGATTGACCAAAAATGGTCCAGCGATCGACCGGTTGATCGCGATCGATGGGTTGAGCACCCCTGGTATATGGTAACCTAAACAACTGGCTAGGTTAGATAATAGATTGTAAAATTCTGTTAGATTCAGTAGTATATTCTAACCCAAGCAACTCGTATCTAACGTAGATATCTGATTTTCAGACTACATTCAGTAATTGGACTTATGGTTAGAGTAGGACAGAAATCATTGTGAAATATGGTTTGATTATATAGTATATTCTGGCCTGACCAACTGTTATATAACCTTGGGATCTGGTATCGAACCTATTCTAAGTAATCGGAACTAAAGTATGATTAGGTTAGATGATATATTGTTAAATTTTTAGCATAATATTTAAAACAACGAAAAAACTATTCGTGAAAATGCAAACAATGTCTTAATTAATAAGGCAACTTATAACAATAAATATCCATTGAAACAACGTGCAGATACACCTCCGGATATTGAATTATACAATGAAATATTTTAAAATCTTATTTTATTTGATTCGTAATTTTATATATTATGTTTAAAGAGTGCAAACTATAAGAAACGTAAGCTTATTTTCTCAAATTCAGTTTTGAATTTGAATTTATCTTGTTTAAATTGTTAGGTTCTGCAGTTTATTTTAACCCAAACAACTGGCATTTAACCTAGGAACTAGTAATTAGACTTGTGTGTAGATTGTGTAGTATATTCAAACTTAAGAAACGATTACTTTATTCTAACTTAGGTATCTGTTATCTAACCTAACCAAAGCAATTTGGCGTGAGAGTGGATTAGGTTAGGTAACAGATTGTAAACTTAGGTTCGATTGTATTGTATATTCTATTTTTTATTAGAAAAAAATGACATGTATAAAATAATCATTAATAAAAACAGTAAAAGTTCATAAATGAAAAGAAATGTACCACTTCATTTTTCAACAAGTAATGCGTCAATTTTTTTAACTATTGAAAACATTAAAAGTGAGATCCTCTACCCAATGTACAACAAATTTGTCTTACAAAGACTAAATTAAACATTGAAACTATTTTGTGTTGTAGGCGTTCACTTCGTAGTACATCTTAAAATACACTTGTAAATAAAACACTTTTACTTTGGTTATCCACTGTATTTTGCACTTAATTTGTGACTATAGTTTCGGCTATCTAGTAGTCATTATCAAACTAAAAGTGTTTGATAATGACTACCAAATAGTCGAAACTATAGTCACAAATTAAGTACAAAATACAGTGGTTAAACAAAGTAAACAGTGTTTTGTTTAAAACTTATTGAAACAACTACTTCCCGAGCGAATGCCCCGACGGACATTGAATTATGCAAGTATTTGATATTACATACAGTATCCTACTGTAAATTCTGGTTAATTTAAACAGGCCATCTATAGACGCGCTTCGAGATTTATCTCTTATCAGTATAGCTTTGCTGTTCAATGTTCAATTTGGCACCATAAATTGGCACACACGTCACTGTGTTGTTTAAAAATACGTATGAATAAAATTACTAATACATTGTTGTACCGTAAAATACTTTGTTACATTTCAAATTTTCATAATGAATATATCATTTAATACTCATTAAATTTTTATTAATTGGAATTTTCAAATTAAATATGTGATTATAGGTTGCCTATAATGATTGGACGTTTTTAAATTACTTAAAATTTTGCGCATGCTTATTTGATTTATCTTCCGGAACGTCCGTTCTGAGCCATTTTGTTTTAAGTGCGGAAGAGTACACGGAGTTGTAAATGCTAAATTTATTATAGTGATTTTATTAATATCACGCCAGTTATCTGGATTTATATAATTTAGTCAGCTAAAGTCGGTGTTCCCTGGTTTGATTGGTTTTCTTAGCGGCCGATTTTTTGATATTTTATCGGATTTTTCTCTGAACAAAAGTACTCGCAGCACGTAATTTCTAAAAAATCCTTTCGTAATAAGGGAGTTTATTTGTATGCTATTATTATTCCGCATTTTTGCTGGATCTTTCTCTTGGAGATTCGTTCCTTGGAAATGGTGAAATATTCGTTTTTTTTTGTGGTGGACTTTGTTGCAGAGAGTACTTCGAGTTGATTTTCTGCTTCCAACCACGAACCGTTATCTTCCCCTACGTAAGCATTCACCGCGCTCGTATCCAGAATCAGGTCGCGTCGCCAAGGTGAAGACAACAGATGCCGATAAGTATTTCTTTTATCATTATTAATGAATTATTTGATGAATTATTTTCCTTTCAACGAAATCTATTTTAACGAAATAAAACCAGCAATATTTTTGTGTGAATAATATTGAAATGTTTAATATCGCGTTTTACGTAATTTTCGTTTATTATTTTTTTTTATATCAATCAATTATTAAAAATCATTTACGTTCATTATTTTGCGCCGTTGCTAATAAAATTGATTATTTCATTAAATTCATTTAGTCATTCGTTCAGTCATTTTTTTAATATTAATTTCATACGCAGGCATTATTTTTGCATTTTTTTTAACCATTCGTTTTCTAGAAATGTTATTAATATAAATAAAGAAATTTTAAAGATTAAATAATTAATTCTGGTTTGTGAACCGAAAGATATAGCTATATTTTAGGGCAAAAAGGGTTATTTAACTGGATGTATGTGAATATATATATATATATATATATATATATTTTTTTTTTTTTGGGTTTCCATGAATAATTAAATATATTATATATATATTTTTTATTTCACATTTGGGATATTAGATATAAGTTGACTGCTGAAATATTATTTTTGTTTCTTGTTAATTTAAATGTTTTCATGCCATATATTTTTAAATATATATATATTTTTTAAATGTATTTATTTGATTGTTGTTCTTCTTAATACCTTATCAATCATTCAAAATATTTGGAGTTAATTTATGAGCTTAAATCCAATATATGAATTTATACTTTATTTGGTATTTGCGAATGGAAAGAGAGAGTGTACTTTCTTGGTTAAGGTAGGTGGTATAATTTAAACCAAGTGGCGCCCATTAATTATAAATTATTTTAAACCTACGACAAACCCTCCATTGCAGCTGGCATAGATTATTTGATTTGAGTCAAACGACGCTTGCGTATACACCATGGGCATAAAAAAAAGGGTGTAGCAACTTCACAACATTAAAAGTGCGATTCTTTACGCAATCTACAACAACACAAATTTGTTGTAGATTGCGTAAACAATTGCACTTTTAATGTTTTAAGGTATTCTACAACCAAGTATTGACAATTTTATTTATACTTATATCTTAATTATTTGTTATACAATTCTTTTAAAACGCATTTGTTTGTTCGCAATTTTAAAATCACCCTACATTTTATAGATACATGGGTCGATCAAATATAGACGAGCCTTTGTTTTCTAAGCATTATGAATTCGATTTATTTGTGATTGGACTGTTGAGATCTTTAGGTTCTGGTGCCTAGAGTTAGGGAACCATGGTGTGGTTCCCGAATAATTCTGTCCTTCATTTTGTAGCCCTAACAATAAATGTGAAGTGTGGGCCTGTCTCTTCTACGCAACGCGTAATTCTAAATTTCATGAAACCTTTAAGCCAGTTAAAATTGCAAGTCGAATTTGTGAAAGATACCTTTTCATGGAAAAAGTTTAAGAAGAGGGCTTGGTGCATCGAAGTCCAGCGAGAAGGAAAGGCCAAGGGACGCCTGTGAAAGACAAAATTAGATTGTCTGAGTTGGTCACGTTTTTTGGGACTGGAAAGAAGTCCTCTTGATGAATTTCTTACACAGATGTGGAACCAACAATGCAATTTGCTAATGTACAGGAGGCAGCAGTAGCAAAATTAAGTTAGGCTTCAGAATCAACAAAAAAGATAAGATTGTTCCATCCGCAAAGAATTCCTCCTCCGCGACAATGCTAGGCCCTATGGAAAAGCTGTAAGATAGCAGATAATGATGGAAATGACCTGGCAAACACTTGAACATCGACCTTACAGTCTAGACATGTCTCCCAGCAATTTTCCTTTGTTTGGATCCCTAAAAAAGCATGTTTCCAATTTCTCGTTGCTGTCAAATTGCTTGCTTCCGGCGATTTGACAGCAACGAGAAAGTGGAAATATTTATGCACAATTAGTTACATATCCGTCCTTCTCCATTCTACGACAACGGAGTTAAACAACTTCCAAAACCTTAGAAATTTGAAGTTTTTCCACAACATACTATTAAACGAATCATGTACCATGCGATCGTTTAAAAGATGATTGAGAGTAGACTTTGCATTTTAAATTAGATTGGCACTACTGACTGTTAACACATAGTTTACCATAACCTCAAATTTATTTCTTTATTCAACTAGCATTCTGGGCAACCGCACAAAAAAAAATGCTGCATACTCTAAATTATAATTTAAACATTTTATACAACTGGCCCTTTTGCTATTGTAGAAAGTATTTATGCTGTTTTTGCAAATTTATCATTGTTTATAATTCATATCATTTAGGAATATTGGTGCAATAAAAACCCTTTATTTTGCATTTGTGCGCAGTAAGCTGGAGTATGCTTCAAGTATTTGGGATCCACACTACTCTTAGTACTCCTCGATGATTGAAGCTATACAAAAGAGGTTTGTTAAGTATCTCCATTTTAAGAAGTACGGGGCTTATCCTGATTTTAATTACGATTATGCTGCGTTGTTAGATGAATTTGAAATGCACTCCTTAGGATGTCGCCGTAAGGCGAATTTAGTGACAACGTTGTTTAAGGTACTCAATGGTCAAATTGATTGCCCTGAATTGTTGAAGCAACTGAATATATTGGTGCCCTGTAGTGTAAGAACTAAACGTCTATTTCAGCTACCAATACCCAAAACGAACGTACTGGTCAGATCGCCGATGTATTCTATGTGCGCTACGTACAACAAACTCATTAATACAAATACAGATGTGGATATATTCAACTTTAAGTTTATTTCTTGTTATTAGCTTAGTAACCTGAAAATTTCGTTTATTTACAATGTTAATTTTCTTTAATTAAAATGATTGTGTTTTTTCTTTATTTGTATTAACTTCAATCTGTAATTGGACCTTGTTCCGTTGGTTGAATAAATAAATAAATAAATAACATTTTTTTGTAATACTTTAATTATATTTCTTAGGTATCATAAATAAGTTATATTTTGTCTTGCAGAGAGTTTTGTTTAAATTTCATTGTTGAGACATTCGGTGATTGCATTAGTATAAGCGATAATTTATGCCACTCGTTCGGGCATAATTTACGTCTATTAGAATCAATTCAGTTTTATGGCGGTTTAATTCGGACACATTGAAGGCTCGAATTGAGAAATTGGCTTTCATAGAAAGTTATGCATCGTCATTTGGGAACACCAAAAATATAAAGACAATTAGATTTGCATATACAGGGAATGTTTCTTTTAAGTATACATATCCCGATGTATACGCTATAAATGTTCAAGCATTCATCGATTTCATAAAAGCGTTCAATTTAAAGCTTCTCGAGTGTTCACTGGAGGAGTGTCCACTCCTTGATTAAGCATAAAGTAAAATTTCGAGTTTAGAAAAGCCTGAAAATTTGGATTGGTCGCTTAACGACCAATCCAAATTTTTAGGCTTTTCGAAACTCAAAATTTTACTTTATGAATCACGCGTATAAAGCACTGATTTAATGTGAAGGTCAAAATATACTGTTTAATATTGATTTTTATTTTGAAATCAATCGCTGTTTTAATATTTATAGAAGATATATTCGAGTTATAATCTTTGACAAATAAATTATCTTTTTTGCTTGTTTATTTTCAAAAGCAGTATTTTTCTAAAATTATTATATAATTATTATATAATTTCATTAAGTATATTATTTAATCGACTTATAATAATTTAGGAATATTTTTCCTTTGCTATTTTAAATTTTAAAATCAATTTTGAAATAGCAATAATATGTGATTTTTGTACAAATTCTAGAAATCAAAAATTTAGTAAATTTTAATATTATTTTAAATACGAGCAAAGATTAAATAGGCGTTTTTTTATAACATTATTATATTACTATGTTAAAGCTACCATTTAAGAGCAAAAACTATATTTTTACCATTATAACAATCTATGAATAAAGAATTGTAAACACTCAATACAAAAAAATACTTTGTAAGACAAACAAGTTGTAGATTGCGAAAAGTACCCCACTTTTAATATTTTTAGATACAGTAATATTATATCAAGATTAGGAGTGTTAGTATTTAATTACTTATAGAGATTCGGAGAATCAAATTCTGAAAGGGAGAGCTTCATAATTTGATTATAAGTATACCGCGCATAAATCCCGAGTTAAAAATAGCAGCCCAAATCATTTTCATATCTTCATTTGTAAGTTCGTGTGAGCAAATTAAACGTCGAATGAACTCGACGTATATAGTTCTGCTAAATCGCTTCTAAAAATACGCCAAGAATTCAGATCATCCACTAAACGGCGCCACGTTGATTTCGAAAACTTTTCTCTTCACTTCTTCCGAATATAGACCGTCTTCTCCCTACCAAAGTAATCACTCACTTCATTAACTGAAGTTGGAAATGTTTGTATGATTTTTTTGGGAAAAACTTTTCGAGTTTTCTGGCTTGTTTGAAAAAAGAGCTGCGAGAGCTCGCTTGACCCAATTAAATTATTTACGAGAGTCGCGCATCAATTGGCCGGCCGGAAAAAGGCTCCAATAACAAACAGATAGGTCACTTGCTAGTGGCAGAGGTGATTTTTATGTTTTGATTGATTGAGATTAATCGAGTTTAGTCCTTTCTATGTGTGTGTCCAATTACTAACATTCATTCAATAAAGCATTAGACTTTGCTGTTAGCAGTCAAGCAGTCGAGATACGAAAACGAGGTAATTCAAAACTACAACATTGCAAGTCTTAATAAATGAAGAATTCAGGATAATGACAGATCAAGGAATGAATTTATATATCAAAAGAATAAATTTACGACCAAAGCTAACACTTCAATTATCAAGTCTAAATAACTAAAAAATGCATCATTTTGTGAGTAATCAATGGGCCCGTTCATCACAGACAACAGTTGGGTTTACTGCCAACTGTTGGGAAATTCTCTGATGACCGTGGACGTGCTTGGGATTTTTGCATCGTACAAAATAGACCGACCAGAGTACCGTTCATTAGATACCAACATACATCACAAATAAATCCAAATATGTTGAATGTTAAATATTTTGATGAACGGGCCCAAAGAATGCCATGACTGTAAAAAACGTATAAGACTTTTTGCAAGTCCCCTCCTTGATTAAGCACAAAGTAAATATTATGACTTTATAAAACATTTAAAAGTTGGATTGCCGGCGATGTCACTAAATAATAATAGGAAAATGATTATTTTGTAATTATCTGACATTATTCTGTTCGATTGGATCAGTAAAACACCATCTTCATACACAATTTATTATTTATTTGACATCATTCTCTTGGATGTATAAAACCCCATCTTCTTACAAACACGTACACAGGCCTTTATTTTTAGTTTTTGTTATGGTTCGAGTGAGTTTTAATTCTTATTTCGTAGTTGTCTGTCTGGACACGTGCTGTTCTCGCCATACATTTCACGTTGCCCAAGTCCTCGACTCGAGGCGCGAAAGACTTTTACCAATTCCCGATCGGGTCTCCATTACTCATCCTAGAATAGCAATGGGCCAATTGCGAAAATGCCACTTCCTTTTTCGTTTTAAAACGAGCGGAAATCGCGTGCGAAATTTCGTTTCGGTGAAAGAGATCAACGTCCAATCTCTAATTAAGCAAAAATTGATTTTAAAAAATGTCGCTTTAATTTTGAAATGATTTTTCAAAATTAAAGCGTTATTAAAAATATATATATATATATATATATATATATATATATATATATCTCATTTTAAAATGTTATCCGCCTTGAATCCGCTAATGTCTAGTGATGAAGAAAATGTATTGTTATTTTATTTTTTCCAATTAATTAACTGCTTGTGTATACATGTACAAAAAGGTTATAAATAATTGCTTGTTGTACAAATTCGTGGATTAATTTATCGCGTCTAATTCGGAACAATTACGTGGGCAGACCGTCCCGAAATTCTTCTAATCTGATGGGAGAAAATAAAACAAAATTTGAGAAAGAAAAATAAATTTATAAGACGAGCGCGTTCATTGACCCCGCGTCTTTTTCGAAAGTATATTTGGAGTTAGGCTCAAGTCTCCGGTAACACAATACACGCACTTCATTCATGGTGACAAATTGCTCTTTATTGAAGAATTCAAAAACATATATATAAAAATATAAAAAAGAAATAATAGAAAAGTTGATTTTGTAGAGCAAATTTATAGGAGAAAGATAAATTATAGCACTTTCCCCATTAAAGATATAATTTTTTTTTCGTTGATTTATGACTTAGGTTTTACCCATCCAGTCACCACAATGTGGAAAAATTGCTCAAACTAAATTTATGTTACTTTCATTATTATTATTCTAAAACTATTCACAAAAAAATAATTCTTGCATTTTTTCGCCATAATCGGTAAATATTGAAGAGTAAGCGTTATATATTTTTAACTTTACTGAAAGTAAAATTTCGAGTTTAGAAGAGCCCCGTGAAAATTTGTATGAGTGATTTATACGCGTGGCGCATGAAGTAACATTTCGAGTTTAGAAAAGCCCCGTGAAATTTTTGTACGCGGGGCTTTTCTAAACTCGAAATTTTACTTCATGCTTAGTCTGGGAGTGGAAGACACTCGTTACTTTAAAATATGTCACAACTGTTAAAATGTGTGTCGTATCTGTCAATGAAAAACAATAACATGGCGATCTCATTATAGTTCAATTCAAACTCGTGTCAAGATGGCACGATTGGTTAATTGTCGACTTGTGCCGACTTATGTCAACTGTCATTATAGTTTAAATGTCGGCTGCCGCCGACTTATGTAAACTGTTATTTTAGTCCAAATGTCGGATAGCGCTGACTTGTGTCAACTGTCATTATAGTCCAAATGTTGGCTAACGCCGACTTATGAGAAAAATACAGTTTTTTTTTAAATATACTAACTAAAAATAAACATTAATACTAAAAATAAACATTAATATAAAATGGTAGAAATAAAGTAGAGTAGTGGATAAATTATATGGCATATTTGATAACAAAAAACAAAAGAAATGACTTATATTAACGGTGACAGTGAGGTTCTGATATCAAGGGAGGTTACATTAAATATATCCATGTCTGGAACATTGTTACAGTGTCGTACCATGCAGTTTAAGGGAGAATAATGGAGAACATTAGTTCTCGACACGGTGTATGCAAATGTACATCTGCTTCGGGAATTCAATCTTGGTACATAGAAATTAAGTTTTGACATTAAGTGGATATCGTCGATTTCATTATTTAGTAGTTTGTGTAAAAATAACAGAGAAGATAGTTTCCGACGTGTTTCGAGGGAGTGCATATTGAACTCTCGCAGCAGATTATCGTGATTATAATTTTGAACAGAATAAGCTCGGTGTTTTTTGAAATAAATCATTTTTAGAAATTTGCGTTGAATGCTCTCTAGTTGGTTAATTGAGCAAGCGAGGTATGGCGACCAGATAATAGAGCAGTACTCTAGTTTGGTCCGTACAAATGTATCGTACATTTTAGTTAACGTGTCGATATTCCTGAGGTCCTTTGAGTTACGTGCAATAATTCCTAACATTTTGTAACTAGATTTACATACCTTTTCAATGTGTTCATGAAAGGTTAATTTGGAATCGAGCAGCACTCCTAGATCCTTAATTATACAACAACCTGATATGATGTCATTGCAAATAGCATAATTAAAACTGATGGGATTTGTTTTCCTATTGAAACTAATAAAATTGTACTTATTGAGGTTTAGAGGGAGGTCATTCATGATACACCACTCATGAATTTGGTTGATATGACTTGATAAAATATCACAATCTGTTTTTGACTTTATCTCTCGATAAAGCTTGATATCGTCAATATATATAAGTATGTGTGACTTAATACCCACTACGACATCATTAATGAAGCAGATAAATATGAGTGGGCCCAAATTCGACCCCTGGGGTACACCACTTGTAGACGTAAAGCTCGGTGATTTAAAACTATTAAATTCAACATATTGGCTGCGGTTGGATAGATAGGATTCCAATAAGTGACAAAGGGAAAGGGAAAATCCGAAATTAGGCAGTTTCTGCAATATAATGCTATGGCTAATACTATCAAAAGCCTTCTTGAAATCTAGGTATATAGCATCGACTTGTCCACGTCTATCTAAAACTTCAGAGGCAAATTGTACAAAGTTAAACAAGTTAGTGGTTGTGGATCGACCTCGGATAAAACCGTGTTGGAAAGGCGTAAAGTAATTCTGCGCGTGCAGGTAGATTTTCGTTGAAAGAATGGCTTCAAATAATTTTGAGAAGTTGTTTATTAACGCAATTGGCCTGTAGTTGGTGATTAAGTTCCTATCACCTGCCTTGAAAATTGGGCATATTCGAGCAGATTTCCAGACATCCGGGAAACATGATGTTTTTAGGATCAAGTTATATATATGAGTCAACGGAGTAACAAGTGAAGCTATGCAGTCTTTGACTATAAGAGAGGGTATTTTGTCAGGACCGGCTGTAAACTTTGGCTTCAGAGTCTTAGAGGCAGTTAACACATCTTCTTCAGTTATCTCATCAATATGAAATCCAACGCTGTCGAGAGAAGACGTAGAATTAGTGACACTCGAACTTAGTTTTGCCCTGAATACACTTTTGAAAAAATCTGCAAAACTGTTTACTATATCTTGTTCCTTTTCGGGATGAAGATTTTTTGTAATTTAGAAAAGTCCAGAATTTTCTGGGATCTGTTTTTATTGAGAGCTCTATATTGTTAATGTATAGCTGGTAGTCTTTGGCAAGTTAAATTTTTATGGATCGTCTGAGTATCTTGATAGAACCACAATGCCGTTTAATTCTACTCCGCCTTTGAAGTTTTATGTACCTGTTCTTAGAAACAATTAAGTTTATAGTGCGTTTAGAGAACCATTTCAGATATTTACTATTGTTCACTGATTTCTTCGGGACACTGATCTCAAAGATATTGTTTAATTTGGAATAGAGAATGGTGCAGGCTATACCTGTTTTTTTTGTGAAAATAACATCCTCCCAAGAGGAATCGCATATTTTCTCGTATAACAGAGGGAAGTTTGCCTTTCTTAAGTTAAATTGCTTATCTGCTTTATTAGGTTTGAATACCGCAGACTCTGACTTATGTTAAGTTGACACGATGAACTAAATGTTTATTTTTAGTTTAGAAAAGCCTGAACATTTTTAAACTCAAAATGTTTACTTCATGCTTAATCAAGGAGTAGAATACACTTACAAAACTGTTTAAACTTTCATTGCAACAAAGCATTATCAAAAAAATGAAATCAAACATAAACTGTAGTTATTTATTATCTTTATGAGTTTAGTAAATTATTTTGGTTTACGTCTATTTTCTATGCTTTAAGATTTATAACATGTTCGCCAATGATATTCTTGACTGTCGCCAATGCTCATATTTCAATTTTTCAATGTTTATAAATCAACTTAATATTGATAACACGTCAATTTTTATCAACTTGTTAATTGTTAGTTTTCATTATTTACAGTTTATTTTAGCACTTGATATAAATTTAAAGTTTCAAACGAATGTTTCCATTCCTTTATTAAGCATGAAGTAAAATTTCGAGTTTAGAAAAGCCTGAAAATTTGGTTTAGTCGCGTAGCGAAACGGACTATAATGACGGTTTACATAAGTGAGCGCAAGCCGACATTTAACCAATCGTGCAAACTTGACACGAGTTTGAATTAAACTGCCATGAGATCTCCATGTTATTGTTTTTCATTGTGACAGTTACGATACACGTTTTGACAGTTGTGACATGTTTTAAAGTAACGAGTGCCTTCCACTCCCAGACTAAGCATGAAGTAAAATTTCGAGTTTAGAAAAGCCCCGCGTAGAAAATTTGTCGAGGGTCGCGCAGCGACCCGAGACAAATTTTCACGGGGCTTTTCTAAACTCGAAATTTTACTTCATGCGCCACGCGTATAAAACACTTTCAAGTGAAGTTAAAAATATACTATTAACGTTGGATATTTTTCATGGTTAAGTAACCAAATATGCATTCACAAATATTTGAATTTTTCGAAAATTTTAATATTTATATTCAAATATGAATAATTTAGTGATTTAAATATTCATATTAGAATATTTAACTATTTGAATTAATCGAATTCGAATCCCATAAATCACTTATATAAAAGTTTAAAATATACTATTAAAGCAGGAAATTTAGATATTCGAATATTCACTTATAACATATTCAAATATTTGAATATTTAAATTTGTGAATAATTTAGTCATTAAAATATTGATATTCGAATATTTAACTATTTGAATGATTCGTTTTCGAATCGCAGCCTTAGTTTAGCTTTATATTTTAAATTCTCGACTAGTTTCCGTTCATGCAACCGTAATCATTAAAATTTTAAATCAAAATCAATTCAGATCATTGAAATTGAATCTTATTTAAAATGTTTATGATTACGGTTGCATTGTTACAAATTACTTAAGGCATTCACGTAATTTGCTGTGTATTAATTAAATAATCAAGTCAAACTCTAGTTATGCGTATAGAGAATAATTAACAGCATACCAATTAATTTTGATGTGTTACAGAAATTTAGAACACACTGTTATCGGGGTGCGGGACGTCGCTTGCTGTTGTGCTAATTTTTATAAAGAGCATGAGTTATGCACTAACGACGTTCCTCCGTAACACTCCGGTGGCTCAGGATTGGTCACACACAAAATAATAATAATAAATTGACTTACCTAAATATCCTTGGTCAAAAGGCACTCATTTTTATTATATACAAAAAAGGTTGTTTGAATTTTGTATGAATTTAAAATGACTATTGTTTTGAAAAAACAACACTTAAAATTTATTAACAAAAAAAAGGACCAACAAAAATGTAATGAATGAAACAAATGAACACAGAAATACAATGATTAAGCTAAACAAATAATGATAAAATGAACGATGATAAAAATATATGAAATGAACAAATGAATGAAATTGAACGAACGTGATGTGACGATTCAATGAATAATGACACCGACAACTTATAGGTACGCGACGACTTACAACTGACTAATTCGCGACACTTAATGATTTCATAGAAACTTGGTGAAACTTTGTTGATGATAACTCTGATGATGATAACTCCGATGATGATAACTCCAATGATGATAGCTCCGAACTGTACTGCCTTTCCTCTGTCTTCCGCTGTCTCTTATCTTCCCAACCACCGCTGTCTTCACCCCCGCCATGTATCTTGGGGGTGACGGTGATTGGTCGAGAACGTGGTGGAAGAAGCAGAGGGTGGAGTTTTCATGTTTAGCTGAGGCCAAAAGTTTTGGGCCTCTGGTTTCCGACTGCTCCGGCGTGTCGAAGTTTGTGCTGCAGATGTTACGACCATAAACCTTTGTTCTCGCTGTTTTCCCGAAATTTTGAGAAATTCCCAAAGGCTTTGTTTTCATGGTCGTAAACATCTACAGCGCGCCGTGGGTTTTATGGCGCTGGTCCTCGGAGGTGCGGAATTTTATGACCTTCCTCGGGGTTGTAAACATCGGCCGGTGCTGGTCGCGCGGTTAATGATGGGGTGGTTTGCAAGTCGTCATTGTTGGTCACGTTCGGGGGAATTCAATATTGGACTAATTTACATATTTACAAGAAAAAAATATATACAAAAGAACATCGAATGAATGGTTACGAACTTGAGTCATTTGGAATTAAAATGATTATGAAATGAAATGAGCAAAACAAATGGAGTCGGATGTTTTCGCGAATGTGAATAAAATAATCAAGTTACGACGTTTTCGATAAAACGCCGGTAACAACACTGATTGATTTTAAGGAAAAGACAGGCGAGGAACGGAAACCGTACGGTTGCGATTTGTTTCAATAAATCATGCACAGATTATCCGATGAGATACGTCAGTTTTTGTTGTTGGGAGATTAATTGGTAATAAACGTTGACAAAAAAAATCCAGTGCGGAATGTAAACGTTAATTATTAGAACATGTGAATGTTTTAAATGAGTACGACTTAAAACGTTAAGTAGCTGTATCGATCAAGAAATTATTTGATCACGAGAATTTGTTACATAGTATGTTGTGCTGGTTTATAAAGACATATTAAATATCAGAGCTGGGATGAATCCTCAAAAACATGATTCGAATCACGAATCCGAATCACCTAATATGATTCGAATCACGAATACTCGAATAAATGATTCGTAAGGGAAAAATATGATTCGAATCAAAGATTCGAATCCTCATTTTTGAATCACGGATACAAATCCTTTAAAAATAAATTTGAATCTATTATTTGCAACCAGTAATATTTTATTCCATCAGTTTCTATTAACAAACATGTTCATTTACCGACTAAATATCTGATTATATAATGATTTTAATTAATGATGATATATGTGTTATTGAACTTCATTTTGAATCTGTGTTTTATACGCCTGGCGCATGAAGTAAAATTTCGAGTTTAGAAAAGCCCCGTGAAAATTTGTCTCGGGTCGCTGCGCGACCCTCGACAAATTTTCTACGCGGGGCTTTTCTAAACTCGAAATTTTACTTCATGCTTAGTCTGAGAGTGGACAACACTCGTTCTTAGAAGTTTCAAATTAAAGGATTACTCTAGATTACTAAGTTTATTACCAATTTACAAAGGCTACAGCTCGAAGGACCAATCATGGTCTTCGGAGACCGATGGACTACAGGGAATCGAAGTTTATTTACAAGAAAACAACGAGTATCTGAAGGTTTACAGCATGGATAGGAAAGAAAACATCCAATTTTGAAAAAAATATCGAAGTTGGGTTGGTTTTCAGTGCGTTTTTAACTTCATTTTAAATCAGTGTTTTATACGCGTGGCGCATGAAGTAAAATTTCGAGTTTAGAAAAGCCCCGTGAAAATTTGTCTCGGGTCGCTGCGCGACCCTCGACAAATTTTCTACGCGGGGCTTTTCTAAACTCGAAATTTTACTTCATGCTTAGTCTGGGAGTGGACCGTCAAGATTTTCAACATGTCGAGATTTTTGATATTTCTAGATTTATGTCGATTTATTCACAGTTTGTTATTGTATTAAATGCAACTTTAATATTAAATAAAAACGGTTTCTTTTTAGGAATAGAATATTCACCCATTAAGAGCCGAACAAATTATAAAGTTAACTCTAAAAGTTAATTTTTGGTAAAATTTTGTATCTTTTTCTATGATTTCATTGAATGATTTATTATATTACATACGTCGATTTTTTAAAAGAGTTAAATTTAAAATTCAAACGAGTGTTGTCCACTCCCAGACTAAGCATGAAGTAAAATTTCGAGTTTAGAAAAGCCCCGCGTAGAAAATTTGTCGAGGGTCGCGCAGCGACCCGAGACAAATTTTCGCGGGGCTTTTCCAAACTCGAAATTTTACTTCATGCGCCACGCGTATAAATCACTGATTTAAAGTGAAGTTAAAAATGCACTGAAAACCAACCCAACTTCGATATTTTTTCAAAATTAGATGTTTTCTTTCCTATCCATGCTGTAAACCTTCAGATATTCGTTGTTTTCTTGTAAAATAACTTCGATTCCCTGTAGTCCTTCGTTCTGCGAAGACCATGGTTGGTCCTTTGAGCTGTAGCCTTTGTAAAACGGTAATAAACTTAGTAATCTAGAGTAATCCTTCAATTTGAAACTTCTAAGAACGAGTGTTGTCCACTCCCAGACTAAGCATGAAGTATAATTTCGAGTTTAGAAAAGCCCCGCGTAGAAAATTTTCACGGGGCTTTTCTAAACTCGAAATTTTACTTCATGCGCCACGCGTATAAAACACTGATTTCAAGTGAAGTTAAAAATATACTATTAACGTTGGATATTTTTCATTGTTAAGTAACCAAATATGCATTCACAAATATTTGAATTATTCGAAAATTTTAATATTTATATTCAAATATGAATAATTTAGTGATTTAAATATTCATATTAGAATATTTAACTATTTGAATTAATCGAATTCGAATCCCAGCCTTAATAGCGATGATTCGAATTATTTAGGAGGATTTGAATCCATGTATCAGGATTCGAATTTTATAAGGATTCGATTCCTTTTATAAGGATTCGAATCCTTTTATAAGAATTCGAATCCTTTTATAAAGATTCGAATCCTTTTATAAGAATTCGAATCCTTTTATAAGGATTCGAATCATCTACGTTTGGATTCGAATACGAATCCTTTTAAAAAAATGTAACAAATCCGGATCACGAATCCGTTTTCACTAAAGTATTCGAATACCTCTTTTGAATCCTCTAAAAGGATTCGAATCCGGGAATCGAATCCTGAATGATTCGAATCCTGCCCAGCTCTGTTAAATATGAATTATTTTTCAAGCTCAAACATATAAATATAAAATCGGCGATCTTAATTAGCCTAATTTTATAAAAGAGTATATTCTGGTAAACATGTTAAGCATATTTACCAACACTAACACACTACAAATATGCAGTACATTTTTACTGTCGTTTAGTAGTATGTAAATAGTTGTTTTCAATTTTTTTTTATATAATTATATGTTGAAGAAAATCACATACAAACAAACCCAGAATCGTTCCCGTGCACATTTTGTGGGGATTTCGTGTCGTCGGCTCTTGTTCTATTAACGGCTTCCCGTCTGGCCTTCCGGTCTTGGCCTCCGGTTCCCCAATTAAGCCTTTAATCGAATCAACGGAAACATCGCGTAGGACAAAATCTCGGGTTGGGAAAAATTCGGCGGACCGCCGCCCAAGACGACGGTCTCCTCTCCAAGCCGGATGACCTTTTCGACGGCGAGTGTCAAGTGGGCGCAAATGGGATGCACTGCGATTGATTAAATTAAATTATTATTGTCTCTTATTAAGTAAGTAATTTACAACTTCTGTTTACACATGGAGATTTTAAAAACTTCTACGTAAATATGAAATATAATATGTTCTTCAAATACTATATCAAAGAAATACTACAAGGAATAGTATTTCGTATTTTGGCCCGTATGTAATTATAGAGTTAACTCTAAAAGTGGATTTCAGGTAAAATTCTACACTTCCTTATATGATTTTTATGAACGACTTTTTGTATTACATTCTATGATTTTTTCTTTTAAATATAAATAATGTATACGCTGTAAATGTAAGACATTCGTCGATTTAGTATAAAAACATGAAATATAAAGTTTAGAACGTGTATTTCCAATCCCAGACTAAGCATGAAGTAAAATTTAGAAAAGCCCCGTGTAGAAAATTTGTAGAGGGTCGCGCAGCGACCCGAGACAAATTTTCACGGGGCTTTTCTAAACTCGAAATTCTTCATGCACCACGCGTATAAAACACTGAAATGTTGTGAAGTTATAAATACACTGAAAACATTCTATTTAAATGAGTAATAATTAAGATATTTAAATAACAAAATATTTACGTTTTTCTTCATACATTTTTAAGTCAAGTCAAATAATATAATATATCAAATTAAGTTATTTAGTAATTTAACTAACATAAAATTAATAATGTTGCGTATATGCATCAATGGCACATAATGGGTTAATGAAAGAGACCAATGTGCACAAGATTAATCGATTCAGTGCAGAACTCGGTATACATCACTAGATTTATGCCGAGTTCTGCGTTGAATTGAAATGTGTATCTGATGCTCTTGAGGGTATGTCTGATGCTTTTGTTTCAATCTATGTACAAGGAGATAGACCAATGTGCACAAGATTTATCGAACTCGGTATATATCATGATATTTATGCCGAGTTCGAAACGTATATCTGATGCTTTTATTCTATCTAGTGCAGATCATGGTCATCACCTTGTTTCCAGTAATACTGATGTGCACAAGATTGGTCGATTTAATGTAGATTCGGCATACATCTTGCTTTGAAATGCAAAACCAGTGCTATTGTTTTATTCAGATCACTAGATTTATGCCAAGTTCTGCGTTGAATTGAAATTTGTATGTGATGCTCTTGAGGGCATGTCTTATGCTTTTGTTTCAATCTATACTCAATGACATTAGAAGCGTAACACCCAGAAGGAGTTATTATTTTAACTTGATTTTTTGCCAGTATGGTAGTCTTACATCAAGAATAAAATGATTACATTTTCAAGAAATTTTATTAAAAAACAATCTAAAAAAAAATTAATAATGTGTTTGGCGACCCCTTTGCTGTATACACTCCTGTAGACGTCTGGGCATCGACAAAATGAGATGGTCGATGTCTTCTTGAGGCATCCCGTTCCAAGCAACTTGAATTTCATCGATCAACTGTGCTAGAGTCTGTGGAGGATGGTGCAAAGAGAATATTCTTCTTCCCATGATATCCCACACATGTTTAATGGGATTTAAATCCGGCGAACGGGGCGGCCACGCCAAAACATTAACACCAGCTTCATTAAGAAAGTTCATAGTTCGACGAGCAATATGGGGACGTGCGTTATCTTGTTGAAAAAGTACGTCTGGACGGCCATCTAAATAAGGCAACAAAGTCGGTCGTATGACGTCTTCAACATAACGCGCAGCTGTCATACTGCCTCGAATGAATACAAGAGGTGATCGACTACCATAAGCAATAGCCCCCCAAACCATTACTCCAGCAGTCCTGTGTACATGCCTCTCAATAGCAAACCTAAGATCAGGTCGTTCTCCACGGTAGCGTCGTACCCTTCTACGGCCATCATGCGTGCCTAGACAAAATCGTGATTCATCGCTGAATACGACATCGTGCCATTCTGCCTCCCAATGCTGCCGTTCTCTGCACCAGTCCAACCTTTGGCGACAGTGTCTCGCTGTTAAAGGAAGCACTAATCTTGGACGGTACGAAAGAAGCCCAAAGGATTGAATGCGGCGATATAAGGTTCGCATACTAACGGGCCTACCTTCTTCTCCAATCCATTGATCACCGATTTGAAGCGTAGTAGCGAAACGGTCTCGCAGGGCTATTTGTCTTAAGCGCCGATCTTGACGTTCTGTGGTACGCCTTGGTTGACCAATTGGTCTTCTTCTTGCTCCTCTACCTTCTTCTGTCTATATCTGATACACACGTATTACAGTTGCTGCAGTGGAATCAATACCGCGGGCAATTTCGCGATAGGACATACCGACATCTCGATAAGCAACAACTCGACCCCGGTCAAAATCGCTCAAATGGTGATATTGTGGACGTCTTCGGACTCGAGGCATTTTATTTAAGCTTAACACACTCAACGGAAACACGAAAACTAAAAACATCTGTACTAAACAGCTCCTATAAATAGTTTTATCAAAAAAGAAAAAGTGAAATATTTTTTTTTTCACAATAAATATAAAAGGCACAAGGTTGAAATTGTTATCAATGTATGCTTTAAATATAGTCACTCTGTTGCTAAAATATGAATTCAAAAAAATCATTCCTTCTTGGTGTTACGCTTCTAATGTCATTGAGTATATATACAAAGAGAATGACCAATGTGCACAAGATTTATCGAACTCGGTATATATCATGAGATTTATGCCGAGTTCGAAAAGTATATCTGATGCTATCTTTGTTTTTTTGCCTTGTTTCAAGTAGTACTGATGTGCACAAGATTGGTTGATTCAATGTAAGACTCGGCATACATCTTGTTTTGTAACGTATATCCAGTGCTATTGTTTTATTCAGCGCAGAATACCATAAAGAACTCAGTTTGCTTTTTCTAAAAAGTTTGATCGATTTTGCGTACGACTCTTTCTGAGCAAAAATTGGTTAACACTGGATTTATTCAGAGTCTGATTCATTCAGCCAGATTTATTCAGAGTCATTTTTCGATATTTTAATAATATACCACTACTGTTTTCACACACTCTCCAAAAATAAACTATTCCTTCATTAAAATAAAAAAAAAAAACTTCACTTGACATGTTTATCGGTGTTTCTTTCTGGTTGGAGATTTTACACATTGGCGCTGTTTCGGCTTGTTACTCTTTTTTGATTTTCTGTAAATAGTAAATTGGGTGGTTTTACGGATGGGACACGGGAAGCGTCCCCTGGATTATTTATAGAGGGTGGGACGTACAAATGCTTGTAATTATGCGGCGGGCTGACGTTTCTCGTAATAGGTTGTGAAGCTGAGCTAGCAGGGGTGCACTAAACCCCTTTTTAACAGGATGATATTTATTCTTTATTTGTTTACGGGCGTGGAAATGTTTCAGGTTGATTTGTGGTTCCTAAATAAAGTGATGTTTACGTGTATACGTTTGATTTTTAAATTAAAAAAATACTTGTTTTTTTAACGTGAATATATTTTATTACATGTACGAGTACATGTATGAATACTTGAAATTATGACAAATAAAATTAAGTATTTAAATAGAGCTTTAATAATGTATTATATAACTTAAATTTTAAGCAATATATCAAACTAAATTTACATAGTTCTTGTATTTACGTGTCTCTTTGTAGAACTGTATAAATAGCCAGGCGAAATAAAATAATTAAAAATGGTTATGTATCTCAATACTATGTAACGAGAACTGTATGCATTTTATTACCGGTCGAAGACAATTGAAGTGCTAAGGGGAAAAACCAATAAATCCCAATTTTGTAATTTTACAAAAGAACAGAATAAAAACCCAGAATTCTGTAGGATTTATTTCTTTAGTCGTGAATAGCTGGTGACTCATTTGTTTCTTTCCCATTAAATTTGCCAAGGTGAAAATACTTGGTCTAAGCTACACATTAGCGTCAAAAGCGATTTTCGGTACTTTTTGGACTCATTTGGTTTTTCTCTCTAACCCATCAATTGCTTGGAGGAGGATCGAGCGGAGCGAGCGACGACTCCAATTATTATCTGACACCGGTATTGTACACTTCTGTGCAATACAATTAAGCAGAAGTCTCATAACTATTTTTCACAACATTCTAGTTGTCTAATTTGGGTCTGTATTAATTGCCTAGCAGCAGTTTCAATAAATAATAAAACACCATAACTTGAAAAAGGACCTGATCAAAACATCCACACAGTATTTGCCACCCCGAAAGCGGATCGTGTATGTACTTTAAAACAAACACTTAACACATAATTTAAATAGATTTATGGGCTGTATTAGTGGTAGAACAAAAAACTGGAAATATAGATTTATAGATTTCTTAAATAGTCGAAAGAAAAAAAAATTGAATCAGATGGTATCGAATGATGAGGGCGAACTACTTATCAATGCCTGATGTGCCAATCCCCATTTACATTCTTATTGTTTCTACATACATGTAATGTATTCTAGTATTATTATAATTACATTTGAATTAATCATGATATAACCCCTTTTGACTAAAGTATTCAAATGCATCTTTCGATACCTCAAAAAGGCTATAAATCCTGATTGATTCGAATCCTTCACAGCTCTGGTTTTCAAGTGCAGAAATCTTCGCATTTCACGAAACAACAAAGATTAAAACTAATTTCAAGCCATAAAACGCAGGCGAATATCGGAGATAATTCTTGACGGATTGCAAGAATAGAGGCTATTCATTCACCTTGTTAACTCCAGTTAACATCAATTATACACACAGTTTACTTCGTGTTTTCGCTTTTTAGAAAGCATTGATAGGTTTTTGATTTCGAGTTTTTAAGTGTTTTACCGATTTAACTACGATAGAAATTGCTGTGGCTGGTCGACAGAGGTGCACAGCTAAGGCCGTTGATTACGCAAGAAGAACAAGTGCTAGTGTTTTGATTCGTTAGTGAAGTTGTGCTTAACGGATTATTAACAATAAAATCTAGCAGTAGAAATTTAAATTTAACTCTTTGATTTGGTTGGCGTACACTTTGTGGTACATCTTTATAAAATAATATTAAAACACTTAACTTTGTTTTACCACTTTAATTTAAAAACAAAATTAAAGTGGTAAAACAAAGTTAAGTGTTTTAATATTAAATTTAACTGATCGTCTATCATTAATTAAGAGGTTAGTGCGATGGTTTCCTTCTTTCTATTTAGGGATGTTGACCGATAGGGCTTTCAAGCCAGCGCCATTTATTTTGCAAGAAGAAGAAGAAAAACTGTTGTTGAATTTGAAATATAGTTTCAGAAAAAATATGGACGCTTCGAATCAGAAAATTATCGCAGTACTTAAAAATGTCTTTGGCTTTGTTATCAAAAAGAAAAAACATCATTCCTTTTTATCCCCATCGTTCGGTGTCAACTGTCTCCACTTTTTTTCCGACCATTTAGGAAATACGTAAATCTATTTTTTGACTTTTTTTACCATTCAAGAAATCTATAAGTCTAATAAAATTATATGTAAAATATTGGTTTCGAAGTGGCAAAAACTATGTGGATGTTTTCATACGGTCTCACTTGAAAATGAAACCTTTATTAATAAACCAAAACTAAGATATTTAAAAAAAGAAGTTATAATAAATACAACAAAGCCGAAATAGAAAAAACATCTTCTATTTTAGTTAAAATTCAAATTTTTGAATTGTTGTCTAAATTACGCAGCATTTTGACATTAACAAAATTAGAATATGTACATATTTTCGTAACTAGGAAACTCATTATGTCTGTTTTAAACTATAAGATATTTTGTGCGCTTAATTTTATTGCATAGAAGTATACTTACTGTTTGAGATGCTTATAATATTTTTTACACGATCAGAGAAGACGGACAACATTTCTGTACAATTATTATGAAAATGTCACTGACGTTTTGTCAAATTTAATTACTGAAATTTGACTCCTTTCAATTCTGATTGAGTTGTTTCTATCAGTTGCCATGGATGCTGGGTTTTATTTACCGTTCCTCGAACCACAGATGAAAAATAAGTTCCATTTACCGATTTGTTATTCATAGCAACTTGTAAACACAGCCTACCGTCCTGAAAACAAATATGGTAAGTATTAAGAAAGGGTCGATCGTGCAAAAATACTATTTACTCGTTATTGAAGTTGTGATTTAATACTAGTAAAATAAAGTCTCAGTTTTAACTAAATATAATTATTTAATTGATGAGGCGGATACATGATGAAACTCCATAATACTATTTGAAATAAAACAACACAGTTGGGAGGGTTTCACTTTTATTGTTGAACACTGCAACATGTTTCACCACACAGTGGCTTCATCAGGCAGATGAAATAATGGATAATAAATCATTATTTTATCTGCCTGATGAAGCCACTGTGTGGTGAAACATGTTGCAGTGTTCAACAATAAAAGTGAAACCCTCCCAACTGTGTTGTTTTATTTCAAATACTAAATATAATTGACTATCCCTACTGAAATATTTTGTATACACATTTCGCTGTTTTCGTTTGTATATACGTGCATCTTTAAAATACTGATACTTTTTGTGAAAACACTTTGTTGCCAAATATTACGTTCATTCGAAACAGTCCAAGGTAAACAATATTTGTAACGACTTACAGGTGGTATTTTTAAATTTACTTTCTTTGTGACTTTACTATTTACATTTTCTTGCTTAAATAACACCGAATCACTTTACTATGTTATTTAACTTAAAAAGTAGTAGACAGTTTTAAAACTGTAGTATCTACATTATTATTTTTTTGTTACTGTTTTGTTATTATTTACAACCATTTTTGCTGTAGATATTTATCTCCAACAGAAATTGATTATTTGAATCAAATATTTATTGACAAGGTTTAATTTTTAAGGCTCTACTAAGGACGTAAAATTTTCTGGTATAGTTTGTTAATTAGACATTGTGGATTTTAAAGCATAGATAGTAAAACTCATGGCACAATTACAGTCATAGTTTAATTTTAATTATTTTTCTATAGAAATTGAAGGGACAGAATTGCCTGAAAAGTGCATACAAACATATGGGGCCAGAAGGAAGAACGATAAAAGTAGCACAAATTCATTCATAAATTTATCATTGATATTTTGTTTCTATTACTTTCCAAAAAATAAGAAGTTTGGTGTTACCTAAAAATGACAAACACACAGAGAAACAATAACCCCTTCGTTAGTTGAAGACCTTTAAAAATTGCACTTGTAAAGAAAAACACACAAAACACTTTTTTTAAGAATGATCACTACGTAGTTGAAATGATGTTCAGAAGTTAAGCGTAAATAAAGTGGTCGAACAAAGTTAAAAAGTGTTTCATTTACAAGTGTAACTAAGATGAAAAGTTGATTTTTCTGAAAAATATAATAAAATGAGAGACCCTCGTGGGCCAGTGAGCAGGAGTTCTAGCTCTTGGGCCAGAGGGTCGTGGGTTCGAATCCCACGGGGGTGACACTTTCTTATGGGGAAATTGGCACCCTCTGGAGCCATGGATGTTGTATTAATGCGATGTGACTCGCACATGAATTATATAACGTGTGTATGTGGATAAGTTAATATAAAATCGAAAATAATTAATTAATACAAATAGCAGCTGACTGTATGGCTAAGAACCGAGGCAAAAAAAATGAACATTTATCGTTTTTATCCCTGACCCTTAATTTATGTTTGTAAGTAAGATACAAAGCTTGGCGGTTTTATAAATTATAAATACAAAGCTTTATTAAATCGAATTTTTATAACTTCTTTATTCATCAGAAATGTTGTGAATTGTCCTTACTTCGATGTCGCAATGATTATAATTTTAGTTTCTGTCATTTGTTAAACCAAATTAATTTTATAAAAATATGCGGGTACTACTATTGTAAATTAGGTTTATTTAGAAGCATATTAAAATAAAATTGGGAACTAAATTTCTTATCAATAATAAATTACATTCTCTAATGTTGGTTTAATCAATTTTAATAATAACATTTTACACCCAATTTGAGCTTGTAAAACACGAACTCGAAAATAGCCGTTTTATAAATAGTTTATAAAAAAGCGTGTTTGGTACGACAATTGCGTGGGTGGATTCCCGAAGATTTTGAGTGTTGCTTTTAACACCTCAAATTTACCGTGCCCCATAAAACACGGCTTAAAGCTCACGCTGGCTAAAACGTTTTCCACCCATAAAGCACATTGAGAAGGATAAGCAAAAATAACCCTGGGATTAAACTTATAAACACATTAAATCTAAAACGAGATTCGGAATCAAGGACAAGGATAATCTGACAGTATAAAATTATAATGAACAAAAATGTGTGAATAAAAAAATAAGGAAATATTGGCATATACAGTGATGATAGAAGTACGATTTTTTTACATTTAAGCTTAGATGAAGGCCGTAGTCAGGGGATAAGATATATGGGTTAACCCCGCCCCGAAATTTTCAAGATGTTAAATTTTTGTCTGTAAAAGCGGCCCTGAAAGAGCAAAAACAATATTTTTACCAGTAAAACTCCCCCCGATATTTTTATATCCCCCCCCCCCCCCCGATTTTTTTTATATCCCCCTACCCGATTTTTTTTAGCTACGGCCTTGGCTTAGATTATTAGACAATTTAAGTTTAGATTATAAAAACGTCGCTATTTAAACTGTTTTGTTTTAGTTACATACAAAAATGATGTAAGCTCCGTTTTTTTAACATGACCAAATTTATTTTGTATTTACTGCGACCAGTTGCAGTTTTGACATTTTTCAAAATATCTAGTTACCCTTGACTTTATTCTACTTTTATTATTATTATTCCAAAATTATTCACAAAAGGAAATTCTTGCATTTTTTCGCTACATCTTGGTAAATATGGATTACCATCACATCTAGGCGTTATATATTTTTAACTTTACTGTAAATCAGTGTTTTATACCCGTGGCGCATGAAGTAAAATTTGGAGTTTAGAAAAGCTCCGTGAAAATTTGTCTCGGGTCGATGCGCGGAGCTTTTCTAAACTCCAAATTTTACTTCATGCTTAGTTTGGGAGTGGAGGACACTCGTTACTTTAAAATATGTCACAAGTTTTGTTTATCCTGCAAAGTTGAAAAATTGTAGACCCTAAAAGTCGGCTAAACCGCAGATAAATGTGGATAAACATCAACTCTATTTATTTTATGTAATACATTTTACAATAAAGGAAACTGTAAACTAAGTTTTTGATTGATCGTCTAACGAGAGTTTCCACTCCCAGACTAAGCATGAAGTATAATTTCGAGTTTAGAAAAGCCCCGCGTAGAAAATTTGTCGAGGGTCGCGCAGAGACCCGAGACAAATTTTCACGCAGCTTTTCTAAACTCGAAATTTTACTTCATGCGCCACGCGTATAAAACATTGAGTTCTAGTGGAATCTTAAAACACTTATTTAGAGTGAAATAAGTTTAGTATGTCGATTATCAATTGTTTAAATGACGGGAAAAGTGCTATGATAGACTCAATTGTTTGTAGAATATTTACAAAATATAAACATATTTTGTAAATATTCTTCAAACAATTGGTAAATTCAATGATAATATATAAAATTACGATAATGTCCGTATAAGAAACGTAAGCTTATTCTCTCAAATTCAAATAGTTTTTGTGAAGACACGTCAGTGCACGCCCGGGCGCGCGAAAAGCCCTCGCCAGTGGGGTGACTCACCACCCTGCGGCGAGCGAACGCACGCGTCCCCACCTACGTCACGGGGTACGAGCGGGTATGAAAAAGCCGGACCGCAAGGCTTAAATAGGGCGCACACCCCCACAAACAGCATCAGTTCCTTCTACTCTAGCTAGCTAAGTAGAGGAACAGGCTAAGCGAGCTCACCATAGCACACTAGGCACTAGGCCAAAACAGAATCCACACGGTAATGCCGGATTCTGCCCCAACCATAACAACCTCCGAACCGGGTACCCACGCCCGCTTCCGCAAGAGGCTCCGAAACGCGATCAGAAGGTCGGCAAGTACCTGGTGGCACCGCGGCCGCTGTCTCCGTTGCCACCATCACCCCGGAAGGCGCACAGGAGGTGAAGTACCTCCCCATACCTAGTGGTGCCACGTCCGCTCTCTCCGATACCTCCATCACCCCAAGGCACGCAGGAGGATCGCGGAGGGATACCCACGTCATCGGCCCGTCGACAGGAACAGCCCGAGGACACCGGCCTACCCGATACTACGGCGACTGCACGCGCCCCCTCTGCAATACACCGGGATCGACCCGCTAGAAGTCTTCCTACAGGACCCCCGCAGATTCAGCGTCCGAACGAGGAGCAGGAGAGCCGCAGAAGCGCAGCACCTGTAACCATATAAATGTGTAAATAAATCCATTGTAAATACGCACCGCTGTAAATAAAAACATTAACCAACCAACTATTCCCTTGAATATAATACAACAACCCCAAAGTTTTGAATTTGAAATATTCATGTTTAACTTATTTCGTACTTATAGGAATGATAGAAATATTCGTAATATTAGCAGAATATAAAAAATATATGGAATTATTTCACAAATATTAATTTACGTGTTTTATTGGGCATCATTAAGTTAGAAGAAAAAATAATTATTGATTCTATGACACTGACTATATTCCCAACAGATTATATAAACGTAACCAATTGAAGTCACTTTTGAATTTTACAAATGTCTTTTTATTCAGCTCATAAAACTGCACTCCTTTGCTTGTTTAACCTCTATCTCTTATAGTTTTCGAGATCCACATAGAAACCATGAAAAAAAACTCACCCTGTATGTATAGCTTCTAATAAAAAATAGTAATGTAAAGCATACAAAATGTCATATACTATGTTGCAATATTTTAACAACAAGTCAAGATATTCTAGTTTTCTTTGAAGAAATGTAAAAATGAGTAAATTGAGTAATTAAATATTCTGTTACTTTTTCAGAATAAAAGATAATACTTCTAATTTCCTGTTTCATTTTTGTAACACGATATTTTTGAGAAACAATTCTTTATTAATATTTTATACGGTGGGACAAACATTCTACGTTTTTGTGTAATTTTGTTGTTGAGTAATCAATACTTGAGATTTTACCAATGAATTATGAAACCCCCAAGTCGTCAATTTTATTTGAATATTTCTACTTTAGCTCAAATATTTTCAGATCTAATTGAATTTTTGTATAAATTTTGTAAAATTGTGTTGTTGAACAACAAAGAAAATATACATACAGAATTTTTTTTATTTTTGGGTTATCCATACCACGATTTTTAAATTAAAATTTTCAGACATTTGTTCTTTTATTACAAACTTTCATTTTCAGATCTTCAATCTAAATTTGTATAAATTTAGTCAAATTGTGTTGGTTGAACAACTGATAAAATACATACATGCATCTTATTGAATTTTTGTATAAATTTTGTAAAATTGTGTTGTTGAACAACAAAGAAAATATACATACAGATTTTTTTTTATTTTTGGGTTATCCCAGATTAAGCATGAAGTAAAATTTCGAGTTTAGAAAAGCCTGAAAATGTTGATTGGTCCTAATTTTTAGGCTTTTCTAATTTCGAAATGTTACTTTATGCTTAGTCAGGGAGTGGAGCTATTCGTTAGACGTTTTAAATTGAACACTTTTTCAAAATCCCAAACTTTTATTAGGTATGAGTCGCCCAGATGCAAAACCAGACATACACCTATTTTTTTGATTTTGAGGTTTTGGTATCCCCAAATTCTGCTCGTCTAAAGCTACAATTTTTACAAGAAATTGACCTTTCAAACCCATCCTAAACCTTTTAAAATTAAGTTTGAAAAATCCTGTCGAATGCTAAACCTGCTACATTTCTTGGTTGCGCAAGCTAACATATTTTTTCAGTTGCAAACCTGCAAACGTTTTACTTAGTTTTACATAATTTTTCATGTCCCCATTTGATATAACGCTCATTCAATACTATTTTAATTTATTTAAAAGACGCTGGAAAATCAGTTTTCACCACAAGTTTGTCAAAACACACATGGTTGGTTTTGCATCTGGACGACTCATATCTAATCAATTGTTCTACATGCACAAAATGTTTAATAGTCTTAATTAACGAAATCTAAGTGCTTGACTTTGTTCATCAACGTTTTTCTTAATCCCTTCCCAATAACTCCCCATTAACAAACTTTTCCTTTTTCTTTCTTAGGTAAGTATCGAATGAATTAATGAAAATTACGAGTGCGCTACAAAGTGTTTTTATATTTAGGTGACATGGGGGGAATGCCGGGCTTACTCACGCCCGACATCTATTTTTGGGGACGCCTAGAAAGTCCGAGATGATTTTTTTCGGTGCATGTTTGGATGTTATGAATGCGACGCGTATTTATTTGCATACGCGTGTAATTGGTTTATATAAATTCAGCTCTTGGCATCGGTTCAGTTCGGTAATTTCCTTAAATTGGAGAGATGTGGACGATTGACGGCTTTGATGTTGATCGAAAATATGAAAGATTAATAAACATGGAAATAATTATAACGCAGTATAATCTGTTTTAAAGAGAAGCATGAACATCGGAAAACACACCATCAATAAATAGTTTATTAGATAATTTTGAACTGAGCAACAAGAGTAATTTTATCTAAATCTCAGAAATATTGGAATACCAAAAAGAACATATATTTAATATATTTTTTTCATTTTTTCCAGTACGCTGGAAGTGGTATTTATTGATTCACGGTAAATGTAATTTGATCTAAATTTTAGAAATATTGGAATACTAAAAAGAACATAACTTTTACCTTATTAGTATTCCAATATTTCTAAAATTTAGATCAAATTACATTTACCACGATTCAATAAATAACCACTTCCAACGTACTGGAAAAAATAAAGAAAATATATTAAACTTTTTTTTAATTTAAAAGGATTTGCAGAATAATGCATATTATAAAAAATTCAAATGCCTGTCAAATATTCTGCTTTATTAGGACATTTATAAAACTAGATTATGCAACTTCGTCATTTTACTTGCCATTATTTAATATTAATGATTTTTAAAGCCTTGGGCAAAATAATTGTATTTAATTGTAATCTTGTAGTGTTTTATTATTATCATTGAAGAAAAGGTTTTTTGAACTTTATAAAAATTCAGTGTTTTATACGCGTTGTCAAATTCAGTGTTTTATACGCGCGATCAAACCACTGATTTGATGTGATGTTTAAAATATACTTAACTCAGCTTGATATTTCGTTGATCTAATTTTAATAAATTTTACAAATGTTTATTCCGTCTAACTTAATTTTTCGCCTTCAAAATTCGAGTTTGCTCCAACTGCTCTACGGTAGTTACGCCTCCTGAATACTATCGCTTAATTATTGTTTGTTAGAAGAACTAAAATTTAAAATTAAAGCTGATAGAATAGTGTCCCCAGTGCTGAAAGCAACAACAAAAACATTTATCAGCAGTTCGGCGTGCTTTCCGTTGATTGGCTGTCAATCTATGGCCAATTGTTGCCGTTGCCAAAAAACATTATTCGACATTATATAATTTCGCGGCAGTGATTTCGTCTCCACGCCGGCGGGATAAAATCTTGGTGGGATGCCAAAATAGCCGGGGAAACCGCTTGCTTTTATTTACAATTTTTTCCTGACTTACGAAAGGGTAAACAAGGAAAATCGCGATTACAGGATGTTTTGTTTTGGCAAATTCCAAGAAAGTTTGATTACAAATTATCAACATAAATTATTTTTACCAACGCGTAGTGGTCAACGTGTTCAAAAAGCTAGCCAAAAGTCAACAAATGTATCCAATATTAATGAAAATTACTATATTAACGTTTTTAAGGTTTTTGATTATTATTAATATCATATGGATATTTGAATTTCATAACGTAAACATTTTCTGCTAACGATACAAAGGTACAAAAATAGAAAATTAAGTGTAGAAAATGTTTTGCTTGAGTGATTCTTACAGAAACTTTGTATTAAACTAATCCGGGCAAACAAAGAAAACCGAATTTGCTTTGGTCAATTCTAAAAAAGAAACTCTGATCGAAAACAAATTCAATTGTCTTTATCAAGAATATGAATTTGTGTTCAGTACTCAATAATTCATCGGATAACTATATACGCGTTTCAGGCTTCAGCACCATCATCAATACAGTCCCGAACCGGTGCTTGAAGAATACTGAACATCTTTGACCATTTGTTATGGCCTGTGCAATTTACATACGTTCGAAAGCGTAAACGCCATCTAATGCCTATTAGCTTAAGTAGCATCGTCAATAGCTGGCAAACTAAACTAGCTATTGACAATGCTACTTAAGCTAATGAACATTAGATGGCGTTTACGCTCTCGAACATGTCAATTGTCTTTCTTTGATGTGATGAGTTTAAAAAATACTTTTGTCAATTCCTTAAAACTATAAACTAATATTGTAAATATCTATACAAATTCTCAAAATCAATATAAAGAAGTAGTTCAGAAAGCAATTTGACATTACTATAAATTAACCAGTTAATAAATTGTCAATTTTGTTCTTGTTATGTTGGTAAAAATTATGTGAAGTATAATTTTTTCGAAAAACTAGTTTATGTATATGCTCCAAATGAATCTTATGAATAAACCCACGTTAATAAATAAGTACAAATCTGCTGTGTTTCGTATATTGTTGAATGCAGAATTATACAGGGTAACTTACTTATGGAAATGTAGATTTTATTACAGCTCGTTATATCTGTATTGTTTTGTTATTATAGACAATACTGATAAGTTTATCATTTACTGCCTTTGACACTATTTGCTTTATGTTCATATCGTATGTTCAATAAAAAAAAACCTCTAAAGTGCCATGACCTAATCTTTTTTAAAATTAAAGTTGGCTACACGTTTTAGAAATTGACATATAAAACGTCAGACGTAATAATTATTATATATAATTTCAGAGCTGCCAACCTACAATACATTTCATGGCACTCTAGAGGATTAAAATGTGTCTGAATGTTATTAATGACCCTGTTTATCAGAAATGTGTTACTGCAGTAGTATAATTTGTTTGACATTGTCCTAAATATTTATATAGTTCGCAGCCTGAATTCTGGATTTTGTTTTGGCGTGAATTGTTTTTGTAATCGAATTGTTTTTGGCGGAAGTACCCAACATTTCGGATTAATTGGCACACATCAATAAGCACGTTGAACCGTAAAAATAATTCGCGTCTATTAATAAATGATCCTGAAATTCAAAAGACGTCTATATATTTTATTACCAGCTATTATTAAGGAAACGGCTGTTTTGTTTTTGGCTAGACTCAAAATGCGCGATAGGAACGAATCCACACAAAAAAACTCAAACAATACCAGAACAATACACAACACATGCAGACAATATATGGAATATCAGAAATAAATAAAAACCTTTATTCAGGAAATTTGCTGAACGACCAACTCGAGTTCTCCAACTAGCCCCCACTTAAGCTGAAGAAAACTGAAATCTGTATATAATGTAAATAAGTTTATAAGAAAAAATTATATTCTATTTTTTCACCTGAAGAAGCGACAGTGTAGTGAAACAATTCTATTGAATTTAATAAAAAGTTGAAACTCATAAAAAGTTTACTATTATTATTATATTAAAGTGATAATATATTTTTAAAAAAATAAGTGCCTCAACAATCAACGGGATGAGACAATATATGGAATTAATTCCTTCTTGGCTTATTTTTATGTTTTTTTTATTTCACTAAATTAATATAATTTTTAGTGTATTTTATAACTTATGTTTGTGCGTTACTTCTTTAGAAAACAGACCACATTTTGAGGAATTATTAAACTATATATTTATTTCACTAAATGAATATAATTTTTAGTGTATTTTATAACTTATGTTTGCGTTACTTCTTTAGAAAACAGACCATTTTTGAATAGTTTAAGATATTGACAATTTTTGTAGGATTTTGCATACACTGTACTAAAGACAATTTTTTGACAATTTCAATATACAGGGAGTTTTTCTTTTAAGTATACATATCTTAATAACTGTAATTCTTCAGATTTATTTGAAAAGAGTTTAAATTGAAGCTTTAAACAAGTGTTTTTCACTCCCAGGTTAAGCATGAAGTAAAATTTCGAGTTTAGAAAAGCCTTAAATTTTGGTTTGGTCGCGTTGCGCTTCGCGCTACGCGACCAAACCAAATTTTCAGGCTTTTCTAAACTCGAAATTTTACTTCATGCGCCAGGCGTATAAAACACTGATTTCAAGTAAGGTTCGAAATATACTTGGTAAAGCAGTATGATAAAAACGTATATTCTGAATTTTACATTAAATCAGTGTTTTGAACGCGTGGCGCATGAAGTAAAATTTCGAGTTTAGAAAAACCTGAAAATTTGGTTTGGTCGCTTCGCTTCGCTACGCGACCAAACCAAATTTTCAGGTTTTTCTAAACTCGAAATTTTACTTCATGCTTAGTATGGGAGTGGAAAACACTCGTTTAATGATTCTAATTAAACTCTTTTAAAAATAAACATCGAACATTTAATATTTCCAGCGTATTCATGTGTATACTTAAAAATAAAAATTTCCTGTAGTTATTTTTTAGTTAACTCACTTTTAAAGTTAAATTCGTTTTAACGAAGTTGTTTTAAAAACTAGATCGTTTTATGTTCAAATGTTTATACAGTTTTCTATCGAATTATATGTTTGGCTATAAATTTTTTTAATTCAATTAATTAATTCGATGTTAAATAATTTTATTGAGCTTCGGTCGAATCGAAGCGCGGTCCTATTTTCAGGTGTGGAGATTTCTTTAACCCAGGCCTATTTACGTCGAAATGTCAGGCTTGGGATATTGTTAGCGTAGAAACGTTTGGGGATGTTCTGTCCTGTCCGAGAGCATTTCTTCTTTTTCTTCAGGGACGGATTCCTCGGCGTGTAAATATACACCTAGCCAGGCTATGTTTAAACCGACTTTAATTTGTGCGCGCAATTACGCCATTTGTCATTTCGTTTGCGAGGATCAGAAAGGATTTACGATCATTAAACACGAATGTTTCAAAACAAATATTTATATAATTTACGAGTTTTTAAAATCACCTCTTCACCTGAAGAAGTTACAATTCTCTGCATAAATAGAGCAAAATAGTTGAAAAACATTAAAGGTCAGTTATTTAATGGTGACTTAAGTTAAAAGTAGCTTAGGCTTAGTTTAAATTACCTTTACAATTATAGAGATAACTCTAAAAGTTTATTTTTGGTAAAATTCTGCACTTCTTTTTTATAATATCTATGAATGACTTATTGTATTACATACTGCGAATTTTGCTTTCAAATATATATTATGTATATTCTGTAAAATTTCAGGCAATCGTCGATTTTATATGAAAACGTGCAGTATGAAGTTTAGAACGAATGATTCCACTCCCAGACTAAGCATGAAGTAAAATTTCGAGTTTAGAAAACTCTTAAAATTTGGTTTAGTCGCTTTGTCTTGGAGTGCCCAAACCAAATTTTCAGACCTTTCTAAACTCGAAATTTTACTTTATGCGCCATAAAACACTAAAATATTGTGAAGTTAGAAATATACCCACATTATTTTTCTTTAATACCCGGTATTATAAACGATTAATAAATCATTAGATAACTATTTGTGGAGTAAATTTATTTACCTAGTAAACTAATGGGCAAATAAAATTGCGGTTTATAAAGCAAACCTACCAAATAAATAGCAATTCTAGAAATAAATAATTTAATTTGTAGATTACAGACCGAAATTATACATTTTCATTATGGCCATAGCTACAAGCATACAACAATGACACCCTAAATCAGAATAGTGGAACTATTATCTATGTAAACGAAAATTGTTCAAATATAATGCATGAGGTTGTACAAAATAGATGCTTTAATATTATTAAAACATATCTGGAATATCAAAGTCATAGTTTTCTCATATCAGCTACTTACCGATCACCATCAACAATAATTAATGATTTTCTTGAACAATACTCGAAATATCTACAGCAAATATACATCAGCACGGTAGACTACAATATACTAATAGGAGATTTCAATATAGACATACTGTCAGAGAAAAAGGATCCTACGGAATATTTTAACATAATGAGCGAGTTTGGTTTCATGTCTACCGTAAACGAGCACACGAGAATTCATGGCAAATCCAAGAGCTGTATTGATCATTTGTTTATAAAAACGAAAGAGGATGCCGAAACTAATATAATACCTTTAATCTTACAGTCAACTATCACTGACCATTTTACAATAATTTGTCAAATTATATTAATAAAATTGAGTAGACCAGAAAAGGATAATATTAAAAAATATTATACTGCAATTAATTATAAAAAATTAATAGAACAATTACAATATATTTCATGGAGCACAGTTACAAATGAAAATAATGTAGAATCTGCAACCGAAAACCTTATTACTATCCTAACAAGAAGCATAACACAAAATACTCGTAAAATTAAAATTAAGCCCAATGAACAAAAAAAGAAGTGAATGGATAACACAGGGATTAATAAAATCGATTAATAACAAAAATAAAATTTATAGACAATTACAAAGTGATCCACACAACATTGATTTAAAAGAAACTTATAAAAAAGTAAAAAATAAATTAACTGAACTGATCAAAACAACTAAAGCTGATTACTATAAAAAACAAATTTATCAAAGTAACAATAACAACGTAAATTTATGGAAAACGATAAAAAATTTAAAATACTAACGAAACAGAAAACGCGAGGATTTTAGTAAAATTAAAAACGATAAGGGCAAATTCTGCTCCAACCTTAATGAAACAGTAGAGATATTTAATAAACATTATGCTGCAATGGGACAGACTTTAGCTAGCAAGATTAAGGCTAGAACAGAGTATATTTCAAAGAGGCACCCCCAAATTAACTCATTTTACCTACAAAATACAGATAAGTCTGAAATTATTAAAATAATAGAAACATTAAATAATAAACGATCTGTTGGCTGGAATAAAAACAGACACGCTTAAACAGTTAGCTTCACAAATAGCAGAACCATTGTCATGTTTAATTAACAAAATATTTGAATCGGGTATATGTCCAAAGCCATTTAAAAGGACTATCATTGTACCAATACATAAAAATGGAGACACCGAAGAAGTAATAAATTACCGTCCAATATCATTAATCTCAAACCTTGTGAAAATATTCGAAAAAGCCCTAAAAGTTAGATTGACTAAATACATAACAAAATATAAAATAATAGCTGGGAATCAATATGGATTTCAGGAAAGAAAATCTACCCAAGATGCTATACTAAACATTTCAAATGGTATCTTTGACTCTTTAGATAGCAAAAATCCCTGCCTATGCATTTTTATCGATCTTGCAAAGGCATTCGATACCGTTAACCACGAGATACTTATACAAGACCTTGAGGATATGGGTATTAGACAGGTCCCCCTAAACTTAATTAAAAGCTATTTAACTGATAGGGAACAATGTGTAAAAATTGAAGACATCTTCAGTGTATATAAACATATTACATGTGGTGTTCCACAAGGTACAGTTCTGGGGCCTATATTGTTCGTAATGTATCTAAACAATATGTTTAACTTATCAACTGAAAGTATAATAACAAGCTTTGCCGATGACACTGCCTTATTCTTTAGTGGAAAATCCTGGGATGAGCTAAAGACAAAAGTTCAAAAGGACATGAGAATTATGAAACAATGGTTTGATCACAAGAAATTAACAATGAACATGACAAAAACACATTATTTACCGTTTTATATTACTAATCACAGCAAAACAACATTAACCTCAATTACATACACAGACAGCTCAGACACATATGAGATTACCCCAGTGACTAAATATAAGTATCTAGGTGTATACTTCGATAATAATATGAAATGGATCAACACATAAATTACATTGTGAAAAAAACTAAGAACAGTAGCATATACCTTTAAATTCCTGAAAAGTGTATTGGATCTACCGTGCTTGAAAGTATTATACCATGCCTTGGTTGAGTCTCACATAATATACGGCATAGTGGCATGGGGAGGACTTTTTAATACACATTTACAAGGTCTTAATACTATTCAAAAAATAATAATAAAAATAATCTTCAATAAACCAATTACATGTATGCAACTGACAAGCTCTTTGAAGATTCAAATATGTATGATGTAAGACAACTGTATTTCTTGCACTGTGTAGTATTTCAACGTAAACATCAAAAATTACTCACGTATAAATCTAATAATTGTAACACCAGGGAAAACCAAAATAAACTATTCGTGCCAAAAATGAACACAACATTTGGACAAAGAGGATTTTCTTTCCTGGGACCCAAAGTCTATAATTTTGTTCCGAGGCGAATTATGAATATAAAACAATTCAACACCTTTAAGAAACATTTAAAAGAGTTTTTAAATAACGAACCTCGACTACGCATCCATAAATGTATTGATTCTAAAAATAATTAATAGTAATAATTATATTATTACTTGCAAAATGTTTATTGTTGCCGTGGAGCATGTGTTATTTGTATGTATGTGTATATATGTGTGTATCTATGTGTGTGGGCATGTATGTGTGTGTGATGGTGTGTGTTTGTGTGTATGTGTGTATGTATGTATGTGTGTGTGTATGTGTGTGTATGTGTGTGTGTGTATGTATATATGTATGTGTGTATGTATGTATATGTATATGTATATATATATATATGTTTATTTGTACGTATAGTTTTATGGTTCAAAATTATTATTGCTTACTATTCATTTTATATTTTCAGATATTTTATTATTATTTCTCCAGAAAAGATCTTTCAAACTTATCGCGCACAAGTGCTTGCACTTCAGCGATCTTGCGTTTATTGATGCAAATAATTAAATGTAAACCCTTTTTAATTCTATGTACCTAGAATTTACTTATTTATTTATCAATAAACATTATAATTATTATTATTATTATTATTATTATAGCTGGAACCACCAATTTTTTAAATTGAATTGTCAAAATTTCAAACTAAATTGTCAATCAAATTGGAAATTTATTATAATTCCTTATAATTAATAAAATTGAGTAACCGTGGAAAAGGACAGAATTACACAGAACAAGAAAAATAAAGCTTATTAGAAATTATAAAAGACTGAAACGAGTGTTTTCCACTCCCAGGCTAAGCATGAAGTAAAATTTCGAGTTTAAAAAAGCCTGAAAATTTGGATTAGTCGCGTAGCGCGAAGCGCGGAGCGGCCAAACCAAATTTTCAGGCTTTTCTAATCTCGAAATCTTACTTCATGTGCACCCGTACAAGACACTGATTTCAAGTGAAGTTCACTTGTTCACAATATTTTAGTGTTTTCAGTGTTTAATACGCGTGGCGCATGAAGTAAAATTTCGAGTTTAGAAAAGCCTGAAAATTTGGTTTGGTCGCTCCGCGCTTCGCGCTACGCAACCAAACCAAATTTTCAGGCTTTTCTAAACTCGAAATTTTACTTCATGCTTAGTCTGGGAGTGGAAAACATTCGTTTAATACTTTAAATGGAACTAATTTAAAATAAAGCGTTTGCATAAGTATAAAAATTACTGGTTATGCCTGACTTGAAAAACTCTAGGTCTTCGACTCCTTAGAATGTCTTAATCACTGTCAGGGAAGATACTATGAGCGAACTTAAATCTAACACGGATGATATGGTAGACATAATAACCGTAATGAAATGAATAAATATAAGTAGTAGAATCTAAAGTAATTATAATATTATAATACACTTTCGACTTTTAACTGTCAAATTGTTTAGAGAATAAAATTTACTTGGTAGAAAAACAAACAAATAATTTACTAGGGAGATTTATTACCCAAATAAAGTAATTTTTGTTTTTATAATACCGAAATCTTTGAAATAAATTAAATTATTCCTAAAGTAAATTTTATTTAATGAATAAAACGTATTATAATACCGGGCATAAATGAGTTATAATCAAAATATGTAAATAACAAAATATTTATATATTTCTTTATACATTTTCAAGTCAGGTCAAGTAATATATATCAAACTAACATATTTATGCCCGTTTGCATCTAAGTTGATTAAGTTAATCAGTGATTACTCCTTAAAAACACAGCAATTTTATATATAAATTATTTACAAAATCGCATAATGATAAAAGAGAAATGTTTAGGATATCTCACAAATTTAAAGCATTCTTATATTCTAGGATCATGACTTAATTAGAGGTTTAATCAATAATTAGTGGTTGATTAAAGTTAATCAGTCGGGGTGTAAATGGGCCTTAGTGATTTAATTTACAATAAATTAAAAATGTTGCTTGTATGCATTAATGGCGCTTATTGGGTTAATGCAAGTGGTGATTGAACCACTGCATCTACTAGTTTTTAAGTAAATTATTAAATTAAAATCGTGTGAGAATATAATTTATATATTACCATAGGTTAAAAGTAAATCGTATGAATTTCTCATATATAACATTCCAAGACGATGAAAATAAACAAACGGGATTAATTGATCCTGGAATTAAGTAAATATGCGCGAAAATTTAAATTGTCGCAATTCGCGACAATAAATTTAACATTGAAACAATTAGGAGGAATTAATGAAAGGTGCAGCCGTTTGGACAGCAGTTTTTTAGGAATGCTAATTAGCGCAAACAATTAATTCCCCGAAGTCAATTCTGGAAATTTATTATACATGTCGGGTCAATCAAGGAAATCAGGCTCATTATTAAGACATCACAAACAAATCCGAACATGCAATGCGAACATTTGATAAACAACAATTTATAAGAATCGTTATATCTGAAGTCAGTGCATATAAATTGTAATGCATATTTGCTATTTATTATACGATTATTTTTTTATTTATTTGTATTCGTCTGCAGATCAATCATACAAGTATCATACGAGCTAATTTGTTTTCATGAAATATCATACATATTTTAACACATCAATTTCAAAAATTCAATACAGGAATTTTTTACTTATTCATTAAATATTTGAATATATTACCATTGATGGTCTAATTTAGCAACCTTAAATAAAATGAATAGAATTTAGTAATTTAGTTAAACATACACGATTTTTTTTAAGTATATACAGGGTGTCTACGCTAAACCGTTCGTTAAAAGTTTATGGGGTTACCGTTGCACTAAAAATTTGAAATAAATCCTTGTTGAATCAGTTCTCCTCATGTGATATATTTTCAACTTTTTATCACTTCGGTTCCACCGGAAGTAGCACCAAATTTGTTATTTTAAATGGAACACCCTACATATTAGTAATTTTTTGGATTCCTCGTTTAAATTGCAACATATTCTCTTCAAACATATGCACACTTATCTCTTATAGTTTTCAAGAAAACAAAATATTTATAAAATTTTGATCTCTTAAAGGCATCTTGAAATTTGCCTGAAACTTATCTTAAATATAAGATAAAAATATGATTTATACCCCTACTTATTACATTTTTTATCTAAATTAAGTGATCTATGATAATCAAATAAAAGACATATTTCACAATTTTTTTAAATACTTTTAAAATCATGTGTCTTGAAACACCTAATACTGATTTAATGCATTTTAAAATTAAATGCCCTAGATATTTCCTCTTCTACAGAATTTAAGTGTTTATTAAATTAAATATTTTAATTAAGCGTGAGAATGATCTGAACGATACGAGTGAGTGTTTTCGGTGCAGGAAATCGCGTCGAGATTTTTAACGGTCATCCAAAAATCCCTTCCGTTCAGTTATTAAAAGTGCCTGGAATTTATCATTTCCCTGTGATTGTTGATTTTAGTTTGTGTGTTAATTCGATTGTGTGGGAAATCGACTCTTAATAAATTTGGTGTTGCGTCATGTGTTGCGATAATATTTTTATGGGCAACCACATTTAACCCAAACAAAATTATTCGTAATGCGAGAAAAAAAAAATAATATGATGTGTCCATCATAGTACTTTCCCCATTAAACGTCTAGTCTTAGTCTAAAGGGTTTGATGAAATTTGGTTAGATACTTGAAATCAATACATTTAAAAAATGCAGCTACTTTATTTTTTTTAGTCCTGTAAACTTTGTTCGTAGGCCTCATTTATGTGTTCTCTTTTACACAAAATATTAATTATGTCGGAGACAAAATGCTGTCACAAATATCAATACTGACTGATCTAAGGCAAAAAATTGTTTACTAAAACAATAAATTAAATAAATAAATAAAAGAGGTGCGACAAATAGTTTCAAAGGCGAGAAAAGAGTGAAGGTTTGAAAGAGGACAGAAGAAGAAGGGGGAGAATAAACTGTGAATTTACTGTTCTCTGTGGAAGAATTGTATAAGGAAGAAAGGGAAAAGTATTTTTTTTAAATTGTTTTTATTATAATCAAAATATTTATAGTTTATTAAACTATCGCAAACCGAAAAAAAAAATGAAAATGTGGAAAGAGTTGAAAAAATAATAATAATAACACGTACTAAAATTGTTAAATTGTTTTCTTTGTGTGCATTTTAAGGCTGTGAAAAGCTAATTTCAAAATCAAGTATAATTTAACAATTAACTTTGTTTGTATGATATACTAAATGTATTTCACTCTAATCCATTTGGCTGAAGATTTCACTTGAAGTGAGAGTTTTATACGCGTGGCGCATGAAGTAAAATTTCGAGTTTAGAAAAGCCTAAAAATTGGGTTGGTCGCTCCGCTTCGGTACGCGACCAAACCAAATTTTCAGGATTTTCTAAACTCGAAATTTTACTTCATGCCTAACCTGGGAGTGGAAACCCTCATGAGACGATTAATCAGAAATGTATTTTGCGGTTTCTTTTAACGTAAAATTTAACACAAAAAGTAAATTTCTTGTTGAAATTTAGGGCAAACACAAATTCGTGTCAAGGATTTTTACAATCAACATAAAACTCACAGAATTTGCTTAGAATTGATTGCACTTGCATTTGCTTTACAGAAAATTAAATTATGTCAACGTATTTTTCCAAAATATTAAGCCTAAGCTGAAATTATGTAATAAATTTATCGATTTTAGGAGAATGTTTATTTTGAGAGAATTGCAAAAAATCTACGGATTATCAAATCAACCTAAAATTCATAGAATATACACAGGAATGAATAAACTTTGATTGGCTATAATAGAAATTTAAATTCACTGCTGGATATCGCAAAATAACAAATCAAATTTAAAATTTCGTTAAAAAAACGTGATTAACGGATTTCTTTTGTTTAAAAAAAGAAAATGTAAATAATCAAAGTTTTATGCAATCAACATGAAACTCACAGAATTTACTTGGAATTTATTTCACTTACATCTTATAGAGAAAAAATTAAATTATCTTGGCGCGTTCTCCTAAAATATTCAAAGTTGAAATTAGTTATGCAATAAAATTACAAATTGTGGTAGGGTGTTTTCTTTGAAAAAAATGTAAAAATTAAAATGTTATACCATCAACATTAAATTCACAGAATTTATTTAGAATTGATTGCACTTACATCTTATAGAAAGAAAATTAAATTATCTCACCACATTTTTTTAAAAATATTTAGCCAAATTTGAAATGATGCAATAAAATCAACGATATTAGGAGAATCTTTTCTTTGAAACAATTGTAAGAAATAACCAGATTATCAAATTAATATAGAATTCTAAGAATCTACACAGAAATGAATAAAATTTGATTAGTTATAATTAAAATTTGAATATCTTTACAGAATATTCTAAAATATCAAATCAAAGTCACAATTTGATTTGATTATTATTTATTTTATTAAATTAAATTCAATTCATTTTGAATAATTTCTGATGATTTTAACCTTTTTGCAATTTTCTTTCTAATTGATCGTCTAACCAGAGTTTCCACTCCAAAATTAAGCATGAAGTAAAATTTCGAGTTTAGAAAAATTTGAACTTGCCGGGGCGTGCGAGCGCCCCGGTAAATCCAAATTTATAGGATTTTCTAAACTCAAAATTTTACTTCATTCGCCAGACGTATGACACGTATGAAGTTCAAAATATACTGATTAGATATGTACAATTTATAACATTATAATTAAATAACTTCAAAATACCGTTCCGCTCCACTCCACGAAGCGGAGAGGCCAAACCAAACTTTCAGGCTTTTCTAAACTCGAAGTTTTACGTCACGGCCCACGCGTATAAAACACTGATTTCAACTAAAGTTCGAAATATACCGCTTAAACAGTATTCTAAAGCAATATATTTTGAATTTCGCAATATTTTAGTGATTTACACGCGTGGCGCATGAAGTAAAATTTCGAGTTTAGAAAAGCCTAAAACTTTGGTTTGTCCGCTTCGCTTTGCGGAGCGACAAAACCAAATTTTCAGGCTTTTCTCAACTCGAAATTTTACTTCATGCTTAGTCTGGGAGTGGAAAACACTCGTTTAAAGCTTTAAATTGAACTCTTTAAAAAAAAAACAACCTATATCAAAAGATCTACAGCTTATACGCTATAATTGGGACATTTATACTTAAAAGAATAACTCCATATATATATATATATATATATATATATATATATATATATATATATATATATATACAGGGTGTCCCATTAGTGCGGTCTCGGAAGATATCTCAGCTCTAGTTAAAGATAGAAAAAAAATGTTTTCACAAAATTTTCTTGATTTTAAGAGCTGCATAACCTAGAATTATTTTCAAATATACAGGGTGTCCCATTATTCCATACTTAATACCAACTTTGTTATTTTAAATAGAACACCCTATATATTATTTTTTTATTTGATCCGCCTTTAAATAACCTACACAAAGATATATCATTATTGGCACTTTAGGTTATTTGTTACTTCAGAAAAAAATATTTTTTGAAAATTTTGGCAGTTTTAGTACTTTACTTAAAAATTCACTGTGTTCGTATTTTTTAAGATATCAGTCTGAAATTTTACACACATATGCAGTAAAGAATGCTCTATCCATCGACTATAACACATTTTAATATTACTTATAAAACCTAGTAAAAAACGACCCTCGAATATTTAATATTTAAAATGTACATTACTTCATTTTTTTAAATGGGACATCCTATATTTTTTTATTTTATCAAATCCGCAATAAAAAATGCTTTATTTCTTGTATAACATACCCTATATCTATTTGCATTAGTTTTGGAGATATTAACATTTTTCTGTCAAATATGGGAAATTAGGTCACAATCAGCATTAAATTAGTCTTTAAAGGTTGTCTAACTTTAATGGTATTTAGATATTTCAGTTTTACTTTACTTTATTTATTTATGACATATTATAATTACATTTATAATATCAAAGTAAACAATATAAACAAATTTTGTCATTTTTTAATATATCATGAATGCAATAAAGGAGGCCATGAAAAACAATTGATAAAGTAAACAAACGTATTTATTTGACATACAGATAAATAAAGTGCTGTTAACACTATTATTAATATTATTGAATTTTTGATAACGCAATAATGAATTTTTCAAAAGAAGAATTAATAAAAATGACATACGTTTTGGGTGCAAGTGAAGAAAATTGTTTTCTTGCAAGTCGAATATATGCACAAAAGTATCCAAATGCGGAACGGCATCCTAATGCAGCAGCGTTTGTGAGATTGAAGAACCGATTTGAAAGCACAGGAAGTATCATGTACCCTCTAAAATTAAAGAGAAAGAAAAGGACAACGAAAGAAGAGAATGAACATTTGGTAATTCAGTCGATTGTTGAGAACCCTCAAATTTCTTCCCGCCAGTTAGAAAAACAACTTGATATTCCCAAATCAACAATAAACAAAATAACAAAGAGATTCAAATTTCATCCCTATCACGTTCAGTTGGTGCAGGAATTAGGTGAGAATGATTTTTTTAAAAGATTGGATTTTTGTAATTGGGCGTTACAAAAACATCAAGTTGAACCGAACTTTTTTAACAATATTTTGTTTACCGACGAAGCGATATTCCATAGAAATGGTTTCGTTAATAGACATAATTATCATTATTACGATGACCATAACCCGAACCATATTGTTTGTATAGACCATTAACATAAATGGTCTCTTAATGTTTGGGCTGGAATTATTGGGAATAGGATTATTGGTCCGTATTTCTTTAATGGAAATGTTACTGGTGATACGTTTTTAAATTTTCTTCAAAATCAGTTCGAAACCTGGTTGGATGAATTGCCGTTAAGAACGTTACAAAATGCATGGTTACAATTAGATGGCGCACCACCACACTATAGTCGACAAGTTAAACAATATTTAGACCAAACTTTTCCTAACAAATGGATTGGAAGAGGAGGACCAATTCCATGGCCAGCGAGGTCACCCGATTTAACAAAACTGGACTTTTTTTTATGGGGTGTTGTGAAGGAAGAAGTTTATAAAATACCTGCAACAACACAAGAGGATATGAAAAATAGAATTAGTAATGTTATGCGTGCCATTACTGTAGACAACTTAGTAAGTGTCAATCAAAGCTTCATACGGAGGCTTCAAGTGTGCCAAAACCAAAATGGAGGCCATATCGAACACTTAATATAATTATCAAATTCATTATATGCTAATCTGTTAATATTAATACGGTTTACTTGTTTCCATTGTCGTTATATTGTTTACTTTGATATTATAAATGTAATTATATTATGTCATAAATAAATGATTTGAAGTAAAACTGAAATATCTAAATACCATTAAAGTTAGACGTCCATTAGAGATTAATTAAATGCTGATTGTGGCCTAATTTCCCATATATGACAGGAAAATGTTAATATCTCAAAAACTAATAAAAATAGATATAGGGTATGTTATACAAAAAATAAAGCATTTTTCATTGCGGATCTGATAAAGTAAAGAAATATAGGGTATCTCATTTAGGAAAATGAAGTTATGTACATTTTAAATATTAAATATTAGAAGGTAGTTTTTTATTAGGTTTTATAAGTAATATTATAATGTGTTATAGTCAATGGATAGAGCATTCTTTACTGCATATGTGTGTAAAATTACAGACTGATATCTTAAAAAATAAGGACACAGTGAATTTTTAAGTAAAGTACTAAAACTGCCAAAATTTTCAAAAAATATTTTTTTCTGAAGTAACAAATAACCTAAAGTGCCAATAATGATATATCTTTGTGTAGGTTATTTAAAGGCGGATCAAATAAAAAAATAATATATAGGATGTTCCATTTAAAATAACAAAGTTGGTATTAAGTATGGAATAATGGGGCACTCTGTATATTTGAAAAAAATTTTAGGTTATGCAGCTCTTAAATTCAAGCAAATTTGGTGAAAACATTTTTTTTCTATCTTTAACGAGAGCTGAGATATCTTCCGAGACCGCACTAATGGGACACCCTGTATATAAATATATATGTATATATATATATATATATATATATATATGTATATATATATATATTGTAAAATGTAGATACCGTTAAATAAAGAATCTTACACTTAATGGCCAAAACTAAATGTGTTAGAAATGGTGGATGCGCTGGGCGATTAAATGGGTCTAATTTAAAACACACATGTAGTCAATTTGGTGGCCTAATATTTATATAAAATAAATACAGCACCTTAATAATAATATTGCGTTAATTTTTGTGTACTTGGTTAGTTTATTACACACAAAATACCGTTACATTTTAGTAAAAAAAAAATTACGTTTTACATAAATTAACAACATAATTATACATTTATTGGTACTATTGCTGATGTTTACATAAGTTACAGTAATACAAATATAGCTTACAATAAATACAGGTTTTTTTCATATTCTCTATGGGGATCTGGGAAACTATAAGATAGAAAAATAGTTAAATGGGCAAATTAGTGCAGTTTTACAAGCTTATTAAAAACACATTTGTAAAATTTTCTGAAAAGTAAAGGGTAACTAGATAATTAGTCACTATAGTCACTATAAGACTATAAGGCAATATGCTTGATAATGATTTATAGTCAAAACTAGTCGGAAAGTTAAATAATATGAGTTTTAATTAATAGTTTATAGTTCAAAATGTTTCACAATGGGATAAATGAGGAATTGAATAAAGATAAAATAATAACATAATTACAGATTTACCACAAAGCTACTAAGGCTGTTAAAGACTCAAAAAATATATCACAAGTTGGAGGAAGTTGATTATTGATAATGCAGATTTTAATAGGCAATTTTAATCAAAAATTAATTTTATTATTATTCCTACTGAATGTAGTCTACTGTTGAATGTTGGAATGGGCAAACCAACTAGCTGTAAAATATCAGGGTTGTCAATATAATCATGCATACGCTAGTGTAAAAAATTAATGTATTGATATACTAATTTGAATTTTAGGTGCCTTGGAATAAAACCCCGTCGACTTCCAACAGCACCACCGGCGGCTCTACGAGCTCGGGCAGCTACGCCAGTGCCAAGAAGGAGCCCTCTGCGAATTCGGCGACCTCTCCAAAAGTAAGTTTCGATCCGCCGACCATTCGAATAATCTGCTCTGGCGCATTGTGCCCCGGATATAATTAGAGCGATTCATTCACGTGTTAACGTCGCATTGCACTATGAGTACACCGGACACTATTATTTATTTCAGTATGAATCCTCATACGCGAAATCCAGGAGCGATGCCAAGAAAAGCGAAGATAAAAGCTCGACCAGCTCCGCTTTGGGAAGTAAATACACGAGCGCCTACAGCTCTAGCTACCAAAGAGACACCGCGGCGACACGAAGCAACGGTGAGTGTGTATATCATCAAATATCAATATCACTTATGTTAACACCAAATATCAATTGACTTTGTTCAACATTATGTAAAACCGATGTCAACATTAATGACTTTTTTTAGTAACGTGGCTAGATACAGGGAAATTGTATTTAAAGTATACATATCCCGATGTATATGCTGTAAATATTCAAATATTCATTGTTATCATAGAAGTGTTAAATTTAAAGCTTCTAACGAGTATTTCCAATCCCAGACTAAGCATGAAGTAAAATTTCGAGTTTAGAAAAGCCTGAAAATTTGGTTTGGTCGATCCGCGAAGCGGAGCGACCAAACCAAATTTTCAGGCTTTTCTAAACTCGAAATTTTACTTCATGCGCCACGCGTATAAGACACTGATTTCAAGTAAAGTTCACTTGTTAACAATATTTCAGTGTTTTCATTGTTTAATACGCGTGGCGCATGAAGTAAAATTTCGAGTTTAGAAAAGCCTAAGTTTAAATTTGGACGCTTCGCATCCAAATCCAAACGCTCAGGCTTTTCTAAACTCGAAATTTTACTGCATGCTTTGTCTGGGAGTGGACAACACTCATATAAAGCTTCGACTTGAACTCTTTTAGAAAAAGCCTATGTATACTTAAAAGAAAATTACCTGTATATGAAATTACGATAATATTCGTATAAACCGCAAAAAAGTCTTAATTAATTAGACTTCTAAGACAATAAATAATTGAAACAACTACTTCCCGTGCAAATAGACCGCCGGATATTGAATTATACTCGTACAATGAAATATATAATTTTTTAGAACGCTATCTGTTAGTGTATGTAACAATTAGGTCAAATTCTCTTTAAACCAACTAACAAATAAAAATAGCTTCAATTACCTTCGACCAAATAATATTTGCAAGACACTCATGATTAATTCCCATCACTTGCGTTTTAAATCAATCTCACGTTATTTACCTGAATCACATCTACAACTACTAATTTCGGTTCTGCATTTTTTAGACACATCGACCAGTAGAAGCGACCTAACCACCCGAATAAAATCCCCCGTAGAGAAAAAAGAAAGCCACCCCCCGGTCACCTATCGCCCTCTACTGAGAACGACTGCCGGGACCCGATCTCGAGACCCCAGCCCGGCAGAAAGAGAAAAGACTGAGAGTAGCAACTCCGGCAGTAGCTACAACTACAACAGATTATACCCTAACCCTAGGCAATACTCGCGGTCAGTTAGTAGAGAGAAGCTGGACACACCAACGACTACTATTCCAAAATATACAGGAAGGAGCTCGCTCAATAAAGAAGATTACAGTAGTAAATACGGACTAGCAGGAAGAGCGTCAAGGAATTCATCAAGGGAGGATTTATCTTTAGCGAAGTACAAACCACCGGATACGAGGACTTCGAGGAATTCATCAAGGGAGGATTTGTCGTTGGCGAAGTACAAACCACCAGATACTAGGACTTCGAGGAATTCATCAAGAGAGGATTTGTCTTTGGCGAAGTACAAACCGCCTGAAACAACAACTAAAGCGGATTTACTATCGGCGAGGTTCCATAAAAGTAGCAAAGAAGCTTTATTAAGCCCTACTAGGTATAGGTCCAAGGAGGATTTAAGTCTAGGAAGTTCCAGTTCGAGTTTAGGGAAGTACAAAAAGGAGGATTTGAGTTTGGGGAAGTACAAAAAGGAAGATTCGGGTTTGGCGAAGTACAAAAGCGAGGACTCCAGTTCGAGTTTGGGTAAGTACAAAAAGGAGGATTTAAGTGGGAGGTACAAAACGGGGGTGGGAAACAGCAGGGAGGATTTGAGCAAGACCCCGCAGAAATACATCACCAGCAGGTTTTTGCCTAAGAACTCGATCGAAAAGAGCCACACGGCGTACTTAAGGCCTTCGAGCAGTAGATCAAGTGAAGTTAGCAGGAAAAACAGGGAACTGTTGAATGTGCTAAGCGCGCAACATGATACTAGCAGACCTTCGAGCAGGGCGTCTAATATTGAAGAACCAATTGGGGTTGTTAAAAAGAACAAAACTTTGGTTAAGCCCGAGCTGGTGCAGGAGGTTGAAATGGAAACGCTCACGGTGATAACTCGTAGTACCTCACCGAATCCTCCAGGCGCGCAGACTTTGTATCTACGGAGAAGAGTAGATGTTGCAAAATTAGTCGAGAAACAAATCACCCGTCCAAAAAATAGAGGTGAAAAACTGGACAAGGAGATGCAGAGTGATCGGTTGGATGATACAACGAAGAACTCGCGCTTCGCTGGTGCTTCGCGAATCGCTCCAGCGCCCTGGAGCTCATATTTAGATCTTAAATATTCTAGTCCTAATCCAGGCGAAGCCAAAAAGGAAACAGATTCTAGTCAAGGTGATGATAAGGAAAGGATTCAGAAGAGCGGTAGCGATGAAAGGGAGAAAGTAGCCCAGAAGAGCAGTAGCAGCAATTCGGCTTCTAGCAGCCCGCGTTGTCTCTCGCGCAATAACTCTTCGAAAAGTTTGAGCAGATCCTCCTCAAAATCCGACGTGAGGAACTTGAAAAGCCGATCCAACTCATCCCTCTCTTTAAACGGAGATAAACCGAAAGTTAAAACAAAAAGTACAATAGGAGAAGGCAGCAAACCAAAGGGGGTTGCTATTCTGGAAGGGAGTAAAACGAAAGGAGAAGGAATCAAAAAACAGTTGCCCCCACAAATACCCAAAACAGAAAGCCAAAGCAAAGTCCCAACGCTGCACTCTTTAAACACCCCCAATAAGGATTTCAGAAAATCCGTTCTTAACATGAACCCAGAAAGCAGCAAATTGAAGAAACACACAAAGCGCAGCAACAGCGCGAGCTCTGCTGAATCGGAGTCGGCAAATTCCGAAGCCAATTCCGATAATTGCACAAAAAAGACTTCCAAAATCGCAAAAAGCGATTCCAATAAAAGGGAGTGCAGATCGCCCAGCTCTTCCTCAGAAAGTTCTTCGAGCTCGACAAGCGCAGATGACGAGGAAGTCAGAGTGAAGCCGAGCAAAATTACTTTGAGTAAATTGAAGAAACCGCAAAGCGCCGCTTCATCGAGGACTTCCGTGATCCTCTCATCGGCTGATGAGTTGTCTTTAGATAAATCTCCCAAACCTCCGTTGAGTCCTAGGGTGCGGGCAGACAAAGAGGGTGAGGCGAAATCATTCCTGATGCGCGCTCTGGCTCCTGTTACGAACTACTTCAAAAATAAAGACCCTTGGGATAGCTCGGAAAACACCGATAGAAACATTCCTGATTTACCCCGATCCGAAGAAACGAAACCATTGAAGCTAATCAGGAGGATTGAATCCGGAGAACGCGCTTGGTGGGTAGAGGAAAGCTCGGACTCATCAAAATCAAAAGGGAAGATGAAACTCTTAAGACACGTAGATTCTGGCGAGAGGGCCTGGTGGTTGGATGAAAAAGCTGAGGTTCCTCAAGGGGTTGAAGTCCACCCTGTTACTAGCTTAAATGAAGATGGACGCACCGAGGACGGAAAACTGATTTACAAAATCAGACGCAATGATTCGCAAATTAGAGAATGGTGGTTGGATACATCAGACTCGACCGATAGGAACATTTCGGATTTACCCAAAAGCACCTCCGAAGAGCAAAATAAGAAATCTTCATCAAGGATTAGCTCGGATGTGAAGCAGAAGCTATCGAAGAAGAGCTCGGATGAAAAGCTGAAATTACCGAGGAAAGGCTCGGATGAGAAGCAGAAGTTATCCAGGAACAGTTCGGATGAGAATCAGAAGCTTTCGAGGATCAGCTCGGATGAGAAGCAGAAACCGCTGAGAATGATCTGCAGGAAAGGCTCCAACGAGCGCTCCTGGTGGTCCGATGAGAACGATTTAACGAAATCTAGCTCCAAAAAAGTAAAAGTGATCAAACACGTCGACTCTGGTGAGAAAGCGTGGTGGTTGGATTCAAACACAAAAGTCCCTCCTGGTGTTGAAGTATACGCAGCAACTAGCACTTTGGAGGACGGAAGGATCGAGGAAGGTAAAATAGTTTATAAAATCCGTAAAATCGAATCGGGAGAGCGCGCTTGGTGGTTGGAATCGGACAAATTCAACCTCGAGAATCAAGAACCTGATTTCTTACAAAAGTATAAAATCCGCCATATTGATTCGGGTGAACGCGCTTGGTGGATCAGCAGTACTGAAAACCTAAACCAAGACCAGCATCATTCCGACGATAATAAACCTAAATGGTGGTTAGGCGACAGCCAGGACAAATCAGATGATGAAGATGAAGACGATGAAGAGGAGGAAGACGAAGATTTTGACGAGAACAACATCCCCTTGGGTGATCGCGCAAGTCCCGAAGGATTGGAAACTCCTAGGGATGAGGGTGAAGAGTGCGGAAGGGTGAGCCCTTACGATAACGTTCCCGGGTCGCATAAACTGGCACGAAAACCGTCGTTGTTTATCTCCAAGCATACCAACATTGATGATATACTTGGCGGTTCTTCGCAGCTGTTGAGCCCGCTAATGGACAAGATTTTTAGTTATCAGGATGTCCAGGATGGAGATGTTGAAGAGGTCGTGCCGGAGCAAGTTAGGATACATGATCCGATGTTGCAGAAAGGAGGGGTTCAACAACAAAGAAAGTAAGTATATCTTCTTATATTACTTCTTTTTCAGGTTAGCGTAGGCGGCTTTTTTGGAAGTCCTGTAGCCTAGGAAAAGAAGTGCTAGATTTGTATTGCTCATCATCAGAGCGGGTCAATACTCGAGTACAAATACTCAAAATTTATACTCGATACTCAGTCTACAAGTACTTTATTTTTCAAGTACTTGTACTTGTAGTCGACTCGTTTTCAGATTGCAAAATGAACTTGAGTACTTTTGGATGTGCCTACGTAAATTAATTCAACTGTAAGTTTTAAAACAAGCTAGTAGAGGCGCTTCAAATCTTAAAAACAATTTTTAGCCAAGGTGATATTTTACTTTTAACTTAAAATCGTTGACATTTCTCTACCAATTTTCATGTTTAACGTCATGCATAGGAGAACTATCAATTTTGTCAATAAATATAGTCCACGCAAAACAAACTGTCAACAAGTGACGTTATAAACGTCAAGACTAACATGCAACTAATAGCGCCACCTGTCATAATTGGACAAAATTGTCGTCGTCTTCGGCTGACGCCGGCTTATGTCAACGTTGATAGAGTATATCTTATACTGATATGAATGAATAACGGTTTTCGATTCAGCTACGGGTGATTTTTAATTTTTGAAATGTTTTTAATTGCTCAGTGTCGAAAAAAAAAACATTTTCATCAGGTTACATTTGGAATTTTATCCCGTGCGATTGTTTCTGTGGAGCTATACTCTTTTTGAATTAACGTTCTGTCAATAAATCTCATCAATCAACCAAATTATAAATGAATACAATTTAAGTATTTTTAAGGTTAGAAAGTGCATTTCCTATTATTGTAGAGCCACATTTCTCATTTAAACATAAGTAATGCAAAGACGACTAGATGAAACTCATTTTGTTTTACGTTGTATTATTAATTTATTTTTTACCATAACTTAGAACACTGATGAGCAAATATTTCGTGATTTTTGACTAAGATTTTATTGTATGATTGTCAATAATATGAACTAGCATCGCTAATAAACGAATTATGTAATGTTGATCAACGTTTTATCAAAATATGTTTATATTTTTTTTAAATAAAATCTTAATTCATGCTCAATCAAGTGGCAAATACTGCAAAAATCAAACGAATAACTCTTCAAGTTTTTCAAATGTAAATAATACACTGGCGTTAGTTTCTTTTAAGTATACCAATATATTAACAAAAGCAGTATATTTTAAACTTCACTTGAAATCAGTGTTGCATACGCGTGGCGCACGAAGTAAAATTTTGAGTTTAGAGAAGCCTGAATTTGGATTTGGACGCTGCGCGTCACAATCCAAACGTTGAGGCTTTTCTAAACTCGACATTTTACTTAATGCTTAATCGAGGATTAAAAACACTCGTTAGAAGCTTCAAATTGAAAGCTTTTATAAAAAAAAGAATGTCTGTAAATTTATAGCAATATACCGGAAAGAAAAATTCCGTGTATCATTAAAAAGTTATTTTTCTGAGCAGTAGCTATACAAACATGGTGAATGCGCCGGGCCAACCACAGGAACTCTGAAGAAAAAACTAAAAATGCTCTCAGAGGACTTTTTTAAAACTATGAACTATACAATTAATAATAATCACGTATTTATTTTAACAGCTAAGAGAAGTTCTCTTACAGGATTTTTTTTAAATTATAAACTATAATTAATAATAATGACGTATTTATTTTAACAGTGAAAAGCTTAACGTAAAGAGAAATTCTACAGCAAAATCGCACTTGCAAGTACCTAATTTATTACAAACGAATTAGAACATTAGGAAAAGAAACTGTTCAGTTTTCTTTAATAATGCTTTAATAAACATCCTAGTTGGTGTTCGTTTTTAGTAATATTTATTTTTTCTTTCAGGGAGGCAATTGGAGCATCACAGAAAATTCCACAAAATAAGGTGAGTTTTATTTTTTAAATTTATTATTAGAAAAGGGACAGAAATAATGAATAATTAAGGATACAAATTACTATGTACACAGGAGAATTATCATCACTTAATGACTTTTACCTTCAAAACGATTTATTTATTTATTTACAGACATCGTCTATTTAGCAAAAAACATATAATAATAACATAAAATATAACAATTACAATAAAATGAAAATGAATGATTATAAATAACATGCCACATTCATTAACATTTTTTTAACAATATACAGAGAGTTTTATGTAACACCGAACATTTTCATAACGAGAATTTTTCTTTGAAGTATCCATATGCATGCGTTGTACATTTTCCGAGGCTCGGTTTATTAAAAAAATTCAATTTGAAGCTTTAAGCAATTGTTTTCCACTCCCAGTCACGTAGCGCGAAGCGCGGAGCGGCCTAACCAAATTTTCAGGCTTTTCTAAACTCGAAATTTTACTTCATGCGCCACCGGTACAAAACACTGATTTAATGTAAAGTTTAACGGTGTGTTTTAAACTTCGTAATAAGTCAGTGTTTTGTACCGGTGGCGCATGAAGTAAAATTTCGAGTTTAGAAAAGCCTGAAAATTTGGTTTGGCCGCTCCGCGCTTCGCGCTACGCGACCAAACCAAATTTTCAGGCTTTTCTAAACTCGAAATTTTACTTCATGCTTAGTCTGGGAGTGGAAAACACTCGCTTGAAGCTTCAAATTAAATTCTTTTAATAAACCGAGCATCGAAAAATGTGCAACGTATGCATATGGATACGTAAAAGAATAATACTCGTTATGAAAATGTTCGGTGTTACATAAAACTCTCTGTATATGGTTAGTATGTATGCCGTCAGCATACATTTAATAATCCTTAAGTGCGTTTTTTGGATTGATATTTGTGTCCCAGGTCAAAAAAATATGCTGGCATTAGAGCCAAGGGTTTGACCTGGGAGGAGCATGGGATAAAAAATGCCATGCCGACAAAAATGTTTAGAAGACAAAATAAAATTTTAGAGTATGTATTGTAAATAAACACAATATTAATCCTTTCAGCCCTGACATTTTTCTGTTGCCCAAAAAAATGTTTGGTACACTGCATATAATTTATTACTAATTTAGATATACAGAAAGTATACACTGTAAATCTTCAGATATCCGAGGCTTTTACAAATATTTTAAATAGAACTTTTAAACGAGTGTTTTCCACTCCTAGATTGAGCATGAAGTAAAATTTCGAGTTTAGAAAAGCCTGAAAATTTGGTTTGGTCGCGTAGCGCGAAGCGCGGAGCGACCAAACCAAATTTTCAGGCTTTTCTAAACTCAAAATTTTACTTCATGCGCCCCGCGTATAAAACGCTGACATATAGTAAAGTTTTGAATACACTTCTAAATTAGTATGTTAAAGTAGAATATTTTTAACTTCTCTTGAAATCAGTGTTTTATACTCCCAGATTAAGCATGAAGTAAAATTTCGAGTTTAGAAAAGCCTGAAAATTTAAACCAAACCAAATTTTCAGGCTTTTCTAAACTCGAAATTTTACATCATGCGCCGTAAAATTTCGAGTTTAGAAAAGCCTGAAAATTTGGTTTGGTCCAAATTTTCAGGCTTTTCTAAACTCGAAATTTTACTTCATGCTTAATCTGGGAGTGGAAAACACTCGTTTAAGACTTCAAATTAAACTATTTTAAATAACAAACGATTATCGGAAAAGTTACAGCTCATGCATAGATGTATGTATGAAAGAAACATTTCCCGTATGTTTACAAAATTTTAGTGGTGGCAAATGCCACTGTCAGGGTCGAAAGGGTTAAAATTAAATTAAAATTCAATATTTAATACACAATTATTGTTTTTAGGTTTTTCTTTTAATAATTTGTAAAGTTATACTTGAATTTTATATGTACAATGGATAATTAATTTACAAAGAATCCTTAAAATGTTAAACAACGGAATTTAATTGGACTTATTTAATTGAAATAAATTGCTAAACAGCAACATGATGTATTGAAGAATTACAAAATAATATATGAACATATAATAGTTGAGTTTCACCATAAGTTTTTAAAGAAGACTCTTGAAGAAGTTAATTGGATAAATTAATTAATTAAATCTACACGATTTGATTCTTCCACAGTCTACTTTAAAAACTTATAGTGAAACTCAAGTATTTTATGTTCATATATTATTTGATAATTCTTTAATACATCATGTTGCCATTAGGAATTTATTTTAACTACAAATTTTCAATGTAAGAATTTGACTATATACCAATGTATACGTTGTAATTTTTGAAGTATGCATTGTTTTTATAAAAGCGATTTACTTAATTTTATATATATATATATATATATTTAACTGGTTAGAGTTTTTTAGGCGTTTTTTCGGGAGCATTACTTCTGCCATCTTCAGGAGCTTTTTTATATACTGTGTGATGGATGTCACGTTCACTGTCAGTACACTTGTTTTATAAACTAGGGACTTGTAGTCTAGATCTGCTGCGTGTAATTGGTCCACTCGATGTAGAGGGTACTAAAATTTCTTGATTTGTGTCCGATATAGGACCTAAACTTAAATTCTTTTAGAAATTTTATGTACAGACAATTTTTAAATATTAAATGATTTTGCAATAGTAAGGATATCATTGGACACTCTTCAACATAACGTACATTGTTTTATTTCATCTCTTCCAATAATATTGACGGACTTCTAACTCCCCGCTCATGAAATTTATCCAAACACACGTTTTTATAAGGTTCGAAATGGTTGAAATAAATGGTATTTGTCAATCAAAAAATGATTCATGGGAATTTATTGAACTGTTTTCTTCATGGTATAAGTTTACCAAAAAAATATTTTCCTCCTTTGTAAATATTATTGATATGCTCAACTCTCCGTTCTTCGTCAACATCTGCCTTAAGTGCTAGAACAGCAAATATCATTTGCTTGCGATAACTGACTGAGTACATTTATTTTTGAAGGGAAGGTGTAAATTGGGTTGACTATATTACAATTAGAAATCTAGCCAATCACATCGCACTCAAAGCTTTGATGCATCCCAGTACACATCGAACATAGGGAAATTAACATTGAGTACATTTAAGCATGTTACAGACGATAACATAGATTTTGAAAATACTTCGGTAATTAGTTCTATCACAAAATTTGAAGAAAGAATCGTACGTGAAGCTATAGAAATAGAAAAACATCCTTTGTGCCTCAATAAACGAGATGGTGGCACAAGATTACAAACCACATGGAAACCTTTGATGAATATAATAAAACAACAAAAAAATGACTTGCCTCCAATATTTAACAATTTTCGGGATATTCAGAGTTTGAAGGTTCGGAGTTTTATTCTCTGTATATAAACATCTTTATTTACAGACATTTTATATAGGTGTACATATCAAATATTGCAATACATAGTCATATAATTATATTAATTTCCGTAAATCGGCTATCGACCAGTGGTCTTTCGTATCGAATACTTTTTTCTCATTAATCACTTGGTAAAACATTTTAAATTATAATGGTTTGTAAATTAAATTCACTTGGTTTTGTTTCACTTATATGTATATTATATTTTCTACTAGTTTCGGCTTAATGCCATTATCAAGAATGATGTACAGATGGATTTGTTTGGGAATATATACAGTTTCGAGTTTTAGGTTTTATTGGGTTATAAGGGCATTTAATATCGGGGAATTCCAAAGGTCTTCGTTGTCGTTGACCACATTTTTACTTGCCTTTATGGCTTTTGAAATTTCTAAACCCTCCCGGTAGTTAAGCGTTAATCCCTTATTACCTGTATGCAGAATTTTTAAATAGTTTGAAGAAAAATGGTGATTACATGCGATACAGTGCTTAGCAAAACCGGTGCTTTGTTTTTTATTCTCTGTCTTTTTTATGCTCTTTTAACCTGATATCAAAAGACCTGCCGGTTTGTCTTATATACACTGCATCACAATCATCATATTTTAATTCATAAATACCACTTTTCATTAGTTTTGATTTTATTGTTAACTATAAATTTTCCTAAATTATTTGTGTTTGTCAAAATTATGTTATTATTCTTTCCTTTTAAATTATTTTTGATTTGTAAAGACAGTGGCTTAATGTATTCTAATCTATTCCATGTTATTGTGTCTGAATTTGTCCCACTATAAAAGTAATTTCGTAATTGTTTGTGTTGTTTCTTTTTTAACATTTTATTAATTAAATCTTCAGTGTAGCCATTGTTAACTGCTATTGTTTTTATTGTGTCTAGTTCATTTTCAAAGTCTATTTTATTTAGAGGGATATTGATAAGTCTGTGTAAAAGGGCGTGGAATATACTGTATTTAATCTGACTATGTGTATTTGAACATTCTGGTATGATGACATCTGTGCAAGTTTCTTTTCTATATATTTTGTATGACAATTTATTGGTCTTTCGGCCTGTTATTATTTAAATATCTAGTTTTAGTCATAAGAACGTCATGACTATTAATGTCTGTCTAGTTTATTCGTCATGGTCATTCGTCATTGTCGATGAGATGAATTAATAAATGGTGTATAGGTTATTAATGATATTGGGAATAAATGGGTTTAGGGTGAATTTATTTGCGAGGAGTTGTAAACGGTTATCAATTGGAGAAAGGTTGCATTTTTGATAAAGGAGTTGATTTGACTGGTTGTGAAGGGGTTTTTGAGGATGTCTAATTTTGGTAAGTACTCTAAGGGCTGATATTTCGGCAATTTTAAGGTTATTTAGGACAGCAGGACGGGAATTGAAGAAAAGAATAGCAGAATATCATTCTATAAATATGCACTGCGGTTTTTGTCGTGATACCTCGGTTACGGTAGGTTAAAATTTTAAAGTGCCGAGCCCTCGCCTTGAGATTTTGGGAGATATTTACATGTGGAGGAGGGTGATATTGAATTATTATTTATTGTAACGTTGTAGGTGCAAGGATGGTGGCGAGGATGAGTCTTTTCTTTTTTAATTAAGTTGGTTACACGCTTTAGGAATTGACATATAAAACGTCAGTCATACAAATTTTAGTATATAATTTCAGAGTTGACAACCTACAATATTTTAAATGGCACTCTTGAGTTTTTTTTTTTATTGAACATACGATATAATGTATTATATAAATTAATGATATTCTTGATACCCAGACGGGGCAAGTTATTATAAATATTACTAAAAATAAACGACATTTATGTTAAAACTAATTAAATTTACTGTGAATGGCCAAATAGTGTTCTTGGCAAAGATATTAAGAAAGAAAACGCAACGAAATTAAACCTATTAAAAAATATTAATTTAAGTAAATCCTGTATTAAAATAATATTTACAATACACATTAATAATATTTATTTCTGAGAATAAAGATGATTAAATTTTTGTGTGATTTGTGTTGCAGGCGTGCACTTTGTGGTACATCTTGAATACACTTGTAAATAAAACACTTTTTACTTTGTTTAACCACTGTATTTTGCATTTAATTTATGACTATAGTTTTGTCTATCAACTAGCCGTTATCAAACTAAAAGTTAAGTGGAAAATACAGTAGTTAAACAAAGTAAAAAGTGTTTTAGTTACAAGTATATTAAATTTTTGTTACCTTGCTTTTATAAACACTAATTTAAACATATCTCTTTCGTGTACACAACCAAATTTGACATAATTAAATTTTTGAACGATACATAATAGAGAGCCCGCAACTCGAAACTCCGGCTAAATATAACATTATTTATTACCTAAGATCTGACCGTCGCGATACGGCGAATAAAATAACGTCACCATTAGATTTAAAACAAAATCAGATAAAATTCCATATGAATGGTTTTATGTTTCCTCGCGGGCAATAGAATTTTATTTCTCTGCTGGGGATACATCTTATAAAGCGATTAAGCGCTTCCTGTTTATATAAATTTAAAAAAAATCAACATGAGATATTTGTCGGTTCTAATAGACACATTAACAATTAGAAACGAACGCGAAGTTGATTTATTGGAAATTTGTTACGGTTCAAGGTTAGAATTTTTTTATTGTAGTTTTTTTTAGAACTCGTGAAGAATCCACAATTCAAGTGTATCTAAAAAGATTGTTCTTTACGTTTTTCTTATCGAATCCTTGTATCTTTCAGGTATCAAACGTTGTGACCCATTAACAATATATATATTTTTTAAATTACTAATTAAATAAGATAATTTATATTAATGAAATTCTCATTAATAGAAATGAACTTATTTAATTAGTAATTTAAAAAATGTGAGAAGTGAAGAAAAGTGCAAATGTTTTCTTATTTTAAAATGTCGATTATTACTAATTACAACAAAATATTCAGTATTTGTTAGTGTATTCCTAACTTCATAAAATGTCAGTGCTTATACACGTAGCGCATGAAGTAAAATTCTGAGTTTAGAAAAGCCTAAAAATATGGTTTGGTCGCTCCGCTTCGCAAAATTATAAATTCTAATTCGAATGGAGTAATTGAATTTCTATAGATATATCTAAAGAAAATCGTGAGTTTTATGTGTGTGTGAGCTTTAAGAACAAACATGAGCTTTCAAAAAATTCATACGCCGAAAAAGAAATGTAAACTTTTTAAAGAAATCATTATAAAGCTAATCTATATATATCCTCAGGGGGGCGTTCTATCCCCCCTTCTATGGGACATGGTGGTGGATGAGCTACTCACGTTACTAAACGACTCAGGATATTACGCCCAGGGATATGCGGATGACATTGTCATTCTCGTCACGGGAAAATATCCAACTACTATAACAAGCATCATGAACAATGCCTTGAAAACTGTAGAACGATAGTGTGGGGAGGTGGGGCTAAGCGTTAACCCCACCAAGACTACGGTCATCCCCTTCACAAAAAGAAGGAAATGCGCGGGCCTCAAACCCCCAACCTTCTTTAACCAAACTCTACAACTAACCAATGAGGTCAAATATCTAGGTATCTACCTAGATACAAAACTCACATGGAACCGTCAATTAGAGCACACAACCGACAGAGCAACAAGGACGCTAATGACAACAAAGCGTGCTTTGGGAAAAACATGGGGCCTTAATCCAAAAATGTGGATATATAATGCAATAGTAAAACCCATGATCACCTACGGATGCACCACTTGGTGGCCGAAAGTAGAACAAAGTACTGCGCAGGCAGCTCTATCTAGAGTACAGCGACTAGCCTGCTTATGCATAACTGGCGCACTGCGTACAACACCAACAGCCTCAATGGAAATCCTACTAAACCTCCAACCGCTGGACCTAGTGGTTAAAAGCGAGGCCAGACTAGGGGCATATAGGTTGAGGACAACTGGAAACTGGCACCCCACAGGAAACCACTCCGGAATAGAACAGGTAGTTAGCAAACCTCTATTACAAATGGGAAGTGACTACATGATACCACGCTACTCCCTGAAGAGACCCTTCACAATAGAATGTGAGGGGGACAACGAGAAGCGCAACCCTTCACCTGGAACCCTGATCTGGTACACCGATGGGTCAAGAAGAGAAGGTGGAGCAGGCGCTGGGATTCACGGCGTAACCCCAAAATGTGACATCTACGTGTCTCTGGGGAGGATGGCAACTGCACATCAAGCCGAGATCTTCGCAATCAACCAATGTACCATGGAAAATCTGCGAAGGGGATATAAGAGGCAAAAGATCCTGATCTCACCGACAGCCAAGCCGCTTTAAGAGCACTCAACAGCTATAAGATCCAATCTGAGCTAGCATGGGAGTGCATCCAAAACCTGACGAAACTGGCGACGGAAAACACCGTAACACTACGCTGGACGGGACACACAGGGGAGGATGGCAACGAGAAAGCCGATGCTCTGGCAAAGATTGGATCACGCAGACCCTACATTGGACCAGAACCAATGCTACCGATTCCCAAAAAATCAATAAGACCAAGCGCAAAAGAGTGGACCCTAGAAAGACACACCGAGCGCTGGAAAAACCTGACAGGGCATAGACACAGTAAACTACTGATGGAAAAACCCTGCCAAGAACTAGCAACTGAGGCCCTCAGACTCAGTAGAAACAACCTTAGAATAGTCACAGGACTGATAACTGGACACTGTACCCTAAGGAAGCACCTGCATAACATGAAACTGTTCACAGAAGATCCAATATGCAGACTATGCCTGGAAGAGGATGAAGACGCCTCACATGTACTATTCGAGTGCGAGGCACTTTCCACTTGGAGGGAAGCAAACCTTGTCCAAGGGAATCCAAGCCACTTCCCGAAGGGAAAGATGATCGAAAGGCTGCTGGGACTAGCCAAGGAGACAGAGCTTTTTGATTAACTACGGTAACGGAAGAAGTACAATAAGCCACACGGCTGCGGTGCTAGGGCAGAAATAACCCTAACATCCGTTTCCTGCCCCTAAAAAAAAAAAATCTATATTTTGTCTTTGTAATTTCAAAAAGTGTTTACCTGGAAAAGAACTGTATACTTTTTGATGAGATCATACAGTTAATTAAAGTTTATTTAAAATATCTCTACTTTGATTTAGAAGTACACTAAAGTCTCTAATCGAGAACAAACTTGAGCTTTGCAGATTCGAATAGCTCACGCTTGAAAGATCATCAAGTTAGGATTTATTGTAAACTACTATACGGATTTATTATACACAATTAGTTAGGACAAAAACAAACCAAACCAACAGGCTTTTCTAAACTCAAAACACAATATTTCGGTGGTTTCAGTGTTTAATACGCGTGGCGCATGAAGTAAAATTTCTAGTTTAAAATAGACTGAAAATTTAGTTTGGTCGCTCCGCGCTTCGCGCTACGCGACCAAACCAAATTTTCAGGCTTGTCTAAACTAGAAATTTTACTTCATGCTTATTCTGGAAGTGGAAAATAGCTTGAAGCTTCAAATTGAACTCCTAAAAATAGCGTATGCATATGTATACTTAAAAGAAAAATTTCCTGTATTGTAAAATATGTATGTATCCTTATGAATAAAGTACTAATTTAAAAGGCTCGGTTAATTCACAATCTTTGAAATAGTTGCAACATTTTTGTTTTCGTAATTATTTTACAATAACAAATCATATCTGCAATATTTCTTGATTCTCTGTTAAACAATTTTCCAATATTTCTCTTTTTCTATTAACATGAACGACATGCGACCGCGTATAAAACAGTGATTTCAAGTAAGTTTCACTTGTTCACAATATTTCAGTTTTTTCAATGTTTATTACGCGTGGCGAATGAAGTAAAACTTCTAGTTTAGAAAAGCCTAAAAATTTGGTTTGGTCGCTCCGCGCTTCGCGCTACGCGACAAAACCAAATATTTAGGCTTTTCTAAACTAGAAATTTTGCTTCATGTTTCGCGCTACACGACCAAACCAAATTTTCAGGCTTTCCTAAACTTACTTCATGCTTCGCGCTATGCGACCAAACCAAATTTTCAGGCTTTTCTAAACTAGAAATTTTACTTCATGTTTAGTCTGGGAGGGGAAAACAGCTTAAAGCTTCAAATTAAACTCCTAAAAGAGGCGTATTCATATGTATACCTAAAAGACAAATTCCTTGTATTGTGAAATGTGTATGTATCCTTATGAATAAAGAACTAATTTAAGACTCGGTTAATTCGCAATCCTTAAAGTAGTTGCAATACATTTTGTTATCGTGATTATTTTAAATTAACAAATAATTTTCTGTCTGAAATATTTCTTGATTCTCTGTTAAACAATTTTCCAATATTGCTGTCTCTATTAACATGAACGAATTACATACAAAATAGTAAAACTTTTGTAATTAGCTTATGCTTTATCTAATGCGTTTCAATTAAATTTTTTTTATAAAACAATGATTTAAGTGTTTTTTTTTTAAATCTTTTGATGGACTTCTTTGTATTTCATTTATGTTAATGGAGATTTTTTGTGTTGGCTTTGTGTTTATCATCGTTATTTCTGAACAATCCCGAACGGTTTCATCAATGGCCAAGGAATGCGGTAGGTTCTTGAGGTCAGAGGCCACCAGTGAGGTAAACACTTTAATTTAGCACGGTCAATTTGGCTGGCGATAAAGAAGAAATGCGACAGTTGACGACTTTTTGGCATTCATTTAACGAGTTCAAAATCTAAAATGAATCATTTTGCAATGCATGCCGAAAAAGTCATCGACTGTTGCATTTCAATTTTATTCTGCAGTTTTATTTAATCCACTCAAATTTTGTTGTTTTTCTAAAGTTAATAAAAAACCAATAAAGTTATAATAAAATATACATTTCTAAGATCAAAAATAAAGTTTAAGCTTGGCAAGATCAAACAAAAACGCATGAGATCAAAAAATAACTTATTGTTTTTAAACAACATATAATTTTTTAGCATATCGTTTAGTTAGTTTAGTTAAAACATTTTACAATTATTATTTAAACATATTATTTTCTAACTTGAATTATGTGTGATTCTTGAGAAGTTTTTTTATTATTATAAAGAAGATTTGTATGTATTTTATTTAAGAAATATCTTATATCTTCTAAATTTAGAGCATATGGAATGTATTTTCGAATGCAATAGATATATTATAGTCATATTTGACTATGTTGTAGAAATGTTAAGTGCTTTGGAGAGATCTGAAATGCCTTTGGTCATTTTTGTTGATCTCTCTCAAGCATTTGATACTGTAGATCATAAATTGCTAATACAAAAAATGGAATTCTATGGTGTGAGAGGATGTGCACTGTCAGTCATTCGTGCATATTTGCTGAACAGAACTCACAGAGTAAAGATAAATAATAATGTGTCAGGCACAAAAACTATCAATATCGGTGTGTATTTTGGGTCCAATTCTGTTCGTCATCTATGTCAATGACTTGCCTATGAACATAAATATACAAAATGCTTTTATAACTACTTACGCGGGTGATACTAGTTTACTCATAAGTAGCAAAAATGAGATGGAACTAGCACAAAAGGCTACAGAATTATTTTCAATAACACAGAATTGGACTGAGAGTAATAAATTATTAATTAATACATTGAAAACAAACTTGGTCATATTTACAACAAAGAACAAAGATATTCCTCAAAATATCACAATAAATCAGTCAAGCTTCAATAGTAAAACATCCACAAACTTTTTAGGAATGGAAATTGACAAAAACTTAAACTGGACGAACCACTGTATCAAGCTTTCCTCGAGATTGAATTCTTAAACAAGTCCTGGATACAAAAACCCTTATTACAACTTATAGAGCAAATTTTGAGAGTGTAATAAGGTATGGTATAATTCACTATGGGTGCTCAAAATCAATAAGTAATTTATGTACCATACAGAAACGTGCTCTCGGAATAATTTTTAATCTAAAATATCAAGATAGTTGTAAAGGATTGTTTAAGAATGCATGTTAACTTACTATCCATAGCTTATATATCTATGAAACGTTGATTTTTAACCTTAAAAACAAAGATAAATTTATGGCATTTAATAATACACATAATTATAATACCCGTTTCATGGATAAATATGCGTATCCTAAACATAGACTCACTCTATACGAGAGCTCACCCATGTATGCGGCATTGAGGCTCTTTAACAATTTACCTGAGCAACTGAAAACAATAACATCGCTAACAAAATTCAAAAACAAATTAAAATCATATTTAATAGAAAAAGAATATTACTCTGTTTTAGAATACCTTAATTAAGTTGTATTCTTACTTTAGGTACTATGTATGTAGTCTGACGTATTCATTTAGCGAGTAAGTGTCCTGTTGATTGTTATATTTGTTTTATAATAATGCTGTGTTATATGATCTCACTATTATGAATAAAGTATATATTATATTATTATATTTTCTACAGAACAAACTTGCTCGATCCACTAATTAAATTTGCCATCAGGGAAGACATGTCTATGGAAATACCACAAATTTTAGCTGATAAAAGCAGATCCACGATTTCGCAAACTAAAACATATTTTTTTCTAACTTGAATTATGTGGGTATTTCTTAGTTGCTGTTCTATTGGTCAATTGAAGTTCAACTTGTTTTTTGTTAAAATTTCCAAACATGAAAAGCTACTTTTTAATTATTTTTCTCTTCCTTATTGCTCTTCTGGTTAATTGACTATATCTTTTCTCGCAAATAAAAAAGCACATCGTTTATTTGAAATATATTTTCGACACCGCTTAATTAATAGGTCGCTTTCTTTGAGATGCATTTCAAAAACAGCTGCGTCTGAGCCTCTACTATTTTTCCCTCGGGTGAATTTTGGCAGCCGAAATCTGGAGATCCAGGTTACGCTTCCGCGTCTTATTTCTGATTATTGTGCAATCTTTTCTTTTACAGAGAGCGCACAGCGCGCTGCTATTAGGGTAACGAAAGACGATGAGGATTTTCTTTTATTGTTTGAAACCGCGCCGGCGATTCGGAGAAATTTTCTATTTCGATATCGCACCGAGAGGGAATATTTAAATTTAAGCTCGCTAATCGTGTTCTTCTAAAATAATCTATAAAGAATGACGGGATACTAATGTATTTTGTTAAAATGTGAGGATTGATTCTTCAGAAGTTTTTTATTATTAGAAGATTTGTATGTATTTTATTTAAGAAATATCTTACACAGTGCGATCGTTTAAATTATGATTTAGAGTAGTCGGCATTTTGTTTTTGTGCGGTTATCCAGAATGCTAAATTAATCATGGATAAATTTGAGGTTATGGTAAACGATTTGTTAACAGTCAGTAGTGCCAATTTAATTTAAAATGCAAAGCCTACTCTAAATCAAAATTTAAATGATTGTACGGTATCTTCTAAATTTAGAGCATAGGGTATCGTATGCAAAGCCTACTCTAAATCATGTTTTAAATGATCGCACGGTATCTTCAAAATTTAGAGCATAGGAAACGTATGTTCAATAAAACAAAACCTCTAGACAACTATGAAAAATATTGTAGGTTGGGAACTTTGAAATTATATATTATAATTATTATGTCTGACGTTTTAATTGTCAATTCCTAAAGCCAACTTAAATTGAATAAAAGATTAAATCATAGCACTTTAGACGTTTTTTTTTTTATTGAACATACGATATTTTCAAATGCAATAGACATATTTTCCACAGTACAAACTTGCTAGGTCCACTATTAAAGGTGCTATCAGGGAAAATGTGTCTGTCGAAATACCAACTGAGTTTAGACTGAAACATATTATTCAAAAAAATAGGGTGCCCATATTTCAACAGAATGTATGGGGATCTCGGTTATTTGAAGAGATAAAGAGTCGGTTAAATTGGGGCAAAGTTGCGAATTTTAGAGCCCAATAGTAATCTAAAAATAAATTTTAAAAATCTTCTTTCATTTTTGAGGTATTGAATGTCTGAAATTTACAACTTTGACATTATACAGGCAATTTTTAACTAGAAATCTAGTAACGTATTTTATTTTAAGATAACTGTAACATTGACATAAGTCGGCGTCAGCCTATATTTAGTCCATCGTGTCAACTAGACATAAATCGGCGTCAGCCGACATTTGGACTATAACGACAGTCGACATGAGTCGGCGCTAGCCGACATTTGGACTATAATAACAGTTAACATAAGTCGGCGGTAGCCAACATTTGAACTATAATGACATTTGACAGAAGTCGGCGTAAGCCGACATTTAACTAATCGTATCAACTTGACACGAGTTTGAATTGAACCATAATGAGATAGCCATGTTGTTGTTTTTCTTTGTGACAGTTACGATACATATATAAACAGGTGTGATGTATTTTAAAGTAACGAGTGTCTTCCACTCCTAGACTAAGCATGAAGTAAAATTTCGAGTTTAGAAAAGCCCCGCGTAGAAAATTTGTCTCGGGTCGCGCAGCGACCCGAGACAAATTTTCACGGGGCTTTTCTAAACTCGAAATTTTACTTCATGCGCCACGCGTATAAACCACTGAGTTACAGTAAAGTTAAAAATATATAACAGATATGATGGTGATCAATAGTAATTTAGTAGTTTTTGAATAAAACAATTAAAACGATTTTTCAAAAAATCTGTTTTTTCTTGATATCTCGAAAACAAAAAAGATATTTCAAACTTGTTTTCAGATTATTGTTAAGCCCTATAATACGCAACTTTGCCCCAATTTAACCGAGTCTCTATCTCTTGAAATAACTGAGATCCCCATACATTCTGTCGAAATATGGACACCCTGTATACGTATAATAGGCGTTCAACATTGTGAAAAATATTTCGCTTACATTCAAAAATACATAGCCAATACTCAATTTTTTTGGATATATTATAAAACATATTAAATTAATATTGCTTATGCTATGTTTGCAACATTATTGAATCTAATTATTTCTTGAATAATATTTGTTGGTTAAACTTGCTCCATTGTCTTAGCTTTATTTTCTAAAAGTTTAAACATGTCAACTATGGGAGTTTGAGGTTTTTTTTTTAATTAGCCTCTTCTATTAATAATTAAATCCTCCAAGTAAATACAATTTCCTACTCAATTATTTATTTTTGCTGAATCAATAACACACATAATTATTTTGTGATATACGTTATTCAATGCAAGTAAAAGAAACTTTATCTTTGATCAAGTCCGAAATGGTTTTTAATTTGGGGCGCAGAAACGGTTTTCTGTCGATTGGCCTCGGTGATAATTTTGAGGTTAATTAAGGTAAGAAACTGGAAATCGCGGGTAATTTAATGAGTTGCTTGGTCGAAATGTTGGAATAATTGCGCTTGATGCGCGCGTAAAAATGTCAAATTTATCTCTGGCTGAATAAACATGGGCGCGTTAAGATGGGAAATGTTTCGCGCATCGGTCGGGCTTTTTTTTTAGTGGATCTTGCGGTCATTTGTTTTTTTTTATATTATTTTGATGTTCATGCAGGGATGTAAATTTAATTTAATTAACAGAAATGTCATGAAAGTCATATTTTTTTTCTAGCTTAAAAATATATTTAAATAAAATCCTTGAAAATATTATTTATATACAGGGTTTTTCTATTGCATTTCACTATTGATCAAATGAGATTCACTATATTTCAAACATATTTCACCTTGTTAAATATATGCCAAAAGATTTCCCGATTTACGAAATAAGTTTCACTATACAGGGCGCCCGTTTTTGAAGCTCAAGCATGGGGATCTCGGTTATTTTAAAAGATACAAGGTCGCTTAAATTAGGACAAAGTTGCCCAATCTGGAGTATAACAAAATGCCGTTTTGAAACATAAAATATTCCGAATACTTCCGAAGATATCCGAAAAAAATCGAAATTTTCGAAAAACGTTATTATTTTTTTGCGAGACTATTTGAAGAGATACTTCAAAACAATTTACACTTTATCATTGCCACTTTATACGCTGTACAAGGTGGTGATATCATAATAAAAATTTGACGTTTTGATTTTCGGCAAACATCATCAACTTTGTTTTTTCTTATGGGCGCTATCTTGAATTTTTAAATTTTCAAATACAGGTTTTTAGTCTGATTACGGTGATGTATCATGTGTTGGGGTTTGGTCTAGCAGTTTAATGGAAATACCAAAAATCCTGTTTTTGCAAAGAGTGCCTTGGAAATGACAGCTACACTTTTGTTTAATAAGGTAATTTTTGACACTTCGACTGAATTTCGCTTATTCTGATCTACAGTTACAAAACTAGTATACATTTATAACAAAATGCCGTTTTCAATTGAAGAAAAACGCGATATGCTAAAACTTTATTACGGATCGCATCGAAATGTGCAAGTTACTTCGGATGTGTTCAGCGGTATCCGGAAAGACAACCTGCTCAAAATTATTTTCTGATTCTTCATAGAAATTTAGCTGGGTTTGGTGCATTCTCTAAGCTTAGAAGACGTGTTTATAGGCCCAACGGAAATGAAATGGAAATTTTATAGGCAGTAAGTAAAATGTTAAAACCTTCTCAAAAATAATAAAAGGGTTTAAGTTTAATTCTCCATTAGATTCAAAATAATTCTTCTACTTCGACAAGGGCTATAGCAGAAGAAATTATGTATTTCATCAGGTAGTGTCGAGTCTTAAAAAAACGTTCTTTTAAAATTCATATCACTGAAGTCTTTCAGCCAGGAGACACTGAACGAAGAAGAAATTTTGTAGGAACATCATGACGCTGTTATTGCAAAATCCTCATTTTCTTTCTAACGTGATATTCACGGATGAGTGCAAGTTTACCAACACAGTTATGTTTTATCGTCACAATGAACATGTATGGTCCGTTGAAAATCCACACGAATAGACTATCTATGGGTTAGTATTTGGCGATAAGATCATTACATTACAGTACATTTACGAAGACAATTTGACTGCAGATGGGTATTTGCACTTTTTAATGACCTACGTGACCGATTAAATCGATGACAACATTTGCCTCAACCACCTAAATAGCCTTTGGTTCCAGCAAGATGGAGTTTATTTATTTATTTATTTAATTAACGAAAATATCTTTACAAACATAAAATTAATATTAATACAATACAACAAAGAATTGAAAAATAACGTACTGAAGTAACACCAATTACATTTCCCCATAACAAAATAAAGGACTTAAACTAAATGAAAATTAAATCCAGATTAACGACCACTACCGCCCTACGAAAGCATGGATAATTAGCGGCAAATAAGTCAAAATTTACAGAGGGTAGTAAACAATTGGCGGTGCGGGTTAATCTGGACAACGGGTTGTTCCTAACGTACGTAGCACGATGCAATTTCTCTCTAAATAAGATTTGCTGTCTTGTTGAAGGTCCCGATCTTTGGTGCCAAAAATCAAGACCTGCAAACAGCGCGGGACAGCAAATATACCCGTTTATTAATTTATACAAAAAACACATGTCAAAATAATTTCTGCGGGAAAGTAACGTCGATAAATCTAAATTAACTCTAAGCAAACTATAGTTAAGCTGTGGATTCAATATATTCATCCTATACGCAACACGACGTAGGAATTTTTTCTGGACCATCTCCAATGTATTAACCAAATAGGTTTAATGAGGATGCCATATTGTTGCAGCGTATTCTAAATGTGGCCGAACCAAGGTGCAATACAAAAGTCTCAAGGTGTCAGTATTAAAGTCAGAACCAATTCGAGAAATGAAGCCCAACATCTTGTAAGCTTTATTGGTTATGGATAATATATGCGTCTTAAATGACAAGGATTTCTCAAATATCACACCCAAGTCGTTTATGCCCGAAACCCGTTCCAAAAGTATATTATCGATACTGTAATTATTGTGAATTGTATTATTGGTCCTACTAAATGTAATACATTTACATTTGGCTATATTTAAAGATAGCTCATTATTTGAACACCACTCATTTAAATAATTTAAGTCCTCTTGAATATTATTGGAATCGTAAATAGATCGTACGGAATAAAATAACTTTAGGTCGTCTGCATATAACAAGTATTTGCAGAACTTTAAGCCGTTGGGGAGGTCATTAACATACAAGTTAAATAAGATTGGACCAACATGGGAGCCTTGTGGTACACCAGAGGTAGCTTTGATTTTAGTTAAAATACAATTACCTAGTTTGACCATTTTATATCTGTCAGAAAGAAAGCTTTTTATCCATTTAACAACCTTATCGGAAAATCCGATATAGCATAACTTTTGAATCAGGATATCATGACTCACTCGATCGAAGGCTTTGGAGAAATCAGTATAGATAGAATCTACCTGATACCGAAACTCCAAAGCCTTCAAAAGGTAATCCTGATAGATCAATAAATACCCGAAGAAAACCCATGTTGTTCGTCAACAATTACATTCTTCAATGACCATCCCAACTGCTTACTCACAATACGATCTAAAATTTTTGGAATCGCAGATTGTATGTAAACTCCACGGTAGTTGCTAATATTAGTGCGGTCACCACATTTGAAAATCGGAGTGATATAACTCCTCTTCAGATGGTACACAGTGTTGCTCTAAAGAGAGGTTATAGAGGATAGTAAGAGGATGGCAAATTGTATATGCACATTCTCTGAGAAATAGATTTAGAACGTCGTCCGGGCCATAAAACAAAGTTTGTTTTAAATTAATTAACTTATTGAAAACGCTCATAAAATCAATGCTAAAAGTAAATGAAGGGTCAACACACTGCTTTAGATTAGGACTATTACTGCTGGTTGTTAGGTTTTCACAATAAACGCTCGAAAAATATATAGCAAACAGATCCGCGGATTCTTGCAAATTTATACTTTTAGCGCCATTTAAATACATACTGGAGGGTATGCTCTTTATATTTTTGTGTTCTTGGACAAATTTCCAAAAATTATTGCTATTACGCCGAATATTACTCTCCGTCATATGGATGTAATTAGAATATAACTCTTTACTTAGAGAATTGCACTTTTGGCGCAGTTCGACCACATAACGCTAGGAGAGTGTCTGATTACTTGTCTGAAATATTTCCCGATAGAGTCACGTTCGCCAGATCTTTCCCCATTAGATTATGAATTATGGGAAGCTATAAAAAACATAATGTATAAATCTGTACCCACCGATATCAATGACTTTGCGAAGAAAGATCATTACAACTTTAAGGACCAAAATAATAAGAAGGGATGTTTTAAGATCAATATAAAATTTAAGAAGACGCATAAAGACGCATATGCTTGGAGATGGAGGGTGGGCCATTCCTCTTATAATTGTTTTTTTTAATTTATTCGTTTCTCATGCTCTAGTTTCATTCTATGTTATGAATTAGAATAATGTGTTTGTACTTTTTATATCTTATAATAAAATTGGAATAGAGAACAATGCAAAATTGTTTTCTATTCCAATTTTACTAGTTAGTTTTGTATTAATGTTTATTAAATTACTTTATTAAACAAAAGTGTAGCTGTCATTTCCAAGGCACTCTTTGCAATAACAGGATTTTTGGCATTTCCATCAAACTGCTAGACCAAACCCCAACATATGACACATCACCGTATTCAGAAAAAAAAGCTGTATTTGAAAATGTATAAATCCAAGATGGCGCCTATAAGGTGATGATGTTTGTCGAAAATCGAAACATCGAATTTCTATTATGATATCACCACTCTGTAGAGCGTACAAAGTGGCAATGATAAAGTGTAAATTGTTTTGAAGTATCTCTTTAAATAGTCTCGCAAAAAAATTAAAACACTTTTTAAAACTTTCGATTTTTTCCGGATATCTTCGGAAGTATTCGGAATATTTTATGTTTCAAAACGGCATTATGTTATACTCCAGATTGGGCAACTTTGCCCTAATTTAACCGACCTTGTATCTCTTCAAATAACCGAGGTCCCCATGCTTGAGCTCCAAAAACGGGCACCCTGTATACCAAATACTTTTCCCCTGTAATATTTTTGTTGAACATTTTTGCAGTAATAATAACTTTCTTCTGGAAATATTTTATTTTTATTTATACATATGTAACACTATTGATAATTAAATCAGAATCACTTGGTTTGTTTCACTGCTATCTTTTATTCTCTCCGACTAGTTTCGACTTATAGTTATTCTCAAGAATGACTATAATTCAAAACAAGTCGGAGAGAATAAAAATCGTAGTGAAACAAATCAAGTGACTAATTATCAATATTGTAATCATGTTTCATCAAGTGATTAATGAGAACCAAATTGAAGATATGTAACACTACTTACGCCAGCACCCATTCTCCGGATAATAAGTTCTCTTAGTTCATTGCTAGCATGCATTTTTTGACGAACTGCAGCCATTTTGCTGACAAGTGACATGTAAATAACAAACTGTGATAAGGTTTTGACATACAAGGAGTTTTTATTTTAAGTATACATAGCTAAATCACAGTGTGTATGCTGTAAATCTCCAGATATTCATGGTTTTTCAAAAATAATTCAATTTGATGCTATAAATAAGCGTTTTCCACTTCCAGACAAAGCATGAAGTAAAATTTCGAGTTTAGAAAAGCATGAAAATTTGGTTTGGTTGCGTAGCGCGAAGCGCGGAGCGACCAAACCAAATTTTCAGGCTTTTCTAAACTCGAAATTTTACTTCATGCGCCACGCGTTCTAAACACTGAAATGCTGTGAAATCTATATATTTTAAACTTCACTTAAAATCAGTGTTTTGTACGCTTGGCGCATTAAGTAATATTTAGAGTTTAGTAAAGCCTGAAAATTTGGTTTGGTCGCTCCGCGCTTCGCGCTACGCGACCAAACCAAATTTTCAGGCTTCTCTAAACTCGAAATTTTACTTCATGCTTTATCTGGAAGTGAAAAACACTCGTTTATAGCATCTAATTGAATTCTTTTTAAAAAAACAATTAATATCTGAAGATTTACAGCATATACACTGTAGTTGGGCTTTGTATACTTAAAAGAAAAACTCCCTGTAGAGGAAAATATATTTCACACAAATTATATTTTTAAAATATGTTTTAAAAATATCATTTGTGTGATCTAATATTATGTGATAATCCTAAAAACAGTGGAAAACGTTAACGAATAATTGGAATCATTTAGTTGAGGCAATGTTAGTTTCTTTCTTGCGATTTTTTTTACTACTGTCTACGTTTTTTAAAGAATCAATTTACATGTACAAAGTTGGCGAAGAAAAATATGCAAAGGGAAACATTAAATCTCCACCATTATACCGTCAAACAAAACACTTCAATTTTTACGAGCGAGAAGAACGCATTATAAAATTTCCAACAGTAAAGCAAAACGAGAACGTCTTCAGGGTGGGTTAAGGCCCTCATCTCTGACATGACTTACAGCCTTTTCGCGGCAGCCACCGTTTTACCGAGAACAGAAAGAATAATGAGGCATCAATAATGAAGCCACTTACAAATTTTATGGCAGCGTCTGACACAAAAGGGGTTAGAAAACGCGCTCGCGCCTCGTTAATTCCACCATACGATTATCACCTTTGTTTATTCTTAATACCTAAAAAAAATGTTTTTATAAATCATGATTAACTTTTTTTTTCTTGTTCTTCATTTTTAAGTTAAAAAAGTGTGTATTTTAAGATTACTGCTTTTCTTCATGCAGTCTTCTTCTTCATCCTTTGTGAATATTCAAATCTCGCTTCTTTTTTTTTAATGAGTAATTCCCCCTCACTAACAAAAATAACTGAAATTTAAATTATGGCTATAAAACCGTGCGATTATTTAAAACATGATTTAGAGTAGGCTTTAAAATTTAAATTAGATTGGCACTACTGACTGTTAACACATAGTTTACCATAACCTCAAATTTATTACGCACAGATGTTAATTAACATATACATCAATGTAGATCTGAAGAACTTAACTTTAGATCGATATTATTTTTAGTGACACTACACTAAGCACTTGAATTTCCACAGTGTGTAAACATTCACTTGAGTTTAATAATATTTGTTATTACCTACTTGATTTAAACTTAGAGTGATTAATAACTGAACAATTGAAACTCATTTTTAGAGTGAAACTATAGCTGCATCTTCATTCTTTTTTATATACATGTATGTATTCAGTAAAGGTAATTATCAGACTGTCCAAAAATAGATTTTAAATTTTGAAACGGTGTACTCCAGATAAACAAACGTTGCCCAATTCGATAAGAAATTTATTTAAATTCGAATGCGTTGGATTGCGACATTCGTTGCACAAGGACGCGGTCTAACGAGGGAATTAATCTCCGAAGACATAATCGGTATAATACTGTATGTGTGTGAGTGTCTGAGCTAGGATTTAGTAAAGTTGAGTTGTATCTGTGTGGTGCATTTTAAAGACGTTTCGATCTAAAATTAGACGACACAAAACACTTCCTTATTACTCGTTTAATATTCATGACCAAAATTAGGTTTAAAATACAGTACATTAAACTTGGCATTCTCGGTACAAATCGAACTAATCAAGTAAGAGGGAAAGCTAAAGCGAAGAAAGGTAAATCTTAGGGCGCTAACCATGAATGGAACACTCATTGGATTTTCCAACAGAGTTAAATATCTCGGCCTCACTTTTGACCACTAGAAACCCCATCACCGCTAAACTAAAAAAACCCACCACCGCCAAAGTAGTAAGGGCAACACGGGCTTATAGTAGACTGTTTGGCAGAAGATGGGGTTTACACCCCAAGATGATATATTGGCATTTCATAACGGTGATAAGACCAGCAATCACATATGGTTCCCTTGTCTAGTGGACAAAGACAACGGAGAGTACAACCAAAACAAAGCTCAGCAAAGTTCAAAGGCTGGCATGTTTGGGCATCACAGGGGCTATGAGCACTTGCCCTACTGGAGCAATATAGGCTATGCTAAACCTCACTCGTTTGCATCTGCATGTGAAAAGAGAAACTGCTTTAGACGCCTTAAGAATAGTCCAGACAGATACTCTAAAATATGGAAATTTTAATGGGCACCTAAAAATTTACCGGCACTGTGTGCGAAAACTGTCTACGACTTCGATACAACGATTGAAGTGACTATTCACGGTCGCCATAATGTTGCAAGGAGTCAAGCAATTACAAGGCTCCTTGATAGTTTGGTTCATTGACGGATCTAAAACTGTAAATCGAGTCGGAATCGGTATCACTGGCCCATCGAGTCATCGAGGCTCTTTTTTGTCACATGAGGTGGTGTCGCTTAGCGTCCCTGTACTGCGGCCTCCGTGGTCCTTTTGTGCGCCTCTGGATGATTTACTCCCTGTGTACTTCCGTGTCTTCTATGAAGTTCACGAGTTTCAGCCGAGGGATCTTCTTGAGCTGTTATGCTTCCTGAATTGCTCCGTGCGCATGCGCTTCGCATGTACACAGTAGGTGTTGAGGAGTTTCCTCCTCTTCCAAACGCTCACGACAAAGGGGGCTTTTCTTAATTCCCATCCTATGTTTGTACTTACTCAGATCACAGTGTCACAGTGTCCAGTGTCGTAGTTTCATTCTGCTTAGTCTTGACAGCGTCGAGGGCTTTGCGATATTTCAGGCAAAATCGAGGCCTTGAACACATGCGCCCAAGTATGTTTAAAAAGGGGCTACAATAAAAAGAGGACATGCATATGCTCAGACGTTCATGCTGTATTAAAGGCAACAAAATCACCTGCATGAAAGTCTAAATTTGTCTGGGAGTGCAAACTATCCTTAAAGCAGCTAGCCAGGAACAACAGAGTTAAACTGCTCTGGATTCCAGGTCATGCAGGGATCAAAGGTAATGAAATTGCCGACAGCCTTGCCAAAGAAGGCTCCAAAGCTCCATTTGTTGGACCAGAACCCTATAGTGGAATAACTAAAGTCCGGATTAAGGGAATGATCCAGAAGTGGGAAGATGCTGCCAAAAGTGATCACCTGAGAAACACACCTGGCTTGAGGCAGATGAAAAGGTTTATCGCCTTCTCTGCTGTAAGAGCCTAACAGTTTCTCAGGCTAAGCAAGGGCAACCTAAGGCTCATAACCGGCCTTCTAACCGGACACGGTTCTCTGAAATACCACCTCACTAAGATAGGTCAGACAACTGATGAAAATTGCAGATTCTGCAAAGGCACAAGAAACAGCTGAGCACCTACTTTGTAAATTCTCTGCCCTGTCCTTTCAAAGAGGGAACTACCTGTCATCGGCCACTTTAAAGCCTGATGACATGGTACACATTAACCTTCAAGTTATTGTAGACTACGCAAGAGGTCTAGACATTGGGAGACTCAAGTAGGTCAGGGATAATTACAAAAGATCAGTGGGGGTAATCCGTTAATCACTTTGTAAATATGTATATTTTGTGATTGACTATCGAGAAATAAAACGAAAAACATCAAAAAGTAAATCGTGTTTAATTTATACTTTAAAACCTTAACACATTATATATAATAAAGTATTATTATTATTATATATAATAAAGTATTATTATTATAGAGGAAGCAAATAACCAAAACCATCTCGTAACATCATCCGATCCAAATAACACTAATTAGAAAATGGTGGTTATTCCTCGATGTGTCGCAACCGTTTTTTATCGCTCATGGGCCTAATATACGGCTGGCATTTAAGGACTGTTCAGCGTCAATAAAGATGCAAATTACATTAAATAATTACCCGATAATGGCCGGCCGGAGCGTCGATGGAATGGAGCAATTATTCAAATTTATGCGCGAAATCCCAGTTTTCCGAAAGGGAAAGAAGGATGATCGAGCGCGCTCATTTCGTAATTGCAAATTTACACGATGCGATGATAGATTGTGAAATTTGAGAGGGATAAGCACACATCAGTTAGATGAAGATGTTTGATTTACGAGACTTTAATTGATAGTGAAGAAATTGTGAAATCCAACGATTTTAAACTTAACATTACCATTCAAATTCATACTATATCATGGTCAAAAGAACATCAATAAATCTATCCAATGAATAATGACCAGGTGAAACAAAATATATGTCAAACTTAGTTAAAAAGTTATGAAATGTGATTTTTCTTTACACGAAACGTTAAAAATTAGATGACATTTTTGATAATAGATTATATTCTTGATATTAAACTACGTTTCTCGACATTAGATGACATTTTTTACTTTTTTAACATTTTTGATGTTAACATTAAATGACATTTTTGATATTAGATGACAGTTTTTGATGGTTTGATTTTGATGGTTTTGACAACTTTAAATAATTTTGATAAACTTGACATATTTTGATAATTTTTAAAATTGAACATAGGAAATTTGATATGCTCTATTTGTACGTTCAGAGATAAAAAAACGTATTGTATATTGACTCTCTATATTTTGACAATATTGAGTGCAATACTGTCATTTGATTGTACTGAAAATTCAAATCGCATATTGACTGTACAAGAATCAATAAAATGTCAAAATTAAATCAATAATGAAGTTACAGTTGGTAAGGGATTAGCAAAATATATCTGAAAAAATCTTTCTCGGTTTGCTGAACAAAAACAAAACAAAAGATCTACAACTTTTGTTTTAAAATTTGTCCATTCGGTCGATAATAACGCTACAGTTGGTGAGTGATTACTAAACAAATAAATCTGGACTAGACTTTCTCGTTTCTTGATCAAAATTAAAATAGGTAAGCTGAAAATTGTTTATACAAAAGTTGTGTGTTTTTTTCGTTAGCTACAACTTATATTTAAGACATTTTTTTGATTAAGTTAATATGTTTCTATATTTTTAACTTCACTTGAAATCAGTGTTTAATACGCGTGGCGCATGAAGTAAAATTTCGAGTTCAGAAAAGCCCGCAAAATTTGGCTCGGTCGCTGCGCGAGCGAGCCAAATTTTGCTCAGGGCTTTTCTAAACTCGAAATTTTACTTCATGCTTAGTCTGGGAGTGGAAGACACACGTTCGTAAATTTTCTAATTATCATAAAATTGTGTATTTATTCGTTGTCTGCAACTTTTGTTTAAAGCTTTGTTTGATTCAATCGATAACAGAGCTACAGTTGATGAGGATTTCAATCGTCAAAAATAATTCGAATTAATTGTGAGATTAACATGAAAATGTGTTTTGTGTATTTTTAAATTTCTCCTTAAATCACTGTTCTATACGCGTGGCGCATGAAGTAAAATGTCGAGTTTAGAAAAGCCCCGTGAAAATTTGTCTCGGGTCGCTGCGCGACCCTCGACAAATTTTCTACGAGGGGCTTTTCTAAACTCGACATTTTACTTCATGCTTAGCCTGGGAGTGGAAACGCTCGTTCGAAACTTCAAACTGAATGCTTTGATAAGAACATTAAATGACTGAAAATGTTTATAAAGATAATAATCTAGTTTTCAAAATTTTGTTTAATATTATTTAAAGTAAAACTGAAATGGTAGCCACAATCTGAAATTTTAAATTTTTCGACATTCAAGATTTTATTTCCTGACCTTTTAATATAACTTTCTTTTGTGGGAAACCCCCATTTTGTTAAATTGTTAGCAAATAGATTAGAAGGAATTTGATTAGAAAATGACAAGTTAAAGTTGTTGAAATTACAGTCATTTATTAAAGTCTCAGTTATACAAACAAAGTTAAAATCGTGTTTCATTTGTCTATATTATTTTGATTTGCGATCGGATTTTTTGCAAATGTCTGCATAAAATTAGGATTATGACCTCAAATTATAAAGGTTATAACAGTCAACAACAAACAATTTAAAATGAACGGCTCATTTCATCAAAATTATTTCTTTCTGATTTTATTTCATTTCGGTTTTGATCCAAGTTGTTTCGTTCCCCTCACGTAACCAAGGCAAGATGAAAGACGAAAGAAATCGTTAAACAGGTGTATCTAAGGGTGCACTCTTTGTTATTGCGAAGGGTCTTCGGGCCCTTAATTGTTCCCTTGGAATGCTTCCTCCCTAGCGTGGCTCAATTCTCCAAATGAAATTGAATGGACGGAAGGAATGGGCGAGAGGTAAAAATTGTGAGTAATTGATGGTTTTCGTTAGGGCAAATTGAATCGGTTAAATCATTTCCAGAAAAAGTGGCTTTCAAACATTTCCAAGAATGTTTAAAGTAAATCAAAAAGTTATCCTCAATATTGTTATGATAATACAAAAGTTTAGTGATACATTCATCTAGTAATTAAAATACATAAAAATCAACAAGTAAATGAAGACTGTTATTCCTTACTTCACTTTTTAAAAAAGTGAAGTAAGCAATAACAGTCTTTCTATTTGTGATTAATCACTTCACGTAAACTCGAAACAATACAGTTAAGTAAATGAAGAAAAATCATTTATTATTTTGCTTTCATTTAAGTTGTAAAAGATTGAAATTGTTTCAGTACTTCTAGAGTGGAGCTTAAACAATTATTATTTTCGAAAAAATAACAACGGAAATTGATAGTTTATTTATAAACCACAATAAGTGAAAATATAGTTTCTTGTACGCGTAACCCTAAAAAAAATTAAAGTCTGGTTTGTTTGTATTGTTTTAACCATCTGAAAGCAACTAGTAGTTTCTGATTAAGCGTGTTCGCTAGTTGCATTAATATACAGAGAGTTTTTTTTATAAGTATACACTAGTAATATTTACATAGATCGCCAAAAAGTCTTAGGGCTCACATTTTTGACAAACAAGTTGCATATACAGGGCTTTCATTAATTCCCGAACCCCACGTGACTAAATTTAAAATTGCCGCGTAAATTATTGTATTTGTACGTTGGAGGCTTTGAAAAAAGTAACCAAACGTTACTAAAGTCAAATTTGACATAAACGTTTATGCGCGGTGCATCGTTAAACCAACCTTTGAGATCTTACAAGATTCGCCCGGAATTTTCAGGTAAGCAAAAATTGTTTAATTATTCTGAAACATTGAGTTTTATTTCTATTTATTTTGCAGAGTCAATTTGCTAGGATAAGCAAATACTGCGAAAATGGTATTTACAACGAAAAAAATAATAAAAATTAGTTACATTTTTGAAGATGAGCCTATTTTTTAATCATTTTAAATATAATATTTTCAGTCGTCATAAAAATACGCCGGCGAATAAATATTTTGAAATCTAGGGAATTTTTGTGTGAGCCATACCACCTTGTACATTTGGTTGCCTATTATTTTTGGTCACGTGGGGTTCGGGAATTAATGAAAGCCCGGTACATATTATATTGGTAATTTTATACAGGGAATTTTTCTTATAAGTATACAAACCCCAATTACAGTATACATGCTGTAAATCTTCAGATATTCGTTGTTTTTTTAAAACAATTTAATTCAAAGCTTAAAGCGAGTGTTTTCCACTCCCAGGCTAAGCATGAAGTACAATTTCGAGTTCAGAAAAGCCTGAAACCAAATTTTCAGGCTTTACTAAACTGGAAATTTTACATCATGCGCCACGCGTATTCAACACTGATTTTAATTGAAATTCAAAGTACACTACTAAAGCAGTATGCTAAAGACGTGTATTTTAAACTGCACATCAAATCAGTGTCGTATACGCGTGGCGCATGAAGTAAAATTTCGAGTATGTTTTTGAGTTTACGTGAAGTGATTATAACACATAAAAATACTGTTATTCCTTACTTCACTTTTTAAAAAGTGAAGTAAGGAATTACAGTCTTTTTATGTGTAAAACTTAACTAGCTGATATTAATTTACTATTACTTCTACTTTTTTTCCTAAAGTCATTACAAACCGAAATATCGAGCTTTTACGTTTCTTTTTGTACACTCTGTATTTTTGTTAACTTTAATTTTTAAATCGACTACAAAAAACAAGAAATGTTAATTAATTTTTCATAATAAAAAAAAAACAACCAAATAAATTACCATAATTACACACTTTTACCAAGAAGATCAATATCTCTCGCTTTTTTTCCTCCTCGACAATATTCTGCTATAGTTACATATTTACAAAGCAAACTATCATTAAGCAACAATAAATTACACAGTGAGCGCAATCCGTCCTTGAACTTGACTTGAAAATCGCGCGAGAACAGAAGAGTAAAGAATAGCAAAAAAAAGACTTGGCCAAATGCCGGGTTTTGTAATAAACACGTTATTAATTAAATCCAACAAATTTTGATCGGGCTCAGATGGAAAGAGACAGAGAGTAAGAGAAAAACGAAAATTAGGCAGGCTGGGTATGCAAATGGCGCATAAATCAAACGCGAAGAGGGAACGTGTTGAAATTCGTGTTTGTTCTTGATATTTATGGTTTTGTAATTGAAATTCATATTTAATTAATAAGGTATTCATTGAATTGGTATTTAGAGCTTTTTAAAGTATAATTGAGGTTTCTGTAATTTTAATAAATTTAAATACCGTGTGATTGTTTAAATTATGATTTAGAGTAGGTAGCATTCTTTTTGTGCGGTTGCCTAGAAAGCTAATTGAATGATGGAATAAATTTGAGGTTATGGTAAACTATGTGTTAACAGTCAGTGGTGACAATCTAATCTAAAATCAAAGCCTACTCTAAATCATGTTTTAAATGATCGCACAGTATGTGCAGTAAATTGTTCTGCAAAGAGCTTCTGATAACATTAAATGTGTTCAATGCATTATTCTGCTTTCTGCGCGTTCTGCGGTGAGATTTTTTTCTTTTCAAATCAAGTTGAAAACTAATTTTAAGATATGTGACTTTGATTTCTAAGTAGCTACTTATTATGTTTTTTAAGCTTCACTTAATAACACTGGTATTTTGTTTTGTTGGTTTTTATATTACTTAAGCTACGAGGTCTGTTCAGATAATAGCCGAACTTTATTTTTTTTTACTGTATTATTCATTTTACAGATTATTGGTCCTTGTCCCTTTCAAAGTACTCCTTTCAATAATTCACACAATTTTCCCAGCAGTGTTTCTATTTCGCGAAGCAGTTCTGGATAGTTTCATTTGAGATAGCCTGTAAGGTCAGTGACGAATTTGCTTGGGGAGTGGGGATCCATTGCCAATCCATTATGATGATTGAACTTTTGTCTAAATGTCGTAGCCATAAACCCAGCTTTCATCTCCCGTTATGATTTCTTGTTTAAGGAGTTGCCGAAAAATATCACTCGATTTTCTTTCTGTTGTTCGGTCATCAAACGAGGAAAAAAATTCGCTGCAACTCTACCCATGTTTAATTTTTCAGTCAAAATTGCATGACATGACCCAATTAAGATGCTAATCTCTTCTGCAAGTTCTCCAGCAACCAATCGGCGATTTTTACGCACCAGATCGTTGATTTTCTGAACGTGGGAGCCTTCAGTTAAAGTAGAAGGCCTACCTGATCGACGATCATTTTGAATTGACTGACGACAACTTTTAAATCGTGGAAACAATACATAATATTGCGTCCGACCCAGAGCATCATCTCCGTAAGCTTGTTTTAAAAGATTAAACGGTTCTGTGAACGTTTTTCCCAGTTTTACTCCAAAACTTTGTGTTGCATCGTTGTTCCAGAAACTCGCACATTTCAAAAATCGCGACTAACACTGAAATACATTGCACTAAAATAAGAATATCACGAAAACTAAGCGAGATATCAACATACCAAGAACGCTTACAAAGGAGGTTATGCACAAGGAAGTGCTGCCAACAGGATATTAAATATCTCCGTTGGCACGTAATTCAAATTGTTCGATTGTTAATTGAACAGGCCTCGTATATAGCTGGATATTTAAAAAAAAGATTAGGCACTTTGCTTTTAAATGATATAATAAAACAGTTCTAAACGTTTATAGCACAGAAATATTTCTTCTCCTCGAATTTACCATGTCTAATTTTATTGCCGTTATTATCATTTATCACTCATTTTAGAACAAAACTTTTCAAATGAAACGTGTATTAAATGTTATTTTGAAGGCAAGACCAACTTAGAAAAGAAATATTTGATTGGGCTGAAAGAATTTTGTTAATTGTTTTTTAAATATATTCTAATATTTGTTTTCAATATTTAATTATAACTATATTATGTACATAATTCATAAATAAAGATGTTTAGTTAGTTATTTGATTGTTCATAACATAACAATACAAATGATAATTATGCATTAAATGAAAGAAATTTGAAAAACTAAGCTTGGCTTTTGATTGAAAATAATATTTATTACGTTTGATTTTTTTCATTCGATTCATCATTTGATTGATCATTCGAATTATTATTCGAATGATCAGTGATTATCGTTTGAATGATTACTCGATTATTATTTGAATGATATATATTTTTTTTTTTTTGGGTTTGGCTTTTGCCTGGCCTTAGTTACGAGACTATTAGCCATCATCAATTTTTATTGTTTGTATACATTTGTTAATTTGAACTTATTACTAATTACATATAACTATATATTTGGACGTCACAACACATTCACACACACCCATGGACTCCGGGACAAATATTTTTCGTTCGAAAAATTACTCGCCCCCGCTGGGAATCGAACCCAGATCACCGCCGTGAACGATTGGCGAAACCAGCGGCTCAACCGCTCGGCCACGGCGGGCCCCAAATGATATTTAAAATGTATCAAAATGTTTCATGATTTGAATAATAGAATAATTCGACTAATCTCGTAGAACCCACTCGAAATGTGTTCTTGCTTCGGTCTTGTTTACATTAACTTTTGCTACTACAAATTTTTAAAGTTTTGTCCTACACATAGGAAATAGAGTATTACTGGTAATCTTCTTTAATGTACACATGACTAAATGAGTCCAAAAAAAAAACCTAAATCCACTTCAGTTCGTTTCGAGTAATTCAATATTTTTATATTCACTTCATGAATGATGAATAATTCAAATTGTAATTACAGAAATCGGTTGTATTTATAATGATAAATAGAGGACCTTAAGAAGATATATCTTACTTTCATTCTTCTTCTGGAAATATCAAAAAACAATTGGATTTAGCTGGTTTTGAAAATAAATTTCGATTTAGGGGATATTGATATTTATTTCACTATAATTTATATTGTGGTTTTTATGTAATAATATAGTCTTATATTACATAGTTGTTAAACCATAATTACATAAAATATTGTTTTTAAAGACTGTTTAAACATGTCATACAAAATTTTATTATAAAAACTTATATTTAAAAGTATATTGTTTTGTATTTAACTTTTTTCACAAATTTCTTCACTTTCCGTCTCATTGTTGTCCTCTTCGTGTTTTCCTCAAGTTTAATATCCTGTGATGACGTTTTTATAGTAGGGGAGGTTAGGGCCTCTCCAAAATATCTAAACCAGCAAATTTTGAAGAGAGACACCCTCTACAAGCGCAGGAGCATAATAAAAGAAAAGAATCCACAATTTATGGTGTGCTGATGTTACAATTTATGACTTTATTTGTTTGAATAGCAGGTAGTTTCCCTTTTTGCCCTTTTTAAAGCGTTTTAAACGGTCGTTCATGTTCATTTGATGACTCCAACAATTTCACTCATTAATCAATATGTTATGCAATGGTATTATTTGGTTACGTTTCAATCAAATCGATTAAATAGAGCACGCTAATCTAGCAATAAAATAATGCAAAATAAGGTTATGATATGGGTTTAAAACGTGTTCGAAACATGTTTAAAATACGTTTAAAACGTGATTAAAACAGAATACACAGGGCGATTTTCTTTTGAGTATACATACCCCGATAATTAGAGCGTTTTAAAAGTTGTGGGAAATCGTTGTTTTAATGCGGTTAATTTGAGGCTTTAAACGAGTGTTTTCCACCCCCAGACTAAGCATGAAGTAAAATTTCGAGTTTAGAAAAGCCTAAACATTTGGATTGGCCGCGTAGCGAAGCGGAGCGGCCAATCCAAATTAGGCTTTTCTAAACTCGAAACTTTACTTCATGCGCCACGCTTAAAAACACTGATTTACAGTGAAGTTCAAAAAACACACACTTACAACAACGGTTATAGGCAACCTAATATACGTTAGAGTTTATGGGTTGCCTATAATCACTGCTTTAAACAATTTTTTCAGCGCAGAATTTGACTCACGTTTTATCCACATTTACATATTAGATTGCTAAAGCCGTATATTTTAAACATTACGATATTTCAGTGTTTTATACGCGTGGCGCATGAAGTAAAATTTCGAGTTTAGAAAAGCCTAATTTGGATTGGCCGCTCCGCTTTGCTACGCGGCCAATCCAAATTTTCAGGCTTTTCTAAACTCGAAATTTTACTTCATGCTTAGTCTGGGAGTGGAAAGCCTTCGTTTAATGATTCAAATTGAAATCTTGAACAAAAAACAACGAACGTCGAAAAATTTATAGTGACTGCTTATGTATACCTGAAAGAAAAAATCCCTGTATTTAAAAATCACATTTATGCAGACACAGTTTTATTGTAATAAAATGTTATGTTTGATACTGTAATTTGAAATATCTTTAACAATTTAGCTAGAATTTAAAAACAAACAAAAAACTTTAATGAAGTAATATAAAATATAATTTAGCAAATGTTTATTTTTAGCAGTTAAGATAATAAAAAAAAACGGTTTTAAACAAATCCAACGTTTAAAACATGTTTTAAACAAATTTAAGATTTAAAACATGTTTAAAACAAAACCGTTTAAAATATGACGGCTGTTTTTAAACATGTTTAAAACACTATTTAAAAACAAGTGTTTTAAACATAACAATCCTGGTTATGATCGATCATCTAACTAGTGTTTCCAATCCCAGATTAAGCATAAAGTAAAATTTTGAGTTTAGAAAAGCCTGAACATTTGGCTCGGGCATAGCGCAGCAGAGCGACTGAGACAAATTAGGCTTTTCTAAACTCGAAATTTGACTTCATGCGCGACTCGTATAAAAAGGTGATTTAATGTGAAATGGTCTATAACCAACCGATTAGTAAGTGAAATAAGTTTAGTACGGCAATCATCAATTCTTTAAATGACGGAAAAAGTGCTATAATCAACATATATATTATTTTTGTATTAACGACGTAAACACTATCTACTGTCAATAGCACTGTTCAAAAATTGACAGCAGATGGCGTTCACATCGTCAATTTATATGTAAATTACACATGACTACTAAAATGGTTATAGATGTTTAGTTTTCTTCTGGATTTTAAACAGCACAATCAATTGACATTTATAATAGTCATTTTGTGAGTACAATAGACCAGACTATTGGCAGTAGATGGCGTTCACGTAGTCAACCTAAATGTAAATTACATATGACTATTAAAATTGCCAATTTATAGTGCAATTTGAAATCCAGAAGAAAACTAACCATCTTTATTCATTTTAAGACTATTAAAATGAATATGTAATTTACATTTAAAATAACGACGTGAATAATTGCTGTAACGATACTACTCAAAAATTGGTAGCAGATGGCGTTCACATCGTCAATTTATATGAAAATTGCATATGACTACTAAAATGGTTATAGAAGTTCAGTTTCCTTCTGGATTTCAAAATGCACAATCAATTGACATTTATAATAGTCATTCTGTGAGTACCATCGACAATGTTATTGGGAGTAGATGGCGTTCACGTTTTCTGGATTTTCTTTTGGATTTTCATATTTTTTCTAAGAATATTTTTTTCTGAATTCAATGATGTATCACACTTATAGTGTATTATACAGGCCGAGCGAAACTCGATGTCTCCGCTCTATTATGTGCAAAGGAAAAACGATAGAAAAATCTGAAATCTAAAATCAAATGACAACAAAACAATATTTGTTAATCATTAGTTTAATTATTGACAGGTGCGGCTTTGTTATTTGCTTCCAAAGGCTACTTGTTTAAGTCGTAACAATTTGGAATTTTTGATAATACTTTCTTTTAAGTTTGATTTTAATTTTTTAACGAAAGAAGATAGCAAATTTTTTTCTCTACAAAGTTCAGAAAAATTAGCTCTTTGAAATATCCAAAAATATAGGTATGTTTCTGGGGAAAAAATATTCGATGACGTCATTACTTCACTTTCAAAATTTAGAAAAATATGCAATTTTGGATTAAAATGAACCTTACTCAATCCCGATTATGAACCTCTTTTCAGATTTTTTCTATCGGTTTTTCTTCCCTTTTAATAGAGCTGAGACATCGAGTTTCTCACCTTGTACATTTTATATGTAAAATGTTATTCTTTTGTTTTCGTAAAGATTCCCTTGGAAACAGTTGAGTAACTCACTTATTTGACAACTCCTAAGACCCATAATTTGCTTACATATCACCCCTGAAGACGGGCATCCAACGATACATATTTTACCAATTGTGATGTATTTTAAACTAACGAGTGTTTTCCACTCCCAGACTAAGCATGAAGTAAAATTTCGAGTTTAGAAAAGCCCCGCGTAGAAAATTTGTCGAGGGTGACACAAATTTTCACGGGGCTTTTCTAAACTCGAAATTTTACTTCATGCGCCACGCGTATAAAACACTGATTTAAAGTAAAGTTAAAAATGCACTGAAAACCAACAAAACATCGATATTTTTTTCAAAATTAGATGTGTTCTTTTCTATCCATGCAGTAAACCTTCAGATTTTCGTTGTTTTCTTGTAAAAAAACTTCGATTCCCTGTAGTCCTTCGGTCTCCGAAGACCATGATTGGTCCTTCGAGCTGTAACCTTTGTAAAATGGTAATAAACTTAGTAAACTTAGTAGAGTGATTCTTTAATTTGAAACTTCTAAGAACGAGTGTTGTCCACTCCCAGACTAAGCATGAAGTAAAATTTCGAGTTAAGAAAAGCCCCGCGTAGAAAATTTGTCGAGGGTCGCAGCAGCGACCCGAGACAAATTTTCACGGGGCTTTTCTAAACTCGAAATTTTACTTCATGCGCCACGCGTATAAACCACTGATTTACAGTAATGTTAAAATATATAACGTTCAGATGTGATGATCAATATTTTTTTTTTGGTGGACTTTATTGTAAATGCACATAAAATACGAACATATAGCACAAAGTGTTTTCTAAAAATATTAACGTCTAGAATTGTTCCTTCTAAATTAATAATACTTAAAATTGTTCTCTAAATACTATAATCCTTACAATTGTTTTCTAAATACACTAATATTATTTCCTAAACACATTAATCTTTATAACTGTTTTTTAAATTCAATAATATTATTTTCTAAACACATTAATTTTTATAATTGTTTTCTAAATACATTAATAATATTTTCTAAACACATTAATTTTTATAATTGTTTTCTAATTACATTAATATTAGTTTCTAAATAATTTAATACTTAAAATTTTTCTCTAAATACTATAATCCTTTTACCGAGATGTAAACGTCAGATACGTTTTAAAAAATTCTATTGACCTAAAATTGTACACGTAGACATAATTTCGACTTTATTTTACAAATGTCGTATTAATTATAATTACATTTTAAATAATTTCGTAAATATCAAATAAATATTCCTATCAAAACCACCCCAAGTCGGACAAAAGATAACTCTACGCGCTGGCTGAAAACAAATAGACTTTACCTGCCTGCTAATATCGGGTTGACATTGACATCAAAAAATGCGGTTGGTGTTCATAATGGATTACCCCCTGAGTACTCGGTCTCTTTCCCCTTACCCTCCAACATTTTAGGAAAGAGATAGAAATCTGAAAATTTTACATATTTTCGTGTCGTCGCGGGAAAACCTCCCCTTTACCTTCTTCTGCCAGTTAATAGGAAGTGTTTTGAAAGAAGTTGATTTACGTAATTTTTTCCTAAGTTTAATTTTACATTGTCTAACTCTACAGGTAATGAATTAATTGGACAATTTTCTTTACCTTTTTTAAATATACTTTGAGAGTTGGTGACATCTGAATCTGATTGTTAGTTTACCACGAACTAATATTTTCACTCTTAATTGAGCGCGCAAATCGACAACATTTTATTCTGATTCTGATTGCGTCCCAAAAGACAAAATAGATAATTACATTAAACTCACCGAAATGGTCATGGATTTTAACACATTTGAATTTAACGGAAAATTCTACAAACAAACATTTGGTACCGCTATGGGTATCCCGCTTTCGCCATTTTTAGCAAACATTTTTATGAACCATTTCGAAAATCAGGCCAAAAACACTCTAGATTATTTTCCTAGAATATGGATGAGATACGTAGATGATATTTTTCAGGCCAAAAACACTCTAGATTATTTTCCTAGAATATGGATGAGATACGTAGATGATATTTTTGCTATTATTGAACCAAACAGAGATATCAAACAATTTGTCAACAACCTCAACAACTTATACCCCAGTATTAATTTCACATTTGAATTAGAATTCAACAACGAACTTCCATTTTTAGATTTAATAGAAATTAGAAACAAAAATAAACTAGATTTCAATATTTTCAGAAAGCCCACACACACTTTCAATTATATTCACTCAAGTTCACACAGCCCATTTAGACATAAATTAGCTTCTTTTAATAGCATGATCCACAGAGCAGTAAAATTCCCAATTTCAAAAGAAAATAGGAAAAAAGAATTTAAATTCATATTTAAAATTGCAGAATATCTAAACTATAATAAGAGAACAATTCAAAAAAATATCAACAGACACATAAGACATCATAACATCCAATCCACAACCACTTTATAATCAATTTTAGAAACAGACAACAATAAGAAATATATAAAAATAATTCATGAGCCAAAAACCAACAAACATTTAAATAAAATATTCAAAAAATACAATTTCATTCCTGCACATTACACCAATACCAAACTTAAAATGTTATTGGGTAATACTTTTGAAACACAAGACCAGTTGCTGAATTTAGGGATTTACTCAGTCAATTGCAATAATTGTACTAAATTGTATATTGGACAAACAAAAAGAAACGTGCACATTAGATTCAAAGAACATATGTACCACATCAAAAGCCAAAACCCTGACAAATCAGCAATTGCTCATCATACCTTGACAACAGGCCACAAATTCAACATAAATAAAGTTAAATTATTAAAAGAATCCAGCAGTTATCAATTAAACATGTTGGAAGCGATAGAAATGATGAAAAATAAGACAGAACTACTCAATTTCGATTTAAGCCCAATAATGAACCCCTTATTAAATTTATTACCCAACAGATAACCCTCATTAACATCATTGTAAACCCTCCCAAGTCCGAAACCGAATAATCCCCAACACCCCCATTTCCAAGATACCGCATTCGTTTCAAAATGCAAATTACTTTTTTGGTTTTTCCGCCTAGTCCGAGTCGGTATATATTGTAAACATTTATCGGTTTTTATTCAGTTAGCTATTGATAATGGGTACTTAGTACCCGAAATGTACATCTAGCAAGAAAAATAAAAGTGAAGAAAGGAATATAACTGTGTTTAATTAAGAACATTTTATTCAATTACTTTTTTTTATAAAACTAATACTACAATAAAATCTACGATGGATTTTGCGTTTTTTATTTACTGCGTTACTGGATTTAGCGGTGGGTATTCAAAAACCACATGTGGATTTAGAGGTTTTTGAAACCAACAGCAATCCTACACACTTATTTACAGAAGGATTTAGTTCGATTAGATGGCTAATTTTAGGCTAAAATATACCTTTAGTTATGTACTAGGAGATGGTGACACTAGTTTAGTTTTTGTAAAAAAAAATGGATTTAGGGGTTCTTGGAAATAGGCGACTCAAATATGTTTTGTAAAATGAATATACTAAATTAACTTTACAAATCTCTTTGAAACTTTAGACTTTGCGTGCTACTAAAAAAATAACAAAAACTGGGCCTTTGCGGAAATACAAGAACTGTGTGTGGTTTTAAAATTTCATAGAAATACAAGTCATTAAGTACTCAGGGAATTAATCACACTTAATTACTTTCACTTTTTAACGATGCGCACATTCCAGCATTCATAAAAGTGCAGAGAGGAAGTTCCGATATTAATTTAATAACATAAAATTAACCCTTTCTTAATTACAATTAACGTCCACATCCTGTTTTTTTTGTGGGATATTCTCGGTATTAATTATCATTTACATTATTTAAGAAAAAACACATATAATCACCGACTCGTGCACGTACGTGTATTTACATTCAGACTCGTAATATGATAATAATGGTAGATTATAGACGTCGGACGTTTGTTACAGTTTTGTTGCGTTTTATTTCGGTTTTGGCTTTCATAAATCAGGTATCGACCTTAGCGAAAGAGGTTGATGGCTTCTTGAAAACGACTATCCTGGCGATAGTGCGCGGCCGGGTTAGTCGCCTTTCTTAGTACCTGCTCTGAGGGATCGCTTTTGATAGACATTCATTTTAATTTTTGTATTTTTTTATTTTATTGGGGTGTAACAGAGCTGGGATGAATCCTCAAAGAAAGGATTCGAATCACGAATCCGAATTTGATAATATGATTCGATTCACGAATACTCGAATAAAGGATTCGTAAGAGAAAATTATGATTCGATTAAAGATTCGAATCCTGTTTTTTTCGAATCCTTTAAAAATAAATGTGATTTGATTATTTTTTTGCAATCATTAACATTTTATTATCGCTGGTTACTATTAACAAAAATGTTCAAATTCTAATTATTTATTATTAAAACTGAACAACGTTGATAACCGACTAAATATCTAATTCCGTGTTACTCTAATTAAAGATCTATTTGTGTATTTTTAAACTTTACTTTAAATCAGTGTTTTATACGCGTGGCGCATGAAGTAAAATTTCGAGTTTAGAAAAGAATGAAAATTGCGTTTGGTCGCTCCACGCTTCGCGCTACGCGACCAAACCAAATTTTTAGGCTTTTCTAAACTCGAAATTTTACTTCATGCCTAATCAAGGACTGGAAACACCCGTTCGAATATTTAAATTTATCAATTTTCAAATACAACGAATGACTGAAAACTTATTAAACACTAAAAAGCTTTATAAATAAATTGTGAAAAATAACAAAATACAAAAAATATAAAAAATATCAACATTTATGACGAGATGTTTATATTAGTCTGATATGGCTTTGAAATGATTTCAATGTCTTTAAATTTACGATAGATCGTTACTATGTGCTATTAAAGCCAGGACTATAATAGTCATATTTTGGTTTTTAGGTGACTGCAGACGACTAGAATACTAATATTTTGACTTTAGTGTTTAAAAATAAACATGTATGACTAAAACAGTTACATTTTGTGATAAGTGTGATCACAAATAACTGTAATAGTAAGATTATAACTTTAATGTAACCACATATCATACTATATAAAATTACGAAAAAACTAGTCGTGAAAATGCAAACAGTGTCTTAATTAATAAGACAATTTAAGACGATAAATATCGATTGAAACAACTACTTCCCGTGCAAATACACCTCCGGATATTGAATTATACAATGACATATTTAAAATCTTATTTAATTTGATTTGTTACAACGCTCTATTAAAGTATATGTAACGTTTAGGTCAAATTCTCTTCAAACCAACTAACAATACAGTTTAAAATGAAAGGAGAGATATCAACAAATTAGAAGTGAAAGGACTTGGATTAAAACTATCAAATTAAATAAGATTTTAAATATTTCATTGTATAATTCAATATCCGGAGGTGTATTTGCACGGGAAGTAGTGGTTTCAATCGATATATATCGTCTTAAATTGTCTTATTAATTAAGACACTGTTTGCATTTTCACGAATAGTTTTTTCGTAATTTTATATATTATGTTTAAAGTGTGCAAACTATAGGAAGCGTAAGCTTATTTTCTCGAATTCAAATAGTTTTGAATTTGAATTTAACTTGTTTGAACTGTACCGTAAGGTAAATAATAAGGTCTCACATTCTTCATACCTGCTAATGACATAATCCCCTTTTTTACCTATAAATACCGACCATCATTTTCACTCATTCCATTTCTGTGTACCTGTTTATTCCACACACAACACTTTTTCCAAGTAAGTTTGTTTTATCTTTATTCCTAATTTTTTTATACGTCATAAGCAAAGCTACACTGAAGAGAGATAAATCTCGAAATGCGTCTATAGATGGCCTAAGACATTAGTTTTAATCCAAGTCCTTTCACTTCTAATTTGTTGCTATCTCTCCTTTCATTTTAAATTGTATTGTTAGTTGGTTTGAAGAGAATTTGACCTAAACGTTACATATACTTTAATTGAGCGTTGTAACAAATCAAATTAAATAAGATTTTAAATATTTCATTGTATAATTCAATATCCGGAGGTGTATTTGCACGGGAAGTAGTTGTTTCAATCGATATTTATCGTCTTAAATTGTCTTATTAATTAAGACACTGTTTGCATTTTCACGAATAGTTTTTTCGTAATTTTATATATTATGTTTAAAGTGTGCAAACTATAAGAAGCGTAAGCTTATTTTCTCGAATTCAAATAGTTTTGAATTTGAATTTATCTTGTTTGCACATATCATACTGTCAGATTTTGACTTGTTTATCACTATAGATTCCACAATAGTCAGATACAGTTAAAATAAATCACAATCGAAGTTAAATTTCTCTATTAAAGTAACTCCGAATTACTAAAATTAAGCTTATTACTGTAATGATCAATTTTACGATAATAGTAAGATTTTAGCTTTAACGTTAGTACGGATAACTCTGTTGGAAAGATTATGATATTAAATTGACTTAAGTTTATTTATCATATATTGGTTTTACACTGACTAATAGTTAAATGTTGATTTTAGTAAGAACAGATGACTATAATATCCAGAATTTACGTTTAAATTGATTTATGTCGACTATAATCGTCATATTTTAGCATTAACATGACTAAGAATGACTAAAATAGTTAGATTTTGGTCTTAATGTGACTAATCAGGGTCACTATAGACAGAGTTCAGTGTTTTATACGCGTGGCGCATGAAGTAAAATTTCGAGTTAAGAAAAGCCTGAAAATTTGGTTTGGTCGCTCCGCTTCGTTACGCGACCAAACCAGGCTTTTTTCAGGCTTTTCTAAACTCGAAATATTACTTCATGCTTAATCAAGGACTGGAAACGCTCGTTCAAAACTTTAAATTGAACGATAATTGAACACAACGAATTCCTGAAAAGACATTTAAGATTATAAAGTTTTTTTAATAAATCGTGAAAAATAACAAAACAAAGCAACTAGAAAAAATATCAAAATTGATGAATAAAAAAAGTAAATTAAAATAAAAAAAAATTCTTAAAGTCAATTAAATTCGAGAATATTTATAGAAATCTTTATTGTCTAAATTCATATAATTTATAATCGGTATAATAATAAAAATTGTCAACATTTTAAAGAAATAATGATAATAATAAATCAATGCTAACGAAAATTCATAAGCGCTGATTGATAAAATAAACTATAAATGAAAAAATCTTCGAAATTGACACATTATATAATATTAAAATGTTTAAAAAAAACGATAAAATTGAAAAAATCATTGAAATTAATTCAATCAACAAAAAATGTTTAATATTTAGAGTGTCTCCACTGATTGATTAAGCAATTCAAGAATGATACAATGTCATAACCATTAATAATCAACAAACAAAAATTGAAATAACATGTTATATATTAACAAAAATTACCGAAATCTACAAAAAATTGGCAAGATTTATAAAAAAATATACTTGTAATTTATAATTTTTCTATAACTGAATTTCATAAAAGTGATGCTAAATTTAAAAAAATCAATATTAGCAAACCTCGGCAGATTCGTCAACATTTTTAAATGAACAAAAATTAACAATTTCCACACAAAAAAATTAATTACATTTTTGCGATTTCTGATAAAATTCAATTGAATTCAAACAAAACATCAAAATTGAAAGTAATATATTAATTTTTATTGTATATGAAATCTTTATTAGCAAAAAACAATTATAAACACTGACAAAAATCTCCAAAATTGTTAATATTAACACAAATCAAATATTTACCAAAAATATATATACAGAGAGTTTTATGTAACACCGAACATTTTCAATGTTTATTTTCGTATGTTCGATTTGTCAAATCAAAGCATTCAATACACCTTTAATTTTTAGGTTATGTGTAAACTGGGTTGCCTATATGACCATTAAATTAAAATTAAATTATAGCCAATTGCAATCAACACATCAACTAATTTCTGTACAAATTGTACAAACAAGGATTTTTTCTTTTTAAGTCATAATTATAGCGTGTGTGCCGTGTCTCTTTAGATAATCCTTATTTTTTCGCTTCGCTACGTGCCCGATTCAAATTTTCAGGCTTTTCTAAACTCAAAATTTTACTTCATGCTTAACCTGGGAGTGGAAAACACTCGTTTAAAGCTTCAAATTAATTTCTTTTAATAAACCAAGTGTCGGAAAATGTACAACGTATGCATATGTATACTTAAAAGTAAAATGCTTATGTATTATTTATTTATGTCTGCCGTTTTATATGGCAGTTAGTAAAGCGTGTAGCCAAATTAAATTAAAAAAAAAAATGAAATTATGGCACTTTAAAGTTTATTTTTATTGAACATATAATATTTATGTTCAATAAAAAAATCTCTAGAGTGCCATGATTTCATCTTTTTTCAAATTTAAGTTGGCTACACACTTCAGGAAACAAGGAGTTTTTCTTTTTAAGTCCTAATTATAGCGTGTGACTAAGCATGAAGTAAAATTTCGAGTTTAGAGAAGCCTGAAAATTTGGTTTGGTCGCGTAGCGCGAAGCGCGGAGCGACCAAACCAAATTTTCAGGCTTTTCTAAACTCGAAATTTTACTTCATGCGCCACCGGTCCAAAAGACTGACATATTACGAATTTTAAAACACACCGCAAACTTCACATTGAATCAGTGTTTTGTAGCGGTGGCGCATGAAGCAAAATTTCGAGTTTAGAAAAGCCTAATTTGGCTCGGTCGCTTCGCTTCGCTACGTGCCCGATTCAAATTTTCAGGCTTTTCTAAACTCGAAATTTTACTTCATGCTTAACCTGGGAGTGGAAAACACTCGTTTAAAGCTTCAAATTAATTTCTTTTAATAAACCAAGTGTCGGATAATGTACAACGTATGCATATGTATACTTAAAAGTAAAATGCTTTGTATGAAAATAAACATTGAAAATATTCGGTGTTACATAAAACTCTCTGTGTATACAACTTGTTAATTTAAAACAGGGAAATCTCAGTGAAAAGTCAGGTAACTTGAACATTCCAGATTGGTCGCCACTAGGTATTAGTTTTACTTTAAATAATACTAATCAAAACTTATTAGTCATTTATTGTTTTTATCAAAGCATTCAATTTGAAGATTTTAACGAGTGTTTCTACTCATTGATTAAGCATAAAGTAAAATGTGTTTAGAAAATTTCCAGGCGATTATAAACTCGGCATTTTGCTTCATACTCCAGGCGTATTAAACACTGATTTAAAGTGAAGTTCAAAATTACAACAACAAAAAACAAATTTTTATGCAAATCCTTACAATAACTTATTTTTGACGACTCGAAATCCTTTGGAAGTATTCGAATCCTTTTACAAGTATTCCAATCAAGAAATCCTTTGCAGGTATTCGAATCCTTTCACAAGTATTCGAATCACCCACATTTGGATTCGAATACGAATCCTCTTAAAAAAATTTAACCAATCCGGATCACGAATCCTTTTTCACTGAAGTATTCGAATACCTCTTTTGAATCTTCTAAAGGGATTCGAGTCCAGGAATCGAATCCTGTATTATTCGAATCCTGCCCAACTCTGGGGTGTGATTAGGTTAGTTTAGTGTGGTAAGCAATCCTAGTAATGAATTGGAATTTTTCTTTTATCTCGATGCATACTCTATAAATGTTTAATAATTCGTTGTTTTTTTTTTTAATATAATATTCAGAATCGATCTAACCAACGACTTAATTTCCATAAAACAAACCTTCAACTCTATTTATTTTTTCTTCCAATTTTAAATAAAGCAAACTATATAATTAAGACTTTAATTATTGTCTAAGAACTGCTTCCACTCCCAGACTAAGCGTAAAGTAAAATTTCGAGTTTAGAAAAGCCTGAAAATTCGGATTTGCCGGGGCGCGCGAGCGAAGCGTGTCGCACCCCGTCAAATCCAAATTTTCAGGCTTTTCTAAACCAAAGCTGGGATGAATCCTCAAAAACAGGATTCGAATCACAAATCCGAATCACCTAATATGATTCGAATCACGAATACTCGAATAAAGGATTCGTAAGTGAAAAATATGATTCGAATCAAAGATTCGAATCCTCATTTTTGAATCACGGATACAAATCCTTTAAAAATAAATTTGAATCTATTATTTGCAAGCAGTAATATTTTATTCCATCAGTTTCTGTTAACAAAAATGGTCATTTACCGACTAAATATCTGATTAAATAATGATTTTAATTAATGATGATATATGTGTTATTGAACTTCATTTTAAATCTGTGTTTTATACGCGTGGCGCATGAAGTAAAATTTCGAGTTTAGAAAAGCCTCGTGAAAATTTGTCTCGGGTCGCTGCGCGACCCGAGACAAATTTTCTACGCGGGGCTTTTCTAAACTCGAAATTTTACTTCATGCTTAGTCTGAGAGTGGACAACACTTGTTCTTAGAAGTTTCAAATTGAAGGATTACCCTAGATTACTAAGTTTATTACCATTTTACAAAGGCTACAGCTTGAAGGACCAATCATGGCCTTCGGAGACCGAAGGACTACAAGAAATCGAAGTTTCTTTACAAGAAAACAACGAATATCTGAAGGTTTACAGCATGGATAGGAAAGAAAACATCCAATTTTGAAAAAATATCGAAGTTGGGTTGGTTTTCAGTGCGTCTTTAACTTCACTTTAAATCAGTGTTTTATACGCGTGGCGCATGAAGTAAAATTTCGAGTTTAGAAAAGCCCCGTGAAAATTTGTCGAGGGTCGCTGCGCGACCCTCGACAAATTTTCTACGCGGGGCTTTTCTAAACTCGAAATTTTACTTCATGCTTAGTCTGTGAGTGGACCGTTAAGATTTTCTACATGTCGAGATTTTCGATATTTCTAGATTTTTGTCGATTTATTCACAGTTTCTTATTGTACTAAATGCAACTTCAATATTAAATAAATACGGTTTTTTTTTAGGAATAGAATATTCACCCATTAAGAGCCGAACAAATTACAAAGTTAACTCTAAAAGTTAGTTTTTCTATGATTTCAATGAATGATTTATTATATTAAATACGTCGATTTTTTTAAAAGAGTTAAATTTAAAGTTCAAACGAGTGTTGTCCACTCCCGGACTAAGCATGAAGTAAAATTTCGAGTTTAGAAAAGCCCCGCGTAGAAAATTTGTCTCGGGTCGCGCAGCGACCCGAGACAAATTTTCACGGGGCTTTTCTAAACTCGAAATTTTATTTCATGCGCCATGCGTATAAAACATTGATTTCAAGTGAAGTTAAAAATATACTATTAAGGTTGGAAAATTTTCATGGTTAAGTAACCAAATATGCATTCACAAATATTTGAATTATTCGAAAATTTAAATATTTATATTCAAATATGAATAATTTAGTGATTTAAATATTCTTATTAGGATATTTAACTATTTGAATTAATCAAACTCAAACTTAGTAAAAATAACCTTCTCTTATATAAAACAATCTCCAATTATAGATCAGAATTCATTCACCTGTATAAAAAAGAGCAAAAAAACTATAACAATTTATTAATTAAAGAAAAGCATAAACAAATGGAAACAATTTTAAATAACTCAACTAATAAATCAAAGGCCTCCTGGAACTGTATGAGATATGTCGTTGGTGGGAAAAAGACTCAAACAATGCCTCATAGCAACGACTTAAACAAATTAGTGGATGATTTTAACATATTTTTCAATGAAATAGCTAATAACTTAACAAATAACAACTCAAACAACATTGCCAATAAAACTAACATTTCATTCAACGAAAATTCTATCTTTCTTTATCCTACAGACGATTTAGAAATAATTACAATAACATTGAGTATATCAAGTAACACCGCAACGGGGATTGATGAAGTACCCATGCACATAATCAAAAAATCAATACATCATATAGCGTTACCTTTAAGCATTATTTTAAATTCATCAATGAAAACTGGAATATTCCCAAGTAAGCTTAAAACATCTTTATTAATGCCTATATATAAAAATGGTGATAAAAATAATTTAGGAAACTATAGGCCTATCAGTCTCCTAAACTCTTTATCAAAAATATTTGAAAAAATTATACAAAATCGTTTGCTTACATTTTTTAAAAAACACAACTTATTCTCACCTGCACAACGGATTTCTAAAGGGTAAAAGCATAGAAACAGCTCTTCTCGATTATATAAACGAAATATTGGAAAATATGGAAAATCATCAACTATCCTGTGGAATTTTTGTGGATCTGTCGAAAGCATTCGATACCATCAACCATAAAATACTGATGGACAAGCTTTTTATGTATGGTGTTCGAGGCGTTGCGTATGACCTAATTCAATCATACTTAATCGACAGAATCCATTTTACTAGAATCACAGACACTAAAAATAATATCGTTTCTTTATCATAGCCCTTAACTATAAATAAAGGAATTCCGCAAGGGAGCATCCTAGGCCCTTTGCTGTTTGTTATATACATTAACGATATCTCTAAAACAGTTCCAGCGTATTGTAAAATCTTAAATTACGCTGATGATACTAATCTACTAATCAGCGGAAAATCTATTTCTGACATCGAACATTTGAGCAACGACTGTATTAACAACCTAGAAATATGGTTTAAAACAAACGATCTAATACTAAATGAGTCTAAAACCAATATTGTATTATTTAAGACAACTGAAGCCATAAACACGCCCCCACACATCACTATAAATAATAAATTATATCCAATTACAAAGAGTGTCTAATGTCTTGGAATTATATTAGATAACACCTTAAAATATAATCATCATATTGACTATATCTGTAATAAACTAAGCGGAGCGTGTTATGGACTTGGGGTATTAATCAAAAACACAAACCATCGCATTGCTAAACTATTTTACTCTTCAAACATTGAATCCCAATTAAGATATGGTCTGATATTTTGGGGTGGCAGTGCTTCTGCAGGGAAAGTGTTTACACTGCTAAAAAAGGCAACAAGAATATTACTTAAACAAAAAATAAATGCAAGCTGTAGAGGTTTGTTTAGAAATCAAAAGATATTGTCCTTTTATGGTCTCTACATTTACGAGTGTTTGAAATTCTTTTTAAAAAACAGGTCGCTATTCGGGGACGTGTTTTACTCAACTAGATACCCTAGCAGATACGGTCAAGTATACAACTTACCACATCATTCACTCAATAAATTTAAGCAAGGTTGTTTTTACTCATCCCTTAAAATGTTTAACCATCTTCCATTGTCAATTAAAGTAATAAATGATTACAACAAAGCCAAAAGAACAATATATGAACTCTTATGTGATCTTGAGCCATATTCTATGTCAGAATTTTATAATTTTAAATTTTAATTACGTGAACTTTCCATGTTATTATTTATTTATTTATTTTATCGATATTTCACATTGAATTTATCTATCTAAAATTTATATATATGTATACCTTTGTGACGATTTACATGTACAAGTATTATTTTGTATGTATTTGTGGAATGTAAATAAATTATTAAATTAAATTAAATCGAATTCGAATTCGCCTTAATAGCAATGATTCGAATTATTTAGGAGGATTTGAATCCGTGTATGAGGATTCGAATCCTTTTATAAGGATTCGATTCCTTTTATAAGGATTCAAATCCTGCTATAAGAATTCGATTCCTTTTATAAGGATTCGAATCATCTACTTCTGGATTCGAATACGAATCCTTTTAAAAAAATGTAACGAATCCGGATCACGAATGCGTTTTCACTGAAGTATTCGAGTACCTCTTTCGAATCCTATAAAAGGATTCGAATCCGGGAATCGAATGCTAAATGATTCGAATCCTGCCCAGCTCTGTTCTAAACTCAAAATTTTATTTCATGCGCCACGTGTATAAAACGCTGAAATTTTGTGAAGTACAAAAAGTACTGCATTAGAATACAGTTGAATCAGTACATTTGAAGTTTACTTGAAATCAGTGTTTCATACGCGTATACAATTGTTGTGTTTTTAATAAGTACTAATCACTGATTAAGTTACTCGACTTCGGTGCAAACGGGCAATAATCTTCAAATAAGGGTTGAAACGGTTTCTTTTTTCTTCCTTTTGGTCTCTACCTTTTTTGTATTCATTTTCTCCCTCGCAATCTCGGTTGGAATTAAAACCGTCACCTCGATTCCCTCACGCATCAAACAAAACCGTACCTCAGATCAATCTTTGGAACCGCTCCCATCTTGATCGATCCGGAGATTTTCGGACGTCCAATTAAAACGGGCGAAGTTTTTTCTCTTAGTAATAATTTTCTGGCCAATTAATTAGCGGAGGTGTGCGCTTGCCCGGGCGATTAGGCCCCGGATTCGTCTACTTTATTGTTAATTAAAAACGTCCAGTTAATTAGCTGTTTTAACGCGAGGATTATAGCTCGCCTTTTATGATGTATTGGAATTGGTTTTTGGATGTTGTTATGACTCTAATCATTTCATAATAACTATTATTTTTAAGCCCTTGGGTACTTAATAAAATTGCCTTTGGTATTTTTTTTAATTCCTTAATCACAATTTAGTAAAGGATCATAATTTTACATTTCGGCGTTTAAAGGTAAAAGTAATTACGAGCTATTATTTTCTTATCTATATGACTCTGCTGAGTTCATTAACAAGTATCATATGTTCAATAAAAAAAACCTCTAAAGTGCCATAGAAAATATTGTAGGTTGGCATTTCTGAAATTATGTATTATTTATTTATGTCTGACGTTTTATATGGCAGTTAGTAAAGCGTGTAGCCAAATTAAATTTAAAAAAATGAAATCATGGCACTTTAAAGTTTTTTTTTTATTGAAATATAATATTTATGTTCAATAAAAAAAACCTCTAGAGTGCCATGATTTCAACTTTTTTCAAATTTAAGTTGGCTACACAGTTCAGGAATTGAGATATAAAACGTCAGACATAATAATTATAATGTATATTTTCAAAGTTGCCAACATAGAATATTTTCCATGGCACTTTAGAGATTTTTTTTAATATATATATAGTCAACACATTACCTTTCTACCCTGACGTCATTAACTTCTATCTGTTTTCAATCAATGGATTCTGGTTGAAATAGAACATCTTCAATTGTTTGGCTCGTCGAATGTGAAGTTTGCGTTTCTATCATTATGACATTCATGACACCTGTCAAAATACTTTAAATGCGCCAATTTTACGAAAATGCTCGAAATTCCATTAGAACTGCGGCGAAACTATTTAAAGAAGACACATATCGGATTTCCAATAATGGTCGAAAGTGTTTTAAAAGTAAGTGAAAAAATAATTGAAATGTTTGAAATAAAGAGGTTCCATAGCATAGATTAAATTAGATTGATAACTCATAGGGGGCTCCACGTATCGTGATTTTAGTTGACCGACCCACTCGATAGGGCGGCGCTGCAATCGCAAGTGACGTCGTTGGCCGCGTGGAGCGGGCGTGCTTCTGGCTGAGCGGGGTGCGCGGTGCAGGGGATCATAACATTGAAGAGAGGGTGCGGTACGGGGAACACCGCTCGGTATTAAATTACCGTGCTATACGAGAAATAACAAAGACATAATGATCATGTTAAATGTATATTTTAAAAAATATTAGTTGAATTTAAGACATTACTTTATGTTCTGGGATCGTACTTTGTGACTAGATGAAATTTCAGAATTGCTTGATCCAATTTGAAAATCATTCACGAATGTTAGGAAGAAATAAAGAGAAATAATGTAGACGCCCTGGTTTTAAATTTGTTTGACTGCAGACTTAATTAAAAGAATAGACAATAGCTTAAAAACTTGAAATACTATATAAACTTACGGTTTTAATTATTTATATTTAAGACAATTTCGTCTTATCGGCATTTTTGTGCCTTCAGATCTGACAGCTTTTGATTGAAAACTAGAGCCCACATGTTTGAAATTGCGGGAAGTTTGAAATTCTGACATGTGCGCCCTCCCATCGAGTGGGTCGGTCAACTATACTTATGAACTTACAGCACCATATGGAGTCGAGGGGGACTGATAAATAGAGTTAGAAATTAAGAGGATCCAGAGAGATTGAACACTTACAATTTTTCGCAGAACCAAGAGGAAATTATTGTGATTGTAAATGTATATTTTCTTGAATATTGTGACAAATACAATACTGAGCACATTGTTAATATCCAGTTTAACTGAGGTTAACTGTTCTGTGTTTGTCAGTTCGTTCTCGTTCCTTCTTTTGAAATAGATTGCTCACTGACAGGTTTGTTAAATATATGAAGTAATAAAATCATACAAAAACATTGACATGCGTTTATGATATTGTGTTTTGTTTTTTGTGACGTCAGGGTAAAAGGGTAATGTGTTGACTTTACAATAAATTCAATATTATTATATTGAATTTTTGAGTACGGGGAATTTTTCATTTAAGTATACATATCTCGATTCGGCGATTGTATTTTGAGGCATTCGTTATTCTTTTAAAAAGTTCAATTTTAAGTTTAGAACGAGTGCTTTCCACTCCCAGACTAAGCATGAAGTAAAATTTCGAGTTTAGAAAAGCCTGAAGATTTGGTTTGGTCGCGTAGCGCGAAGCGCGGAGCGGCCAAACCAAATTTTCAGGCTTTTCTAAACTCGAAATTTTACTTCTTGCGCCTCGCGTATAAAACATTGAAATATTGTAAAATGCAAAATATTCTTGTCTAGCAGTATAGTTTTAATCCTGCTGTAGATGTTTTTTAAATACTAATCCAGCAGTATATTTGGAAGTTCACAATATTTCAGTGTTTTATACGCGTGGCGCATGAAGTAAAATTTCGAGTTTAGAAAATCCTGAAAATTTGGTTTGGCCGCTCCGCGCTTCGCGCTACGCGACCAAACCAAATTTTCAGTCTTTTCAAAACTCGAAATTTTACTTCATGCTTAGTCTGGGAGTGGAAAACACTCGTTCTAAACTTAAAATTGAACTCTTTAAAAGAACAACGTATGCCTCAAAATGCATACGCTGAATCGAGATATGTATAATTAAAAGAAAAATTCCCTGTACTTAAAAATGACCTATATAAATATTACATATATTATAAATAATTAACACTGTTGTATCCTTTCTTCACACTTTATTTTCAAATGGTTTGATATATATTTCAAGTGCTAAGCACTCATTTTCAATAACAGTTGTTATTGAAAATGAGTGCTTAGCACTTGAAATATATATCTAACCATTAGAAAATAAAGTGTGAAGAAAGGATACAACAGTGTTAATTATTTATGATTATACTCTTCACGAAACTCAAAAACAAATATCGATTACATATATTATAATGGCGAAGCGTCCATATCCAAACGCTCAGGCTTTACTAAACTCAAAATTTTACTTCATGCTTAGTCTGGGAGTGAAAAACACTAAACTCTAAACTTAAATTAAACTCCTTAAAAAAAAAACAACAAAAACGCAGTGAAATATGTAATGTATACTTGAAAGAAAAATTCCCTGTATTCGTGTCAAGGACAAAAGAAGATATTTCAAAACATGTTAATAAACTTAAAATTGGATCGAAAATAAAAATCTATTTTTTTATCTAAGTATTTCGGCGTGTCATCCGTTTTTTAAGGAACGGAAGTGATTAATTAGTGACGCTAACATCCTCATATAATATTCAGAGATCGGTACAATTACTTTAATGCTCCGTCCATTATTCAATTTTACCTGTGGAAGACAGTGCTGTCCGTCTGTCTGTGCCAGCCTATTCAGATTTTTCGGTCGACAGGATGTTTCAGATTTACTTAATTGTGCAGAAGCCGTCCTATTATGTCAAGCTGTGAAGTAAAATCGTAATTATGCGCATACTTCGAGGAGGAGAAAAGCAGCGGATCTGCTCTGGTGATGAGATTAAATCGTGTGAATGAAATGATCACAAAAAATTATGGGTTTGTATTAAGAAAAAATTGGTTCATAAATTCTTATGAAATTGTTAATTATAAAATGACAAAGTCTGTAAATATGATAAAAATCTTGGTTAAAAAAATGTAATGTATTACTTTTTCACCTAAGTGCCTCATGAACATGAGCGTAGCTAAGAGGTAACTCAGGTTTCACGAAAAAAAATTAATTGTCGTTTATTATTATTATTTGCAATAAAATTAAGTACACCAAATAAGTTGTAGTTTAAACCGGACATGATGAGCTTCCTAGTTACGTAAATATGTCAATTTTCATAATGTCAAAAGCCGCGTCATTTAAACAACAATTCAAAAATTCGAATTTTAACTAAAATAGATGATGGTTTTTGTATTAGAGAAATTGCTCGATTGGTGAACATCTGTGAAGACACTGTTTTCAGAGTTAAGAAACGTTGGGAGCAGGAAAGAAGTGATATAGTGTTTTATTATTAATTGAAACTCCTATTAATTGAAATTCCTAAAATATTCGACAAATTAGTATCTGAACAACTTATTTGGCATTGCAAACAAATTATATGCCCAGATCAACACGGGTTTTGTAATAGTAAATCAACTGTTACTAAGTTACTAACATTTCAATCATTCCTTTTAAACGCTTTTGAAAATAATAAACAAATCGACGCCATTTACACAGATTTTTCAAAAGCTTTCGACCATGTATCGCATGCAATTTTGTTGAGTAAATTGGGGAATTATGGCTTTGGAACTGCAGTTTTAAATTGGCTTTCGAGCTTTCTGATGGAACGAACACAATTTGTTAAAATAAAAAACTTTATATCACGAACAATAAAAGTATCATCTGGTGTCCCTCAGGGATCGCACTGCGGACCAATCCTATTTTTGTTGTTCATTAATGATATAGGTAGTTATATCAAAAATAGTAAGTTCTTGCTTTTTGCTGATGATTTTAAACTTTTTCGAACTGTTTCTTCAATTGACGATATACATTTTCTGCAACAAGATAATAATCACTTAAGTGAATGGTGTGCAGACAACGATCTTTCATTAAACTATAGCAAATGTTCAGTCATTTCATTTTGCAGAAGTAAGAACCCTATACTACATAATTATATCCTAAATAACTGTATTCTATCTCGTGTTGGTTCCGTTAGGGATCTTGGAGTGATTTTTGATATGAAGCTCACATTTATGAATCACATAAACCATATTACAAATTTAGCTCTACAATCACTTGGATTTATAAAACGTTTTGGCTACAAATTTTCTATTAACACTAAACGAACATTGTATTTGTCATTAGTAAGATCTAAACTAGAATATGCGTCGAATATTTGGTCGCCATATTATAAAAATTCTGTGAACAGCATTGAAAGAGTACAAAACAAATTTTTATTAAATATTTCATTCACTCTGGGCATATCTCGCGTTAATTACAGCAGATCACAAATGTTAGCACTTTTAAATTTAAAATCACTCCATGAAAGAAGGATTTATTTGGATTTATGTCTCTTATACAAAATAGTAAATAGTTTATGCGATTGTGTTGAGCTTCTTAACATGATTAATTTTAGTATCCCTACCAATACTAGATTCAAACTAACTTTTAGAATTAAAATGTTTAAATCAAATTATGGAAACAATGAACCACTTTCTAGAATGTATCGATATTGGAACAAAATATGTGATAGTAGAAACATTTGTATCTTTGGTAACACATTTAATAAATTCAAAAAATTATTATTTAATACTGATGTATACGTCTGTTTATAATGTTATGTATTCTTATTATTTTTTTTTTAGACTTAGATTCATATGAATGTATTGTTATGCATTTCTTTTTTGTTCACTGCCTACATTTGTATCTATTTTCTATTTGTTTTTTATATCATTAAGTATCATGAATTAAATTTATATTGTATTATTGTAAAATGGTGATAAATTAAATTAAAAGAAACTGCTGCTAGGCAATTAAAACAGACCCGAATTATACAACTAGAATATTGTGAAAAATAGTTATAAGACTTGTGCTTAATTTTATTGCACAGAAGTGTACAATCTTTAAGCCAGTCTCAATAAAAAAAAAATATCAAAGATTGGTAAACTATCGAAATTGCGTCTTAAATTTTAGACATAAACAAGTATCAAACATTGGTAAATTAGCGTAATCGCTTCCTAAATTTTATTTTGTTCTGCAATATCCATCAAAAATATTAAAAAATTAAATGATTTACATTGTAGAAGATTCTTTTGCAAGAAAATGTGTTTTTTTAAATTTATTTACTAAAATAAATTCACTAGGATGTCACGCGTAAAACAGTTTTTCAAATTTTCTGAAATGTTTTTAACTTTTTTTCTATTTATTTTTATCCTACATTAAATTCACAGGGATGTCCTGTGAATTTAATGTAGGATAGAAATAAATGGAAAAAAATTATATTCTTCTCAAAGGATGCTTCTACAACGTGACTAATTTAGTTTTCCAATTTTTTTTTATAAATATTGCAGAATAAAATAATATTTAAGACGCGATTACGCTAGTTTGCCAATGTTAGATACTTGTTTATGAAAGAACGGTAAGAGCAGTGGCGGCCGGTAGCCAACTTCATTTGAAACAAAAATGCCAAGGTAATGCATCTCGGAATTAAAAGTGCTGCTTAACGCATGTATTAATGACGCAATTTTGTGACGTAAGGAGCACTGATAAACAAAATGGATACGTAGTGCTTTCGACCTCGTTTTTTGTATTTTGGATTTGAGCCTCACATGAAGTTAGGCCGAAAGCTGCCAGTGGGTAAGAGTAGGACATATCAAAATTGCACTTTCCTTAAAGTATGCCTATATTTTCAAAATATTTCATTCCTAAATAAGGATGTATTTAAGACGACAATATGCTAAGTTTTATGCGTTTAGATAACGGCCGACGATTCCTCTTAAGATTAAAAAAAAATGACGAATAATCTTGAAATAAAAAATGAAAAATCATTAGAAGTATCAAAATGTTTAAAATTACCGAAAATTAAGGGAATTTACGAAAACTGCCAAGATTTAAAAAATCAACGAAAATTCATTATAAGTGTAAAATATTTCAAAATTGCCGAAAATGTAAGAAATTCAGGAAAACTGTTAGATTTATAAAAATTAACCGAAATCCTGAAATTTCATATGACAATTGTAATACATGTGAAACATATGTCTTATACAAATAAATTAGAATCATTATTTAAGTTAAATATTTAGTAAATTCATAAAAATTGCCAAGAATTAAAAACTTATGAAAAGTATCAACATTTTTCAAATTAACATTTTTCTTTTTTGCCGTCAAGTTCACAGAATAAATTCATGAAAATTGCCAAGAATTTGAAAATTAACAACTTATGAAAAGTATTAACATTTTTCAAACTGACATTTGTCTTTTCTGCCGCCTAGTTTACAATATTAATTTAAAAATTGGTTTTAGAGGCGGAGTTGATTCATAAACTAAAATGGAGACTTTATTGTAGAAATTTGTATGTAATTTATTTTTTTTTAAATCTTTACAATTTATTCTTATTTATTCAAATTGAATAAATCATAATTAAAATCTTTATCTATTAGTATATTATTTTTATCATAAAATCAATGTCTCGGTCTGTTTCTCTAAACTTTTTAACATTTTACAACTTGACAGCATTTTACACTGCCCGACCTTGTACGTATTTTACGTTATTTGTATAATCTTTCTACTTAATATTGCTTGCTTCTGTTTATAATGTTAGAATCTTGCCCTGAAGAAGTCAACAACCATTGGCAAAATATTAGCATATATATTTTTAAAAGAAGAATTAAAAAAAATAAATTACATACACATTTTCACAATAAAGTCTTTTTTTAGTTTTTGAATTAATTCCGCCGTTGAAACCAATAACACTATTACCATTTATTAAATTAGTTTTTGAATTAATTCTCCCGTTAAACCCAATAATACTATTACCATTTTTCAAATTAACGAAAGTTTAGGAAATTCAGGGAAACCGTTAGAATTTTTAAAGTTAAAGGAAATCTTAAAAATCTACGAAAAGCGTTATAAATTAACTAAAACTTTAAAAATTCTAGAATTTTGCAATTTCATTCAAAAAACTGAAAGAGTATCTTCCACTCCCAGACTAAGCATAAAGTAAAATTTCGAGTTGAGAAAAGCTGCGCGTCCAAATCCAAATTCGGGCTTATCTCAATTTTTTTTCGAGTTTTATGTAAAATAAAAGTTATTATTTAAAATTCAAAATTTGTTATTTTTGAAATATTTGTTTTTAGGTTTTATTTAATTTTGATGTTTTATTTCGATACTATTAAATTTGATCAGGAATCGGAACAAACATATTTATTTATTTTAGGTGCAAGTGTTGACAGTTATGATTTAAAACTGAATACGCCCATGACGATTGACATTTAGACTGTAATATAACATTTAATTTATATGATCAATGTTTATTTACGGAAATTCAATTCAAAGTACATAATGCTTAATACTAACGTTAAAGGTTAAAGTTAAAGGAAATCTTAGACATTTACGAAAAGCGTTAAAAATTAACTAAAACCTTATAAATTCTAAAATCTTGAAATTTCATTCAAAAAACTAAAAGAGTGTCTTCCACTCCCAGACTAAGCATGAAGTAAAATTTCGAGTTGAGAAAAGCCCCAAGAATTTGGATTTGGACGCGCAGCGTCCAAATCCAAATTCGGGCTTTTCTCAACTCGAAATTTTACTTCATGCGTCACGCGTACAAAACACTAATTTAAAGTGAAGATTGGCATTTCAAACTGAGAAATATCACGAGTGCCAACTGTCATAATAATCTAAACGCCATGTGACATTATAAGATAATTCTAACATTATAAATTACATTTGTTTGTTCTATTTGTATTTTAATTCTTTTTTTAAAAATATATATGCCAATATTTTGCCAATGGTTGTTGACTTCTTCAGGGCAAAATTCTAAAATTAAAAATAGAAGCAAGCAATATTAAGTAAAAAGATTATACAAAAACCGTAAATTACTTACAAGGTCGGGCAGTGTAAAATGTTGTCAAGTTGTAAAATGTAAAAAAGTTTAGAGAAACAGACCGAGGCATTGATTTTATGATAAAAATAATATACTAATAGATAAAGATTTTAATTATGATTTATTCAATTTAAATAAATAAGAATAAATTGTAAAATTTAAAAAAAAAAAAATTACATACAAATTTCTACACTAAAGTCTCCATTTTAGTTTTTGAATTAACTCCGCCTCTAAAACCAATTTTTAAATTAATATTGTAAACTAGGCGGTAAAAAAGACAAATGTCAATTTGAAAAATGTTAATACTTTTCATAAGTTGTTAATTTTCAAATTCTTGGCAATTTTCATGAATTTATTTTGTGAACTTGACGGCAAAAATGCTTGGATTTTTTATAATTTAAGCGAGAATTTGCCAAAATATATTGTAAACGAGTGTCTTCCAATCCCTGATTAAGCATGAGGTAACATTTCGAGTTTAGAAAAGCCTGAAAATTTGGATTTGCCGAGGCGCGCGAGCGAAGCGAGTCGCGCCTCGGCAAATCCAAATTTTCAGGCTTTTCTAAACTCGAAATTTTACTTCATGCGCCACGCGTATGTAACAGTGAATTATTGTAAAGTTTAAAATATATATTATATAATGTAATTAATGGTATGAATTAATTGATAAAAAAGTGATAACTTAAAAAGTTTGTCACGATAAACACATTATTGTCATTTCAAAATCACATAAAGAAATGATATACAAACATGAATGTTTGCTTAAATCTTTATTTATAAACTAAAGATTAAAGTATTTTTATGTAAAATCTATTTTTATTACATGGGCTCTTTAATAAAATCGTGTTCACTCTTAATTATGCATAATTCTCATTAATTCTAGATATTTAATTAAAACACTTGGTTTGTTTTACTGATTTATATTTTCTTCGACTAGTTTCGACCATTGATTATCTTCAAGGAGGAATCTAGTGTTTTAATTAAACATCCACAGTTAGATTTAAAAATGTTTTACCACAGGTTAAGTCAAGAAAAAAACATAATTCTCATTAGTTAATTATATGAGAACATTTGTAAATTAATGAAACACTTGTATCTTATCTTCACTTATTTATTTGGAGTACCAAATGCACATTTCGATCACGATGTGATCATTATCAATGGTTGACAAATACAAACTTAAAAGCTAAAATGCGCTTAATATATACCTGCGGATTAGGAGGAGTAATTACGTAATGAGCCCGGGGGTTATGGAGTTAAGGGAAAACCGACAATTAGGCCGACATCTTAAATCTATTTTAAGTGTAATTGGAACAAATAATATAAAATAGAAAAACAGAAAAATAACAAAAATACACAAGTTACAAAATACATAAAAACATGAAAACATATAACAAGAAAAATACAAAAATTACTACAACGGAACGAGTTTAAGTAATGGGTTGTCTAGTGGGCTCAAATCAAAATTGAGCAGATCAGCGTTATGTTTTTTCATGTAAAAAGCTTCGTACAGGTTTAAGTGATAATTTGTGGAGAATTTTAATAGCTTGGTGTTGTTGAGGGAGAATTTATGACCTGTTTCAATAGAGTGATGGACAACTGCAGATTTTGTAGGGTTGTTGTATTTGATATGTGATGTATGTTCTTTGTATCTCGTAATGACATTTCGTTTAGTTTGGCCTACATAAATTTTACTGCAGTTACAACATTTGATGGAGTAGATTCCCTGTTTTTCCAAGTCGTCTACTGCATCAAAGGTGTTACCCAATAGTGACTTTAAATTTGTGTTTCATTAATTTAAAACCATCTTCACGTAACTTAACAACAATTGAGAATGATTGTATTTTGTTTTAAATATAATTTTATTCTGTAGGCTTTTAAAAATAATGTTTTTACTTATTAATAACACTCTTTAGTTAATTATTTTAAAATAGTTATTTACAAGCTTCGATCAAGATGTTAATTCCTTCCAATCACGAGAGTATCAATCATGCAAATCTGATGTGTCTGTGTGTGAACGTGTGTGTGATATTTAAAGCGTTTTAGCACCTGTGGCTAGTAAATGAGGCGGTTTATGACACGAAAGAAAAACGGGGAGGGAAATTGTGCAAAATAAACGGAATTCCAGCGTTTCATTTACGCGAGGAGAGTAAGAGTGAGAGTGAAGGCAGACTTCAGGATTATTTACTGTGCAATTAAATTAGGCATGACTGTCGCTTTCGTAGGGTGAACGTGCGTATAATATTTTGAAAAAAAAAATGGTTATGTAAATGTATTATATGAATATTATTACTTTGAATAATATTAAAATATTTACGCTAATTTGGCAAAGAGAAATTCACGAACGGATGTAAAGTGTTACTTTCCGCCCTACCGCGTAGTCGAAATTAAAGAAGGGAATATAAAGCGAAACGTTAAATAATAAAGAATTATTAATTAATTCTAACCCATTAAGCGCTATTGATGTATCAAATAATACAATGTATAAAATTAACTTATTTAGGTAGTAATAATAATGATGCGTTATTCATTATTATTACAACTTAAATAAGTTAATTTGATACATTGTATTATTTGATCTGATCAACAATATATCTGCAAAGGTCGCGGTGGTAGAGGCCAAGAGGCTACCCCTACAATTATCTATTATTTGATCTGACCTAAGAATGTGTGAAGAAAAATGTAAATATTTTGTTATTTACATTATTACTTATTTTAAAGAAATGTTTCAGTATTTTTTAGTGTATTTGTAACACAATATTTTAGCCTGAAAATTTGGCTTCAGGCTTTTCTAAACTCGAAATTTTACTTCATGCTTAATCTGGGAGTGGACAATAAGCAATTACAATGTTATTGGGTTTTGTAAGTGTGCGACTTGTGGTTTCTTAATTCTTAAAAATCGGCAATGGAAATCGTAAAAAGCGGCAATGGAAAGTTCTTTTTATAAACACGTATGCACACTTGAGTGATTCAATGCTGGATGCTTCCTCATAAACTAATATTAATATCATCTTCAAAAGCTCGCGACGTCCTCGTTTGCAGGAGCCAGGACATTTTTAGACCCCATCCGAATGCACTTACAAAAATACACGCGCAAATGTATGCCAGAGTAAATTATTATGCCATAAAATAAACCAATCACAATAAAAGGATCGATTTCCTATCGCATAATAAAATTCTTGTATTTTTTGATACATCAACTTTAAATCTCTGATTAATATAACTGAAAACCTATTTTTCTTACGATTTTAATAGCTTTAGGTTTTCAGTTATATTAATCAGAGATTTAAAGTTGATACTGCTGATGTATCAAAAAATACAAGAATTTTATTATGCGATAGTTAATCGATCTTTTTATTGTGATTGATGTATATATATATATATATATATATATATATATATATATATATATATATATATATATATATATATATATATACAGGGTGCCCGTATTTCGACAGAATGTATGGGGATCTTAGTTATTTGAAGAGATAGAGAGTCGGTCAAATTGTGGCAAAGTTGCGTATTTTAGGGTCTAACAATAATCTAAAAAACAATTTGAAATATTTTGTGTTGGTTTTCGAGATATCAACAAAAAATTGATTTTTTGAAAAATCGTTTTTATTTTTTTATTCAAAAACTACTGAATTTAGAACTTTGCCAATATACTGGCACTTTTTAATGAGGAATCTAGTAGAATATGTTTTATAATAACTATAACATTTACCCGGGGACCATAGCCAACTATTGTTTTTCTTATGAGCGCCATTTTGGATTTTCATATTTTTTGAAAGAATATTTTTTTCTGAACTCAGTGATGTATCGCACTCGTAATTTATTTTAGATTTGGTATTTAAAATTATGATATTTTCTTTTTTGCAAAGAGTGCTTTGGGAACAATGAAGTCATATCTAATAATCAATAACATCTTGACAGCAGTCAGTCATTGTTAGCACTCAAAATTAATTAATAACTCAATCTTTCGTAATAATAATAATAAGTATCGATTATCACATAAAAGTTGCACAAACTAAATTTATTCTATTTTTATTATATTTATTCCAAAACTAGTCACAAAATAAGTAATTCTTGCATTTTTTCGCTACATCTCAGTAAATATTGATTATCATCACATCTAAGCGTTATATATTTTTAACTTTATTGTAAATCAGTGGTTTATACGCGTGGCGCATGAAGTAAAATTTCGAGTTTAGAAAACGTTTTCTACGCGGGGCTTTTCTAAACTCGAAATTTTACTTCATGCTTAGTCTGGGAGTGGAAGACACTCGTTCCTTTAAAATACATCACAACTGGTAAATATGTATCGTCGGATGCCTGTCTTCAGGGGTGATATGTAAGCAAATTATTGGTTTTAGGAGTTGTCAAATAAGTGAGTTACTCAACTGTTTCCAAGGCACTCTTTACAAAAAACTAAAGATTCAATTTTTACATATAAAATGTATAATAAACCATAAGTGTGATACATAATTGAATTCAGAGAAAAATATCCTTCCAAAAAATATGAAAATCCAAAGTGGCGCCCATTAGAAAAGCATAAGTTGGCTATGGTCCCTGGGTAAATCTTATAGTTATCTTAAAATAAAATATGTTACTAGATTTATCGTTAAAAAATATAATGACGAAGTTATAAATGTCTGGATTCAATAGTTTTTGAATAAAAAAACAAAAACCAAATTTGAAAAAATCTGTTTTTGACAATATCTGAAAAACCAAACAAGATATTATAAATTTGTTTTTAGATTATTATTAAGCACTAAATTACGCAACTTTGCCCTAATTTAACGGACTCTCTATCTCTTCAAATAACCGAGATCCCCATACATTCTGTTGAAATACGGACACCCTGTATAGAGAACCTCTTTATTCAGACAATTACAATAATATAATACATATTTATTTATTTATTAATATACAATGTAGGGTTAGTCTGTCTGGGGTATCGATCAGAGGTCTTTCTGCCCTAGATTAATGTATTTTATGGCATAATAATGTACTCTGGCATAGATTTGCGCGTTTATTACAAAACCGTGCTGCATTTTTACCATAATTCGAACCTATTTTTTATTCTCACACTTTAAATGTATGCTAATCAAGAAAGTTGTAGCTTCCAGGCCAATTTCTCAAACGCCCTTACCCGTCATCGCGAAATTTCGCGAAAATGATCTATAGCCCGGGATCGGACCGAACCATGGCCAACGACCTTTAACCTTGGGAAAACCCAAAATATCCCTATCAAAAAAATGATCGATATTTTGTAACACACCCAACCCGACAAGCAGGTGCTTCATTATTCTCAATAACCAATGCGGCAATTTTGAACTATCACGTGCGACCGGCGATTATGAATTCATTGCGCGTTTTGTAATTAAATGTCTTTAGTTTACTCAGGTATTTGTAGAAAGCTGAATAATTCTAGTGACAGATAATTATGCAAGGCGTCGGTTTATGTAATCTATAATCTTCATGCATACACTTCCAAAACAACATACATTTATGAATTAACGTAAATTTTGATTTAAGTAACTCATTTGTAATATTAATCTAGACTCTATACAAGGTGTCCGTATATTAACAGAATGTATGAGGATCTCGGTTATTTGAAAAGATAAAGTCGGTTAAAAACATATTTTAATTATCTTTTTTCGTTTTCGAAATATTGTCAAAAACCCAATTATTTAAATTTCGTTTCTTTTTATTCAAAAACTATAAAATTGTTTCTTTGCTTCAGCAGAGTGGGCTTTAAAAACAAAACCAACACGATTGGTTTTAAAGAAAATATTTATAATTCGCGTAACATTAAACACACTATTTCTAATGTAAATTGCATATTTTTATGAAGAAAGCGCAAAATATTCATGTATTATTTGAATTTCTAAAAGTTAATACATAGAGGAGAATTCCCGAATATGGACCCCCGATTTGTTTTTATTAACCATTTTTTGGTTTTTTAAATAAAAATCTAAAAATAGACATGCACTTAGCTAAAGACTCTTCTATGATTGTGGAAGCAGCAACGTTTCAAACAGGGAAAAATTACTGTGATTTAAGAGAAAATATGAAATCACTTGAATTTCACAAAGAAAGGCACACTGTGTGAAATATGAGCCACTATCAGAAATGACACAAAAAAGCCAAGGAGTAACAAACTGACCTTAATTTTGAAGAAATAAACTTTTATATCAATATATTAAAAAAAAAGATAAATTATCTGCAAAAATCACAAACATATTTGTCTTTCTCTGCCCCCGAACATTGTGCCCACATATTGCACATGAGGCAACGAACCCATAGCTCCCATTTGTGGTCTTCTGAAGAACAGCCATCACAAAACAGGCATGTATCATCTTTATTATCTGAAACGATTTGGCTGATATCATCGATATCCATGCCATCGTCAGCGGGAAGAAGCGGTTCTTTTTCTGAGTTGGATCTTGGTCGCTATCAGCATCATCACATTTCTTTTTTTTCTTAGATGCCTCCCATGTCGGTTTTGGTTTTAAAAACCCTTTTCGGGGGGTGGCTTTTTAGAAGGAGAAAATGATTGCTCTGAGTCATTTTTATATGGTAATGAAGTGACAACTTAAGATTTGCATGGCTTTCTCCCGCGATTCAATACTTTCTTCTTTATAACAGGAATGGGTGCAATATCAAATGGAGATACATGGAATTCAGAGCCTGTTGATGTAGATTTATGAATGTTTGAATCTTGTTCATCTCTTGGCACTTTCACGGGGGTTCTTTAACTGAGCATCGCCATCACCTCCTGGCTTGAAGTGCACGAACGAAGAACCGGCTAAAATGGCGCCTCAGCTTCATTCTCCGGAAGTGCTGAATTATGATTTGTACCTGCCCACGTGGAACATCCTGGCTGAGGTTCTGATGTGAAACAATTCTCTGTATTTTTCCTAACTTTAAGTAGTGTCAAGTTACAACTTATTTCAGCCTCGATTTCTTGAGTTATAAAATCGGCGTCTGATAAAATATTGGAGTTGGGATAAATGCCAGTAGCCCTAAAACCATTTGCAGTGATTTCACGTCTGCAATTTTAGAAACGCGTTCCCTAGAAGCTCATTAATTAGTACGAAGCCAGTTACGGATTTCCTGACTATAACAAACTTTAAAACTAGCGATAAAGGTTCTTTCCAGCGGCTGAAGTTTATGCGTGGCATGGGGAGGCAATAAAATGATGAAAATGTGATTATCCCTTGCCAGCTGAATGAATTCTATATTTCTTGTATGGCTGTAATGTCCATCCAGCAAAAGTAGAATTGGAGATTTTTTTGGTAGGTTTTACGAAATCTATGAAATGTCTCGTCCAATTGGTAAAAAGGTTTTGTTGCACTCACCCACTGGGATGAACGGCGTATATTGATCCTGGGGTGTGAAGGGGGGGGGGGGGGGCACCACGCATCAGATGTTCATTACGATTTTTCCTGGGAAAAATCAACATGAGTGGTACAAACTAGTGTCCCTGTATTTAAGAGATTAACGCAAACTGGCGTCTACCTTGACGCCTATAGGCGCCATATTCAAACTAAACTAATCATATTTTATAATGATTTACGCGCGTCCTATTTATTTGATTTAGTTTGAATTTGGCGCCTGAAGGCGTAAAGATGGATGCCAGTTTGCGCTACTCTCTAAATACAGGGACACTAGTACAAACTAATCTGGTGGCGCATAGCCGCGATAAACGTAACTAATGAGCCACGTTCTGCGGATGTAATTGAAGCTATTTGTCTTTTTCCTCTTCTTCCAATTACTTGGGCCACCTTGCTTTGCACACCTGACAAGCTTGTCTCGTCGACGTTGAAGATTTTATGTGGCGAAAAGTTGTGTTTTGTGCACTCCTCCTGCAAATTATCAAAAAACTCAGTCACATTTTCTTTGTTGAAGCCCAATGCTCTGCCAAAGCAGGTACCTGTTGGTCTTTGAACGGAAAGTAAACTGCCATAGCGAAGTAATAATGCATCAAGCCAACTACGCCCTGCACTTCCATTTTTGAATGTATTCACTCTTCCATTTCTGATGGCTAAAGTATATGCCATTTTCCGAATATCTTTTTTTGTTAATCTGTAGTAACTGGCTTCCATGGTTAATATATATATATATATATATATATATATATATATATATATATATATATATATATATATATATATATATATATTAAAATATGTTCGCAGCCTATATTGATTGCATCGTCCAGCCGCAACCTGGTAAACATTATTTCATGTTGCCAAGATCAACTCTGAATTCTGCTTACCAGAATATTTTTAATCCTGATTGATTGAACAGTATTTTTTTTAAATCCTGCTTTAGCAGAATGTTTTTAATACTGATTAATTGAGCAGTATACATTGAACTTCAGTTTAAATCAATGTTGTACACGCATGGCGCATGAAGTAAAATTTCGAGTTTAGAAAAGCCCGAAAATTTGTCTCGGGTCGCTGCGCGACCCTCGACAAATTTTCACGGGGCTTTTCTAAACTCGAAATTTTACTTCATGCTTAGTCTGGGAGTGGAAAACACTCGTTTAAAGCTTCAAATTCGCCCCTAAAAGAAACGAATTTCTGCTACCACAGACGAGTAGTGGTGAATCAGAGGCTATTGGTCCTTCGAAATTCCAAATGTCTTGATTATAGAAAAAAAAACTTTCTTAAGCAAAAAAAGAGACCTAGATTCCGCGATACAAGAGATGAAAGGGCATTTAATAGAAACGAGCAGGGGCTGTTGGTCCTTCGAAATTCCAAATGTCTTAGTTATAGAATAAAAAAGTTATTAAGTAAAAAAAGACACCTATATTCTGCGATACAAGAGATAGGTCATCTAATAGGGCATCTAATAGAAATAAGCAGGGAAGAATCAGTAGCTATTGGTCCTTCGAAGTTCTAAATGTGTTAAGTATTGTTCGGAGTAAACAGCCTTTTCTTTTAATTCTTTTACCTTTTCTACCTTTAAGTGTTGCCTTTTTTAAATCTTACATTTGGGTGTAAGGATTGCTCTCTGCTTATAATTAGCAAAAAAAAAACAATGCGACATTAGCGCGATTTACATATTATATTATTATTTATATATTATATTATATTTATATATATATATATATATATATATATATATATATTTTAAATATTAACCAGATCTTATTCTATCTTTTCTCCTAAGACTGTTTTTCGTCCTAGTTGAGTTTGAACTACTTCTTCAGTTGTCAGGTTATTTTCTTTCGGTCTTTTTAAAAACCTTTGAAGTGTTGATCTTGGTAAGTTAAACGATTTAATGGTGATTTTTAAACCTATACGGTGGTTATTTACAATGTCCAAAGCCCTTACCATATCATCGGATTTCTATTTCTTTCTTAAATTCTTTCATTAATTACGTGGCATAATGATTCTGAAAAATACAATAAATTCACAATCAGGTCCAAATATGGGTCCTGACCGGCAAAAGGCCCATACTATCAGGAAATCGTGTCATTCAAATGAAATGTCATATAATTTTTTAAGGGTTAAGTGACTCAATATCTACGTGAATATAACAAACCTTAATCTTAATACAGCACACTGATTCAAATACTTGTAACCTAGTCAGCTAATAATATACAAAGTATTCTAACGTAACTTACCTCTAAATATATATTCAAATTTTCATAAACACATTTACCACCAGCTGTAGACAACAAAATAATATTTCTCTAGCAGACTATCAGTAAAACAGTTGGCTATCCAGTAAGTATATTTTTAGCTAGTTTACACAGATATCGCTTAATGTCCTACTGCAATTTTAAGGGGGATCATATTAAATGCAGGGCCCATATTCGGGCGTTCTCCTCTACGAGTACGTGAAAAATTTAAGTTTTTTATTTAAAAGAAATTATCAAAATTATGTCAAAAAGTTAATAGAAGACCAGCATTACAGGTAGCAAAATAGTGATAGGGTCCCGATTTTTAGAGGTCAGATCTCTGACGGCTGGACTATACAGGGTGTAGAATTAACCGACGCACCATAGGGATTTCAGTGTAAATGAATGAATGTTCGATTATTTGCTTCCCTAATTATTTTAGACAAAAAGTCTATTTAACTTTTTGTAGGTAAATTAAATCTGCATCCTTACATTTTATTACTTTTTATTTTGCATAATATAGTATGAAGAAAAATTGAAATTTAAAAATAATACTTAGGCAAAAAAGATAGAGGTGTCATAAAATGGTTGACGTTAGCATTAAGATTCATTAGTTGAAGTTGTTTAATTTCTTTACTATCAATAATTAAACGATTTTAGTTGAATTGTGTAAAAGTTTTTTTTTTTTAATTAAATTAATACCTGTCAACAATTTCAAGGCATCACCGATTTTTGAGAAAATGGACATTTTTATTTGCCTCTATATTTGCTTTCTGAAAAATTTCAAATAAAAATAAGTAATAATAGTCGATTCAGAATTTTTTTCTCTACAAAAAAGTTAAATAGACTTTTTGTCTAAAACACTTAGGGAAGCAAATAATCAAATACAGAATTGACTGTTCTGCGTTGTTCTAGTGGTACGGTTGCGACATGTCCAATTTTTCCGAAAAAACAGGCGACCATTTGCTTGGAAGTGCTTCGTGCGCGAACAACTTTTGTTGGATTTGGCTCAACTTGAAACACCCATACGGCCGACTGCTGTTTACTTTCGGGCTCATACGCGTAAATCCATGATTCATCACCTGTCACGATGTCATAGACGTGTTTCGAAACATCGCAATCGTATTTTTTGAGCATTTCTTTGCACCAATCGACACGAGCCTTTTTTTGAGCGATTGACAAATTGTGTGGGATCCAACGCGAACAAATTTTTTTGACAGTCAAATGTTCATGCAATATTGAATGTATGCTAGTCCCACTAATGCCTAAGGTTGTCTCAATCTCACGATAGGTCACATGACGATCTTGCAATATTTGTTTGCGCACAGCATCAATGGTTTCCGGAACAACAACTGATTTCGGACGACCTCCACGAAATTCGTCTTGGAGTGAACTACAACCTCGGTTGAATTCACCATACAATCGATAAACACTGGTCCTTGATGGAGCTTCATCGATAAAAATTGAATTAAGTTTATCCATGCACTGTTGTTGAGTTAATCTACGTTGAAAGTTGTAAAAAATAATCGCACGAAAATGTTCAATGTTTTAATTCCATTCTTTGGCCGAGATAAATCTTTTAAGTTAGTGTAAACGACACAAATAACGCTCATATGTCAAAACGTTCTGAGTACGTATAACCTCAAAAGTGTCAAACTTTACGATAGAGCTCTTAGTTGCCAGATTGCAACACTAGGGTTGCCCAATCCCTAAATATAAAAGGAAACCCTCGTATTAACCCTTTCGGCTTTGACGGTGGCATTTGCCACCACTAAAATTTAGTAAATAAACTGGGATTTTTAAATATTCATATGTTTCGGCTTTGACGGTGGCATTTGCCACCACTAAAATTTAGTAAATAGACTGGGATTTTTAAATATTCATATGTGCATGCATGAACTGTTACTTTTCCGATAATCGTTTGTTTTTTAAAATAGTTTAATTTGAAGTCTTAAATAAGTGTTTTCCATTCCCAGATTAAGCATGAAGTAAAATTTCGTATTAACCCTTTCGGCTTTGACGGTGGTATTTGCCACCACTAAAATTTAGTAAATAAACTGGGATTTTTAAATATTCATATGTGTATGCATGAACTGTTACTTTTCCGATAATCGTTTGTTTTATAAAATAGTTTAATTTGAAGTCTTAAATAAGTGTTTTCCATTCCCAGATTAAGCATGAAGTAAAATTTCGAGTTTAGAAAGGCCTGAAAATTTGGTTTGCTCGTCTAGTGCGTATTACTTACTGTGAATTTTTTCTTTTAAATGTACAAAATGTATACGCTGTAAATTTTCAGGCATTCGTCGATTTCATATAAAAACGTGCAATATGAAGTTTAGAACAAGTGTCTCCACTCCCAGACTAAGCATGAAGTAAAATTTCGAGTTTAGAAAAGCCTGAAAATTTGGTTTGGTCGCGTAGCGCGTAGCGCTACGCGACCAAACCAAATTTTCAGGCTTTTCTAAACTCGAAATTTTACTTCATGCGCCACGCGTATAAAACACTGATTTTAATTAAAGTTTAAAATATTCTACTAGAGCAGTATGCTAAAAACGTGTATTCTAAACATCACATCACATCAGCATTCGTACGCGTGGCGCATGAAGTAAAATTTCGAGTTTAGAAAAGCCTGAAAACATGGTTTGGTCGCGTATCGCTACGCGCTACGCGACCAAACCAAATTTCCAGGCTTTTCTAAACTCGAAATTTTACTTCATGCTTAATCTGGGAGTGGAAAACACTCGGTTAAAAGTTCAATTTAAAATATTTGTAAAAACGACGAATATCTGAAGATTTACAGCGTATACAGTATTTGAGATATGTATACTTAAACGATAAACTCTCTGTGTATCCAAGATGGTAATAAATTATATGCAGTGTACAAACATTTTTTGGGAACCAAGAAAATTCCAGGGCTGAAAGCGTCATAATTTGCGATCCTTTAAAATATGATCGTTTAAAATATGATTTAGAGTAGGCTTTGAATTTTAAATTCTACCTCAAGTTTATTCTACCATTTAATTAGCATTCTGGGCAACTGCACACAAAAAAATGCCGCCTACTCTAAATCATCATTTAAACCCGAATGTGAGCGCTCTTTGGTTGTCATGGTATTTGTTATTGAAATTCATTCAGTGGTATTAAATAGAGAGGGAAGAATAATGAATATTGACAATGATTGATTTTTTAGAGCTGTCAAATTTAATTGCAACGAACGACTCTGATGCAAAGTATAAATTACACCACTTAATTTTGGCGTTCAAAAACTGTTTCATATTTCTAATACTCTGAAAACTTTGATTTCTTTGTGGTATGTGGGGGCGATTTTACTGGAAAAATATGGTTTTTGCTCGTTCAAGGCCGCTTTTACATACAAAAATGTAACATTTTTTAAATTTTGGGAGGTTTTTGAACTCCTATATACTACCCCTCTCCCCCTGGCTACGGCCTTGTTGGGTATATTCATCATAAACTTGTAAAATAGTATACAAAAAAATCTGTGGATTCTCTGTAAATCCTAAATTGATCTGAAAATCCGTAGATCGTTTAAAATTCGTATCTCTTTATATGCAATAATAAATAGCAACCTTATAACTCTAACAATCATGTCTACATACTAATAGTAGGCCAATGTAATTCTCTCCAACAACAATTTGCAAAAATGGCAACAATAATAGAAGAATGGAAGCTCGCCGAAGAAGAAACGAAAACAAAAAATCCTGTATACCGAGAAAACGGGCAGTCCATTGAGAGGTGGACGTTACCTGAGGACTCTCCTAGCATTGTTAGTTCGGTGTGCCCGCCGCTCGTCTGGCGAGTGAGCGAACGGAGCTGATATCGCGGCGCTCGGCGTGTCCACTTCGGAACATGTGCACACTTGCCCGATTGAATCCTCGCTCGCCAGTTTCAGTTTCGTCGCGCTTATCCTAGGAACAGGTCGTGCAGGTGCGAACCAGTCCCACTCTCCTCCGATTCCACAGACACACAACCTCAACGAAAACACGTTATCCAACACAAAAGTGTCCGAACGGGAGGATTATTATAACAATTTTTGATTCACCTGTTTTTGAAAATCATTGAAATCAGCAGGGTTTTATTGATTGATAAATTATAAAAAACAGGGGCCGGTTTTGTCACTTGCAGGTTCTTTCTCTCGCGTTTTAAGTTACGAAATCCGTGGTGTGTGTGTGTGGTGTGTATTTTGTGGTGTCTTTGTTTTGTATTATTGTCGATTTGTGTCCTGGTTGTTTTGAACGTGTGTGTGTGTGCACACGTGCTGGCGATTGTTTTGATTTTTTGTTTTGTGTTTTCCTGCGGTGGAAAGTGAAACCGTTTTGTTGCCGGGACCGCTTTTTCGGTATGTAAGAAGTGACAATGCTGTGTGTGGGATGCTGGACCTGGAGGAGATCGACGATCGTTTGTTGCGTTACGATTCAAATAAAAACCGTTGGGTAAACCGGAGATTTTTGCTTCTTTCCGAATTTTTTTACACAATGAATTCAGAGCAACTGACAATTGTTACAATTCGAAAAGATCTAAATAAAAAAATGTGTAGCCTTGACGTCAACTCTTTTATACAATAAGAAGCAAGGCCGTAGCCGGGGGAGGGGGGATATGGGGGTTCAAACCCTCTCTGAAATTTTTAAAATGTAAAAATTTTACAATAAAAGCGGCCTCGAAGTTTTGAAAACTTCCTTCGAAATTTTTTGTTGTTGCCTTGATAAGAAACGAACTGCAAATAAAAATGATTACAATAGAAAGATATGTTTTAGATAGGAATTTATTTCTGTGTTTCAACTTTATTTTTTCACAAAAAATTAGCTGCAAATAAAAATTATTACAACTCAAAGATAATGGAGTTGGTGGATAGCGGCCTCAAGTCTAACCAAAACTTAGTATTCTTTAAACCAGTGGTATAACATTTTTTCTCATTTAACAAAGACAATTTAGGAATAATGCATTTTCAAAAAATCATAAATCCAAAGACTACTACAAATATATTTACTAGAAATTTAGTGTGAATGTTAATATACATTACACCATTTTGTGGCATAAAATGGTTTAATGTAATTAATATTCACACTAAATTTCTAGTGTGCAACACCAAAAATTAGAAAATCAGAACCCCTTATCATGGGTTGAAGAAACGTAAAAATTTTGAGTTAAGAAATATCGTGATATTTATATAAATATCAGAATATCGGACATATATCGATATTTGTCGGATATAAATCAACTTCTTCATAATTATTCTTGTTCATAAATATTAAGATCTGTATTATTTATTAATTATACAGAAAGTTTTTCATTCCCAATTACAGCGTATATGTATGTACATTTTCAGATACTTTTTGTTTTTTAAACGAGTTAATTTTAAAGCTTTAAGCGAGTGTTTTTCATTTCCAGATTAAGCATGAAGTATAATTTAGAAAAATCAGAAAATTTGGTTTTGTTGGTTTTTTTAAGAGTTCAATTTGAAGCTACAAACGAGTGTTTTCCACTTCCAGACTAAGCATGAAGTAAAATTTCGAGTTTAGAAAAGTCTGAAAATTTGGTTTGGTCGCGTAGCGAAGCGGAGCGACCAAACCAAAACTGTGTTATTTCAGTTTGATTTATGCGGGGTTTAGGTTTAAAAAAAAAAAAAAAAACTAAAAACTACACGTAGATTTTTATTAAATTTACCATGACGGGTTTAATATTTTGCAAATAAATTCTAAATCTTTATTTTCAAAAATACGCTTACAAACAAAATGTTATAAAGTATAAACGAAATGTTGAAAATAAATAGTTAAAAATATAACACAAATACGAAAAACAGAACAATTTTTATGTGGGTATGTTAATTACAAAAACTGAAAAACATAATTGTTATTTCCAATAATAACCGTAATGCAAAATAGTAATAACCGTTCATTAATTTTATACATATTATACAAATAAATAGAAAACTAATTTCTTGATTTTTTATTTCTCGTCAAAGCTTTTGATTTAAGCTTTCTCCAAATAAAGTGGAGATTTTTCATTCAATCTTCTAATTACCCAATTTATTTTGTCAAACCATTTGATTTTTTTTCTTTACCTCACAAAAAAGTAAGATTAATATTTTGCAATTAAAAACGACTGTAAACGTCCTAATTTTTTTTTAATGATCAAGTTTTGTTATGTGTAGTTTTAATATTCTGCAAATAAATTATTAAATTAATTAAATTACAAAAACTAAAAAAAAAAAAAATGATTAATATTCTCAAGAACAACCGGAATTCACCAAAAATTAATAACCTCACATTAATTTTCTACATAAAAATAGGACCAAAAAATAAATACTTATTTCCTGATTTTTTTGTGCTGATTTAATATTTTACGATAATAAATATTTTAATATTTTGACTTTGTCTTATTTTTTTTAATGTTAATATTCTGCAAACACATTTTTTATATGTTAATTACAAAAACTGAAAAAATGATTGATATTTCCTAGAATAACCAGAATATGCAAAAAATTATAACTCTGCATTAATTTTCCACATAAAAATATGACTAATTAATTAAATACTAATTCTTGATTTTTTTTGCTAATTTTATATTTTACCACAATAAACATTTTAATATATTAACATTAAATCAAAGTTTCTAAAAATTGTTTTAACTAATTAAATATTGTAAAATATTAAAGTACTAATTTCACATTTTCACAAATTTAGTATTTTACCTAGACGTAAAGTCAAAAAAATATAAATAGAAACATAATAGATGTTTATTTTTTTTACCTTTACATCTATCTGCTACTCTCTTGATGGAACCAAATTTTTAAATTGGTTGAAGTAAAACACTTGTTTTGTTTCATATTTTTATTTTCAGTAGCCTGACATGTGCTTCAATTGATTACAATCAGTTTCAAAGTTAAAACTGAAAGAAAACCGTTTTAACTTTAAAAATGAAAATATGGAACAAAACAAGTGTTTTACTTTACCCATATATATTTTAAATAAATTCAAAATTGTGAAGAATTAAAGAAAATATGTGCTTCGATCCATTACGATCAGTTTCAAAGTTAAAACTGAAAAAAGCCGTTTTAACTTTGAAAATGAAAATATGAAACAAAACAAGTGTAAAACACTTTTACTTAATGTAATTTGAATAAATTCAAAATTATGAAGTATTGAAGTAAATACGTACTGAAAATGAAAATATGGAACAAAACAAGTATTTTACTTTACTTAATGTAATTCGAATATATTCAAAATTGTGAAGAATTACAATCAGGTTTAAAGTTAAAACTGAAAAAAAACAGTTTTAACTTTAATAATGAAAATATGGAACAAACCAAGTGTTTTACTTCACTTCATATAATTTGAATAATGTCAAAATTGTGAAGAATTGAAGTAAATATTTATTTTAATTCTTTCTTAATAATATATTTTATAATCTTTAATTCACTCTCAATCATAAAATACATTCAGGCAGGGTAAACATTTTAAATGTAATAAAATATATAATATTATAACTTTGCATGCTAAAATATTAAACCAAGAAAACAATCAAGCAATTAATGTTCAATTTATCAGTCCTATTTTATGTCAAATATTAATGTACAGTTATTAATTTTGTGTATTATGGTTATTATTGGGAATATCAATCACCTTTGCTGTTACAAGAAAAATAGCAGCGGCAATTTCTCGTTTTTTTTTCCTTTAATATGTCACAATCTGTAATTTATTCAAATCATAAAAAAATCTGCCAGGTTTACGAGAGCGTATGATACATGTCTGTAATTAAATAATAAAATGTCAACTGTCCTTTTTAATAAATTTCATAGCGTAAATCATAGGCTAGTATTTTTATGGTTTTTAATTATAACAATTAAAATTATGGTTTTCTCACTTTTAAGGTTGAATGGCCTTTAAATACGACTATAAATGCCAAATGGCCGGGATCCCAACGTAAATTGAGTTGTGCAATTGAAGAATGAAAGAAAAAATATAACGAGATATAAATACAGTTTTGGATTGTTTTCAAAATAAATAAATTCTTCTTATTTTATGCTAATATATAGAATATAATAACCACCAAACATTTTTAATGTGTTAAAAGTAAGAAAATATTGAAAGTGACATAAAATTATGTCGAATATAGAAAAAGTATTGCTAACAGACGAAATGTCCGTCAGAAATTCAGACTTAATCCGCTAAAAATGTTTTGTCTTGTCAACATTAAAACATAGTTTGTTAAAAACATTCGACTCATTCATCAAAATTATCAACATTCATGTTTGGATTTCTTTGTGATGTATGTTGGTATCTAATGAACGGTACTCCGTTCCTCTATTGAGCCTAATGCTAAACACGTTCACGATTAACAATCCGGTAATCAGAGAATTCCCTAACAGTTGGCAATAAACTCCCAATTGTTGTCTCTGATGAACGGGCCCATTACAAGAATTTACACGATCAGCGGATTTTGAATATTTTTTTGTAAGGAATTATAAAACAAATAAATAAATGAGCTTTGATTCTAGGTATGCATAAATAAAACACCCTTACTTGAAAAATTAATTGCAAGAGCTCAAAGTTTTCCAGAATTATTTAAATAAATAACCGTTAATTAAAAAAAAAAAAATTAATAAGAAACTACACAAACATCAGATTTTCATTGAGTAATTTAAGAATCACGAGGGCATCAGCTTTATTTTTGTGTAATCATAAATAAAATTCCACTACTGGGAAATAAATTACAGGAGCTTAAAGTTGACTAAAGTTGTTAACACGTTGATCGCCACCTTTACAAATTTAAAATATTACCTCAGGCTGCTGATTGAGTTTTTGTTTCAATTATACAGAATAATAAAGCAAACATTTAAAGGGGCATAAACGTTTTTAATCGTTCAGGCTACCTAGTTTATATGTCCATATAGTTATACTAGTTCCGCGGCCGGGCAGCACGATGCTTTAAAGGTTGTTTCTGGATGCGGCACAAGGTACATGCCGCGGGGCCTAAACGCAAATTTAACTGCGGCATCAGTGAATGCCGCGCGGTGTCAACGTGTTAAAAAGAAAACAGAAAAAATACAAATTCATGTTGCATTTAAAAAATCACGAGATATCACTCTAATATTATATTTTTCTGACGTTTTTAGAAAAAGAAAACAAAAACAATCGACTCATGCTGTATTTAAGAAGCATCAGAAATCACTCCAGTATTTTATTTTTGAGACATTTTTAGAACATGAAACAACTTATGTGTTTTATAAATGTCTTAGTAACAATAAAATACGTTGAAAAAAAATTGTTTAGCAAAAGACCCAAGGGAAAATAATACTTTAAAATATTTAAAAATGCCATCGGTGTTAAGTTTTTCTTCGTACCTGATAACACGTCATAAAATGTGCACAAGTGTACTAAATGCAAGAAGTCATGCACCCACGATAATTAATTGAAACGTGTTCAAATTTTAATTGGAAAGAGTTTTGAGAAACTGATAAAATCATGTGATGTAAGCAAAAAATGTTATATCGAGCAAAATCACACAAGGATTTGTTTCTTTTAACTATACTTATTCAAATTTGTAAATTTTCAGGCATTCAATAATTTTGAATAAAGTTAAATTTGATGATTCTACGAGTGTTTCCATTTTCGGATTAACCATGAAGTAAAATTTCGAGTTTTGAAAAGTTTGCGTATTACATACTGTGAATTTTTTCTTTTAAATATACAAAATTATACGCTGTAAATTTTTAAGCATTCGTCGATTTTATATAAAAACGTGCAGTATGAAGTTTAGAACGAGTGTTTGCACTCTCAGACTAAGCATGAAGTAAAATTTCGAGTTTAGAAAAGCCTGAAAATTTGGTTTGGTCGCGTAGCGCGAAGCGCGGAGCGGCCAAACCAAATTTTCAGGATTTTCTAAACTCGAAATTTTACTTCATGCGCCACGCGTATAAAACACTGATATATTGTTAATTTTAAAATAAATTCTAGTTACTGTATTTTATCCTATAAATTAAATGACAAAAAGTGAAAACTTGATAAACAAATTCTTGTCACGTTTACTTCGAAAATTGACAAAATGCTTGAATATGTTTTAAGGTCAAATGATTTCCTTATATTCATCATTTTTCTCATCTGACGTTTTATTAAATGTTTTTTTTATTTCTTTGCGCCTTCTTAGTGAGAATCCTATCTACGCCTATGAGCAGAAGGAATACATTTTTTTAAAAATAAACAAAAACATTGTAACATAACCTCTAACTTACTGCAGATTTGACTAGCGTGAAGTTGGAACATGGGAAAATACGGTGTTGTAACCTTCATTTTATCAACTAACTAATAGCATGTAGATTTTGTTCTATTACTACGAAATGTTATTATGATGTTTGCACTAGTCTAGTAGAAATGAACTAGCATCTAACGATAATGATATTAACGGAAATTTCATTAAGGTTACGGTTTACTAGAGTGAGACAGACTTTGCCCAGTCATTTACTGGAGTGAGATAACCCAAAATTTCTATTTCCAGCATAATAAGGTAAGCGTAATATATCATAGACATTTTTTTAAATGAATGTTGAGCTAATTGAATGCAGAATGTACGGACACGCTTGAATTTACCGTAGTACAAGTTTTTGTTGACTAAAAAGGAGTAAATAAATGACTCAAAAAATAGCTATTTTCATGATTTTTTTACAAAAAAACCAAATATCTTAATCGTTTTAAATTGGTGACATTAAAATCCCCCAAGTTTTAGGATTATTTTGATGTATCATGTAATATTGTCCCATAATCAGAACATGAATTGTGCTGGAACTAGGACCACAAAAAACGTTGGATTTTACCCATAACTAATCGCAACCTTAACCCATTAAGCGCCATTGATGCATACACGCAACATTATCAATTTTTTGTGAATTAAATTACTAAATAGGTTAATTTGATATATTATTTGACTTGACTTGAAAATGAATGAAGAAAAATGTAAATGTTTTGTTATTTAAATATTTCGATTATTACTTATTTAAAATTAAAAAAAACAATGTCAGTGTATTTCTAACTTCACAATATATCAGTGTTTTGTATGCGTGGCGCATGAAGTAAAATTTCGAGTTTAGAAAAGCCTGATAATTTGGTTTGGCCGCTCCAAACCAAATTTCCAGGCTTTTCCAAACTCGAAGTTTTACTTCATGCTTAGTCTGGGAGTGGAAACTTCATATTCCACTTTTTTAAATAAAATCGACGAATGCCTGAAAATTTACAACGTATACATTTTGTATATTTAGATGAAAAAATCACAGTATGTAATACAATAAGTCATTCATCGAAATCATAAAAAGAAGTGCAGAATTTTACCGATGAGAAGTTAGCCATAAATTTTTCAGCCATAAATGGTGGTAACCCTATTAAATTTATAAATTGCAAAAACCGATATTTTACTCATACATAGCGCTAACCATTGAATTGCATTGTGTAATAGGAGTACATATTAACTATTTAAGACATTTCATTAGCACTTTTGATGTAAAAAGTGAAACTTGTATTGATATTTGATCAAGCGATCTCAGGCTATTATAAAACGAAAAATCTCTGTCTTAGGCCTACCTTTGGGGGTTGTTACTGAATTGTCCTATACTTAGGAAGAGTTGAAAAGCAATTTTAAGCAATAACATTTTAGTGGCTTAATACTGAAAAAATATGATTATATTATAACATAGTTGAGCGATGCCGATTACATTATTTTCAAAGTGAAAAATAAATGTATTAGGCCTACCTTTGGGGGTGTTGGCTGATTTGCCCTTTATTTGAGAAGGGTTGAAGAGCAATTTTACGCAATAAAATTTTAGTGGCATTCTAAGACTGAAAAATAACGTTTATTTTATGAAATAGTGAAACGATGCCGATTTCATTATTTTCAAAGTGAAAAATGAATGTAATAGGCCTACCTTTGGGGGTGGTAGCTGATTCGCCCTGTATTTAGAAAGGGTTAAAGAGCAATTTTAAGCAATAAAATTTTAGTTGCATCCTAAGACTGAAAAATTACGCGTATTTTATGAAATAGTGAAACGAAACCGATTACATTATTTTCAAAGTGAAAAATGAATGTAATAGGCCTACCTTTGGGGGTGGTAGCTGATTTGCCCTGTATTTAGGAAGGGTTGAAGAGCAATTTTAAGCACTAAAATTTTAGTGGCATCCTAAGACTGAAAAATTACGCTTATTTTATGAAATAGTGAAACGAAACCGATTACATTATTTTCAAAGTGAAAAATGAATGTAATAGGCCTACCTTTGGGGGTGGTAGCTGATTCGCCCTGTATTTAGGAAGGGTTAAAGAGCAATTTTGAGCAAAAAAATTTTAGTGGCATCCTAAAACCGAAGAATTACGTTTATTTTATGAAATAGTGAAACGATGCCGATTGCATAAATTTCAAAGGGAAAAATGAATGTAATAGGCATACCTTTGGGGGTGGTGGCTGATTTACCCTGTATTTGGGAAGGGTTGAAGAGCAATTTTAAGCAATAAAATTTTAGTGGCATCCTAAGACTGAAAAATTACGCTTATTTTATGAAATAGTGAAACGAAACCGATTACAATATTTTCAAAGTAAAAAATGAATGTAATAGGCCTACCTTCGGGGGTGGTGGCTGATTTGCCCTGTATTAAGGAAGGGTTGAAGAGCAATTTTAAGCAATTACACTTTAGTGGCATCCTAAGACTGAAAATTTAGGCTTATTTTATGAAATAGGGAAACGAAACCGATTACATTATTTTCAAAGTGAAAAATGAATGTAATAGGCCTACCTTTGGGGGTGGTAGCTGGTTTGCCCTGTATTAAGGAAGGGTTGAAGAGCAATTTTAAGCAATAAAATTTTAGTGGCATTCTAAGACTGAAAAATTACGCTTATTTTATGAAATAGTGAAACGAAACCGATTACATTATTTTCAAAGTGAAAAATGAATGTAATAGGCCTACCTTTGGGGGTGGTAGCTGCTTTGCCCTGTATTTAGGAAGGGTTGAAGAGTAATTTTAAATAATAAAATTTTAGTGGCATCCTAAGACTGAAAAATTACGCTTATTTTATGAAATAGTGAAACGAAACCGATTACATTATTTTCCAAGTGAAAAATGAATGTAATAGGCCTACCTTTGTGGGTGGTAGCTGGTTTGCCCTGTATTTAGGAAGGGTTGAAGAGCAATTTTAAGCAATAAAGTTTTAGTGGCATCCTGAGACTGAAAAATTACGCTTATTTTATGAAATAGTGAAACGAAACCGATTACATTATTTTCAAAGTGAAAAATGAATGTAATAGGCCTACCTTTGGGGGTGGTAGCTGCTTTGCCCTGTATTTAGGAAGGATTGAAGAGCAATTTTAAGCAATAAAATTTTAGTGGCATCCTTAGACTGAAAAATTACGCTTATTTTATGAAATAGTGAAACGAAACCGATTACATTATTTTCAAAGAGAAAAATGAATGTAATAGGCCTACCTTTGGGGGTGGTAGCTGATTTGCCCTGTACTTAAGGAGGGTTGAGGAGCAATTTTAAGCAATAAAATTTTAGTGGCATCCTAAGACTGAAATTTTACGCTTATTTTATGAAATAGTAAAACGAAACCGATTACATTATTTTCAAAGTGAAAAATGAATGTAATTGGCCTACCTTTGGGGGTGGTAGCTGCTTTGCCCTGTATTTAGGAAGGGTTGAAGAGTAATTTTAAATAATAAAATTTTAGTGGCATCCTAAGACTGAAAAATTACGCTTATTTTATGAAATAGTGAAACGCAACCGATTACATTATTTTCAAAGAGAAAAATGAATGTAATAGGCCTACCTTTGGGGGTAGTTGCTGGTTTGCCCTGTATTTAGGAAGGGTTGAAGAGCAATTTTAAGCAATAAAATTTTAGTGGCATCCTAAGACTGAAAAATTACGCTTATTTTATGAAATAGTAAAACGAAACCGATTACATTATTTTCAAAGTGAAAAATGAATGTAATAGGCCTACCTTTGGGGGTGGTAGCTGCTTTGCCCTGTATTTAGGAAGGATTGAAGAGCAATTTTAAGCAATAAAATTTTAGTGGCATCCTAAGACTGAAAATTTACTCTTATTTTATGAAATAGTGAAACGAAACCGATTACATTATTTTCAAAGTGAAAAATGAATGTAATAGGCCTACCTTTGAGGGTGGTAGCTGATTTGCCCTGTACTTAAGAAGGGTTGAGGAGCAATTTTAAGCAATAAAATTTTAGTGGCATCCTAAGACTGAAAAATTACGCTTATTTTATGAAATAGTGAAACGAAACCGATTACATTATTTTCAAAGAGAAAAATGAATGTAATAGGCCTACCTTTGGGGGTGGTAGCTGATTTGCCCTGTACTTAAGAAGGGTTGAGGAGTAATTTTAAGCAATAAAATTTTAGTGGCATCCTAAGACTAAAAATTTACGCTTATTTTATGAAATAGTAAAACGAAACCGATTACATTATTTTCAAAGTGAAAAATGAATGTAATAGGCCTACCTTTGGGGGTGGTAGCTGCTTTGCCCTGTATTTAGGAAGGGTTGAAGAGTAATTTTAAATAATAACATTTTAGTGGCATCCTAAGACTGAAAAATTACGCTTATTTTATGAAATAGTGAAACGAAACCGATTACATTATTTTCAAAGAGAAAAATGAATGTAATAGGCCTACCTTTGGGGGTGGTAGCTGGTTTGCCCTGTATTTAGCAAGGGTTGAAGAGCAATTTTAGCAATAAAATTTTAGTGGCATCCTAAGACTGAAAAATTATTTCAGTCTTAGGATGCCACTAACATTTTATTGATTAAAATTGCTCGTCAACCCTTTTTAATTACAGGGCAAATCAGCTACCACCCCCAAAGGTAGGCCTATTACATTAATTTTTCTCTTTGAAAATAATGTAATCGGTTTCGTTTCACTGTTTCATAAAATAAGCGTATTTTTTCAGTCTTACGATGCCACTAAAATTTTATTGCTTAAAATTGGTCTTCAATCCTTCCTTAATACAGGGCAAATCAGCTACCACCCCCTAAGGTAGGCCTATTACATTCATTTTTCTCTTTGAAAATAATGTAATCGTTTTCGTTTCACTATTTCATAAAATAAGCGTATTTTTCAGTCTTAGGATGCCACTAAAATTTTATTGCTTAAAATTGCTCTTCAACTCTTCCTAAATACAGGGCAAAGCAGCTACCACCCCCAAAGGTAGGCCTATTACATTCATTTTTCACTTTGAAAATAATGTAATCGGTTTCGTTTTACTATTTCATAAAATAAGCGTAAATTTTCAGTCTTAGGATGCCACTAAAATTTTATTGCTTAGAATTGCTCCCCAGCTCTTCTTAAGTATAGGGCAAATCAGCTACCACCCCTAAAGGTAGGCCTATTACATTCATTTTTCTCTTTGAAAATAATGTAATCGGTTTCGTTTCACTATTTCATAAAATAAGCGTAATTTTCAGTCTAAGGATGCCACTAAAATGTTATTGCTTAAAATTGCGCTTCAATCCTTCCTAAATACAGGGCAAAGCAGCTACCACCCCCAAGGTAGGCCTATTACATTCATTTTTCACTTTGAAAATAATGTAATCGGTTTCGTTTTACTATTTCATAAAATAAGCGTAAATTTTCAGTCTTAGGATGCCACTAAAATTTTATTGCTTAAAATTGCTCCTCAACCCTTCTTAAGTACAGGGCAAATCAGCTACCACCCCTAAAGGTAGGCCTATTACATTCATTTTTCTCTTTGAAAATAATGTAATCGGTTTCGTTTCACTATTTCATAAAATAAGCGTAATTTTTCAGTCTTAGGATGCCACTAAAATTTTATTATTTAAAATTACTCTTTAACCCTTCCTAAATACAGGGCAAAGCAGCTGCCACCCCCAAAGGTAGGCCTATTACATTCATTTTTCACTTTGAAAATAATGTAATTGGTTTCGTTTTACTATTTCATAAAATAAGCGTAAATTTCCAGTCTTAGGATGCCACTAAAATTTTATTGCTTAAAATTGCTCCTCAACCCTTCTTAAGTACAGGGCAAATCAGCTACCAGCCCCTAAGGTAGGCCTATTACATTCATTTTTCTCTTTGAAAATAATGTAATCGGTTTCGTTTCACTATTTCATAAAATAAGCGTATTTTTCAGTCTTAGGATGCCACTAAAATTTTATTGCTTAAAATTGCTCTTTAACTCTTCCTAAATACAGGGCAAAGCAGCTACCACCCCTAAAGGTAGGCCTATTACATTCATTTTTCACTTTGAAAATAATGTAATCGGTTTCGTGTTACTATTTCATAAAATAAGCGTAAATTTTCAGTCTTAGGATGCCACTAAAATTTTATTGCTTAGAATTGCTCCTCAGCCCTTCTTAAGTACAGGGCAAATCAGCTACCACCCCCAAAGGTAGGCCTATTACATTCATTTTTCTCTTTGAAAATAATGTAATCGGTTTCGTTTCACTATTTCATAAAATAAGCGTAATTTTTCAGTCTTAGGATGCCACTAAAATTTGATTGCTTAAAATTGCTCTTCAACCCTTCCTAAATACAGGGCAAACCAGCTACCACCCCCAAAGGTAGGCCTATTACATTCATTTTTCACTTTGAAAATAATGTAATCGGTTTCGTTTCACTATTTCATAAAATAAGCGTAATTTTTCAGTCTTAGGATGCCACTAAAATTTAATTGCTTAAAATTGCTTTTCAATCCTTCCTAAATACAGGGAAAATCAGCTACCACCCCCAAAGGTAGGCCTATTACATTCATTTTTCACTTTGAAAATAATGTAAGCGGTTTCGTTTCCCTATTTCATAAAATAAGCCTAAATTTTCAGTCTTAGGATGCCACTAAAGTGTAATTGCTTAAAATTGCTCTTAAACCCTTCCTTAATACAGGGCAAATCAGCTACCACCCCCGAAGGTAGGCCTATTACATTCATTTTTCACATTGAAAATAATGTAATCGGTTTCGTTTCACTATTTCATAAAATAAGCGTAATTTTTCAGTCTTAGGATGCCACTATAATTTTATTGCTTAAAATTGCTCTTTAACCCTTCCTAAATACAGGGCAAACCAGCTACCACCCCCAAAGGTAGGCCTATTACATTCATTTTTCACTTTGAAAATAATGTAATCGGTTTCGTTTCACTATTTCATAAAATAAGCGTAATTTTTCAGTCTTAGAATGCCACTAAAATTTTATTGCTTTAAATTGCTCTTCAACCCTTCCTAAATACAGAGCAAATCAGCTACCACCCCCAAGGGTAGGCCTATTACATTCATTCTTCACTTTAAAAATAATGTAAGCGGTTTCGTTTCCCTATTTCATAAAATAAGCCTAAATTTTCAGTCTTAGGATGCCACTCAAGTGTAATTGCTTAAAATTGCTCTTAAACCCTTCCTTAATACAGGGCAAATCAGCTACCACCCCCGAAGGTAGGCCTATTACATTCATTTTTTACTTTGAAAATATTGTAATCGGTTTCGTTTCACTATTTCATAAAATAAGCGTAATTTTTCAGTCTTAGGATGCCACTAAAATTTTATTGCTTAAAATTGCTTTTCAACCCTTCTCAAATACAGGGTAAATCAGCCACCACCTCCAAAGGTATGCCTATTACATTCATTTTTCCCTTTGAAATTTATGCAATCGGCATCGTTTCACTATTTCATAAAATAAACGTAATTCTTCGGTTTTAGGATGCCACTAAAATTTGTTTGCTCAAAATTGCTCTTTAACCCTTCCTAAATACAGGGCGAATCAGCTACCACCCCCAAAGGTAGGCCTATTACATTCATTTTTCACTTTGAAAATAATGTAATCGGTTTCGTTTCACTATTTCATAAAATAAGAGTAAATTTTCAGTCTTAGGATGCCACTAAAATGTTATTGCTTAAAATTGCTCTTCGACCCTTCCTAAATACAGGGCAAATCAGCTACCACCCCCGAAGGTAGGCCTATTACGTTCATTTTTCACTTTGAAAATAATGTAATCGGTTTCGTTTCCCTATTTCATAAAATAAGCCTAAATTTTCAGTCTTAGGATGCCACTAAAATGTTATTGCTTAAAATTGCTCTAAAACCCTTCCTAAATACAGGGCAAACCAGCTACCACCCCCAAAGGTAGGCCTATTACATTCATTTTTCTCTTTGAAAATAATGTAATCGGTTTCGTTTCACTATTTCATAAAATAAGCGTAATTTTTCAGTCTTAGGATGCCACTAAAATTTTATTATTTAAAATTACTCTTCAACCCTTCCTAAATACAGGGCAAAGCAGCTACCACCCCCAAAGGTAGGCCTATTACATTCATTTTTCACTTTGAAAATAATGTAATCGGTTTCGTTTTACTATTTCATAAAATAAACGTAAATTTTCAGTCTTAGGATGCCACTAAAATTTTATTGCTTAAAATTGCTCCTCAACCCTTGTTAAGTACAGGGCAAATCAGCTACCACCCCCAAAGGTAGGCCTATTACATTCATTTTTCTCTTTGAAAATAATGTAATCGGTTTCGTTTCACTATTTCATAAAATAAGCGTAATTTTTCAGTCTTAGGATGCCACTAAAATTTTATTATTTAAAATTACTCTTCAATCCTCCCTAAATACAGGGCAAAGCAGCTACCACCCCCAAAGGTAGGCCTATTACATTCATTTTTCACTTTGAAAATAATGTAATCGGTTTCGTTTTACTATTTCATAAAATAAACGTAAATTTTCAGTCTTAGGATGCCACTAAAATTTTATTGCTTAAAATTGCTCCTCAACCCTTGTTAAGTACAGGGCAAATCAGCTACCACCCCCAAAGGTAGGCCTATTACATTCATTTTTCTCTTTGAAAATAATGTAATCGGTTTCGTTTTACTATTTCATAAAATAAGCGTAAATTTTCAGTCTTAGGATGCCACTAAAATTTTATTGCTTAAAATTGCTCCTCAGCCCTTTTTAAATACAGGGCAAAGCAGCTACCACCCCTAAAGGTAGGCCTATTACATTCATTATTCACTTTGAAAATAATGTAATCGGTTTCGTTTTACTATTTCATAAAATAAGCGTAAATTTTCAGTCTTAGGATGCCACTAAAATTTTATTGCTTAGAATTGCTCCTCAACCCTTCTTAAGTACAGGGAAAATCAGCTACCACCCCCAAAGGTAGGCCTATTACATTCATTTTTCTCTTTGAAAATAATGTAATCGGTTTCGTTTCACTATTTCATAAAATAAGCGTAATTTTTCAGTCTAAGAATGCCACTAAAATTTTATTGCTTAAAATTGCTCTTCAATCCTTCCTAAATACAGGGCAAAGCAGCTACCACCCCCAAAGGTAGGCCTATTACATTTATTTTTCACTTTGAAAATAATGTAATCGGTTTCGTTTCACTATTTCATAAAATAAGCGTAATTTTTCAGTCTTAGGATGCCACTAAAACTTTATTGCTTAAAATTGCTCTTCAACCCTTCCTAAATACAGGGCAAACCAGCTACCACCCACAAAGGTAGGCCTATTACATTCATTTTTCACTTTGAAAATAATGTAATCGGTTTCGTTTCACTATTTCATAAAATAAGCGTAATTTTTCAGTCTTAGGATGCCACTAAAATTTTATTGCTTAAAATTGCTCTTCAACCCTTCCTAAATACAGGGCAAACCAGCTACCAGCCCTAAAGGTAGGCCTATTACATTCATTTTTCTCTTTGAAAATAATGTAATCGGTTTCGTTTCACTATTTCATAAAATAAGCGTAATTTTTCAGTCTTAGGATGCCACTAAAATTTTATTATTTAAAATTACTCTTCAACCCTTCCTAAATACAGGGCAAAGCAGCTACCACCCCCAAAGGTAGGCCTATTACATTCATTTTTCACTTTGAAAATAATGTAATCGGTTTCGTTTTACTATTTCATAAAATAAGCGTAAATTTTCAGTCTTAGGATGCCACTAAAATTTTATTGCTTAAAATTGCTCTGCAACCCTTCCCAAATACAGGGTAAATCAGCCACCACCCCCAAAGGTATGCCTATTACATTCATTTTTCCCTTTGAAATTTATGCAATCGGCATCGTTTCACTATTTCATAAAGTAAACGTAATTCTTCGGTTTTAGGATGCCACTAAAATTGTTTTGCTTAAAATTGCTCTTTAACCCTTCCTAAATACAGGGCGAATCAGCTACCACCCCCAAAGGTAGGCCTATTACATTCATTTTTCACTTTGAAAATAATGAAATCGGCATCGTTTCACTATTTCATAAAATAAACGTAATTTTTCAGTCTTAGGATGCCACTAAAATTTTATTGCGTAAAATTGCTCTTCAACCCTTCTCAAATAAAGGGCAAATCAGCCACCACCCCCAAAGGTAGGCCTAATACATTTATTTTTCACTTTGAAAATAATGTAATCGGCATCGCTCAACTATGTTATAATATAATCATATTTTTTCAGTATTAAGCCACTAAAATGTTATTGCTTAAAATTGCTTTTCAACTCTTCCTAAGTATAGGACAATTCAGTAACAACCCCCAAAGGTAGGCCTAAGACAGAGATTTTTCGTTTTATAATAGCCTGAGATCGCTTGATCAAATATCAATACAAGTTTCACTTTTTACATCAAAAGTGCTAATGAAATGTCTTAAGTAGTTAATATGTACTCCTATTACACAATGCAATTCAATGGTTAGCGCTATGTATGAGTAAAATATCGGTTTTTGCAATTTATAAATTTAATAGGGTTACCACCATTTATGGCTGAAAAATTTATGGCTAACTTCTCATCGGTCAGAATTTTACCTAAAATTAACTTTTAGAGTTAACTAACTCTATAATTGTTTGGCCGTCAATGGGTTAACCAATATAGCTGAAAGCGTTTGAAAAATTACGTACCTAATTTATTTACAGAATGTTTAAATGCAAAAAAATAACAAAAATCTAGAAAATATTTAATTTTACTTCGCTGTCTCAATCCATGAATCAATTTTTATTTCTTCACCACTGATTTCAAACTAATTTCCATTTCGACAGAAACAATTAACCGATAACAGAAAACAAAGCTTCTAAAAAATAGACACACGTAATTTAATTTGATGCCCCACTTAACCCGCCTCAATTGTTTTTGGGTTAATCAAGTTGCAGTGCGCAAATTCTGTGAAAGTAAAATGTATTTACTTTTTCCTTGTGTGTTACATGTTACGAGAGTGTAGATGAAATACGCGTTATTTAAATTTCAAACTGTTTATTTGCATATTATGTTGAATTAGTGTGAAAATAAACGGTGATTATTAACCAAACTTTTATGCAAATTAGGAGGCGTTTTAAAATTGGCGAATTAGCATTTATTTGCATAATTTTGTTGTTTTTATTAGTGAAAATTAATTTTATATTTAAGAAATAATTTTCATAATTGCCTTACGTGATTTTGAATTAATAAAACATTGACATTGAAGTTGATTTTCAACTTTTTTTTATAATACTAATTGTTGTATTATTGCGTTACTAACATTCTAACTGCTTGACATTTTTCTTGCCATTCAAATTAACTTGGTGGCCAAGGGGGTAACGGCCACAGGCGGATCAAGTAGAGGGGCGCCATCGAAGTCCGAAATCCGAAATTTCGTAAAGTTAAAATTATACGTATGTTCAATAAAATAAAACCGCTAGAGTGCTATGGAATATATTATACATTATACATTAATTATTATGTTTAACGTTTTAAATGACAATTTGTAGAGCCTGTAGCCAACATAAATTTAAAAAAAAGATAAAATCATAGCACTCTAGAGTTTTTTTTTATAGAACTTATGATATAAGGAATCTATATTTTAAACTAGGGTTGGGAATTTGAATATTCGCGAATATTCAAATACCACATTAATTAAATCATTCACTTTTTCACATATTTGATTAATTGAGCTATTTGAATATTTCAATAAATTAGTGTTAGTAAATGTCTAATATATTTTCCAAAACTAAACAATTTATAAATTAAAATAGTTTAATGGTTTAAATATTTGACTAATTTGAAAATTTCATATTTGAATATTCACAATTATTCGAATTCCCAACCCAGTTTTAAACTTTCCATTAAATCAATCTTTACATTAAATCAATCTTTACATTAAATCAATCAAGACCGCTATTTCGCGACAAAAAATCTCTTCGAACTTTGGTCGCAAGAATTGATCGTATAATGAGACTCGCTACTTTATATAACAACTGTGAATGGTTTGATATATTTAACAGTCCTCTAAGGAGTTTTAGATTTGGTATCATGCAAAATATTTTAGGATAATAAATCAATTTCATTATTAGTTTTCCTTATGTTATTATTGTTTTTAGATTTTGTTATTTCTATATAGAATAACTGCTGTAATTATTACCACCATTTATTAAATTTTAGTTATTAATGTTAATACGTTTTATCAATTTTTAAATATTGTTATTATTTTGTACATATTCTTTGTAAAACGGGTTTCCCGTGAGAGAATAAATAAAATAAAATAAAATCGGTGTTTTATACGCGTGTCGCATGAAGTAAAATTTCGAGTTTAGAAAAGCCCCGTGAAAATTTGTCGAGGGTCGCTGCGCGACCCTCGACAAATTTTCTACGCGGGGCTTTTCTAAACTCGAAATTTTACTTCATGCTTAGTCTGGGAGTGGAAACCTACGTTAAAAATTACACTGTCAATTAGTCATGACATTTATTTATTAAGATTATAAGGAAACGTTACTCATATAGGCATAATTACAAACTTTTCGCTACGTTTGCCAAAAACAGACTATTTCCTATTATTACAACACTTTTTATTATATTTTATTTTTACCTACCAACAAAATGTCGGAAATGTATCAAAATTGTATAATGTATAATAATAAATACAAGATTACTAATTACGAAAAATGTAACGTATCAAAATAAAATATCACAATAACAAATCACAATTAATACAATACTGTCAAATAATGCCAATTTATATGTTGACAATGATATTCCATTTCAGTTAGAGAATTTGACACTAATAAACTTTCTTCGCACTTTTATTTGAATTACCAAATGTACATTTCGGACACAAAGTGACCATTATCAATGGATTAACACATTAATAATGGTCACTTTGTGTCCGAAATGTACATTTGGTAAATCAAATAAAAGTGCGAAGAAAGGTTATTAGTGATTTATTCGTCAAATTAATTTGATCTTCACGTAACTCACAATCAATTCAGTTAGAGAACTTCAATATTAACATAGATTGATGATATTTTAGTTACTGGCGATAATGAAAATATGGAATGGAATAATTATATACAATACTGTCAAGAATTCCAATCCATATATCGAAAACGATATTCCATTATAGTCACAGAAAGTCATTATTGGCTATTATAATTGTCCAAGACTTTCCAAAACTATCGTAACTGCCACAGAAGATTTATAAATACTCGTAAACTGAGGATTGTTAATGGTTACATTAGGGATTGATAGCCATTTGACTATACCGACTGCATATATCTTGACAACTAACACTGTCGCGTTATATCAACGACAATTTTACACACTAAAAAAATAATAAACCAATATCAAAAGGATACTAATTTTTATATGAATCGTCATCATTCTGATGCGTGTGCTATGGTATGTGTGTGTCTGTAATAACTGTCAAAATAGAAACACAAACAAGTTTTAAATTGGTCATTATTTTGTTAAACATATCGACTGTCAATAGTGACTCGGAATACTCTGCTTTCGTTTTTGCTGTTGTTTCCACAATTTTGGAGCTTGTTTCTTTTTTCAAGACAACTTTTGACTCATCATGTTACTTTTGACATGGTATTTAAGAGCGTCAATTACATAGATTGCGTATATACTGAAGTTGAAGTTAAAGTCATTCTGTTTTGTTTTACATTTTTGACGGTTTTTCTTTGTATTTGTCAAGATTGTGACGTGCGCACAGACCTGGTATTTTTACACATGTTTCGTATTTTTTTTACATATTTTTGACAGCTAATACTTTTGAGAGTTAAACGTCAACTCGTAAAAGTGTTAGCTGTCATATGTAAAAAAATAAAATTGGACATAAGTCGGCGTCGACGGTGGATATTAGCATTTGTCAATAGTGATAATTAACATTAGTTGACATTTAGTTTATAATGGCAAATGACATTTATTATGACTGTCAAGTTGGGGGGCGCCAATTGAATTTTTGCTCCCAGGCGCAAGTTTTCCTTACTGCGGCGCTGTGTATGATACACATAATATTCAATGCTAATGGGAATTAAAAGATATGTTTTAGATTTTCTTAAATAAATGGACGATTTGTGTTTGTTAAAAATAATTCTCAATTTTTGTTTTATTTAAAGAAAGATCTTGATAATGATTTTTAAAATATATTTGACTTCTGCCAGACTTTTTTCTTTGTTTCTAAATGAACGTGTAAAAATTAACGTAGAGTGTCTAATCGGGGCCTCGGTGGCCGAGTGGGTAGAGACCCTGCCCACAGACCAAGAGGTCGCGGGTTCGAATCCCGTCCGGTGGAATAATTTATGAATAATAAACTATTCCATCCGGGTCCATGGATGTAGTGTGAATGTTTGTGGCGTCCAAATGATTTAAATAAGTGTGTATGGCTGTATGGCGAAAGCCGAGGCCAAAAAAAAAAAAGTGTCTAATTTTTTCAGCGAATTTTACTTCTCTCAGAATTTTTATTTTAAAAATAGAAGTCGGTATTTTCTGTCTATTTCTAAATCAACTAGTGTAAGAATTATTCCCGTGTTTCAAGTATAATGAAGGCGAATTATACATTCTACCACGTAAAACGATAAGCATGAAAGCCTATCACTGTCTTAAAAAAAGACATTCATGTTCCATTAGTTTCTGCATTTAATTTACATATCGCTTATCTATTTAGTTCATTCGAACATGTTCTATCTTCACAAATAGTGCGTGTTGCTTTTCTTCTTCTTTTTCTATTTCACAGTGTGTGTTGTCCCTTCTATTTATATATCAAAAATAAAAAATACTAACCAGTAACCAGATTTAGTGATATTTTACAAGAAAACACAAGGCTTTATTTCACTATATATCTTGTACTAGTGAAATTTTAAGTTCTTAAAGATTTAAAAGAAAACACTTGATTATTTAAAAGAAAAATTCCCTTCATTTAACTGCGATTCACAAGAAAATACTTTATTAAATTTCACTAATATTAAAAAATTAGTGAAATTTACACTATTTCAATATTAGTGAAAATGTAACGAAGTATTTTTTTAATAAATAAAATTACGAAAATGCGTGTAATTTCATATATTATGTTTAAAGTGTGCAAACTATAAAAAGCTTAAACTTATTTTCTCAAATTCAAATAGATTTGAATTTAAATTATTCTTGTTTCAAGTATTTTCTTTTAAATCGCATTTAAATGCAGGGAATATTTATTTTTTCGTATACATAAACCGATAATTAGAGCGTTTGGTAAATTTAATTTGTTGTTTTTTTATAAGTGGTCAATTCACAGCTTCAAACGAGTGTTTTCACTCCTTAGTTAAGCATGGAGTAAAATTTCGAGTTTAGAAAAGCCTGAATATTTGGAGCTTATATCAAACTGAAAAACTATCCAGCGAGTTTATCTTTTAAGTATACATATCCCAATTATTCTGTTGTTTTTGTAAGAGTTCAATTTAAAGCTTTAAACGAGTGTTTTCCACTTCCAGATTAAGCATGAAGTAAAATTTCGAGTTTAGAAAAGCCTCAAAATTTGGTTTGGTCGCGTAGCGCGAAGCGCGGAGCGACCAAACCAAATTTTCAGGCTTTTCTAAACTCGAAATTTTACTCCATGCTTAACTAAGGAGTGAAAACACTCGTTTGAAGCTTATTTTAGTTGAAGTTCAAAATATTCTATTAAAGCAGTATGCTTAAAACGTGTGTTCTGAACATCACATCACATTAGTGATTAGTACGCGTGGCGCATGAAGTTAAATTTCGAGTTTAGAAAAGCCTGAAAATTTGGTTTGGCCGCGTAGCGCTTCGCGCTACGCGACCAAACCAAATTTTCAGGCTTTTCTAAACTCGAAATTTAACTTCATGCTTAATCTGGAAGTGGAAAACACTCGTTTAAAGCTTTAAATTGAACTCTTACAAAAGCAACAGAATAATTGGGATATGTATACTTAAAAGATAAACCCGCTGGATAGTTTTTCAGTTTGATATAAGCTCCAAATATTCAGGCTTTTCTAAACTCGAAATTTTACTCCATGCTTAACTAAGGAGTGAAAACACTCGTTAGAAGCTTTGAATTGACCACTTATAAAAAAACAACAAATTAAATTTACCAAACGCTCTAATTATCGGTTTATGTATACGAACAAATAAATATTACCTGCATTTAACTGCGATTTAAAAGAAAATACTTGAAACAAGAATAATTTAAATTCAAAACTATTTGAATTCGAGAAAATAAGCTTAAGCTTTTTATAGTGTGCACACTTTAAACATAATATATGAAATTACACGAATTTTCGTAATTTTATTTATTAACTCGAAATTTTACTTCTTGCTTTGTCTGGGAGTGGAAAACACTCGTTTTAAGCTTCGAATTGAAATTGAAATATACTGCCTAAGTTTAATGTAGCGTTATTTTAAGAAAATAATATTTTGTTTGTTTGCTTGTAATTTAATCTTTCATTCTCAATTGACATATTATTATGTCATATAACTTAAGTTCATTCATATCTCGAATGTCGCTTTATCGAATAATCAATTTATAATTTATATTTCGGAATGCGAATTTGAAATTCAAATCGAGTTCCTCGCGTTCGTTCCGTAATCCTTTAATAATCATTGGCTTAAAACGCGGGCTAATTAATTAATACCTGTAAAATTGCTCGTTTTAATAAAGCCTCGTCTCAAAACTTAATTAGTCGCTAAGTGCTCTGACTTATCGTCGAATTAAAAGAAAATAGACACATCATTTAATCGCTTTCAACCAAATTAAAAGACTTTTAGGTCCATTTGTACCCCGACCGATTAGCTTTAATTATCATAATAATAATCATTGATTAAACCTTTGATTAAGTCAAATTTTTAGAACCAAAGAATGTTATAAATTTGTAAGATATCCTAAACACGTCTTTTTTTATCAATATGCAATTGTGTAAACAATTTGTAAATACAATTCTTGTGTTTTTAAAAAGTACTAATCACTGATTAAGTTGGGTTGATTGATAAGGCGTTGAGGTGTTGAAAATCCATATTAACTTTGTATAAATAAAATTCTGAATAACTTTATGATTTTCAAAAAAGTGTGTTTATTTTCACAACAATTGTTTCGAACATTTATTGCTTCTTCAGGTGAATGAAAGTTTACACTGTAAACTTTTATTCACCTGAAGAAGCAATACATTTACGAAACAATTGTTATAAACAAAATCATGAAGTTATTCAGAATTTTATTTATACAAACTGATTAAGTTAATCGACTTCGGTGCAAACGGGCAATAGTGATTTTAATGAAATTTAAATACAAATTATAATCATAATAAATTTGGCATTTATGCCCCTTAGTTTCTAGCAAACTTTATCTCTCTTATCTCTTATCTTAAATGTTATCTAAATGATGTGAGACCCTATCAAAATATCCACACTACTTTTGCCACCCGTTATGCTGTCTTTCTATCCACTTTTTTAACATAATTTTGATAATTTAAAATATTAAGTACATGAATTTGAAAAATGTAAAAATCTATAATTATTTGCAGTTTTTTTTATTGAAAAATCCAATTTAAATTAAAAATAGTTTGCTTGATGTTATGCAAAGTAAAAATATTTTATTTAAAACCAATCGTGTTGATTTTGTTTTAAAAGCCAACTATGCTAAAACAAACAAACTATTTTGTACAAGAAATATCTGCCCTTTAAAATGTAATTCTTAGGTATTCTTCAGAGAGACCCTGTGGATGTTTTGATCGGGTCCTAATGATGTTGGTCCTTCGGTCAATCGATCTGTGAACCTTCATTTGAAAAAATAAATAAATAAATAAACCTTTATTCACGGATGTACCATTTTACAGAATATATAAATATTTTACAAAATAACAATTTAACACACAAAAGATAGAAACAAAAACATTAATGACAACAGAGTAATCTTTTAACAATTTTCATATACTGGGGAAATGTATTAGAAAAAATATTAAAGTCAGGATAGATTAATAAAGAATTAGCTGTACGCATAAGACGTGTAGTCGGAGTGTGGAAACCATAATTTGTGTTATGGAACGGTATGCGAAACAGCGGCGGGTTCCGACATAGGCGATTGTCAAAGTTTACAGAAAAACACATGCGAGAAAGAAGAGCCGGGCATTGGATGTCCCAATTAAATAGTTTGTAAAGTAATGACATATCAGCAAAGTACCGCCTGCAACATAGTTGATCAATATTTAAACCAACGCTAACATTTACATTATTTACATTATTATGTCTCGACTTAAATGCTAGATATTTAATAAATTTGCTTTGAACATCTTCAATACGTTTGATATAAATCTTTTGATACGAACTCCATACACATGAAGCGTATTCTAGATGCGAACGAACGTATGCAAAATATACAATTTTAAATGACAATACCGACAGATCCCTAGACAAACGTTTAATATACCCTAGCATTTTAGTCGCGCGATTACATATAAAATTAATATGATGTTCGAAATTGAGTTTAGCGGCAAACCAAACCCCAAGGTCCTTCATTATATTAACTTTTGAAACCATTTTGCCATCAATATCGTAATTAAAATCGCATGTTACTATCTTACGTGAAAAAGTTAGAGATTTACACTTGTCAATATTTAAAAAAAACGGCCTAATGTATGTATATTTTTTAATTCGTGTTCGAATATATTTAATTTTATTTACTACAGTTAATAGAACGTTAATAGTAAAAAAAATAATGATATGCTACGTATGTATTGTTTAGATATTAGCTAGATATGTAAATTTATTGACTGACAATTAAGGAGAGAAAAAAACATACAAGAGATCACAATCTGTAATCCGAAACTTCCGTTAGATCCGATGGCCGATAAAATGGCGAAATAATTGTCCGTCGATTTGTGTCGTCGGATTTATTGACGGGAAATTTTTCGCCGGTGAAATCACCGCGAAATTATGAAAATATCGAATTACCGTATTGTGCGTATTGGCCGTAAATTCTATATTCGACTTCCAATAAATAGAAACCTCGTCGTGTCGGATTTCAATTGGACTTTTCGAACAGACTTCCTTAATAAAATACAAGATTTTATGATTTGCTGAAAATACACAAAGATTTTTTACGATTATTAATAATTGTTAGGACATTTTCAAAATGTGCTCCCCATAAATTATCGAAAAAAGGGCGTGTCTGTTTACAACACAGGGCGTATCTGTATATAACTTATTTATTTTAAATAAAATGTATACTTTGCTCAAATTTAGTAAAGCGCAAAATTGGGTTAGACGAAATTATTATATATTTAATAAAGTTATTAACCTGCATACAAAAATAAAATTAATAAACGTATACAGGGTGAGTCACTAAGCGGAAATCGGTCTATAGTGGGCGTATCGTTGAAAATAGCAAAAAACGTTTCAAATAAAAGTTGTTCAGAATCAAGTTTTTCATAACCCAAAATAATTGCTAAATCTGGCGGCCTTGCGGTTATACCGGAAGTAAACACCAACTTCCTTATTTTAAATAGAACACCCTATATATTTTTACATTTTTGCATGCATAACTTCATGTTTACGTTCTCAAAAACTGTTGAAAGGATATGGCAACAACCCGGTATCAATAAAAAGAAAATTTAATTTCGCATCAGATAAAGTGTGACAAGATAGATGGTTCTATTTAAAAAAAATGAAGTTATGCATGTTTGAAGTACTGAAGAATACCGTCGACGGACTCGGTTCAATTTAGAAAATCTGACTAATGGCAAAAACTTAAACAACTACTACATTTCTTCCCGAATCGAAAACCGTAAGCCGCACAACTCTGACTTATTTCATTTTGAAGATATTGTTAATGGCGTCGAGCTCTGAAATCGTCAAATTTATAAAAAAAATGAAATAACTCGAAAACGGTTCAACTGAGACCCAATGTTGTGTGAATAAACTCATGTTTATTTTTAACGAGCAATCCAAAAATGTAAAAATATATAGGGTGTTCTATTTAAAATAAGGAAGTTGGTGTTTACTTCCGGTATAACCGCAAGGCCTCCATATTTAGCAATAATTTTGGGTTATGAAAATCTTGATTCTAAACAACTTTTATTTGAACTTTTTTTGCTATTTTCAACGATACGCTCACTATAGACCGATTTTCGCTTAGTGACTCACCCTGTATATTAAAATTATACTCTTGAGTGTTGTAATTGCATTATTTAAATAATAAATAAAATTAATGATTAATTCAATAAAATCATACTCTGTTTTTTTTTTTAATATGACCAAACTTAGGGTGTATTTACTGCAGCAGTTGCAGTCCTGCTTTAACAGTAGGGTATTTAATGTTTAAAATTTTGAGTTGTTGGTAAATGATTACCAATGTGACAAATAGATCATAATTTGTCCAATAAATTGTCCGAAGGCAGAGAGTTTCAAAAAGAGAATGCTACAACTTACAACTTTACAACTTTACAACACATACAGGGATACTTTAAAAAAACATCTTTTAAGTATACTTTCATATATTCTATATAAACATTTGTAAAATTAATAAACATGTGATCAAAACTAAGCAGTATGTTTTAAACTTCACTTGAAATCAGTATTTTATACGCGTGGAGCATGAAGTAAAATTTCGAGTTTAGAAAAGCCTGATTTGGCTTGGTCGCTCCGCTGCGCTACGCGACCAAGCCAAATTTTCAGGCTTTTCTAAACTCGAAATTTTACTTCATGCTTAATCTGGGATTGGAAACACTCGTTAGAATCTTTAAATTGAAAGTTTTTAAAAAGATCATGAATGTTTAAATTTTACACTGAAAAATCGTAGCATGTATACTTAAAAGAAACAATTATTGTATTTAGAACTTTTTCAAAATTTGAACAACTAAATATCCAGATAATGAAGAAGGAAGATATTCCTGACCAAGAAGCATTTACCTGATCCTCAGACACTTTATTAAATTGGTAGTAGATATAAATAATTTAAGGCGGTGATAAGTACATTTGTAATCGTATTCTTTGCGAGTTAATTGAATTGTCATATTACTGTCAGATTTCCGTTCACATAACCTACAAATTTAAAGTTGATTTACAACGTAAAATGTGAATAATCTTGTCCGAACCTCCACACCTTTAATTTCTTGAAATGTCAAATTTGATTGGCCATATTATATGTATGTAACGCCAAAATCAGCAAAATTTCTCATAATCTGTAAATTATAACAAAAATTCAAAAATATCGCAATACTTTGGCCAATATTTTCTATTTTTGTTTATTTTAACATTAGTTGCTTTTATGAAAGCGTTGAATTCTAAACTTCTTAAAAGGGTTATCACTCCTTGATTAATTATGAAGTAAAATTTCGAGTTTAGAAAAGAATGAAAATTTAGATTTGAGCGCGTAGCGTCCAAATCCAAATTTTTAGGCTATTCTAAACTCGAAATGTTACTTCATGGCCAGGCGTATAAAACACTAGTTTAGTGTAAAGCTAACCTAGCTTGATATTATGGTTGATCTCATGTTAATAAATATATAAATTACTGTATATTTAAAACAATGTATGTGAAATCATATTAAAATACACAATTTTGCCGAAATTCTCTTCAAATTACCGAGATCCTTATGAATTTCCACGAAATACAGACATTATCATCATGAAATGTATTAACATCATGTCTAAGAACATCATCACCATGCCGATGATCATGAAAGTTTGTAATTATGTTGTAGGAATGATTTGTAACATCTGACAATGCGTGCTCTCGCAATATGTACATTACTGCGCACAATGTGAACAGCGCGCATTGTGCGCATTGTTTTTTGCCGTTGTGCGGTAGTAAATCGTTAATTGAATAAATTTCGCAAATCATTGATCTCGGCCGCGATCAATCATTTTCATCTAATACGCATTCGCCGACAACAATGGACACGATCGAGAGCGCGGGCAGTTGGGCTAATTAAAAGGTGCCGATTTTAGTAATTGATCAATATTGTTTTATTACAGATCGATTTCTTGATATATTAAATCTAAAGTTTGTTTATTCTAGTTAAGTGATTTTAGACTTTATTCTCTATTTGTAAAATTATTTTCCTGTTATGGATTTACTTCAAAATTGACAAAGAGTCATTTCTTCAACTCTTTGTCAATTTTTAAGTAAATTTATAACAGAAAAATAATTTTACAAATATAGAATAAAGTGTAAAATTACTTAACTAGAATAGATAAACTTTTGATTTAATGTACCAAAAATTGACAAAAATCTTGTAAATTGATACAAATCTATTCGTTTCAACTTTCTGCAAATACTCGAATAATATTAAATATAGCCAAAAGAAGTTGAAACAAAAATTGTCAATTTATAACCTCACAAAATATCAATCTATAATTGAATTTTCTAACGAATGTTTTCCACTCCTTGATTAAGCATAAAGTAAATATTTCGAGTTTAGCAAAGCCTGAAAATATGGATTTGTCGAACGCGAAGCGAATCCAAGTTTACAGGCTTTTCTAAACTCGAAATATTTACTTCATGCGCCAGTCGCTTTAAAGCTGGTTTGACGTTTAAAACACAATCGTTTAACAATTTTCTAATAATTTCGAATATCAGACATTTTCTAGAAAATGCTCTACAGGAAATAAAACAGTTTGTTATTTACAACACCAAGGAAAATGCAAAAAATCGATATCACACACACATCGATATCACACAATCAATATCTGTGTTTTTTTTAAAATCAATTTTACTTTTCTTCATAAAAATATTAACTTTCTATAAATAAGTGCCTATAATTTATAGTAAGGTAATTTTTTAATGTATACAAATATTTTTGATAAATAAACGTTGATCTCCTTTTCAACTGTAAATAACCATGTTTCCAGTAATATTATTCATAATATAATATAAAATAATAATATAATATAAATAATATTAACTTATGCGCGAGCACAACTTGTGATGAATTTAATTTTAATTTTACAAAAGCAAATTTCTTGGCTCTGCATGCGGATGTTAATACTTGTGTGTGGAACGGTTTGTTTGAAATAAATGATGCTAATCAATGTTGCGCAGAATTCTACAGGATCTTAAATTTGTTGTTCAAAAAACATGTACCTTTAAAAACGTTCAATTCAAATAGAAATAAATATCCATCCTGGTTTAGTCGAAACACAATCAAGCTTGTTAAACGTAAAGAACACTTTAGAAAACTTGCTAAAAAGTATAAATATGGCATATATGAGAATAAAGTAATGCGACTCAGAAAGGAAATTTGGTCTTCTATTAAAAATGATGAAGAATGTTTTATAAGTGAGGCTGAACGTTCAATTTGCAGTGATCCAAAAAAACTATGGAACTATATTACACGAAAGAAGTCTCGCTCCAGAATTCCTGGTTGTATGCAATTTGAGAACCGCACTCTTAGTGATCCCACGGATATTGTGAACAGTTTCGGAGAATTTTTTTCATCAGTGTTTTCTGCAGGTAGTTCAGGTCAGTATCCAGTGGAGGCACTATTGGTGCTGACATTATTGATATCAGCGATATCTCGAACGAAGACATTATTGATGCTGCAAAACACCTCAGCAATAATTTAACTTCGGGTAATGACAATGTTCCATCGTTTTTGTTGCACCTTTAAAGCATATTTTCAGTGTCATTTACAAACATCAATATTCCCTACTCAATGGAAAGCAACTCGTATCACCCCAGTCTTTAAATCAGGAGATAAATTTGATATTTCGAACTACCGACCTATTTCCTTAATTAGCAACTTTGCAAAACTGTTTGAATCTATTATAGCAAGCAAAATATATGATCAAGTTGAATCACGCATATCTGACTTCCAGCATGGCTTCATGAGGAATAGATCAACTGCAACAAACTTGATTAATTTTACTGAGTATGTGTCACATAGCCTTGACCAGCGTGTACAGGTTGATGTGATGCATACAGACTTTCGGAAGGCATTTGACTCTATTGATCATGGTGTCCTATTGGGGAAGTTGCATACGTGGGGTTTTAGCAACCGTACTCTTGCTTTAATAAGGTCTTACCTCCTTGAGAGAACCAATCAAGTTGAATACATGATGTACAAGTCGAACAGTTATTTTCCATTGAGCGGGGTACCTCAAGGCGCGAACCTTGGGCCGCTTCTTTTTACTTTATTTATTAATGATATTGTTTATAATATTCAGTCGCGTATTCTCATATATGCCGATGACATTAATATCTTTAATTGTATTCGATCTTTAGACGACTGCTTAATACTACAAAATGACTTACAACAGATTTGCGCTTGGAGTATCCGAAATAAACTTGAATTCAACATTTCAAAATATAAGGTTATACGTTTTATAAAAAAATGCAGCATATTGTGTTTCCGTACATAATAGATAGTAATATCCTAAAGTGCGTTATTGAGGTGAATGATTTGCGAGTAACGTTTGATAAGGAACTATCGTTTACGCCCCATATCAATAAAATCTGTAAGCAGGCCTTGAAGAGGCTAGGTTTTGTTAGGCGTGCGACTGAATCATTCACTTCTGTATGGGCTATTCGCAAATTATTTCTATCTTATGTGAGAAAATCTATTCGTTTCAACTTTCTGCAAATACTCGAATAATATTAAATATTGCCAAAAGAAGTTAAAACAAAAAGTGTCAATTTATAACCTCAGAAAATATCAATCTATAATTGAATTTTCTAATGAGTGTTTTGCACTCCTTGATTAAGCAGAAAGTAAATATTTCGAGTTTAGAAAAGCTTGAATATTTGGATTTGTCGAACGTGAAGCGGCCGACAAATTCAAGTTTTCAGGCTTTTCTAAACTCGAAATATTTACTTCATGCGCTAGTCGCGTTAAAGCTGGTTTGACGTTTAAAGCACTGTCGTTTAACAATTTTCTAATAATTTCGAATATCAGACGTTTTCTAAAAAAATGTTCTACAGGCCGCTGTATGGTCTCCTACGTTCAGCACGCATATAAATAACATTGAAAGAATACAAAAAATTTTTGTAAAGTACCTTTATTTTAAGCAGTCCTCAGTATATCCGGATAGTAATGTCATAGAATACAATATGCTTTTAGAAATGTTTAATTTGCAACATCTGTCAATCAGAAGAAACATAATACTACTTAAAACTATTTACAACTTATTACATAACGAGATTAATGATCCAAATCTGCTTGAATTAATAAAAATTTATGTTCCGCGTTATAATAATAGAAATGCGTTAATGTTCTTTTGTAATCGCAGTCGAACGAATTTATATTATAATTCACCACTAAATAAATTGAGGCGATTATACAACACTGTTCGCAACTCAGCCGATATTTTTGATCACAGTATTGTAAAATTTATAAGAGATATTATGCCTCACTTATAATCCTCCTATGTATTTTCTAATTTTGTTAATTTTACAAAACTAGTAAATTTAAACTTTAGTTGTGTCATGTGTTGTACATGGAAATGTTCCCTGTAATTGGATGTACTTCTGTAAGGAAATAAAAGAGTTATTATTATTATTATTATCGAATTTTAGTTTACCGGTAATTTTACATTACTAATGCTCTGTATTATAAACGATTAATAAATCATTAGATAACTATTTGTGGAGTAAATTTATTTACCTAGTAAACTAATAGGCAAATAAAGTTGCGTATTATAAAGCAAACCTACCAAATAAATAGCAATTCTAGAAATAAATAATTTAATTAGTAGATTAAAGACCGAAATTATACATTTTCATTGTGGCCATAGCTGGAACCACCAATTTGTTAAATTGAATTGTCAATATTTCAAATTAAATTGTCAATCAAATTGGAAATTTAGTATAATTCCTTATAATTATGGAGAATAATCGTATAATAGGACAGAATTACACAGAACAAGAAAAAGAAAGCTTATTGGAAGTTATAAAAAACTTAAACGAGTGTTTTCCACTCCCAGGCTAAGCATGAAGTAAAATTTCGAGTTTAGAAAAGCCTGAAAATTTGGTTTGGTCGCGTAGCGCGAAGCGCGGAGCGGCCAAACCAAATTTTCAGGCTTTTCTAAACTCGAAATTTTACTTCATGCGCCACGCGTACAAGATACTGAAGTTCACTTGTTCACAATATTTCAGTGTTTGCAGTGTTATATACGCGTGGCGCATGAAGTAAAATTTCGAGTTTAGAAAAGCCTGAAAATTTGGTTTGGTCGCTCCGCGCTTCGCGCTATGCGTCCAAACCAAATTTTCAGGCTTTTCTAAACTCGAAATTTTACATCATGCTTAGTCTGGGAGTGGAAAACACTCGTTTAAAACTTTAAATGGAACTAATTTTAGAAAGCGTATGCATAAGTATAAAAATCCCTGGTTATGTCTGATTTGAAAAACTCTAGGTCTTCGACTCCTTAGAATGTCTTGTGGTTCGAATTAATCACTTTCAGGGAAGATACTATGAGCGAACTTAAATCTGACACGGATGATATGGTAGACATGATAACCGTAATGAAATTAAGAAATACAAGTAGTAGAATTTTGACTTTTAACTGTCAAATTATTTAGAGAATAAAATTTACTTGGTATAAAAACAAACAAATAATTTACTGGGGAGATTTATTAGCCAAATAGAGTTATTTTGTGTTTATAATACCGAAATCTTTGGAATAAATTAATTTATTCCTAAAGTAAATTTTGTTTAGGGAATAAAACGTTTTATAATACCGGGCATAAGTATAATTAAGGTTAGTGGTAGCAGGAGATGTGAAAAATATAAAAACATCACGCATCAAATATAAAAGTCTAAAAATGTATTTTGTGTTATTAATAAGATGAAAGTGTTTTTGAAACTCCACATTAAATCAGTTTTTGATACACCTGGCACATGCAGTAAATATTTTGAGTTAGAAAAGCCTGCACATTTTTATTTCGATATTTATTATAAATCACGATGAACTTAATAGAGCGATAAACAGCATGTTCCTATTTCGTGGAATGCATCTCAGTTATCTAAGAGTGGGGTAAAGTTGTGTGCTTTAATATGATTTCACATAAATTATTATAAATCTAACATGTATTAACCGTCTTTGAGAAAGAAATGTATGTATGTAATGTTAAATTGTATTGTTAGTTGGTTTGAAGAGAATTTGACCTAAACGTTACATATCCTTTAATAGAGCGTTGTAACAAATCAATTTAAATAAGATTTTAAATATTTCATTGTATAATTCAATATCCGGAGGTGTATTTGCACGGGAAGTAGTTGTTTCAATGGATATTTATCGTCTTAAATTGTCTTATTAATTAAGACACTGTTTGCATTTTCACGAATAGTTTTTTCGTAATATATTAAAGAAATGGTGTTTCAATTTTTAACGAAATAAACATTTGTAAAATATTTACAATATTTATGGACGTGAGATCAACCATGTAATCAAGCTGAGTTGGCTCTGAATCATAAACGTACATATTTTAGTGCTATATTCCAAACTTAACTTCAAATAAATGTTTTATACTTCGTTCTAAACTTGAAATGTTACTTTATGTTTAATCAAGGAGTAGACACACTTGTTAGAAGTTTCAAATTAAACGCTTCTATAAAAATGCATTAAATTTCAAGTCTCTTGTTTTACATGCGCTTAATGTTTTCGAAATCTAAAAACAATTGAAAATCAAGTAAGTCATGCACTTAAGCAATATCCCACATATTAACATTAACATTATCTCGATCTGCTTATGACAGAATATACAAACGAGCGACACGATTATTAAAACAGTCCGAACCGTGACTCCGTTTTTCTTTTCGTGTTATTGTTTTCGTGTTATATAACACTTTCATAATTGAATCACGTGTTTTGCGTCGTTCGAAAACCGAAACAGGAAAAAATTAGGTGTCGTTAATTAGCTAAATTGTTGGCAATTTGTACGGTAACAAGCCGTAGTCGCCGAGCGGACTGAACATTTGCATTTGAAATTGATGTTCAATTGAGCGTAGCGCGAAACGGGCAACGAAGTCCGAATCATGCTCAATCAATTTTTGAGAATATATGAAATTAATATAATTCATGTTAGTGAGAGTGAGTGGAAGAAGGTTGGTTAACCCTTTGGTTTTTCTTCTTCGGCTACTTCTTTTTACCACTTATAAAGCATTGGTAATTTGGTTTCAAATTTGTACATTCTAAATCATAGGTTCTCAAAAAATTGGGGGGCTATAGAAAAAAATAATATTATTTAAGCGGGCGGTGGGCCAAATATTGCCCACCGCCCACTCTAAGAATATTTTTTTCTTCTAGAGCCCCCCAATTTTTTTTACTCGCCATCTGTCGCGAATCTGAAACAGCTATTGCCACGATTATACAGGGAATTTTTCTTTTAGGTAAATATATGCACAAGCTGTAAATTTTCCGACATCCGTTGTTTTTTGAAAGAGTTTAATTTGAAACATTAAACGACCTGACAAATTTTCTGGGCTTTTCTAAACTTGAAATTTTACTTCATGCGCCACGCGTATAAAACACTGATTTTAGGTGAGGTTCAAATATACATACATTTCACAATATTTTAGTATATTATACGCGTGGCGCATGAAGTAAAATTTCGAGTTTAGAAAAGCCCAGACAATTTGTCTCGGGTCGCTGCGCGACCCGAGAAATATTTTCACGGGGCTTTTCTAAACTCGAAATTTTACTTCATGCTTACTCTGGGAGCGGAAAACACTTGTTTATAGCTTAAAATTGAACTCTTTAAAATAAAACAACGAATATATAAAGATTTAAAAAAAATAAGCTGTGAAAATTTCAGGGCTTTTCTAAACTTGAAATTTTACTTTTAATAAGTGTTTTCAACTCCCAGACAAAGCACGAAGTAAAATTTCAAGTTTAGAAAAGCCCCGTGAAAATTTGTCAAGGGTCGCGCAGCGACCCGAGACAAATTTTCTGGGCTTTTCTAAACTTGAAATTTTACTTCATGCGCCACGCGTATAAAACACTGATTTTAGGTGAGGTTCAAATATACATACATTTCACAATATTTTAGTATTTTATACGCGTGGCGCATGAAGTAAAATTTCGAGTTTAGAAAAGCCCAGAAAATTTGTCTCGGGTCGCTGCGCGACCCTCGACATATTTTCACGGGGCTTTTCTAAACTCGAAATTTTACTTCATGCTTACTCTGGGAGCGGAAAACACTTGTTTATAGCTTAAAATTGAACTCTTTAAAATAAAACAACGAATATCTAAAGATTTTAAAAAAATAAGCTGTGAAAATTTCAGGGCTTTTCTAAACTTGAAATTTTACTTTTAACAAGTGTTTTCAACTTCCAGACAAAGCACGAAGTAAAATTTCAAGTTTAGAAAAGCCCCGTGAAAATTTGAAATTTTACTTCATGCGCCACGCGTATAAAATACTGATTTCAAGTGTGCTTTAAATATACATACATTTCACAATATTTTAGTATTTTATACGCGTGGCGCATGAAGTAAAATTTTGAGATTAGAAAACCCCAGAAAAATTGGCTCGGGTCGCTGCGCGACCCTCGGCAAATTTTCACGGGGCTTTTCTAAACTCGAAACTTTACTTCATGCTTAGTCTGGGAGTGGAAAACACTTGTTTATAGCTTCAAATTAAACTCTTTCAAATAAAACAACGAATATCTAAAGATTTAAAGAAAATTAGCTGTGAAAATTTGACGCGCAGCGACCCGAGACTAATTTTCTGGGCTTTTCTAAACTTGAAATTTTACTTTAAACAAGTGTTTTCAACTCCCATACTAAGCATGAAGTAAAATTTCAAGTTAAGAAAAGCCCTGTGAAAATTTGTAATTTTACTTCATGCGCCACGCGTATAAAATACTGATTTCAAATGAGCTTTAAATATACATACATTTTACAATATTTTAGTATTTTATACGCGTGGCGCATGAAGTAAAATTTAGAGTTTAGAAAAGCCCAGAAAATTTGTCTCAAGTCGCTGCGCGACCCTCGACAAATTTTCACGGGGCTTTTCTAAACTCGAAATTTTACTTCATGCTTAGTCTGGGAGTGGAATACACTCGTTTATAGCTTCAAATTAAACTCTTAAAAAGAAAACAACGAATATCTAAAGATCTAAAAAGTACAAGAGTTCTTTTATTCAAAATATTTTCCGAGTTCAACTCAGACTTATTTCCGAGTACAAGAAACAGTACTCTGAAAAATAAACAATATCCGAGTTAAAGTACTCAGAAATTATTCTTAGTAAAAGAACTTTATTTTTTCAAAGTGCTTTTGTTTGGATTTTTTTTGGAATACACGTTGCCGAGAACTTTTACTTCCGTTTGTTTAAATAGTTTAACCCGTAATTGTCGTGATTACTTTTACTCGTTATTTTTGTAATTGTAATTTTTTGAGTACGTACTTTAATTCCAAAATATTTTGAATATTTTATGTCTAAGTACACTCGACCGCAAAAAAGATGCGCCACTTGAAAATTCACGTTTTTTCGTGAATATTCAAACAGCCATAACTTCGGTCGATGTGGATGAAATTTGATGAATTTTTGAGTTTTTGGAACGCTAAAGTTTTCTGTTTAAGGACACATAAGTAGATATAACGAAATTTAAGCATTTCTGCATTTAAATGTCCTACCAACCAAAAAATGTTCAGAATGTTAAAAATGATAAAAGTTGAGAAGTTATATTGTGCCCAAAAAGAATCGTAGCTCTACTTCAAAAAAAGCGCAACAAAATTCCATCATTTTCCTTTGAAATAAACGAAAAATCATGTCGATCCAATGATTTGGCTCGAAGTTATAGCAGTTTTTTTAAAAAGTGTATTTTGGGACATAACTTTGGCGGACAGGCATCACTCTGCTCGCAAACCTGTGACATTATGCGATTTAAAAAGCTTGAAGTTTTCTCTTTGAGGCATGTTAGTCAGATCTTTAAACATGCACTTTTTACCCCCTATCACCCCCTAAAGGTGATGAAACGTTTTTCACTTTAAAACTTTTAACTTTGTTAACTTGTACAATGCGCAAAAAAATTGTGGCTTCGAGCAAGGGACATCCAGAATAAATTTAAACGAGAAGGACTAAATTTATTCTGGATGTCCCTTGCTCGAAGCCACAATTTTTTTTGCGCATTGTACAAGTTAATAAAGTTAAAAGTTTTAAAGTGAAAAACGTTTCATCGCCTTTAGGGGGTAGAAGGGGGTAAAATGTGCATGTTTGAAGATCTGACTAACATGCCCTTAAAGAGAAAACTTCAATCTTTTTAAATCGCATAATGTCACAGGTTTGCGAGCAGAGTTATGCCTGTCCGCCAAAGTTATGCCCCAAAATACACTTTTTAAAAAAACTGCCATAACTTCGAGCCAAATCGTTGGATCGGCATGATTTTTCGCTTATTTCAAAGGAAAATGATGGAATTTTGTTGCGCTCTTTTTGAAGTGGAGCTACGATTTTTTTCGGGCACAGTATAACTTCTCAACTTTTATCATTTCTAACATTCTGAATATTTTTTTGTTGGTAGGACTTTTAAATGCAGAAGTGCTTAAATTTCGTTATATCCACTTATGTGTACTTAAAGAGAAAACTTTAGCGTTCCAAAAACTCAAAAATTCATCAAATTTCATCCACATCGACCGAAGTTATGGCTGTATGAATATTCACGAAAAAACGTGAATTTTCAAGTGGCGCGTTTTTTTTGCGGTCGAGTGTAGTTTAACTCGAAAATGTTATACAGGGTAAGTACTTTTATAGCCTTTTTGTGGCAATGTAAGCTTACGCATTCCGAAAACAACACTAGGGATTGTAATACCGGTAAACCTAATTACCGGTAAATTGTAAAAAAAAAACGCTTAATTTGCCACTACTTTTATATTAAATCTGCTATCTTTTACTGTAACAATACTCCTGATAATATCGATGTGAAATGTTTTTATTATTTTGATTGATCGCCTGGTTGAACAGTTACACTCAGGGTCATAAACTACTGTGTAAATTTTAATTAAAACCGAAACGCGGATCAATCAAACGGCCAGATCGTAAAACAATAATAATTTTATCTCGCTGGACGGATCGCCTTAACACGAATCAATCTTCTCCGTTAATTGCCTCGCCTTCACTTATCGCGTCCAATTGATTAGGATTCAATAATAAATCCGTTATCAGGAACGTATCTGCGATATTGGCAAATTAAAATAAAATTAAAAAAATAGAGATTGAAGAACAAGGAGGTAAAATTCTAACTAATCTGACATCTGAAATTGAAGTTAGATTGCGCAGGTAAAAGTAATTAAATACATGATAAATTAATACCATTCAACGAGGTTTGCTTTTTATTGTTGAATTTGAAACTTCTAACGAGAGTTTCCACTTCAAGGTTAAACATGAAGTAAAATTTCGAGTTAAAAAAATCCTGAAAATTTGGATTGGTCGCGAAATATCGTATGAAATTTGCTTAACGAAGCACAAAAGAAAATGCATCTATATATGATTAAATAGCATTATTTAATTCACAGAAATGCCGGCCAAAAATCGGTAGGTTTTCGAGACCACGTTATTTTTACTATTTATCGATAAACCGATATTACACCTCTATTTAGGTTAGGCAAAACAAATTCTAAGTTTGTCAAAACTAATTGTAGATTAGGTGGAAGCAAGTTCCTAGACTCTTGCTACAAAACTTTGCATTAGACTCACATTTTCCAAAATTTTATTTAAACCAACAGGACTCTGGGCAGAGCAAAATCGATTCTAGATCGGGCAATACCAACTCTAGGTAGGGCAAAAATAACTCTAGGTCGAAAAAATGTCTAGTAATTGCAATATTTTATATATTAACTGCTAAAATATTGGTGTAGTTCGGGCAAATGTCTAGGGTTTTTATACATTTTATATACAGGGTGTCCCCGAATGGTCTGTACAACGCTCTACCACATATTCTCTGAAACAAAATAAGACGATTTAACTAAACTTATCTCTATGCAAAAGTGGTTCCTAAGCCATCTACTAGGCCTCAAAGATAATATTTTTTTTCATTATTTTTCAAATATTTTTATTTTGGACTTAGGTAAGAAAACCTAATTTGGCACATTTAATTACATTGATACCATGCACTTTTTGCGATATGTTTCTTTATCCTACGTTTAAAGTAAGTGGTCAAACTAGGACCATCGACTTCTTAAGATACCTAAATATTTTTATTCAACAGGTCAAATCATAAGGAATACTTTTTTTCTGCAAGATCATTCAATTTTACGTATTTTTTGTCTCTTATAAAATTTTGCTATTTTCCCCACAAAAAAATATTTTTATTTGTCAAAAAAAAGTAATAAAATTATGAACAATATTTTGCTTCTCAAAACAATTAACAAAGTAGAAATAAAGATAGGTACCTAACAATAAACACAAATTTATTAGTTTCACAACAAATGTTCAAACTGATTGCCATTTTCAGCAATACAACAATTTACACATCGCAAAAAATTAAAATGGACACGTTGTAAAACACCAACATTGTTTTTAACTGTTTGAAACGCATTCTGTATTCGCACCCATAATTCGTCGTGCGTATTTATGGGCTTACCATAAACAATATCTTTGAGGCCTCGTAGATGGCTTAGGAACCACTTTTGGATAGAGATAAGTTTAGTTAAATCGTCTTATTTTGTTTCAGAGAATATGTGGTAGAGCGTTGTACAGACCATTCGGAGACACCCTGTTTAAACAGATAAACTCAATGTTTTTGAATGCCAGCACGCGCAAAATCTAAGATTTTTAGAGTGGGTCGAGCAAAACTAATATTTTATACATAAACAGCAAAAATTATGTTTTTTTTTTTGCATACCAGGACGAGCAAAGTCAAAGAATTTTGACGTGGGTACGGTAAAACTAACTTACGGTCGAGCAATACTAACTTAAGGTCCGGCAAATGCCTACGTGTTACCAATATTATATACAGGGATTTTTTTTAAGTATACATATTCGTATATACATTTTACATTTTCTGGGATTTGTTGTTTCTGAATAGCGTTTAAATTGAAGCTACAAACGAATGCTTCCACTTCCAGATTAAGCATGAAGTAAAATTTCGAAATTTTACTTCATGCGCCACGTGTATAAAACACGAATTTCAAGTGAAATCAAAATATACTGCTTGAGCAATATTGTAAAGCAGTATATTTTGAACTTCATTATGGACTAGTGTTTTATACGCGTGGCGCATGAAGTAAAATTTCGAGTTTAGAAAAGCCTGAAAATTTGGTTTGGCCGCGTAGCGCTACACGCTACGCGACAAAACCAAATTTTAAGGCTTTTCTAAACTCGAAATTTTACTTTATGCTTAGTCTGGGAGTGGAGGCACTCGTTAGAAGCTTCAAGTTGAACGCTTTTCAAAAACATCGAATGTCTGAAAGTTTACAAATGAGAAAATGTATACCTAAGAGAAAACTTCTCTTTGTGTAAATATATAAAAAGCAAAATCAATGTTTTTCGGTGCCAGGCCGCGTAAAGACAAAGATTTTGGTCTAGATCGGGCAACATAAATTCTAGGTCGGACAAAACTAATTTTAAGTCCTGTAAAGCTATCTATAGGTCGGGAAAATCCCTAGGTGTTTCCAATATTTAATATATAAACTGCAATCAGTGTTTTTAGTATCAGGTCGTGCAAATATAAAAATTTAGATTTAGGCCAGGCAAAACTAATTCTAGGTCGGGTAGTTGAGCCCAACCTAGAATTAGTTTTGCCTGTCCTAAATCTAAATTGGTATACCTAAGAGAAAACTTCTCTTTGTATAAATATATAAAAAGCAAAGTCAATGTTTTTCGGTGCCAGGCCGCGTAAAGACAAAGATTTTGGTCTAAATCGGGCAACATAAATTCTAGGTCGGACAAAACTAATTTTAAGTCCTGTAAAGCTATCTATAGGTCGGGAAAATCCCTAGGTGTTTCCAATATTTAATATATAAACTGCAATCAGTCTTTTTAGTATCAGGTCGTGCAAATATAAAAATTTAGATTTAGGCCAGGCAAAACTAATTCTAGGTTGGGTAGTTGAGCCCAACCTAGAATTAGTTTTGCCTGTCCTAGATTGGGGAAAATTAGTTCTAGGCTGGGCTTAACTAATTATAGGTCCTGAAAATGCCTATATTTTTCAAATATTATTAGATTAACAATATAAACCACTATTTCTTTGAGTACTAGGGTCCGTATTCATAGTACCGATCAGAGCTGGGTAGGATTCCAATTATTCAGGATTCGATTCCCGGATTCGAATCCTTTTAGAGGATTCAAAAGAGGTATTCGAATACTTTAGTGAAAACGGATTCGTGATCCGGATTCGTTACATTTTTTTAAAATGATTCGTATTCGAATCCAGACGTAGATGATTCGAATCCTAATAAAAGGATTTGAATTCTTATAAAAGGATTCGAATCCTTATAAAAGGATTCGAATTCTTATAAAACGATTCGAATCCTTATAAAAGGAATCGAATCCTTATAAACGGATTCGAATCCTCATACACGGATTCAAATCCTCCTAAATAACTCGAATCATCGCTATTAAGGCTGGGATTCGAATTCGATTAATTCAAATAGTTAAATATTCTAATATGAATATTTAAATCACTTAATTATTCATATTTGAATATAAATATTTAAATTTTCGAATAATTCAAATATTTGTGAATGCATATTTGGTTACTTAACCATAAAAAATATCCAACGTTAATAGTATATTTTAACCTCACTTGAAATCAGTGTTTTATACGCGTGGCGCATGAAGTAAAATTTCGAGTTTAGAAAAGCCCCGTGAAAATTTGTCTCGGGTCGCTGTGCGACCCTCGACAAATTTTCTACGCGGGGCTTTTCTAAACTCGAAATTTTACTCCATGCTTAGTCTGGGAGTGGACAACACTCGTTCTTAGAAGTTTCAAATTGAAGGATCACTCTAGATTACTAAGTTTATTACCATTTTACAAAGGCTACAGCTCGAAGGACCAACCATGGTCTTCGGAGACCGAAGGACTACAGGGAATCGATTTTTTTTTACAAGAAAACAACGAATATCTGAAGGTTTACAGCATGGATAGAAAAGAAAACATCTAATTTTGAAAAATATCGAAGTTGGGTTGGGTTTTCAGTGCATTTTTAACTTCACTTTAAATCAGTGTTTTATACGCGTGGCGCATGAAGTAAAATTTCGAGTTTAGAAAAGCCCCGTGAAAATTTGTCTCGGGTCGCTGCGCGACCCTCGACAAATTTTCTACGCGGGGCTTTTCTAAACTCGAAATTTTACTTCATGCTTAGTCTGGGAGTGGACAACACTCGTTTGAACTTCAAATTTAACTCTTTTAAAAAATCGACGTATGTAATATAAAAAATCATTCATTGAAATCATAGAAAAAGGTGCAAAATTTTACCTAAAATTAACTTTTAGAGTTAACTTTATAATTTGCTCTGTTTTCAATGGGTGAATATTCTAATCCTAAAAAAAACCGTTTTTATTTAATATTAAAGTTGCATTTAATACAATAACAAACTGTGAATAAATCGACATAAATCTAGAAATATCGAAAATCTCGACTTGTAGAAAATCTTGACGGTCCACTCCCAGACTAAGCATGAAGTAAAATTTCGAGTTTAGAAAAGCCCTGCGTAGAAAATTTGTCGAGGGTCGCGCAGCGACCCTCGACAAATTTTCACGGGGCTTTTCTAAACTCGAAATTTTACTTCATGCGCCACGCGTATAAAACACAGATTTAAAATGAAGTTCAATAACACATATATCATCATTAATTAAAATCATTATATAATCAGATATTTAGTCGGTAAATAAACATTTTTGTTAATAGAAACTGATGGAATAAAATATTACTGGTTGCAAATAGTAGATTCAAATTTATTTTTAAAGGATTTATATCCGTGATTCAAAAATGAGGATTCGAATCTTTGATTCGAATCATATTTTTCACTTACGAATCCTTTATTCGAGTATTCGTGATTCGAATCATATTAGGTGATTCGGATTCGTGATTCGAATCATATTAGGTGATTCGGATTCGTGATTCGAATCATATTAGGTGATTCGGATTCGTGATTCGAATCCTGTTTTTTAGGATTCATCCCAGCTCTGGTACCGATGCAATTTGTCATTGGTGAGAAGTTGCACTGAAATGACGTCTTTTTAGGAAGAATTTACCCAACCGTTTGGAGTAAAATGACGTCATTTCAGTGCAACTTCTCAACGATGACAAATTGCCTCGGTGTTGTGAATAGCCCCCCAGGTCGCGTAAAGGCTACAAAATCTGCCACACACATATCCAAATTTGCACCAAAAACCAAAAAGACTCCTCAAAATACGTGTTTCCGAAATTAATTACACTCACTTCAAACTACCTACGAATTTTTAATTATTCAAGAACCTGTTTGTGATGAAACCGTGCTAAACTAGTTACGCGAGTGTTGTGTTTGTGGAATCGCCGGAGAAAATAAAAATACTAGGTGTATTGTTTTCTCTTAAACGGCATTTTTTAGGATATACGATGTGAAATAGTGAAAATGTCCCTGACGTGTCGGGTGCAGTACCTGAACGACATCGACCCGTTCTCGTACACGACGAATTTCCCGGATCCGGCCAGGCCTCCGTTGCATACCTTCAGTGTTACCTTACCGCTCATCAATCAGCTTTCGGCTATACACAGGCTACTAAAATCACCACACAGGGTAAGTTCAAATATCATTTTCTATAAAACTATTTAGACCAAATGAAATAAAATAAATTGCATAATTTTAATTTGGTAAACTTCTCTTTGATCTTCTATGATTCTGAAGGGAACTATAAACCATCTGATTGTATCTACTAAAACTAAATGTATTTACTAAATTGATGTAACTATTAATAATTGAAGAATATTACATGTTTTTGCCACTTGGTAAAAAACATAGTAATACCGTGCGATCATTTAAATGATGATTTAGAGTAGACGGCATTTTTTTTGTGCGGTTGCCCAGACTGCTAATTTAATGATGGAATAAATTTGAGGTTATGCTGCAGTCAGTGGTGCCAATCTAATTTAAATAATTTTCTAAATCATGTTTTAAACGATCGCACTGTACTATTCAATCATTAATTCATGTGGATTTCCAAGTAGTAACAGTTAAAACTACACTAAAATTGATCTAACTATATTTAGTTTTGGAAAATATAATCAGAAAATATTTTTTTGGGTTTGTTTTACTTTCTGCTTCGATTTTTAAACTGAGATAGGTAGGTAGATGGTCTTAAATGACGCTAACGTTTAAATTGGTAAATAAAAAGAATTGTATTTTTACTAACTAAATGTTTTTACATTATTTTTGTAAATACATTTAATTTAAGTAAACACAATCAGATACAATGCTTCTTTATTTTTTGTTTACTTTCTTCTTTAATCCACAAACGTGAGATTATACATCAAAACAAACCGACAGGATCTAATCTTCCTCAAGTCTAGCAATTCCTTGCAAACATCAGGATGCTGTCAAATCCTTAGATAAAAACGTGTTCACTTGTAATCTAACTCCTATAAATATCTTCGAATTAATTTCTGCATCAATTTGTAAAGTACATCCACATTCACTTTACCACATCCTGTATCTATGCTGGAGACGCAAAAAATCTCGCCGTGCGCCTATTTCGTGTAAATCGCCAAGAAATCGAGTACTGAGAAAGGAAGTCGGTCCGAGCTGGATTGCCGTCTACCTTCCGGTGGCGAAAAAAAGCGCAACAAGCTAGAAAAACTTGAGACTTTATCCTGCACGCACGATGGGAAGAAGATGGTCTTGGTGTTTGTGGGATGAAAGAAAAACATATCTTATGGTTTAGCTGTTTTATACGCCTGGCTTATAAATCAAGTATTTTGACAATAAAACACTGTACTTTATTTGTACCACACTTTTTATTGAATATAACTGCAGTTTCGACAAGTTTAATAAGCTAAACTTGTCGATATGTATGTTTGATAATGACAAGCTAAATTTGTAGAAACTGCAGTCGAAATTAACATGTATAACGAAGTAGAAGCCTTCACAATACAGAATTTAAGTATTTTGAGTTTAGAAAGCCTGCATTTGCCGGGAGTAGCGAAACAAACCAAATTGCTTTTTATTATCGGTAAAACATTGTCATTTATTTTTTACAACATTTATGCTTTTCTTGAAATCACATAGCTCTACATGATTTCCATTATTTTACATCAATTACTCATTATTATTACAAAATCGACTTTTGCAATAAGCCAACACCGAAGCCTTTGAGCGCCACTTAACTAATGTCTAATGATCAATAATTCCTCTGATATTAAATTATGGTATAATTTTCTTGTTTGGGATGATGGTTTCAATATCGGCCGACCGAGAACGGCGCTTTAGCAATAAATAACGCTTTGCCAATGCGGCAACCGAGTTGCGGCATTTGTCCTTGCACTCGTTTAATATTAATTTCTTCTTGTCGCAAGAAATGAATAGAATGTGTTCCATATAAGTAGAAAAATAGTATAAAAAAAAACCCGGATATAGTATGATAGATTTTATTTTATAAGAAAAATATTTCAGGATGCAAAAGTGGGCTTACACTCAGAATATTTACGCAACTAGGCAATCTAATTATGGTTAGTTTGTACATTAGAAAATTACTTGTATGAAGTCAGAAAATAAGTTTAAGAGTTCAAAATTTGAAAGAGTTTAACATTTTTTTGATTTTATTTACCAAATTGTTTGCACTGGTTTTAATGAGTAAACAAAACTCAAATTATGTTGACTTGTGTACTAGTTGCATAAATATTTAACCTGCATTATAAAGGGTGTCCCAAAATTAACGCAAGAATTGAATTTGTGCAGTAAATTGTTGGCATGATAACAGTTTATTCTGCCGAAATTGGATGATATTGATGTGGCCAATATGAGGTTTCAACAAGACGGTGCACATGCCATACAGCCCGTGAAACAATTCAATTACTACATGATACATTTTCTGTTCGTGTATTCTCTCGTTTCGGTGAAATTCTAATCACCGATCGTGTAGTTTAACACCATTAGATTACTTTTATGGGATTATTTGAAGTTTAAGTTCCTTCTCAATAGGCCCATAACCATCTGTACACTACAGCAGGAAATTATACGCTGCATCAACGAAATTCAGCCACATTTATGTAGAATAGTCAAGGAAAATTTCGACAAAAGAGTGCGTATGTGCCAGCAAATCCGTAAAGGCCATTTGCCCGATGTGTTATTCCATAAATAACCCTATGCTATGTACTTTATGATTCAATAAACAAAATAAAATCTAAAGACTAAAAACTGTGTTCTATTTAATTCAAATGTTGTGTAAATTTTGGGACCCTTTATCTCTAAACTTCAGTTAAAAGCCAATTCTGGTATTTCAATACACTAAAAAAATTACATTTATCCGAAGTTCACAGATAAAAATGCACTCATGTGTCCATTTACACTAACTTCAAACGCCGAACATCAACTTATGCTTGAATTTACACCCTATGAATATTTACACTGTGAGTCTCAGCTCTGCCCGTCCCTTAAACAAGCTTGACGCAAATTACATGCGAATTTTGCAGTTCCACAAAACGTAATGTAAATATTTAAAGTGTCTGACTTGCACTTTAAATTCACAACCTGCACAAACACACGCCTTTTTACCTTTGGATATGTTTGGAGAGGACCGGAAATCACCTTGCCGCGTCATCCAACCCCCGCGGGTTCAACCTGTCCGATCGTCAGCTGTTTTCACCCCACCGAGGGTCTTGACCTACCCTGAAAATAAAAAAAATGCGGACAAAGGGCGACCGGTTTTTCGACATACCTGTTCTGTTCTGAAACCCTCACCTTGTGTAACTCAGTTTTGTGCCAGCTTTAACATTACTTGCATTTATTTTTATAGATAAATAAGAAGACTCTACTAGAGGTTCAACAATTGCAACTAAAGTCAATGGATAAGCTGCATAATATTTGACTTTATCTAACACAATCAGAATTCTTGAAAATATTTTTATATGCTCATATTATGGGGAAATAATATTATGATGGACACCTATTTTTTTGTCAGCAAACCAATTTAGCTGTACTACAATCACTAGAATAGAGATGCTCAGACAAGAAAAGTGGATCTTTACATTTTAACCTTCACATTGATCTTCTTTTAAATTTGATTCTAAAATAATACATATGTTCGAAAGCGTAAACGCCATCTAATGCCCATTAGCTTAAGTAGCATTGTCAATAGCAGGCAAACTAAACGTTTGTATACAGCAATTGTTCGTCCACAACAGGGCTTTATTTTATAGAATACAAATATCAAGAATAAATGCATATTATAAAATAATAATTAGTACAAATCTTTGATTTGGTTGGCGTTCACTTTGTGGTACATCTTTATAAAATAATATTAAAACACTTAACTTTGTTTTACCACTTTAATTAACTTTTTACAGTGACTATAGTTTCGACTAGCTAGTCATTATCAAACTGAGTACCTAAAATACATTGTACATTGTTTTTATAATACAGCATCAAAGAGGGGAGTATACATGATGTCGGTCTGGTCGTTGATGGGGGGAATTTCCAGATTAGCTTTCAACTTGTGAATTTCCAGCGCTTCCAGTAAATCCATTTTTCGGCCTTTGTCCGACAAATGGATTACGGAAAGCATGCTGTTTTCTGTGCAGGTGTGGTTGTTTTCTATTAAATGAGTTGCAAAAGTGGACTTGTTATTCTTTAAACGGACTGAATTTAAATGCTCTTTTAATCTTATTTCAAAATTTCTACCAGACTGACCAATGTATGCTCCTTTACATGTTTCGCAAGTTAATTTGTAAATACCTGATTTTTTGTTTCTATTTATAATTAGTACGTCATTTTTGTATCAGAGAATTTTTGTTTAGTAAGTTTTATTGCTCAAAATCTCCGAATTAAAGCACATCGAGTTATTTATTATCTCTGAATATCAAAGATTGAGTTCATAAAAAAGAGACGTGATCATTCCGATCCAAATAGAAAATCTTTAATTGTGCCCAGGTTCGTCCACGCTGACCCCTAATCAACGACGGCCTTCGAGTTATAATTCATATTATGAAGAGCCATAAATATAATGTATAACACACGCACATCTCTCTTTTCCTCTACACATCCTCGATTCAAAAGCAAAACTCATTAAGTGAATAGGAAATTAATACAACTGGCCGACTTTTACCTTTTCTCCCAGTTGCGCAATTCCAAATAACGTGTAATTAATCTAACGTAACGATTTTGTGTTGATTTTTATTAATGTCCCATCAGTGGTAGCCTCTTTGATTTCGTCAGCTGGCGACCGTGAAAGCGATACGCTCGGGCCCGGCTCGCGTGAAATTTATTAATTTCGAGTGATTTAAGTGGTCGTCTTTTATTCTTTAAGCAATGATTAATTCCGACCGGAGGCGGCCGAGGGTTATTAATCAAGCTGGCTCGGAGGCGTAAAAAGGGAATGTGCATTGGTAACTTTCTCTTCAATGACATTTTGTTGGGTTTTTCTAAAGGCGGGCGGAGGAAAAAAGGGCTTCGTTTGACTCATTCGGGGAGATTTTCTTGCGTAATGCATGTTTCTCAATTACAGTAAGTTATTGGATTTCTTTGAATATCATTTGAATTTGTCTTAAGTATTAAATGATAAATAAATGAGCCGATGAGTTGGCCAGAGATAATATTGGAATGTATTGTGTTCAATATCAACTGAAAACTATTTAGGATTTATGCTAACTTTGAAAACAACAAAGTTGTGAAAGTAAGAAAGTCATAGATTCTGCAAACAAGTTATTAGAAGACTGTACAAATCAGAAACCTAAAGAAATACAAACCAAACTTTAATATTTGCAGAAACTGTACTGATTAGGAACCTCAAGGAATTTCAAATTAAACATAATCATTTCCAAAACTAAGCGTATTAGGGTTTCGAGCAAGAAGTTAATAGAAAACTGTACCAATTAGGAACCTAGAGAAATACTAACCAAACTTTAATATTTGCAGAACTGAACTGGTTAGGAACCTTAAGGAATACCAGATTTAACATAAATATTTCTAAAACTGAGCGTATGTGGGTTTCGAGCAATATGAAACTAAACATTAATATCTTATGAATTGCACCAATTAGGAACATGGAGGAATACCAGATTAAATATAGATATTTTTAAATCTGAACAAATTGGTTAAACCGAGGAATACTCACCAGATTAAAAATTAATATTTTATAAACTAAACAAACCAGGAATCTTAAGGAATAGCAGATTGAAGAATAATATTTCCAGAACTGAACAAACTATTTGTCTCGAGAAATACCAAATTAAACATTAATATTTCATGAAGTCAAATTAATTAAAAACATCGGGGAATACCAGATTAAACATTAATATTACCAAAACTGAACCAATATCAAACTAAACATTAATATTTCATAAATTGCACCAATTAGGAACATAGAGGAATACCAGATTAATAATTAATATTTCCAAATCTGAACGAATTGACTTAACCGAGGAATACATACCAGATTAAACATTAATATTTTAAAAACTAACGAATAGCAGATTGAAGATTATTATTTCAAAAACTGAACAAATTAATTATCTCGATAAATACCAAATGCAACATTAATATTTTATAAATTAAATCAATTAAAAACATCGGGAAGTATCAGATTAAACAATATTATTTCCAAAACTGAACCAATTAGAAAAAACCCCAGAGGAATACTATGCGAAACTTTACTATTTCTAAAATCGAATCAACTATGGTTTGTTTCAAAAATAAGAAGACCACAACAAAAATCAAATGAATTAAATGAAAAATCAAATGATCAAATTACGCGACTCTATTGTATGCGGAAAAGGCAAATTAAAACTAAAGCATAGAGATGTATGCGCACGAAATTGCGGCTGTCACGTAAATATCACAATCGACGTTTCTTTATCAAGTGGCGGTTTGCGTCTATTTACACATCTTGTATTTGAATGTTTTGTAAACCGGAAAGTTTATAGTGGTCTTCCTATTTTTGAGTCAAAGTATAGTATACTAGAAAACTAAAATAAAATAAAAATATGGGCCAGGGGGGGGTGACTCCCCCCCCCTTGAATTCTTATTTCTCAATTATTTATATTAAAAATATGAGCAAGGGGGGAACACTCCCCCCCCTGGAATTCTTATTTCTCAATTATTTATTACAGTGCGCTGAAAATCGACCAAATATATTTCTTTATGCTATGATTTGTAAATGTACATAAACAATCAATATAGCTTGGGCTCTAAAATAAATCAGTGTTTTGTATGCGTGGCCATGAAGTAAAATTTCGAGTTTAGAAAAGCCTGAAAATTTGGTTTGGTCGCTCCGCGCGTAGCGCTACGCGACCAAACCAAATTTTCAGGCTTTTCTAAACTCAAAATTTTATGTTGAATGTTTTGTAAACCGGAAAGTGTAGTGTAATGGTCCTCCTACTTTTGAGTCAACGTATAGTATACCAGAAAACTAAAAACCCAGTTTTTGTAAAATCTCTTCTCTGAAATCAAATCATCATTTTTCTTCTTTCTATTACATTCTAACTTATCGTACAATCGTTTCTGAAAAAAATATGTATAACAATAGAGTACTATATCTTTTTAAATGCCCCCTCACGTTCTTCAAAATTTCTCTTTCTCTCTTTGATTTTGTAGATAGATGAAGACAAAAAAAATCACGATCCTCGCGAAAGTCAGGACCGGCAATGATGTAATTTGTACAATTTTCAGAACCGTTCAAAATCCGCTTGACCTCACTGAACTCGGCCGGTGGTTTTCTGTACCGTCGTAACGACGCGGCTCTTAGCCGCTAATTGATATTTGATCATGGACGGTTAATGAGCTAAAAGTCAATTCGTTAATGCCCCGGCAGAGTAACATTTGGTTGTCGGAGTACGCGAAAATATTTAGATCCGTTAAGAGGCAGAAAGAATTTAAGAGATACTGAAATTTAGATACATTTTGATTCATCATTAAAGAAAAAGAATTAATTTAAGATATTCTGAAGTGTATGTTCGTTATTGTGTTAATACTATGAATTTAATGAAATAAATTTAAATGATTGGAGTATTGACTGGATGAATATTTCAATGATTAATGAAAGGAATCCAATACGATTCACTTTTAACTGAATGCTTGACACAAGAACCAAGTTTTGAGTATGAGCATGCAGTTTGATTTAAACTCAATTCTTGGTGATTGAATTAAATTTGATGTTCGATGAGCGTTGAGGTATCAGTAACTCAATACTTGAATCAACTTTCTAACATTAGCATGGGCGCCCGCACATATGGGCAAAGGGACCACTTGCCCCGCTGGAATTCTGATTTCTCAATTATTTACTACAGAACGCTGAAAATCAACCAAATATATTTATTTATCCTATGATTTGTAAATGTATATACATGTATTTTGGGCTTTAAAATAAATCAGTGTTTTGTACGTGTGGCGCATGAAGTAAAATTTCGAGTTTAGAAAAGCCTGAAAAGTTGGTTTGGTCGCGTAGCGCTACGCGCTACGCGACCAAACCAAATTTTCAGGCTTTTCTAAACTCGAAATTTTACTTCATGCTTAGCCTGGGAGTGGACGACTCTTGCTCGAAGTAATTTCAATTAAATAATTCAGCAGATAAAATACATTTTCACAACCGGAAACACTGTAACATCCCTTCTAAATTACTTCAAATTTAATTAAAGTGAAGTAGTGCTACATAAAAATATGATGTTGCCACGAACAACAATTTAATTTTAGCTGAAAATTACAATAAATCGAGGTAGATATTAAATTTGTTTATGACTAATGTTATTTAAACCATCTGAATTAATTAAGTAAATAAATTGAATGATTATTCAATTTCAACTTGACAACTACTTTTGTGTTAAAATTAGAGAGAAATAAAAAAAAAACTATACAATATTTATTACATTTATTACAGTACGCTGAAAATCGACCAAATATATTTATTTATACTATGATTTGTAAATTTACATACATAATCAATATATTTTGGGCTTTAAAATAAATCAGTGAAAATTTGGTTTGGTCTCGTAGCGCTACGCAACCAAACCAAATTTTAAGGCTTTTCTAAACTCGAAATTTTACTTCATGCTTAGCCCGGGAGTGGACGACACTCGCAAGATGCAAATTTCAATCAAATAATTCATAAATACACCACATTATTTTTAGAATATTTGTCTTTTTTCAGAAAATCCACTTTTACAAAAAAATCAATTTTCATAATTTTTTTTTAAATCTCAAAAATTTCAGATAGATTCTTGTATCTGAAATTTTTGAGATTTAAAAATAAATTGTGAAAATTGAATTTTTTGTAAAAGTGGATTTTCTGAAAAAAAAAAACAAATATTATTCTAAAAATTTCGAAAAATTCGCAAATATTCCTTTCTATGTTGAAAATAATGTAAGCTATTTTATTCCGCAATAAAAGAAATGTTTCATTAAATCTCTTTACTTTTAAAGACTGCTTATTTTTTATTTTAAATAAATATGTTTATGATTTTGTTTATCGAAAAATTGATGAAATAAATTTAAACTAGTCTTTTTTTTAAATTTAATTCACAATTATATGTTATTTTTAAATTATTGGCAAATTTTCGTAACTATCCGTGAATTTAAAAAAAGGTTCATGAATTTTGAAGATTTTAATTCATTTTCAAAGTTTAAAGAATTTTTAATGAATTTACAAATTTCTCATTGTTTAACGCTTTTCATAACTTTCCCAAGATTTCCTTAAATTTTTAAAATTCCTGAATTGTATAGATTTTTGTTAACTTTAAAAATGTTGATACATTAGGTCAATTTTCCAGTTTTTGTGAATTTCCCCAAGATTTTTATTAATTTTTACTATTTCTACGCGTTTTATGAAATTCCAAGATTTTCGTTAATTTTCAAAATTCTGACAGTTTTCGTGAATTTCGTAAGTTTTTAAAATGTTGATAATATTCAAAAATGTTCGCGTATCCGCCCATTTTCCCGAATACATTTTCCCGAATATATTTTTCCCGAATTACGTTTTTCCTGAATAATACATTTCCCGAAACCACTTTCCCGAATACTACTTTCCTGAATCAACTTTCCCGAATGATGTTTTTCCCGAACTAAACTATCAAAACCCGAATAGGGTTTTTCTAGTTTAGGTGAATACTTCCAGAAACTGAAGTCAGAATTTAGCTTATATTTACTGTTTAGTTGAGGCTGTTAGTTGTTAAAACTCCATAATATCACTTTAATAAAACACTTAATTTGTTTAGGTTTCAAAATTGTATTTATTGTATTTATTTCTTTCGAAAACGGAAAATCTCCAATTTTATACAATGATTACAAAATATAACTTATATCTAATACCTAAAGTCTATTTACCTAAAAATAGGTACATTATGCACATTAATGAGGAACAAAAAATATTAAGGTGATGGAGTTTTGCAAAAATACTTTTAAGCAAATTACGTTTAAAAGTATTTATAGAATCAGCAAATAAATCAAAATTTTCAAAACGCTGTAACAAATTTGCAAAACGCATTATCCTCGAAAGTGGACTGCTATAAGTGTAAACCGTACGATGATATTCTGTTCTAAATAGTTTATATTTTATTCAGGAACAATACCTTTCGGGAAATTGGATTCGGGAAGTGGGATTCGGGATTTCTATTTTCAGGAAATATGGCGTTCGGGAAAATATATTCGGGAAAGTGTACGGTAACCAAATGTTCGAGATTTTCGTCGGATTTTAAAACGTTAGCAATTTTCGTGAATTTCCGAAACTTTCCTTATTTTCCACGTATTTAGTTAATTTTCAAAATCTCATTTTTCGTGAATTTTCAACGTTTTAGTCAAATATATAAATCTTTTCGTTAATTTTCAAGATTTTTATGAATTTTGTAATTTTTAAAATGTTGATAGTATTCATGAATTTTCAAGATTTCCGTCGGATTTTAAAACGTTAGCAATATTCGTGAATTTCCGAAACTTTCGTTAATTTTCACGATATTAGTTAATTTTTAAAATCTCATTTTTCGTGAATTTTCAACGTTTTAGTCAATTTTAAAAATCTTGTCGTACATTTTTAAGATTAAAAAGTTTAAAAATTACGAACGTATTGAAAAATTCACAAGTCGTCAAAATTATGAAAATTAATTAAAATCTTGGAAATTCACGGTAATTAACAAGATTTTAAAAATTGAACAAAATCTTGAAAACCCTCAAGATTTTGTAAATTAATGAAAATATTGTAAAAAGCCAGTGATTATTTTTTAACGAATGTTTTCCACTCCCAGACGAAGCATAAAGTAACATTTCGAGTAGAGAAAAGCCTGAGTGTAGCGTAGCGTCGAAATCCAAACTCAGGCTTTTCTTAACTCGAAATTTTCTTCATGCGCCACGCGCATAAAAACACTGATTAATTGTTAAGTTTAAAATATTTAAAACATTTGTTTGTTACAGATTATTACTTTTTGACATACTTTAAAATGTTGTCAAACTTTAATATTTCTTGAAATTTCATCACTTTTTGGCATTGTTACAACATTTCCTCAAATATGAACATTTCATCGTTTTTCGACATTTTTTGATTTTTTCTCAAACTTCTCGCCAAATTCAACACGCGTAGCGTCTAAATCCAAACTCAGGCTTTTCTCAACTCGAAATTTTACTTCATGCGCCACGCGCATAAAAACACTCATTAATTGTTAAGTTTAAAATATTTAGAACATTTGTTTATTACAGATTATCGCTTCAAAATGTTGTCAATTTCAATATTTCTTGATATTTCATCACTTTTTGGCATTGTTTCAACATTTTCTTAGATTTCTCCGTTTTTCGACAATTTTCGATTATTTTCAAAACTCTCGCAAATTTCAACATTTTTTATTTTATCAGTTTTTCATGAGATAATGACAATAAATCTTGGTAAATCTTGGAAATTCACGAAAATTGACAAGATTTTAAAAATTGGACAAAAACTTGGAAACGCTCAAGATTTTGTAAATTAATGAAAATACTGTAAAACGCCAGTGATTATTTTCTAACGAATGTTTTCCACTCCCAGACGAAGTATGAAGTAAAATTTCTAGTTGAGAAAAGCCTGAGCGTAGCGTAGCGTTGAAATCCAAACTCAGGCTTTTTTTAACTCTACATTTTCTTCATGCGCCACGCGCATAAATACACTGATTAATTGTTAAGTTTTAAATATTTAAAACATTTGTTTGTTACAGATTATCACTTTTCGACATACTTCAAAATGTTGTCAAACTTCAATATTTCTTGAAATTTCATCACTTTTTGGCATTGTTACATTTCCTCAAATATGAACATTTCATCGTTTTTCGACATTTTTTGATTTTTTTAAAAATTCTGGCAAAATTCAACATTTTTTATTATCATATTAAACATGACAGAGCATACAATTTCTAGATAGAGACAATAAACGTAAATACAATAAGCGCTGTTATTATTATTATTATATTTATTCACGTGAAGGCTCATGAAGTTGTCGTTTAAAAATATATATTTTGGTAAATAACTGTGCACTCTTGCTGGAAAAAATGTAATTATCTAATAAAATGGTCTGTATTGATATTATGCACGATTCTTTTTTCAGAGGAAAAGGTGGATTTTTTGATAAATATACATTTCATTAGAAATTGAAATTAGAATTCTATAATCACAGAATCATTCTGGAGGGCATGATGAAGTCACATTTTAGAGATTTTACATTTTTTAATTTTATTTTTTTACAATACTAACATAAAATATTAAATTCAATCATCATCCTCTCTGCGATTGAATTTTAGACAAATGTGTAAAGAAAGAATTAACGAATTCAAAATAATAACAAAAAATCAGTATTCTTAGTTTCCATAAGGTAGAGCGTACTCTTAAGCACTGAACTGACGTTGTACTAAAGGGTTTACGCTTCAGTCAAATGTTACCCTAACAATTATTTTACTCGCACTCATTTAATCATAACTTCAAAAGTTTTTACAATATTCAGTTTATGAAAAGTTTCTTCGAATGCAATTAATTTGATTCAACAATAAACACCTAAAGACAGTTAAATTTGTGGACAAAAGCCGTTTGTTGTCTTTATTTTTTTTTGGGGGGGGGGGGGGCAATAATAATCACGGTCGACGACAAGTTCCGTTACGCTTTGTATCCTCTGTTAATGGCCGAGCACGGAATGATTGATACCCAATTTAACACCGACGTGTAATTATTACGACACCGAGAATTGATAATTGCCGCGACTTGATTTATATCCGCTCCGGATTTGCAAACTGCAAACACACACACTCACGCAAAAAAAAAAGAATCCCGTGATGTATGGCCAGGTCTGGTCGTTAGGTTGCGACAAGAGGTGAGACTGGATTGTCATTGGCACGTCATGTTTCATTCATATCACTGCGAACAGACAAAGGCGGACTAGAAGATAGCATTGGTTAATTTCTGGTATTTCCCAAGAGTTCAATTTGATTGATTACGGAATTACGGTGGAGTTGTGGATTTTTTTCTTCTTTATGAATTAGTTGAGCTAAATGTTTTGTAACTAGCACCTTTAAGCAATTGTTTTTTTACACTTCTAAATAGAACACTTTTTCCTTTGTTTAAGCAATTGTACAGTGGTTACACAAAGTAAAACGTGTTTTATTTACAAGTGTATTTAAGATGTACCACAAAGTGAACGCCTACAATACAAAACAGGTTTTTTTTTAATTTAGAAACTATAAATGATTCAATAACAACAAAAAATGAATGAGAGCTTGACAAACTTGACAAAAGTTTGAAAATTAACTAATGTATTGAAAAATTCACAAGTCGTCAACATTTTTAAAATAACTTAAAATCGTGGAAATTTACGAAAATTGACAAGATTTTGAAAATGGGACCAAAACTTGAAAACCTTCAAGATTTTGTAAATTAATGAAAATATTGTAAAAAGCCAGTGATTATTTTTTATCTAATGTCTCCACTCCCTAACTAAGCATAAGTAAAATTTCAAATTGAGAAAAGCGTTTGGAAAGCGTAGCGTCCAAATCCAAACTCCGGCTTTTCTCAACTCGAAATTTTACTTCATGCGCCACGCACATAAAAACACTGATTAATTGTTAAGTTTAAAAATAATCTTGAAATGTTCTTGACGTTTCAACATCAAGATTTTAAAAATCAAAGGAAATCTTGGGTATTCACGAAAAAAATTAACAAACGCAAAAACCGCCAAGAATTTGGATGATAACGGAAATCTATTAAATTTACGAAAAATATCAATACTTTGATAATTAACGGATATTTTGGAAATTCACGAATAAACGTCATAATTTTTAAAATTTGCAACAATCTTATAAAATTCATGAAAGGCAACATAACATAATATCGGACATTTCTGTACAGCGACAATATTTTTAAAATTAATGAAAATCTTGAAATAAATCTCGTAGGCGTCTAATTTCTGAAAATTCAATTTCACGAAAACTGTCAAGATTTCTAAAAAGAAAATCTAGGAATTTCAAGAAAAGTTTTGGAAATTAATAAACATTTTTGAAATTCACGAAATATCGTCGAGATTTTTAAAATTAACTACAATTGTGCAAAATTCATTTTTGAATGTACCGAAAATTCATGAAATTTACGAAAACTATTAATATTTAAAAAAGAAGATGACGACAATCTTGGACATTTATGAATAGCGTCAATATTTTTAAAATTGATTAATTCATTTTTGAATGTACCGAAAATTCATAAAATTTAGGAAAACTATTAATATTTAAAAAGAAGATGACAACAATCTTGGACATTTATGAATAGCGTCAATATTTTTAAAATTAACAAAAATCTTGAAAAAATTCGCGCAGGCGTCTAATTTTTTAAAATTCAATTTCACGAAAACTGTTAAGGTTTCTAAAATAAAATAAAATCTAAGAAAGTCAGGATGTTATTGATAATTAATAAGCATTTTGGAAATTCACGAAAAGTCTAGATTTTTATAATTAACTTACCTTGCCGAAAAATTCGCAACCAACCCATATAATATAGAGACCTTACTCCATATGTGCCTGCCACGTAATCCTGACATCCTTCCTAAATTCAAAAACCCAGCCACCACCATATTTCAATTCATCTCATCATTTCATCAGGACACTAACTGACGTACCTACTGACAATTTCATGACAATTGACAATTTTGGCGGAAAGACCACGGGTCGATAGCCGATTGGCAACAGGATCAGCACTCATACAAAATAAAATAATATAAATAATTATACATGTTATGTAATACCTACTGTTGTCAATAAAGATTGTTTGTTGTTGTTGTTATAATTAACTAAAATTGTGGAAATTTCAGAGAATTTGGGAACGTTTACGAAAACTATTAAGATTTAAAAAAGAAGATGACGAAAAGTCATGAACAAAATACAAATTGACGAAAATCTTGACAATTCATGAAAAGTAGATTTAAATAAAAAATCTACGAAAATTTATGAAAAGTGTAAAATATTTTGAAATTACCGAAAATTTAAGAAATTCAGGAAAACTGTTAGATTTTTGAAAATTAACGGAATACTTGAAATTTAATAAAAAACTTCAACATTTTTTAAGTTAAAGAATATTTAGTTAATTGATGAAAATTGCCAAGAACTTGAAAATTGGAGGACATTTTAAAAACTTATGAAAAGTATCGAAATTTTTTAAATTAACGAACATTTAGAACAACCGACAGAATTTTAAAAATTAAAGACAATCATAGAAATTTACGAAAAGCGTTAAAAATTAATTGAAACTTTGGAAATTGTAAAATCTTGACAATTCATCAACATTTTTAAGAAACTAAACGACTGTCTTCCACTCCCAGACAAAGCATGAAGTAAAATTTCGAGTTGAGAAAAGCCGTAAGAATTTGGATTTGGACGCGCAGCGTCCAAATCCAAATTCGGGCTTTTCTCAACTCGAAATTTTACTTCATGCGCCACGCCTACAAAACACTGATTTAAGGTGAAGATATTGGCATTTTAAACTGAAAAATATCACGAATGCCAACTGTCATAATAATCTAAAAGTCATGTGACATTATAAGATTCTGACATTATAAATTACATTTCTTTGTTTAGTAAATTGATGAAAATTGCCAAGAATTTGAAAATTGAAGAACATTTTAAAAACTTATGAAAAGTATCAACATTTTTCAAATTTATTAACATTCAGGAAATTCTGGAAAGCCCTCAGAATTTTGAAACAATCTTAGAAATTTACGAAGAGCGTTAAATATTAACTAAAACTTTGGAAATTCTAAAATCTTGAAAATTCATCAAAATTTTCAAGTAACTAAACGAGTGTCTTCCACTCCCAGAATAAGCATGAATTAAAATTAGAGTTGGGAAATGCCCTAAGAATTTTAGAATTTTGAAAATAAAGACAAACTTAGAAATTTACGAACAGCGTTAAAAATTGACTAAAACTTTGGAAATTCTAAAATCTTGACAATTCATCAAAATTTACAAAAAAACTCAACGAGTGTCTTCCACTCCCAGACTAAGCATGAAGTAAAATTTCGAGTTGAGATAAGCCCTAAGAATTCGGATTTGGGCGCGCAGCGTCCAAATCCAAATTCGGGCTTTTTTCAACTCGAAATTTTACTTCATGCGCCACGCGTACAAAACACTGATTTAAAGTGAAGAAATTTTCTTTTCAAACTGAGAAATATTAGGAATGCCAACTGTTATAATAATCAAAAGTCATGTGACAATATAAGATTCTGACATTATGAATTAAAGAAATGTTCAGTCAGTTGATAAAAATTGCCAAGAATTTGAAAATTGAAGGTAATTTTAAGACCTTATGAAAGGGATCGAAATATTTCAAATTAACCAACATTTAAGAAATTCAGGAAAACTGTCAGAAACTTAGAAATTAAAGACAATCTTAGAAATTTACGAAAAACGTTAAAAATTAACCAAAACCTTGGGAATTTTAAATTTTGAAAATTCATCTAAATTTTCAAAAAACTAAACGAGTGTCTTCCACGCCTAGAATAAATAAATAAATAAATAAATAAATAAATAGTCTTTATTCTATATATGAAACATGAAATACATCAATACAGAAATGAACATACCAGATAACATATTTGATGGCGTCAATAAAAAAAGGTTAATATACAGATATAGTAAAATACAAATGCTTATACTAATTATACACATTAAAATAGTTTAAAAATTCCACAGTTGAATATGGTTCAATAGTTAAAATTAAATCAAATACGTTGGATTTAAATTCCTTAAAATTAATTATTGCTTTTAAATTCATCGGCAGTTTGTTATAAAATTTCACACAAGCATAAAACGCGCACTTTTCCGATAGAGTCAGTTTGTGAGTAGGATAATTTACGTTATTTTTGTATCTCGACATTTGCCTTTGTGTTGTATCAAACAAATGTTTAAATTTTTGACAGAATATAATGCACTCAAAGATGTATATACCTGGGACCGTTAATATATTATTTTCTTTAAACTTTCCTCTACAAGATGATAGTTGTTTTATTTGGAAAATAATTCTGATTGCTCTCTTTTGCAATTTAAAAATCTGCATAATATCTGCTAAAGCCCCCCAATGAATTATACCATAACGGACGTGAGACATAAAAATAGCGTGGTATGCATTCAGTAATCCGCTGATCCCTAAAACTTCTTTTAGTTTTCTTAAACAAAAACACTTGGTACTTAATTTCTTACAGAGGATTTCGATGTGGTGCTTCCAATTTAAATTACTGCAGAATAAGCATGAAGTAAAATTTAGCGTTGAGAAAAGCCCTAAGAATTTTAGAATTTTGAAAATAAAGACAATCTTAGAAATTTGCGAAAAGCGTTAAAAATTGACTAAAACTTTGGAAATTCTAAACTCTTGACAATTCATCAAAATTTACAAAAAACTAAACGAGTGTCTTCCATTCCCAGACTAAGCATGAAGTAAAATTTCGAGTTGAGAAAAGCCCTAAGAATTCGGATTTGGACGCGCAGCGTCCAAATCCAAATTCGGGCTTTTCTCACTCGAAATTTTACTTCATGCGCCACGCGTACAAAACACTGATTTAAAGTGAAGATATTGGCATTTCAAACTGAGAAATATTACGAATGCCAACTGTTATAATAATCTAAAAGTCATGTGACAATATAAGATTCTGGCATTATAAATTAAAGAAATGTTTAGTAAATTGATGAAAATTGCCAAGAATTTGAAAATTAAAGGTGATTTTATAAACTTATAAAAAGCATCGAAATATTTCAAATTAACGAAGATTTAAGAAATTTAGGAAAACTGTCAGAAACTTAAAAATTAAAGACAATCTTAGAAATTTCGAAAAGCGTTAAAAATTAACCAAAACTTTGGAAATTCCAAAGTTTTGAAAATTCATTAAAAACTCAATGAGTGTCTTCCACTCCTAGACTAAGCATGAAGTAAAATTTCGAGTTGAGAAAAGCCCTAAGAATTCGGATTTGGACGCGCAGCGTCCAAATCCAAATTCGCACTTTTCTGAACTCGAAATTTTACTTCATGCGCCACGCATACATAACACTGATTTAAAGTTAAGATATTGGCATTTCAAACTGAAAAATATCACGAATGCCAACTGTCATAATAATCTAAAAGTCATGTGACATTATAAGATTCTGACATAACAAATTACATTTCTTTGTTTAGTAAATTGATGAAAATTGCCAAGAATTTGAAAATTGAAGGGAATTTTAATAATGTATGAAACCTATCGAAATATTTCAAATTTAAAAGCGTTAAAAATATCTAATTATTTAGGTGTTTGTTTGAAGCACATAATTTTGTGTCTTGTCCAGTTTTGTCTTTTTCTATATGACATCGCATTGTTAACTATTTTTCTTAGCATTGGGCAAGCTTTGCCATTTTCTACATACCATTACTTTTTTGGATTTGGCAAGTTTTGTAATTGTACAAAACTTATTACAATATTATCCATTTGATAATGTTTGTCATTTTCCTCAATAACTGATGTAACAATTATTTTCTAATTGAGATTGTTTTAAGTATATCTATTTAAGGATTCTGTTAAACATCTCCAAGACAATTATTTCCTTAAGTATAATTTAAAAAGGTATACTAAAAAAATAAAACCGCAATTGAACACTTCGTGACTCACGTAAAAATCTTCAACCGCATAAACGTTTTGTCATCTTCGCGATCTCTTTAAAACCTAATTCCGGATAGCGCACGCCGTTCTCATCATAACGGTATCCTTTCGAAAAATCCTCGCGGGGTAACACAAAAAAAGTACTAACTTCGGATGTCAATAGGTTTCGAAAAAACGACCTCGTCATTCGGACTCATACGGCTACGATTATTATTGAATATTTTCATTTGCGACGAGCAAAACGGTTCCTTTGTTGGAACGAATTCCCACTCGGAAAAGGTCGGGCTTGTCTCAGAAGTAACGGATTTTTCGTGCGTACCTACACGAAAATAAAAAAAATGGATTTGCCATTGTTTTGTTTTGAGTGGAAGAAGTCACGGAAGTGAGTCGTTCGGGTTTCCCGGATTACGTGAAAGTGCTAGTTTTTGTACGAATTCTTCTTTCCATTGTTGTTTTCTTTGTTGTTTTGAGTGATTATTTTGTATTTTGTTGGGAATTGTCGAGTGATTTCCGTGATTTTATTTTAATAATCCAACAAGATATTAGCTTTTCTGACGAATCAAGATTTTTATCCCACCTCCCAAGATTTTTGTGCATTTAGATTTTCGCTTAACATCTACATATCAGATGGCATGTTATGTCTTGTGTACGCTTTATAATGTCCTAAATAATAATTTAAATTGTTCCAAGTTATATCATTGTTTTTAATATATTCGATACTTATTCTGCTACTTTCTTGATGGAGTCAGATTTTTACATTGGGTAAAGTTAAACACTTGTATTGTTGCACGTTTTAATTTTTAGTTGCCTGACACGTGTTTCGATCTGTTACGATCATTTTCGAAGTTAAAAGTTTTAACTTTGAAAATGATTGCAACGGGTACGCCTATGACAGTTGGCATTTAGTCTTGAATGTCATATTTATATGTTTAACGTTAATTACGGAAATTCCATACATACTAACATACTAACAATAAATTAAAAGTAATAAATAAGTTAAAACATAAAAGCAAAAACATTATACAAATACAACTAAGAAATATAATTTATGTCAGAATCTTATAATGTCACATAACTTTTAGATTATTATGACAGTTGACATTCGTTAAATTTTTGTTTGAAATGCCAATATCTTCACTTTAAATCAGTGTTTTGTACCTGTGGCGCATGAAGTAAAATTTCGAGTTGATAAAAGCCCGAATTTGGATATGGACCAAATCCAAATTCTTAGGGCTTTTCTCAACTCGAAATTTTACTTTATGTTTTTTTTTTGTAACACTAACAATAAATTAAAAGTAATAAATAAGTTAAAACATAAAAGCAGAAACATTATACAAATACAACAAAGAAATATAATTTATGTCACATAACTTTTAGATTATTATGACAGTTGACATTCGTGATATTTCTGTTTGAAATGCCAATGTCTTCACTTTAAATCAGTGTTTTGTACCTGGGGCGCATGAAGTAAAATTTCGAGTTGAGAAAAGCCCGAATTTGGATTTGGACGCTGCGCGTCCAAATCCAAATTCTTAGGGCTTTTCTCAACTCGAAATTTTACTTCATGCTTTGTCTGGGAGTGGAAGACACTCGTTTAGTTTCTTGATAATGTTGATGAATTGCCAAGATTTTAGAATTTCCAATGTTTTAGTTAATTTTTAACGCTTTACGTAAATTTATAAGATTATCTTTAGTTTTCAAAATTCTTAGTTTTGCTGAATTTCGTAAATGTTGAATTTCGTGAATTTCTATACTTTTCATAAGTTTTTAAAAATGTCCTTCAATTTTCAAATTCTTCACAATTTTCATCAATTTACTAAACAAAGAAATGTAATTTATAATGCCTGAATCTTGTAATGTTATATGACTTTTAGATTATTATTCTCAGTTTGAAATGCCAATATATTCACTTAAAATCAGTGTTTTGAACGCGTGGCGCATGAAGTAAAATTTCGAGTTGAGAAAAGCCCGAATTTAAATTTGGACGTCCAAATCCAAATTCTTAGGGCTTTTCTCAACTCGAAATTTTACTTCATGCTTAGTCTGGGAGTGGAAGACATTCGTTTAGTTGTTTTTTTAAAATTTTGATGAATGTTCAAGACTTAAGAATTTCTAAAGTTTTAGTTAATTTCTAACGCTTTTCCTAAATTTCAAAGCTTGTTTTTAATTTTTAAATTTCTGATGGTTTTCCTGAATTTCCTAAATGTTCGTTAATTTTGAAAAATTTCAATACTTTTTATGAGTTTTTAAAATTCCCTTCAATTTTCAAATTGTTGACAATTTTGATCAATTTACTAAACAAAGAAATGTAATTTATAATGTCAGAATCTTATAATGTCACATGACTTTTAGATTATTATAACAGTTGGCATTCGTACTATTTCTTAGTTTGAAATGCCAATATCTTCACTTTAAATCAATGTTTTGTGCGCGTGGCGCATGAAGTAAAATTTCGAGTTGAGAAAAGCCCGAATTTGGATTTGGACGCTGCGCGTCCAAATCCAAATTCTTATGCTTTTCTCAACTCGAAATTTTACTTTATGCTTAGTCTGGGAGTGGAAGACACTCTTTTAGTTTTTTTTTAATTTTGATGAATTTTCAAGACTTTAGATTTTCTACAGTTTTAGTTAATTTCTAACGCTTTTCCTAAATTTCATAGCTTGTTTTTAATTTTTAAATTTCTGATGGTTTTCCTGAATTTTCTAAATGTTCGTTAATTTAAAAAATGTCGATACTTTTTATGAGTTTTTAAAATCTCCTTAAGTTTTCAAATTCTTGACAATTTTCATCAATTAACTAAACAAAGAAATGTAATTTATAACGGCAGAATCTTAGAATGTTACATGACTTTTAGATTATTATGACAGTTGGCATTCGTAATGTTTCTTAGCCAATATTTCTCTGTAATTAGGCTATGCTTGTTGAGAAATAAATTATTATTATTATTATTATTATATCTTCACTTTAAATCAGTGTTTTGTACGCGTGGCGCATGAAGTAAAATTTCGAGTTGATAAAAGCTCGAATTTGGATTTGGACGCTGCGCGTCCAAATCCAAATTCTTAGGGCTTTTCTCAACTCGGAATTTTACTTCATGCTTTGCCTGGGAGTGGAAGACACTCGTTTAGTTTTTTTAAAATTTTGATGAATTTTCAAAATTTTAGAATTCACAAAGATATAGTTAATTTCTAACGCTTTTTCTAAATTTCAAAGCTTGTTATTAATTTTTAAATTTCTGATGGTTTTCCTGAATTTCCTAAATATTCGTTAATTTAAAAAATTTCGATACTTCTTATGAGTTTTTAAAATTTTCTTTAATTTGCAAATTCTTGACAATTTTCATCAATTTACTAAACAAAGAAATGCAATTCATAACGTCAGAATCTTATAATGTTACATGACTTTTAGATTATTATGACAGTTGGCATTTGTACGCGTGGCGTGGCGCATGAAGTAAAATTTCGAGTTGAGAAAAGCCCGAATTTGGATTTGGACGCTGCGCGTCCAAATCCAAATTCTTAGGGCTTTTCTCAACTCGAAATTTTACTTCATGCTTTGTCTAGGAGTGGAAGAGACTCGTTTAGTTTTTTGAAAATTTTGATGTATTTGCGTAATTTTAGAATTTTTAGTAAATTTTTAACTCTTTTCGTAAATTTCCATGATTGTGTTTAATTTTTAAATTTCTGACGGTTTTCTTGAATTTCCTAAATGTTCGTTAATTTGAAAAATGTTAAAATTTTTAAAATTTCCTCCAATTTTTAAATTCTTGGCAATTTTTATCAATTTACTAAATATTCTTTAACTTAATAAATGTTGAAGTTTTTCATAAAATTCCAAGATTTCAAAAATCTAACGGTTTTCCTGAATTTCTTAAATTTTCGGTAATTTTAAAATATTTTACCCTTTTCATGAATTTTCGTAGATTTTTTTAAATCTTAGCAGTTTTCGTAAAATCCCTTAATTTTCGTTTAATTTAAAGATTTTCAATAATAATAATAATAATATTTATTACCCAACAGGACATACCAATTACAGAGTAATATTACAAAAGTAAACATTCCTAAAATAATGTATACAGGGTGTCTCCTAAAGAACGCCGCAGACTATAACTTCTTTATTTGTTGGCCGATTAAAAAAAAAATCAAAAAACAATTAATATGGCTCCACAAGATCTACAAACAAGCCCTAATTTTACTTTTTTAACAAATCAAGTTTCATGTCAGCGATAGTCAACTTTATTTTTTAAATGGCCACGTATATTTTTTTAAATTGATTCTGATAGAGGTTACTTTTCTAAATCCAAACGTGTACAACAAGTTGGCTTTGATGCCATATTCATTAGTAAAAAATATGTTTATTAACATAAAGTTGGAGTCTTATAGATTTTTTTAAGTGTGCCATGGAAAAATAAAACTGAACACATGAAACATTAACTGTTATCTAAGTCAGAGGTCTCCAAACTACGGCCCGCGGGCCAAATCCGGCCCGCGACTTGCATGAATCCGGCCCGCGATTGTTTGTAATTTTTTTTTGTAAATGTCATATTTTGAAATATTGTAACAATTGTTCCTTAAATTTTTCATAATTTTATAAAATTAATCGGATCTTGGCCGACTTTATTATGTAGAATTGTATTTGTGGCCCGCGAAGAAGATAGTTTGGAGACCCAGGATCTAAGTGACAGTGTCTCAGATTCGATTTTTTGTCAGCCAAATTTATTATTATTGGTGAAACAATTCAAGTGATGGCTAACAATATTAACAGTTTATTGACTGATATACCATTTTTTTTTACTTATGATTATTACACAAAAGCCAACTTGTTGTACATGTTTGAATTTAGAAAAGTATCCTCTATCAGAATAAATTTTAAAAAATATACGTAGCCATTTGAAAAAAAAGTTGACTATCGCTGACATGAAAGTTTATTTGGTAAAAAACTCAAATCAAGGCTTCTTTGTAGATCTGGTGGAGCCATTTTAATTGTTTTTTGTTTTTTAGAAATCGTTCAATTAATAAAGAAGTTATAGCCTGCGGCGTTTTTTAGGAGACACCCTGTATAGACAGAGTAAAATTACAAAAATAAAAATCACGTGATTTAAGGTTCATGTTCTATTTAAAGAAAATAAAATTAATAGTTTGAAATTATAATAATAAAATAATGACGAAATAACAAAGAAATAATAATAATTTTGATACTTTTCATGAATTTTCAAGAATTTCGTCAATTTGTCTTTTGTTCGTGACTTTTCAACATCTTCTTTTTTTAAATCTTAACAGTTTTCGTAAATTTTCTTAATTTTTGTTACATTTAAAAATTAGTTTTCCACAATTTCAGTTAATTTTAAAAACCTCGACGATATTCCGTGAATTTCCAAAATATTTATTAATTTTGAAAACTCTTTCTAAGTTTCCTAGATGTTCTTTTATTTTAGAAATATTGAAAGTTTCGTAAAATTGAATTTTCAAAAATTAGACGCCTACGCGAATTTTTTTCAAGATTTTCATTAATTTTAAAAATATTGACGCTATTCAGAAATTTCCAAGATTGTCGTTAATTTCCAATATTATGTTGCCTTTCATGAATTTTCTAAGATTATCGCAAATTTAAAAAATTATGTCGTTTATTCGTGAATTTCCAAAATATCCCTTAATTATCAAAATATTGCTATTTTTCGTAAATTTAATAGATTTCCCTTACCTTTCAAATTCTTTACGGTTTTCGTGTTTGATGATTTTTTCGTGAATATCCAAGATTTTCGTTGATTTTTAAAATCTTGATGTTAAAACAGCGCCAAGAACATTATTTTATCAAATTTTATAAAAATTGATGATTTCAATTTTGAATGCAAAAAAAAATCATTGTTTTTTTTTTTCCAGAGAATGATGCGTTTTGCAAAATTTGTTACAGTTCTACCGGTTTAATTGTAATTAAATACATTGTTATACATTGTTTCTTCAATTTCATCGAGTTGAAAGAAAAAAGTGAGTGTTTAAGAAACTCAATTCGCCGTTGCCTCTTAAACCCCATTAATTTTTCCGACGAACGAGACAAGTTGTATACGATTCGTAATTCGTCTTGGTTGCAAAAAGACTCTCATTACAATGATACGGCTCAAGTAGTTTTCAATTTGTAACAATTTCTCATGAGCTCCGTCCGTTCGTGCCTCATAATTCGAGACTCGTTCGGTTAATACAGGATGCTTTGGATTACATGGGAGCCATTAAAAATACATTTGAGAGGACAAAGCTGAGATGAGAGGAATCAATGGGGGCTAAGCTACTGCATTCCACGGATTTTTAAGTGTTTAACATAATTGTCGGTCATTCATGTTTTATGTAATATGAAGAAGTAGACGAAACATAATAAAAATGGTTTTGATTTACGATTATAAAATAACCCAATTTTCTAAACGTATTTTTTCTAATAGGAATTTAGTGAAATTTGATTTTATTCAACCATTACATAAAACAATAAATTGCTTTGATTTTGCTTTTAGTTTCTAAAATGATACGAGAAAACAGATTCTGATTTACAGTTCAAAATTAAATTGATTTAAATTTGACTTCTTACGAAAGTGTTTGAGTAAACAAATAGTATATGTCAGTAGGAGTCCAGAAAAGGGGATTTTTCCGTGCGCGCGTAGCCGAACACGGGAAGTCATGCAAGCACGAAAAAATCCATTTCTGGACGTGTAACGAACGCTATTTTTTATTATACTTATCTGAAATATACTTATATAAAAATATGAAATATATATGAAATATACTTATCTAAAAACTTAAATTATTTTCTTATTTTCAAACTAGTAATTTTTATGAAAAAATACAACTAATTCGAAAGAAAATGAAATTGAATACCAGTTTTTCGAAATTTGATCGAGTTAGCACTTTTTTTTTAAAGCTAAACATCTTTTTATCGTGGCGAATCAACACCATAAGGAGTACGATTGTGCGGATTTGGCTTTATCAGAAAAATAAAATTGAAGTTATACATCGTCACTCACAATTTTTGTGTTTTTCATAGTTCCCATTCCGCCTGTGTTCGTGTCTATATTTGGATTTTACTAGCAGTCATTCTACGCTTACTTGTGTCGCTTGGGTTAATACAGGGTGCGGCAAAACAGACAGACGTGTGGTGTGGGTACCTACCTGGGAGGGATATAATTTACGGGGGGGGGGGGGGGGGGTCGTGCCGTTTTCAGTCGTTACCATGGTTTAGTCTGGAGAACATCGGGGCTTTTCGCAGTCCGCACGTTTCTTGAAAATGGCCGTTCTGCCGTCGCCACCCAGCGGGCCGTCCGGCTGCATTTCAATCTTGCGCGTCGTGATCCCGTCTTTCACCGTAATTTAATTGCGAGTTGGGTGCGTACATTAGGAGTAAAGATAGGTAACTCCTAAGTGAGTCGACTCAAGAGTCAGCTCAGTGAAGTGATCTGGTGAGCCGAGTGAATCGCTTCGAAATATGCAGCTCTTTTTGAGCCATGACTCATTTCGATTCGCCCGCTCTTGTAGTGTTACATGACTCATCTTGAATGTTGATTCGCACATTTCGCACTGTATTAACAGCTCTTGATTTTCACGCGGCTGGTCGATCGGCAGGCGCTCTCGGCTCGGCCTTGCTGAGCATGCACTGTTTACTGTTTACCTTCTGCATTTTTTGTCTGCGACATTTATTGAATCATCTTCAAACTTTTTTTTAAAATTATTTATATTATGTAAGAAATTGAAATTCTTTTTAAATTAAAATTAAAAATTTGAGAAAAATTAAAGAAAATAAAAATAATTTTGTAAGCAGTTAAGGGATACGTATACAGAAATGAAATAGAAATTAACTAAAATTATACTTTTACTCAATATAAAATAACATTTAAACGATTACTATTATAAGCAAGACAAACATATATAATAAAATATAAAGAAAAAATAAGAACCTAAATTGTAACATTGATTACTACATTTGTTAACATAGCATAAATACACATAACATAACATAATATCTAAACAATAATGAGTATATTATCTAATCAAGATTTGCCTTTAAAAAAACTATTTGTGATAACTTTGAAGATGTTAACCTAGAGCGTTTTTCACTTAATATTTGACCAGTCTTGGAAAATATTCGTTCGCAAGGAACTGATGTAGCAACGACACATAAATGTTTTTTTACTATCTGAGCCAGCCTTGGATAAACTAATTCTTTTCTTTTCCACCATTGCAAAGGATCACCGGTTCTCGAAATTAGCGTCCATTTAAAAAATTATCAACCTCTTTAATTCCTTCTGCGATGGGATTATTTGAAATGTTTGCCGTATTTACTTGTTTATCAAAATCTTGCCATAATAGTAATTCTAAACTTGTGGCGTTAGTTGAAGTGGACAATGTATGCAAATTATCTGTACTTATTGCACTTGGATTATTCGAGATTGGTAAATTTATCGAGCAGGCTTTTTCACATAATGATTTATAAATTTCATTATAACGATCTGGAATGAAACCAACTTTTTTAAATCGCGGATCTAACAACGTCGACTCCTTGCACATCTCGTTTGTTTCTACCCATTTCAATCTTTTGTTCACATGATTTTTTATTGAAATTGCAAAATCTCTGATTACGTTTGATATATCGTCTTTATTTGTGTGTGAATCAATATGACTTTTTAAATTTTTTACTAAGACGGTTAATTTTGATATAGTTGTAACAGATTCCGCACTAATTTCTTTTGTAATTGCATAAAATATTTGTAATATTGTACAAGTTTCTGTGATTACTTCCCATTCATCAAATGAAATATGTATGCTGTGATTTATTATAGCCCATGTTGAAACTATTGCTTCTTTTATTTGTAATACCCGAAATAACATATCATAGGTGGAATTCCACCTAGTTTTAACATCTTGCTTTAATTTTAAATCTGGCAATCCCATGTTTTCTTGGGCAATTTTTAATTTAGCAAGTGCGCCACTACTTCTTTTAAAATATTCCACAATACACTTAACTTTATAGACGATGTTCTTAATACGAGTATTTTCATTTAAACTTGACTGTACCACTAAATTTATACTGTGAGCGAAGCACGGTATATGTTGCCACTCTCCCAATCGAATGGCTGCAGTAATATTCGCGGCGTTATCACTGACAACAGCTACCACCTTGTTTTCCAGATTCCAAGTGGAAATTGTTTGTTTTAAAAGGGTACACAAGTTTTGCGCCGTATGTTTTTCGTCGTACTGAAGACATCCAAGGAAACTTGAGTTTAATTTAAATTCGTTGTCAATATAATGTGCTGTCACTGCAATAAAACTGTTGTTGATAATCGATGTCCATCCATCGGTTGTAAGACATACAGAAGTTGCTGAATTGATTTTCCCTTTTAAACTATTTTCCACCTCCATGTGCAGTTGAGGAATTAAACTGTATGAAATGGTTTTTCTGCTAGGTAATGTATATCCTGGGTTTAGTAAATCTATAAATTTTCTAAATTCCTTGTCTTCCACAATTCTTAAAGGGTAATATTCTTTTACGATTATTTTGGTCAATTGTTTATTGAATTCCTTTGTCTTTCTTATACTAATCGGTTTATTGCAAGAAATAAACTCAGTCATTTCTTTCTGTATCTGCGTTGTTGAAACAATAGTAGCTCTTGCTGGACTTTGATGTGATGTTGACGGTGCATCGATATCAAATTCTTCCAATAATTCGGTAGATTGTGTTTGATTGGTCGATTTTTTATTAATTGGTACACTCGGGTGTTTTGTTTTTAAGTGTCTAAGTAAATTTCCCGTGGAACGATTTGTAATTTTTAATACTTGTAAACAATACAAACACTTCGCGTTTTTATTGTCAATGTCTTTAAAGTGATACCAAATATCGCTTCTTTTGTGCAAAGGCATGATTCTTTTTTAATTTGACTTGGGAATTTGGGATACGATCGCAGTCACCGCACTACTCAATTCATTTCTAAAAACTGAATATTTTTCACAGCATTTTCTGAACCTACGTTATGTGTTTATTTTAATATGGATTCGCCTCTCTTAGTTCACAGTTACTACAATTTAAAATATCATACACAAACAAGAAGTATTTGTTATTGTAGTAAGAAAATAGGTATCGTTATATTTCAATCATATTTTATTGCAGCATAATCAACTCGAATTTCGACGCGTGCGAACGGAGTTAAATATATAAACCCATCCGCTCATTTCATTACGATCCAGCTCCGAGGTTTGGAGTTGGATCGCGGTGATTCAAGACGGCTCTAGACTCCGACTGAGCCTAGTGAGCCGAGAGAGCCGAGTGAGCCTACTGAGCTACTGAGCTAGCTCTTTTAACAGAGTTTCGTAAATCCGGGCGATCCAGCTCAGAGGTTGGGTGCTGAATCGCAATAATTCCGCGATGAATGCGTGAGCATGTGTTATTGCGCGTACATGTATTCAATATATTTATACACACTTGAATGTATACGAAATTAATAATTGAATACGCGTTTACTATACTTTCGATTACATATTTACTCTTATGTTTTTATATAAATTATGATTATATTTATTAAATTATTGCAATCATTGTATAACCGATATCATTAATCACCGTATCGCTCATCTCTATGAGTGAGAGGGATCTATAATAGCCAGAACTCTCGCCGGATCACTCGCTCGTAACTGAGTCATGTAACTCTTTTGAGCTGCCTCACTGAACCGGCTCTTTGAAGTGAGTCAGATCTTGTGAACCGGCTCACTGAAAAGAGCATGGCGAAAACCATGGAAATGTGATGAAATGTCATGTTAACAATGTTTATATTTGCCAGAATTTTGAAAGAAATCGAAAACTATCGAAAACCGATGAAATGTTTAAATTTGATAAAATGTTAACACAATGTCAAAAAGTGGTGAAATATCAAGAAATTAGTCTGGGAGTGGAAAACATTCGTTAAAAAAATCACTTGGTTTATACAAAATCTCGAGGATTTTCAAGTTTTGGTAAAATTTTTAAAATTTTGTCAATTTTCGTGAATTTCCAAGAATTGAATTAATTTTCAAAATTTTGACGTCTCGTGAATTTTTCAATGAGTTTGCTAATTTTCAAACTTTTTTTAATTTCCAAGATTTATAACAATTTATAAAATTTTGAAAAAATATCATGCATTTTCAAGATTATTGCTGAGTTTCAAATTATTGGCTCCTGTCTTTACTTTTTACAACTTTGACGCCTTTTATGTATTTGCTAGATTTTCGTTAATTTATAAAAAATCCCGGTATTGATTAATTTTTAAATTTACAAGAATCTCGTTATTTTCGCGTTGGCAAATTTCAAAGAAATTTATTTAACAAAAAATATAAGGGCTTTCTCCAAAACGTTTATTAATCGTTAACGATTAATATAACGCCTAAATTAATTATTCGATGCTGAAAAATGTATGATAAATTTTACTGTTATTAAAAATTTATAATAAATTTTAATAATTTCTTGCAAATTCACACTTGTATGAACATTTTGAAGATTAACGGAAATTGCGGAAATTCTCGATTGTAAAGATTTACGAAATTCTTGAAAAATTCATGATGGGCGTCTAGATTTTGAAAATTATCGAAAATCTTTGAATTTCGCGAAAACCGTCGAATTTTTGAAAATTAACCGAAATTTTGCAAATTTACGAAAAGCGTTTTGTTTTTGAAGTTGACTAAAACGTTGAAAATTCCTGAAAAATGAAATTATGAAAATTAATTTAAATCGTGGGAATTCATGCAAATTAACGAAAGTTTAGGAAATTCATGAAAATTGCTAACGTTTTTAAATATGACAAAAATCTCAAGAATTCATGAATAGCATCAGCATTTACAAAATTGTGAAATTCACAAGAACCGTTAGAATTTTATAAATTAACAACAATCTTAGAGTTTCATAACACGCGTCAAAATTTTATAAATTAATAAAAATCTTGGGGAAATTAATTAAGAAAAATTTAAACAATTTAGAAATTTTAAAAATTAAAAGAAATCTTGGAAAAGTTACAAAAAGCGTTAAAGATTAACTAAAATTTTGGAAATTCAATAAAAATTCTCGAAACTTTGAAAATAAACTAAAATCTTTTAAATTCACGGGGCAGAATAATTATGATTATTATTATTATTTTAAATAAACACAATAAAAATAAATTAAAATGTCGAAAATAACAAAAAAACATTCAATTTGGTAAATTATAAATGAAAAAGGAATTTTTCCGACTCAGCACTTGAATCAACATATAATGGCATTCCACATTCCTATTCAAAACACAAATCCAGAAATGCAATTATATTTACAAAATGTATTGGATAATATTTTAACAATGTTTTTCTTTGTTGTGTATTAATAACATATGAATGAATGAACGGTCCGCGTCAGAAAAAATACATTCGCAACTTAAGGTCGGGAGCCAGGAGCCAGAAGCCCGTGTCGCGACAAATGTACACGAATTCTACATATCAAACCTAATTTCTTTTTACATGTTTTTAGAAATCAGAGTGTATTTTTAAATATTACTAAAAAGGCACGACGCTGTCCCCTATTTATTGAAAGTATAATCAAAATTTACATTGTTCTTATGAAGATTCCTAAGCAACGATTCATTTTATTTATCATTTATTTTAGATCAATCTATTTAATAAAAGATGTTTATAATAATTACCTCAATAAATTAAAGCAAATTGAAGAAAAAATAATGTTTCCTATGGAAGTAATACACGGATTTATGTGATCATTTGACAGTGTTCCATTATTTAATTTATGTTTAATTTAAGAAACATTTATTGGAAAAAAAAATCTGTCAATTTATTTGCAAAGCTTCAATGTACATTATGTATAGGCTTCAATACTCTATTTTTATTATTATGGAAGATTAATCGTTGTTCGTTCTTATGGCCAAATAACATGTACATTTCCGACCTTAACTCTATAATTGTTCCGCCGTCAATGGGTTAATTTCGAGTTTAGAAAAGCACACAGAATAATTTGTAATTATTAGCTAAACGGCCAATGACCATAGCAGTCGACGCCGGTAAAGTGGGAGGGGTTTTAGTGGGTAGGCTTCCAGTCGCCTTTTGACTGGAAGAAGTCCCACACTCTGTCCGTAAGTGCATTTCCCTTTCCACACCACAAAAAAAAATTATTAGCTAAAAGTAAAAAATAAAAGTGTTTAATTTGAAGCTACTAACGAGTGTATCCACTTCTTGATTAAGCCCGAAGTCAAATTTCGAGTTTAGAAAAGCCTGAAAATTTGGTTTGGTCGCGTGGCGCGTAGCGCTACGCGACCAAACCAAATTTTCAGGCTTTTCTAAACTCGAAATTTTACTTCATGCGCCAGGCGTATAAAACACTGAATTAATGTGAAACTTCAAATATTCTAGTTGAGCAGTATATTTTTATTCCTGCTCTAGCAGTGTATTTTTAATACTGATTTAGCAGTATATGTTTAATTTCACAATATTTCAGTGTTTTATACGCGTTACGCATGAAGTAAAATTTCGAGTTTAGAATAGCCTGAAAATTTGGTTTGGTTGCTCCGCGCTTCGCGCTAAGCGACCAAACCAAATTTTCAGGCTTTTAGAAACTCGAAATTTTTCTTCATGCTTAACCTGGGAGTGGAAACACTCGTTCGAAGTTTCAAATTGAACCATTAAATTATTTCTCTATTATTTCTGTTAATAATTGCAAATTATTCTGCGTGCATTAAATAAACACTTAGGAATTATCAAATAGCGGAGAAGAAACGGCGACTACAGATTAGATTCCGGGTGGCCTTCGCGAGGCCGATTGTTTGTTTCTCAAGCAATAAAGTTTTTGTCGCTAGCTTTACTGTAAACTCAGAAGAAGAAAAAAAAGCACCAACTAACGACATTATATTTACTCGATTCCGATTTTTCCGCGAGGCCGAAACCAGGAAATAATAACCCGACTATTATGCGATTAGCTCCGCAAGATAAAATTAACCTGTCACATTCTTGCAGGATTTTGCAATTTTGGTTATTACACTTTAAGAAATAAAAATTGTTTAAACAATGTTCACTAAAATGGAAACAAACTAAACAACTTTGTAAATCTGACTGTTTAATACTAGAAATAAAAGTAGAGAACTTTGAACCTTAACTTAACTTAAATCTGAACAATAAGTATATTATACTTATAATATTTTTTTTTAGAAATTCGAAACAAAATATTTTGTGTAAACAAACTACACTGGCGAAAGAAATTAACGCATCACATTAATTTTTTTAATTTAAAAATAAAGTTTTGATGTTTAAAAACAAAAAAAATAACAACAAAACCAACTGAACTATAATAATGATTTTCAACACATTTTCTTTCATTAATGACTAAAATAATGTCATAAATAAAAAGAGGAAAAAAGTTAACATGTGATTATAAGACTTAATATCTAGTGTTTCCTCCTCTTGCTCGAATAACTGCCTGACAGCGACGGCTCATACTGTTAATTAATGATCCAATTTCATCCTGGTTAATATCTTCCCAAATTTCCTGCAATCTTTGTCCAAGCTCTTGCTGATTGCTTGGACGCCGAGGAAGTGCTCTAAGGCGTCTGCCCACTGCGTCCCATAGGTGTTCGATCGGATTAAGATCGGGACTCCTGGCTGGCCATTGCATTGTGTTGATACCCACTAGGTCAAGATACTGTTGTACAATTCGGGCACTGTGTGGTTTTGCATTGTCATGCACAAACAGGAAATCGTTTCCTCCAAAGGGAGCAAAAGGCATTACGGATGGTTCTAAAATGTTTGCAATATAAGACGCTGCCGTGATGCTTCCTCTTGGTATGACCACCAACTCCGTACGAGCCTCTAAAGTGATACCACCCCACACCATAACAGAGCCTCCACCAAACATAACAGTCGGAACAATGTTACACTGCGCATAACGTTCACCTGGCCGTCTGTACACATGCATTCGTCTGTCACTGCCGTAAAGACAAAATCTGGACTCGTCGCTAAACATAACATTAGCCCAATCGGCCTGTAACCAGTTTACATGTTCTTGCGCAAATGTTAACCTGGCTCTGCGATGGTCTGCGGTTAATTGTGGTCCTTTTGCCGCTGTTTTCGGAGTTAAATTAAAACCACGTAACCTTTTTCTGATGGTAACGGAACTTACATGAACATTGTGGATCTCTGCGAGCATATTTTGTAGCCTAGGAGCCGTAATAAACCGTTCGCGTAACGTCTGCATCATTAAAAACGGTCTTGAACAGCAGTTGTGGCCCTTTTTCTCCCTTGTCCTGGCTTTCTTGAGTATGCCTGAGTTTCCCGATGTCTCTTCAAGACACGGGATACGGTCGATTGATTAACACCAAGACGCTGACTGATGTAACGCTGACTCCTACCTTCTTCTGCAAGTGTAACCACAATCACAGCTTCTTCACTGCTTAAATTAAGATTCGGACGTCTATCCATATTCATTCTTCACTATTTAGCACTTAATTTTAACAATTACTTGAAAACAAACTCAAAAAGAAATTTTATATGAACCTTTCTTACAGTCAGAATAATGAAAAGTGCTTCATTTTATTTATTGACAGAAAACCATGAGAACAAAAGACTAAACACAACATGTAAAACAGCATGCTTGATAAGATTTCTTATTGTAAAAATATGTTTGTGTTCAAAGAAAACTCGATTCCAAGATATCAAAAAAATCACAAATGATGCGTTAATTTCTTTCGCCAGTGTAATATACTTATTCCAGGTATTATAAAACGTTTTATTCCCCAAATAAAATTTACTTTAACAATGAATTAATTTATTCCAAAGATTTCGGTATTATAAACACAAAATAACTTTATTTGGCTAATAAATCTCCTCAGTATATTATTTGTTTATTTTTCTACCAAGTAAATTTTATTCTCTAAATAATTTGACAGTTACAAGTCAAAAGTCTATCATATTATTATGATTACTTTAGATTCTACTACTTGTATTTATTAATTTCAACACGGTTATTATGTCTACCATATCATCCATGTCAGATTTAAGTTCGCTCATAGTATCTTCCCTAACAGTGATTAAATCGAACCACAAGACAGAATGTCGAATGGAGTCGAAGACCTAGAGTTTTTCAAGTCAGACATAACCGTGGATTTTTATACTTATGCATGCGATTTTTTTAAATTAGTTAGACTAAGCATGAAGTAAAATTTCGACTTTAGAAAAGCCTGAAAATTTGGTTTGGTCGCGTAGCGCGAAGCGCGGAGCGGCCAAACCAAATTTTCAGGCTTTTCTAAACTCGAAATTTTACTTAATGCGCCACGGGTATTAAACACTGAAAACACTGAAATATTATGAACAAGTGAACTTCACTTGAAATCAGTGTCTTGTACGCGTGGCGCATGAAGTAAAATTTCGAGTTTAGAAAAGCCTGAAAATTTGGTTTGGCCGCTCCGCGCTTCGCGCTACGCGACCAAACCAAATTTTCAGGCTTTTCTAAACACGAAATTTTACTTCATGCTTAGCCTGGGAGTGGAAAACACTCGTTTAAGTCTTTTATAATTTCTAATAAGCTTTCTTTTTCTTGTTCTGTGTAATTCTATCCTAATCCACAATTATTCTCTATAATTATAAGGAATTATACTAAATTTCCAATTTGATTGACAATTTAATTTGAAATATTGACAATTCATTTTAAAAAATTGGTGGTTCCAGCTATGGCCACAATGAAAATGTGTAATTTCGGTCTGTAATCTACTAATTAAATTATTTATTTCTAGAATTGCTATTCATTTGGTATGTTTGCTTTATAATACGCAATTTTATTTGCCCATTAGTTTACTAGATAAATAAATTAACTCCACAAATAGTTATATAATTATTTGTTAATCGTTTATAATACCGGGCATTAATTTATTAGTTTGCTCACACAAATGTTTTTTATCAAAAAAAGCAACATGTTTTGTTCCACTAAAGAGTTGTATGTTTTGTATCCAAAACTTACCGGAGAGTGTTGGTTCCTCTGTTTGACAAAAATTTAACATATTCATATCAAGGACTGACGTTTGAATTATATTGAATAATTTGATAAATTATTATTGTAAACAATGTTTAATAAATAGGTATTTTTACGTAGTTTCTCGATGTGCTCAGCTTTACCCGCTTGTAACTTCATTACTTATCAACAAAAATAAATGAAACTTTAAAAATAAACAAATAATAATTACACAGGTCAACAAAAAAAATTGTGATTTGGATTTGTTCATTTTTTAGAAGTTTTGGTGGCTAATCTAATAAAGAATCCACATTTTTTTGTTTCCATCGCGCACAATTTTTCAATGAATTTACTAGGTGTCATATTCATGGTTTTTAAATATTTGCGAATAAAAATTAAATTAAAGCTGTTCTCTTGCACAATGAGAATGTTTTTTTATTGGTACCGGTTGCCCATTCTGTGCAAATGACGGAAAGCTACGAAAATCTTAAAGTAATGCTTAAAAAATCAAATACAATGATCATAGTTGGAACATTTGTGGAGATTTGAAAATTGTGGGACTTCTACTAGATAGCAGTCAGGGTATACAAAGTACCTATGTTTTTTTGTGTGAGTGGGACAGTCGAAGTTGACATCAATATTGGAAGAAAACGGACTGGATAAGAAGAGATAATTTAACTCCCGGATCAAAAAATGTTCTGCACGAAAGTCTTGTTGATCCACAAAAAATCTTGTTAACTCCACTGCATATTAAACAAGGATTTATAACTCAATACGTTAAAGCTTTAAATAAAGATGGAGACTGTTTCAAATACCTTTGTAGAAAATTTTCCGCTATCTCAGATGCGAAATTAAAGAAAGGAATTTTTGTCGGTCCTCAAATAAGGAGATTAACGAAAGATCAAACATTTGTTAATACCATGACCGGAACTGAGAAAGATGCATTAATTTGCTAATTTTATTGAAGGTTTTTTGGGAAACAACAAGGATCCTAACTACAAGGAAATTGTGAAAAACATGCTACAGAAATGTATGGAATTGGGATGTAATATAAGAATAAAAGTTCACTTTTTACACTTGCATTTTGATTACTTCCCCGAAAATCTTGGTGATGTGAGTGAGGAGCAAGGTGAGAGGTTCCACCAAGCCATGAAAGAAATTGAACGCAGGTATCAAGGTCGGTGGAATGTTTCAATGATGGCTGGTTACTGCTGATTGATTAAAAGAGACAATCCGGCCTTGGAATACAGAAAAAAATCCACTAAACGAAGTTTTTCATCCAAGAGGGAAAGATCTTCTGGAAATAAAATAAATTAAAGATGGTTTAAGACTTTTTTCAATTTAGTTTACTATTTGTAATTTGTTTTTGTCTCTGTATCAATAAACGTAGCGTTTATTTAGACCAAATTTTTTATTAATTTATTTTCAACATTGATAAAAAAACCTTACGTGATAGGGCAAAATGACACTCCGATTTGAATTCAGGAGATCAAAATTATACAAAATCAGATGTCAGATCGAAATCAGCTTTCAAAAAGTCAATATTTGTTGGCTTTTGTTATTTATTAAAAATCATGGAATCATTTAGATTTTTCTATGTGATATAAAAATACGCCTTTGTTTTTTTTTTTCAAACGGCATTGAGTAATTATTTAGGGTAGAATTCATTTTTTATTATTATTATGGTAAATAAAAAATACACATAAAGAACTTTGAACTTGGTTTGTTCATCCGAGGAAAGCAAACTGGCTGTGGGAGAATTTTTAAGGCGTGCTCATTGAATCAGAAAAATGCACGCTTTGCGGATGTTAAATGGGCGAAGAAGAACAAACAGCGTTCATGGCAGGTGGATTTGTTGTATAGAACTTGACCTTTGTGGGTTTACATAATTGGATGATCCGCATATTATTTTTATTTTTTGTTCGCTCTCGTGTAACTTTTGCTCGTTTTAAATCACGCGGTAACTGTAGCAAGAAATTTAATTTTACAATCCAATATTCTTTCAATACCCAGAAAATATGTGTAATGAATATTATAATAATAATGATTTTTTAAATTGATACTTTAACATTATTAGCGATTAATTAAAGGATGGACGTGATTTTCTGGCAAATGTTCACGATACAGAGTTTTTCTATTGCATTTGACTTTATATCGAATGTGTATCCCTTTATCTAAAATGTATTTCCCATTTATCAAATACATTTCCTTATATACCACTACATTTCCTTATATGTCAAAACCGTATCACAGTTTGTCAATTACATTTCACTTGTCAGCAAAATCGCTGCAGTTCGTTAAAAAATGCATGTTAGCAATGAACTAAGAGGACTTGTTACCCGGAGAATAGATGCTGGCGTAAGTAGTGTTACATATGTATAAATAAAAATAAAATATTTTCAGAAGAAAGTTATTATTATTGCAAAAATATTCAACAAAAATATTAAAGGGAAAAGTATTTGGTATATATTGAAACTCATTTGGTAAATCGGGAAATCTTTTGGCATATATTTGACAAGGTGAAATATATTTGGGACATAGCGAATCTTATTTGATCAATAATGAAATGCAATAGAAAAACCCTGTAAAAGCTTGATGGAAATGAAATTAATTATTTGGCTCATTTTTTTTTATTGATTTTTATGCAAATTGTTTATTTTATGTTTTAATAAAAGAAAAACAAGTAATTTACTTCTTGTATTTTGGTTCCCTATTATTTGACCTTTTAAATTGCATTAGCAACCGAATTAAGCGAATATATTCACTTATTTAGAAATGCTTGTATAATAATTATAAAAAAATAAATCTGAAGGAGAGTTCATTTTCACTGTGTGTGTCCAATTTTCATAAAACAATTATTGTTTCATAGAAATTGCACACACACAGTGAAAATAAACTCTTCTTCAGATACATTTTTAAAATAAGTTGTATAATTCTAGTAAATTTATTTATTATAGAGATAAAATTCATTACGTGATATTGATTCTCGATGCACTTAATGATTTTTACCGTATAGTTTCAGGGCCCGTATTCACAGTACCGATGCAATTTGTCATTGGTGAGAAGTTGCACTGAAATGACGTAATTTTACTCTAATCGGTTGGGTAAATTCTTTCCAAAATGACGTCATTTCAGTGCAACTTCTTACCGATGACATATTGCATCGGTACTGTGAATACGGGCCCAAGACTAATAACATCCAATAACTTTATTGTTTATAGTCCTACAAACCTGGATAGATATACTCGTGTAGATACGAGCGCTGACTGGTTTCAGATAAAATAACAGTCGTGCGTTAAAATTTTAAAAATAATTTGATACGATCGAGCTTAACAAACGCCACATTAAGTTTAAAGAGTACACACGTAAAAAAATGAACAATCGGACGTTACCTCATTGTCTCCGGTGGGAGTGTTTGTTTTGAGGATGGCCTCGCTTTTTCTGATAATCAGCGAAGAATTTCAATTATTCTGCATCGCGTAGAGTTAATGCCGCATTGTTAGGGCCTTCGCTTCGTTTTTAATGTGGGAGCATTTGCTCTAGATCGCTGATATAATACACATAATGGGATGGATTTATTGTTTTTGTCGTTATTTTTGATTTTGTATATGTTTCACTATTCAGTTGTAAAAAAATCAACTCTGCTAGAAAAGGGAAAATAGGAGAAATGTAAATCTGCAGATGATAATTGTTAAAAGGAAATTGCAAGATAAATTTGTAAAATTGAAAAAAACGTGTTTGTTGTTTAAATGATAACCCTTGAGACGATCGATATTTTTTCAGTTAAACATATTAGAAATGTCGATAGTTAACGCCATCTAGTGCCTGTGGCATCTTGACCACACTGATGAGGACCTTGAAGTCCGAAACTCGTCTGTGGGTATCTGTTGTCGGAATATTGAATTATAAATCCAAGTTTTGTTAGTTTGTTGAAGAGCGAATATTGTCAATTTGCATTAATCGCTATCCTTTAACCCTGACGGTCGAGTTTAGAAATGCCTGAAAATTTGATTTGGTCGCGTAGCGCTACGCGCAAATATTTCAAATTGAACTTTCAAACGAGTGTTTTCTACTCCCAGATTAAGCATGAAGTAAAATTTAGAGTTTAGAATAGCGTGAAATATTGTTTTTTTTTAAATTGAACTTTCAAACGATTGTTTTCCACTCCCAGATTAAGCATGAAGTAAAATTTTGAGTTTAGAAAAGCGTGAAAATTTGGTTTGGTCGCGTAGCGCTACGCGACTAAACCAAATTTTCACGCTTTTCTAAACTCGAAATTTTACTTCATGCGCCACGCGCAGAAAACTCTTATTTTAGGTGAAGTTTAAAATATTCTACTAAAGCAGTATGCAGAATTCTTCTTAACATCATATCACAACACATCAGTGTTTAGTACGCGTGGCGCATGAAGTAAAATTTCGAGTTTAGAAAAGCCTGAACATTTGGTTTGGTCGCGTAGCGCTACGCGACCAAACCAAATTTTCAGGCTTTTCTAAACTCGAAATTTTACTTCATGCTTAATCTGGGAGTGGAAAAGACTAATTTTAAAGTTCAATTTAAATTAAAATATTTGTGAAAACAACGAATATCTGAAGTTTTAGCGTATACAGTATATAGAGATAGTAATAAATAATATGCAGTGTACGAAACATTTTTTTGGGCACTGGAAAGATTCTAGGGCTGAAAGGGTTAGTCTTTAGCACCAAAACTTATCAACATCTTTGTAGTTGTAAATATTATTTGGACTGTAGTTTCTATAATATTAATGTATTATTTTTAAACAGTAAGTTACATCAATTGTTGTAATTGTCTAAATTTAAGTTGTCATTTTGCAATAATTTAAACATTTTTCAAAATCAATGCAAAATTGGATTGTTAATCGTTTTACTCAAATTTTGCTGTGATTTTGAAAAATATTGAAATATTTTCTAAAGTTCATGAAATAATTGGCGCCCAACGAGGGGCAATCTTTTTATTACTTATAAACATTTAAATTTGTTTACCCAAGTTTTTTTTGTTTTTATAGCATAACTGCCCCATGGTTTTGATTCAAATATTATATTGTAAATTGGTGCTTAATAATAATAGAAGGTAGATTTTAATTGGTGAATGCAATCATAATTTTCATTACTAAACGTTTGTCACTTCCAAAAATGTTTCGTGAATCGTTTTACTCAAATTCTGCTGTGATTTTGAAAAATTGAAATATTTTCTAAAGTTCTTGAAATAATTGGCGCCCAACGAGGGGCAACCGTTCTATAACTTACAAACATTTGAATCTGTTTAAATAAGATTGTTTTCTTTTTATAGAATATCTGCCCCATGTTTTTAATCCAAATATTATATTGTAAACTGATGCTTAATAATAATAGAAGGTAGATTTTAATTGGTGAATGCAATCATAATTTTCATTACTAAACCAAATTTTATCATCGACGATCTGTAATTTTCGTGGTTCCACCGGATGCAGGCTGCATACATTTAAATAACTTGAAGATTGATTGCCGTGTTGTCCGCATTTTCATTAGCTCACATTCACACGGGCTTCACGCAATTAGAGTGTAATTAGAAATTTACCAAAGTAGGTCTAAATATGCACTAGGTTATTCAATCAACTGAAAATCTGCATAATGATGTATATTTTGTATATTAAACGTAATTTACGTAAACAATTCTATGCACTTACAAACTAGGTTTGAAATCTTACTTATGTAAGTCACTTTAAAACTGCATTTAACAGTTGAAATTACCGGTAATTTAAAATTAGGTAATATTCTCTGTAATATTATTGGAAAGATGGTAACAATTGGTCATTTAAAGTTAGATATGGAACTTATATAACAACAACAAAAAATCCAATCAAAATAACTGCAATAATTCTAAATAAATGGGAAAGCAAAAAGTCAAATTTATAGTAATTTCATTGTTTTTATAAATGTAAATAGGGCAATCTATACATAGATAGAACCTGCACTTACATTTCTTTGTTCGGAAGTTATAGTGCTTTTAACATTTTTAAGTTGAAAAAATGTAGTAGTCATGTTTTTAGCAATACAAAATTTTGTAACTATCATTTTAAATAACCATGAAGATTCATTTAAATAATTCATGATATTCATCTTCATTTGCTTAAGTTTGTAGAGAAGCTATTGAATTACCCTGTATATCATTATTATTAATATATTGAAATAAATAAATAGAAATTAATTCAGACAAAAATCGTAGTAAAATTTGTTCGAAATCAATCAATAAAATTAACAAGATTAAAATTCGAATTCATACATTTTCAATTATAATATTTTTAAATTTTAAACAATAATAGTTATTACTATTTTAAATAAAATCAATAAATCCAGCAAACATCATGAAATTAATAAAAATCTTCAAAATTATCTCCATATTAATTAAGACAAATTAACAAAAACACATGAAACCAAGCTTGACTAAAAATGAAACAATTCGTAATAATTTTAAAAAAATTAACACAAATTAATAAACATACGTAAAATGTACCCACATACACATCGTTTGAAAAAAAAATTCATAAATGAAACTTCCTAAAATAGTTAAAATTTCTAGTTTCAACAAAATTTGTTAAAATTAGTAAACTCAATACAAAATGTAAAAAATCTTTCTATTTTAAAATTACATGGAAAATGAATGGCATTTAATTTATTGAATTGCCTTTAAATAGTGTCTTCCACTCCTTGATTAAGCGTGAAGTAAAATTTCGAGTTTAGAAAAGCCTTTTCTAAACTCGAAATTTTATTTCATGCGGTACGCGTGTAAAACACAAATTTGATGTGAAGTTCAAAATAGACTGTTTTAATTTAATATATTTAAATAAATAACTTAATAATTATTATAACTATTAGTGATGGGAATAATCGATATACTAATTAGTTATTAATGGATTATTGAAATATATCGATATAATCCGTTATTACGCGAAAATTAGTATATACTAATTTGAGCGATTATTTGATCGGGTAAATTAGTAATTACTAATTTAAGCGAATATTTAATTGGGTAAAATAGTAATACAAATTTAATCGATTATTTGATTGGGTAAATTAGTATATACTAATTTAAGCGATTATTTGATCTGTTAAAATAATATGTACTAATTTAAACGATTATTTGATCGGGTAAATTAGTAGATACTAATTTAAGCCAAATAATCGCTTAAATTAGTATCTACTAATTTACCCGATCAAATAATCGATTAAATTTGTATTACTATTTTACCCGATTAAATATTCGGGTAAAATAGTATATACTAATATAGGCGATTATTGCGTCGGGCAAATTACTAATTAGTGTACTAAAATAATTTATTATTATCTCGGTAGACTGGACTATTAATTATTATAAACAAATGTTTCGCTTATTATTTCAGTAGGCAGGACTACTAATTATTATATAGTAATATTAATAATTACTGATTTGACGGTTGTTTTGTATTTCATTAAATAAATCATTAAATAATAATAATTATATAAAAATTCTAATCTTTACTACTAACAAACATCACCCCTAGAAAAAACGCTCAAGAAACCACTGGCTTAAAACAAACCCAAAAAATCACTCCCTCAAAAAACTACACGCCCGTTAAAAGACCACCCCTTGTAAAAACTTTTATTAAAAATCACACCTACGAAAAAAAAAAAAAACACGGTATGAAAAACTACCCCATGTAAAAATATTCCTGGAAAATTAGCCCCACTCCCGAAAAAACATCTCCCGAAAGGAAAAATCCCCCTAAAAATCATCCTTACAGAAAACCCCATTCCTGAAATTCATCCCCCAAAAAACCCTCCATTAAAATCACCCCCCGAAACAATCACATTATTGATTATTGTATCATTTGTAAACAAGACACTTGTTTACCCTCTGCCTCATTAAAAGGCAATATTTTACAGGACCCATTCAAAACCTTCACACAATTGTTTTCACCTCTTGTACTGGGTTTCATTAATTTTTTTTACATAATTTTAATAATTTCTTATAATAAACATTAAGTTCAGCTCGTATGTACTAGCTCTTAGAAATGTAAATATCTGTCATTAAAGAATGCAATTTAACTTGAAATTAGTGTGCTTAATGTTATGTAAAAATATTTTATTTAAAACCCAATCGTATTGATTTTATTTTAAAAACTATGCTAAAATAAAAAATCTATTGTGTGCAAGAAATCACCGCTCTTTAAAATTTCATTCTTGGATATTCTTCCCTGTGGATATTTTAATCGGGTCTTTATTTTACCCAGTTAGTTTTAAAACATTGCACTAATCGCTATTAATAAAACTCGAAACAACGGCAATCATTCATTAATTTGTATTAAGTTTAACAAAAATCATATTCATAAACTCTTTTTTTTATTAAAATTTAGAATGAACGCATACTTTACTAATGACACTATTTCTTCTTTCTCCTTTTTCCAAGTGAAAGAACATCAAATCAACGAAATGGGATACAATAAACCACATTTTACAATCCCGCTTTTTTAGTACTTTGCGTCAAATAAAGATGTAAAAGAAACCAGTTGCGCCACAACACTAATACAGCCGTTCAACTCCTGAATTTCACAGGCGGACAATGCGGAGGACATAAAATACCTTAAAAAGAACGACACGGAATTTAATAACGGCCGACATGACATTTAACACTGACGCCAAACCGGGGAATAATTAATTATGAATCAGAATGGAAGGAATAACACATTGTTGTGGATTTATTGTAAACCACTATATTTTTTTCTTTCTATATTTGTGTGTTTTTCTTAGAAAAGAAATTGGAGTTTACGTGATTTATATTTTTTGAGATTGTTTTTTAAGATTAACAAAGATAATGGTTTAGGAAAGTTTTTATCATTTCATTTAGTGAACCAAATTTGGCAGCCAACATTTTTACCCAAAAGTTTGAAGAAATTCATACAACTTAAAACCAATAAAAAAAGTTAACGACACCTATATTGGCTCGACTTTACTTTACACCCCGTGGAATAACGTGCATTATAATATACAGAGAGTTTTATGTAACACCGAACATATTCATAACGAGAATTTTTCTTTTAAGTATACATATGCACACGTTGTACATTTTACCACGCTCGGTTTATTAAAAGAATACTATTTGAAGCTTTAAACGAGTGTTTTCCACTCCCAGGCTAAGCATGAAGTAAAATTTCGAGTTTAGAAAAGCCTGAAAATTTGGTTTGGTCGCGTAGCGCGAAGCGCGGAGCGGCCAAACCAAATTTTCAGGCTTCTCTAAACTCGAAATTTTACTTCATGCGCCACCGGTACAAAACACTGATTCAATGTAAAGTTCAGCAGTGTGTTTTAACAAGATAAATTCAAATTCAAAACTATTTGAATTCGAGAAAATAAGCTTACGCTTCTTATAGTTTGCACACTTTAAACATAATATATAAAATTACGAAACAACTATTCGTGAAAATGCAAACAATGTCCTAATTAATAAGACAACTCAAGACGATAAATATCGATTGAAACAACTACTTCCCGTGCAAATACACCGCCGGATATTGAATTATACAATGAAATATTTAAAATCTTATTTAATTTGATTTGTTACAACGCTCTATTAAAGTATATGTAACGTTTAGGTCAAATTCTCTTCAAACCAACTAACAATACAAATTTTCAGGCTTTTTACTTCATGCTTAGTCTAGGAGTGGAACACGCTCATTTTAAGTTTCAAGTTAAACTCTTTTAATAAACAACGATTATCTAAAGATTTACTGCATATACGCTGAAATTGGGACATGTATACTTGAAAGAAAAACTCCCTGTATGTATAAGTTGAGCCATTAATTGCAATTGATTAGCTACAATTTGTAATGGTCATATAGGCAACCCAATTTACACATAACCTAAAAATTAAAGGTGTCAAATCGTATTTTATGAAAATGTTCGGTGTTGTATAAAACTCTCTGTAGATTCATACTGTAATAACATATATCACCAATTAAAATCAATAAATTCACTACGGAAATGATAAAATTCACTTTTTTCAACTTTGAAATTTGAACTGGAAACTTCTACAAAACTTCACTGATTGCTGTTAATCACTGCAATCTTTACTGGAGACATTGGGGATGCCGAAAGAAATGTTTGTTAAAAACTTCAATCTAACTTTAACTTAAAGTTAGATTTAACTGGATGACAATTATAACCAGGGCTGTGGAGTCGGTGGATACAGTATCCGACTCCGACTCCGACTCCTCAATTTAAGATAAAACGACTCCAGCTTCAACGTCCGACTCCGACTCCGGTGATTATTAGGAAATCATAAGGATTAAAGGATACTATTAAAAACCACATGTATGTACAAGAAGTTCAAATGCAAAATTAACATGTATTTTTTTTAAGGATTAACGTGATCATAATTGATAATTTTAAAATTCTACGATATTAATTATGATTCGTTAAGCCACTATCACTCACCGACCGGCTCTTTATACAAAGAGAAGACACTCTATAAAAAAAATGTAACAGTCGAAGAAAATTATCAAAATTAATTATTTAAAAATGCACTAATAATCGTGTTAATTCAATAAGCCCAGTAACACTATATTATTTTTAGACGTTACAAATTAGACAAAATTTATTATTATATGTAAAACCAATAATTTTACACAAAATATATTAAAAATACTAATTTTTAATCATATATTTAGAATTTAAATGCCTATCGAGACTTAATAAGAAGCTATAGGTACAGCATTTTTAAATTACGATTAACGAATAGCGTTACCTGAAGTGTTACGCTCAATTTTCGTCCATCTTGTACTTTTTATTTCGATTTGTCCGGAGTCGGAGTCGTAACTAATTTTCGACTCCGCGACTCCGACTCCGACTCCGACCAAAATACCTAAACTCCGACTCCACGACTCCGACTCCGACTCCGACTCCACAGCCCTGATTATAACACATTAGCATATTTCACTTGGACTTATATGGATTTATAGAATAACTAACATAAATTAATACACTCTTGGAAATTCATTTGGGCTGAATTCCACTTTGTGTCAACGGCTATATTTCGCCGAAAAAAATGTTTGCTCACGTTGAATATTTCACAAACTTCTAGGTTAGGTTAGGTTAGGTTAGGTTTATCCTAGAATAATAGGAATAAATAGAATAAATTGCGCAAATCTCTTTGCGCACGATGATTATTTTACATACTGCTACGACTCAATATTTTCAAAATTTTCAAACATCTTTTTTTTATTTATTTACCATTTCCGGTCGAAATTAATTATTTATCCAAATAGTACTCGTCGAGTACTTTCGAATAATATCATTTTAATCTATAATACCCACGGGGTGTATAGTAAATTCTTACCCCTATATTTAACAGAAGAAAAACATCGAAGATGCCAATGTTTATTTTCTTCTGTTCAATTCAGTTCAATTTTAAGCTTTAAATGAGTGTTTCCACTCCCAGACTAAGCATGAAGTAAATTTTCGAGTTTAGAAAAGCCACGCGACCCGAGACAAATTTTCTGGGCTTTTCTAAACTCGAAATTTTACTTCATGCGCCACGCGTATAAAACACTATATTGTGAAATTTATGTATATTTGAACCTAACTTGAAATCAGTGTTTAATACGCGTGGCGCATGAAGTAAAATTTCGAGTTTAGAACAAATTTTCTGGGCGTTTCTAAACTCGAAATTTTACTTCATGTGTCAAGCGGATAAAATACTAAAATATTGTAAAATGTATGTATATTTGAATCTCACTTGAAATCAGTGTTTAATACGCGTGGCACATGAAGTAAAATTTCGAGTTTAGAAAAGCCCAGAAAATTTGTCTCGGGTCGCTGCGCGACCCTCGACAAATTTTCACGGGGCTTTTCTAAACTCGAAATTTTACTTCATGCTTAGTCTGGGAGTGGAGCTTAAAATTGAACTCTTGAAAAACAACGGATGTCGGAAAATGTACAGCTAATGAATCCCTGTATAGGGATTTCTTGTTTTAAGTATACATATCTCAATTACTGCGTATATGCTGTAAATCTTAAGATATTCGGTGTTTTTTTTAAGAGTTCAGTTTGAAGCTTTAAAGGAGTTTTTTCCACTCCCAATCTAAGCATAAAGTAAAATTTTCTGGGCTTTTTTAAACTCGAAATTTTACTTTATGCGCCACGCGTATCAAGCACTGATTTCAAGTGAGGTCCAAATATACATAAATTTCACAATATTCTAGTGTTTTATACACGTTAGAAAAGCCAGAAACCAAAAACCAAACGAAAAATATTTGTTTTCTATTCAGTACATGCCGAGAAATAAATTCGTAAATTTGAATATTCTGAAATAATATCAAAAAATAGGTACCATTTTTCATTGAGGGGCAGTATTAACAATATTTGTGAACAACAAAATCAAAATATGTTACGTAGAATTGATTGCTCTTCGTGCTTATTTTTAAAAGATGATTATTTAATAATAATAATAATAATAATAATAATAATAATAATAACCATTTATTTCCGACAGACATGATGTCTTACAAAGAAATATACAAACTTAAGTTAAATGCACATAGTATTCGTTAACATTTATTTCATCAACAATATTAAAGATATGCGCCTATATTAAAGAAAACGAGTGAGGGTAAAAACAATAAGAATAGGAATCAAGGAAAAAAATAATAACAATAATAAATAAATAAAAATAACAAAACTAATTATTGAATATTGAATATTGAAGAGAAACTTTTTTGTTTTATTGGCATTTAAACACAGGGGCCAAAACTTTAGAAACTGATATTAAATGTAACGATTTTGGTAGAAAAATGCTTTTTATTAGACACGATTTCATAAATAAATGTGTCTGATCGAAAGTATCTACTTACCAAGGCTTGAAGAAGAAGAAGACACGATTTTATAAAGTATAAAGAAACATCAAGTTATCTACCAATTCTCCAATTTTATGATGGTTCTCAAATTTCAAACACAGAAATAAATTAAATTAATCCAAATTAATTTCACACTACTTTGTTTGAATTTGCTTTACTTTCCACGACAAAAAATAATCATGTAATCTGACTTTAATACAAGAATAACTTCAGTAATTATGTCGCAGTTAAAGTGACACGATCTATAAATGTTTCACAACCAATCACATAAAATGTACAGTAAGCTCTCTTTTAATTGCCACTTTAAGAGACGTCTTCTCCGGTTTTTACGGGCGGCTTAACGTCCTGGCCAAGATTCAGCGAAAGGCTTTCGCACGTAAATTTAGAAATCGCTGAGGGGAAAAAAGCTCTGCACACTGTATACGTAATTAGGTCCCCAGGATGTCAACGTCGACCGTACGGAAATAGCGATATTTAGGTCCTCCAGAGTTCGATGGCCTATATATCCTCATTGGAGTATTTTTTTTTTATTAATCAAAAAGACTGGAAATATTTTAAGTAAAAGTGTAAAGGCTGTATCAGTTTATTTGTAACATAATTATATTTATATATTAATCATTCATTTTATTTTCAATAATTTTTAAAATTTATCATGCATTTTTCAGCATCGATTAATTAATTTAGATGTTTTATTAATCTTTAATGAATAATTATAAATTTTCAATATTTTTTAAAATTTACTATGAATTTTTTAGCATCAATTAATTAATATAGATGTTTTATTAATCGTCAATGAATAATTATAAATTTTCAATAATTTTTAAAATTTATCATGAATTTTTCAGCATCAATTAATTAATTGAGATGTTTTATTGATCGTTAATGAATAATATGTTTTTGTCAAACAAATTTTTATAAAATTTGCGAACCCGAAAATTAACGAAATTCTTGAAAATTCATGAATACCGGCAATTTTTTTTTTTGAATAAACGAAAATGTAGTAAATACATGAAAAGCGTCAACGTTTTAAAAAGTAACGAAAGAAGTCAAGAATTTAAAAATCAGCAATAATCTTGAAAATGCATGTTTTTTGTCAAAATTTTGAAACATGTTATAAATCTTAAAAATTAAAAAAAGCTTAAAAATTAACAAAAGTTTTGAAAAATTCACGTGGCATCAACATTTTGATAATTAATTAAAATCGTAAAAATTCACGAAAATTGAACAAAACAAAAATTAAACACTTTATAGCCCTCAAGATTTTCTAAATTAATAAAGATATTGTGAAAAGCCAGTGATTATTTTTTAACGAATTTTTTCCATTCCCAGACTAAGCATGAAGTAATATTTCGAGTTGAGAAAAGCTCGAAGAATTTGGATTTGGATTTGGTCCAAATCCAAATTCTTCGGGCTTTTCTCAACTCGAAATTTTACTTCATGCGCCACGCGCATAAAACACTGCTTAATTGTCAAATTTAAAATATTTTAAACATTTTTTTATAACAGATTATCACTTTTCGACATATTTAAAAATGTCAAATTTCTTGACCTTTCATCACTTTTTGACATTGTTTCAACATATCTTGAACAAGTTTCTCATCTTTCACGTGGTGAAACATATTTAACTATGATTTAAAAAAGAAAACACTTGGTTAAATTTCACTAATATTAGTGAAATTTAACCAAGTTATTATTGAATCGATCGTTGGCTGAAAGACGAATTTTTCTGGACTTGTCATTTTTGTATACGTTGGTGAGTGGGTTTGTGAATTGCACTGAACTGGTGGGTGCTTTAAATTACAATGTACCCCGGGGCCTTCAATCAAGGCATGGGGCATTATTTCGTTTAGCCTTTCATACCACGAACTATGGTATGAACAACCCCATCGACCGCATGATGAGGCGGGCAAATATTTTGTCACATAATTCCAATTTTATCCTCTTCGCACCATCCTTTGCAATTTTTAAAACCCACTTACGTTATATCGATCTGTCCGCTGTCATTGATGTAACATGAACATACTTCTTATTATTTATTTATTCTATTATCTATTTATTATATTATTTGTTATTGCTAATTCAATACGTGTTCGTTATTTACACTTCATGTTCAATCTGTAATAATTTGCATTTGTTGTACATGTTAAGACACCATTTTATCCTTTTATATACAGATATATATTGGTGGTTTGTTATTCAATATGTATTCGTCATACACTATTTATGTTCCATCTGTGATAATTTGTATTGTTGACATCGCTGTGATATCTTGTGTGAGTTTGGGTCTGTTCCTTTTATTAAGTTTTGTCATATATTTTATATTTATATTCATATTATATTTATATATTAATTTATTGGTTGTATAATTAATTGATCGATTGAAGGTTGAGTGTTTGATTAATTAATCTATTTATTGTAACTTGAAGGTGGGAAGGAGATTGTTTCATATTGTTACGTTTTGAACTATTTGGGATCAATATGTAATATATTTTGAAATAAAATATTTCTGTAGGGTTATAAGTTTAAATTTTGTTTGGCATATTTAGATTTTGTTTTTGTTTAGTCAATTTATTGTATTAAGATAGATATGTATTAATCTATTGTAAACTGGAGATTCCGTAAATAAATAAATTAAAAAAAGTGTTTTCTTTTTTAAATCATGCTTTGAACATTTTGTCAAATTTGAACATTTCGTCGTTTTTTGACAGATTTTCAAAATTCTGGAAAATTTCAACATTTTTACCTTGACATTTCATCATTTTTCCATGGTTTTGCGCACCACTGACAGCATACAATTCTAGATAAAGACAATAAACTCTATTATTATTATATTTTGCCCCCCTCCCAGTAAAAGATTCTGCGGGCGCCCATGTTACCTACCCTTAAAAAAACCTTGTATTTAGTAAGTACACAATTTCTATTGCGTACTTATTAGTTATCAGCAATTCGCTGAAACATTATTAATTATGCACGGCTAATTTCAAAACAAAACGCACAAAGTGTGTTGTTTCGTTGACTCCGGGACGTGAGAAAGTCCGGAGAACGATCCGTCCCGGTCGAGGTGGATAGATAAAAACGCACGGCTAACGCCAATAGCGGCGCATTGCTGATAACACGGACATGCTCTTTGAATATTCAGGTTAATTAATCAGAGGAAAATGCGCCTGTTGCGCGCACATTCGCGCATTTTTTCGATCGCAGATTGCGAAGCTGAAAATGCGTAAAAGTTTTAATAGTGTGTGGCGAGTGTGTGTAAATACTTTCTCTCTCTCTCGAAAGAGTTTTACGGAGATCAAGATCGGTATCGGCGTAATTGAAGTGGTTTATTAAAGGTTGTTTGATTATGTAAATTTGCACTAAGGTGATTCCATGCAACTTCTAAGAGTTGTGTGCGAAATCCTATAACTTCAATCGCTTTAAAATGGGATAATTAACGACAAATACCGTATGTTCAATAAAATAAAACTTCTAAAGTACTATGATTTCATCTTTTTTAAAATTTGAGTTGGCTACACGCTCTAAGAATTGTCATATAATACTTCAGACATAATAATTATAATATATAATTTCAGAGTTGCAAACCTACAATATTTTCCATGGTACTCTAGAGGTTTTTTTTATTGAACATACCATATTAAATTACGATTATTTTCGCAAATTTATTAATACTTATTATATTTGGTCCAGATTTTTTGCATGAAATGGCAAACCCACAGACGCGCTTCAGCTGTGTTAGCTCTCGTCAGTACAGTCTGTTATTAAAAGCTCGCTAAGGCTGTTTTTTAATACGGAAGTTATTATTTTGAATTTTATTAAAACCTAGTATTCGCCGGATAAAGGCCCGATCAGTTTATATCAAGTTACTAGGAAACATTGACGGATCGTTTGGATTCCTCCTCCGCGAGGGTGTAACGTGATCCGGGCGACGTCTTTCCAGGAGCGTACGATCTTGACTGATCGTCCTTCGACCGAAGGACATAAATTAAACTTGATTATTAATCGAGATAAGTGCTGGTGGGCGGTTGGTTAGCAGCACTAGCTAGAACTTAGTTCAGCGAAAGAATACTTTCTAGGCAATTTAGACCGGTTTTTTTTGGCCGGGGTTCGCAAGAAATGTATACTTTTTACCCTTTACTTCAAGGGCGTTCAACCTTTCGTACTACGCGAGCCACTTTTGCATGCTAAGTTATTTAGCGATCGACGGATTAAGGTAATACAAATAAAACATAAAAAATCATTATATACAGGTTTTCTTCTTCTATGCATATCTTCAAATTTATTATAAACTGCTCGAATGTTAATAGTACAGGTATGGTTAGAGGAAATAAAGATTTGTGAAATGTATTAATCATAAGTAGTACAAATTAAGAATAGAATTTTTTCAAGTTTAAGTATTGGAATATTAATTTAAAATACATGTATTGAAATATTCTAATTATTCGAATATTTTAATTATTCAAATGTTTAGATATTCTAATAGCAAAATTTTCAAATATTGAAACAGTCGAATATTCGAATATTTAAATATAATATCGACTGTGCCTTGACTACAATGCCACTCACATCTTAAACTATTTTGACATTTTACAATTGGTAAATTGTTCAACAATTCTCACAATTTTTCATTTCGCACTTTTTAAAAAAGTAACTGAATTAATTACTTTTAAAAAAGTGCGAAATGAAAAATTGTGATAATTGTTGAACAATTTACCTATTGTAAAGTGATTTCATGTTTAATGTGAAAATAGTTAGGAGATGATAGATGAAAAAACAGTCGACTTGCGTAATTTAAAACAATAATAATTTTCCAAATAGAAAACATGGGATAACTCGAATGCCATTTAAGCTACAGAAAAGTTTGATAGATTTGGAGTATTTCGACGAGATCTACAATGTTTATTTGAAACATTTTTTGTTGTGATTAATATTTAAGAAAATATCAAGAGCAATCGAAAAAATCGACTTGGGCGACCTCAAAACGGACATTTCAGTAAAAATATTCGAATATTTAAATATTCACATATTCAAATATTCGAAAATTTAATTCGATGAATTATTTGGTGATTGAAATATTGATATATGAATATTTGAATTATTGGTATTCGAATCCCAGCCTTGGTACAAATATTAGTATTGTTTTAAGCGTCACTACGCAGTAATCCCTATTAATTAATGATAGAAGTGTTTTTATATTTTTATGCAACTTTTTTTTTATACTTTAGAAGCATTGTACTTTCGTCACTATTAAAAATTACGTTAAATGTGTCGAAACTTGAGTCTTGTAAATTATAAATAAAGTGGTATAGAAACAAACTTAATTAATGACTAAGGAGTATTTCTTTTCGGTCAATAATTCATAAGTAGTACACATATTTCGAACTTCACAATATTACAATATTTATACGCGTGGCGCATGAAGTAAAATTTCGAGTTTAGAAAAGCCTAATTTGGATTGGTCGCTCCGCTTCGCTGCGCGACCAATCCAAATTTTCAGGCTTTTCTAAACACGAAATTTTACTTCATGCTTAGTCTGGGAGTGGATAACACTCTTGAGGATAATTTTAAATACTTTTATACAAAATACAGAGAGCAAAAATATTATTGCAGTTTATTAAATATTTGATTTGATTGATTCGTTTCTGTAATTTTAATTTCATTGTATTTCTAAGGTCTCATTTATGTACGAAATTTCAAATCCATATTGAAAATATAATTATCATACTTACTCGCAATAAGAAAAACAAAACTATTATAGTTTTAATTCCTCTGTACTTTTTCCTAAGTTATACAAAAATGAGGTTAAAAATTAAATAGTTTTTGTTCACTTATTGAATTTACTTATTTAAAAAAAATACCCAAAATGTGATTTCTCAATTGTTTTAAAATTCAATTTGATGGGTAACATTTTAGTTTAAAATTAGCTATAGCATTTATTAAAACAGCGATAAGCTTTGTAAGTAACGCAAACATTGGTTGTTTTTAAACTTAGATGGATGGGCAGCTTGGTGGTGTAGTGGTTAGAGTGTTGTACTGCCACGCCACGGACCGGGGTTTAAATACCGGCCTAACAAGTTGTCTGCATTTATATAGGTTAGGATAAAAATGCCAAACACTCCGTCTTCTCGGATATGACGTTAAATGCATGTAGGACCCGTGTACTGCCTGGATGTTGCGTGCACGTTAAAGATCTCTACCGGTGTGTTGGAACTCCCACCGGGTTCGGCAAAATTCCCGGATAGCTGTAGACCTAATCTCCGGCGTCATGATTGGCCTTAGCAGCGGAAATAGATGACGTAAAACCCAAAATAAAAAAAAATAAAACTTAGAGGGAGCTTACATTTTTAGTCAATATCTATTAATATTCCTACTAGTGTTTTTACTTCAATAAAATGTGTTCACTAAAGAATACAACATTTTAACTTTTTTCTTGTAAAATAAAATAACAGTCGAAGGATGCGGATCTTAAATATTGTAACTCTTAATTATTTTTAAAGTTTTAAATCAAAAATCTTCTCAATAAAAGTTTTCGGTCGAACGTGAATTTATGATTTAGAGCAGGCGGATTTTTTTTGTGCGGTTGCCCAGAATCTTAAATGAATGGTGGAATAAATTTGAGGCTATTGTAAACTATGTGTTAACAGTCAGTAGTGCCAATCTAATTTAAAATTCAGAGCTTACTCTAAATTATGTTTTAAATGATCGCACGGTATAAACATCAGCATCAGATAATTAGAGTTAGAGGAAAATTATCGGAGTCTCTATTTATAAAATTGGAATTTTATGTTGGAGGGAAATTTTAGTTTGTAATTATTAAAAAAAAAAATAAGTCAGAAATAGATCGACTAGAAGTTAAAGTTTGAAGGAAATCGAGTTTATAAAATGGATGTTTAATATTAGATACAAAAACTGATCAATCGATGAAATAAAATTCAATAAATAGCAATATTTGTTTGCTTAACTGTAGTTTCGAGTTTACGTGAAGTGATTAATCACAAATAGAAAGACTGTTATTCCCTTACTTCACTCTTTATTTTTATGTTAGATGTACATTTCGAGACACAAGGTGCTCATTATCAATAACAAGATTTGTTTGCTTCCTGTATATAATATCAAAGAATTTAAAATTATCATGAAGAGTATTTTCCACTCCTAGATTAAGCATGAAGTAAAATTTCAAGTTTAGAAAAGCCTAAAAATCTGAATTTGATGGCAGAGGTCTAGCAGCACTGATTACATCACTGATTAAAGCTATTTAAAATCGTAACTCTGTTTTGTATAACCTTGTATATGTATAAAATGTCTTTAATATTCCTAATTATTTATTATTTTGTTTCAGGTGAGTCAAATATTAATTCTGGTACTGCAATTAGTAAGTAATAAGTTAAACTAATGACTCTAATAGTCAAAACTGTGACTTGTCATGGATTTATCTTTTAAAAGGCCAGGACGTCGCGCTACAGTACCGGCTATACTCAAGGCTTGTTCTTAGTACTCGAGTACATTTTTTGTAGTGTGCTTATAGTCATTACATTTTACTTGTACTCGTAATAGCTTGTACATTTAGTAAATTTAATAATATTACTTTTTAAACATGTACGTCATAATTACAGCATTACATTCATCGCATTGATATGTGATTAGAAAATAAATGTTTCAAAGATCTATGTCAGCATCCTGACAATAAACTGATGTTATACTTTTCCTATTAAGCAATACAATTGATATGTGTGGATCGGAAAAGAAATGTTATTACCGAGACATGACGATGTATCACAAGACACACACCTTCGCAATTAGCACCTGTAAGTAATGCCCGATCTTTCCATCTGCTCGCCACTATGTGTAATAGATAATATCACTTTCGCTCCCATTCTCGTCCAATTTAACACGAACCCAGATAGACATCCATCATCCGACGCTAGTTGTTGTTGGCGTACACAACCGTGACGAGCGACTTTTGAGCTGCCTAGGTGAATCTACTGAGACTATCTAAGCTTGTATCAGATGGTTTACTATTATTATTATTATTATTAGCAAAAGGGAATTTGATATCATCAAAAGAATTAATATTAAATAAATAATATGTATTGTAGATATTTCAAAACAGCCGAAGAATATTATGAGGTATGAATGGATTATTCAAACAGATCGCCCAAGATTCTTTCAATTAAAATTTATTTCCTGTGATGTTTTCAATTTATTTCAATTTCCTATTGGTTCATATAGTTTGGTGAGAGAATAGTTTGACCTGGTGTTGCATTTTGCATATAAATTATGCATAGAACAGTAAATATGTCGTGTAACTCAAATATTCATTGTATAATTCAATATCTGTCGGGGTATTAGCTCGAGAAATAGTTGTGTCAATGAATATTTGGAGACTTGTTTGAATGAGACTAAATTTTTGCAGAAAGTTGATTTTTTTTTTTCGTTTTTATATTTTGTAAATATTCTGCAAACTATTGGCAAACTTATTTTTTCTTTATGTTAACACAATAACTCATATACTTTGATTTTTGGGAATGAGTTAGGTCTAAATTTTTGTTTTATACGCAGTGGTTTTGTTTTTGCAAATATTCAGATTAAAGTGGAATTATCACAAATGTAACAAATTGTTCAAATCCAAAATATTGAATTTTAGCAAAATTATGTAATTTAAGTAAACATTTTAACAAGGGAAACGCAACAGACCATTATTAAAACATTCTAAGCAATTATAGACACTAGATAAACAATCTCGATTAAACACACACACACGCAAACAGAACAATGTCCGCCTTTTGAAATTAATGGTCACAATTTAACGTTCGGCTTTTATAAATATGTAAACCGGGAAAATGAATACTGTAATTAGCCGTTTGCATAATTACACCTCGGATTCAGTCCATTATTCAACCGCCAGTTGTCAAACTGAATACATTTCTTGGCTCTCTTGATTTATCAAGATCGCGAGGGGAAAAAGAACGCGGGGCCACAATGAAGACTCCTCGGGAGTTGCCTCTTTTCCGGTGAGGTCGTGGGAACGCCGGCCGCGCCGGAAAGGAACCGAGAAGGGTGAAGGATGCACGCAGAAGAAAATAAAAGGGAAATACCGTGAAGGTCATTAGTTGTGGGAATAATTTGAATTCAGTAAACGATTTTGTTTCCAGGAAAATATAAATGAAAGAGATCAAATCAATTTTGACTAAATCAAACACAATTACTAATATACTAACTTGGAATAAAAACACTAACTCTTGCTTTACAATATTTGTTATTTTTTCTAGATGTACAGTCGACGCAACCCAAATGTAAACGCTCTTTGGTTGTCATGGTATTTGTTACTAAAATTGATTCCTGTAATTCTGGCTTTGGCCAGTGGTATTACAAAGAGAGGCGTAATCGGATATTTTTGACAAAAATTTTTGAGATCTGTCAAATTTAATTGCGACGAACGACTATGATGCAAAGTGTAAATTACACCATCAAATTTTGGCGTTCAAATTTCGTCGACTATACATTTCGAGTACTATGTACTCATGAGCTATGTACTCATGAGCTGAAATGTGATGACTGCGATGCAATGTATATAGGGCAAACGGGCAGGTTTTTTGAAACGAGATTAAAAGAACATAGGAAAGATATTCTAAATAATAAACAGACCACGGGGTTCGCAAAACATTGCATCACGGCTAATCACTTTTTCAGCTCAAACGACTGTAAAATGTTGCATTCGGGTAATAAGGGATTAGTTTTGAATTAGCGGGAGGGTTTAGAAATAAGTAAAGCCATATAGGCGGGAAAAATCGTGGTCAATGACAACGAAGACCTTTGGAATTCCCCAATAATTAGAGCGCTTATTACCTGAAATGCCGACATCTAGTATATATAATCAATTTTGCTCTTTTGTACACCATTCTTGAAAATGGCATTAAGCCGAAACTAGTTGAAAATAAAACAATTTATTAGTAAAACAAACCAAGTGAATTTCAATCAAATACCTATATATGTACTCATTATCAATAACTCAAAATAAAAATATTGCCAAGGAAGTGTTAGTGTTTTCTTTCCAAGTTAGTTAAAATCTTCACGCAACTCAAAAAACCATATTTCTATACTAATATACTTACGAGTATATCAAAATTGTAGAAAATTATAGTTGGTGCTTTATGAACCAATCTTCGCTTTTAATATCTGAACGCGACGAAATCCCGAACAAACAAACAATTTCTCATCATCAAGCTATTTTTTTATTACAAAACCGTTTCTTTCTTGCGCTTGGTACTTCTTCCATTAGATGACTGGCTAAAAACGTAATAATCGAGTGCATCCGTGATTATCCAAAATTATGGAAAAATACAAAGGCGACATTCTCACAGAAAAAAATGAACGAGCAGCGTTTAATCGTCGTGGAAACAGAAATTTAAGACCTCTTCTCGGAGGTGCGCGAGAAGATAGCCATTCCGGTTAATAACGGTCATTAGTCGGGTCCGGGTGTCGGTAATTAAAAGAAATAATAATTATGACTCCGGGGCGACCGATGCATTCAATTAAATTTGGGTGCGTGGCACCGGTAATTCTATAATTACTGGATGCCATCGGAGTTAATTGTTTCATTCGATGTTGGATGGATTGGTGCTGTTTTAGTTTTCTTCATTGTTTACAATTTTATTTGTGATATCAAATGTACATGAATATTAGAACCTGATATTAGTATTTTTGGTTTTCAAGAGAAACACGAAATATTCTGTATTATTACCACTGCGCGGAAATTCGCAGGGATCGCTCGTGAACCGTGCCACTCAATCGAGTTGAGCATGTGACGTGCGTAACTAGGCGTCCAATTCACAAGGGGACGATTGTGGCTGTCTCTCGCGATGCAGTCGTCCACTTATGTATTTGGTGCGCAGTGGTGTGCATTGTGTGCACGACTTGACTTGGCGGCTGCTGTTTACGAGCGATCCCTGCCAAATTTCGCCAGTGATTATTACTGTAGGTCGGAAATATACACGTAACAAGAACGAAGAACGATTAATCACAATAATGAAAATATTGCTATTAAACTTGCACATATTGTATATTGTAGTTTTGCGAATAAAATGACACTATCTTAAAAATATTGATTTTTAAATTAAATAATGGAATAGTGTCAAATGATCACATAAATTCCTGATTCTTACAAAAAACTTCTTAATACACCAAAACATTCCCGCTCTGACACGTTCAGATATTTTTGCATGCCGACCATACCAAATCACCTTCGACATGACGAAACTCGCAACGCTTTACAAACTTGAAAAGCACCGATTTCCATCTATCTCCAATAGAGAGCGATTCCTCGAATTTCGAACATATCGAGCGCGTTCACCGTTTCGGATTAATGAAGCGTATTAACACACAACGAGAATCTGATTTACGATCGGCTTAATAAACTTGTAGGAAGAAGGCGGAGGAAAAAAAACTGAGTGGCTCTAAAGATCACTCCGTTGAAGCTTCGATACGTTACGTTATGGACGATTACACAGATCGATACAAGATCGATTTATGTTGCTATTTGCGTTTTGCTTGTTTCGATTTTTTTTTTAATTTCTTTTAGGTTGTACATACTATATATCGATCAACTACTTCCGAAACCTCGTAAGTGCAAAATGTGAAATTTGACAGGAGCCCAAAATACTTGTTAATTATTATATGGATGCATAATCTTTTTTTTTGTACGTTTAACGTTATCGTGAGCAATTTTTAATATAAATATTTTGAGTAGATGTTTATACCAGGGTTGCGACCAATCGGGAAAGTCAGGGAACAGTTAGGGGATTTTATTCATCAAAAAAAAGTCTTGGAAAAGTCAAGAAAATTCGGCCTTTGTAGCGAAAAGGGAATTATTTAATTAATAATAATAATAAATATGCAAATAATAGATTAAAGAACTGACAAATTGTTAGTTCTGTTCGAAGCATGAATTTGACACATTAAATAATATTAAAAAAACTTAAAAAAACTGGTGATGTGTCCATCATAGTATAGCACTTTCCCTGAACAACTGTTAATTGGCATACTAAATTTATTTCACTACTTGGTTAAAGTTTAAGATTTCACTTAAAGTTAGTGATTAATACGCGTGGCGCATGAAGTAAAATTTCGAGTTTAGAAAAGCCTGAAAATTTGGATTTGCTGGGGCGCGCGAGCGAAGCGAGTCGCGCCCCAGCAAATCCAAATTTTCAGGCTTTTCTAAACTCGAAATTTTACTTCATGCTTAATCTGGGAGCGGAAACCCTCGCTAGACGATCAATCAGATATTTATTTTGCAGTTTTGTTCATTGTCAAATTTATGACATCTAATAAATAGAGTTTATGTTATTTTCTAGGTTACAATTAGAACATTAACAAATTTGTGTGCATTATTTATGTGTTACTAAACATTGACGAACAAATGGGAATATTCATAATTTTGGACAAAAATGATTAATATCTTATTTTTAGAAATTAAATACAGATTTGTTGTAATTTAGTATAAATAATCAAATTATATTAACATTTTCTTTTTAAAACAAAGGAAAATTAAAACTTGACAAAAATTAAACGAAAGTACAGATTTGTTGAAATTGTCGTTAAATTTACCGAAATTCACGATTTTTTTTTAAATGGTTTGAAAATTATGTAAATTCAAAGAAAGATTCAAATTTGAAGAAAATTTAAAGAAATTGCAGAATAATTGTAGTAATTGTAGTATACATTGAAACAAAGATTCACACCATAAAAATTTAAAGAAACGGATTTATTGAAATTTTACGAAAATGTCGTGACCAAAATTATGAACATATAATCTTTCAAAAAAAAAAATGGGGAAAAGAAGTCTTGTTAAGTGATGAAAATAAAAAAAAATTAGAGTTCAATTTAATAATTCAACATATAAGAAGAACAATAGATTTTCTAAAAATGTTTCGTTTTATATACTTTCTCGACCTTTTGGACATTTCTCAATTGTTGACGCCTAGACACGATATTCAAGGAATTTTTCTTTTAAGTACTTATACATATCCCGATGTACACCATGTAATTTTCCAGGTATTCGTTGATTTTATAAAAGAGTTCAATTTAAAATTTGTAACGAGTGTCGTCCACTCTCAAGCTAAGCATGAAGTAAAATTTCGAGTTTAGAAAAGCCTGAAAATTTGGATTTGCAGGGGCGCGCGAGCGAAGCGAGTCGCGCCCCGGCAAATCCAAATTTTCAGGCTTTTCTAAACTCGAAATTTTACTTCATGCGCCACGCGTATAAAACATTGACAATAGTGCCAAGTTCAAGATATACTGCTTATCTTTGATTTTGCGTTAATTAGTTTTAGAAAAGTATTATTAAATCTTGCGATTTCTAAATTCGTGCTTTATAATATGTTTTTTTTTCACTTCTTAATATTAAAAACAATATATGTATTTAGATGTTCAAAAAATCTTGTTCAAAAAAGTTAATGTAATTACATACAAACTGCAGTAAAAATGTTTATGTAGAGCTATGAAATAATAAAATTAATTACTACTTAATATATTTTTAGTAGTTATACGTTCTTCCTAATTACATCTAAGTTAAATTATTAAGAAAATGGATGATAAAGTAAGTAATTGACGGTAATTCCACCTGTGCAGTGGTTATAGTAGACTGTATGCGAATTTACGTTCTACGGTAGCGGTGCGCGAATCTCGAGACTTACCTTGGTGTTGTAGGTTTCCGGTTTTTGGGCTTTCAGGATAACTAACGATAATGATAATATGACATCAACACTCACAATACGCGGCAAATTCATTGATCCTTCACGATGCAATTACAGAACAGTAGTTCTCTGTTGATCTACAGCACATATAAGCAACCCCCGGCCCGCGGACCGGATCCGGCCCGCTGTAAGATATGATCCGGCCCGCGAGACATTTTGAAAAAAAAACAATTAAAAAAATATTACATTAGGTACTTATACTCACGGTAGTGACAGTGAGGCGGCAAACATCAAATTCTTTGATGTTTGCCGCCTCACTCTTTGATAATCGCCGCCACTCGACTTGCTCGATCAAATTCTTTGAGGTTTGCCGCCTCACGGGCGACACATCAAAAGATTTATTGCTTCTCAATTATTCTAAACTAGCTTATTCCAGATTATTCGTTCATTTTGCCTATATAAGCGGGTGGATGGCCCGAACGTTAGTTCAGTTCTATTTGAGCTACTGAGGTGATAACTTGGACAAGCGATATCCTAGCGAACTGCTCGAGTCGTCAACTTGCTTTGTGACTTTGTGTGCATCTTGAGTGGTTACTAACTATAGTTTGTTATTAAGTTTATTGAACGAAAAGTAAACAAAAATGATGTCTGGTGGAAAGAAACGAAAAGTAGATGCAGAGGGTCGCCATTTTCAAGAAAAATGGACTGAAGAATTCTTTTTTATCTTGCACAATGGTAATCCTATTTGTTTGCTGTGTAATGAATCCATTTCAGTAATGAAAGAATTCAATATAAAGAGGCATTACTCAACTAAGCATGCTACGCTGCACTCACTAACAGGACAATTAAGAACAGACAAAATCCAGAAGCTTACCGCAAATTTGGAAAAACAGCAATGTTTCATAAACAAAGAACACAACTTGATAATGTTGTGAAATCTAGTTTTATAGTTACCTCAAAATTGGCAAAGGCATTAAAACCATTTGCCGAAGGAGAATTTATCAAGGAGTGTATGTTAGAAGTTTGCGGTATTATGTGTCCTGAAAAGAAAATAGAATTTGAAAAAATTAGTTTGTCAAGACGAACTGTTGTTCGACGTATAGAAATGATGACTAATGATATAAAAACAACATTGACTGACCGTATGGCTGGTTTTGAATCATTTTCCATAGCATTAGACGAGAGCACCGATTTGTCTGACACAGCTCAACTGGCTATATTTATTCGAGGTGTTGATAAGGAGTTCACTGTTACTGAGGAATTGCTTGCTTTACAGCCGCTAAAAGGAACCACTACAGGAGAGAATATTTTTATTGAAGTTCAAAAGGTATTCACAAGTTTTGGCTTGCCATGGTCAAAATTAATTGGAGTATGCACTGATGGTGCGCTTTCTATGGTCGGCTTACGTAAAGGTTTCATCGGAATTTTGAATGAAAAAGCAACAGAATTAAATGTGCAAAAAGTTGATTTGATAGTCCTTCATTGCATTATCCACCAACAGAACTTGTGTTCTAAGTCCATTCGACTCCAGAATGTTATGAATGTGGTAGTAAAAACCATCAACTTTATTCGATCCCGAGGGCTTAACCATCGTCAGTTCAAGGCGTTTTTGGATGAAATATCAGCTGAATATAACGACGTAACATATTATTGTGAAGTCAGATGGCTGAGCAAAGGAAAAATGTTGAAACGGTTTTACGAGCTTAGAAATGAGATAGCAGACTTTATGAAATAAGATGACTTATGAAGGGACAAATATCACGGATCCGCAAGAGATCGTAGATAGCTTTGGCGATCACTTCAGCAAGGCTTTTGTACCAGGGACCTCTAATTATCTTGAGAATTTTAAGTCTTGCTCGGATACTGGAAGATTTTCGATGGATACTCATGAAGTTACGCAAGAACTACGTCGAACAAAAGCTAAATTTACATCTGGCTTGGATATGGTTCCCGGAATTATAGTGCGCGACTGCGCTTCCGTGTTAAGTGATCCATTGACACTTATATATAACTTAATATTGAGTAAAGGTACATTTCCTGACATATGGAAACAAGTTCGCATTTGTCCCATAAAGAAAAGTGGTAGATCTAATAATGTTGAAAATTACCGTCCGATTTCTATTTTATGTTATTTCTCTAAAGTGTTTGAGTCCATATTATGTGATCACGTTTACTCTAGTGTATCTGCTGAATTTCCCGAGCAGCAACATGGATTTTGTAAAAAACGATCCACTACAACAAATTTATGTAACTTTACACAGTTTGCTAGTGAAGCAATGGATTCGGGTAAACAAGTAGACGTCATATACACCGATCTAACAAAAGCGTTCGATCGGTTGGATCACGGATTGTTAGTCCAACGCATGTATCAATACGACATCAACGTTAGCATAGTTTCAACAATTGCCAGTTACTTAAATAACAGACGATTTCTGGTTGAAATAAATGGCTACAAGTCCCGCTTTCGTGCAGTGGATAGTGGGGTTCCTCAGGGGTCCAACTTAGGACCTCTGCTGTTTCTATTGTACTTTAACGATATTTGTAAGTACATGACATGTCCAGTTTTGATATATGCCGACGACTTAAAGATCTACAATGCAATTGACTCGCTTGACGATTGTGCAAAATTACAATCTGACATTAACACTCTCAGCGAATGGTGTGTAAACAATAAATTATCGTTAAATATCTCCAAGTGTAATGTTATGTCTTTGTCTCGTAAAGTAAATGTACTCAACTATAACTATATAATCGGAAGTACAATTATAAACCGTTGTGTAGAGTTAAAAGATCTTGGTGTTATATTCGACTGTTCGTTGAGGTTCGATTTACATATTCATAATCTTGTCAAAAGCTGTTATAGAATGTGGGGTTTTATCATGCGCAACTGTAAAGTGTTCAAACATTTAGAGGTAATGAAAACATTATTCTCATGTTATATTTTATCTAAACTTACCTATTGTTCAATTGTCTGGTCGCCCATGTATTTAAAGTATATAAATTTGCTTGAAAGTGTTCAAAGGCGGTTTTTAAGATATCTTTATTTTGTAAAAAATGGTACATATGACTTTGATATTTCATATGATGATCTGTTACGTGAATTTGACTATATATCCATTTATAAGAGACATTTATTTATTTCGCTATGTTATTTATACAATTTAATTCATTACAAAATAGATAATCCTCAATTTCTATCACAGTTTAAATTTCACGTACCCAGGATATCGTCACGCCATGCTAAAACCTTTACATACTGTACACCCAATACTAACTATTGCCTGAACTCCCCTGTCTATAAGTTGTCACGCGCGTATAACGAGATTCAGTATTCTACTGATATCTTTCAGCCAGTATATAAATCTTTTCGTAGTGAAATACTCGGAACAATAAAACAATAAACGCATCTTATACTTGTCAACTACTTAATGTATTAGGATATTATTAATTATTGTTTTTACTTATATATATATTTGTGTTATAACATGTAATTTTAGTTTAAATCCCTGTAAGTGGACTGTATGTCTGTTGGGTGAGAATAAATAAATAAATAAATAAATAAATAAATAAATCACTATCTGAATCAAGTGACCCAAAATGGATATGTGACTTAGCATTTCTGGTCGATTTTACAGGCTATTTGAATGATTTAAATTTGAAACTTCAAAAACAAGGACAGTTAGTAAATGATTTGTACAGCCATTTAAAAGCGTGGGAGTCACAGATGCTGTCTGGTAACAGTTACCATTTCAACACGCTCTCTGCGTATGAAAATATTGCTTATGCTCATATGCTGAAGAACTCAAGTTACTGTCGGAACAATTTTCGAACAGATTTTGCGACTTCAAAAACATGGAAGACTGTTTCAGTTTATTTGCTACTCCTACAACATATATTGTACAAAATGCTCCAATACACTTACAAATGAAGTTGATCGAGATTCAAGAAAACTCACTCCTAAAATCCAAATTTGAAAACGTAGAGTTGTGCGATTTCTACAAAAAATACCTAGAAGAAGACAATTTTCCGCAGCTTAGAAAATTCGCAAGAAGATTGATTTGTGCGTTTGGCAGTACTTATAAATGCGAACAGTTCTTTTCATTGATGAAAGTTAATAAATCAACACATCGTACAAGACTTACTGACGATAATTTGGAAAATTCTTTACGTCTTTGTGTCAGTGGAATTAATCCAAATATCGATGGATTAGTTTCCCAAATTCAAGCTCAAGTGTCTCGTTGATTTCGGTGTATTTAACTTTCGTAGTTTGTAACAATTGCAAATTTATCGATTTAATTATAATGTACCATTTTTTTTAAATTTCATTTTGTTATTTTAATAAATTGTACTATAATAACATTGTCGTATTATTTCATGTCTAATATCTATCGCAAAAAATATTATCACTACTTTAAAATGCACTCAGTACTTTTAAACGCGGCCCGCGAACGTATTTGCACGCTAAAGTTTGGCCCTCAACATGTCAAAGGTTGCCCATACCTGATCTACAGAATCTATAATTATCATCACTATGCCATTAACCATAAATTCTATAACTTCTTAGAAAATTGTATAATAGTATTTTTGTATAATTATATTTTTTTGAAAAAAACTTAATTTAAAACCAACTAATTACATTTTTATCATTCAAGAAGATAAATCTGTATGTTGTATGTTGAATATAAACACCGATACGTTTGTAAATGTTGTACATATCTCTTTAATTATGACTTAAGGTCGAAACTAATTGGAGTAAACATAAAAATAAATCAGTGGAACAAACCAAGTGTTTTAATCAAAGTTGAACTATACATTTGTAACTATTGTATAAGCACAAAAAGTAAGCGTATTTTTCAATATGTAATGACTATACAACTTAAGGTGCAATAACTGTCCTGTTTACTTTATATGTAATAAGTATAAATAACATAACATGAAATATTATGTGTATAGAAGAATCAGGTATTTTTAATATAATCTTAGTAAATATTGTGATGTTAATTATCCAAATTTGTGATAATAACAGATATTTTTGTTGCGATGCTAAGACTATTTATCATTATTTATTTTTGAAATTTATTTAATACCAGGTGATTCTTTTTTCAGTTCTCAACCTAGATTGTAGACTAAATATAACGTCATTATGACATTATAACGGCATCAACTAGCCTCTTTATTCTCTCTGGGAAGTGATATTTGTACAACCCAAGCGATTAATGCATGAAATAGTCGTTTTCTTCATACATTAACCTCCCGTACAGCTCTCTAATAAATTTTATTGTTAACAGGCGTAACTCGTAATCTAAACACTCGCGCTTTACGCTTGCGAGGCGTTAAGAAAAAAATGCAGATTCAATTAGGCCGAGTGCGTGTCGTAAACGGCGACGGTTCTGACACTAATCGGAGAAATGCGGTGATTGATGATCCCGCGCCCGGTAATCCAGAAGGAAATCGCAGAAAGTGAGGAGACTTGAAAGAAATCCTTGCAAGAAGAAGATTGTGGGCGGTTGTAATTTCACTTCTACTTTTTTCTCCTAAACTGTAGAGAAATTCTCTTACTGTAATTGGTATTATGAAATTGATTATGTATAAGCAAAATTGGGTTACAAAAGATGCCAATAATGATAAGCTGCTAGATTTACAATAGAGGGATAAAAATGGTCTGGTGAATAGACACAACTTACATTATTATTCTGATTCGAATCCGCACGAATACAGAGTCATATGAGAAATCAGAAAGGACCACCTTTATTAATGTGTGGGGTGGAATACTGGGCCCATATTAAATTGAAACCTATTTTTTTAAAGGACCTTTAAATGGTGTGATGTTTTTCGATTTTCTTTTACACCAACTTCTACTAGTATTAACGAAAAAATATATTTGTCAATTTAATTACTATTGAAAACGAACATATAGTGTTCGAAATGTACATTTAGTATAATAAAAGTAATCAGTGAATACAGGAATTACTACAATAATTAATATAAAACACTTCACGTAACTAAAAGAAGAATATTATTAGAAGAAGTCCCTTTAAATATCACAACAAACATATGGTCTCATTATCATCGCGAGGTTCGGCAATTTTTACATGCCAGAAAGATGTTAGTTAATAACAGAGCTGGAATGAATCCTTAAAATAAGGATTCGAATTTCGAATCTCAATCACCTAATATAATCCAATTCACGAATACTTGAATAAAGGATTCGTAAGAGAAAAATATGATTCGAATTGAAGATTCGAACCCTCTTTTTTGAATCACAGATAGAAATGCTTTAAAAATAAATTTGAATCTAATATTTGCAACCGCTAACATTTTTAATATCGCCATTAGTTTTATTAACAAAAATGTTCAAAACCTAATTATTTACAGACTAAATATCTTTATTAATTAATTATTTTAGTAAATGATGATATATAAGTTATTGAACTTCAGGATAAATTAGTGTTTTATACGCGTGGCGCATGAAGTAAAATTTCGAGTTTAGAAAAGCCCCGTGAAAATTTGTCTCGGGTCGCTGCGCGACCCTCGACAAATTTTCTACGCGGGGCTTTTCTAAACTCGAAATTTTACTTCATGCTTAGTCTGGGAGTGGAAGACACTCGTTAGTTTAAAATACATCACATCATTGTGAAAAGTATCAATATTAAAAATATCGGTAATTTTCGATACCAGATATTTTAGATGTGATATTTAACTCTTTGCTGCACGAGATTTCACACATTTTAAAGGGCCTAGTTGCCCGAAAAAAATAATATAATAAATATATATTTTTTTTAAGTTTATTCCAAGAAATAACAACAAAACAAAGTATTTCAGATAAAAAAAAAAAATATTGCCAAAGTGTCACTTACAAGGTGGTCTATATTTTGCAGCATTGTGCAACCAGCAACAATACCTACAAATATTGTTTTCAACAAACACGTAAATAATTAACATTAATTATTGTTATGATATTTTTGAAAACAAGTTTTATTTTTTTTGAGGCATAACGCGACTTCACATACCGAACAAGCCCAATCAGATCGAACAGGATTTGCCTTTGTACTGCAAAGTGCACATCTTCTGCGGGTGGATCTAAGTGGTTGGTGGGATGATGAAGTGAATCTTACTTCTGGAGGCACCTTGCGACTCTTCTTTTGAATAGCTTCCCCACAAGTTTCTTCTTTTCTTTTAAGATCTACCAGTTTCTCCGCAAGTAAACCATCTATTACTCTTCGTCTAAATTCCTTTACGGTTATAGGTGGCAATTTCTTTAGTTTATATAATATATAACTATTTACAACAGAGCAATCTAAAAAATGCCAAAAGATTCTCATCCACCATTTTTTGCTTTTTCTGTCTATTTGGTAAGTTGATTTAAGTTGGTCGAATCTATCGACACAATTCATATTTTTATTATAATCTATTAGAGCGTTTGGGCATGGAACTTGTTTTGACGATCCGTCTTTTTCTCGCCTTTTCACTTCGTTTATGGCTTGTGGATCATGAAAGTTCGAAAGTATGTGTACGGCTCGCTTGTCTTTCCATTTCACAATACTAATACCATCATTGCTTATGTTATAGTCATATTCTCCTTGTTTCAGGTACTTATCTTATTTTAGTTTAGGCAGGTTTTTTCGGTTTGCCACCACTGTGCCACAGGCATATATACATTTTTCTTTTAGTTCCTTCAATAAATTGTAACTAGTAAAATAGTTGTCAAAATATAAGCAATGGTGTTTCTGCTCCAAACCTTCCATTAGACGTAATACTACCTTTTCTCCTAGTCCATATTCTACATAGTCTTTTGTTTTTCCTGTGTAAATATCAAAGTCACACAAGTAGCCCTCACTGTCAGCTAAAGCCCAAACTTTATAGCCTCGTTTAATAGGTTTTTTGGGCATGTATTGTTTGAGTGCACTTCGTCCTTTAAATTTGATCATTGATTCGTCTATAGAGATGCAGCGATGGGGTTTGTAATATTTCTTAAAATTCTTCTTTAATTCAGATATAAATGGACGTATTTTGTATAGTCTGTCGTAGTTTGCATTGTTTTTGCTTGGCATTGATGAATTATCATTCAAGTGGATATGGTTTAGAAGCCAACTGAATCTATCGACAACCATGAATTGTGAAACGTATGAATCGTGCAAATCTTCGCTTACCGACCAGTAATCACGGTAGCTAGGTAACCTTTTGATACCCATAAGTAGATTAAGCCCAATAAAGCTTTTTATTTCAGCAAGAGTTGTCTGTGAGTAGCGCTTATTCGTAAGTTGATGTTCTTGTTCAGCATAAAGATTAGTTTGAAAAGTAATATTATTCAATATTTCGTCTGTGACTAGTAGATGAAATAGCTTATATGTTGTACAATTAATGCTGTCAAGTTCCTCAACTTCGTCTGCTAAGCCACATTGTGACTGGAAATCACAAGGTGGTCTTATTAAGGAAATATTTCCAATTTCCCAAGAAACATTACCTCCTTTCTGTTGAGGTAACGAGTTTGTACGTACAAATGCAGATAGGGGTATATTATCCTCAGAATCTTCTGACTCAGGTACAGCACCGATCTCATCAATATTTTCATTTTCTTCAACATCTGTATCTCCGTCTTCCGATTCTGAACCACTCGTTATGTCGTCAGGTAGATCAGTACTATATATCAAAGTATATGCTTCATCAGAAGTTAATTCAGCTAAATTAATAAGTTTATTAGGGTCCATAATACAGTCTATCTGTAACCATAAATTTTAGAATAAATTGTACCTAGCGGCATAGTGGTTCATAATTGGGACTTACCAAAAATAAATAATTACAATTAATTGAATGTAAAATTTTATTACAATCATAATAAATACTAACTAGTGATATAAATAAACAATTCTATACAATGATATTATAATAAATAAACATACCTTAGTTTCTGTTCAATATTAAAATTAATATACACAATAACCTCACTTTCTCACAAAAACACTGCATGTGACGTTGAATGTTTGATAACTAAAGAGCGGGATCTCTTTCAGTTGGTAATGGAACTATGAAAAAGAGGTTAGGATAGGTGGTTCATAATTCCCGTCGCTGTTCAGCTTCCTACATACATATTTGTAAGTGGTCTATTCTGTGGACCGATGTGTCACAGACTGCTTGAATTTGGTGGTTCAAATTGCAATCCCATATGCAGCAAGGAGTTAAAATGATTTATTGCTGTTAATTATTTTTTAGAGGCCTTCACCTAAGATTGATAATATTGCTAAGACTCGTTTAATGACGGTTACGAAATTATCAATGCTCACCTTTTACAAGTGAATGGATAGAAATGAACTCGACTTTAATTGCCACTATGAAGCATTGGATGGCGTTAGCTATCGAAATCATTAATAGTTTTCACATATTGGCTTGAAATAGTCAGAAATGTTCAGTATTCCTCAGCACTGGGTCGGGACCACACTGAAGAGGACCTTGAAGTCCGAAACGCGTCTGTGGGTACCTGGTGCCGGAATACTGAACACAAATTCAATTTTGATATTTGTTTTCTGGTTTCACAAACAGAGTTCTGCTCGCTCGTGGACGAAACAGTGACCTGTATATGCACTTTGTGCATTCGTGTCACTGACGATGCCACTATGAAGCATTAGATGGCGTTAGCTATCGAAATCATTAATAGTTTTCACATATTGGCTTGAAATAGTCAGAAATGTTCAGTATTCCTCAGCACTGGGTCGGGACCACACTGAAGAGGACCTTGAAGTCCGAAACGCGTCTGTGGGTACCTGGTGCCGGAATACTGAACACAAATTCAATTTCGACTTCAATTGTTTATTACAAAAACCAGACTTAATTTAAATCTGTTGGTTATTTATTTAAGGAAAAAATCTTTTTACAAATTAAAAATAATTAAAAATATAAGTTCATTCTACAACTGAAATTACTTAAAAAGAATCGCTACTTGAAAGTATACCCAAAAAGATCAATTTTTTTTATTTAAAGTTTTGATATAAATATCTTACACGTGACAAGAAAGTATAGTAACCAAGTGTACAAATATTTTTACTGTACACATACAATTTGTCCCAGGATAGGTGGATACTTTTTTACTTTCAACTTTACGAGAAAACATTACTCTATATGAAATCGTCTAGATGTTTTTACAACAGAATGAAACCATTTTTCAGAAGTTTATCATGTACAGAGTGTTAATAAAATATTTAAAACTTCTAACGAGTGTTTCCACGCCTTGATTAAGCATGAAGTAAAATTTCGAGTTTAGAAAAGCCCCGCGTAGAAAATTTGTCGAGGGTCGCGCAGCGACCCGAGACAAATTTTCACGGGGCTTTTCTAAACTCGAAATTTTACTTCATGCGCCACGCGTATAAAATACTGATTTATCCTGAAGTTCAATAACTCATATATCATCATTTACTGAAATAATTATTAATTCAGATATTTAGTCTGTAAATAATTAGGTTTTGAACATTTTTGTTAATAAAAACTGACGGCAATATTAAAAATGTTGATGGTTGCAAATAATAGATTCAAATTTTAAAGTTTACGTAACCGAATATGCATTCACAAATATTAAATTATTCGAAAATTTTAAATACTTAAATTTTTGATAATGCAATATTCATTTAAAAACATTTAAATATGAATAATTTTGTGATTCAAATATTCATATTAGAATATTCAACTATTTAAATTAATCGGTTTCGAATCCCAGCCTTAATAGCGATGATTCGAATTATTTGGGAGGATTTGACTCCTTTATGAGGATTATAATCCTTTTATAAGGATTCGAATCACCTACCTCTGGATTCGAATCCTTTCATAAGGATTCGAATCACCTACCTCTGGATTCGAATACGAATCATTTTAAAATAATGTAACGAATCCGGATCACGAATCCGTTTTCACTAAAGTATTCGAATACCTCTTTTGAATCTCCTAATAGGATTCGAATCCGGGAATCGAATCCTGAATGATTCAAATCCTGCCCAGCTCTGGTTAATAACATCATCTTTGTTTTAATTGTTATTGCGCATTGGCTATCACCAGCATTACAAACTTGCTTACAAGGGGTCAAAAGAAAACTGTAACCAGACCTCCAGTCTAGTTCGGGCAAAAAATTGGTAGGTATGGCAAATGCATAGGATTTTGGTATATTTAACTGGAGGATAGGTCGACTCAGTTTGGAAAACGCTTATTAAATAAATTTGAGTAGTTTTAGGTAATTGTTTTATAAAAGATGATACAAAAATAAGCATCCAAAGAATAGAAGAAGAATTACGAAATAGTAGTTTAAAAGGGGGCCAAATAAAAGAGGTCCCATGGTATGCGCACTAATGGCATACTTAAGGGTATTGTGTGACAGTGACCTTAGACCTTAGTCGTGGGTCACCGAGCAGACTACAATAGCAGTTCACGGTTAGTGAACAAAATCACCGGGGATCGTGATAAGTCTGTCCGCTTGGAAAGCATCCTCCTCTAGAAAACGGGCCGCGGGTATTATTATAATGGCGTTTCCATTTCTAGATCGTTAAAAAATCTTACATGTTCACGGCGAAGCGTTACGACAGCCCGGGCCGCATATTTTACCGGCGCGCCGGAAAAATCCTTAATTGGAAAATATTAATCGCTTTCCAAAGCCCCCTGCGCATGCGCGAAAGCAAATCGAGGACGGATCGCACTCGAATGATAACTGCAATCTTTGGGGTATAATTACTTTCGAATGCAATTAGCGGCGCAGCTCGTTACTTGTTAAGGGCCCTTCTTCTTCTTCTTCTTTTTATTTTTCGGTCGAGGAAGTGTATTTTCAACGTGCACGGCGTGTAATTTCTCTGTTCGTTTCGTTTCATATTAATTTCATTACGCTCGGGATAATTCACTGCTATAAACATGCGGAAATTGTATATCATGAATGATGGATGGAAGATATGTTATTTTGAGGAACATCATTCGATTAACAAATAAATTCTCACAGTAAAGACTAGGCCCTCATGTATAAGAAATATTCCGTATACTGCGAAAATTTGCGTTCTCGGAGGATATCTCGGCTTACGTTGAAGATAGAAAAAAATAGTTTTTCACCAAAGTTGCTTGATTTTAAGAGCTGCATAACCTAAACATATTTTTATATATACAGGGTGTGGTATAATGATAATAGCGGATGCGATTTGCTTATTTCAAACGGATTGCCCTGTATATTATTTGGTTCTTGAATCCCTTACAAAAATTACGTATCATTTTATTAAAAAGAATTGGTCTAAATTGTACCGTTTGGGAGTTATTTGACGTTTATGGATAAAAATAACGTTTGTGGTGGATTTATTAAATAAATAAATAAATAATTTAATAAATAAATAAAAATAACGTTTGTGGTGGATTTATTAACCTAAAATATCTCCGAAAGTAAATTAGATAGAGAGTTGCAGCTTTCCCTATTCTCTAAAGAATAGATGGCGCTGTCGGATGCGCTATACAGTTTTTGCGATTAAGTTATTTGACTACGAAATAGAAATAGTCGAATTTATAAATTTTCAATTAACCCTTTTGGCCCTGACAGTGGCATTTGCCAACACTAAACTTTAGTAAACATACTAGGAGTTTTTCTATTAAATATACGAGCTGTAACTTTTACAAAAATCGTTTGTTTTTTTAAATAGTTTAATTTTAAATCTTAAACAATTGTTTTCCACTCCCAGATTAGGCATGAAGTAAAATTTCGAGTTTAGAAAAGCCCGAAAATTTGGTTTAGTCGTGTAGCGCGTGTCGCGTAGCTTTACGCGCTTTTCTAAACTTGAAATTTTACTTCAAGCGCCACGCGTAATAACACTGATTTTAGGTAAAGTTCAAAATATTCTAATAAAGCAATATGATAAAAACGTGTATTCTGAACATCACATCACATCAGTGTTTAGTGCGCGTGGCGCATGAAGTAAAATTTCGAGTTTAGAAAAGCCTGAAAATTTGGTTTGGTCGCTCCGCGCTTCGCGCTACGCAACCAAATCAATTTTGCAGGCTTTTCTAAACTCGAAATTTTACTTCATGCTCAATCTGGGAGTGGAAAACACTTGTTTGAAAGTTTAATTTAAAATATTTGTAAAAACCATGAATATTTGAGGATTTACAGCATATATAGTATATTGGGATATGTATACTTAAAAGAAAGACTCTCTGTACATCTGAGATAGTGATAAATAATGTGCAGTGTACAAAACATTTTTTTGGACACCAATGGTGAAATCTGCAACTCTATCTCATTTGGTTTTAGAGATATTTTAGCTTAATGAAACCACTTCAAACATAAAATAACTCCGAAACGATACAACTTAGTCCAAATGTTTTTAATAAAATGATACGCAAATTTTATGAGGAATTCAAAAACAAAATTATATACAGGGGGATCTATTTAAAATAAGCAAGTTGCCTTCGCTACTGTCTTTATAACACACCCTGTATATATAGGTTTTTTAGGTTATTCGGCTCTTAAAACCAAATATCTTTGGTGAAAAAACAATTGTTCTATCTTTAATGTGAGCCAAGATATCTTCTAAAAACGCACTAATGGGACACCCTGTATATAGATAGATTAATAGAATTTGAATCATTCATGATTAATATAATAATAATAATAATAATAAACCGTTTATTGGCCATATCCAGTACAAATATAATTACATAAATCTTAAGATATATTCAATGGTCAAAGGGTCCTGAATCAGTTTCAGTCCAAGGTATATAACCAAACACTGAACCTGATCTTCCTTCAGGCTTTTGCAGTATTCACAAGAAGTTTTCGAATTTTCGTTAACGAGAAAGGATTCATTCATAATCCATATTTGTTACAGTTTTTGAAAAGAATCAAAATATAGGTGATTCGAATACTTATATGTAAACCTTTATTTGGCATAAATCATTCATTCATTACAACAATATTAAATCAACTAAAAACAATACATTCCTATTCTATATTTATTCTCATAATATTCCTAAAATGATTTGAATAATCGTAAGAGTTTTATTTATGGAAAATTGTATTTTAGGAAAATTACAAAAACATTAGTAACTCTAATTTCTACATTTAACACTCGGTGAAACACGGAACAGTAGTTTCATTGCAGCTTAAACTTCCTAGCTATTTCTAAATAGGTCATTAATTAGATCAATGGTGATTATGACTTCTACGTACGGCTTCGCAAATATTCTGCAAGACATTTACTTTTTTTTTCTAAGCCAAGCAAAGGCCAAGGTTAATAAATCCCGGTGTATTTATAACTTGTGAAACCCTAGAAAACGCGTATCCTCTTGTATAATGTTTTCGAGATAATCACCCGCTCATTTTACATACATACATGCACATGATTGGTTTCAACAACATATTTAGGACATGCACATTCCAAAAATTACAAAATTAAGAAAATGTATAGCCCACTGGGATCAATTGGGGTGGGGGCATTTCAAGAACTAGTCAACGTTTAAATCGTCAGCTAAAAGTTGACTCGTTCTTGAAATACCCCCATTCGAATTGATCCTAGTGGGCTACACATTTTCTTAATGTTAATGTTCTTGAAGTTATATAAGATAAAAATGCGAGTTAAATAATAGTTTCAAACTAAGTACTAGAATGTACATTTTATTCTATTAATATAATATGTTAATATCGTGTTTGTACGGGTCTAGTAGAAATTAAGTAGCATTAAACTATAATGATATTAACGGCAATTCAATTAATAAGACTGTTAGTCATTTCCTTCTGAAAGACTAGATTTACTGAAAACCGATTTTTACTTTTAAAGTTTCAGAAATCTAAAACCTGATGTTTTATAATAGTTTTTTTTTGTATAAATATAGTGTTGCTTAGATATTTTTTGTACATTGCTCCATGAAGATGACCAATGGTTGAAACTAGTCGGAGAAAATATTAATCAGTGAAACAAATCAAGTGTTTTAATTAAACATCCAGAATTAGATTAAAAAATGTTTCACCACGGGTTAAGTGAGAAATTAATTAAACATAAAAAAGAGTATGTTGAAATTTCATCATTTAAGTCTAGATATGATAATTAATCTTATAAAGATAAAATCACCGATGAGTTCTCATGAAACACAAGCGCTAATATTTGTTGTATGAATACCAATCGTCGGTTTGCTGTTTAACAAAAAGGAGTCTCAAAACAAAGATCCTTCAGAAACCGCAGACGAATTCCCCATGGCGCGAAAAATTACGGCAACAAAATAAAACGTTTCCTGTATTTCGAATTGGAATCACGTAGCTTTTGATATTATTTCAGACTTCTAAAAATAAATCTGACATTCCAGCAATGTAATCACTGGCCGAACGTGTTTATTTCAGTGGGGAAATAACAGATTAATCACTCGCAAATTTTATTATTTTTCGATATGGTCAGGTAAATCACAAATTTAAAATAAAGTGTTAGTGCATTTAAAATGATTTACTTAAACATTTTATATATCTTTAGGCACTTGCTCTTTTTATAATTTGAAACTTTGACCGAGTTTTTCCACTCCTTAGTGCAAAATGAAGTTGTATTTCGAGTTTGGAAAAGCCTGAAAATGTATAAATGTATGATTTATAGCCTACTCAGCTTTATTTTATGTTTAATTTTGCGTTAATGCTTTATTTAATTTACGTTTATTTCATCTATTTTAATTTTGCGACTTAAAAATTCGAGCGCCTTGGGCAGTTTGCTTGATTTTCATTGATTTCAAAAAATATAAATCTTAAATGAAATTATTAAAAGCAATTTATTTATTTATTTCAACGGCTTGCCATTTACATTAAAAATACAATATGCAATGAACATAAACATTTTCCAATCAATAAAATTAATAAATGTTGACAATTTCAACAAACGTGTTTATTTCTTAATGTTAATGTTGAGGAAAATAACAGATTAATCACTCGCAAATTTTATTATTTTGCGATATGGTCAGGTAAATTACAAATTTAATATTTTTTAAAATAAAATGTTAGTGCATTTAAAATAATTTATTTAAAATTTGATACATCTTTAGGCACTAGCTCTTTTTGGAAAAGTGTTCAATTTGACACTTTTAACGAGTTTTTCCACTCCTTAGTGCAAAATGAAGTTGTATTTCGAGTTTGAAAAAGCCTGAAAATGTGTAAATGAATGATTTATTGCCTAATCAGCTTTATTTTATGTTTGATTTCGTGTTAATACATTATTTAATGTATGTTTATTTCATCTATTCTACTTTTGCGACTTAAAAATTCGAGCGCCTTGGGCAGTTTTCTTGATTTTCATTGATTTCAAAAAATATAAATCTATTTAAATTTTCAAAAGCAACAAACATAAAAATTTACCAATTAATTAAATTCATAAATGTTGACAATTTCAACAAAAAAGAGAATGCAATTATATTTTTTTCGGCGTCTGTAATTTTTCGAACAAATTGGTTAAATTAAATTTATTTATTTATTTTCGAGATCCATTTACAATATAAAATAATACGGTTTTATTGGAAACATATACTTTACTTTATTTACGGAATCCATTTGATTACACAAAACGGCTTAAACATAAAATACAAATACACAATAATAAATAACTCACAATTTAATACTCCTATTAGGTATTAAAAAATAAGCTGAAAAATAATAGTAAAAATAGTAGTTAATATCAATAAGATTAAAAGATAAATACAGCGAATTTTTTTTTAATGTATGCCAATTACGATTTTTAATGTACTTGTTCAGACATTCATTGTTTTATTAAAAACTTTTAATTTGAAACTTCTAACGAGTACTTTCACTATTTCATATAAATATTTGTAAAATTAATAAGTATGTGATGGTACCTAAGCAATATGTATATAACTTTACTTTATATCAGTGTTTAATACGCGTGGCGTATGAAGTAAAATTTCGAGTTTAGAAAAGCCCCGTGAAAATTTGTCGAGGGTCCGGACCCGAGACAGATTTTCTGGCATACAGGAATGTTTTTTTTTTTAAGTATACTTTCACTATTTCATATAAATTGTTGTAAAATTAATAAGTATGTGATATAACCTAAGCAATATGTATATAATTTTACTTTATGTCAGTGTTTATTAATACGCTCGGCGCATGAAGTAAAATTTCGAGTTTAGAAAAGCCCAGAAAATTTGTCTCGGGTCGCTGCGCGACCCTCGACAAATTTTCACAGGGCTTTTCTAAACTCGAAATTTTACTTCATGCTTAGTGAAAATTTGTCGAGGGTCGCGCAGCGACCCGAGACAAATTTTCTGGGCTTTTCTAAACTCGAAATTTTACTTCATGCGCCACGCGTATTAATAAACACTGACATAAAGTAAAATTATATACATATTGCTTAGGTTATATCACATACTTATTAATTTTACAACAATTTATATGAAATAGTGAAAGTATACTTAAAAAAAAAAACATTCCTGTATGCCAGAAAATCTGTCTCGGGTCCGGACCCTCGACAAATTTTCACGGGGCTTTTCTAAACTCGAAATTTTACTTCATGCGCCACGCGTATTAAACACTGATATAAAGTAAAGTTATATACATATTGCTTAGGTACCATCACATACTTATTAATTTTACAAATATTTATATGAAATAGTGAAAGTATAGTTTAAAAAAAACATTCCTGTATGTCAATTTTTAACAAAAATCGCAAATTTTAAATAATTGTTACTATTTTAAATAATATCATTAAAACCAACACACATCATAAAGTTTTTAAAAACCTTCGAACTGTAAACATTGAGACAAATTGACAAAAATGTAAAAATTTACCAAACCAATAAAAATATAAAATTCTAGGCTGAAAGACCGATAGCCATTTTATAGAAATAATTTTAATTTCTGTATTTAATTTATTATCTGTTGTATTTATAATTATTATGAATATTCTATAAATAAAGATGTTATATATATATTCTAAACGAGTAATTGATTACAGGAATATTGTTATTTTGAAACTGTCTTTGAAAGATAATTGTCCCACCTCAAAATTGCTCTCTAGATCCCTTCCTGGTTCTATCTTCTAGAAAAACTTTCTAAGAAAAAAACAACTTGAAGCTAAAACAAAACTAGTACATGTTGATTATCCATTTAAATATTTAAGCAATCAATTACTCAAAACCTGTACAGAAACGGCAATTAGAGTCAACATGTTAGGCACTCCAAGGCCTACTGAATAAACCCGTTTAATTAGGCAAAATGACAATGCGAGATACACACAAAAAGGTCAGCCTTAATTCGACTTACCCTACACTCACACAAAAATCCGCCTTTGCAGCGACAGAAAATGAATTGCTAATAAATCGTATCGCCAAAATGGGCCATCGATTAGCCTGGTCGTTAAACAAACGCCGGCCTTGCCGACAACTAAATACAATACAATACGGTAATTATTGTTTTAATGTTGTAATTATTGAATAAGCGTGCGCGGTTTATGTCAATTGCTCAATTAAATTTAATTCGGTTAATTATTATCTAAAGGTATTATAAACAAATTCTTTTGATTAATGGGTAAACATTTTTTTTTATTTCAGAGCTCGTAAATAATGTCTTCAAATATTGAAACAATATAATTATTTGGATATTCTTTATACTGATACATTACCTAGAGAAATAAAGAAACTTTGATATATTAACAAATATTGTTAGTAAAGGTAAACATCATCAAGTGCATTTTGTCTTTAAACCAATAATAACGTATGTCCCACACAATTTTTTAAAGCTAGCCATCATGACAAATGTTATATCAGTCTCATTTCATAAAAATTCTTGAAATAAATGTATTTATTTTGCATGAAATGTGAAACGAATACAAGTACGTAGTCGGATTCTTTAATTTTTTTCATGGCTAGCTCTGAAAAATACTGTTGTGGCTCACACTTTATATTTGAAAATATAAATAAATTGGTATTCTTAATTATATTTACATAAATAAATGCAAATTGAATTGGGTTAAAATGTCTAACTTGAATTATCATGCACACAAGCATATGATTATTTATTGATCGATAGGCAAACCGGGTCGGGAAATGTCATGTCGAACTGCATGCATTCGCCGCGGGAGAGTGAAAGGAAAATTGTTCAGATTTTGTGATTTTCGTGGATTCGTGAGTGTTTGCAGAGTTTAAACGATTCAACCTTTTATTTCCTACGAGACATCTTTTTAATAATATTCCTGCCTGTTAACTATGTTTCAAATTGTTAAATACAGTAGAAATATCTTCTAATATTTTAAATGCAAAAGTAAAAAAGACTTTTATTGGCATACAAAGTCAACATACAAAATCAAAATCGTATTTATTGTAATGGTCTTTCCGTTTTACTTACCTCTGCCAAACCAGTCTCGCTACAATCCTTGGACCAGCTCCATCCTCTCTCATCCATTCCTCCCCCAGATGACTCCATGTATCCATTTCACTTGCGCAGACTCATATCTACCATACCTTTCCCCTGTCCAAACTGCATCTAGCTTTTGCCAGGGTTATCTTAGCATCCATTGACAAGCCACTATTAGTCAGGTACCTTGCCACGTTCCCATGCACTTGTCACCTTTAATACATCGGATTGTATCCGCTTCTCCCAATACACCCTTGTCTTTCCTGCATCACCACCTCCTTCCACTTCTCTTCAATCCATGCCCGCCACATTTACCCCATTCTCTATCCAGTCATTCACAATTTTCTCCGACTCTCCTGCCTTTTCATACATCTTCCGGTGCTCCATCCTCAGCTTACTCATCTCTATTCCCCTGCATGTTTTCCACACCTCTTTCACCAGTCTCTCACTTTCCAATTCACCCAACTTCATCTTATATTTCACCACTCTTCATTGCCTCACTATGCACACTCATTTTATTTATGTCCTGAATCAATATGTATCTAGGAGTTAATCTTTTCACCTTCAAAATTTGCTCCAGGGACCACCACTGCTCTTTCTCAATACATTCATACTCCCTTATTCCCTATGTTTCCACTCCATACAACAAAATGGGCTTCACATACTAATTTCACAATTTGCACGCTAATTAAAAGTTGCCCGCAAACCATTCTCCTCACTTCTTCCTCACCATACCTCATGCTTTTCTGGATTTTCCTTCCAGAAATTTGGCGTGCTACCCGTACCCACCTGTACCTTAACTATTTAAATTCTTCACCCTCTCAGTCACTTCTCCCTTCTATTTCAATTTACTCACTCTTCCTTCCCTTTCTCTATTCCTAAATCTCACCCACGTTGTTTTCCTTGCATTCACTTGCAGACCTCTCTTGTCCATATATCTCTCCACTATTTGCACCACCCCCTTCATCTCTCCCCAGTCCATCGCCAAAAGTACCATATCATCCGCATACCTTAGCGTCCCCTAGCATTTGTATCTTCCTATTCTAAATCTTTTAGGCACATTCCCTCCCACTTTCGCACTCACCCAAGTTTCCTCGTCCACCCTTCTAATCCATTCCACCGTTACTTCGCCCTTTCCTCTCATTCTTAGACACTCCACTAACCTTTCTTTCGGTAGAGTATCATACGCTATTTTCAAATCCAGGAAAACAACGTATACTACCCCTATCTTCTAACACTCTCTGCAATCCTCCCTAGCGTAAAGATTTTATACCTTGTTTTCCTCCCTTTTCTGAATCCCCTTTGAGTCTGCGGCAGCATTTCCTCAGTCTCCACCTCCTGCTCCAGTCTATTTCTTACCACCATACACCATATTTTGTATCAGGTGCACATAATCGATATTTCTCTTTCTTTCCTTCCCAACCTCTTTCAGTGTATCCGTTTAACATCTCCCATTTCTTATTTATTAACCAATCCCCCATCCTTCTGTATCAATTTATCCTGAGACGTCCTAACTATTAATTTACCCTGGCCATTTACTCCTCCCCCTATTTTTCCCATTCTCGCATTAAAATCTCCTCCACAACACTTTTCTCTCCTTCGTTGCCTTTCTTATCTAGCACTTTCCTACATGTGTTGTTTATTTTTTTTTTTTGTTCAAATACTCACTCCAGTTATATTGTAGTGAAAACGTTTGCAAAGACTGTATTCCAAACAGCAATCATCCGAATTTATTAATCATTTCTGTCGGTTTCCTCAAACAAACACCGAGCTGTACTCAAAACAAGCATCCTTCAAAAAACCGCGAAGGCGAATTCCTGCGCCAACATTCCTTACCGAAAGTTTACAACAAAACGCGTTTCCTATATTCGCATTGGAGGCACGTAGCTCTCGATATTGTTATTTCAGCCTTCTTAAAATACGCCCGGCGTGCTATAAATAACATAGGGAAGTAATTGTCGTGGCGATTTCATCCAGAATATTTTAACTTGTTTCGTAATTTATGTAAGAGTTGCAAGGAAAAGAAAGCGAGTATTACTTTTCTTGTCGTATTTTTATAATACTAAATAAAACAAAAGAAAGTGCAATCAAAGAAAAATAATCTGCAAATTTGTTTCTTTTTCTAGATGTTGAACCAACATAATTTTTAGATTAATTTGGATAAATATTTCGAAACCTAGTTCATGTCTAAAATAACTTAATAGATGAATGAGATAAACTCTCTTCGAAATAAATCTGCTTTACTACGCGACCAATTCAAATGTTCATAGTTTTCTAAACTCGTTAGGTTAAGTTAAGTTAGTTTATTCTAGACTTATCTTCGAAATAAATTCGCTTCGCTACACGACCATTCCAAATGTTTAGAGTTTTCTAAACTCGTTAGGAAAATTTAAATAATAACAACAGATCACTTTTTTGTATTCACTTTTTTATTTAAAAAAAAATAAATAAAAAAGAATAAAAAAAAGGAATCAGTGTTGAGTATTTAAATATTTACAATGTATCAGTAACCGCCTCTACCACACGATATTTAATCGTTAGAATAAATTTGAAACCTTCCATAAAAACACTGAAAATGGGGCAAATAATCTGACTATATATATATATATATATATATATATATATATATATATATATATTTTTTTTTTTTAAATATTTTAAATATTTATTGATTGTTACATAAATTTTATGAAATTTACTCTAAATACCTCATCTGATTTTTGAAAGTCACAGTTGAAATTTTCAAATAATATTCATGAAACGAGAGTTTTCATAAATAACAATTTCAACCTTGTGCCTTGAATATTTATTGTGAAAAAAAAATATTTCACTTTTTCTTTTTTGATACAACTATTTATATGAGCTGTTTAGTACAGATGTTTTTAGTTTTCGTGTTTCCGTTGAGTGTGTTAAGCTTAAATAAAATGCCTCGAGTCCGAAGACGTCCACAATATCACCATTTGAGCGATTTTGACCGGGGTCGAGTTGTTGCTTATCGAGATGTCGGTATGTCCTATCGCGAAATTGCCCGCCGCATTGATTCCACTGCAGCAACTGTAATACGTGTGTATCAGGTATGGACAGAAGAAAGTAGAGGAGCAAGAAGAAGACCAATTGGTCAACCAAGGCGTACCACAGAACGTCAAGATCGGCGCTTAAGACAAATAGCCCTGCGAGACCGTTTCGCTACTACGCGTCAAATCGGTGATCAATGGATTGGAGAAGAAGGTAGGCCCGTTAGTATGCGAACCTTATATCGCCGCATTCAATCCTTTGGGCTTCTTTCGTACCGTCCAAGATTAGTGCTTTCTTTAACAGCGAGACACTGTCGCCAAAGGTTGGACTGGTGCAGAGAACGGCAGCATTGGGAGGCAGAATGGCACGATGTCGTATTCAGCGATGAATCACGATTTTGTCTAGGCACGCATGATGGCCGTAGAAGGGTACGACGCTACCTTGGAGAACGACCTGATCTTAGGTTTGCTATTGAGAGGCATGTACACAGGACTGCTGGAGTAATGGTTTGGGGGGCTATTGCTTATGGTAGTCGATCACCTCTTGTATTCATTCGAGGCAGTATGACAGCTGCGCGTTATGTTGAAGACGTCATACGACCGACTTTGTTGCCTTATTTAGATGGCCGCCCAGACGTACTTTTTCAACAAGATAACGCACGTCCCCATATTGCTCGTCGAACTATGAACTTTCTTAATGAAGCTGGTGTTAATGTTTTGGCGTGGCCGCCCCGTTCGCCGGATTTAAATCCCATTGAACATGTGTGGGATATCATGGGAAGAAGAATATTCTCTTTGCACCATCCTCCACAGACTCTAGCACAGTTGATCGATGAAATTCAAGTTGCTTGGAACGAGATGCCTCAAGACGACATCGACCATCTCATTTTGTCGATGCCCAGACGTCTACAGGAGTGTATACAGCAAAGGGGTCGCCAAACACATTATTATATTTTTTTAGATTGTTTTTTAATAAAATTTCTTGAAAATGTAATCATTTTATTCTTGATGTTAGACTACCATACTGGCAAAAAATCAAGTTAAAATAATAACTCCTTCTGGGTGTTACGCTTCTAATGTCATTGAGTATATATACAAAAACAGGATGGCGACCAACCGAGAAAACCGGAAAAGTCAGGGGATTTTATTCAACGGAAAAAGTGTTGGAAAAGAGAAAAATTCGGCATTTTTAATGAAAAGTCGTGAAATTTATAAATTAATAATGATAATAAATATGCAAATAATACGACTAAAGTTCTGTTAAAGCACGAGTTTGACACATTAAATAATATTAAAATTAAAAAAAAGATGATGTGTCCATCATACCACTTTCCCTGTAATTTGAACAACTGATAATTGACAAACTAAATTTATTTTACTTTAATTAATTAGTTAAAGGTTTCAATTGACGTTGGTGATTTATACGCGTGGCACATGAAGTAAAATTTAGAGTTTAGAAAAGCCTGAAAATCCAAATTTTCAGGCTTTTCTAAACTCGAAATTTTACTTCATGCTTAATCTGGGAGTGGAAACTCTCGTTAGGCGATCAATCAGTAACTTAGTTTGCAATTTCCTTTATTATAAAATTTAGGACGTTAAATAATGTTATTTCTTACTATAAATTTAGAACGAAAATAAATTCCTGTGCATTAATTGTGTGTTACTAAACTTCGACGAACAAATTGGACAAGCTTAAATGTAATGTAATGTAAAATAAACCCTAATAAATAAACTGCCAAAGAACCAATGTTGATAATAAAATCGCAGAATAATAAATTTTTCATTTAACAACTTTTATTGTAACTTTGGAAAAGTTCAAAATGATCAGAAATTATTCAAAATAGATAGAATTTAATTTAATAAAAAAAATACTCATAAAAGTTTCAAATCAAAATGTAACTTTTATTTGACATTTTGATTTCAATGATAGCTATTTTTAACAACATTTGCAAAAGTTTCAATCGATCAGAAATGATTTAAAATCAATAGAATTTAATTCAATAAAAAATACACTCATAAAATAAATATATACACAAATCATATCAAAATTTAGATTTTATTTGATAATTTGAAATATTCTGTGACGATGTTTAAATTTTAATTATGGCTAACTTTATTCATTTCAGTTAAGATTCTATAAATTTTATTTAATTTAATAATCTGTTGATTTTTATAATTGTTCAAAGAAACCATTCTCCTAAACTCATTGATTTTATTGCATAATTTCAACTTTGGCTGAGGTAAGGTAAGATAATTTTATTGTCTTTAAAGCATATGTAAGTGATTTTTTTTTTTGGCATTTGCCTGGCATTAGTTGCTTTGACTATTGGCCAACATCAATTATTTATTTTTAAATTATATTATTTAATTTTTATAACTTATTTCGTAAGCTGTATTAACATATATTGGACATCACAACACATTCACACCACACCCAGGGACACGAAGAGTTATTATTTTTAAATAACAGCTCCCCGTGCACGGGAATCGAACCCGGTCTGTGGCTCGCCGAGCGATTTACCGTCCGGCGACGTTACCGCTCGGCCACCACCTGCCCATGTAAGTGAAATGAATTCTAAGTAAATTCTGTGCATTTCATGTTGATTAGATAAAACATAGATTTTTTACAATTTATTAAACAAAGTACGGTTAATCGCCTTTTTACGATATTTGAATTTAGAACTGATATTTTACAAAATCCAGTCGAGTATTTAAATTTCAATTATAACCAATTAAATGTTATTTACATCTGTGTAGATTCAAGGAATTTTGACAATCTGTTGATTTTTTACTCGTGCTCCTAAAATCGTTGAATTTATTGCATAATTTCAACTTTGGCTTAATATTTTAAGAAAATCCGTTGCGATCATTTATTTTCTTGAAAGCAGATGTAAGTGCAATCAGTTCTAAGTAAGTTCAACCAATTTCATCTTGATTGCATAATACTTTGATTATTTTTTAAATTTCTAATAAAATGAATCCCTTAGTCACTTTTTTCATGAAATTCAAACTTTGATTTGACATTTTTAAAATCACGTCCAGATATATAAATTTCGATTGTAACGTTTAATAAGTTACGTGTAAGCTTATTCTAATTATTCTTTATTGTTATTATTTTCGTCAGATTTATATAATTTAGTAATAATTTTTGTTCTAAAAAATACAAATTGAGCGGAAAGCACTTTTTTTTAAAAACTGAGTAGAAATTAAGAGTTCTACGACAATAAGTGTATTAATAAAATGTTTTTGATTATCTATTTTAATTTTTTTTTTTCATATCGTTGTTTTGCTTTGATAATGGCACATGTGAAATTTGTTAATTTTTATTTTATATTTTATATTTATATGTATATTGTTTTTAAGTTGATACTGGCACAACTGCACTCTGGTGGCTATTCAGATGAAATGAGATTCAAAGCAAAACATAAAAATCACTTTTTTTAGTTGTGCCACTATCTAAGTAGATCGGCGATATGATCAATATTTATAAAAATATATGGATATTAAATCTATTTGTTAATATAAAAATAATAATAGTAACCAGAAAACTAACCAATTTTAAATATATCTTACAACTTTTTATTAAATATTTTTCAATATTCTCAATACTTTCCGAGATACACAAAATGTTTTATAGGAAAAGTGAAAATCAACAGATTGTTTAGTTGATATAAATGTATATTAATGTTCGGAAAATTTGATAAAAATCATAATACTTTAAAATTGAGAGATTTATAAAAATACTTGAAACAAACAAACATTTATTGCAATACATGTCATTATTCAATTTAATTACATTTTAACGATGTTTATAAATATTTTGGAGAATATGACATTGTCAAAATAAAATGCGTTAATAATTAATAATATCTTTTAATTTAATAATACAACACACAAAAAGTATAATAGATTTTCTAAAAATGTTCACTTTTTTTATACTTCTTTGACATTTTGAACATTTCTCAATTTTTGACATCTAGACATGACAATCAAGGAGTTTTTCTTTAAGTACGAATACATATCCCGATATACACCGTGTAATTTTTTAAGCATCCGTTGATTTTGTAAAAGAGTTTAATTTGAAATTTGTAACGAGTGTCGTCCACTCCCAGACTAAGCATGAAGTAAAATTTCGAGTTTAGAAAAGCCAGAAAATTTGGATTTGCCGGGACGCGCGAGCGAAGCGAGTCGCGTCCCGGCAAATCCAAATTTTCAGGCTTTTCTAAACTCGAACTTTTACTTTATGCGCCACGCGTATAAAACATTGTCAATATTGTAAAGTTCAAAATATACAGCGTATGTTTGATTTCGCGTTAATAAGTTTTAGAATAGAATTATCAAATCTTGCAATTTTTCAATACTTTATGATATGTTGTATTTTAACGGCGGGCACTTTAAAATTGCTTTATCAAACAACTTTGTTCTCCCCTATGTTTGGCTTTTTCACTAAATTAAATTATTTTGAGGGGCCAGGGAAAAAATCTGGAATCAGAGAAGAGTCAGGGAAAAGTCAGGAAAATGTAACATATCAAATTGGGCGCCACCATGCAAGGTCTTAGCCTGGGCTGGGGGATTGCGGGGGTTCACCTCCTCCCTCCCGAAATTTTCTAAATGTTGAATTTTTCTAGGTAAAAGCGACCTTGCAAGAGGCCTAAATTTTTTTTTCTGGCTACGGCCTTGCCACCATGTTTATACAAAAATGAATAAAGTTTGTCCCACTGTAGAAAATAATAATATATAGATACTCAAAATATCTTGAGAAAAAATTAAACTTAAAGTTCAAGTAATGTTTGATACCTGAAATATTAAATAATTTATCTTTACCCTAATTTATCTTTACTCTTTAATATCCTGACGTGTTTATATAACCAATATAAAATTAACCGATGTTTCTTAGAATTAATTAATCTTCAGCCATCTTTAAATAAAATTAAAAAGATACTAATTCGTTCTTCTAAAATAATAAATAAAATTTCAAATTTTTTGAAAAAAATCCTAGTAATTTTTAATAAAACTGATTGCCGTACAATAAATAAACTGTATCACAGTTCATATATATCCAATTAGCCAGTCTCTATATAAAATTTGGTAACTGTGTTTAGATGCTGTATCCGGAAACGAGACAGGTGATTGGTGTATACAGTCTTATACTCTTACCCCACATCCTGACCATAGTCTCTCCTTTTCTACTCGATTTCCAGTTCTCCAATAAACAGTGACTATATTCAGGAACATTTATTATTAAAAAAATTGCAAAAATAAACAAAGGATTGGTCAATTACATTAAAGTTCGCAGAATTTATTCAGACATTAGAAGCTTCTTTGCTTAAAAATTCACCTTGCTTTTTTTTGCTATATCTTGACCTATAAAATATTTATTTGCAATGGATGTAATTTCAGAAAATCAACGAGGCAGTAAAAGCAAACATGTATAGCAGCACTTACAATTCAAATTACGTTATTTTATGAGGAAACAAGCATCATAGGAAATTCCAAGACTCTTTGTTCCGGTCAATTTGTTATGTCGCGTGTTCGGGGTTGAAACGAGGTTGGTGCAACACCCCATTGCCCCAGTTTAATTCGCCGCAATCGATATTTTACAACTTTGTTGTTATGGGGTCGCCCTCGGGGCACATACATACACACAGACTCACGCACGCGGGCGTAATGGACGTAATTACGTGCGGCGAGAGCACGTAGTAAATATCGCACATTCCGCGCCGAAGAATGTGGGAGCAGCGAGAAGGGATGCGCTCGGTGCCTGATGGATTAACGCTCTTTCTGGCCATCGGTGCTGCTGCTGCAGGAATCCGCAATATGCGGAAATCGAGTTTGGAGTTTGCAGAGGTTTAATTGAATTTTGTTGTGCGCGCGTGGGTTTTACGATGGATTCATATCGGGCGATTTGTAAAACTACTGAAATTGTTTGTTTTATCGAGTATTTTATAGAATTAACTGTAAATGTTAAGGTTGTTTACAAATAGCAATGTTTTTTGTAGTTAGATGAGAAACTTCTCAAGAGACTTCTCTTCTGAATAAATCCTGATAGTAATCATTTTTAAAGCTTGTACAAGACGACACTATTTTCTTGTAGAAGAAAATAGTATACTATTTTCTATTATGGTATACCAAATAGAACATGTCCTATTTCATTATACAAATCTGTACAAGATTCGCGTTTGATCATATTTTGTGTATTACACCATGATAGAAAGTAGTATAGGTACTACTTTCTTGTACAAGAAAATAGTGTCGCCTAATACAAGCTTTAAGGTTGCGGTTTACTAGAGTGAGACAGACTCTGCCCAGACATTTGATAAAGTGAGATAGACCTATATTTCTATTTCCAGCATAAAAAGGTAAACGTAATATATCATGGACATTTTTTAAATGAATGTTGAGCTAATTGAATCCAGAATATACGGACACCCTTGAATTTTACGTAGTACAAGTTTCGTAGCCTAAAAAGAAGTAAATAAATGACTCAAAAATAGATATTTTCAGGGTTATTTTTACAAAAAAACTAAATGACTTAGTCGTTTTAAATTGGTGACATTAAAATCCCCCAAGTTTTAGGATTATTATAATACTGTCCCATAATCAGAACATGAATGGTGCTGGAACTAGTGACTACCAAAAACGTTGGATTTTACCCATAATTAATCGCAATGCTTGTATTAGATGAACTTGCCACTTTTAATCGTGTTAACTTAAAAGCAAGAGATAATGATAAGTATTAATCAAGCGGGCAAGTTATTAATTTTTACACAGGATGGCGTTCATCAATAATAATGCAACTGTAGTTTTCTATCATAACCATAATTACCCTGTATTGTTTGTTATGCTACCGAGTTTCAACGATACAATTTATCTGTGGAATCTCACCGCAATCATGTCCGTACCGTTTTCATCTAGTTTAACATAATTTCACTATTCTCGATGGTGCGCGTATATGGCGCGACAAATTGGCCGTTTGCATATCTCGGTCTGGTATTCCGCGAGGTTCCTAATTGGACTCGATTTAGAGCGATTCGAAAATCACGCGTGGGCTTAACTTCATAAGCAATTATATTAACCTACAATGTAGTTACATTTTTCTAGTAATAATTATTTAACAACAAAATACTTCGCTTACATTTTAAAAAACAAAAAAGAAAATAGAAAGATAAAGAATATGAATTTGTGTGCAGTACTTCATTCACCAGATAACTATATACGCGTTTCAGGCTTTAACGCCATGATCAGTATAGTCCCAAACCAGTGCTTGAAAAATACTAAACATCTTTAACCATTTATTATGGCCTGTGCAATTTACATATGTTCGAAATTGTAAACGTCATCTAATGCCTATTAGCTTAAGTAGCACTGTAAATAGCAGGCAAACTAAACGTTTGCATACACCAATTGTTTGTCCGCAACAGGGCTTTATTTTATAGAATACACATATCAAGAATATGAATTTGTGCTTAGTACTCGTTCATTCGCCGGATCACTATATACGCGTCTTAACCAGTGCTTGAAGAATACTGAACATCATAGACCATTTATTATGGCCTGTGCAACTTATATACGCTCGAAAGTGTAAACGCCATCTAATGCCCATTAGTTTAAGTAGCATCGTCGCCATCGTTAGATGGCGTTTATGCTTTCGAACATATGTATATCGCACAGGCCATAATAAATGGTCAAAGAAGTTCAGTATTCTTCGAGAACTCGTTCGGGACTATGCTGACGATGGCGTTTATTGTATACACACGTTTAGTTTGCCAGCTATTGACGATGTTCCTTAAGCCAATGGCCATTAGATGGAGTTTACGCTTTCGAACGTATGAAAATTGCAAAGGCCATAATAAATGGTCAAAGATGTTGAGTATTCTTCAAGCACTGGTTCAGGACTATACTGATGATGGCGAACAATTGCTGTATACAAACCAGCTATTAATGATGCTACTTAAGCTAATGGGCATTAGATTTATGCTTTCGAACATATGTATATCGCACAGGCCATAATAAATGGTCAAAGAAGTTCAGTATTCTTCGAGAACTCGTTCAGGACTATGCTGACGATGGCGTTTGTTGTATACATACGTTTAGTTTGCCAGCTATTGACGATGTTCCTTAAGCCAATGGCCATTAGATGGAGTTTACGCTTTCGAACGTATGAAAATTGCAAAGGCCATAATAATTGGTCAAAGATGTTGAGTATTCTTCAAGCACTGGTTCAGGACTATACTGATGATGGCGAACAATTGCTGTATACAAACCAGCTATTAACGATGCTACTTAAGCTAATGGGCATTAGATGGCGTTTACGCTTTCGAACATATGTAGAAAGATCTAGCTTGATAGAAAAATTATGTTTACAAATAAATTTAAGATGAGATATTGTGGTGTAAGTGCGTGACATGCATCGACAGACATGAGGCAAGAAGTAACAAGCGAGCAGTAAGACAACAGCAGAAGACGATAATAACAGCTGGAAACGGTTTCCCTTTACCGGTAATATCGGCTCTCCGGGTCGTCTAATTTGTCGCAACCTTGAAAAGTACGGTATAATTGCGAACAGCGGCCTTCGCGGGGCATTCTTTTCCAGCCGTTTCTGCCTTCTTCGGCGAACGCATTTAGAATTTTTTTCTCGTTTTCTACGCAATTATCGCGTGCGCCATGCAACAAGCACAAACAGAACAATATTATTATTACTTAATTTATAACATTTACTTATTACTAAAATAAAAATTATTGTAATATTAGCAGAGCCTTTTATCATCATACAGTAATTTTCAAGTTCTATTTTTGTTCTTCTTCGGAATCTGCGTTAATAAAGGGTGTCCCAAAATTAGCGCAAGATTTGAATTGGCCGCCATTTGTGCAGTAAATTGTTGGCAACCCTGAAAAAAAACAATTTGACAGCTGAGAGTTTAGTGTTAGTAAAAATGGAGCGTTACACGATACAACAACGTGTTTTCATTATTGAATAATATCTAAAAAATAATAAATATTTGGCGGCCACAGTTCGAAAATTTTACACAAAATATTGTTGGAATAGTGTTGGAACATAACTTCGTCAACTGTAAAGAGATTAGTTCAGTTGGAGACGCTAAACACACTGGTTGTCCAAAAACAAGCCGTTCAAATGTCAATATCGAAGCAGTGCGTGAGATTGTTGGTGAAAATCCCAGAACATCAAATCGGCGTCATGCTCCCAAAAGATCTGTGTCTCCATGCTTAAAACATTTAAACACAACAACTGAAGCCTAATGACCATGCACAGCGAAGAAAGTTCGTTGAATGGATCATTGAACATCAAAAAGTGGATGCTGATTTTTCGAGCAAAATCATCCTAAGCGATGAAGCACATTTTTCGCTTGATGACTTCGTTAATCGCCACAATTGCTTTATAGAGAACCCAGAAGTGATTGTCGAAAAACAAATGCATCCACAAAGTGGTGCGGATTTTGGGCTGGAGGCATCATTGGACTATACTTTTTGAAAATGGGGTTGGTCAAGCAGTGACTGTTACTGTGCTCGATATCGTGACATAACACAGTTATTTCTGTCGAAATTGGATGATATTGATGTGACCAATATGTGGTTTCAATAAGCCGAGTCCATATGCCATACAGCCCGTGAAACAATTCACAACGTGTCACTGTTTGGTCCGGATTTTGGGCTGGAGGCATCATTGGACCATACTTTTTTGAAAATGAGGCTGGTCAAGCAGTGACTGTTACTGGTGCTTGATATCGCGACATGATAACACAGTTATTTCTCCCGAGATTGGATGATATTGATGTGGCCAATATGTGGTTTCAACAAGACGGTGCCACATGCCATACCGCCCGTGAAACAATTCATTTAGTGCATGAGACATTTCCTGGTCGTGTACTCTCTCGTTTCGGTGATCAGAATTGGCCCCCTAGATCGTGTGATTTAACACTATTAGATTTCTTTTTATGGGGTTATTTGAAGTCAAGGGTCGATGTCAACAAGCCCACACCCATCCGGGCTTTAGTGGAGGAAATTAAACGCTACATCAACAAAATTCAGTCACATTTATGCAGAATTGTAATAGAAAATTTCGACAAAAGAGTGCGTATGTACCAGCTTAGCTGTGAAGGCTATTTTCCCGATGTGCTATTCCATAAATAACCCTATCCTATGTAATTTATGATTCAATAAAAAAATAGCAATCTAATACTAAAAACTGTGTTTTCTATTTAATTCAAATCTTGCGTTAATTTTGTTACACTCTTGTTATTTCCTTAGATAGGTGCTAATTCTGTCTGGTATTCCTTAGGGTTCTGAATTGGCTCAGACTAAGAAATATTAATGTGTGTTAGAATCTGTTTTCTTAGCTCTTTGCTAATTCTAATGCGTTATGCCTTGAAGTTCTTCATCGGTCCAGCTTCGAAGATGTTAAACTTTTTGTAGAATTTAATTCCTTAGCACTTTTATCGATTTCGATCTGGTATTCCTTGAGGTTCTTAATTAGTTTAGTTTTGTAAATATCAAAGTTTTTTTTTCATATCTGTTTCCCAAGTTGTTTATTAAAAGAAAAACTAGGCGTCTACAAAACAACTAGAAAACTGCACCAATGACGAACCTTCGAGATGGTATTACTGAAGGTGCCTAATTGGTACAGTTTTTTCATAGATCCCTTGTTTTTTTGCTTATTTTCTTTAAATATTAAGATATTCGTTGTTTTATTAAATAAGTTCAGCTTGAAGCTCTAAACGAGTATTTTCCACTCCCAGACTAAGCATGAAGTAAAATTTCGAGTTTAGAAAAGCCCCGTGAACATTTGTCTCGAGTCGCGCAGCGACCCGAGACAAATTTTCTGGGCTTTTCTAAACTCGAAATTTTACTTCATGCGCCACGCGTATAAAACACTAAAATATTGTGAATCTCACTTAATATCAGTGTTTAATACGGGTGGCGCAAGAAGTAAAATTTCGAGTTTAGAAAAGCCCAGAAAATTGGTCTCGGGTCGCTGCGCGACCCTTGATAAAATTTCACGGGGCTTTTCTAAATTCGAAATTTTACTTTATGCTTAGTCTGGGAGTGGAAAACACTCGTTTAAAGCTTTAAATTGAACTCTTTAAAAAGAAACAACGAACATCGGAGAATTTACAGCTTATGCATATGTTTACTTAAAAAAAGAATTCCCTGTATTACGTTTATCAGTTGTAAAATATTTGTTATAGCATTATTCGATTCTTTTTTTGTTTGTTTCAATAAGACTTTATCGGTCGGGACGCGCAATTGCACCTCAAAATCGAACGCCCACGTGTTCCCATTGTGAAACGTAGTAAACCGCATCGCGATCGTAAATTTCACGACCGCTCTTTTCTCCCATTGTTCCACGGTTGGCATTACTGCGCACCGATTATTAATACATTCTATCTTAATCCAGCATCTACTGCTTTTTGCGCTCGATTTACTTTAATATCCTCTTCGGCCACTCGGCTCTCGAGTTTGCACACAAATAACCAGCGATCATTAAAAGAATAACGTAAATAAAAAATAATTGACGATCTACATCCTAAAACTTTCCCTTCCAAACGAGCGTTTGTGAGTTAGTTGTAGGATATAAATACAATTAATTACATGAATTTGTAGCAAGTGAGCAAAACATTGATTTTAAAGTCCTTGTATACAGGAATTTATATCGAATGAGTTAATCTTCAATTTTAATCACCTTGGATCAATTTATAGCAAGTGAGCAAATGAAACCGGAAAGGAAATAATTTAACGCAAGTTAACAGAGGAGCAAAAAAGGCATGGCACATCCTAGATGGTCTGGTACCTAGCAGCACATTGACGCTGTCAGGACTGTGTAGAATGAAACTACGAAGAATTACAGGACTAGTCACTGGACACTGTGACCTGAATAAGCATAAACATAACATTTATGGGACCTGAACCTGTCTTAGGCATCACAAAAAGTTGAGTCGCCTAGAAGTCAAAAAGTGGATTCGCAACAAACATAGTATTCCTTGTGGGTAAACAGACCAGGCCTTTATGACAGTAAGGCCATTATGAATGGACCTAACTCTAACCAAGCTGCAAAACTACTGATACCAAGTAGGGCACAGCTAAAAACAACCATAGGACTACTAACAGGCCATATGACTGTTAAAGAGCACCTAGGGAAAATCGGTCTATACAACGGCGACATCAGTTGTTGGCTCTTTGATATGGCACCGGAAACGACAGTGCACATTCTATGTAGCTGCAATGCGCTGAAAAACCAAAGACAGCTCATATTTGGAAACAGTCAAATAGTACCAAATGACTTCCACACGCAACCCCTGAAGGACCTGCACAAGCTCGTGCAGGGGATCGAGTTTGGAATTGCGTAAGTAAGACAAAATGGGGTAGTACAATAAGCCACCTAGGCTGCAGTACATCCGGATCCGCAAGAATCCTACAAAAAAAGCACAAACAATGACTCTGTTAGGATTGAGTAGAATGAAACTACGAAGAATCACAGGACTAGTCACTGGACACTGTTACCTAAATAAGCACAAACATAGGATGGGAATTGAGATAAACCCCCTATGTCGTGGGTGTTTGGAAGAGGAGGAAACTTCCCAACACCTACTGTGTACATGCGAAGCCTGTCAAAGGCAACGCACGGAGCAATTCGGGAAGCCTGTGCTTCCTGAAATAGAGCTTTATAAAACCCCCTGGCTGAAACTCCTGAACTTCATAGAAGACACAGGAGTACACAGGGAGTAAACCATCTATAGGCCAACAAAAGAACCTCAGTGCAGGGACGCTAAGCGACACTACCTTATGTGACAAAAAAGGTGAGCAAAACCTTAGATTTTAAACTCGTTGAATCAATTTGTATAAATAATCGACTTTATAATAAGTGAGCAAATCTTCTATTTTAAAATCCTTGGTTAAATTGTATTTGTAAAATTATTTCTTACTAAAAATAGTGCACATATACAAGAAAATGAATAAACATTTATCCAATGTAAAATAGATTATTGCTTTTATGTAAACACATATATATCTCTGGGATTTATAGCACTGGCATATTTACGGGCAACACACACACAACTAGTGTTGATAATTTTTCTCCCATCAATAAATCCAGTAGACGACAACAGTAATGAAGATGGCGCATAAAGATGAGTTAATAAAATCCGACGCTGCATTACATTACAAGCGACCATCAATAAAGTCCGCGAGTTAATTGTCCTGCACGCTGCCCTTCGGTGTTACCGCGGCCGGTAATTTACAGATAAACACTTTGCATAATTCTTATCTATTTCGCAATTTATAATTCCCTTTGAGCGCGGGCTAATACGCATCTAGATAAACCCGGACCGCCATTAAATCATCATTTGCCATGCGAAACAAACAAATTCGAAGAAACAAAAAAAATCGAAGAAGTAATAATGATAAAACGAACGCGGGATCGGGGAGCAAACCAGTATATATCATTGCCTGGGTTTACTTTAATAACAGTGCAGCCATGAGAAAGAAAATGCTCCGCAGATCCATCACACAATCACCTCTGGCTATGGATTCTGTATTTATTATATATGTATGTGTGTGTGTGTGTGTGAGTGCGCGCAGACGGTTTCCACTCAAATAAAAGAAACTCGCGAGTGCGAGAATAAGGGGGAAACTATACTGCAATTATACGTTTTTCTGCTGGATCATCGTGTTTGATTGAGGCGCCTTTTAGAATTATCTAAATCAATAATGATCTTTTGTAACAAACAATGCTTGCATGGAATACTAATCTCGTCTATCTGCGCAATAGAGACATTTTCAACGGACATTCTAATTAATTCCAGTGTTATAATCTTGGTTTGCACACAATTTCACAAATAGTCTCTATTTATGAAATTTTCATGGGTTCAGTTATAAAGCTTTTTTTTAATCAGGTTTGTCGTTTCAAGAAATTGTATGTCAATTTGTTACAGTGTTGTAAGGGTACAGAATTAAAGAATATCAAAAATAGAACTGGAGAAAAACAATCAATAGAAGAAGATATAATGCAAATATACAGAGAGTACTATAGGGAACTGTTAGATGACAACCAATACACAGGAACAGATCAAGAAATAAAAAAAAAACAACAAGAATAAATAAAAGATGAACCAGAAGAAGAACTATACAAGGCTATTCAGATTATAAGCGAAGAAGATACAATGGAAACATGGAAAAAGTACTTTAGGAACCTGTTAAAAGACAACCAACAAACAGGAATACAAGAAAAAATACAACAGATACAAATTGAAGATGAATCAGAAATTGCCGAAGAAGAGCTAGACAAGGCTATTCATATTATAAACGAAGAAGATATAATGAAAACATAGAGAGAGTACTTTAGGGAACTGTTAGAAGACAACCAACAAAAAGGAATAAAACAAGAAAAAACACACTTTGAACAAATTCAAGATTAACCGGAAATTGCCGAAGAAAAACTAGACAAGGTTATTCAGATTATAAACGAAGAATATATAATGAAAACATGGAGAGAGTACTTTAGGGAACTGTTAGAAGACAACCAACAAACAGGAATAAAACAAGAAGATGAACCAGAAATTGCCGAAGAAGAACCAGACAAGGCTATTCAGATTATAAACGAAGAAGATATAATGAAAACATACCATCCTGCGCGCCCCGGCAAATCCAAATTTTCAGGCTTTTCTAAACTCGAAATTTTACTTCATGCTTAATCAAGGAGTGGAAATACGCTTTAAAATAATTTCGTGAAACTTAAATACAACCAATGGTGGGAGATTTAAATATCATCCGATTCTGATCTAACCTAACACACATTATGGCTAGATGTATTGAATATAACCTAACTTAAAAACATGACATCTAAACTAAACCCAACTCCACAAAATGCATTCTAACTAGTGATATAATATTACCGGTAATTTATAATTGGGTAATATTCTTGGTAATATTACTGGAAACATGGCAAGTTAGTAATTTAAAATAAGACATAAAACAAAAAATCATGTAATCCTAAAAATTGTAAATAAAAAGGAAATCAAAAGGACCAATTTATAGGAACTAGCGAAATTAGTCTAAAAATTTCTTAAATTATATATGTCACTTTAGTAACTAGAATGAATGTAATTAAACATTGTTAGTAATGACCCAACCCAATTTCACAGAATCTCTCCAATATAGAGGTTTGTAATTGGAATTCACTTGGTTTGTTTTACTAATAAATTTAATTTACGATTAGTTTAAATTAGTTAAACAAACTAAGTGAATTTCAATTAAAAACCTATATATTAGTAGAAATGTTTTACCAAGTAATCAATGAGGGACAAATTAACGATGAATCTCTCTAATTCAACTAATAGCTAGTTAAATTAGTGGCTGAATATTTGATTTGCTGAGCCTAATTTCGGATGGTTTCCAGCTACTTAGGGTAGTTGTTCTTTCGGATACAACAGTCTCATAGGTTAAACTATTTAGAATGGGTTTCTAAATAGCTTAACCTATAAAATTGTCAGCCAACTTAAGTTAATATACTATCTGCTTTAAATAACTGGTAACTCTAGTAACTAGAAAATAACCTAATTTTTGTAAGGCATCTAAGCTAGCATTGAAGTGGGTTGTCATAAATTGGGTTTCTGAAAAGCGGGTTGCAATTTTTAAAAGTTTGAGAACCGGTGGTCTGCGGTGCATGATTTTTATGTAGCATAGGTTTCTACGCTTAAATATCATAAATTATCAGGTGTGCTATCTTCGCCGGCTATTTTTAACTAGATATTCTAATATCTAATTAGATTAAAATTCAATGATTAACATTAATTAATTAAATTAAAACCTACACACAATAGAAAATCAATAAATATTTATTACACAAACACGCGCCTGACAATAAACGACTTTCATAATTACGTTCCATCATCCGAGCAGGATTATGCAATGGAAAGTGTAAGCTCGATCACGATACACGGAAGATCTCAGAAATTCCCTGGCAGTAAATTCGGCAGTAAATTCTAATAGCATATTTTCACTTCCCAAACTCGGCGAGCCTCAACTTTACAACCAGCCTCCGCGTTTAACCGCCGGTCAAAAATAAAGAATAACAAGTTTATCTGTTTATCTTAGCAGTGCTTCCACGTAATTCGATTATGACAGCGAATCTAATTTAAAAAAAGATGGTTAAAGATAAGTTCACGCTGATATTTTCAGCGTTGCGCAACGGACTAGGAAAAGATATACGTGCTACCCTTTGTCATATACTCGTTGTCAAATTGTGCAATAATGTGAAGATAATAATACAAATGTTTGTGAAATGGTAACAAGTAACTTTCTTCTTGTATAATTGTTTATTTTTGTTCCCTTCAGGTATAATGTATTAATTTATTGTTAAAGTATTCATATAAGCATTTGAATGCTCGTTAATATTATTACTTGATAGATTATTTGAATGATTATCTAGACAAATATTTGAAAGAGAACACAACTCATAGCCTACTAGAACGAATTTTCAACCAATGAGATGAAAGGAAAGCGATAGGTACATGTCTATCACCGCGATGATAAAAAACAAATGAAGCAGTGGGTGATAAGTTGTCCTGTCATTCGAAACGTCAAAATAGGTAAAATTTCGTGCAGTGATGTTAATAGAAAAGTGAAAAGTGCGACGCCAAAAAACACCGTCATGAACAAAGAATCACAGTGGCGGCAGTTTAGGAACTTTTGTGCCGTTAAAACATTTACCTGCAACCACATAAGAAAACAGTGTTTTCTTAACCACCTTACTGATCTAGAAAACACTATCATAATCACGCGTTTGTTGTAACAAAAAAATGACAAACGTCAGTTTTAAAAAGTCATCGTACAAGTGCGACACGTTATTCAGGTAATGTCTGATTCAAGCTACTGTGAATTAACGCCTCCGGATGTGCAGCTATTGCTCCCATTCTGCTTAGTGACGATCAACCTTCCACTTCACATGGCCCAGAAGAACAGCTGCACAAACTCCTGAAATTGCAAGCAACAGAGAAAACTATGAAAACGAACACATGGAAACAGCTATTGAGCCTGCGGTAATTTGTGATAAACAACCTTACATTTCACAAGCACCTGAAGTCAGAAGCAATGCAGAAAGCAATGAAAACCAACATATTGCAGTTAATACACAAAACTCAATGCGAAATGGTAGCTTTTCTTTTAATAACTGTTCTGTAGTTATAAATTATCATTATCATTATAATAACTAGTTTGCACAAAATAATATGAAAATAGATAAAAATAAAACTTTTTGCCAGTTGCTACTTAAATCTACATTACTATATTTGGTGTTCGCATGAAAACTATATAGGTGGTTGCAGGTAATACTATGTACAATACGCGTGTGGTAGGCATATTACGTGCTCGTGGAGTTAACACACTCGCCGCTGCGCGGCTCGTGTTTAACTCTACACTCGCACGTAATATGCTGTTTACCACACTTGTAATGTAATATACTATTACAATCAATAAGGAAACAACAATATCACAGCTGTCGGTAATGTTAAGGGACTCACATTATTTTATTCGTTATATTCTCTCAATAAATATAACTCGTGATATGATTAATTATCGATGATATTTTGTCGTTGAAACCGAAGCAGCACATTCAACTCGTGCTGTGCACTCGTTGAATCTGCAGCTCGGTTTCATCTCCAAAATATCATCGATAATAATTATACCACTCGTTATATTACGGCTGAGAATACAACTCACAGCCTACTAGAACGAATTTTCAACCAATGAGATGCAAGGAAAGCCGTAGGTATATGTCTATCACCGCGATGATAAAAAACAAAAGGTTTGATAAGTTGTCCTGTCATTCGAAACGTAAAAATTGACGCAAATCGATGGAGTAAAGTTTCGTGCAGTGACATTAATAGAGAAGTGAAAAGTGAGACGCCAAAAAACACCGTCATAAACAAAGAATCGCAGTGGCGGCAACTTTTGTGTGGTTAAAAAATTCACAATCAATAGGAAAAAAACAATATCACTGCTGTCGATAATGTTGAAAGACTCGCATTATTTTATTCGTTATATTCTCTCACTAAATATAACTCGTGATATGATTAATTATCGATGATATTTTGTCGTTGAAACCGAAGCAGCACATTCAACTCGTGCTGCGCACTCGTTGAATCTGCAGCTCGATTTCAACTCCAAAATACCATCGATAAAATATAATTACGGCTGATACTAATATGTTATTGAACAATCGATGATTTTAAAAATCAAATGTTTCGATTATTCTCACTCGAGTCGGCCCATCACTAGTATCGATATTATCGATAAATCGGAAAAAAAATATCGATATTAATATCGATTACTTTGCATGAAAATATCAATATTAGACATATCAAAGAAAAAAAACAATAGTATATTGTACAACGAGCATACCGGGTGTTGATTTGGCGGACGCAACATAGAAAATCCCATGTAAATCTTGGAATGTTAAAATTTTGGCTCCACTATTTATTTTAGAAACAAAATGTATTTATCTTTTTTTGTAGAGGAAAAAATTCCTAATTTATTCGTGTTAATGTTTATCAGTTTGCGTTTCTCTAAGTAAAAATAATTAAGAAAAAATAATGTGATTTTATAATAATGACATGCCATGGAATTGAAACAACAACTGCGGATGTCAAAAGAGCAAAAGATATCGTAGTCACTTGATTAAAGTAAATGTTTTGGAAATGATATACACTATACAAGAAAAATGTAATTATTTTTATAATATCACATTACTTTTTCTTAATTATTTTAGCTGTTAATTTTCTGACATTCGTTGATTTTTAAAAGAGTTCAATTTGAAGCTTTAAACGAATGTTTTCCACTCCCAGACTAAGCATGAAGTAAAATTTCGAGTTTAGAAAAGCCCCGTGAAAATTTGTCGAGGGTCGCGCAGCGACCCGAGACAAATTTTCTGGGCTTTTCTAAACTCGAAATTTTACTTCATGCGCCACGCGTATAAAACACAGATTTTATGTGAAGTTCGAATATACATAAATTTGACAATATTATAGTGTTATATACGCGTGGCGCATAAAGTAAAATTTCGAGTTTAGAAAAGCCTGCGCGACCCTCGACAAATTTTCACGGGGCTTTTCTAAACTCGAAATTTTACTTGATGCTTAGTCTGGGAGTGGAAAACACTTGTTTAAAGCTTTAAATTAAACTTAAAAAATAAACAGGGACTATATTTTTATAATATATTAAGAGTATACAGGGTGAGTTTTTTTCGATGTTCTCTATGGGGATCTCGGAAACTATAAGAGATAGAAAAACGGTTAAATGGGGAAAGAAGTGTAGTTTTATAGGACGAATAATATGACACTTTCAAAATATTTGAAAAAGTCAAGGGTAACTAGATATTTTGAATAAAGTAAAATGTGTCAATTTTTTTAAATCAATATATCTCTATTATTATCATAGATAGAAAAAAACTGTAAGGGACAAAGTTGTAGAAAAGTTTACACAGATTAATAACAAAAAATAGAAAAAAAAATCGCCCATATTTTGGGAGATATGACACACACTTACCTTTTTTTAAATGGAAACAATAGTTGGCTATGACTTTATTAAAAGGGCTATTTTTTCCCTTCAATTCGATATAACATATGCCATAGTTATTTTTAAAATAAAGTAAGTTACAGTCGTTTTTAATTTTACCATACACCAAAAAATAGTTAGCCATGAAAAAGACAAAAGTAAAACAATTGCAGTTGTTTATTCTAAACACATATTAATTCATTTCCATATTTGGTTTGTTTCGATAAGTTTGTTTTGTATTTATTTAGTGTTGAAAGTTTTTTAAAGTGATAATGAATTTTTCCAACGAAGAAAAGCGTGATATGCTTGTTTGTCACATTCAGTGTAATAAAAACGCTGCGGATGCTGCAGAACAATATTATAATCAATATATCGATCGTCGGCAGCCATCTTTACCAACATTTAGAAGAATTTACCACAATTTGGGTGAGTACGGATCCTTTACAAAGCCGAAACTTGAAAAAAAAAACGAAATTAATGAAGTTTCGGAAATAAACGTATTAGCATTGGCGATGATAGATCCATCCACATCGACCAGACAAATTGCAACAGAAGCAAGCATATCTCAACGGACTGTAGTACGAGTTTTGAAAAAACACAAATATCACCCATATAAGGTATCAATTTCACAAAATTTACATATAATAAGAGAACGGTCTTCTGTATGTGGTACAAAAACATGTGCCAAGAGGATAATACGTTCCCTACAAAAATAATTTGGACAGATGAAACGCGATTTATTAATTGTGGGCTTTTAACCGGCACAATGAACATGTTTATAGTCAGGAGAATCCACGAGAAGTTGCACAACGTAGACCACAAATTAAATTTGGATTTAATGTATGGTGCGGTGTGTTCGGATCGAGAATTCTCGGCCCATATATTTTTGATAACACATTGAATGGAAATGATTACCTTCGTTTTCTTCAAGAAACATTTGAAGATATGCTCGATGATTTAAATTTATCAGTACGGGCAAGATTGAAGTGGTTTCAACACGACGGAGCTCCACCTCATAGCAAGTTGGCTGTGCGAAACTATTTTAATGATGCTTTTCCTAATTCATGGGTGGGAAGAAATGGATCAATCCTATGGCCACCTAGATCACCCGACCTATCCGTTTTAGACTTTTTTCTGTGGGGTTATGTGAAGAACAAAGTGTATCAACAATCATATCAATCCGTGGAGGATCTTAGACTAGCTGTACTTGAAACATTTAATTCTATTGACAGAAGAAAAGTCAAAAAAGCCACAAATTCGATTTTAAAAAGATGTACTTTATGCCATAATAATAATGGTGGACTTTTTAAGCATCTTATGTAATATTTTAATTTAATTCAAATAAGTAAATAATCTTCAATAATTAAAATAATAGTTCCACCTACAATCGCCAATAAATTAACTTTGTGTACGTGCAACCAAAAAAACAAAAAGTAAACAACCCGACAGATGACTGCTTAATTACCACACCTTAGTCGTCGCGGAGGAGATCGGAGATACATCGTTTCCTTAATTAAACGATGCTTTGCATTCAATTTTGTAAATGTGTACCGAACGTGTTGGCATGAATCAATTTTTCTCATCGGAGCCTTAAACAGCGTCCTTGCATTATTATTCCCATCTGATATGGGAAGCTATTTAGCAATGCAAATTTTCACTGTCGTTTTTTTTTGTTTGTTTTTTTTGCGATGCCTATAAATTCGCTTTTTTATACGGCGTCATTTGTCATTCGGCCTGCTGTTTACCAGGTAAACACGAATTTGCAGTGCGATTAGATTAGGTTTAGTTTGTTGGGCGTGCTAGGTGTTTATTGTGGTAAATTTTGTGGAATTGTTGCTTATGTAAATGAATGCAAATACAATGTTAAAAATAATAAGAATGACTGATTACACTATGTATCAAATTCAAAAAAGTTTTTTTTTGACTAATTTTGAATCAACCCGATTAAAAAAAGCATAACTATGAAGTATAAGGACTGCACCTGTTCGAGTTTTGAAATTATTATTTTTATAAAAAATATTTTAATTTTAACACAATGCAAAATTTTAGTTTAAATATAACATATAAGTATAAATATTATTTAAATAAAAATCACTTGGTTCGTTTCACAAAATATCTGATTTATTCCGACTAGTTTCGACTTCTAGCTATTATCAAGGAATGATAATGGCTAGAAGCCGAAACTAGTCGGAATAAATCAAATATTTTGTGAAACGAACCAAGTGATTTTTATTTAAATAATATTCATACTTATATATTTAATCATGTTTCACCAAGTGATTAATGAGCCGAAACTAGTCGGAATAAATCAAATATTTTGTGAAACGAACCAAGTGATTTTTATTTAAATAATATTCATACTTATATATTTAATCATGTTTCACCAAGTGATTAATGAGAACATAGTGAAAGATATATTAAATATAACAATTTAGAATTCCAACTCTGAGCTAATAATTATACGAAATTTAATCCTAAGCTGTAATAAGCTTCCAACAATAATTAAGTTCTAATTTAAAAGTAAATAAGTATTTTTTTTTCTCTCCATATTATAGAATGTATGACTCTTCCTAACCAAATACCAAATATATATACCGTTCGTTTTTTTTTATCGTTAATTGTTTGATTTGAGTTATGTGGAGTATTTAATCACAATGAAAAAAACTGTTTTTATTCCTTACTTCACTTTTATTTTTATGTGTTAGATGTACATTTCGAGTGCTAAGCACTCATTATCAATAACTAACTTTTTTATCGTGCTCACCATTGGGATCTTTTAAACCAATGATGATACGAAGTTGGTTAAATTAGACAAAAGTTCCAATATTTGATACTGAGTAAGAATACGTCGAAAAATTTCATCTAACATCATTTGTTTTAAAAATATGGCGAAAATTGTAGAATGAATATTAATTTATTTTTATTGTAACTTGTTATTTAATGCAATAGAGATCTGTAACTTGCTGTGTACCATAAAAGTCTTGAGAGAAACACACAGGAATTAACATATTTTATACAGGGTGTCCCATTTTCTAGATACAAGACCTATTTTTAGTTTTCTTATGGCGGCCATATTTAATTTTTGTACCATTGAAAAGAACAAGAAAAAATTGTGTCAAATCATGTGCCACAATTTTAATTAATTATGAGTTAAAACAATTAAATAAAATATGACAAGTTTTGTTTTATCAAGTCGGCCATTTTAGATTTTTAGATAAGATCAAGAAAACTAATTGACATGTGCCACATGATTTCGCTCTGTTTTTTCTTGATCATTTCAATGGTGTAAAAATCCAATACGGCCGCCATTAGAAAAATTAAAAATAGGTGTTGTATCTAGAAAATGGGACACCCTGTATCAAATCTGTAAATTCCTGTAAATTCACTGAAGGCTTTTAGGGCGCTCTTATATGGACGGTTTGAGAGCGGAAGTGGAGCGGGACGGATCGTTTTTTCCGCTCCGCTCTTATACGGAGCGGATTGAACGCGTTTTGCAAGCGGGTGCTAGGCGAGTTCGCCGCCGAGCCTTCGGTGCTGTCTATCATTCAGTTGTGCTACGCTGAGTAATAAGCATGGACGAATTAGATTTAATTGCGTCATATTATTATTTATTTATCCTTTATTATTGATAGATATTACTGTATTTATGTATTTAATGTTTTTATAAATATAAATATTACTTACCTAAATTCTACATGCACTCCGCCCACTGAGTAAAAAACAAATAACGTTATATCAACAGTGCAGCAACATTAAACGTTGATTTAATGTTAATGAAACATTACTTAAATGGATTTGTTCAGTGGGCGGTGCCTGAATTTCTAACATAAATCTTTCTGTATCAAACATACTTACGAAATCACGTTTTAGCGCTAGGACATAGACTTTCACTTTTTTTTCTTTTATTTAACCCGTAACCGGTACACAAATTTCTGTCAAAAATTTCACACACTTTGAGGGGTAATAACCTGCATATTAAAAAAAGACTGTGAAATGGGCATTTCCCTAGTCTGTTGGCCAATTGGAGAGTAAGGGAAAAGAGAAGCTGCTGGCGGTACAAAATTTACGAGCACAGAGACCGCTCTCAAAAAAATGATTATTAATTCTTTTAATTATTTTGTTCTCATCACACTATTTTTACAAGAGATTGGGGGCGATTTTAAATTGTTAGTTATTTCATGTTTCGCAATTTCTAGAAAATATCATAGATTTTTTAAATATTAAATAAAATTATACTCATATCTTAGAGGTGGAAGTTTACCTGAACATTTATAACTTATATTTTTTTGTTTATTTGTTTTTTTTAAGTTGTTTACACTTATCTAATCGCAAAAATATTTATTTTTGCGTTACGACTAAATATGGTAAGGAAAATATTACGAAATTAAATCGCTTTGGCCGATTTAAAAAAAAAATATTGAGGAAAACGCACGCTTTGACAATGCGTTTCACCCGCTCGTATAAGAAGGCGCATAAAAACCCATGTGTTAAAACTGAAAATCGCGTCCGTCCCGCTTTGCTCAAATTTAAAACGGGCGCGAGTGCTGGCGTTTTCTCCGCCTCGCACCCGTCCGTCTACGGACTCTCATATAAACCTATGTGTTAAAACGCAAACGCTTGCGCCCGCTCCCGTTCCGCCTCGCGTTTAAAACGTCCATCTAAGAGCTCCCTTATGGTACACAGAAAATTACAGATCTCTATCGCAATAAATAACAAAGTTATAGAAAAAAAAATATCATCCATTTTTACATTTTTCGCCATATTTTTAAAACAAGGTGAAATTTGTTGACATAATCTTACACAGTATCAAATATTGAAACTTTTGTCTAATTTGACTAACTTCGTATCATCATTGGCTTACAAGATACCAATAGTGAGCATGATAAATAAACGAACGGTATAGTATATAATCCTCCCAGTATTTTCTCATCTCACGTGCCTTAATAGCCCTTTCCATATTGTAAATATTTAAACAAAACCTTTGCACATATCCTTCAATGATACTTTCTAAATTTATTCTAATAATCCCCAAATAAAAGTGCAAAAATGCACCTTAAGTCACAATTAGCAACCCGTCCTTTTATAGATTTTTTTTAGTATTTTAAAATTGTCACTCAGTAATTACATAGAAAACAATTGACAATTCTGGTATTTCTTTCAGTTGTTTTCATTTTTCTTCCATTTCTTCACATTTCAGTTTTGTTTAAATTTGCGGAGTAGTAAAAATACCGGCTTTATTTTTAAAAATTGGCTCATTAGAGAATATTCTTCTAATTTACAGAAAGACTTCTGAAGTTATTTTTTATAGCCTTAGCGCCCTGTTTGATAAGTCTAAGTTAAATGTGAAGCGGTTAAAAAAGTTTTTTTTTTTTTAATTAAATTAAATTATGAATAATGTTGTTGAAAAATTAAGTGTTTCTAAGTTGCCAGTCGCGTCTAAGGTGAAGTTTCTTGTTTGTTCTATTATCCCAAAGGTATAAAAACATAAATATTACAACATACAACTTATACTTGTAATAATAATTTTCATTATATTGTTTACAAACTCCCTGTGTTGACATTTTCACGGATTTATTAAAAAAAAAATGATTATGAACAAAATGTGATTGACAAATGAACAAACAAATTTCCAGAAGGAGAATTTTCATAAAAAATGTTTTGTTGCCTAGTGTTATGTAAATCAATTTATTAAAAATTTGAAGTTTCTAATAAGTGTTTCTACCCCTTAATTAAGCATGATCGGCAAATTCAAATTTTCAGGCTTAAACCACAGTTCATATACAAGATTTTTTTTCTTTTAGGTAAACATATGCATAAGTTGTACATTTTTCGACATTGTTTACCTAATAGAAAAATTCCCTGTATACGAACTGTGCATAATCTGTAAATTTTCCAACATCCGTTGTTTTGAAGAGTTTAATTTGAAATTTTTAACGAGTGTTTTCCACTCCCAGACTAAGCATGAAGTAAAATTTCGAGTTTAGAAAAGCCCCGAGACAAATTTTCTGGGCTTTTCTAATCTCGAAATTTTACTTCATGCGCCACGCGTATTAAACGCTGATTTCAAGTGAGGGTAAAATATACTTAATTTCACAATATTTTAGTGTTTTATACGTGTGGCGCATGAAGTAAGTAATATTTTGAGTTTAGAAAACCCGACACTAATTTTCACAGGGCTTTTCTAATCTCGAAATTTTACTTCATGCTTAGTCTGGGAGTGGAAAACACTCGTTTATAGCTTCAAATTGGACTCTTTAATAAAAAAAAACAGCGAATATCTAAATATTTAAAGAAAATAAGGTTAATTTGGAATACGTATACTTTAAAGAAAAACTCCCTGTATATCCAGTTAGCCAGTCTCTATATAAAAATATGCATAGGGTGTACATTTTCCGACATCCGTTGTTTTTTAAACGAGTTTAATTTGAAACTTTAAACGAGTGTTTTCCACTCCCAGACTAAGCATGAAGTAAAATTTCGAGTTTAGAAAAGCCCCGTGAACATTTGTCGAGGGTCGCGCAACAACCCGAGACAAATTTTCTGGGCTTTTCTAAACTCGAAATTTTACTTCATGCGCCACGCGCCTTAAACGCTGATTTCAAGTGGGGTTAAAATATACATACATTTCACAATATTTTAGTGTTTTATACGTGTGGCGCATGAAGTAAAATTTCGAGTTTAGAAAAGCCCAGAAAATGTGTCTCGGGTCGCTGCGCGACCCTCGACAAATTTTCACGGGGCTTTTCTAAACTCGAAATTGTACTTCATGCTTAGTCTGGGAGTGGAAAACTCTCGTTTATAGCTTCAAATTGGATTCTTAAAAAAAAAACAAGGGGGCTTTTCTAAACTCGGATTTTACTTCATGCGCCATAAAACCCTGATTTAAAGTGAGGTTCAAATATACATAAATTTAACAATATTTTAGTGTTTCATACGCGTGGCGCATGAAGTAAAATTTCGTGTTTAGAAAAGTCCAGAAAATGTTCACGGGGCTTTTCTAAACTCGAAATTTTACTTCATGCTTAGTCTAGGAGTGGAAAACACTCGTTTATAGCTTCAAATTAGACTCTTAAAAAATGCAAACAACGAATATCTAAAAATTAAAAAAAAAAATAAGCTAAATTTGGAATACGTATAATTTAAAGAAAAACTCAATGTATATTCAGTTAGCCAGTCTCTATATAAAAATATGTAATCGCGTTTGGATGTTGCATCCAGAAGCAAGACCGGTGATTGGTGTATACAGTAGTCTGTCTTACTCTTACCCCACATCCTGAATATAATCTTTCCTTTTCTACTCGATTTCCAGTTCTCCCATAACCATTGGCCCCCTTGCTTATACTCGATATTTTAATTCATGCGACAGGCGTATAAAACACTGAAATCTTGTGAAGTTCAAAATATACTGCTTAGGTATGCATATACATTTTGAACTAGTATTGCTCCTCAACAGTTTTTTTTAACACAGCATTTAATCCCTTCTTAAACGAATTAAGGTGGGATGATACAAAATTTGATCCCCCCTCAAATAAAACCAAAAAGAAATAAATTTGGATAAAGGCGATAGACAGGTGTGCCGCAAAAGGGGGATAGAACACCGTCTCCAGAGAACACCTGTTAGACAGAGAACTGGATTCTTCATTAATAATACATTTCACAGTTCGAAGAATGATGAGCGATTGAAATATGAAATGAAATCAATGTAGCACACATGTCGTAACGTGAATTAATGTCCTGTTCGTTCATTTCATCCGTTATGATATTGAAATTGAATTCGTGTTGTGTTATCTCGTTTGTCTGGGAATGATTTGCACAATAATACATTTATATTATAATAATATTTATTATGTGAATAGTACAAACTTATGTTTATGTTAATATGTGCGCAATAAAAATATTTAAGATGTATTTCTAAGAAAGACCATTTTTTAAAGACTATATGTGTTCTAAAACTAACATATTGTATTTTCACTCTGGACAGATTAAAGAGTAAGATTTGGAACAATAAAGTTATTTCTTTACTTATTTCAAAAAACCCGTTGATTTTCAAAAATTGAAATGTTTATTTACTACAATTGTTCCGCAAATTTAGTGCTTCTTTAGGTGAAGAGAGTTACAAAATGTATAGATTTCTTATGACTATTGTTCTATATACAATCTACTTTTGTGGGAGGTACATTAAAGTTATTTAAATGCATAATACACCAAACGGATATATTTTTTTGTTATTTTTACTTTTTCGCCAAATGTAAAAGAATCAACTACTTAATTTCTTTTAGAGTCTAACTAAAAATAATTAGGTATAAATGAAATTGCCAATTCTTGGTTGCAGAATACTTCAAACATCAAAAGTGCGATTCTTTTTGCAATCTACAACAAGTTAGTCTTACAAAGACTATATCAAACACTCATTAAAACAACTACTTTCCGAGCTAATACCCCGACGGACGTTGAGTTATGCAACAAGTGTTTGCTGTTACATACAGTAACCTACTGCAAATGTAACAATTTGGGTCAAATTATTCAGGCCATCTATAGACGCGAAAAGAATCGCACTTTTATTATTTGACGTATTCTGCAACCAAGATTTGGCAATTTCATTTATACTTATGTTTGAACGGTAACGTGACCGCCAGTCTAAGGTGTCAAATTATTTACAGGGAATGGCAAAGCTGTACTGATGAGAGATAAATCTCGATAAATCTAGATGGCTTGAATAATTTCACCCAAATTGTTACATTTGCAGTAGGTTACTGTATATAACAGCAAACACTTGTTGCATAATTCAACGTCCGTCTGGGTATTAGCTCGGGAAGTAGTTGTTTTATTGAGTGTTTGATATAGTCTTTGTAAGACTAACTTGTTGTAGATTGCGAAAAGAATCGCACTTTTAATGTTTAAAAGTAATTAAGTCAAACATTTTTAAAGAAAACACCTAAAAATTCACTGCCAGTTAAAAATTAAAAGTAACAAATGATCAAATAAATACTTGTTCAAATTTCACAGTAAAATTATTTAAATCAAAAATTATAGATAAATACTCCTGATTAAATTTCACTCTCAGTGAAATCACTCAAGTCTAAAATAATCGAAGAAAATACTTGGTTAAATTTCGCTGATACATTTTTCGCTCAAAATTTAACCAAGTGTTTTCATGAAACATTTCTACCAGAGAAAAGGTGAAATACTTATTTAAAAATGTAAAAGTTCTGCCAACTAAATCATTTACTTAAGTTCACACGGTATCTTTAACTTAAATATTTTCTTTTTTTATAAATTCCTAACAATCTTACAACATTTTCTGATTGCTAATTCTTGCATTTTTTGTTATTTACAGTTGGATGACGCCGCATTACAGTTATATAAAGATGGCGATTACGGATCCTATTTGGATTTGGACGCCTCCATCAGCGAGCAGCAGGAGGAATTCGAGGGATTCCATTCAAAGTGAGTATTTTCGAAAATATTTACGTATTATTAGCGATTCTATTCTGCTATAACAGCAAAAAAATTAAATCGTGTTCATGTCCGTTACGCATCGCGGAAGCTTTGCTTGTTATTTCTGGCACATTTCGAGCTGGTTTGCTTAATTAAGTACCCACGTGACGGTACTAATTGTATTTTTAATTACAGAGTTTTGGGTTTTTTGTTTGATTATTTGTTTGCATAATAAATGGGTTTTTAGTGTTTAAACTACTGTAAACACGATTATTTCTATCACAGAGCATTTAATATTATTGATAATTTCCTTTTTGGTCTTGGTATAAATTAAAGTATTGTCTGCTCAATTTTTTTTTTTACCTCAATCATGTTTATTCAACTTATTCGGATGTTGTCATTAATTCAGTGTATTTTCAGTATTGCCATATTATGACTGTAAGCAAGGCCGTAGGATAGGATATCGCGGTTCGAACCCTCCCCGAAATTTTCCTAATGTTAAATTTTAGTATGTAAAGGCGGCCCTGAAAATGAAACGACAATATTTTTACCAGTAACCCTTTCCCCCCTCCCCCCCCCCGATTTTTTTTTTCTGGTTACGGTCTTGACTGTAAGCCACTTGGTTTACTGTCTTTTGATTATGATATGATTTTGTCATTAAATCACTATATCGACTGTATTTTTACTATTGTGACTTTATGACTGTAAGTCACTATATTGACTGACATTAGTCTATCGTGTCAACTTGACATGAGTCGCTGTCAGCCGTCATTAGTCTATCGTGTCAACTTGAAATGAAATTAATTCAAATAATAGTTGTCTCAAATTCACAATAGTCGGCTGATGTTCATTTATGTCAAGTTTGATACATTCGACATCAAACTTGACACAAATGGGCGTCAGCCGACTATTGTCAATTTGAGATAACTATTATTTGAAACATATTATTAAATGGTCATGTTATTGTTTTTTTTTATGACACAGATTTTAATAGTTGTGACATATTTTAAACTAACGAGTGTCTTCCACTCCCAGACTAAGCATGAAGTAAAATTTCGAGTTTAGAAAAGCCCCGCGTAGAAAATTTGTCGAGGGTCGGACCCGAGACAAATTTTCACTGGGCTTTTCTAAACTCGAAATTTTACTTCATGCGCCACGCGTATAAACCACTGATTTAAAGTAAAGCTGAAAATATATACTGCTGAGATGTGAGATATTTACTAAGATAACATCAAGTATATATATTTTATAAGTCTTTTCTGCTTACAAATATTTTGCTTTAAATCTCGTTTCCTTTTACGCTTGGCATTTTTTAACTCATTGTACTTTTTTATACTTCCAAAATATTGTGCTGAGAAAAAAAACTTGAAGGAAACTATCTGTAAGCAGAAAATACTTTTTTGTATCTATAAGATGGATAGAAATGTATTTTAATTTATTCTAATTTAAACACCTAAATTTAATCACTTAAAGTTATTCGTTATGTAAGAACAATCCATCTAACGAAAATTACATACCATTTTAATATTACATGAAACAAACAAAGAACAGTTTTTACATATATTAACAGTTTTTATATGTATATTGTATTAAAAAAATCTGTAGAGTGCCATGGAAAATATTCTAGGTGGCCAGCTCTGAAAATATACATTATAATTATTATGTCTGACGTTTTATATGTCAAATTCTGAAGTTTGTAGCCAACTTAGATTTAAAACAAAGATTAAATCATATTACTCTAGATGTTTTTGTTTTTTTATTAAACATATGATATAACATACCCACTGAAATAGCAGAGAAAATTGTTTTTATTTTATTAACAACTCTGTCTTCTTTTTTCTCCTTCGTGTTCACTCAAACAGCAGAGAATATTAATTTTGTTAATTTCACCAACAACTCTATATTCTTTGTTTTCTTCCTCATTTTCAGTCAAACAGCAGAGAAAATATTTTTTTTATTCTATCAGAAACTTTATTTTTTTATATCACTTAAACAGCAGATACGTTTTTTTATATCATCAACAACACTGTAATATGTTTTCTTTATTTTTACACAAACATAATTCTTTCTTTTTATTCCATCATCAACTCTACCTATGTTTTTGTATCTTCTTCAATTTTATTCAAACAGCAGAGATGGTACTTTTTATGCCATCAACAACTCAATTTTTTTTTCTCTTCTTCAATTTTACTCAAATAGCAGAGATGGTAGTTTTTATGCCATCAGCAACTCTATCTTCTTTTTTCTTTTCTTTATTTTTACAAAAAAAGCAGAGGCTGAATTGTAATGCTTGCTTGTGTCATGTAATATTAAAATGGTATGTAATTTTCGTTGGATTGTTTTTACATAATGAATGACTTGAAGTGTTTAAATTAGTGTAATATACATTTCTATCCATCTTACAGATACAAAAAAGTATTTTATGCTTACAGATAGTTTCCTTTAACTTTTGTTTTTCAGCACAACATTTTCCAAGTGTAAAAAAGTACAGTGAGCTTAAAAATTCCAAGCGTAAAAGGAAACGAGCTTTAAAGGAAAATATTTGTAATCAGAAAAGACTTTTCTAATATATACACTTGATATTATCTTGGTAAATATCTGTCACATCTCAGCAGTATATATTTTCAGCTTTACTTTAAATCAGTGGTTTATACGCGTGGCGCCTGAAGTAAAATTTCGAGTTTAGAAAAGTCCCGTGAAAATTTGCCGCGCAGCGACCCGAGACAAATTTTCTACGCGGGGCTTTTCTAAACTCGAAATTTTACTTCATGCTTAGTCTGGGAATGGAAGACACTCGTTAGTTTAAAATATGCTACAACTATCAAAATGTGTGTTTAAAGAATTGTTCTATCACCTTTTTTCACTTCTTCATCTTTACAATCACTACAGCAGATTTTGTTTTATTTAATCAACAGCTTCTTTTTTTCATTTTCATTTAAAAGCAGAAATCATCATTTTTTATTCTAGCTTATTTTTTAATTTTCACTCAAATAGCAGAAAAGGTTCACTTGGGACCCCGGTGGGGTAGTGGGTAATGGCCCTGCCTCCTAACCCAGGGGTCGCGGGTTCGAGTCTTGCCGGGTGGGGTCCTCTAAAGTACAAAATAATTCCACCTTAGTCCATGGATGTGTGTGCATGTGTTTGTGGCGTCTAAACATAGTTGAAAAAACAGATTCACTTTTTGTATTCCATGAACAACTCGTATCTTATTTCTTATTTTTTTTTTAAATGTTTACTCAAACAGCAGAGAAGAAATACTATTTTTTTATTCAACCAACAACTCTATCTTCTATTTAATTCTCTACATATTTTTGAGAAACATAAATCTTGTGTCATGACTTATTACTTCTGGTACTTAATTCGGGCATTACAATTCAGCCTTGCTGCGTCCGAAATGTCTTGGGAACAGACTCTTTTTATTTTCTTCATGAGATTTGACGAGTTGTCTGCTGTTACAGTTTTGAGGAAACCCCTCATGAATTATGTATTTCGCATCTGTTTGGGCCCGCCGGCTCCGACCGAAATAATTTGGGACATGTCTGATTTTAAAATTAGATATCAAAAACATACCGAAAAATAATTTGAAACGTGTGTTAAACATATTGGTCGATCTTAAACTAAAACTTTAATTCTTGAATCTTAGAGGCGTTCACTTCGTGGTACATTTTCAATTTGATATAAAGAAAACACTGAACTTTTTTATACCACTTTTATTTTACTTTTGTGACTAGTTTCAATTAGCTTTGACAATTATTGGCGTGTAATTGAAACTAGTCACAAAAGTAAAATAAAAGCGGTATAAAAAAGTTAAGTTTGCAGAAAGCCGATATTAATTTCAATTCGTTTTTATATTTTGTAAATATTCTGCAAACTATTGACAATCTGAATTTTTCTTTATTTATTTATTTATTTATTTATTTATTTATTAACGGAATCTCCATTTTTTGATAAATTTTCTTTATTTTAAAAAGTTAAGTGTTTTCTTCATATAAAACTTTAATTTATTTCGTGAATTCAGAAGGTAATCAATTCGGCTTACAATTATTTTCTAAATATCATAGTTGTCAAATGTTGCTGTTTTTTGTATTTTGCATATAAATTATGCATACAAAAGTAAATCTGTCGTGTAACTCAAATATTCATTTTATAATTCAATATCTGTATGGGAATAACCTTGAGAAGTAGTTGTTTCAATGAATATTTGGAAAAGTCTCAATAAAACTAATTTTTTGCGAAAGTCGATATTAATTTTAATTCGTTTTTATATTTTGATAATAAAATTATACTAAAGTTAACACATTCTGTAACATTTTTATTTTATTGCGAATCATATGTTTATGAATAAATAATCTGTATGTAATTCTAAATGATTTCTTCTTCCTATTAAACCATCTAATTAATCTCGTCCAACTAAAGTAATCCCACTTTCGCAGTTAGCTAACTTTCGAAGCCATGTCCAAGTAGCAGCCCTCGAGCTCTTGTCGCCTCAAACACGAATTTGATTAATAATTAATTGATAATTATAGGAAATGAGATGTCTAACATCAAACCTTTCATTTCGTTTAATAACTAGTTTGCTTATAAAGAGACGCGATGTTCCACAAAATAAATACAAACGTGATAGGAAAATAGAATGATACTAACAACGAAAACGAAAATGTTTATAAAAGATTTTCTAGTAAAAATATTTGCTGTATTTTTATTTAGCAAAATAACTAGAAATCTTCTAGCAATCAAAAAAATTTGTTGAGAATACGCTTGCATTGTCTTGGCAAACAAAACTATTTTTAATTTCCTATAAGAATTCGAAGTTGAATTTTCAAACCTTTTTAACTTCAGTTCAAAGGATGCATTTTGTTACAGAACTGGCAGTACGAGATACCGTGCTAACATTTAAATTATGATCTAGAGTAGCCGGCAATTGTTTTATGCGGTTGCCCAGACTGCTAATTAAACGATAAAATAAAATTGAGGTTATACTAAACTATGCGTTAACAAAATTAAATTTGTGTTTAGCATTCCGGCACCAGATACACATAGACGCGTTTCGGGCTTCAAGGTCCCCGTCAGTGTGGTCCCGACCCAGTGCTGAGGAATACTAAATATTTCTGATTATATCAAGCCAATATGTGAAAACTATTAATAGATTCGATAGTTATGCCATCTAACGCTCCATAGTGGCATCGTCAATGACATGAATGCACAAAGTGCATATACAGGTCACTGTTTCGTCCACATATTGGCTTGATATAGTCACATATTGGCTTGATAAATGTTCAGTATTCCTCAGCACTGGGCTGGGACCACACTGACGAGGACCTTGAAGTCCGAAACGCGTCTGAGGGTATCTGGTGCCGGAATGCTGAACACAAATTTAATTTTGATATTTGTTTTCTGGTTTCACAAACAGAGTTTGGACGAAAATTAGTAAACGTAGACGAAACAATGACCTGTATATGCACTTTTTGCATTCGTGTCATTGACGATGCCACTATGGAGCATTAGATGGCGTTAGCTATTGAATCTAAGAATATGTATGTAAATTTAATTAAAGGAAAGGCACTTGGTATTGTTTCACAATTAAATCTTTATTCCGACTAGTTTCGGTTTGTTAGACCATTTTCAAAGGAATGTACAGAAAAAAATATTACCTAAGTATATATACAATATTTTTGTTTCAGGTAATAAGAGAAGTCAGAATTGGGGAATTCCAAATCTCCTCGTTGTCGTTTACGATATTTTTCCCCATTTTTATGGCCCTGTTAATCTCCAGGCCCTCTTTGAGGTTTAGTGCGTATCCCTTATTACCTGAATGCAAAATCTTAAAATTATGCGGGCTAAAGTAGTGATTGAATGCGATGCAATGTTTGGAAAAGCCAGTTGTTGGTTTATTATCTAAAACAGATTTTTTATGTTCTTTCATTCTGATTTCGAAAGATCTGCCGGTTTGTCCAATATAAATTGCATCACATTCATCACACTGTATTTCATAAATTCCACATTTCTTTGAATTATCAGTTTTCGATTTATTGTTTAATTCAATTTATGCCATTTATATTCTATTGTTTGCTCAGGTGCGAAAAAGTATTTAATTAAATGTTTTTGTTTATGCTTTTTTAATAAATTATTTATAATTTCCTTGTTATAACCATTATTTTCGGCAATTTTTGTAATAACGTTTAATTCTTGTCTGAAATCAGATTCACTTAGAGGAATGTTAATTAATCTATTAATAAAAGAGTGAAATGTACTTAATTTTATTTGTTGTGTGTTGTGTGAATTGGCTGGAATGATTGAGTCTGTATATGTTTCTTTTCTGTGTATTTTAAACGTTATTACAAAAATTGCCGAAAATAATGGTTATAACAAGGAAATTATAAATAATTTATTAAAAAAGCATAAACAAAAACATTTAACTAAATACTTTTACGCACCTGAGCAAACAATAGAATATAAATGGCATAAATTGAATTTTGTTAATGACCTGTCATATAATTTAGTCAGTCATTGTAGGGGAAAAGACTTTAATATTATATGTTCAAACCCTTTAAATTTAGGCAAACTATTAATAAACAATAACTCGAAAACTGATAATTCAAAGAAATGTGGAATTTATGAAATACTGTGTGATGAATGTGATGCAATTTATATTGGACAAACCGGCAGATCTTTCGAAATCAAAATGAAAGAACATAAAAAATCTGTTTTAGATAATGAACCAACAACTGGCTTTTCCAAACATTGCATCGCATTCAATCACTACTTTAGCCCGCATAATTTTAAGATTTTGCATTCAGGTAATAAGGGATTCGCACTAAACCTCAAAGAGGGCCTGGAGATTAACAGGGCCATAAAAATGGGGAAAAATATCGTAAACGACAACGAGGAGATTTGGAATTCCCCAATTCTGACTTCTCTTATTACCTGAAACAAAAATATTGTATATATACTTAGGAAATAATGTTTTCTGTATATTCCTTTGAAAATGGTCTAACAAACCGAAACTAGTCAGAATAAAGATTTAATTGTGAAACAATACCAAGTGCCTTTCCTTTAATTAACTTTACATAGTGTATATGTTTCACCAAGTGCCAGATGAGAAATTAATTCAAGAAAAAAAAACTAAGAATATGTGTTAACAATCAGTAATGCCTATATAAAACTCAATGCCTACTCCAAATCATGTTTTAAACGATCGCACAGTACATTTTTAACGAAAGATTTTTTTTGCGAACGTTGATCTTAGTAAGTACATTGCACCTTTATAAAACAAACCATCAGCTCAACGCCCAACAAAACATCCGCATAGCATTTTGTTTCTCCTTAAAAAAAAAATCAACCTCTCTTAAGTGTATTGTCCGAAAACGACATTTTTACCTCAGGTGATTTATGCGGCGATTTAACCGGCGATCCGAGAGCCGGTGAATTATCATTTCGTGAAACGAAACGTTGCAATAAATCCATTTTCACATTCCTAATCCGGCAATTAATGGAACCGCGAGGAGAAGAAGAAAAAATCGACGTAACGGAATTGGTTGCGTTTTTTTTTTATTTTTTGGCTTCGGGATCCCCCAGGAATTATTTTGACAAAGGCGTGTAATTGGCTCTGCTGATTAATTAGTTCAGTGTGAGTTATTATGCGGTGATTTAATTACGAGGTATGAAGGTGTGAGGAATTGGTTGCATTCCTGCTGCTAATCAAGATATTTATGATATGACCAAGGTTGGAATTATGAAATTTAATACGATATGAGAATTAGATCTTATATTATTATTTGTCATTAATTACATTAAATATTAATACAGGTACATATTATTCCGATAAAAACAGCGTTTGGTATGATCTGGATCACTTGCGTTACCTACTTTGATCAGCTTTATTTGTACTTTTTAAACTGTGATGTTGGGATATTTTTACCTTTTTACTGATTTTTAAGTTCAAAAATTGTTGTGTTAAAATTTAAAATATGTTAATATTAATTCATAAAAAGTCTTGGAACACAAATAATAAAATTAATATGTATATAACATTTTATAACTCACAGATTCTTCATACTGCATTTTTTAAAATGATTTTAAAAATAATATTGTTTACAAGGGACACTTCTAAGCGAATTGTATTATATTATTTTGGCTTATTTGAGTCAATTCAATTGAAAGATTTTGTGTTAGAAGATGTCTGATAGATTTTCTAACACTAAGGCCAAGTGGCCCGACTGATTAATTTCAATTATCCACTAATCATTAGTTTATAATATTCTCATATTCTAGAATTTTGACTTGATCAGAGGTTTAATTAAGTAAAAATTCCATAATATGAACATTTTAAAAATTTGTAAGACATCCTAAGCATGTATCTTTCATCAATATGCAATTACACCAATTATAAATAAAATTGATCCATTTTTTAAGTAGCACTATCACTGAAAAAGTCAATAGAATTGGGTGCAAATAGTAAAAAATAACTTAACAATGCAAATAGTTAAACTATTTACATATTTGACTATTTGGAGTATGTTTCAAAATATTGGAATATTCAATTATGAAATATTCAGATTCCCAGCCTTAATCTGTGAATTCGTCTGGGAATTTGAATATTTCATAATTGATATTCGAATATGCAATTATGAAACATACTCCAAATAGTCAAAAATTTAAATAATTTAACTACTTAATATTAATCTGTGAAATCGCATGTGAATTGACGTATTTGCCAAATTGAATTTAACCAAGTAAATAAAGGCGATCGTTTGTGTGAGTTATTAGGTCTAATCGAAACAGCATTGAAGTTTAATTTTAGACCGACTTTTAAAAAACGACAAAGAAATAACGAGTAAACTTTGTTGCCGCTGCGTGATCGCGGCGTTTTGTAAATATTGGTTTTCTCAGGAGACGTCAGTGGGTCGGAAAAATAGAGCAGGTGTTAATAAATTCCTAAGAGCGATGGGGAGTGTGGGAATTTGTTTAGACATGAAAAAAAGTTATAGCTTTATAAACACGAACATATTTTTAGAAATACAGAGAGAAAAAAAACTATAATTTATTTAAATGCATAATAGGGTGATAAAGAAAAATGAATTTAGTTTGTATTGTAACTGATGTCAGATCAAAAAGAATGATGTGTCTAAAATTAATTATTTTTCTTTTCCTTCCTATTTGTATAAGATAAAAACTAGTCCTATGAATAAAAGTAAAACTGTGAAGTAGTCAATTTTGTACACAGAAATTATCGTCCATTAAAACAAACTAAGGGATTATTAAACAAATATTATTAATTAATAGAGAGATATAATCTCTTGTTTTTTTTTAATATGACCAATCAAATTTGACATTTCAAGAATTTAGTGGTGTGATGCAGGTTGTGTGCTTTAGGTTAGAACAAGATTAATCACATGTTAGGTTGTAAATCAACTTTCAATTTTTAGGTTATGTTAAGGGAAATCTGACATTAATATGACAATTCAATTAACTTACAAAGATTACGATTACAAATGTATTTACCTATCACCGCCTGAAATTATTTGTATCTACTACCAATTTAATAAAGTGTCTCTGAGGATCAGGTAGGATAGGAGGATCAGGTAATATTCCTTGCTCAGGAATATCTGTTTTTTTTTTATTATCTGCCCATTTATATGTTCAAATTTTAAAAAAGTTCCAAATACAAGGAATTTTTCTTTTAGGTATACAAGTTACGATTTTTAATGTAAATTTTCAGACATTCGTGATCTTATTAAAAACTTTCAATTTGAAAACTAACGAGTGTTGTCCACTCCCAGACTAAGCATGAAGTAAAATTTCGAGTTTAGAAAAGCCTGAAAATTTGGTTTGGTTGCGTAGCGCGAAGCGCGGAGCGACCAAACCAAATTTTCAGGCTTTCCTAAACTCGAAATTTTACTTCATGCGCCACGCGTACTAGACACTGAAAACACCAAAATATTGTGAACAAGTGAACTTCATTGGAAATCAGCGTCTTATACGCATGGCGCATGAAGTATAATTTCGAGTTTAGAAAAGCCTGAAAATTTGGTTTGGTTGCGTTGCGCGAAGCGCGGAGGATCAGGTAATATTCCTTGCTCAGGAATATCTGTTTTTTTTTTATTATCAGACATTCGTGATCTTATTAAAAACTTTCAATTTGAAAACTAACGAGTGTTGTCCACACCCAGACTAAACATGAAGTAAAATTTCGAGTTTAGAAAAGCCTGAAAATTTGGTTTGGTTGCGTAGCGCGGAGCGACCAAACCAAATTTTCAGGCTTTTCTAAACTCGAAATTTTACTTCATGCGCCACGCGTACTAGACACTGAAAACACCAAAATATTGTGAACAAGTGAACTTCATTTGAAATCAGCGTCTTATACGCATGGCGCATGAAGTAAAATTTCGAGTTTAGAAAAGCCTGAAAATTTGGTTTGGTCGCTCCGCGCTTCGCGCTACGCGACCAAACCAAATTTTCAAGCTTTTCTAAACTCGATATTTTACTTCATGCTTAATCTGGGAGTGGAAAACACTCGTTTATAGCTTCAAATTAACTCTCCTATAAAAAAAATTGCAGCATATAGTTTTGATATATATACTAAAAAAAAAAAACTTTCTGTATGTAAATATGCATACCTAGTAAGTTTTACAACATTCGTTGTTTTTTAAAAGAGTTCAATTTATAGCCATAAACGAGTGTTTTCCACTCCCAGATTAAGCATGAACGCAACCAAACCAAATTTTCAGGCTTTTCTAAACTCGAAATTTTACTTCATGCTTAATCTGGGAAACACTTGTTTATAGCTTCAAATTGAACATGAAGTAACATTTTGAGTTTAGAAAAGCCTAAAAATCTGGATTTGGGCGGGCAGCGAAGCGTCAAATCAGGCTTTTCTAAACTCGAAATTTTACTAAACGCGCTACGCGCATAAAACACTGATTTTAAGTGAAGTTCAAAATATACTGCTTAGTTCTGATCACATGTTCATTAAATTTACAAATGCCTATATGGAATATGTGAAAGTATACTTAAAAGAAAAAATTCCAAGATGTGTTGTAAAGTTGCAAGTTGTAGCGTTCTCTTTTTTAAAATTGTCTGCATCGTGACAATTTATTTGACAAATTATGATTTATTTGTCACATTTATAATCATTTACCAACATCTTAAAATTCGATGTTAAAAATGACCTACTGTTAAAGCAGGACTGCAACTGTTTGCAGTAAATACACACTAAGTTTGGTCATATTAAAAAAAAAAACAGAGTTTAATAATAATTAAGGAGGAAACTTTCAAACCAACTTGTGTTTATTTATTAAAGCTTTCATTACACGAAAAAACATTTTTCGATATCTCATCATTGTTATTACCTTAATTATTAAGTGATTTTTGATCTGTATGTACTGTAAGCTTTTAGCTAGAAATTATTACTGACGGAGAATTTACAAATGTTGAAAGATTATCCCACAAATTTAATTGAAAGTCTACTAGAGTAGACTATAATTTAATATGATAGAATTCATTTATAGAGCTATAAATGAATTCCATCATATTAAATTATTTTCAATGCAACGAACTCATAACTTATTAGCCCGTACAATCGCAAACACAATACAAAAAGCGCATATTGAAAAACCGATATCAATAGCCGCCCAAGGCGTCAAGTCCTTGCGCGTTAAATTAATAATTATTAAGAACAATTAAAGCACACGACGCTCATTATGTGCGTGCAAGCCGACAATAATGTACCTTTCGATGACCTTTGATTGGCTGCAGGATGTCAATTGAGTATCCTGCACCCACTTCTGCAATTGCACAATTTCGCATACTTCCAGTGAAAAGAAAAAAAATCAGGTAATGAGAAATTCTCGATCGGCTAATTAAGAGCGTGCATTTAATTGTTTACGTCGATCGGGTAATTAAATTAGGTTCTTGCGTAAACAGAAGTTTGTGTGATAATTAGTGTTTGTTTATAATGTCATGAAAGTGAAATAAGTGCGCTTGATTAACGTAAATTTGTACTTCAAATTAAAAAATTATGTAAAATATATTCAGTTCATTTGAATGAAACACAGTCGCATTTGAATGAATGAAAGAGGAATCAAAAGTTGATACAAACCATAATTTTGTATGTAATATTAAAAATTAATGTGGATGTTTCCATTTATTTTTAATAATGTAGATTAAAAATAATTCTTCATAGTTCAACTAATTGACAATTAACACAAAAAACTTATTTCACCTAATCAGTTGCTTAAAGACCATTTCACATTAACCTTTCGGCCCTGACGGTGGCATTTGCCACCACTATAATTTGATAAACATACTGGGAATTTTTCTATTAAATATACATACGTATATGCATGAGCTGTTACTTTTTCGATAATCGTTTGTTTTTTAAAATTGTTTAATTTTAAGACTTAAACTAGTGTTTTCCACTCCCAGATTAAGCATGAGGTAACAATTTACTATACACCCCGTGGGTATTCTAGATAATAATGATATTATTCGATAGTACTCGACGAGTACTATCTAGATGTGCAATTAATTTCCACCGGAAATGTTAAATAAATAAAACAAACATAGTTTAAAAATATTGAGTCCAAGCAGTATATGAAATAATCATCCTGCGCAAAGAGATTTAAGCAATTTATTTTATTGGAAACCTTTCTCCTAACCTAACCTAATCTAGAAGTATGTGAAATATTCAACATGAGCAAACATTATTTTCGGCGAATATAGCCGTTGACACAAACTAGAATTCAGCCCAAATGAATTTCCAAGAGTGTATTAATTTATGTTAGTTATTGTATAAATCCATTTGAGTCCAAGTGTAATGTGCTAATGTGTTATAATCGTCATCCGGTTAAATCTAACATTAAGTTGAAGTTAGATTGAAGTCTTTAACAAACATTTCTTTCGACTTCCCCAATGTCTCCAGTAAAGATTGCAATGGTTAACAGCAATCAGTGAGGTTTTATAGAAGTTTCTAGTCAAAATTTCAAAGTTGAAAAAAGTCAACTTTTTTCATTTCCGTAGTAAATTTATTGATTTTAATTGGTGATATATGTTAATACAGTGTAAATCTATATTATAATGCATGTTATTCCACGGGGTATAAAGTAAAGTCGAGCAAATTAAAATTCAATTCTGACAATAAATTTTAGCTTCACTGGGATATAAGGAAATAAAATTATTATAAGTGTATAGAAACATCGTTAGTATTCTTGCTTGAATTTCTAAATAGAAATTCAAGCATGACATGGACATTTACCTAAAATCATCTTTAATAAAAGAATACTAACGATGTTTCTATACACTTATAATAATTTTATTTCCTTTATACTATATTTGTATTTCGACAGAACATTTTTTTTATCAAAGTATTGATATTTCAATATTTACATTTAATGTGTATTCTTCACATTTACTGTTTATTATTCTACAGAAATCAATAACCAAACAAATCTTTAAAGAAAATTTAATCAAAGCAAAACCTTCCACTTCCATCCCTTTATTTTATTATCTCTTTCCATCAGTTAATTAACTCGCCTCCAGGAAGAAAAATAAGCTTCCGAGGAAACGTTCCTTATAGCAAGGCATTAAATTAAAGCTCGGGACAAACAGTCTGCGCGAGCTTTTTGGAAAACGTCCAATCCAGATCCGTTTCGTTATTTTAGATATTTTTATTTGTTTTCTTTCTTTTGGATGAGCAATCCGCCCAGACGAGTAAATTGAATTCGGCGGGTACATTTTTAAACTGACAGCATGAAAGAAATGTGTAATAAAAGCAATAATGAAACCGAAGGAAATATTAAGTCGAGCGTGTAGAGACAAAAATACAAAGTTGGGGTTCAATACTAAAGCTACGGAAATTGTGCACGCAAAATAAACAATGTCGGGGTTGAATTACAAAGCATTTCTGCAGAACTGTCAGTTTTGTCTGATTTACAGAGGTAGATGTAAAAGGAAATTTCTGCAGAACTGTCAGAGGGGTAGACGCAAATAAATAGAATAATATATGAATAGATTGGATATGTAGAAATTAGATGTAATTCCACATTTTTTGTCTGTATGATATATTCGGATATGAAAAGAGAAGATGATTGATTGTATTGTGATGATAAATTAATCTTTTATTTAGTAACTGTTTTGTATTGTAGGCGTTCACTTTGTGATACATCTTAAATACACTTGTAAATAGAACACGTTTTACTTTGTTTAACCACTATATAGTGGTTAAATAAAGTAAAAAGTATTTTATTTACAAGTTCTTTTATTTATTATTTATCATTAACATAAGACAATCACTCATTAAAAATTGATAGTCAATCTATTAGTTATCATTAAAAATATTATGATATTGAGAATTTTACAGTTTTAAATATACTTGGAATTTTTCTTTTACGTATACATATGCATATGCTTTTTTGAAAAAGTTCAATATAAAGCTTTAAACGAGTGTTTTCCACTCCCAGATTACGCATGAAGGAACATTTCGAGCTTAGAAAAGCCTGGAAGTTTGGTTTGGTAGCGTAGCACGGAGCGACTAAACCAAATTTTCAGGCGCACGAAGTGAAATCTCGAGTTTGGAAAAGCCTGAAAATTTGGTTTGGTCGCTCCGCGCTACGCGACCGATCAAATTTTCAGGCTTTTCTAAACTCGAAATGTTACTTTATGCTTAGTCTGGGAGTGAAAAACACTCGTTTATAGCTTCAAATTGAACTCTTTTATATGAAACAGATTTGAAGCATATAATTTTGATATGTATACTCAAAAGAAAAACTCTTTGTATGGTCATATGCATACTTAGTAAGTTTGGCGACATTCGTTGTTTTTTAAAAGAGTGCAAATCGAAGCCATAAACGAGTGTTTTCCACTCCCAGATTAAGCATGAAGTAAAATTTCGAGTTTAGAAAAGCCTGAAAATTTGGTTTGGTTGCGTAGCGCGAAGCGCGGAGCGACCAGACCAAATTTTCAGGCTTTTCTAAACTCGAAATTTTACTTCATGCTTAATCTGGCAGTGGAAAACACTCGTTTATGGCTTCAAATTGAACTCTTTTATAAAATGAAGATTTGCAGCGTATAAAAAGAAAAATTCCCTGTATGTACATATGCATACCTAGTAAGTTTTGTGACATTCGTTGTTTTTTAAAGAGTTTAATTTAAACCCATAAGCGAGTTTTCACTTCCAGATTAAGCATGAAGTAAAATTTCGAGTTTAGAAAAGAATAAAAATTTGGATTTGGGCGCGGAGCGGAGCGTAGCGCCCAAATCCAAATTAGGCTTTTCTAAACTCGAAATTTTACTTCATGCGCCACGCGTATATTACACTGATTTAAAGTGAAGTTCACAATATAATTCTAGTTATTAAAAAATAGCTACGCCATCTAAAGTTCTATAGTAGCATAGTCAATTCTTTGTTTACTTCTAATGTTTGATTTCAAGTTGATACATTTTATAAATGTTTGTTTCTTTTAACTCAATCTTGGTATTTACATTTTTTTATGAAATTAATACGAAAAATACTTTTTTTATAAGTAATAAATTTAATAAATGCTAATATTTATGAACAAGAATAATTGAGTCGCCTATTTCCAAAAACCCCTAAATCCATTTTAAAACAATAGATTTGGTGGTTTTTGGACATAGGCGACTCAATTTTCAAGGAATTGATATATTTCAGATAAATATAGTCATATATCCAATATTTTGATATTTGTATGAATATCATGATATTTCCGAACCCTGATAAAAACTCCCTGAAACTAATTGAACATTTATGGTGGATGCGCCAGGAATATGTCCTAAACATACAAGATTTAATTACTTGGCCTGTATTTCCGCAAGAATTAAGGAAACTTACTCCTTTTTTTAACTAGTAAAGATTTATTTTTTTTGTGACTTAATACTTGATTACTATTGTTATTTGACTTAATATACTTTATATAATTTAAAATCCAAATCAAGTATTTACTTCGTTCCTTTCTTGATATCATATTTTTGATATAAAAATCATTATTATTGTTTTGTTAGGATAGATTTTAAGTAAATGAATAAAAATGTAAGTCTAAAGTGAAATTTCTAGTCAAGCTAAAATTTTACGTTTGACTTCAATTTCAATTTATTTACGAAAAATCGTAGGTAATTATATTATACCTGATTTTTTATAGTGTAATATTTTTTTCTTTACATAATAATAATTAGTAGTCAGAATATTGACCACCGGACAAAACATTGAGGAGAAGTTTGCCAGAGATTTTTTGAGTGTTGTGTTGTCTAATTCACAACAATTGTATACACTCCAAATATAAGCGATTTAGAATGAAAATAAAATATGCTTCAAAATTTGTGTAACTTTTAGTTTTGTAAGCTGAACATTGTGTTCTTCGTGAATCTTGGAAGCGTTCACTTCGTGGTACATTTTCAATTTGATATAAAGAAAACATTTAACTTTTTTATACCACTTTTTGTGTTCTTGATAAACGCTTAAAGTTGGAATTTATTGTTTCCATCAGTTTTCCGGTGATTGAAAAAAAAAGTTGTTGGGTTCATCATAGCACTTTCCCCGTTATATAAACCATTGATATTTAACAATTTCGTTAGTTAGAGCGCAATAATTAAAAAATCATAAATTTCTTATTCTCGTAATAAAGTTAAAGACAGTCTCTAAGTTCATTTACCTCTCCAAACATGACAATTTTTACTCATGACAATCAATTAAATATAAGTTTGATATTGATAATGTGCATCCTGTGTCTCGAAATGTACATCTAACGATACAAATAAAAAGTTAAGTAAGGAATAACAGTCTTTTTTATGTGTAATAATCACTTCACTTAAACTCAAAAACCTACAGTTAATTAAAATTAAGTTAATGTTAACCATTGTTTTTAAATTATGACACACGGGTTTTATTTTTTATAATTGCATTTTTTGTTTAAAAATAAATAAAATATATCGATGTAAAGATTTATTTTATAAAAGACCAAAAGTCATTGCGTGGGGTTACAAATCAATGACCAGCCATATGACTCGTATTGATTGCGAGGTCAAAGCGGCCAGTCAATTTGGCGTGACCAACACGCGGACATTTATTGAGTTGCGTGCGCTAATTCAATGTCGCAAAAAATAAATCATAGACATGGGCCCAGATGAATTATTACGCAGTGAACTTTATTGCGTTGCAAGCCTACATATCAATTCGATTTATAAATACAATAAATATCAGCTCCAGGTGATGAAGTATTGAGAAATTAGTGAGTTTATGCAGAGAATTATTAAATGCTGGGATAACGTTTTTATTCTATCAGGATTTCTTTAATTTTAATATATTGAAATTGTATGAGTGTATGATAATATAAAACGTCTTTCTTAAATGTCTATTTCAAACTTATTTATTTTATTCTCTTTTGGATTCAACAGATCCACAATTTCATAATCTACAAATTATTTTTTTACAAATTTCACACATCAAACAAGAATAATTCTAATTGAAAAATATTTAAAACACTTGGTTACATTCACTGAGAAATTAGTGAGTTTATGCAGAGTATTATTAAATAATGGGATAACATTTTTATTCTATTAGAATTTCTTTAATTTTATTATATTGAAATTGCATGAGTGTATAATAATATAAAACGTCTTTCTTAAATGTCTATTTCAAACGTATTTATTTCATTCTCCTCTGGATTCAACAGATCCACAATTTCATAATCTACAAATTATTTCTTTACAAATTTTACTCATCAAACAAGAATAATTCAATTTAAAAATATTTGAATTCGAGAAAATAAGCTTACGCTTCTTATAGGTTACACACTTCAAACATAATATATAAAATTACGAAAATGTTTTTCGTGTAAAATGCAAACAATGTGTCTTAATTAATAAAACAACTTACAACAATAAATAATTATTGAAACAACTACTTCTCGTGCAAATACACCTCCGGATATTTAATTATACAATGAAATATTTAAAATCTTATTTTCTTATTTTAGTGAAATTTAACCAAGTGTCGTCTTTTTTAAATAAAATCTTATTTTATTTGATTTTTTACAACGCTCTATCAAAGTATATGTAAAATTTAGGTCAAATTCTCTTTAAACCAACTAACAAATAAAAATAAAAAATGAAAGGAGTAATTACAAGAAATTCGAAATAAAATGACTTGGATTAAAACTAATGTCATTACACATCAATATAGAATCTACATTTACATCTACACATTATTTGTAAACACTTTACAATTTTTCTGGATACAAAATTTTAACAATTGCAAATTATTTGTTTACAATTTGCAAACATCAATAACACAATATGTATGTGCAGATAAAGTTGTCTATATTACACCTCCGAAACTTTCACAATTCCAACTCTTTTACAAAACTCCGCAACCTACATTCGCGCTCGCAAACGAGTTTTTGAACTTTATCTCTCGTTCGCCGCATTATTTAAAACTTGTCGCTGTGATAAATTTTAAAAATAATCTAGAACAATGAACATTATTCACCGGACTCGCGAGTGTTTAAATTTAAATCCGGCCTTGAATTTTATTATTAACCTTTTTTTTCCTATTAAATAACGAAACTAAGATTTTAAAAGGCAACACTCGGGTAAATGTTACTAATATTAGTGAATATAACCAAGTGTTTTCTTTTCAAATCATAGTTAACAATTTTTCACTACGTAAAAGATGAGAAACTTATTCAAAATAATTAATTTAAAATAATGTAAAGAATGGAAAATGTATAACATAGGTTCTCAGCGTGGGCGATAACGCCCCCCTGTGGGCGTTTGAAACCTTCAGGGGGGCAGTAGAAAATCCAGAGAAAATTACGAGGAGTATCATATCACTCGTTTAAATATAACCGTAAACCGTATGTAAATGTTAAATCTTGCTTCCGTAAAATACTACAATGTAAAACGTTAAACTTATTTTTAGTATTTATTTTATCGTATTTACGTGAATGTAAGGAAATTGTTTGAATGAAGTGGAAATAATTATTAATTTACTGTAACCGCACGTTTGGCACAGTTTTCTCGTGATTGTAAAGCGAAAATATAAAACGTAAGTATGTAACGTAGGCAACTTAATATGCGTTTAAAACGCGCGCTGAGTGAGTCTTTTAAATTCAAAGGAGGAATATACTTGTAATTAATCTCTATTAAGATTAAATTCTGAGTTTTAGTCAAAATATTTTGCACTATGATGTATTTAAATAATTATTGAATTTGAATTATAGGCACTTAGTTTGTTTGTTTTTTGTTTATTACCTTATTGCTCCAACTAGTTTCGACGTATTGTTATTCTCAAGGGATTATAGCGTGAAAATGACGATGAATCCGAACTAAATAGTTGGAAAAATATAAAAATTAGTGAAACAAATCAAGTGAGTTAAATTCGAATTCAATATTTGGTAAAATGTTTCATCAATCAATCAATTACTGAATTTTACTATAAAAATGAAGAATATTCAAATTTTAAACTAATAAAATACGGTCATAACTTAAAAAATAACATAATTTTGTTTGTATTCATTAACAAATACAAAAAATGCAAGTATTCCTTTTAATTCTGTTTGTATTTTTAAGTTATTATTATTTTAATATAGATGTAATGTTTACTAAAGAGAAATAACGAAAAAAGAATGAGGTTTTTAAAGCTCAAATAAGGGCATAAATCTTAAGTTAAAGTTGTCGAATATACATATTTCATTCGCGATATTTACAATATTTCTCTTTAAAAATGATAAAAAGTAACTTAAAAACACGGCTTTTGAGTTATGTAAACCCTGAAGTTGCTTTTAACACTAAGTGTGAGGTATGAAGACGGGCCTATAATGTCATTGTATTCATTGTACATTCAATACGTGAAAACAGTATTCTTATTCTGTTATTTCTCTATTGTAAACATTAAGTGTATAGGAAATGAACCGTACGCAATGATTTTTACTAATTTGTTTCTTTCAAATTAACGAGATTTCTCTGACAATTCCCGGCGCATTCACCATTGTAGCAGGATTTATTTTATTGGAAAGTTTGAAGTGAATGTGTTAATATATCTAGATGTTTATACTAAGTTCGTCTAAATAAATTATTTAATTTTCTACATACTTATGCGTCGTATAAAAACAAAGCAAATTACAGCATTTAACATAAATTAAATTAATCAATAGGAGCAATTTTGTGTGTTTGTGTTGTTTTCACAAGGTCAAGTTCGACCGTTTTCTATTAGCATGTCGCGTGAACGCGTTGCTGGCAGCATTATTTGAAACGCGAGTTCCTTTTTTTATTTACAAAAATAAAGTACGTACTGTAATTTATATTGCTCACATGTTAAAACGCTCGGCTATGAATTTTGTGAGTCATTTAATAAAAATCTGAGGCTTGGAATATATTTGAAGTTCAAATAATTTTATACGGTTATAAAATATCACTGACGTTTATTTATAAATATTTTTTAAAAATTATACATTGTAGCATTTTTCATCAATTTTTTTTTTAAATAAATGTGTACATCGGACACTTTTTTCTCATTAATCACTTGGTAAAACATTTTAAAATATAATGGTTTGTAAATTAAATTATGACATATATATGGATCATTTTGAAAATAATTCATTAACGAAAACAGAAAGCAAACACATTTATTTCTGGGCAAAATATGTAGACGATGTATTTTGTATATAGACAGGTACAAATAGACAACTGGAAACATTCACAAATTTCATTAATAAAATTAACAAAAACATTCAGTTTACAGTTGAAAAAGAAATAAATAACAGCCTCAATTTTCTTGACATTACATTCACGAAAACAGTAAACAATAAATTGTCATACAAAATATATAGAAAAGAAACTTGACAGATGTCATCATACCAGAATGTTCAAATACACATAGTCAGATTAAATACAGTACATTCCACGCCCTTTTACACAGACTTATCAATATCCCTCTAAATAAAATAGACTTTGAAAATGAACTAGACACAATAAAAACAATATCAGTTAACAATGGCTACACTGAAGATTTTATTAATAAAATGTTAAAAAAGAAACAACACAAACAATTACGAAATTTCTTTTATAGTGGGACAAATTCAGACACAATAACAAAAATAATTTAAATGGAAAGAATAATAACATAATTTTGACACACACAAATAATTTAGGAAAATTAATAGTTAACATTAAATTCAAAACTAAAAATTGTAAATTGAAGAAAAGTGGTATTTATGAATAATTAAAATGTGATGATTGTGATGCAGTGTATATAGGACAAACCGGCAGGTCTTTTGATATCAGGTTAAAACAGCATAAAAAAGACATAGAGAATAAAAAACAAACCACCGGTTTTTCTAAGCACTGTATCACATCTAATCACCATTTTTCTTCAAACGATTTAAAAATTCTGCATACAGGTAATAAGGGATTAACGCTTAACTACCGGGAGGGTTTAGAAATTTCAAAAGCCATAAAGGCAAGTAAAAATGTGGTCAACGACAACGAAGACCTTTGGAATTCCCCGATATTAAATGCCCTTATTACTCAATAAAACCTAAAACTCGAAACTGTATATATTCCCAAACAAATCCATTTGTACATCATTCTTGATAATGGCATTAAGCCGAAACTAGTAGAAAATAAAATACATATAAGTGAAACAAAACCAAGTGAATTTAATTTACAAACCATTATATAAATATGTACTTTATCATACAAAAGGTCTAGATAAATCAAATAATTTTACACGGTTATAAATAAGAATATCAGAAAAAATACTTTACGGATTTATAAAAATAAAATAAAATTGAAAGCTACAGAAATGCTAAGAAAAGTAAAAAATTAATAAACTTTGTTCTAAATTTAGAACTACATCTAAGATCTAACATCAAATTTACAGTAACTTTATTGAAAATACATATAGTTTGCAGTTTTTTTTTTTTAAATATGAAACAAAAATTACAGCACAGGACAAATTTTGATTAAACTGTTTGGATTTAAATTAAATTTGTTTCATGTAAATTTGTACATGACAAATTTATTTTGTAGTTTTTTTTTTTTTTTAATACAATAGCGAATTTATCGTTTTTGTGCAAACATATTTTGTCTTGCTGAGACTTTTCCAAATATTCATTCAACCAATTACTTGAATATGTGAAAACGTCCCAGAAAAACAGAAAGAAAGAAAACGATAAATTCGTATTTATTAAATATTCTACCTATAATAAATGCATCGAAATTTCTTTTTTTATAAAATGTAAACAGTAAATTGATTTTTTGAAAATAACCTCCCAAAACATTTGATATCTGAATACAGTAAGATAAATTATTATCTTTAGTCTAAACTTACTAAATTTTATTGCGATTAGATATCTGTTGACGTCTTCTTTTCTTTTCTTTCTTTAATTCAACTAAAAATTAATATTAAATTAAATTTAAAATTTAAAAAAAAGAAGTATTTGGTTCGATTTCATACTTTTATATCTGCATATTTATTTAAGTATGCAATAATATTGGAACGAGTGTTTTTCACTCCTTGATTAAGCATGAAGTAAATATTTCGAGTTTAGAAAAGCCAAAAAAATTTGGATCCAAATTTTCTGGCTTTTCTAAACTCGAAATATTTACTTCATGCGCCAGGCGCATTTAACACCGATTTAGTGTGTAAAAACACTTTACTCATCTTAACAATAATACAAAATAACACAAAGTTCTTCATAATGTAATAATATTCTTTTTTTCATTGGCCATTATGTATAGCTAACATTTTTCATATTGAAAAAATTGCTTTAAATATGGCAACACTGGTTCTGAATACGAAGATTGCAGATCATTTAATCAATATTTAACATTACTTACTCATAGTTATGTTAAATGACCGGCAATCTAAAGTTAGGTAATTATTACTAGGTAATAAACAGTTACTTCTTTTATAGACTTTAAACAAGTCTTTAAAACCCCACTATACAATACACAATAAGCTTAGGGAAAAATGAAAAAAAGTCTTTAAAACCCCACTATACAATACACAAGAAGCCGAGGGAAAAATGAAAAAAAAGAGCTTAGGGAATAAATGGAAAAAAAGCTTAGGGAAAAATGAAAAAAAGCTTAGGGAGAAATGAAAAAAAAAGTCTTTAAAACCCCACTATACAATATACAAGAAGCTTAGGGAAAAATGAAAAAAAAAAACTCTTTATTAATAACGTATTTATTATTATTTATTTTATATAACCGTTGAGCAGTTTTCGTTTCTAAAATTCCATATTTAAATGTCGATGATAATCCAGTAATGATATTATTCAGTCAACTTTACATATTACCAAGTAACCAACACCATAAACACTGCTTAAGTAGGTGTTATCCATTTACATTCATAATAAATGTGACTAATTGAATTACAAATGTAAATAAATGCAGCGTTACTTAATAATATCGCAATAAATCCATCGCCGCTTTCATTACTTTAAACGCACCTCTAGTTTACACGCACTGGTAATCATTTGTTCACTAAAATATCTCAAACACTTAATTAATCATTAAATTAAAGAAAACGATAGTATTAAATTAATAATGAAGTAACTAAAAAGAATTTCTGGAAAATACATGAAAAAACGTAAGAGAGAGTAGGTAACACTAATTTACCCAAAAATATATATATGAGAGAATAAAATATGAATGAACTAATAAAGGTTTTATTAGCACAATGGGCCTAAATTTAAGAAAACGATAGTATTAAATTAATAATGAAGTAACTAAAAGGCATTTCTGAAAAATACATTAAAAAACGTAAGAGAGAAGAATATATATATATATATATATATATATATATATATATATATATATCAGAACATAAAATATCAATGAACTAATAAGGGTTTTATTAGCACAATGGGCCTAATGAGGCCTAAGTGCAGTGCAGAAATGCGCACTTTCCAAAGAACCAGAGTTTTATTTTATAAAAACAATATGAAACTATTATAATTAATGTTTATATTTATGTTTTTGTAAATGGCTTTCGTCAATTTGACAAATAAAATAAATAAAAGTGAAAATAAAATAAAAGAATTGATTATGAAATAATTACAATAAATTTCTCAAAAACTATAACTAATAACTTAATAATATCGCAACCATTAATTTACCAGAAATAATTCAGAGAATTGATAAAAAGTAAGTGGATTAAAACGTTTTCCCGGACCGACATTTTTTTTAAGTACGTGATTAATGGATGGTAATGAGAAATGCAGCCAAACATAAAGTTTATCAGGAATTTGCATATTTATCTCGTCGGACAGGAAATGAAAAGTAGCTCGGATTGATTCTTTAAATGGCTGAAATAATTTTGTAAATACTGTATTAGTTGATAAAAAAACATCACTTCCATTTTAGACACTTTACTGAATATTCACAGCAATTTTTATTGAAATAGTGTTAGATTTTACATAATTATACTTCTGATTTCAAATAAAAATAACATGAAAGGTATATTTCCATCTTTTTACCAGAGCTGGCACGAATCCTCGTAAAAAGGATTCGAATCACGAATCCGAATCACCTAATATGATTCCAATCACGAATACTCGAATAAAGGATTCGTAAGAGGTAAATATGATTCGAATCAAAGATTCAAATCCTGTTTTTTCGAATCACGAATACAAATCGTTTAAGAATAAATTTGATTTTATTATTTTTTTACAACCAATAACATATAAATATCGCTATCAGTTGTTTTAACAAAAATATTCAAAACCTAATTATTTATTATTAACACTGAACATCGTTGATAACAGAGTAAATATCTGTGTTACTCTGATTAAAGATGTATTTGTGTGTTTTTGAACTACACTTCAAATCAGTGTTCTGTACGCGTGGCGCATGAAGTAAAATTTCGAGTTTAGAAAAGCCCCGTGAAAATTTGTCTCGGGTCGCTGCGCGACCCTCGACAAATTTTCTACGCGGGGCTTTTCTAAACTCGAAATTTTACTTCATGCTTAGTCTGGGAGTGGAAGACACTCGTTACTTTAAAATATGTCACAACTGTTGAAGTATGTATCGTCGGATGCCCGTCTTCAGGGGTGATATGTAAGCAAATTATGGGTTCTAGGAGTTGCCAAATAAGTGAGTTACTCAACTGTTTCCAAGGCACTCTTTGAAAAACTAAAAGATTACAATTTTACATACAAAATGTATAATAAACTATAAGTGTAATACATCATTGAATTCAGTAAAAAAATATTCATCCAAAAAATATGAAAATCCAAAATGGCGCCCATAAGAAAAACAAAAGTTAGCTATGGTCCCTCGGTAAATGTTATAGTTATCTTGAAATAAAATATGTTACTGGATTTATCGTTAAAAAGTGCCTGTATAATGTCAAAGTTGTATATGTCTGGATTCAATAGTTTTTGAATAAAAAAATAAAAACGAATTTTCAAAAAGTTATAAATATAAAAACATATTAAAACTGTTTTCAGTTTTAAAAGTTATCAAAATATGTCAACATTATTTAAAATTGCCAAAAACATCAAAATTACCAAAATGTCAACTCGTAAATATAAAAAATATCAAAAACGTCAAAAATTCGGCGAGTTGATAAAACCGATTAAAATTATCATTTTATGTCAGTACATGACAGTTTGACAAAAACGTTCTTACAAAAACGAAAATTTCTGTCAAAATCAGTAACAATGTCACAAAAGTTATCTAATAATATATAAATTGTAATGTTAAACAAGTAAATATGTAAAATGTCAGAACTGCCATCTAATGTCAAATACGTTAATCAATGTCAACATCAAAAGTGGTAAAAATGTAAAAAATTTCATTGTTTATCAAAAGTAACATCTAATCTGAAACATGTGATCTAATGTCAAAAAACGTAGTCTAATATCAAGAATATAATCTATTGCCAAAAATGTCATCTCAAAAAGTAAAAGATATTATAAATGTCATTCAATGTTAAAAATGATTAAATATCTCTTAAAGAAAGAAAAAATCTTAAATTCGTGTGTACAAACAATGATTCAATAATTTTTGAAAATCGTTACAAATCTGAATGAAAATATTGAAAATCTTACATATAAAAATTTTATTTAATTTAAAGAGAAAATCTCGAAATATCGAAAATTTCATCAAAATTTTATAAATCGATAAAAATGACAAAATATCGAAAAGCAATTAATTAAATTAATTAAAAATCTCGAAATATTGAAAATTTCATCAACATTCGATAAATTGAGGAAAATTAAGGAAATATTGTAAAATCTGATGAAAATTTGATGAATCGACGAAAATCTCGAAACGATGATAATTTTATGAAAATATCGATTTGTTGAAAATCTTATAAAAATGTTATAAATCGAGATGTTAAGTGTAAACATTTGATTGGGAATGTCAATTCATATGAAAATGGTCAAAATATAATTCGCAACGTCATAAATGTCAATCCGTGTGAAAATTGTCAAAATATGGTATGATTGCTAACGTCGAAAATATTAATTTGTGCGAAAATTGTCAGAATACGATTGAATATGTCGAACATTAAAAATATCATATTTTAGGGAATTATTTAAAATACAATTAAAAATGTCAAATTTGACGGAAATAATTGAAATTTATCAAATTGTCAAAGTTGACAGAAATCATCGAAATTCATTAAAATGTTATATTTGGCGAAATTACCGAAAATCAATTAAAAATCTCAAATCATCAAAATGTATCAAAATGTTAAATTTGACACAAATAATTAATTTACTTGATTTTATCACTTAAAAACGAGTGTCGTTCACTCCCAGACTAAGCATGAAGTAAAATTTCGAGTTTAGAAAAGCCCCGCGTAGGAAATTTGTCTCGGGTCGTGCAGCGACCCGAGACAAATTTCCGGGGGCTTTTCTAAACTCGAAATTTTACTTCATGCGCCACGCGTATAAAACACTGATTTAACGAGAAATTTAAAAACATACAAAACAAATTTTTCATGTTAATCCTCACGATTAGTTCGAATTATTTTTGACGATTCGAATCCTTTTGTAAGTATTCGAAACCTTTTATAAATATTCGAATCCTTTTATGAGGATTCGAATCACCCGCATTAGGATTCGAATACGAATCCTTTTAAAAAAGTGTAACGAATCCGGATCCTGAATCCAGTTTAACTAAAGTATTCGAATGCCTCTTTTGAATCCTCTAAAAGGATTCGAATCCAGGATTCGAATCCTGAATGATTCGAATCCTGCCCAGCTCTGCTATTTACCTATTCTAAAAGACCTAAAATTACTTCTTATTCGTGGTAAATACTTCTTAAATACATCAAATTATAATAATCATAAGTTCATCTTTAATTGCACAGAACAGAGAAACTGTGGGAGAAGTATTATTAAACATTTCACAGATATTTATTTGATGAACTCAACTATGGGGAAATTGATTTTTTTTTTCAAGTAGAAACTTGCATCTTGAAACTTGTTCCTGTATTTTAATAAAGTTCAATTGTTAGAGCAATGGACCAAACATTCATATATACTTTTACAAAGTATGGTTAAAAGCTAGACACTTTTTAACATACTTTGCAAAAGTACCTATACCTATTTTTTTCTTATTATAGGGAATTTAATAATAATATTAATAAACCTGCTTATTTGTCTATATTTGTCTAATTTTTATTTTAAACATTGTCCTGTACAACTAAGGTAGATGCGGGGCAATCTTAAAACCAATGTTAAATCGGTAATTTTATTATAGGGAGTTTTTCTTTTAAGTATATTTTTTTCTTTGAAGTATACATATCCTAATTATGTGTAGTAGATTTTTAAATATTCGTTGTTTTCTTAAAAGAGGTCAATTTGAAGTTTAAATGAGTGTTTTCCACTCCCAGGTTAAGCATAAAGTAAAATTTCGAGTTTAGAAAAGCCTGAAAATTTGGTTTGGTTGCGTAGCGCGAAGCGCGGAGCGACCAAACCAAATTTTCAGGCTTTTCTAAACTAGAAATTTTACTTCATGCGCCACGCGTATAAGACACTCATTTTAAGCAAAGTTTACACGTTCACAGCATTTCAGTTATTTTAGTGTTTGATACGCGTGGCGCATGAAGTAAAATTTCGAGTTTAGAAAAGCCTGAAAATTTGGTTTGGTCGCTCCGCGCTTCGCGCTACGCGACCAAACCAAATTTTCAGGCTTTTCTAAACTCGAAATTTTACTTCATGCTTAGTCTAGGAGTGGAAAACACTCGTTTTATGCTTCAAATTGAACTTTTTAAAAAAAATCGTATGCATATGTATACCTAATAGAAAATTTACTGTATGTATATTTGTGGGATTTTTGAGTTATACTTGTTTGAAAATTTAATCTATAATAATCACGCTAAAATAAACATGATTTGTATTTCAAGTAAAATAACAAGAAATGTGTGAACCGCATTATTATTTATTAACGCTAAAATAAACATGATTTGTATTTCAAGTAAAATAACAAGAAATGTGTGAACCGCATTATTATTTATTAATAATAAGTAATTGGAATTACCAATTCAATAAATTTAAATTTTCGGTCGGTACCCGTCTGGCCACATTAGATTTGTTAATAATAATAATCATATAATAATACTTTATTGGTGCTAGTAACAGTTGTTTTACACAGGTCAAGAGATGAGGTGTAATGTTTTAAGACATTCTAATAATAAAAACGGATACCAGAGAGATGCAATTTAGTAGACAGAACTCTATTATGTTAATACGATTAATATAAATATTTAATGAAGACATAACGATAATAATAATATATTTATAAATAATATTAGCCTAAAATCTAGATAAAATATTATAAAAGGCTAAAAAAATAATGCACATATGAATAAAAGCTAAGTCACAATAAAATAATAGATTATAATATAAAAAACAGTTATGCCAGTAAATCTTAAACTACACACAAACATGTTAAAAATGTATATTACTATTAGAGAAATGTATTATAATATATTGTTAAAAAAATTTAAATATTCTTCAAATGTATGAAATCCATGTTCAGTAAAAAAATTATTTACACCAAGTTTTAAACCTATTAAAAGTAAGGTCCTGTACATGTTTGGTAGAACGTTAAAGAATTTTATGCAAGAATATCTAGTGCCAGTTTTTGCCTTTGATAATCTCAATGGATCTAAGCGAATGAATTTTGAAATTCATACCTCTAAATATATTTAGCCATTTCGTCTAAACGCTTTAAAACATGAAATTCCTGTATTTATAATTATTATCAAACCCGTCCTAAATTCAAACAAACATGAATCACTGGAGACTCACTGTCCCACAAAACTAATTCAAAATCCTTCCGAAAAATCCCCGATTACGCAGTCCCTGGAATCTCTTTGTATACAAAGTTGCGTTGCACATTTGGCACACTCTTCAACCCATTCTTTTCCCGATCAATTTATCGACCGATTGCTCAAAGCCTTTCGAAACTTTCGTGCTATTTTCGCCGAGCTCTCCTATATGATGGATTTTCATTTTTTGGATTAGTGCCCCGTTTTATTTTCACACGGTTTCCCGAAAAAGATAAATTCGCCAGTCTTCAGTGTGTTTTTGTGTGGGACGGGTTGTTTAGTGAGACCTCATTTTTTTCGTGTGTATGTGGTATGTGATTTAACGAAATTCGATGAGATTTTCGAAATACGAAAAGTTTGGAAACGACATGGGATATTTGTTGAGTGATTTGGTTGCGTATTCACGGTGAGTTAATATTATATTAGTTCAGGTGTAATAACAATAAATAATATTTTAGCTGCAGTTCATTTCTGAACTTCAAATTAGTGTAAAGTTTGTATTTTATTAACCCGTTAAGCCGCCATTGATGCATACACGCAACATTATCATTTTTTGTTAATTAAATTACTATATAAGTTAATTGTATGTATTATATTGTTTGAATTGACTTGAAAACTGTAAATATTTTGTTATTTACATATTTTGATTATTCCTTATAATAAAAAAATGGCAATGAATATGAGTGACTTACGTGAAGATGATAATAACTTTAAATAACTTTAATTAAAAACACTTCTTCACAAATTAGTGAAGAAAGGTTAAAACCTTTCTTCACTAATTTGTGAAGAGAGATTAAAAAGTGTTTTTATTTAAAAAAAAAATGGCAGTGTATTTCTAACTTCACAATATTTCAGCGTTTTATACGCGTGGCGCATGAAGTAAAATTTCGAGTTTAGAAAAGCCCAGCGTAGAAAATTTGTCGAGGGTCGCTGGCGCGACCCTCGACAAATTTTCTACGCTGGGCTTTTCTAAACTCGAAATTTTACTTCATGCTTAGTCTGGGAGTGGAAACACTCATTCTAAATTTCATATTGCACGTTTTTATATAAAATCGACGAATAACTAAAAATGCACATCGTATACATAATAATAATAATAATAATAATAATAATAATAATAATAATAATCTTTATTAAACGGAATCACCATTTCACAAATATAAAATACCAACATTTTCACAATATATTAAAAACAAGCAATAATTCAACTACACTAAAATCACGCCCGTAATTAATGATACAATCAATTATATAAAATTAAAAATTAAAAAAAATCATATATAACTTCCCTAAACTTTAACAAAATAATACTTATGCAATTAAACTAAATAATAATAGTTATGCAACTAACTAGAAATAGCACCCTGCCAATAGAATGACCGCAATTTCAAAATAAATGTTTTAACTTCCTCTTAAAAGAAACAAAATCAGTGCCCAAAATGTCGAAAGTGTCGCTTGCGTTACAATGACTAATGCATCTCATAATTCTATTAAGAGGACCATTGAAAGTGTAATTATTTCTGCATCTACTAATAAAAAACACATCTTTACTTCTACTTTTAGTTAAATATGGGTTTACATTAAATTCTACCAAACCAAGTAACTTAATAGAATTAATCTCGCCAGAGACAAGTTTATGAAAAAAACATAAATCTAGTTCAATCCTCCTAGATCTTAATGAAGCAAGGTTTAAATTATTTAATAGAATATTTGGGTTTTGATCTGGAATGCCGAATTTGAATGAAACATATCGTGTAAATTTATTTTGAACCCTTTCTAGTTTAGTAATATATGTACTATAGTATGGAGACCACACCATACTAGCATATTCCAATTTTGATCTAACCAAAGAGCAGTAGAGTAATTTAATGGTTGATAGATTAAATTTATTACCGTTCCTAAATACAAAACCGAGGGTTTTAAGAGCTTTCTTAGTAATTAAATCAATATGCTGATTGAATGTCAGTTTAGCGTCAAACATTACTCCTAGATCGTTAATGCACTCAACTTGCATTAAGTTGGAATTGCTTAATTCATAACTAAAATTAATTGTAGTAGACCTCCGTGAAAATTGAATGAATTTACATTTTTGAATGTTTATGGCTAAATCATTAATATGGCAATATTGCACAAGCTTATCAAGACAACACTGAATATGACGCTGATCAGCAGGACATTTAATTGATTTGAATAGTTTTAAATCGTCTGCAAAAAACAGATATTCGCAATTTATGAATGCCTTGCTTAAATCATTTATAAATAGAAGAAAAAGGATTGGTCCGCAATGGGTTCCTTGCGGAACCCCAGAAGGCACATGAATAGGTTCTGATAGACAATTAGCTATTTTCACAATTTGCGATCTATTACATAGGAAAGAATCAATCCATTTAATAGCGGTACCATGAAACTCAAAACACTTTAACTTGTTAATCAATAATTTGTGGTTAACTCTATCAAATGCCTTGGAGAAGTCAGTGTAGATTGCATCAACTTGATGTCCCTTCTCTAAGGCATCTAATATATAGCTTTGGTACTCCAATAAATTTGTAACTGTGGACCGTCCAATACAAAAACCATGTTGTTCCTGAATAATTATATTCTTAGACAGCCACTTTAACTGACATGAAACAATTTTGTCTAGGATTTTTGGAATAGCTGATTGGTGCGCCACTCCCCTATAATTACTAATTACATCTTTTTTCCCAGATTTATGGATAGGCATCAAAAAGCTATGTTTCCATAAATCAGGGAAAACCCCTTGAGACAGTGACCTTTGAAATATTATATAAACAGGTTTTAAAAGAGAGCATACACAATTACTCAAGAAGTCTCCAGGAATGTCGTCAGGCCCACAGTTAAAATTATTTGATAATAGTGATAACTCATCATAAACGTCCGCGATATTTATAATGAAACCTCCACAACTAGCCTTTTCATCAAGAATACGCATTTTCAATAATGGCTTATCAAGTTGTGGTGATCTATAATTAGAAGCAAAACTATCCGCAAAAGCGTTAACAATTGAATTCAAATTACTAAAGATAACGCCGTTCAAAGTCATTATTCGTGGAAAACCATCTTCCTTTTTCAGCTTTGATACGTGTTGCCAGAACTTCCTAGGTTGACTATTTATATTTAACTCCATTTTTTTTATATATTGATTCTCTAACATTTTGCAGCGACTTTTACATTCTCTTCTCAATTCACAAAAACGTTGCCAATCTTCATCGATTCCGTGCTGTTTGTACTTTGCATGTAAAGCTTTCTTCTCCTTAGTCATTTTAATTAGTGAAAAATCAAACCAACAGGGGTAGTTGTTCACATAAATCACTTTCATGGGTACATACAAATTAATTACATAATACAAATGTTCATAAAATAACTGTGTAATCTTATTGATATCACGTTCCCCAAAGAGTGCATCCCAATCAATCAAACTCAAATATTTATTAATATCTACATAATTTGCATTCTTAAAATTCCTAACAGAATGAGGGGGAGTGAACGTTTCTACATCGTCAATATTGACTGTAAATGTCACCGCTGTATGATGTAACGAGTTTTTATCCAACAAGTCCGTAGCCCCCTCCACTGAAGTTTCATTAAAATCGGAAAAAAATAAATCTAGAATTGTTCCCCTTTGGTTACAGACATTGTTCTTCTGCTCAAAGTTAAAAAAACTATATGCATTAGCTAACACATCTGATGAATTATTTGAGTTTGATTGGACTGATAGTACCAAGTTAGGATTATTCCAAGATTTAATGTTTGGGATGTTAAAGTCACCGCATATAATAAATCTGGCATTACTGTAGTGCATATTGATCAATTCCAAAGAATCACAATGTTGATAATATTTATCAAGGTTAGAGCTGGGAGGAATATAAATGCCGCCTATAACCATATTAGTGCCGCCTATCGTCAATAAGACATAAAGCTGTTCCACACGAACCTCAGAGATACTCAATTCATTCGAACAAATATCTTTTCGTATACATATCAATATACCCCCTCCTCGAATTTTCAAACTATTAAACTGATTTTTATCTAACCTATAAATATTATAATTAAACAAATTAAGTACACCGTTTGATATTTCATCATTAAGCCACGTTTCGATGAGAACAATGACGTCATAATTACATACATTTATATTTACTACTATATCTTCAATCTTTGTACGCATTCCACTAACATTTTGAACATATACACTTAGTTTTTTATTTTTTTGCTGTTTACCGGTTTATTTGATGTATGTTCCTCTTGAATTTCAATTATCCTTGGAATATTATTAATATATCGTATAGTTAAGTTCGTTTCTCCTTTATTTTTTCTTTCCTTCATACTGCTGTAAACGTCTTTAATATATTGTCTCTGAATCATTGTTAGATCAGATTTAATTTTAATATTTGTGTTTTCCGGTAGATGTTTATTTAGATTCTTTAATACAACTAAAGGAGCATCTCTATTAATGAATATAACTTTTATAGGTCGTATTTTACTTTCATTCCTTTGACCAATACGGACCACATTTTTTATTGTATTAATAATATCAGTGTTATTATTAAACAATGTATGAACTGCAGACATATCATCCTTAATACGTATCTGAGTATTGCTAGACATCGATTCCTTTACGTTAAAAATAATTAAGTTTTTAGATCTGACATTTCGCTCTTCAATTTCGTTAATGATATTATTATTGGATTCAGGATTTATGCTTTGGATACTCTTCATTTTTTTCAATTTCAGCTTTTAGTTTTTTATTCTCCATATCAAGATTATTTAACTTAGTAGTAATTGAATCAAGTGCGAAGGTAAATTCTGCCAGTGTTTTATTAATGTTCGTATTAAATGTTGTAAAGCGACTATCTATAACATTTTCAATCATTTTATGTATATTTAAAAAAAATTCACAGTATGTCATACAATAAGTCATATATAGAAATCATAAAAATAAGTGCAACATTTTTACCTACAACTAACTATTAGAGTTAACTCTATAATTGCTCGGCCGTTAATGAGTTAAAATGACATAATCAAATAAAATTGTCAACGCTAAACAAGGTGATTAAAATCGTCTAAATTGTGCAATCAAGTCATGAGATGATTAATACCATAAAAATTGCGAGTTGAAAGCGTAGCGACTTTTAATCAATCCCTCAAATAAAAAAAACATTCGTTTCCTCTCAAAGTCTTTCTGCCATCGCTTGAAGCTAACTAACTATTACCTTCAACAAAAAAGTTCTTATGAATGAACGTTTTTTTTTCCATCACAACTCAATAAATCCATTTAACATTTTTTAATTAGCCCCATTTACGAATATCAAGATCTAAGAGATTCGATGATTATCCGCGAAGCACGCGGGCTTTCTTTAGACGGAATTGAAAGGACTGAACTTCGGAAGGAAAAAATAGAGAGGTCCTCTTGGATCAAAATCTATCTCCCCATTAATTTCGGAGGAAATCGAAACGTCGTGATCCTAATTTGCATAGACGTGACACTGATGAATAGTTTTTTTTTGAGGCAGTCTGGTAGTCATTCCGAAACTAATGATTTGAATGACTCGCCAATTTAATTATTACTTTCATTCGCGTGTTCTAATGGTATTATTTACACGTTTTTTTTTTTGTAGCATTGATTGACAAATTTAACAGGTGTTTATTTCGCTCAGAGGGATTTTGGTTAAAAAGAATTGGAAATTCTTCTCTGATTTTTTTTTTAAATATTATAAATGTCACGAAATGATCACTGATGAATTATAACAAAACCGTATCGTCGATTCATAGCCAACTTAGCTTGATTTTACGTTTATCCGTACACAGAGTCTTTCTCTAAGAAATATGGATATTCCAATCCCAAATAAGTATCGATATTGAATATCGGTTATATCGTATAGCAATGTATCGATATGGTAAAATATCGCAATTAAAAGTATCGATTTTCCAAATATTGACACTTTTCAAAAGAAAAATGTAGAAATAGAAAATTATTTTTAATATCAAATCTAACTAACTAACTATCCAATAATTATTTTTTATGATTTCCGAAATTTATATTTTCGATGTTTCTCTAAAACACTCATCAATAAAGTATGTCCCTCCACATATGGATGGATTTTTTTTAAGTATCCATATCTCGATGTATATTTTTAGGGATTTGTAGATTTTATAAAAATGTTTTATTTAAACCTTTTAAAGAGTGTTTCGTACTCCCATATCAAGCATACAGGGTTCCTGTATTTCGACAGAATGTATGGGGATCTCAGTTATTTAAAGAAATAGAGAGCCAGTTAAATTAGGACAAAGTTGCGTATTTTAGGGCCTAACAATAATCTGATAACAATTTTGCGATATCTGTTTTTGTTTTAGAGATATCAACAAAAAACTGATTTTTTTAAAAATGTTTTTTAATTTTTTTATTCAAAAACTACTGAATCTGGACATTTAGAATTTTGACAATATGCAGGCACTTTTTAATGAGGAATCTAGTAGCATATTTTTTTCAAGATAACTATAACATTTACCTGGGGACGATAGCCAACTTTTATTTTTCTTATTAGCGCCATTTTGGATTTTCATATTTCTTGAAAGAATATTTTTTTCTGATCTCACTGATGTATCACACTCATAATATATTTTAGATTTGATGTTTAAAATTATGATAGTTTCTTTTTTGCAAAGAGTGCCTTGGAAACAATGACGTCATATCTGTTAATCAATAAAATCTTGACAGCAGTCAATCATTGTTAGCACTCAAAATTAATTAATAACTGTCAGTCTTTTGTAATAATTATAATAAGTATCGATTATCGCACAAAGTACATTTATTTTACTTTTATTATTATTCCAAAACTATTTACAAAAAAAGTAATTTTTGAAATTTTGCTACATTTCGGTAACTATTGATCACCATTACATCTAAGCATTATATATTTCAAACTTTACTGTGATTCAGTGGCTTATACGCGTGGCGCATGAAGTAAAATTTCGAGTTTAGAAAAGCCCCGTGAAAATTTGTCGAGGGTCGCTGCGCGACCCTCGACAAATTTTCTACGCGGGGCTTTTCTAAACTCGAAATTTTACTTCATGCTTAGTCTGGGAGTGGAAGACACTCGTTAGTTTAAAATACATCACAACTGTTAAAGTATATATCGTCGGATGCCCGTCTTCAGGGGTGATATGCAAGCAAATTATAGGTCTTAAGAGTTGCCAAATAAGTGAGTTATTCAACTGTTTCTAAGGCACTCTTTACAAAAACCAAAAGATTAAAACTTTACATATAAAATGTACAATAAACTATAAATGTGATACATCATTGAATTCAGTAGAAAATATTCTTCCAAAAAATATTTAAATCCAAAATGGCGTCCATTAGAAAAGCAAAAGTAAGCTATGGTCCCTGGGTAAATGTTATAGTAATCTTAAAATAAAATATGTAACTAGATTTATCGTTATACAGTGCCTCTATAATGTCAAAGTTGTAAATGTCTGGATGTAATAGTTTTTGAATAAAAAAATAAAAACGAAATTAGAAAAATATCGGTTTTTTGACAATATCTCAAAAACGAAAGAAGATGTTTTAAATTTGTTTTTAGATTATTATTGGGCCCTAAATTACGCAACTTTGCCAATTTAACCGACTCTCTATCTCTGTTGAAATACGGACACCCTGTATAGTAACATTTCGAGTTTAAAAAAGCATGAACGTTTGGATTTGGGCGCGTAGCATTCCAATCGAAATTCAAGCTTTTTACTTTTACTTCATGCGACACTCGAACTTTTACTTCATGCGACACACGTATAAACCAGTGATGTCAAGTGAAGTTTAAAATATACAGTTCATGAAATCTTTCATAATTCGATGATCTTGATCAATTTGCTTTATGAAGTGTAGGTATGCTTAAAACAATAAACTCTTGTATATTTTTATATTTTTATTTTATCTTTTCGTCAACTTACAACTAAACAAACATTTCATAAAACACTCGTAATTCCTCTCAAAAACATAAGCCTAATAATTTTTTTCGTTGAATGAAGACAAAAAAATGTTTTGGTATTTTTTCAGGATGATCAACTATACTTATTTATTAACCATGTATAAAATTAAGCGGTTTCTCAAGGATCGCGTCTTTGCTCCGTTTTTGTCAAACGTAATTTTCTCAATATTTTTTTTTAGTTCCAAATTTTCATATAATATGTTTTTTTAACCTAAGATGTTTAAGAAGAGGCTTTTCCTTTTTCTTTAAGATCAGCTCATTATCCTAATTTTCTTATAGTTTTAAGTCCCTATTTTGTTTGATTCTCATTATTTCTTTGAACCAATTTTCAATTTTAATGGTGTTTATTATTATAATTTTTTTTTGTCAAATAGATTCTAAGTCATAATCTTTATCCTAAATAAATCTTATCATCAAATATTTCCTGGATGTTTATTCGACAAGTATATTCTAAAATGTATTCTATTATTTTTTTGAAAATTTAAAAAAATTAATCTCTGTTCATTGTGGTCAAAATTCTTTTAACGCTGGAGTAATTCAGCTAAAAATTCTTCAATGTCGCATACAATGCTCAATGACCATGCAACGCCGCCAAGCGTAGAATTTACATTAAGCTACCGAAAATCAAGACCGTAAAATTTGTATAAGGTCAAGGTTTCTTTTAAAACCGTTTTATTTATTATGATTATTTAATTTATTTTTAAATCCATAAACACCATAACAAAGTTATATCAAAATAAAATATTATTAGCAGAAATGCAGCAGTTAACCACAATGTATATTATACGAGGTCTGGCTATTAAATAACGAGACTGCTTATGAAAAAGAGTTTTATTTTAAAAATTATTCTACAATCGAATGCTCCCCTTCAATGTACTCTCCTCCTCTCACCACACACCGTTCCATTCGTTTTTTCCATTGGGCAAAGCAATGCTGAAAGTCATCTTTTGTAAGAGCATTTAGGACACAATGTAATATTTTTTTTATTGGGTTTTTTCAAAAGGTCTCGCGGGCTGGATCATATCTTACAGCGGGCCGGATCCAACCCGCGAGACATTTTGAAAAAACCCAATTAAAAAAATATTACATTAGGTACTTATTCTCACGGGAGTGACATTGAGGCGGCAAACATCAAATTCTTTGATGTTTGCCGCCTCACTCTTTGATAATCGCCGCCACTCGACTTGCTCGATCAAATTCTTTGAGGTTTGCCGCCTCACGGGCGACACATCAAAAGATTTATTGCTTTTCAATTATTCTAAACTAGTTTATTCCAGATTATTCGTTCATTTTGCCTATATAAGCGGGTGGATGGCCCGAACGTTAGTTCAGTTCTATTTGAGCTACCGAGGTGATAACTTGGACAAGCGATATCCTAGCGAACTGCTCGAGCCGTCAACTTGCTTTGTGACTTTGTGTGCATCTTGAGTGGTTACTAACTATAGTTTGTTATTAAGTATATTGAAGTAAACAAAAATGATGTCTGGTGGAAAGAAACGAAAAGTAGATACAGAGGGTCGCCATTTAAAAAAAAATGGACTGAAGAATTCTTTTTTATTTTGCACAATGGTAAGCCTATTTGTTTGCTGTGTAATGAATCCATTTCAGTAATGAAAGAACTCAATATAAAGAAGCATTACTTAACTAAGCATGCTACGCTGCACTCACCGACAGGACAATTAAGAACAGACAAAATCCAGAAGCGCGCCGCAAATTTGGAAAAACAGCAACAAATGTTTCATAAACCAAGAACACAACTTGATAATGTTGTGAAAGCTAGTTTTATAGTTACCTCAAAATTGGCAAAGGCATTAAAACCATTTGCCGAAGGAGAATTTATCAAGGAGTGCATGTTAGAAGTTTGCGGTATTATGTGTCCTGAAAAGAAAAAAGAATTTGAAAAAATTAGTTTGTCAAGACGAACTGTTGTTCGACGTATAGAAATGATGGCTAATAATATGAAAACAACATTGACTGACCGTATGGCTGGTTTTGAATCATTTTCCATAGCATTAGACGAGAGCACCGATTTGTCTGACACAGGTCGACTGGCTATATTTATTCGAGGTGTTAATAAGGAGTTCACTGTTACTGAGGAATTGCTTGCTTTACAGCCGCTAAAAGGAACCACTACAGGAGAGGATATTTTTATTAAAGTTTAAAAGGTATTCACAAGTTTTGGTTTGCCATGGTCAAAATAAATTGGAGTATGCACTGATGGTGCACCTTCTATGGTCGGCTTACGTAAAGGTTCATCGGAATTTTGAATAAAAAAGCAACAGAATTAAATGTGCAAAAAGATGATTTTATAGTCCTTCATTGCATTATCCACCAACAGAACTTGTGTTCTAAGTCCATTCGACTCCAGAATGTTATGAATGTGGTAGTAAAAACCATCAACTTTATTCGATCCCGAGGGCTTAACCATCGTCAGTTCAAGGCGTTTTTGGATGAAATATCAGCTGAATATAACGACGTAACATATTATTGCGAAGTCAGATGGCTTAGCAAAGGAAAAATGTTGAAACGGTTATACGAGCTTAGAAATGAGATAGCAGACTTTATGAAAATAAAAGATAAACCACTATCCGAATTAAGTGACCCAAAATGGATATGTGACTTAGCATTTCTGGTCGATCTTACAGGCTATTTGAATGATTTAAATTTGAAACTTCAAAAACAAGGACAGTTAGTAAATGATTTGTACAGCCATTTAAAAGCGTTTCAGATCAAACTACGCTTGTGGGAGTCACAGATGCTGTCTGGTAACAGTTACCATTTCAACACGCTCTCTGCGTATGAAAATATTGCTTATGCTCAATATGCTGAAGAACTCAAGTTACTATCGGAACAATTTTCGAACAGATTTTGCGACTTCAAAAACATGGAAGACGGTTTCAGTTTATTTGCTACTCCTACAACATATATTGTACAAAATGCTCCAATACACTTACAAATGGAGTTGATCGAGATTCAAGAAAACTCACTCCTAAAATCCAAATTTGAAGACGTAGAGTTGTGCGATTTCTACAAAAAATACCTAGAAGAAGACAATTTTCCGCAGCTTAAAAAATTTTCAAGAAGATTGATTTGTGCGTTTGGCAGTACTTATAAATGCGAACAGTTCTTTTCATTGATGGAAGTTAATAAAGACTGACTGACGATAATTTGGAAAATTCTGTACGTCTTTGTGTCAGTGGAATTAATCCAAATAATGATGGATTAGTTTCCCAAATTAAAGATCAAGTGTCTCATTGATTTCGGTGTATTTAACTTTCGTAGTTTGTAACAATTGCAAATTTAACGATTTAATTATAATGTACCATTTTTTTAAATTTCATTTTGTTATTTTAATAAGTTGTACTATAATAACATTGTCGTATTATTTCATGTCTAATATCTATCGCAAAAAATATTATCACTACTTTAAAATGCACTAAGTACTTTTAAACGCGGCCCGCGAACGTATTTGCACGCTAAAGTTTGGCCCTCAACATGTCAAAGGTTGCCCATACCTGATTTAGGAGGTCCGCCGATTTTCGCTTTGCCTCTTCCATCGAATCGAACCGGGTTCCTTTTAAGGCAGACTTGATCTTCGGAAAGAGGAAAAAGTCACAGGGTGCTAAATCGGGTGAGAACGGCGCGTGTTCGAGCACTGGAGTGCCTCTAGCGGCTAAATAACGCTTCACAGACAGCGCGTTATGGGCAGGTGCGTTGTCATGGTGGAAGATCCACGACTTGTTTTTCCACAACTCCGGCCGTTTCTTACGAACTCGCTCAAATAATAAGTTTGGTTTACAGTTTGAACCTCTGGAACCCATTTAGTCATCACGATGTTGTTGATGTCGAAAAAAAAAACGATTAGCATAGCTTTAAATTTTGATTTCGACATTCTTGCTTTTTTCATTCTTGGCGATGCATGAGTTTTCCAATGCATGGATTGCCGCTTAGTTTCAACATCGTATTAGAATATCCAAGTTTCATCGCAAGTGATGATGTTTTCTATCAATTCAGGCTCTTCATCTAACCTCTCAAGAACGTCTGAGCAGATCTGTTGACGCACGAGCTTTTGGTCAGGGGTCAAATTTTTTGGGACCAACTTCACACAGATTTTCTTCATATTCAATTCGTCATGTAAAATTTTTCTGACATTTTCTTAATCGGCGTTTACAATCTCAACAAAGCAACAAATACGTGTTTTCGTACTGAAATAGTAGACACTTCCAGCTATCCAACGCTGCATTCTTTTATCCCCCTCCCCTCTAGGACGCCTTCTGCGCGCGCAATCTCGTTATATAATAGCCAGACCTCGTATACCTATAACCGAAAATCAAATTGTTTATAATCCTGGTTAACGCTTGTGATTTCTTAGAAATTCAAATTTGACTTTAAGAAGTATGAAATTATTAAGGGTTCCAGGCGTTTTCGGAGTAAACCGCACTGCTAAGAATGATACAGTCCGAAATGCATTAATGTGTGCATGAGAAGACTTATACACTAATACGGAAACCAACTGGACCACTAGTATAAATTTTTTCAGTACTCCACACGTTTTATTAATAGGGATAGTTTCCATTAAATACCCAGCGTGCGGTCTACGCTGGGTATTTAATGGAAACTATCCCTATTAACACTTAAAATTCGTTTATAACAATACGATATCTTTCTTAATATTTATGTAATCAAGTTTTTATTACAACAATACGTTAATTATGAAGTATTACGATAATAATATATAAAGTCACAAGAGTGGTATGCAGCATATTACTTATGAGCGAATATGTTGCGCACGATCGCGCAGCGGCGAGTGCAGTATTCCGCGAGTATGTAATTGCCATACCACTCGAGAAACGTAAGATACTTTACCTACGCCCTAACAAATAAACAATGAGCATTAAAGAACAACTTATTTATTCAATCATTTTTGATAGTAACATGACATTGATAAAAACTAAATTACTACTTGATCAATATACATCAAAGAAATGTCATTTGGTTGAGCGGTAATCAATCAGCTGTTTAGCTGTCAGCATGTAATATACTTGTCAAAGCTATTACGTGCATGTGTAGGTAATGTCAATCATACGCGTCAAGATGATAGTGTGGTACGATGCGGTTACTAGATAGGGCGTAGGTAAAATAATATTATATATTTTATATCAGGTGTTTGGTTAAATACCATGGTTGTTATGTTTAAAACACTTTGTTTTAAAACAATGTTTTAAACACTTTGTTTTAAAACAATGTTTTAAACATGTTTTAAAACAGCCGTCGTGTTTTAAACGGTTTTGTTTTAAACATATTTTAAATCTTAAATTTGTCTAAAACATTAAATTCTTGAAGATATTTTAAATTACATTATTAAACATAACATTTTTGTACAATAAAATATCACAACTGTTTGTGCATAAATATGATTTTTAAATACAGCGAATTTTTCTTTCAGGTATACATACAGAGAGTTCTATGTAACACCGAACATACTAAAATGTACTTAATGTTAATTTTCCTATGTTCGATGTGTACTGGGACGCATCAAAGCATTGAGTACGATGTGATTGGCTAGGATTTCTAATGGTAATATAGTCAACCCAAAGTACACTCTTCACGTCAAAAATAAATTAAACTTGTTAATTATTATGTCAACCACAATATGTTGTATTATGAATATTTTAGTACAACGGAATGGTTATCAACTTTTGTTATATTTTTAGTCAGTAAAATACTAGTTATAGAAGGTAAGAAGATATAAACGCTTCATCAGTAAACACAATTTTTCGCAACATTTCGTTGTTTAATTTAACATATTAAATACAATTTTACAAAAATGTTATCGCTTAATGTTGTTATACAGCAACTAGTAATGTTGGAATTTGTAGGATCTAAACTTAAATTCTTGTAGAACTCCTACGTACAAAGGATTTTTAAATATTAAATGATTTTGCAATAGTAAGGATATTATTAGACACTCTTCGACATAACATAAATTGTTTAATTTCATCTCTTCCGATAATATCGACGGAGTTCTAACTCCTCGCTTGTGAAATTTATCCAAGCAAACTGTTCTAGAAGGTTCGAAATGGTTGAAATAAATGGTAGTCTGATTGAACAGATTTTTTTTCTGAAAATAAATAATGGGAATTTCTTAAACTGTTTTCTCTAAGGAATAATTTTACCAGAATAATGTTTTCCTCCTATGTATACATTATTGATATGTTTAACTCTCTGTTCTTCGTCTACGTCTGCTTCAAGTGCTAGAACAGCAAATATCACTTGCTTGCGATAACTGGCAGACTTCATTTATTTTTGAAAGGAAGAGTGTAAATTGGGTTGACTAAATTACAATTAGAAATCGTAGCCAATCACATCGCACTCAATGCTTTGATGCGTCCCAGTACACATCGAACATAGGAAAATTAACATTGAGTACATTTTAGTATGTTCGGTGTTACATAAAACTCTCTGTATATATAAATTTCACGACATTCGCTGTTTTTTAAAAGATTTCAATTTGAATCTTTAAACGAGGGTTTTTCACTCCCAGACTAAGCATGAAGTAAAATTTCGAGTTTAGAAAAGCCTGAAAATTTGGATTGGCCGCGTAGCGAAGCGAAGCGGCCAATCCAAATTAGGCTTTTCTAAACTCGAAATTTTACTTCATGCGCCACACGTATAAAACACTGAAATATCGCAAAGTGTCAAATATACGGCTTTAGCAGTCTAATATGTAGATGTAAATAAAACTTGAGTCAAATTCTACACTGAACAAATTGTTTAAAACAGTGATTATAGGCAACCCAATAACTCTAACGTATATTAGGTTGCCTATAATCGTTGTTGTATTTGTGTGTTTTTTAACTTCACTGTAAATCCGTGTTTTCAAGCGTGGCACATGAAGTAAAATTTCCGCTTCGCTACGCAACCAATCCAAATTCTTAGGCTTTTCTAAACTCGAAATTTTACTTCATGCTTGGTCTGGGAGTGGAAAACACTCGTTAAAAGCCTTGAATCAACCGCTTTGAAACAAAGAATTCCCGCAAATTTAAAAAACGCTGGAATTATCGGGATATGTATACTCAAAAGAAAAATGACCTGTATGTTCTGTTTTAAACACGTTTTAAACGTGTTTTCAACATGTTTTTAATTGGTAATGTCTTAAACGCTGTTTCAATGAAAAAAAACACGTTTGTTAAAAAAAACTGTTTGTTTTAATTAAAATGAAAAAAAACGTTTGGCTTATCTTTTCGTTAGCTTCAGTCGATTTTTGAGATTTTGTAAACTGAACCGGGGGTAAACGTGTATGGAAAGCGTAAAACTTAAGTTCATTTTTGTGATGAGACTTACCGTTTAGCCGTAAATCGTATTTTAATTTCCAATTTTGAGGTTATATATGTTCGTATTTTCGACAAAATAAGCAAATTACTGCACTATTCTATTTTTTTTCAGTAAATAGATCTCATAGCATTATTGCAACTAGATAATCACACATCAAGTTTTCTTCACTTACTCAGTTATAGTATATAAAACTGCGGTAGACTTTTGATTTTAATAAATCTACGATAACCGTTTACGAAAATCAACTCGGATTAATCTGGAATATCTGTAGGCTAACAAAATTGTTTGCAACACAACACGAATTAACGCTTATACGTGTTAGAAACAAAATAGAGTATTTTAATTATAATATTAATCCTTGAAGTCATAATTGTAATAATGGGAGCAAATTTTCGTGAACGGATATTATTTATTTAATTTTATTACACCTAGCGCCATCTATTTTTAATATCATAAGTTAAAATAGTTATGATCTAGAGATCACTAATATAGGATCTAGAATTGTATATCGATTATTTAAAATAAACGTCAGTAGATGTCAATTGTAGTGCAAAATTAATCTCGTGCTAATGGTTGTATACATGAAGGTAATACTACAACTTCGATTAATTCCGTTATAATTTAGAACATAATTTCATCGTGTGCCCAATTTATACCTGCAATGTACGTATTTAGCCGAAAATACGTACATATATAACCTCAAAATTAGAACTTAAAATACGATTAGCGGCTAAACGGTAAGTCTCATCACAAAAATGAACTTAAGTTTTATGCTTGCCATACACGTTTACCCCCGGTTCAGTTTACAAAATCTCAAAACTCGACTGCAGCTAACAAAAAGAATTACCCTCAGACACACTAAGGAAAATAAGCGGTTAGTCGTTTTTGCTTGTTTTGTTTTTGTTTATAGAAAGGGTCAATCTGATATTTATGTCGGGTATGACAAAACTTAAATTTAGCTGCGACTTCACTATTTTTTATTTATTTATTTAATTATTTATTCTCTCACGGGAAACCCCTTTTACAAAGAATATGTACAAAATAATAACAATAATATTTAAAAATTGATAAAACGTATTAACATTAATAACTAAAGTTCAATAAATGGTGGTAATAATTACAGCAATTATTCCATATAGAAATAACAAAATCTAAAAACAATAATAACATAGGGAAAACTAATAATGAAATTGATTTATTATCCTAAAATGTTTTGCATGATACCAAATCTAAAACTCCTTAGAGGACTGTTAAATATATCAAACCATTCACAGTTGTTATATAAATTAGCGAGTCTCATTTTGATACATTTCCTTATATCAAAAAAGCAACGCGTTCTCGATTATGTTTTTAAATGAACCTGATATAACATATTGCATTTTAATGCATTTTAAATTAACCCTTAAACCGTAAGCAATGTTCTTCTAAATGTTTTAAAAAATCATAGTAACTATTCCGCCGAGAATGATTTTGATTTTTGTAAAGAAATTGATCTAATTTTTAAATATCAACAACCCAGTGTAAGAATTTCGAAAATGACCCTATTCATTTCAATAATATTACCTTATATATTAATTATTTAAACAAATATAAAATATTTAATCTCCAATATCTTGAACAAGTTTCTCATCTTTCACGTGATGAAACATATTTAACTATGATTTAAAAAAAGAAAACACTTGGTTAAATTTCAGTAATATTTTGTTTTTTTTATTCCAACTAGAAAAATTTGTCGAGGGTCGCGCAGCGACCCGAGACAAATTTTTACGGGGCTTTTGTAAACTCGAAATTTTACTTCATGCGCCACGCGTATAAACCACTGATTTAAAGTAAAGTTGAAAATATACTGCTGAGATGTTTATTAGACATAGCGAAAAAATGCAAAAAGTATTTATTTTGTGATTATTTTGTATTCATAACATAACATCTTCGCTTCTGAAATATTATTATAATAACAAATTGTATTAATTGTATTAAATAGAGAAAATATACAAATACAAAACACAAGTGAAGTAGTTTAGTGATAGTTAAAAAACACTATTATTGAGCTTCGCCTGTCTTCCCAAGCACTTTCTAAATAGACCACGTTGACGAGTCCCAAGAACTCCTAAACTCGAGTGCGTGAGCGGATCTTTAGAGCTGTACCACACACAATCTCAATTGAAAATTTCACTTTTCAGCACATGTAATTTCACCGAAACCCAAACTTGTGTGTAAATTAAAATTAAGAGAGAAAAAAAATATTCACGTCCACCATCTGCCGCGATTGAATGAATAGAAGGAATAATAAATAACGCGATTCTCCTTTTAATTGAAGATTTCGATGTTTCTAGGACAAATGCTCTCGGTGTGTGTGTTGGTGTGTGCAGTCTAGGGAGATCGTGGAAATGGATTTAAAAAGGCGCCAAGAGTCGTTTAGATAAAATGAAAAAAATAAAGAACGCGCGCGCAGTGAATGTATAGGCACGACAAATTAACCTGTATTAGTTCTGTAATTAACGGAAGGATATGTTATGTTCGAGTGACAATTATTTATGAGGGAGTTTAAAATTTCCTTTATGCGTGCGGAATTCAAGATAAAAAAAAAATGCATGAGAAAATGTCGTGCGAATAAATCATTCGTAGAAATGTGATGTGAATAACAACGTATAAAGACTTGTTAAGAGATTAGCTGAAGTTGTGTAGAAATTATTGTATAGTCATCTCAATTTTGGCATTTATTGTTTTTTTTAAGAGTCATGTAACTCAAATATTCATTGTATAATTCAATATCTGTCGGGGTGTTAGCTCGAGAAGTAGTTGTTTTAATGAATATTTGAGAAGTTTCAACGAGACTAAATTTAAGCAGTCAGTCGATATTAGTTTTAATTCGTTTTTATATTTAGTTTAATATTTTTCTAACAAGTGTTTTCCACTCCTTGATTAAGCATGAAGTAAATATTTCAGACTTTTCTAAACTCGAAATATTTACTTCATGCATCAGACTCTGCATTTAATTAATTCACCATAATAATGTCGAAATATCAACACTATCATGGTGACTGCGCTAAATTTTACGCACAATAATATTTTGCAATATTTGAAAATTCCATTTTAGTATTCGAAACACTGAATTAAATGTAATTCAGCGTGATATTATCGAAATATTAATACAATCTTAGCGACTGCGCCAATTTTTATTTTCCCCCATATGCAAAACAAAGTGTAAGTATTCTTTTCGTGAAATTTTTTAAATCGAAAATATTAGAGGATAGTTTAGAAAATTGGCTTACACTATTTACATATGTTTCGTACAGTGACTTAATTAAACACAGTGGCGACAACTCCCTGTCATCCGCCATGATGAGGCAATAACAATCAAGAGAATAGGTTATAATACAAACATCTGATTTTCAATCGTGGCAGCAAGTGTTGTCATCTTTCACTTGAAGCGTCATCCACATCAGGAGCTATTCCCTTAATTTTGAAATAGGAACATAGGAACATCGTTAATACCTGAAATTATCGTGTTAAGGCTGATTCTATTTACCTTTACAAATTTTTGAGATACGATTTTGAGGTAAGTGAAATAAAGCACAACCCTTAGACGGAATTGCTTTGACCCACTTTCGACCTCATAGCTACGCCGCTGTTTGTCCGCCATATTGGGTCAGAATTATTAACAACCAATCAAAAAAAAAATACCAAAGTTGTCGCCACTATGCTTAAACAAGGCACTGTAATGTTTCGACAGCGTATACGCCACCTAATGCCCATCAGCTTAAGTAGCATCGTCACTATTTAGTTTACGTCAATTATCGAAAACTATGTAAAATGTTAAACTAAAAACTAGAAAAATCCTAGTTTCGGGCTTTACTAAACTTGAAATATTTACTTCATGCGCCAGACATTGCATTTGTAATTCACCGTAATAGTTTTGAAATATCAATACTATCCTAGCGACTGCGCCAAATTTTACGCCCAATAATATTTCTCAATATTAGAAAATTCCATTTTAGTATTTGTTTCTTTAAACATTGCAATATGACTCATAGAAATCCTGGTGTATTATATCATTTGGCACAAACGTATTCTTTTTTTCACGCATTACGCAAATCCCTTCAAAAATAGAAAAACACGCACGCCTTACGCACATCTGACAAAGCTTTCCGATGTTTTCAAAGGAAATGGAATCCCGGAGACTCAATTATCTTAATTGCGGCGGTTTTCTTCTTCCATTATTTTTTTTCTTCTTGTTCACTCTCGTTATAAATAGCGACGTGTTTATCTTTCTTTGGCCTATTTTTCCCGGATAAAAACAACCTACCGCAAGCCATTTCCACGATGATCGAAATATGTTCGCGCAGCATGCAATGACGGACATTATGTTAATTACCTAGCGAAATGGTTTTTATTTATTTAAACGTCGTGTGTGGACCTAATCATATGCATTATTGATTTCCCCTGATTTTGTTTTCTAGTTATTAGGATTATTAGCGGATCACATTGGATGCTGAGGGAAATGTTCCATGCGAGAAGTTGTGCTAATTATTTGTAATTATATGTTTAGATTCTCGATTTGTTGATTTAAATATTTCTTACAGAAAACATTACAAATCGTCGTAATTACAATAATTTGATAAATTTTATTGTTTTGTAATAAAATTTCCTATTTTGTAGAAGGTGTAAAACCATTATTTCTATTAATACTTTCAAATTTTAGTCAAATTTAACTGTCAGACAAAAAAAATATAAAATCAAATTATTCTACAAAAAAATGTCTTCCCGAGGCAAATATTTATTTAATCAACTACTTCCAGAGCTAATACCTGATGAATATTATTAATCACTATATTATTTGACTTGACTTGAAAATGTGTGAAGAAAAACATAAATATTTTGTTATTGAAATATTTCGATTATTACTCATTTAAGAAAATGTTTTCAGTATATTTCTAACTTCACAATATTTCAGTGTTTTATACGCGTGGCGCATGAAGTAAAATTTCGAGTTTAGAAAAGCCCCGCGTAGAAAATTTGTCGAGGGTCGCTAGCGCGACCCTCGACAAATTTTCTACGCGGGGCTTTTCTAAACTCGAAATTTTACTTCATGCTTAGTCTGGGAGTGGAAATACTCGTTCTGAGTTGATATTGCACGTTTTTTTTATACAAAATCAACAAATGCCCTACATTTACAGCGTATACATCATGTATATTTAAAAAAAACCCTTGAAAATTTATCGAGGGTCGCTAGCGCGACCCTCGACAAATTTTCTACGCTGGGCTTTTCTAAACTCGAAATTTTGCTTCATGCTTAGTCGGAGTGGAAATACTCGTTCTGAGTTGATATTGCACGTTTTTTTTTTATACAAAATCAACAATTGCCCTACATTTACAGCGTATACATCATGTATATTTAAAAAAATTCACAGTATGTAATACAATAAGTTATTCGTAGAAATCATTAAAAGAAGTGTAGAATTTTACCTAAAATCTGCTTTTAGAGTTAACTTTATAATTGCTCGGCCTTTAATGGGTTAATAACTATATTATTTGACTTGACTTGAAAAAGTGTGAAGAAAAACATAAATATTTTGTTATTTAAATATCTCGATTATTACTCATTTAAGAAAATGTTTTCAGTATATTTCTAACTTCACAATATTTCAGTGTTATGTGGCGCGTGAAGTAATATTTTGAGTTTAGAAAAGCCCCGTGAAAATTTGTCGAGGGTCGCTAGCGCGACCCTCGATAAATTTTCTACGCGGGGCTTTTCTAAACTCGAAATTTTACTTCCTGCCTAGTCTAGGAGTGAAAATAACGAGTATTGAACGTTTTTATACAAAAATGTCTATTGATATTGCGTTAAAGTTTCTGGAAAACAGCCGTAAATAATACATAGCATTGTGTAAGCCCTTTTTCGAAAACTATCAAAAAGTCTTATTGCGTCTTTGAAAGCATGGCGCAGTCAAGGATCATAGGTAATCCTTCTGACTGCGATATCTCATATGTCCGAGGACTTTAATAGAAACCTTTTCAGATCTTCGAATTATGTACGATAATTCATAAAAAAATAACATATTATATTTAAAAAAAACACAAATTAAAGACAGATAACATAGGTAGATTGAAACTGTAAACAAAACACGAGACAAAACAAAAAAAGTAGTTTTTAATTAGAGTTTGATTACAAACACCTAAGGATAGCACCATTTCTTGATCTGAAAAAGGTCAGTTTTTTGTTGACCAATTTGTCTTTAATTTTTCAATTATATCAAAAACCTTACATTTGAAACTAACAACTCGAATTGACAGAAAACAGGATTTGTCTCTGTTTTGAGCGAACGTTGCTGTTCTTCTGGTTCTGAGAACTCGTTCGAAAGTTTTGAGTATGGGTAATTAAATAGCAGAGTTTAGTTTAACTTGTTAAATTAACAATCTCCAAAATATAAAGATAAAAACAGATTGATTTTACGGACTTTTGATCAAACCTTTTTTAGTAATAATAATAATAGTTTATTCGTGCTGTAAACAAAAGTTTTACACAGGTCAGACAAAAATAGACAGATGTTATCAGTGCGAAAAAATAGAACATTGTAAAATTACAAGAGTAAACATATATGATTAAAATATAACAAATAAAAATGAACTAGACGCACAAGTATATTAAAATATAATAAATTAGAGGACAGCTCACTTGTAAATTACAAAAGTAAACATATATAATTAAAACCTCTTCCTGCAATACTAATAAATATATAATTTAAAGTAATGATAGTGATACTTCTATCACTACTACTAGCAATAAAATACAATTAGCAATCGAACTTATAAAAGTTAGAATGTATGGCCCAGAAAATCATCCACGGAATAAAATGCGTTTTCTAGTAATATTATCTTGATCCTTGATTTAAATAACTTTTTATCAAGGGTCCGATAACTATTGGGTAAAAGATTGAATAACTTTAAGCCATAGTAGTTCATACCATTTCTCGATCTCTGAAGTCTTAAATTCGGTACGTATAAGTTGTTTTGCGTTCTAGTTTGATAATTGTGATTGCGGGATTGCAGTATATGATTGTCGTAGCAAGACTTAACAGATAACAAACAATGCAATATGTATAAACTAGGAAATGTTAATATTTTGAGTTTAATAAAGACATCTTTACAATCTTCTCGAAACCCCAAGTTGCATATGATTCTAACGGCCTTGCGCTGGAGTCCAAACATTCGGTGTCTTATTACAGAATGACCCCAGGCAACTATGCTATATGTCAGGTGGGACTGAAATAGCGCAAAATGGGCAGTTTTCAGCATATCAGGGGTAATATTATTCCTTGAACCTCTTAAGATATAGATGCTTTTATTTAACTTCGCTGCCAGTTCATCGCCATATTGATCCCATAGAAGCAGGTTATCAATATAAACACCTAGGAATTTAACAGCTGTGTTAAAATTTGTTAGATAGTGATTATTTAACGTATAGATTGATGTTTCAGTGTTAATATTAAGACTCAATCTATTTGCAGTAAACCACTCTGTAGCCTTTAATACGAATTCCCTATTTTGTTTATTTGCTGCATCGATCCTAATTGATGCATTAATGATAGTTGTATCATCAGTGAATAAAATGACTTTACAGTCATTCATGTATTTAGGGAAATCATTGATATAAATAAGAAACAGAAGTGGTCCTAGTGTTGATCCCTGCGGGACACCACAAGCCGTTTCAAGAAGATCAGATGTCTGACCTCTATAAGTGACCGCTTGCTGCCTTCTAGATAAAAAAGAAAGCAAAAGGCCACAGCTCTAGGGGTTGAAATTGTATGTGTACAACTTCCGTAAAAGTAATGTATGGGGAACACAGTCGAAGGCCTTGGAGAGATCAATGTACGTAGCAAAAGCAAATTCACCGTTTTCATATGCATCAATAATGGATCCTGTAAGGTCCAGTATGGCATTAAGTGTGGATTTCCCCTCCCTAAATCCGTATTGTTCTTCACTGAGGATATTATTGCTTTCAAAGTGTATTATTATTTGCGTAAGCATTATTTTCTCAAATATTTTCGAGAAAATGGGGGGTAAAGATATAGGCCGGTAGTTATTGCAATCATTGAGGTTACCTTTTTTGTGAATCGGGATAATCTTTGACACTTTAAGGACCTCCGGAAATACACTTGATGTTATACAACGATTGATTAATTTTGTAAGTGGTTCTATTAGAACGGCTATGGTATCTTTGATTAAGTTAGTCGAAATGCCGTAAATGTCTGTACTTCGATTATTCTCCATACCTTTGACTATATCCCTCACAAACGTCTCAGACACTAAACTAAATGAGAAAGACGGTGGGTTAGATAAGAAATATTGATTGACCAGAGTTATAGGATCTATATCACAGATAGGTAGTTCGTTGTTAATTTTAGTAGGAACATTTACAAAAAAATCATTAAACATATGGGCTGTTATATCACATTCATCTATCACAGACACGGATTTTTTCCTATGGTTATTCAATATATTCCACATAGCTTTTACTGGATTACTTGCTGATGACACTAATCTATCATTTGCTTCTAGTTTGGCCTGTTTAATTGCATTTTTGTGTGTTATCTGCATGTCTTTTTTTAATTGTTTCATTTGAGCATTGTTAACTTTTGCACTAGCCTCATACACTAAGTTTAAATTTTCTCTCATAGTTTTTAAATCATTTGTAAACCAGTTGGTATGAGATACGCCTTTGGTAAATTTTTTGGACTTCAATGGAAAACAAATTTCAAAATAGTTCAGAAATATATTCATAAAATTAGTCCAACTATTATTTATATCTAAATGGTCAATAATGCTCCAATCGACATTACTAAGCATATTATAGAAGTTAATTTTACCAAGAGATGTGATTGGACGAATTAATTTGGTTTCGCCATCGTTTAATCTATGATGTAATTTAGTACATACACTTACCCTTTTGAATGACAGATAAAATAATAATCTCCAAAAACAAAAGCAAAACCACACGCAAACCAGATCCCAAAACTATTATTAAACAAATCCAGAGCGCTTGCACTAAACATCCAAACAGTCCTAGAGATATTTCCTCAAATGAATTTGGATGAGTTACGTGAACCGGCTCTTTACGGATGGTTCCAAGACAACAGAGTAGAGGGAGGAATCTTCTCACAAGATACTGATAGCCAAGCCACCATTAAGATACTGAATAGTCCGTACTGCACCTTGAAGGTGGTCAGAAACTGTAAAAAATATTCTTGCAAATAACTGTGACGTGGGACTCATGGGGGTACCTAGTCACAGTGATATCAATTGCCGACACCCTTGCAAGGAAAGGGGCAAGAATGAAGGATCTGTCTACTGAACTCTCCACCCAAATTCCTCTTGTGGAATGCAAGAGACAACTTAGGGACCAAATGATAGCATCGGTCAACCATAGGTGGAGAGAAGAAGATACGTGTCTCATAACAAGGCAGCTATGGCCTATATGGGATACCATAAACAGCAACAGATTAATTGCACTTAGCAGAATCGACATAAAGACGGCGGTAGGCATCCTCACGGGCCACTGCCTTCTAGGCAGACATGCACAAAAGATGGGTCTTGAGCACAACGACTTTTGCAGAGGATGCCTAGATGTGGAGGAGAAAGAGACGGTACTCGACTATCTGGGACAATGCCCTGCTCTTGAAGGAAAAAGAATCAAGTACCTTGGTATGCACTACGCGAATGGACTAGTGGACGTCACACCTCTAGATATGAGAAATCTGATCGGATTGGTTTGTATAGGTGGGGAGGGAGGGGAGATCTGATTCCTTTTTACCCTTATGGTATCACAAGGGGCCCTTTGGGCCTAAGTGAGCGGTCTAACTGCTGCCATTGAAACCTAACCTAACCTACGTGAAGTAGTAATAACTTGAAATATAACACGTTTAACCAGATGTACATTTCGGACACAAAGTGACCATTATCATTATTAATTCATCAAACCATTGATAATGGTCACTTTGTGTCCGAAATGTACATTTGGTAAAGAGAGAATTTGTGAAGACAGGTTAAAACTGTTTTATTTTAAGTTATATTTTCTCAAACCGAACAAGATTTATTTTATGTGCAATGAGTCTTTAATTTGTCAAAAATGGACTTGAGTATTTCTCAATGTGAAGACAGATTTATTTTGTGATTAATGTGTTTTTTGGATTACCTTCGTAAATAATCAGCGTGAAATTACATATTTCGTTTGGCAAACCAATTGGTGAACAGAAATAGATATCAAAGGTCAGTTACGCATAAATAATTCGTACTTGCAGCGAAAACCTCAAGTGCAATTTACCTGGAACAATATTTAGGATCGCTTACATAAGTGCATTGAATGAAATAAAAAATCACTTGGCAAATAGAAACGTCTCTAGTGCCAATGTTAAAACAATAATTTTTGTTCTGAGCTTTAACATTTTTTTTTAATACAATAAACTATTTTTATTTTAATTCAAAGGATTTTCGTATAACAGCGTTATGTTCGTGTCTTCTCAGTTAAAACGAAAACTAGCCTTTAGTTGATGATTTTCTCATTCGAAAGAAAACTGGAATAGATGAAGATTTGAAATTGATGAATTTATGTTTTTAAATCTACTAAAATCTTTGCAAAGAAAATACGTTTTTAATGTTATATTGTGTATTCAATTCAATTGTTTTTTTGCTGCTTTGAAATTTATTGCTTTTCAATTCTAACAACATCTTCACTGTTTAAAGACTAAGAAGTATATCCTCAAAAAGTAAATACATCGTTAGAACTGAAAACCAATAAATCAAGGAAAATCTTACAATTAAATCGTTGTGTATTGTAAATTAAAAATGATTTTAAATCCTGTTCTTACCAGGGTTGTTAAAAAAACGTTTTTTTTTTTCTTTTCATTTTAATTAAAACAATCATTTTTTTAACAAAACGTGTTTTTTCATTGAAACAGCGTTTAAAACATTAACAATTAAAAACATGTTTAAAACGTATTTAAAACATGTTCAAAACGTGTAAAAACAGAACATATAGGTCATTTATCTTTTAAGTATACATATCCGGATAATTACAGCGTTTTTTAAATTTGCGCGAATTCGTTCTTTCAAAGCGTTTAATTTGAGGCTTTTAACGAGTGTTTTAAACTCCCAGACTAAGCATGAAGTAAAATTTCGAGTTTAGAAAAGCCTAATTTGGATTGGCCGCTCCGCTTCGCTACGCGGCCAATCCAAATTAGGCTTTTTCTAAACTCGAAATTTTACTTCATGCGCAACGCTTAAAAACACTGATTCACAGTGAAGTTCAAAAAACGCACACATACAACAACGATTATAGGCAACCTAATATACATTAGAGTTATTGGGTTGTCTATAATCACTGTTTTAAACAATTTGTTCAGCTCAGAATTTGACTCATGTTTTATTCTCATCTACATATTAGATTGCTAAAGCCGCACATCTTTAACTTTGCGATATTTCAGTGTTTTATTCTCGTGGCGCATGAAGTAAAATTTCGAGTTTAGAAAAGCCTAATTTGGATTGGCCGCTCCGCTTCGCTACGCGGCCAATCCAAATTTTCGGGCTTTTCTAAACTCGAAATTTTACTTCATGCTTAGCCTGGGAGTGGAAAACCCTCGCTTAAAGATTTAAATTGAAATCTTAAAAAAACAACGACTGTCGTAAAATGTAGTGTGTGAATATGTATACCTGAAAGAAAAATTTCCTGTATTTAACAATTCACATGTATGCAAACATGATATTTTATTGTGATAAAATGTTATGTTTAATATTGTAATTTAAAATATCTTCAATAATTCAGCGAAAATTTTAAAATGTAAACAAAAAAATTTAATAAAGTAGTATAAAATAGAATTTAGTAAATTTATGATAATAGAAAAAACGTTTTAAACAAATTTAACGTTTAAAACATGTTTAAAACAAGTTCAAGATTTGAAACAAAACCGTTTAAAACACGACGGCTGTTTTTAAACATGTTTAAAACACTGTTTTAAAACAAAGTGTTTTAAACATAACAACCCTGGTTCTTAGAGAAAGTATAAAAAGTGTAAATGTTGGGGCAATTTTCCAATTGCCCCAACAAAACACAATGTAAATAACTCTGGGTTCTTAATAATTTAACTGGAATATGTTCTTTTTCGGGATTTCTTTCCAGGCGTAAAGTATAGTTCACATTGTGTCTGATCAATGTTTAAATATCTTGTGTTTTTTGTCTTTGCAAAGAAAATCGTTCCACATTTTGATTTATGCTGTACATGGAGAATTACACAGCAGAACCAGTCCAGATTGTAAAATTGTACCAATTTTGAACTCCGTGGGATTTGTAAAGAAATCGAATTCACTTTATGATTTTTAATTCAAACAAAATATGTGCTTTTTGAGGGGTTTCTCCCTTTTTGAGGGGACAACACTACACATACAGGAAATGTTTCTTTTAGGTATACAAATTCTGTTGTGTATTTTACAAATGTTTATTTTGATTAATTTGAACGTCTGGAGCAATTTGTTTTCGATTCATAAGACACCTGTTAATGTAATAATTTGAGGGGTTGCTCCCCTTTTGAGGGGACAACATTACACATACAGGAAATGTTTTTTTAAGCATACGAATTCTTCTGTGTATTTTACAAATGTTTATTCTGAATAATTTAAACATCTAGAGCCTGGGTCTCCAAACTATCTTCTTCGCGGGCCACAAATACAATTCTACATAATAAAGTCGGCCAAGATCCGATTAATTTTATAAAATTATGAAAAATTTAAGGAACAATTGTTACAATATTTCAAAATATGACATTTCCAAAAAAAATTACAAACAATCGCGGGCCGGATTCATGCAAGTCGCGGGCCGGATTTGGCCCGCGGGCCGTAGTTTGGAGACCTAGAGCAATTTGTTTCCGATTCATAAGACACCTGTTAACATTGTAATAATTTGAGGGGTTACTCCCCGTTTAAGGAGACACTACCCATACAGGAAATGTTTCTTTTATGTATACAAATTCTGCTGTTTATTTTACTAATGTTTATACTGATTAGTTTGAACGTCTGGAGCAAATCGTTTCCGATTCATAGGACACCTGTTAATATTGTAATAATGGACCAATTTCGAATCTTGTGGTCCTCTTTTTCACCACATGAATCTAACGATTTATTCTGAGAATTTATACCAATTTAGAGCGTTGCGGTCTTTATTTTGGAATAAATTTTCTATTGTGCTTTTCAATTCTGTGAAAATCCGTGCCAAGGTAAGCCCTGGCGTCGAAACCAGAGGATGGGCGTCGGTCGGAATTCGCCTCCCGTGAGAAATCCTCTCCTCGCACCTCGCGATCCAGCGAGATCTGCAATTCAAATGGTAAATGGCGAGGTGGAAAAGGAAAGGCCCAGGATTTATTGGGATGGTTGGATAATTATGTAAAAGCGAGGCAGATTGCGCCGGCATTTTGTGGGCCAGTAGGGCAGAAGATGCACGCCCGGTGCCCGGGATCATGTCGAACTTGAAATTTAACGAAGCACAATTTTCGGCCCCCGTACAGGTTTTTCGTGAATGAACCGACCGGCCGGCCAAACGCGGATATTATGAAATTTTACGAAACCGGTCGACGTGCGTGTAATTACAAGACTCTTCAACCTTAATCTTGATGCTTGGTTTGTCATACGAACCGTTGGGAAAATTTAGATTGTCTCGCAAATTTATAAAAATCATATTTAAAGAAATATTTGGGAATATTTATCAAAAATAAAATTTCTTAAAGGAATGAGTTGGCGAAATGATAAAATATATTTTCTATGAACTATTTACCTCCTGGAGCAATTTTAATAAAACTTTAGGTGTACCAAGTTTGGTTCAAATTAGGGATGTTCCGATCCCAAAAAAATATCGTTATTGATTATCGATTATATCGTATATCAAAGTATCGATACGGTCAAATATCGTAATAATAACTACCGATAATAAAAATATCTATACTTTTCGATACCAGATATTTTAAGTTTATTATTTTTTATTATTTAATACTGCAAATTAATTTTTAAAAGATCTTCACCTAAGATAAATAATATTGTCAGGAATAGCTTAATGGCGGCTATGAAATTATCAAAATTCACCTTTTACAAACAAAATACATATAATAAGTCAATGTTTTATACGCGGGGCGCATGAAGTAAAATTTCGAGTTTAGAAAAGCGTGAAAATTTGGATTTGCCGGGGCGCGACTCGCTTCGCTCGCGCGCCCCGGCAAATCCAAATTTTCACGCTTTTCTAAACTCGAAATTTTACTTCATGCTTAATCTGGGATTGTAAAACACTCGTTAAAATTTCTTAAAAACTTGAAATTGAATTGTCTAGCGTTAATCACAAATAAATGACTGAATCATCAGCGAGTTTACGGCTGTAATCATAATCATACTAAACTGATAACCATAGTAAACTTAAAACTATTAATTTCCTCCCGACAAATCTTCAAGAACTTAAAAATTACTAAAAATCGTAAATAGTCTATTCAATTTAACTCAATTCTTTATATATATGTGCATGTGTGTATGTGACTATTATACAAATTACATATATTCGGATATACCGTGTTTTCCTTATATCGTGCTAGGTATAGCCAAAAGCCATCCCGGTATAACGAGGTTCTACTGTATATATATATATATATATATATATATATATATATATATATATATATATATATATATATATATATATATACACAATTTAAAATACAAATATTGCATGCATAACTATGCTAGTGATTTTTCAAACATAAATTCGGCCAATGTATATGAAAAGTATTTGAAATAAAACAACACAGTTGGGAGGGTTTCCCTTTAATTGTTGAACACTGCAACATGTTTCACCACACAGTGGCTTCATCAGGCAGATGAAATAATGATTTTACAAAGTACAGGTAAGAGCTTATATACTAATGCAATTAAGTTAATAGAAGGGGGGGGGGGGTTAATAAGGTAATTAGGCTGAAACTAATACAAACAATTTTGAGCGACTAAATATTGATTAGGGGTGAGTTGTTTACTTCTATTTGGTCATTTAATAGAATACCTTTTTTATTATATTTATTAATTTCTAATTCTTCTAATAAGTTTAATTTACGACTTTTGTTACATTCGTGCAAAATTTTGAATTTAGGGTTAAAGTTATGTTGGTATTCGATTAAATGATTGGCGTAGGTTGAAGAGGTTTTCTTAAATTGAAAGCATTTTTGATGTTCTGAAATGCGATCTGGGAAGCTACGTCCAGTTTGTCCAACGTATACCTTAGGGCAATCTCCACACTCTAGCAAATACACGCCAGAGTTCGTAGTTTTATCAGATTTGTCTTTAGAATTATTGATGAATTTATTAAGTGAGTTGACCGTTCTAAAAGAAGGAGTTAGGTTTAAGGATCTGAGTTTTTGCTGATGGCAATCGAAGGGGGACCGTTAAATGTTAATGAGCAATATTTATTACTCTGATTTTGAAAATTGGTGGGATATACTAATTTCAGGGCTTGTTGTCTTTGTTTTTTAAAAAGGATGTCTAAGATGAGCTTTTGACGAAAGCCGTTGTTATTAGCTATTATGAGAATTCTGTTGAGCTCATTATTAAAATTATTAATTGATAGGGGGATAGTGGTTAGCCTATGCAACATGGAATGGTAAGCTGCTAGTTTATGTTGCATAGGATGGAATGATGTGCTATGGATCGTAGTATCTGTATGGGTCGGCTTGTGAAAAATATTGAATTCATGTTTTTGACCTGGATGTGAAATTGTTAAGTCTAAAAAATTAATAGATTTATTAGATTCGATCTCCCTAGTGAATGAAATATCCTTGTGAATTGAATTAATGAAATTTAAAAGTTGATCTAGCTGTCTCTCCGTTCCTGTGAAACAGGTGAGAATATCATCAACATATCTAAACCAGTATAGGCATTTATTAAAAAGTGGGTGTTTACTAATTATTTCTTCTAATGAATTTATGAAAATTTCGGCAAGTAACGGACTGAGGGGATTACCCATGGCTAATCCTTTGTTTTGGATGAAGAAGTTGTTATTGAATTGAAAGTAATTTTGTCGTAAACATTTATTAAGGAGATCAAGAATCTCCGACTTAACAATCGGATTAGTCCCCCGGGCGGTCAGCAATCCCTCAACCAGGTTTACCACCTCTTGAGGCGGCACGCTAGGAAAGAGATTACTGACATCAAAGGACACCAACCGGCTTTTCATCGGAACTTTGAGGTCTTTAATTCTAGTGATTAGGTCTAATGAGTTTTTAATAGCAAATGTGGATTTGAATTTCGTGTGTTCGCAAATCTGACTAATTAAATATTTTGAAATATTTCGACAAGGAGCCGAAACATATGATACTACTGGCCTAATAGGGGAATCTTCTTTATGGATTTTTAACAATCCATAAAGTTTTGGTGGTTTGGGATTCATAGGGATAAGGAGTTTTGACTGAAACTCGGAAAGGATGGCATTGCAGTTTTTGGTGATAGACTTAATCTCTTTTGTGAATTTATTGGTGGGATTTGATTTTAGTTGAACAAAGTTATTTGAATTGAGAAAATGTAGGACTTTCTCAATGTAGATTGGTTTGGGGATTGCAATAACTGAATTGCCTTTATCTGCTTTAGTGAAAACGATATTGTTTTTAATTGATTTATCCTTAAGGGATTTCGCTGTTAGGAGTTCTGAATTTTTAGAAATCAATTTTGAAACTTGTTTGTGTTTGATTTCTAAAAATTCAGAACTCCTAACAGCGAAATCCCTTAAGGATAAATCAATTAAAAACAATATCGTTTTCACTAAAGCAGATAAAGGCAATTCAGTTATTGCAATCCCCAAACCAATCTACATTGAGAAAGTCCTACATTTTCTCAATTCAAATAACTTTGTTCAACTAAAATCAAATCCCACCAATAAATTCACAAAAGAGATTAAGTCTATCACCAAAAACTGCAATGCCATCCTTTCCGAGTTTCAGTCAAAACTCCTTATCCCTATGAATCCCAAACCACCAAAACTTTATGGATTGTTAAAAATCCATAAAGAAGATTCCCCTATTCCATGTTGCATAGGCTAACCACTATCCCCCTATCAATTAATAATTTTAATAATGAGCTCAACAGAATTCTCATAATAGCTAATAACAACGGCTTTCGTCAAAAGCTCATCTTAGACATCCTTTTTAAAAAACAAAGACAACAAGCCCTGAAATTAGTATATCCCACCAATTTTCAAAATCAGAGTAATAAATATTGCTCATTAACATTTAACGGTCCCCCTTCGATTGCCATCAGCAAAAAACTCAGATCCTTAAACCTAACTCCTTCTTTTAGAACGGTCAACTCACTTAATAAATTCATCAATAATTCTAAAGACAAATCTGATAAAACTACGAACTCTGGCGTGTATTTGCTAGAGTGTGGAGATTGCCCTAAGGTATACGTTGGACAAACTGGACGTAGCTTCCCAGATCGCATTTCAGAACATCAAAAATGCTTTCAATTTAAGAAAACCTCTTCAACCTACGCCAATCATTTAATCGAATACCAACATAACTTTAACCCTAAATTCAAAATTTTGCACGAATGTAACAAAAGTCGTGAATTAAACTTATTAGAAGAATTAGAAATTAATAAATATAATAAAAAATTAAAAATAATTAAAATGACCAAATAGAAGTAAACAACTCACCCCTAATCAATATTTAGTCGCTCAAAATTGTTTGTATTAGTTTCAGCCTAATTACCTTATTAACCCCCCCCCCCTTCTATTAACTTAATTGCATTAGTATATAAGCTCTTACCTGTACTTTGTAAAATCATTATTTCATCTGCCTGATGAAGCCACTGTGTGGTGAAACATGTTGCAGTGTTCAACAATTAAAGTGAAACCCTCCCAACTGTGTTGTTTTATTTCAAATAGTATTATGGAGTTTCATCGTGTATCCGCCTCATCAATTAAATATGTATATGAAAAGCATTGATATTTTTAAATGTAACAAACATTTTGAAATTCACGAAAAGTGTCAAGATTTTAAAAATGTATGAAAAGAATTATAAATCTAGGAAATCTTGGATATTTATGAAAAGCGTAAAGATTTAAAAAATTAACTAAAAAAATTCACAAAGCTGCCAAGTATTTAAAAATTAACCAAAATGATGAAACTTTACGAGAAGCGAAAAACATTTTAAATTCAACAAAACTTTAGGATGTGCACGAAAACTGCCAAGTTTTGAGAATTTTCTAGATTTTCATTAATTTTAAATATTACAATACTTTTTATGACATTTTGTTAATTCTTAAAACTCTGGCGGTTTCTGTGCAGCATTTTAATTGATTTATATCGGGACGATTTTCATAAAATTTAAAGATTTTCATCAAAATGTTGACGATTTTTATCAAAATGTTGACGATTTTGAAGAAGGTTTTCATCAGAATGTTGACAGTTGTCGTGAATTTCTTGGATTTTCGTTAGTATTAAAAATGTGGATAATGACTTTTCGAGAATTTTGAACATTAACATTTTTAAAATTAACAAATATTTACGAACATTGCTAAGAATTTGAAAGCTTCTTAGTAATTTTTCTTAATTTTCGAATTAGTCGTTAATTTTAAAAATGTTAAAGCGTTTCATTCAATTCCAAGGTTTTCCTAAATTTGTGAGATTTCCCTTAATTTTAAGACTGTGGATACTTTTCATAAATAATCGTCAATTTTTAATTAATGCGCCACGCGTGTAAAACAATGATTTAAAGTGAAGTTCAAAACACACTGCTCAAGCCTTTCAAAATTTGATGGCGTCCAGTAATTTTCTTTGGAATATAATATTTTTTCCATTTTAACCTTTTCTTTTCGGAAATAGAAATAGAATTAAATAGAAATGTACTTCATTAAACAAAGGTAACTCTTTTTAATCCTGCGTCGACGTAGATTTTTATTTTATGTAAAATGTGTTTTATTTTTCTCTTATTTTACTACAATAGATAGCGTCTAATAAATAACTAGTATCGAATGTAACGATATCGATTATATGGTATCGATATTAGCGATAAATGGGAAAAATTAATTTCGATATAAATACCAATTATTTGGCATAAAAATATTAACACTTCAATATATCGATTTATATCGAACATCCCTAGTTCAAATTGCTCAACTTTTGACCTCTGAACAAACATAGCCGCGTATTGCATTCGTGTGGTGATATTAATTACAATTTTTTTATTAAATACTTTTTGTATTCATGACACAATTATTTTATTATAATATAATATATTATACTTATAGTAGACCGATCGATAACAAGTATCTTAAAATTCTAGGTCAAAATAATAACACTAAAAACAGATCAACTTTAAAACCACACCATCTAATTTTCGCAAACGGCTGCTCGTAAATTGCAACAGTTAAAATCAGATCCCAATTATGTGTAACATCTTAATTTTCTAATTTCTGGAAGCAATCTGTGTATAAATTCAATAATTTAGTAGCGATGGTTGGTCATAAATGTAACGCCGCTCTTAGCTACCGGCGTCGAGCAGGAAGTTTGATGTAATATTTTTACTTTACGACTTTTTACAGCCAGTTTATGTGTTAGGCCTTGATTGTTTCGACCTAGTTTTGTATAGGTAGTAATTTAAGTGTTCTTAGATTAAAATTTAATACACAACGTTTTATGTTTAAAGTGTTACCCTTTATGCTTACAATCAATAGCGTTAACGGTGAAAAATTAGGTTAGATGAAATAAACTTCTGTAAAATTTTATATAGTGAGATCAAACATAAAATCAAGCTGAGTAGGGTATAAATCGTAAACCTACAAATTTAAGCAGTATATTTTGAACTTTACTTCTAATCAGTGTTTAATACGCATAGCGCATAAAGTAACATTTCGAGTTTGGAAAAGCCTTAAGGTTATTTGGCCATAACAACGAACAACGATTAATCTTCCACAATACTGAAGCAGTATGTCGAATATTCTGAACTTTTCAATATTTCAGTGGTTTTTACGCCTGGTGCATAAAGCAAAATGTATAGTTTAGAAAAGCCTGATAATTTGTTTTTTTCGGAAAATTAAGAATAGTTATGTATGTTGTTAGATAATTGTAGGGGTGGCCTCTTGGCCTGTACCACCGCAACCTTTACAGATCTATTGTGTATGTTGTTAACATTTTCGTCTGAAAATTCAAAATGTTTAACAATTTCTAATCAAAAACAACCAAAAAACATACACGCAATGTTTATTTGTCTACGATAGGAAAAAAACAATTGTTTAATTTGTGTTAACTTTTATTGTCGCATGTAATTAACGAATCAATTGAATTTACATCAAACAGGAAATTTTGTAGAAAACTCTGTTTTGCTTTTAATTGAGCGCGACGCGCTGATTAGAAAATTAGAAACCAATTAATTAGCGCGTTCATAATGGATTTGTTCTGTCAGCGCTCGGGCTGATTTACGGACAGGAAATTGTTTCAATTTGATCGTGGATTGTTGGATTGTTCAAATCCGTTTTGTGTCTGCTTGCTTTGCTCATTCGCGGTCCTCCAATGTCGCGGAACACTGGTTATCCATTCAAATAATGATAGTGTTATTGGTGATTATCAACTTTATTTTTACCCCAGCCAAGGATTATTCACACCTTCAATTTAAATTGATTTTTATGGGATCAAATGTATTTTTTAAAGTTTATAATATTTTAACATAAAGAAAATTGAGTTTGCTAATAGTTTGCAGAATATTTACAAAATGTAAAAACGAATCAAAATTAATACTTTCTGCAAAAATTTAGTCTCATTGAGACACGTCTCCAAATATTTATTGAAACAACTACTTCTCGAGCTAGTACCCAGACAGATATTGAATTATACAATAAATATTTGAGTTACATGACAGATTTACTGTTCTATGCATAATTTTTATGCAAAATCCAACATCAGGTCAAACTATTTTCTCATCAAACTAAATGAACTAACAGGAAATTGAAATAAATTGAAAAAAGTTACAGGGAATGAATATTAATTGAAATAATCTTATGCGATCGTATAGAGAAAGTCTTAAGCCATCTATAGACGCGTTTAGAGATTTATCCCTTTATCCTTGTCTCAATGAGACTAAATTTTTGCAGAAAGTCTATATCAACTTTATTTTCACCCCAGCCAAGGATTATTCACACCTTTAACTTGAATTGATTTTCATGGGATCAAATATTGTATTTTATACGTTTAATATATTTTCTCATATAGAAAAATTGAGCTTGCCAATAGTTTGCAGAATATTTACAAAATATAAAAACGAATTAAAATTAATATCTACTTTCTGCAAAAATTTTGTCTCATTCAGACGAGTCTCCAAATATTCATTAAAACAACTACTTCTCGAGCTAACACCCCGCAAATATTGAATATTTGAGTATGCAAAATTAAACATCAGGTCCCTTTATTCTTGTCTTAACAAGACTAATTTTTTGCAGAAATTCGATATTAATTTTAATTCGTTTTTATATTTTATAATATTTTAATAGTACACGATACATTTAACTAGTAACAAGATTTGTTGCATTTTTTAAATTATTTATTCCGAGTAGTTTTGGCTTCTAGCAATTTTTAAGGACACTAAAGATTTCAAGAAAGTAATCGTCAATAACAATTGATAAATTAAAAATCAGTACTAGCCTCAACGGTTTATAATAATAAGGAATAAGGTATTGTAAAAATTAATCATAGGCAATATTTATAGGAAAAAAACTATTATCATTTACAAGATAATACTTTAGGGAAAATAGTAAATTGATATTTCTACATGTTGTCTTAGGCACTCATAATCCGTGAATTCAACACGTTTTTTAAAATAATTCAACTATTTTTAGGCAGTCTTAAATAACAAATAAAGAGAAGTACACAATTTATTGTATTTATTGATTTAAAAAAAAAACTTGACATTTACATTCAAAATCTTTAACGATGTCAACTTTTATTGTTAGTGCAGCTTATTATTTATTTATTTATTATTAAATAAATATATACAATTATTTTATTACCATTAATAATGAAACATGTTGACGTTTTGTTTAATTTTTGTCTTTTTTAATTACTGTATTTGGTGATTGAAGGTAGACTACAGACCACACACATTTTTATATATTTATATTTGAATTTATAGTGATTATTTTTTTTATTTGTGCTTATATTATGTCTAATTTCTAATCATTTTCTAATTATGTATTATTGACAATGTTATACCGTTTGATGCTAAACAATACAGACTTATTATTATTATTATTATTATAAAATGATATTTCTTGAAAATGCTTACGAAAAATTAAGATCAAAAATTAAGATCATTATAAAATCACTAGTTCTATAGATTTTCACTCTCTCAATTATTTCTTGAAATTTGGATTTTGTATGTTTGGTTCGAATTTTATATGAGATGTATTTGGATTAATAAACAGTTTCTTCACCGTATATGGAGCAGCGTTTAAAAAGTGGCAAAAGATAGATAGCTCGTAATTAGTTATTTAAAATAACTAACAACATATTTGTAATGTCAGTTAAATAAATACGCGCACATTAATCAGTGACCATAAATGTGCGCGTATTCGTTTAATTACCATTACAAATAGGAGGATTGTAAACGATCTCGGAAGTTTAGAATTTGTTGGGAATACTCGTGTCTGTTAAAATAAATAAACACTACTACATCCAGGGACCTTTTCTTTAAAGTATGTTTTCTAAATTTAGCTTATTTTCTTTAAATCTTTAGATATTCGTTGTTTTTTTGAAAGAGTTTAATTTGAAGCTTTAAACGAGTGTTTTCCGCTCCCAGACTAAGCATGAAGTAAAATTTCGAGTTTAGAAAAGCCCCGTGAAAATTTGTCTCGGGTCGCGCAGCGACCCGAGACAAATTTTCTGGGCTTTTCTAAACTCGAAATTTTACTTCATGCGCCACGCATATAAAACACTGATTTCAAGTGAGGTTCAAATATACATAAAGTTCACAATATTTTAGTGTTTTATACGCGTGCCGCATGAAGTAAAATTTCGAGTTTAGACCCGAGACAAATTTTCTGGGCTTTTCTAAACTCGAAATTTTACTTGATGCGCCACGCCACCCATATAAAACACTGATTTCAAGTGAGATTCAAATATTCAGAAATTTTAATATTTTAGTGTTTTATACGCGTGCTGCATGAAGTAAAATTTCGAGTTTAGACCCGAGACAAATTTTCTGGGCTTTTCTAAACTCGAAATTTTACTTGATGCGCCACTCATATAAAACATGATTTCAAGTGATTTTTAAATATACAGAAATTTCACAATATTTTAGTGTTTTATACGCGTGGTACATGAAGTAAAATTTCGAGTTTAGAAAAGCCCAGAAAATTTGTCATGGGTCTAAACTCGATATTTTACTTCATGTGGCACGTGTATAAAAAACTAAAATATTGTGAAATTTATAAATATTTGAACCTCACTTGAAATCAGTGTTTTATATGCGTGGCGCATGAAGTAAAGTTTCGAGTTTAGAAAAGCCCAAAAAATTTGTCTCGGGTCGCTATGCGACCCCCGACAAATTTTCGCGGGGTTTTTCTAAACTCGAAATTTTACTTCATGCTTAGTTTGGGAGTGGAAAACACTCGTTTAAAGCTTTAAATTGAACTTTTTCAAAAACACAACGAATATCTAAAGTTGATTGTTAAGGCACTTCTTTTTTGAAAATCCATTATCACTTAATATAATAGCAGACTATTTATGATTTTCAACTTTTTATTTACTCACTACAATTGTTTCGCTACACTGTAGCTTCTTCAGGTGAAGAAATATAATACATTTCTTACAAACTAATTTACATTATATACAGTTTTCAGAAGTGTGGGTGGAGGGGGTGTTTTTCTTCAGTTTAAGTAGGGGGGAGTTGGAGAGTTCAAGCTGGTCGTTCAGCAAGTTTCCTGAATTTATATGTTTATTCATTTCTAAATTTTCCAATAAATTTAATTTCCGTCCTTTGATAGAGATGTCTAGGATTTTGAAGTTGTTGTCAAATTGGTGGTTTTCTTCAATTAGGTGGTTTGCGTAAGTTGAATGATCTTTTTGATAAATTTTTCATTCATCAAAAAGATTATTCAACTTACGCAAACCACCTAATTAAAGAAAACCACCAATTTGACAACTTAAAAATCCTCCACATCTCTAATAAAGGACGGAAATAAAATTTATTGGTAAATTTAGAAATAAATAAACATATAAATTTAGGGAACTTGCTAAAATATATATATATATATATATATGTATGAATATTTATTTTTATTTAAATAAATATCCATACATATATAAATAAAGAAAACACTTCAAAAGTTTATATTTTAAGGAGAACCTGTATATTTTGTTTGTTAATAATTGTTTCACTGTATTGAATTCTAAGGATTACAAATAGCTATCATACATTTTGTTATTTATGTAAAATAAAATAATTAACTATATTTTTGTTTTTGTTTTAGGTAAGTCCGCATTTCTTCCAAAATCAGATGCTTTGTAAGTAAATACCCAATATAATCATTAAGTAATATCATTATAGAGAAAATAAAGTTTGAATACAATTGTTTACTATTATTATTATTTTGATGCGTTTATAAACAAAATTGTAATCTATTTAAATCATAATAATAATGAGCATTTGAGGAGATTTCAAATAATATTCACTAATACATGTATTTGTCTTTAACACTTGAAAATCCTTTATTCAAGGAACTTTCAAGGGTTAAAAAGGTTGACAGAATCATAAAACAAACCCAAATAGGTTAAAAATGCGATTCTTCACACCAGGGGTGTCCAACCCGCCGCCCAAGGTTCATTGTATAATAAAATATGTTATACGTTTATTTGCTATTATCCAAATTTTTTTTAATTAACACGTATGAAATACCAACCTATTATATATTGGTTTATTTATTTCCTATAGGCCAAAGCCTTATTACAGAGAAAAACTTAACAACAATAATAGAGGTTATATTATTTTAACTAATTACTTCTACTACTACTACTACTACTACTACTACTACTACTACTACTACTACTACTAACTAACTAACACTGTACTATAACTACTTACTTATTAACATTGTATTATAAAGTTTGAAATAAATTACCTACCTTCAGATTATATTAAACTTCACAATATTTTAGTGTTTTATACGCGTATTTATACATATTTATTGCAGTAATTTGTTATATTATAAGTTAATAAAAGTATTCGTAAAATATGTTTTGTGACGTTTTATAAAAAAATACATCATAGTATGGTCAACACATCACCCTTTTACCCTGACGTCACAAAAAACAAAATACTGCATCACAAACGCATCTCTACCTTTTTGTTTGATTTTATTACTTCAATTATTTGACAAACCAATCAAATTATCTATATTCAGGGATTTTTTCTCTTAAGTATACATACGCATACGATGTTAATTTTCCGAGATGCGTTGTTTTTTTTTTTAGAAGAGTTCAATTTGATGTTTTAAACGAGTATTTTCCACTCCCAGATTAAGCATGAAGTACAGCTGCTTCGCGGAGCGACCAAACCAAATTTTGAGGCTTTTCTAAACTCGAAGTTTTACTTCATGCGCAACGCGTTTAAAACACTCATTCAAAGCGAAGTTCGTAATATACTGCTTAAACTTGGTCAGTATTTTATACGCATGGCGCATGAAGTAAAATTTCGAGTTTAGAAAAACCAGAAAATTTGGTTTCGTCGCCCCGCTTCGCTACGCGACCATGCCAAATTTTCTGGCTTTTCTACATTCGAAATTTTACTTCATGCTTAACTTGGGAGTGGAAAACACTCGTTTAAAGCTTTTAACACTAAAACAAGCAATATCTGCAAATTTAAAGCATTAATGCTGTAATTGGGATATGTATACTTAAAAGAAAAACTCTACGTAGAAGGAACGACAAATAAGAACGAACGGAAATCGCTAGAACACAAACTTTAGTTAAATTAGACATTAGCACATTGGATTAGTTACATTATTCAAGAAAATATGCGTTTTAAATGATAATAATTTCCTCTTGGTTCTGCGACAAATTGTAAGTGATCAATCGATATGGATCCTCCTTATTTCTAACATTTTAATTATTCTTTTACTTACTTTTAATACAAACGCTATTAAAAATCTAATATCTTTCTTCTTTAAATAATTTTACCACAGTTCAAATGATTTGAAGTATTTTGACAGGCGTCATGTATATCATGATGATAGAAACGCAAACTTAACATCCGACGTGCCAAACAATTGAAGATGTTCGGTTTCAACCATAAACTATTGATTGAAAACAGATAAAGGTGACGTCCGGGTAAAAGGGTAATGTGTTAACTGTAGTTTCTTGTAAATCCCTAAAACTATTTTATTTATGGTTCTTATAATAAATATAAGAACCATAAACAAAATATTTTACACATTTAGAAAAAAAAATATACATTACAATATAAATTTAATTTGGTTCTTATTCATCATTTGATGAAACATTTTAACCAATATTGAACCTAAATTAATTTATTATAAAGACAGTTGAAACAAGGCAGTGGTGGGTGAAATCCGATTAAGGGAAATTAATCGGATTTCACTCACCAACGTTAGTTAAATTGACAAATAGTTATTCATCGAATAAATCTAGTAATAGTTAAATAAAAAAACAATCAGTTTATATTTTTTGACGTTGATGATATGGAAAATGTCAATTTCAATCAACAAATAAATTTAATCTCTGATAAAATATAACTGGCGTTGGTAAAACCGGACAGAAGTGTACTTATCATAAATTCCTGAACATTTTTCAATCAGTGTGCTGTTTTTTGTTTGTTTGTTTTTAATAAACCCACGACGTGCTGAATGATATGTTTTTATGCATATTTTGTAATTATTTTCATCACGTATATCAAAATCAAAAACTATTAAAACATGATTAACGGCTCAAATTTTAATTAAAACACTTCCCACTTGAGAAAACCGACACACGCACACAAACAAAATCACAATTAAATCCGTCGTCCCAATTAACGCGTTAGATAAATTAATAATTATCTCTAAATTAACTTAATCTCGGGTGGATTAGAAATGGGAAAAGTGCCGTTTTGCATCCGTCGACTTTCGTTTTCGTCCGCCGAGGAAATTCTAATTCGCGTGAGAGAAGAAACTCCGAAAAAATCGAGTTTAAACGATCTAAAAAAAAACCACACACACAAAATTCGCTCGCGTAATTGACGGTTTTGATGCGTGGCAAATTGAGTTATTTAAACCGCGAGCTATTAAAATCGGCGTGCGATATTTTCTAGAGTGAAATTGATCACGCAGATAGGATTCATGATTTGGTTAAATTTCTGTTAATCGCGAAAGTGAAAATTCGAGTCTATAATTGAAATTGATTAGAAAAGCTCATGATTTTTCGCTTCATGATATTTGAGTGTTTTATATGCGTGGCGCATACAGTAACATTTCAGATATTTCTAAACTCGATATTTTACTTCATGCTTAATCAAGGAGTGGAAACACTTGTTAAAAACATCAAATTGTAAATGTATTTCAAAAACAACAAATGCCTGGAAATCTAGAATGTATATTTTGAGTAAAATATCGAAATAAAAATTTTCGATATTCAAAACATCGATACTTTTCGATACCAGATATTTTAGATTTTAATATTTATTGTTATTTAATACACCAAATTAATTTTTAAAATACCTTTGCCTATGATAAATAATATTTCCAGGAATAGCTTAATGACGGGTATGAAATTATCAAAATTCACCTTTTCCGACCAAAAAAGATATAATAAGTCAATGTTTTATTGTTTTATTATAACTTCGAGTTTAGAAAAGCATGACAATTTGGTTTAGTCCCGTAGCGGTTTTTTTCTCAAAGTATCGATACAGTAAAATATCGTAATAAAAGTTTTCGATATTCAAAATATCGATACTTTTCGATACCAGATATTTTAGATTTAATATTTATTGTTATTTAATACACCAAATTAATTTATAAAATACCTTTGCCTATGATAAATAATATTTCCAGGAATAGCTTAATGACGGTTATGAAATTATCAAAATTCACCTTTTGCGGACAAAAAAAATATAATAAGTCAATGTTTTATTGTTTTATTATAATTTCTAGTTTAGAAAAGCATGAAAATTTGGTTTAGTCCCGTAGCGGTTTTTCTAAACTCGAAATGTTACTTCATGCGCTACGCGTATAAAACATTAATTTAAAGTGAAGTTTAAAATATACTACTTATTAAAAGATGATATTTTTTTAATTTTAACCCTGTTTTTTCGGAAATAGAAATAGAATTAAATAGAGAAACACTTCATTTAACACAGGTAATTCTTTTTAAAACACAACCCTGCGTCGACGTAGATTTTTACTTTATGTAAAATGTTTAATTTTTTTCTTAATTTAATACAATATATGGCCTCTAATAAATAACTAGTATCGCATGTTACGATATCGACCAAATGGTAGCGATATTTGCGATATATCGGAAAATTAAATATCGATATAAATATCGATTATTTTGCCTAACAATATCGACATTTCATGATATCAGACATCCCTAATATCGAGGTATGAATACTTAAACTAAAATTCTCTATATTTTTGCATGAGTATTATTATTTTTGGAAATGCATTTTCTAAAAACATAAACATACGTTAATCCACACAAAAATCATTGAAATAAATATCCTCTTTAATCTTCCTCATCAACTTTTTAATTTGTAAACATTCTTGACGTTTATCACCAATTTTACAAATCCGTAAAACACATCCTAAACAAACAACACCCAAACCCGCGATTAATTAAATTCAGCGAAATTTGTTCATCCGACGATTAAAAAAAAGTTTCACTTTCGAAAAAACACCAAAACCAACACTTTTACGCGCAGTTTTCGGCGCTCTCCGCGTAATTAGCATCCGCTGTTAATTGCCGAAAATCGGATGTAGGTATTAATATTCATACAATTTCTACGGAAATATCAAACGGATTATTTATAATTAATGCAGGTTTTTTTGAATATTAAGAATTTTGTGAGATTTGAAGACATTCTTGGAAATATATGAATGTAGTTAATAGTTGTTAAAAATTAACTGTGATTTCGAGACATTCCGCGGAAACTTTATGAGAATATAATTAATTGCTGAGAGTTTTTCTTAAGGAATTTCGGTGATTTTGTTGTGGGTGAATTACAATTATAAATATTGTTAATATTTTGGTAAATAGCTTTCTTTTCAGATAATTTCAGTAAAAGTTTTGTATATTTTATATTTGTTTACTGCAGTTTAAAATTACTTTATAATAAAATGTGCAATTACAACTAAAATTATATAAAAGCACCCGCAGATTTTTTTTTCAGGGGGTGGCAAAATATAATAATAATAGTCTTCATTGTCCTAATGGAAAAGAAGTACAATACAACGCAAAATCAAAACAAACTATATACAAAAGCAATATACCAGTTGTCGTGCTCACCATTCGGATTTCGTAAACTATTATGGATTAAATGACGGTTAGATTTAACAAAAGTTTTCGGCTTTAATACAGACTAAAACAATGTTAACAAAATTCAACTAGCTTCACAATTATCATTTTACTATAGCTTTGTTAAATAGAATGACAACGATCTGAAATTTGTAATGTACGCCAAATAACATCCGCAGAACATAACAACATTTACCGATTTTATACTAGGTGTTTAATTTTCAAGATACGACATCTATTTCCATTTCTTTTATGGCAATAATATTACATTTTAACACCATCAAAATGGTACTAAATTTGAGTTGGAAATTATGTCTCGTATGTCAAAATAAAATGGTAATTGTCTCATAAAATGTCAAATGTTATCATTTGACAAAACTGTCAAATGTTATCATTTGAAATTTTTTACGTTTCTTATCACCTATTACCGTTACGTTTATTTCCTGATTATTGGTTGTCTTTCATTATTTTTATAATAACTTGAATATTGTGTTTTATTTTAAAATTATAACTCTAGTCTCGTTTTTGTACAAATTTATTGTTTGTATATAAATATTTATTATTGCATGCTTCATTTTGCCCGTGCTATTTTCATGACAAATATAAAACTTGTACGAGTTAATAATATGAACAAACTATAGTAAAACTAATGGAAATTTGAGAGAGTATTTTCAGATTTTCACATATGTTCAAAAAGCAATGTTTACATAATGTCCACACAAAATTTTTATTTGATATGTTAATCTTTCCAAAAAATCGCATAAAATTAATCTCTTTTTGTTTAATTGGAAATAACTCAAAAGCTATTGATAGGGTTGTTTACACATTTTCAAAGAGCAATGTTTACTTAATATCCACACAAAATCTCACACGGATATTCTGAAAAATTATCAAGATACATCTTTGAAATGTTCTTCCCTAAAAATCGCATAAAATTATTCTATTTTTACGTTTAATTGGAAATAACTCAAAAACTATTGATAGGGCATTTGCAGATTTTTACACATTTTCAAAGAGTAATGTTTACTTAATATCCACGCAGAATCTCACACGGATATTCTAAAAAATCATCAAGATATGAATCATTTAAATGTTCATCTTCTCGAAAAATCGCATAATATTAATCTATTTTTACGTTCAATTGGAAATAACTCAAAAACTATTGATAGGGTATTTTCAGATTTTTTCACATTTCGATAGAGGAATTTTTACTTAATATCCACACAAAATTTCACACGGATATTCCAAAAAATTATGAAGATATGAATCTTTTAAATGTTCATCCCAAAAAATCGCAGAAAATTAATCTATTTTTATTTACGTTCAATTGGAAATAACTAAAAAACTATTGATAGGATTTTTCAGATTTTTGCACATTTTTAAAGATAAATGTTTACTTAACATCCACACAAAATTTCACACGCATAATCCTAAAAGTTATTAAGATATAAATCTTTAAAATGTTTAAATAATTAACACTGATTACTTTTTTGTATTCACTTTTTATTTTGTACTGTGACTAGTTTCGACTCAACAGCGAGTCATTCTCAAACTAGTTAGTTTAAGAATGACTCGCTGTTGAGTCGAAACTAGTCACAGCACAAAATAAAAAGTGAATACAAAAAAGTAATCAGTGTTAATTATTTAAATATTTACAATGTATCACAAAGTAACCGCCTCCACCACAAGATATCTTTAAAATGTTCTTCTTTCCGAAAAATCGCATAAAATTAATCTATTTTTACGTTCAATTGAAAATAACTCAATAACTATTGATAGGGTATTGTCAGATTTCTAAAGAGCAATGTTTACTTAATATCCACACAAAATTTTACACGGATATACCAGAAAATTATATAGATATGAATCTTTGTTGATGTTTTTAGATTTTCACACATTTTTAAAGAGCAAAGTTTACTTATTATCCACCCAAAATTTTACATCGATATTTCAGAAAATTATCAAGATATAAATTTTTGAAATGTCCATCTTCTTTAAAAATCGGATAAAATTAATCTATTTCTACGTTTAGTTAAAATAATTTTTAAGATATGATTTATTTTTTGTAATTCTCATAACTATATTATTGATTTTTAATTCGGTTGACTTTCCTAAAATAAAACCGATGTGATACAACGCTATTCAAAATTTATAATATGATGTTTTTTTGACATATGCAACTATTTTTAGATTAGATTAATACGCGACTTCTAAGGTTAGGTTTGGCAGTTTGAAACTGAAGTGAGTGTTTTCCACTCCCAGGCTAAGCATGAAGTAAAATTTCGAGTTTAGAAAAGCCTGAAAATTTGGCTCGGGCGCGTAGCGAAGCGAAGCGACCGAGCCAAATTAGGCTTTTCTAAACTCGAAATTTTACTTCATGCGCCACGCGTATTAAACGCTGATTGAATGGTCTTCAACTAACTAACAAGTGAAATAGGTTTAGAATGCCAATCTTCAATTGTTTAAATGACGGGGAAAGTGCCATGATGGACACATCGTCATTTTTTGTACAACTTTAGAAAAATAAATTTATGATACAAAATACCAATTCAAATCCCCTCATCAGCTAGAATACAAATCCAGAGGGAAATTAATTCCGCATTAAAGTGAAAATCACTTGCACAACACCAGACGACACACAATGCAGCCAGACTCCTCCACATACCCACTAATTGCTTGAAATCGAGGACGGCCATTTGAATATCGCACAATTGTATCTCAATCCGTGCCACGGAAAGAAACAGCAAAAGAAAAGAAATAAGAAGAAGGAAAAGAAACTACAATTTTCCGAATGACTATTAATTACCAGGCCATAAATATCCCCCCAGTTCACTTTGATTTATCGCAAGCTCCGACGGCGCATTCTAAATTCTAGATACCAAAAGCGCGTTCTAAATTCTACATACCCAATACTCTGAACTCTTGGTATCGAGAGAGGAAGTGTTGTTGTTCTGGAGGCTGGAAAGCGTTTTAGTTCGCGATGGATAAAAAAAATAAACGAAAAAAAGTTTCCTGGCGCTAGTTGTGCATATGCTAATGGTTTAATGACGGTTATTACACCGTTTGTGACATGCAATTATCCGTAAATTACGAAATTGTGCATTTTATTATCGGTTTAGTAAACCATTGATTATTCGCACCCACGCTCACGCACGTTCTGCATGCGCGATCCCATTCTCGTACCTGATGAAATTTTTATGTCTTCACTTTTGTGTTGCCACATACTTCCCAAGATCTGTATGGATTTTCACATATTTTTAAAAAAGACAACAACAAGTGTGCATATTAAATTAATCTCCATAGATTTAATTTAATTATTTATTTAGTAAGAATATTTAATTCGCAATATGTAATAACTAACGCGTGTCTATAAACTGTCGGCATCCCGGTTGCAAATTACGTATCTTAGGTTAAGTCATACGATTCGGTGAAACTTGGAAACGTCAAATAAATTCAATTATACGTCTAATTACGACGTATGTTTATAAAGTTAGAACCTACTAGGATACCGACAGTTTATAGACACTCGTTATAAGTCAGGCGCGCACCCACAAATTGGTCATAGGGGGGGCTCATCCCTGTCTTAGGGGGGCTAACGCATAAACATTGAAAAAATGGTAAAGTTGTTTTAAATTAAGATAATTATTGCATATGAAGTTTAAAATGTAAAGTAAAAGCGCCGATTCTTTTGATTATTAAATTAATCTAACATCTCTAAAGCGCTTAAATGATCTCTTGCATTATTACTCAAATACTAACAATCATTCAAGAGCTCATTAGATTATCGTTATCATTCGAATCTCGAATTTATATTATTTTATCATGCCGAATACTAGTTTAAGGTCCACCCAAATTTTAAAATTACTGTTGAAAATATGAATCGACCATTGATCTTTCTGCCCTCATAATCCTACCCAATGAATTTTCAATATATATAAGCCGATAACAATATTCCCCAACTCTAAATTTTGAATAACAATGAGCAGATAAAACCATGAACCCAACTTATAGTGAATAATAAAATTAATATGACAAAATAATAACGAGTCTATAAACTGTCGGCATTCCAGTAGGCTCTGACTTCAGAAACATACGTCGTAATTAGACATATAATTAAATTTATTTGACGTTTCCGAGATTCACCGAATCGTATGACAATTTAAGATATATAATTTGTTTTTCAAAGCAACCGAGATGCCGACAGTTTATAGACACTCGTTATAATAATCTATCTAAAGTTATTGAGAGAGAAAAGAAAAACACTTGGTATTTAAACAATATGAATACAGTGAATACGTGTATTTGTGAGCTCCAGTTATTTCTAATTAATTTCATGGTTAATAAACAGTGCACTTTCGAAAAATATTCCTACGTTTAAATTAAAAGAAAAACGTAAATACCCTCCATGGTTTGACAATGAAATTATCCACCTTATTAAAGACAAAAATAATCTTAGAAAAAAATCTAAAGCAAACCCATCATCCTTAACGGCATTTAAGAAAGTAAGGGCACTCTTTAAAACTAAAATTAATTCCGCCCATAGAAATTATATCACACATATAGAGTGTCAACTCACCACTAATCCTAAACAATTCTGGTCTTATATCAATTCTAAAAAATCCAATCCATCGCGCATTCCATCAAAACTAGTATATGAAAATGAGACTTATGAAACACCCGAGGATATTGCCAATGGATTTCGTGATTACTTTGAATCAGTTTTTATATCACCCTCTGATATTGATACTGAGACAACCACTATAGACCCCAGTAATATTCCCTTCTTCTTCACTCCCACATCTGAAAAATCTGTCTACACTCTATTAAAAAAACTACCGAATAAATACTCCGCAGGTAATGATGGGCTACCAGCATTTTTCCTAAAAGATTGTGCTACTGTTTTATGCCAACCGCTAACTCTCATTTTCAACTTGTCTATGAGGACTTCAGTATTTCCCAACAAACTAAAAATTGCATCAATTTGTCCCATACCTAAAATGTCTAATAATCTCAGTAATGTAACAAATTATCGTCCTATTGCCATACTATCCCATATTGCAAAAATATTTGAAAGAACAATATATTATCAAATTAATGCTCATGTGTCTCGGTATATATCACAGCAACAGCATGGTTTCGTTTCAAATCGATCCACTGTAACTAATTTATCTATTATTTCACATGAAATAGCGGAATGTCTTGACTCAAAGGGTCAAATTGATGTAATTTATACGGACATGTCGAAGGCCTTCGACAGAGTTGATCATGAACTATTATTAGCTAAACTTGATTCCTTTGGGTTCGGTAAAAGTGCATCCACACTTATTGGTTCCTATCTTGAAAATCGCGAATAATATGTTACCCTAAATAGTTTCAAATCCGACTCATACTTTCCACGTTCTGGTGTGCCGCAAGGCTCTATCTTGGGTCCATTGCTTTTTAATTTATTTATAAATGATCTTTCGAAATTGTTGACATGTAAACATCTATTATATGCTGACGATCTAAAAATTTACTCAACAATTGGTACCCTTGATGATTGCCTCCACTTGCAGAACTCACTGGATAGTATCTCGAACTGGTGCACTGTTAATAAACTGAACTTAAATAGTGATAAATGTAAATTCATGTCTTTCACAAAAAAATCCAAACCCATTGTATTTTCGTATCTAGTTAGTAATAAAACCCTCGAGCAAGTCAAATTCTTTAAAGATTTAGGTGTTATCTTCGATAACAATTTCACCTTCAATCCCCATGTACAGTCCCTTACAAAGAGCGCATTTAGAGCACTAGGTTTTATATATCGGAACTCAGCCAACTTACGTGATCTTAGTGCTTTAAAGGCGTTATTTAACGCTTACGTTCGGTCCAAGTTGGAATATGCGTCCTTAATATGGTTTCCGCAGAATCAACAGCAGATACGGCTTGTTGAAGGGGTTCAACGAAAATTTCTCAAATTTCTCTACTTTAAAAGTGAAGGTTGCTACCCTATTAGAGGGTATAATCATATGTTGTTGATTGAGAAATTTAACGTTGAATTACTTCACTGCCGACGCCTCACAGCAGGCATCGTTTTTTTGCACAAGCTAATGCGCCACAAGATAGACTGTTCTTGCCTATTGCAACTGGTGGGACTGCATATTCCAACTTTTAACAGTAGGCAAAAACCTACATTTAGCATTACCTCATTTCGAAATAACTTTGGATCAAAATCACCCGTACACATTAGCTGTAATATATTCAATAGTTTGTCTGTCACTTGTGACAAATTTCATGACTCATTAGAATCAATTTTGCTCTGTGTTTAATTGTTAATTTAATATGTAACATAAACCTTAACATTTTATTGTTTAGGCATATCATTTATTTTGTAATTTGGATTTTTCCTGTTGGGTAATAAATAAATATTATTATTATTAAGTGTTGTTCCTTTCAATAACTTTACATACTGTAATATGTTTCACTAAGTGCCAAATAAGAAACGGATTTAAGAAATTAATATAATAATTTATGAATTCTACAATAACGAAATATTTATGATTCGTGCAACAATTTCTCTCAACAAAATTAACTCTTCTACATGCTTAACATTTTCTTCATTAATTAAAGCTAATTATGCGTGTAAGAGCGCAACCTGCCAGGTTCAATTACCTTTGCTACACACATTTCGGTATCTGGGTGTATTCTAGATAACAATGTTGGTGAAACAACCTCTTATCATATAATTTTTATATGCATTTATACGGCATCACGTTTGTGAAATAACACAAACGAGAATTCAAGAAAATGAAGACAGTAATTTAAAAGATAGGGAGGGCCAGGTAACGATCCTTGGGGTACAAATTTTGAAATTAGCTATAAAAATTAGTGCCCCAAGGATCGTTAATTGGTCCTCGTTTACTCGAGTATTCTTGAATATATCCTTATATGTCAGTTTGTTGAATTTTTTTTTAAATTTTAATTTTTTTTTTAATCAACCCACAGAGCAAACAGATTCAAGTAATGTTTCATCAACATTAAAACAACGTTTATTGTTGCTACAATGTTGATGTAGCGTTATTTGTTTGTTTTTTGCTCAGTGGGAAAGTTGCATTCTGTTAGGAAAGCAAAAAAATGCTGCTAATTTTTGAGGAGACTTTTGTTTGAAAAATTACAATAAACTATAGAATCTCGGAAACAACTTAAAACTCACAGGATTCACTTGAAAATAACAGCTTAAAATATTGAACAGAAAATTGAAATATATTACTTGGTTTATCAGCAATTTTCAATCAAAGTTGAATTTTCTTAGAGTAAAAATTCTTATTTTTGAGGAAATTTGTTTAAAAAATTATAGGAAATTATTAAATCTCTGTAAAAACTTGAAACTGACAGAATTCACTTGGAAATAACTACTCTTTAAAATATTAAACAGAAAATCGAAATATCTCAATAAGTTTATCAGTATTCTTCAATTAAAGTTGAATTTTGTTCGAAAAACGATTTATTTTTTATTTTTCAGAAGACTTTTGTTTAAAAAAATTACAAGAAATTGTTAAATTCTTAAATCAGCTTGAAAACTCATGCAATTTGCTTACAAATAGTTTCTTTTCAAAAAATTGAGAGAATATTAAAATATTTCAATCGATATATTAGCAATTTTCAATCAAAGTCGAATTTTGTTATACAATTTGTTGGATTTAAAGTTAAAATAATTATATTTTAATTTTTGTGTAAAATTATTTTCAAATAAATTATATAACGGGGCCAAACAATGATCCTTGATTTAAGAAATAAATCATTTCTGAAGTTTAATTATTCCTTAAAAACATCTACATCTATTTTCATAAATACATGATTTTAGTAATACATTTAGTCAATATTACCTTTAGTATCAGTTTAATGTGTGTCGGATTTAAAATTTGTAATGTAAATCAAGACATACCGCTGCATATTCAACGATTTATTGCCAATCAATGGAAAGTCGAACAATGTTTGTTGTGCAGTCGCGTTGAAACAGTTTACATTTGACTGAACAATCGGGAATACCAAATAAAATGCATTACGCTACGCAAAAGGATGTTATTAAATTCTAAAATTCTTATTCATTCCATTCACTTTATTTCAATAAAACTGTTTGTACATGCCGCGCCTTATTGAGTTCAGGAATGCTTTTAAAAAATAAAATTTGTGAAAACATGGATCCTTGAGGAACTACTAATGTGCATTTAAAAGTGATAAGAGAAATCAACTGATTATTAGTGTTTTGTTTTATTTTATAAAATAAAATTAAAAATAAATAAAATAAAAAACTTAGTTTTTCACGAAAAATAGTCGAGATTTTGAAAATTAACTACCTTTGAAAATTATTAATAGCCTTACATTATTTAAAATTTAGGAAAATTATAAAAACTGTTTTATTAAAAGTGTTTAAGATCAGGAGAATCGTTAGAATATTAGAAATCAACGGAAAAATTGGAAAAATAACTTCACATTATTAACATTAACGAATATTGCTATAAGAGTTTAAAAATTATAAAAAACTCTCAATATTGTAGAATCTTTCAAAATTGTTGGAAATGTCGAAACGTGATAAAATGTAAAAAAAATATTAATGAATACTATAATTCTGAAAAAGTATGACTAATTCTCAACAATTGTGATTATTGTTTATTAAATTAGCAGTATATTTTTAACATCACTTCAAATCAGTATTTTTATGCGCGTGGCGCATGAAGTAAAATTTCGAGTTGAGAAAAGCCCGAATTTGGATTTGGACGCTGCGCGTCCAAATCCAAATTCTTAGGGCTTTTCTCAACTCGAAATTTTACTTCATGCTTAGTCTGGGAGTGGAAGACACTTGTTCGACAATTATCAATAAGTTATTTTTCCGTTTACAATTTTATACTTAATTAATAAATATCAATATTTAGCAAAGTCGTAAAATAATGAATATTATGAAAATAAATGGAACTTTTATAAAACAAAAACTGCTTTTCCATTAAAAATTAAAATCTTCAATTTTTATAAATAATCGTTGAAAATCTTAAAAAGCATCGCGAATTTGAAAATAATAATCTTGCAAATTCGCGGAAAATAAAAATGAACGTAAATCGTCAGGATTTTTGAAATTAACAAAAATTCAGGAAGTTCATGGAAACTTTCAAGAATTAGAAAATTAACGATAGCATCGGTGTTGGGCAGGTGGTGGCCGAGCGGTAACGTCGTCGGGCTGTATCGCTCGGCGAGCCACAAACTCGGGTTCGATTCCCGTGCACGGGGAGACTTTAATTAAAAAATAATTTCTCGTCGTGTCCCTGGGTGTGGTGTGAATGTGTCGTGACGTCCAAATATATGTTAAATTAATACAATCATCGTTAGTGGCTGAATGGCTAGAACCTATGCCAAACAAAAAAAAAGCACCGGTGTTTTAAAAATAAATAGAAATTTTAGAAATTTACTATCAATTTATATAAAAAATTGTTAAAAATCAGAAAAAGCATTGCGAATTTAAAATGAGTGGAAATCTTGGATATTCGCGGAAAATAAAAATAATTTCAAAAATCCTGACGATTGGATTTTTGAAATTAACAAAATTTCAGGAAGTTCGTGAAAACTTTCAAGCATTTGAAAGTTAACGAAAGCATCGGTATTTTGAAAATTAACAGCAATTTAAGAAATTTACGGAAATAAAACCGTTATGATATTTAAATTAAAATTAACGACAAACTTGACAATTCACAAAAGGACTCGACATTTTAAAATTGAACGGGAATCTTGTGAATTCCTGGAAAGTGCCGGCATTTTTATAATTAATGAAAATCTTGAAAAATATCACAATTTCTTTAAAAATTAACTTAAATCTTTGAATTTCACGAAAAACGTCAATATTTTTTAAAATTATTGAAAATCTAGGAAATTCATAATCTTCAAAATTCACAAATGGTATCAACATTTTTTACTTTCCCCCGTATGTAATACAAAGGGAAAGTATTATTTTCGTGAAAATGTTCGAATCAAAAATTTTAGCGGAAATATCCGTTTTGAGGTCCCCTGAGTCGAATAAGACCATTTTTGAAAAATGTCTGTCTGTCTGTGTGTCTGTATGTCTGTGTGTGAGTCTGTGTGCGCTGTACCGCAAAAACCGCAAAAGATATCGAGATGAAACTTGAAACTTAAGCTTTTTGTTACAATCGGAAGAACTGAAAAGCTTTTGGTGAAAATCGGAAAACCGGAAGTGGTACTTTACTCCTAGCGTTTTTCAGTTTTTTCAGATTTTTTCAATAAATGTTCATCAAACAAAAAATTCTTTCAAATAAAAGTTGTAGATAATAACAAAATGAAGATGAATTGTTCACTTACTTTTTGTCATAGCACTCTTAGTTTTTGAGATATTTCAAAAGTTGTGTGTTTTATCTAGTTATTGGTGTGTGACAGTGTATGTGTCGATACAATTGAAAAATGTTTCAAATAAAAGTTGTAGGAAATGAAAAACTAAAGATTTTTTGTAGATTCACTTTTTGTCATAGTACTCTTAGTTTTTGATATATTTAATAAATAGTGTTTTTTATCTAGTCATTGATTTGTGTCAGTGTATGTGTTAATACAATTGAAAAATGTTTCAAATAAAAGTTGTAGGTACTAAAATATTAAAGATTTTTTGTATCTTTACTTTTTGTTATAGCACTCTTAGTTTTTGAGATAATTAATAAATAATGTTCTTTTATCTAGTCATTGGTTTGTCTCAGTGTATGTGTTGATACAATTGAAGAATGTTTCAAATAAAAGTTGTAGTTATCAAAAAGTTGAAGACATTTTGAAAATAATAATGCTACAAATATTTTAAAAGTGATTTAATACGCAATTTACGGGGGAAAGTACTATGATGGACACATCACCATTTTTTTAAATTAACGAAAGTCCAAGAAAAACGCAAATATTACCGAAAACCGGAAAATTTTTGAAAATCACAAAAATCTAAGAAATTCATAAAAACTGCGCCAACATTTTTAAAACTTAATTTATTTTGTTTTTGCAAAGTGGTGCAAAAATTAATCCTTTGGGTACAATTGCATTTAATTAAATGAATTGTAACTTCTTTACAAAAATACTAACATTATTTTTGAAGAATTTTAGATTCCTAATGTTATCATTGATATTAAAATCTAAATATGATTTCATACAATCCCGTAATTTCCTTATAAAACCCACAATTTTATGTTAATACTTAGCCATTCAACAATTCAAGAAAGAAGTAAAATATATTTTTAATAATCGGCAAAGTGCTTCAGGCAAAGAGTAAAATAGTGTTTTTTGTTTTTACGAGAGAAACGATTTTCTATCAATGTGATCAATTATTTTGTTTTTACAAAGTGATACAAACATAGATCCTTGGAGTACAATCGCATTTAAATAAATTAATCGCAAATTCTTGACAAAAATACAGACATTACTTGCGATTCATAACGTTACCATTGACATTATAATCCAAATATGTTTCCATATAAATCCGCAATTTCCCCATAAAACCCACATTAGTGTGTTAATACACTCGCCATTCAACAATCCAAGAAAGATAACCTTCCTAGTACTTTCATTTACGCGTTTCTTTCATTATCATTTCCAAGTCTGCAAAATTCCTGCACAGCTAATTTCCCTTGAAAGCAGGGAAAAAAGACATACGATGTTACACTTTTGTACGATTTCCATTAGCACACTTACTAAAATTAGTGCAGTCTTCTTTTTTCTTTTCAGTATCTCGGGGAAACAATGAAATATGTAATTGCCGGCCTTGTGTGTATCACACGAATCACAATTACTGAGATGAGTCGGAATGACTATCCTTTGTTTTCAATTGGCTTGCGATCTACATTTGCTGTATTATACGTGATTATTAGTGGAATAAATCCTGTGGATTTTTTTGTAGGGTAATGAGGATGTAGGAATAATTAGAGTTATTTGTGAGAATTATACATATTTTTTGGGTGGATTTAGAAATCAAAAGAATGGTGAAAATACAATATAGAAATGTTGATAATTAGAGTTATTTGTAATAAATATAATAATAATGTTCGTTGTTTTTATCTAAAATTTTATGATATGTCAGCGGTGCGCAAACCATGGAAAAAGTGATGAAATGTCAAGGTAAAAATATTGAAATTTGCCGAAATTTTGAAACAATCGAAAAATGTCGAAAAACGATGAAATATTTAAATTTGAGAAAATCTTGAAACAATGTCAAAAAGTGATGAAACGTCAAGTAATATTGAGTTTTGACAACATTTTGAAGTATGTCGAAAAGTGGTAATCTGTAATAAAAATAAATGTTTTAAATATTTTAAACTTGGCTATTAATCAGTGTTTTATGCGCGTGGCGCATGAAGTAAAATTTCGAGTTGAGAAAAGCCCGAATTTGGATTTGGACGCTGCGCGTCCAAATCCAAATTCTCCGGGCTTTTCTCAACTCGAAATTTTACTTCATGCTTAGTCTGGCAGTGGAAAAAATTCGTTAAAAATAATCACTGGCTTTTTTTAAATAAAATCATTAATTTACAAAAACTTGTGGGTTTTTAAGTTTTTGTGCAATTTTGAAAATGTTGTCAATTTCCGAGATTTTTAATAATTTTAAAAAGTTTGACGACCCTTGAAATTTTCAATAAGTTCATTAATATTTAAAATTTACAATTTTCAAAGTTTTGACAAACGATTTTTCCGGTTTTCGGTTCACGATTCAGTTTATTTACAAGCAAATGCTGTAATGTATTTTAAAATTTACAAAGTAACGCGTTAATTTTTTATAAACAAATTTCTAGGTAAACTCAACATTTTCTTTGTCTCGGCAAAATTCTACTTTGACGCGATATTTCGGAAAAACCAATTGATATATTTGCGTTTTCTTCTCAACGTTGAATCTCGTTTATTTCCAAGCAAACCTTGTAATTTTGAAATGTACGAAGTGACACGTTAATTTTTTTAAAATCCTCAAACAATCTCCATTCATTTTCATTTTCTTTTTTTCAACAAAATTCCAGTTTGGCGCGATATTTTAGAAAAACTAACAGACATATTTGCATTTTCTTTTCAACATGTTAAAGCTCGTTCGTTTACAAGCAAATGCTGTAATTTTAAAATTTACGAAGTGATGCCTTATTTTTTTTATAAATAAATTTCTGGGTAAACTTAATATTTTTTTTGTCTCGGCAAACTTCCACTTCGACGCGATATTTCGGAAAAACCAATTGACATATTTGCATTTTTTCTTCAAAATGCCGAAGCTCGTTCATTTCCAAGCAAAGTCTGTGATTTTGAAATTTACGAAAAGACGTGTTCATTTTTTATATTTCTTCAAACATAAAGTTTAAATAAAATATTTTCTTAGATCAACAAATTTGTTTTTTCACAATTTAAGAAATATTGAATTTTGACAACATTTTGAAGTATGAAGAAAAGTAATAATCTGCAATAAAAAATGTTTTAAATATTTTAAACTTGACAATTAATCAGTGTTTTTATGCACGTGGCGCACGAAGTAAAATTTCGAGTTGAGAAAAGCCCGAATTTTGATTTCCAAATCCAAATTCTTCGGGCTTTTCCTTACTCGAAATTTTACTTCATACTTAGTCTGGGAGTGAAAAACATTCGTTAAAAAATAAATACTGGCTTTGATGAAAGATCAAGGTAAAAATATTGAAATTTGCAAGAATTTTGAAAAAATCGAAAATTCCCGAAAAACAATGAAATGATTAAATTTAAGTAAATGTTGAAACGATATCTAATAGTGATGAAATGTCAAGGAATATTGAAGTATGTCGAAAAGTAATAATCTGTTATAAAAAAATGTTTTAAATACAGGGTGCGGCAAAACAGACAGTGCAATTTGGAATGCCCAGTACATCCCGTGTGGTGGGGGTACCTACCTGGGAGGGATATCATTGTGTCGGGGGGATCTTGCCGTTTTTAGTCGTTACCATGGTTTGGTCTGGAGAATATCGGGGCTTCGCAGTCCGCACGTTTCTTGAAAATGACCGTTCTGCCGTCGCCATCCAGCGGGCCCTCCTGTTGCATTTCAATCTTTCGCGTTGTGATTCAGTCCCTCAGCGTAATTTAATCGCGAGTTGGGTGCGTACATTAGAAGAAACTGGTTCCACATAAAGACGTAAGGGTTTAGGAAGACCCAAAACGGTAAGAACGCCCGAAAATGTAGCCAGAGTAAGAGAAGTTATCGAACGGTCACCTACGCGCTCTGCCCGGAATCATGCAACTGTATTGGTCATTGCTGATCGCTCTCTAAGACGGATATTGCATGAAGACTCATTCCACCCCTAATTATGAAAACCGCATGAATCGCTCCCAAGAAATGTTGAACCGGATCCATGCGAGGTCAACTTTTTTCAGTAGTGACGAGGCTCACTTCCATCTCTGTGGAGGGGTGAATAAACAAAATTTTCGATACTGGGCTGTAAATAACCCAAGGCAACTTCACGAGAGACCACTTCACTCCCCAAAAGTCACCGTGTGGTGTGCGATATCCAAACTTGGGGTGATTGGGCCTTATTTTTTTGAAGAGGACGGACGAACCGTAACTGTCACTGCTCAACGTTATGCTTTCATGTTGGAATTTTTTTTTCAACCTTGATTGGAAGAACTTATGGAGGAAGCAGATCTGGGAGACATCTGGTTTTAGCAGGACGAGGCTACAGCCCATACTGCTCGAGTTTCAATGACGAAACTGCGACAGGTGTTCCCTGGGCGCCTTGTTTCTCTGAGAGGTGATGTGGAGTGGCCCACACGCTCCCCTGATCTGAGCATTTGCGAGTTCTTCCTGTGAGGCTACCTGAACGAAAAGGTTTTTAGGCATCGACCTCGCACCTTGGAAGAACTCAGGGATCGAATTCGGCAGGAAATCGGCGCTATACCCATCGAGATGTGCCAAAATGCGGCCGAAAATTTCAGAAATCGCCTGCATCAATGTATCGCTGCTGGGGGTCATCATCTTTCTGATGTCATCTTCAGGACTTAATGCATAAAACGGCATGATGTACCGATTAAGATAAAATTAACCCCATTTCTTTAAATTGCGCCGTTTTTTTTTTAATAGCCCTTCAAAACTGCACTGTCTGTTTTGCCGCACCCTGTATTTTAAACTTGACAACTACTCAGTGTTTTTATGCGCGTGGCGCATGAAGTAAAATTGCGTTTCGTTGAGAAAAGCCCTAATTTGGATTTGGACGCTGCGTCCAAATCCAAATTCTTCTTTTCTCAACTCGAAATTTTACTTCATGCTTAGTCTGGGAATGGAAAAAATTTGTTAAAAAATAATCACTGGCTTTTTACAAAATTATAAAACGATGAAATATTTAAATTTGAGAAAACGTTGAAACAATGTCAAAATGTGATGAAATGTCAAGATATATTGAATTTTGATACAATTTTGAAGTATGTCTAAAAGTGATAATCTGTTATAAAAAAAAGTTTTAAGCATTTTGAACTTGACAATTAATCAGTGTTTTTATGCAAGTGGCGCATGAAGTAAAATTTCGAGTTGAGAAAAGCCCGAATTTTCATTTGGACGCCGCGCGTCCAAATCCAAATTCTTCGGGCTTTTCTCAACTCGAAATTTTACTTCATGCTTAGTCTGGGAGTGGAAATGATTCGTTAAAAAATAATCATTGGCTTTATACAAAATTTTCATCAATTTACAAAATCTTGTGGGTTTTTAAGTTTTTGTTCAATCTTTAAAATCTTGTCAATTTCTAAGATTTCAAATAATTTTCAAAACTTTGACGACTCCTGAATTTTTTAATAAGTTCATTAATATTCAAAATTTACAACAATTTTTAAAGTTTTGACAAACGGTTTTTTCCAATTTACGATTGACAGTTCAGTTCCGGTTCAAGGCCCTGTGCTTTATAGTGATGTTACAGTAATCAAGCCCACATTGTTTACGAAAGAAATGTCTCATATTTCAAATTATATTTCTGAAATTCAATCAAGTCAATCCGCCCTTCACACTCACTTACATCTTACCCAACGCAGTTTCTCCAAAATAAAATTCAATTAACTTTTTTTATTCCACTCCACAATTACACACAGAAATTCAATTTGTTTACCCAAACAAAGCCAACGCGTTTCCCAATACAACGCACCAATTACAATTACGTTTTCATGTTTGTGGGCGCGAAATCAAAATCGCCGAAAACGGTGGCTGCAGTTCATTTCACCACTCATTTGGGAAAGGGATTACGCAAAACACTTACTTTCGGTGCGCGCGGTGACAATGGACACACACGCGTGTAAAAATGCACGGGCCTCGATCCAATAAAAAAGTGAAAACGTGCGCTAGCCGGTAAAAGCCAAGCTAAGCCGGAAATCCGAGAACAAACGGCGAATGGAATAAGGTGCTTACTTACCTCCTACGAATTGAGAAACTCGATTTGGTGACCGGGCGATTTCCTGTCGCCCTCGTGAAAAGACTTCTGCCTGCAATGGATTTTAAAACCTAGATACTTTATAAAGCCTCAAGAAAACAGAAGCGTGTAGTTCGTTATACATTTCCATTTGAATCAATTAACATAATTCCATACATCGTCTAAATTCTGCCATTTTATTGATTCACTTCCCTTAAATTTTTATTCTTCAATCCAATAATTTTATAATCAAATGTAAAAACTCGATTACATTTTGAAATTTGTGAAAATAATATTGATTCTTCAGTTAATGCGGTAAAAGAATTACGTGTTCCTCAAGGATTAACGTTTTGACCCGCTTTAGCAGTGGGCTAAAATTTTTATCCTTGACGAGCAAGCAATTTATTTGAACGCATTGCAATAACGCGCCTAAACGTTGATATTACCTCAGATATCAACGTTTTGGCCCGTTATTGCAATGCGTTAAAATAAATTGCCTGTTCCTCAAGGATCAACATTTTGGCCCACTGCTAAAGCGGGTCAAAACGTTAAACCTTGAGGAACACGTAATTTTTTTGTCGCATTAACTCAAGAATCAATATTATTTTCACTAATTTCAGAATATAATCGAGTTTTTACATTTCATTATAGAATTATTGGATTGAAGAATACAAATTTCACATATATATTTTGCCATTAAAAAAAAAAATATTTATGTGCAGAGGTACCCCAAGGATTAATGTTTTGACCTGTCATTCTTAAGGTAACGCTTCGTTTAATTTCTCCATCTTGTAATAAGCCAACAGTCCTTGAGGCAATGTAACACATGAGTTTTGCTTTTTTGCAACAAGATGTGTAAACACCTCTTTATTAAATAAACTCCTCCAAATCCATTCACTCCTCCTAAATAAAAAAAAAACTACACATCACGCAAAAACTTTGCATATCTTTTTTTCCAATCAAACGCAAACCTAACGGACCATCCTCATCCATTGATTTGTTCCGTTGCAAAACCGTCTTTTTTCTCTTCGTCTTCATCTCTGCTTACTACACCATAATTGCTAATCAACTTTTTGCCTTCGCAATTACCAGTGACAATACAGTCGGTCACGATTACAATCTCATCATTTGATTTTCCGTTGGCTTTTCTGGAACAGGAGGAAGTCTTGTGTCAGCGGACGTCACGTTTTGCCGAAGATTTTTCGAAAAAGAGAAAAAAATGTGCATGTTTTCACGTCGTTTCGTAGCACTATGCACACTCGTTATCCGCTCGCGAAATGCTATTTGTTTACGGTTGCACAACTATAACCGTTTTTAGTTGCGAGTCGTTTTTCCACGGTACTCGAATTGTTTGAAGTAGTTTTTAGAGGATGCTTGTAGACGCCTTAAAGTTTTCATAAATTAGGTCAAAAACATTATACAGGCTTATTCAAAAAGAAGGAACAGATTTCAAACATTTATTTCTTTCAAACTTCAAAAGGTACAATCAAAATTCTAACCTTCCTTGACCGACAAAAGTTTAAAATTTGAACAGTCCAGGCAGAAATTCCAACCATGGCCGCATTGGTGTTGTTGCTTGTCATGTTGATTGTTTATAGTAAAATGGTGACACAACAACAAAAAGCATTTTGTGTGCTGCAATTAGCAAAACTAGAGTCCATTATATATTATTCAACGTGCTTTTCTCACATCGAACAAATATGTCGAGCGTATTCGTACAGTTTTCGAAAGGAGCCCAATGTAATCCACAGCACTGATAACACATGGTGCTCATATTAAATGCATAAAAAATAAACTATTCTCTTTCTAGGAACGTTGGAATTGTGTTTCTATCTTTTTTTGCTTAAAATAAATAATGGTTTGAAATCTGTTCCCTTATTTTGAATAACCCTGTATTTAGTATAGATATGTTTCGTATGGTTTGATTGATTGTGGCTTAATAATTTTGAAAACAAGTTTGTTTTCTTTAAATTAGTATAATTTCGAATTTAGAAAAGCCTAAAAATTTAGATTTGCCTACGTGTACCAACGCGCGTACATATCCATAAGAAAACTCTAGTGTTTGAGCAAATTTCTCTGAAGTTTTAGATTATGGGCCCGTTCATCAGAGACAACAGTTGGGAGTTTACTGCCAACTGTTGTGAAATTCTCTGATGACCGGATTGTTAATCGTGAACGTGTTTGGGATTTTTGCAATCGTACAAAATAGACCGATTGGTGATGGCGGTTACAATTTTTTTAGTTGCAGAAGTACCGTTCATTAGATACCAACATACATCACAAACAAATCCAAACATATTGAATGTTGAACATTTTGATGAACGGGCCCAATATTATAGTATACCCTCGAATTTCTTAAATGCTAGAAATTCGAGTCATTTTACTAATATTTGACTTTCAAGAACTTTAGAGCAAAATTATCAAAAACTTCAGAGGATGTTGCTTAATAACTGGAATGCGGGATGGCTACCGTTGTTCTTGACTACTGCAGGTGATTATGAAAAACGGTTTCCTATTTAAAAAAAAAACAACCGGTGATGACATATTTCCTTACATGTCTACAATTCCGTTCTGTACCTAATAAACTACGTGATCCCCTCGCGTAATTCAAAATTAATTTCCCTCTAGTAAAACGCCGTCATCATCATCATCTCCCCTCGCGGCGCGCATCCAGGTGAATATCATTATCTGGAAGTAACAGAAGTAACATTAACCGCGGCCATAACGAGCGGCACGAGACCCCATTCGATTGTTCCGATCCGAAAGAACCGTTGCGTTGCGCGCTCGCGGATTTATCATCGGCAGGGAATTAGATTATTGTGGTGGCCAGCCTGGCCGGCTAACGAGATGGGTCGTAAAGATGACGGGTCCGGTCCGTGACTCGACTTTGTTCTTCTGCCAAACAGGAAGTCGCCAAGTCGGAAAATGGGGGCGAATTTGTTATGAGTCGATAATTGGACGTTGGCAATTGTTATTCAAATTGTGCACGGTAATAAACTGTCGTTATTATCGGGTATAAAATACGGGTTTATAAACCTTGTTGGTTATTAATTATTTTAGAGGCCAAAAGTGTACATCATAAAATTATTAATCGCGCGACCCGAGACATATTTTCTGGGCTTTTCTAAACTTGAAATTTTACTTCATGCGCCACGTGTATATAACACTGATTTTAAGTGAAGTTCAAATATAAATAAATTTCACAATATTTTAGTGTGTAGTATGCGTGGCGCATGAAGTAAAATTTCGAGTTTAGAAAAGCCCAGAAAATTTTCACGGGGTTTTCTAAACTCAAAATTTTACTTCATGCTTAGTCTGGGAGTGGCAAACACTTGTTTAAGGCTTTAAATTGAACTCTTTTAAAAAACAACGAATGTCAGAAAATTGACAGCTCATCCATTTTTACCTTAAAGAAAACTTCCCTGTATATTTTTTAAATGGATTTCAAACATATTTATTGATTAATTTTAAATTTCTCAGATTAATTCCAAAATTGAATTTATGTTAATGAAAAGTGTTTGAATATATTGCCTGTTTATTTTCTTAAATTTCAGTGAAACCTAAAAACGTTGAAGAAAAAAACATCATTATTGAAAAAATATTTGTTCTCAAAAATTGCAAAAACTTATTGGGCTTTTGAATTTGTTCAAATTCAATGAACTTTAAAATTATTCTGTAATCAAAGTCAACGTTGAAATAATTCCTAAATAAAGAAGGTATATTTACAAAATTCTAAATACCTCTCGGGACAGTTTGTTTATAAATAATGATATAAAAACTAATGTAAATTTATTCCATACTGAGTTATATTCAATTATCGATTTATATACTCCTAAAACTTAAGAAAAACTATCTACCTGTCGAAAGCATCAGTTTCCGAACTGGTTTAGTTTGGAACTTATTAAACTTATTTCTCTTAAGAAAACTCACCACCTAAATTTTAAGCTTTCAGGCTTGGAATTGGACTATGACATCTTTAAAGAAACCTGTTCACGGTGTAGAGAATTGTCCAAAATTTGCATTAGGAGCCATGTTCAATCTCTTGAAGTATCTCTGCTTCGTAACTCTAATCTCTTCTGGAATCATGTGAACCTAAATCGATCAATCTCGACAATTCCAGGTACTTTTGAACACGACGACGTTCTAGTAAATAATATGCAACATATTTTAGTTATTGGTAATCACGTTGGTTCAGTTTTTAATACACCCGTACAGAATGATACTTTCCCTTCGTTTGTAATACACTCGACCGCAAAAAAGCGCGCCACTTGAAAATTCACGTTTTTTCGTGAATATTCAAACAGCCATAACTTCGGTCGATGTGGATGAAATTTGATGAATTTTTGAGTTTTTGGAACGCTAAAGTTTTCTCTTTAAGGACACATAAGTGGATATAACGAAATTTAAGCACTTCTGCATTTAAAAGTCCTACCAACAAAAAAATGTTCAGAATGTTAGAAATGATAAAAGTAGAGAAGTTATACTGTGCCCAAAAAAAATCGTAGTTCCACTTCAAAAAGAGCGCAACAAAATTCTATCATTTTCCTTTGAAATAAGCGAAAAATTATGTCGATCCAATGATTTGGCTCGAAGTTATGGCAGTTTTTAACTTAGCGTCAAATTTCACTTTGCAATGAAAATGCAAAAAATTGTCACCCAGCCAAAACATTTTTTTGGCAGTAGGTTTTTTCAGTAGAGGTGAAATGCAAGTTTATATAAGGCTTTTGCCTTATTTCAGGCCAAAATTAACTTCTGCTTATTGAGTTTGGGGAAAAAATCATTTTTTCTCAAATTGTCATAACTTTACTCCAAATCAATTTATCGATCTGAATTTTTGCGCATATTAAAGGAGAAGGACTGAATTTATTCTGGATGTCCCTTTCTTGAAGCCACAATTTTTTTGCGCATTGTACAAGTTAACAAAGTTGAAAGTTTTAAAGTGAAAAACGTTTCATTGCCTTTAGGGGGTGAAAGGGGGTAAAATGTGCATGTTTAAAGATCTGACTAACATGCCTCAAAGAGAAAACATCAAGCTTTTTAAATCGCATAATGTCACAGGTTTGCGAGCAGAGTTATGCCTGTCCGCCAAAGTTATGCCCCAATATACACTTTTTAAAAAAACTGCCATAACTTCGAGCCAAATCATTGGATCGACATGATTTTTGGCTTATTTCAAAGGAAAATGATGGAATTTTGTTGCGCTCTTTTTGAAGTGGAGCTACGATTTTTTTCGGGCACAGTATAACTACTCAACTTTTATCATTTCTAACATTCTGAACATTATTTTGTTGGTAGGACTTTTAAATGCAGAAGTGCTTACATTTCGTTATATCCACTTATGTGTCCTTAAAGAGAAAACTTTAGCGATCCAAAAACTCAAAAATTCATCAAATTTCATGGACATCGACCGAAGTTATGGCTGTTTGAATATTCACGAAAAAACGTGAATTTTCAAGTGGCGCGTTTTTTTTTGCGGTCGAGTGTATATTCTTACAATCACATTAATTATAGCAAAGGTGATAAATTAAAAATTACAGATGTCCTTAACGAACTGGCCAATTTAAAAGATTCATACTGTACGGTCCCTGATAGTTTACCACCAATTCTGCTGAAACAATGTTTTTTTCCCTTAGTCGTCCTCTATGGATACTTAATAACCAATCCCTAAGTTCGGGCTGTTGTCCTTCTCTTTGAAAAAGTGCCATAGTTACTTCAATTTTTAATAGCAAAAAAACGTTGTTTCTAACTATCGCCCGATCTCTCTTCTATCGCTTATCACAAATATGTTTGAAAAATTAATCACTGCACTTTAGTGTCCTATCCGATAATCAACATGGTTAGAAGTGGGTGTTCGACTTCCTCCAACTTACTGACTTATAGTAATTATATTGTTACAGCCTTAGAAGCGGGGTTTGAAGTAGACTCAATATATACTGATTACTCTAAGGCTTTTGACACAGTAGATCATAGCATCCTTCTTTCGAAACTTAAGCTTATCAAAATCGGAGGATCCATGTTAGATTGGATACTGTCTTACTTGTCCAGGAGGTCACAGGCCGTGCGGATTGGTAGTGTTATATCGTCTGAAATATTTGTAACTTCAGAGATTCCCCAGGGATCACACCTTGCGCCTCTTTTATTTAATATCTTTATTAATGATGTAGTTAAGCGTTTCCATCATTCCTAGTGCTTGCTATTTGCAGACGATATAAAAATATTTTTACGAATCGCGGAAGATAGATTATCAGTGTTGTTACAGGAAGATTTAAATAGATTTTCAGTTTGGTGTACTGGCAATCGTATGAATCTCAACCTCAAAAAATGCAATAATATTTAATAAATATTATTTATCACTTTTTAATTCTGTATAATTGTACAATCATTGTAAATGTGTTACACTTGAAAATCACATTGATACATTCGAAATTGAAGTAGTGAAAACTACAAAATAAAGTGGTAAAAAACATAAAAATATGACAAACATTACTATGTTTTATACCAATTTATTTTATAATTTTCACGACTGAGAATGTCATTAAATAATATTTTTAGTTATTTGTGATTAAAGAGAGAATTATTTTAATTTCAGCCTGATTTTCGCGGATATAAAAAAATTGTTAAAACAATCCCTTTACGATGGATTATTATTAAACTTTCTGTGGATATTAAGAGCCATTGCTCATTTATAATATTATATGTAAAAATCTAGTAACAAATGTAATTAATATTTAAAAAGTATGGATTTAACAAATTAAATCAATCATAACTTTAAAAATGCATATGACATCTTTCTAAAATTCTTTCTAAGAAAGGATTGCTCTTTCAAAATATACTAAAATCGATAGTTTTAGAGATATTCCAATTATATGTCAAAAAGTGATGAGGGCGAATTTGTAAAAAATTAATGCACTTTAATAACCAGACTTTGTATCATTGTAAACCCCATAGATTTTGTTTAAAAACGTATGACCTTAGAAATGAGCAAGATGATTAAAACATCACTTGATTTATCTGTAATTTTGTCATATTTTTAAATCGTATTACTAAGGATATATGTTTACAAAATTCGTATTAATTGTATTAATGTATTTTCTGGTGTGCCTCGAGGCTCACACTGTGTACCATCTTACACATTTTATTTTTTTATCAATGATATTATTTTGTATTTAACCCTTTCGGCCCTGACGGTGGCATTTGCCATCACTAGAATTTGGTAAACATACAAGGAATTTTCCTTTTAAATATACATTCATGTATACATGAGCTGTAACTTTACTGATAATGTTTGTTTTTAATAGTTTAATTTGAAGTGTTTAACGAGTGTTTTCCACTCCCAGATTAAGCATGAAGTAAAATTTCGAGTTTAGAAAAGCCTGAAAATTTGGTTTGGTCGCGTAGCGCGTAGCGCTACGCGACCAAACCAAATTTTCAGGCTTTTCTAAACTCGAAATTTTACTTCATGCGCCACGCGTATAAAACACTGAAATATTGTGCAGTTTACAATATCCTATTAAAGCAGTATTTTTTACAGACGTATGTTTTGAACTTCACTTAAGACAAATCTTTTATACGCGTGCCAGTCCTTGAATTACGACCCAAAGGTATATCGTTTTCAAATAGCTCTGGACAATGTGCAAATAATTCGACATTATTTATTATAGAAACAAATATTTTTTTTTTACTCTAAAATTAAAATTGGAAGATGAGGATTAAACGTCTCGCTGTACAAAACAACGGTACCAGGTCTCGAACAATTGTAGGTTACTCGTCCCGGCCGAGTTCGACGGTATCGGGCGATCATCGTCGGCGGTATCGGTTTCAGGAGCAGGTTCTAGTGCTTAATTTACTGCGAAAACGCCGGTTGATTGACGTTTGTATCGTTAACTTCTGAGGAACAGCACCGACGTTAACGGCCGCCCGTTTTTACTTAATTTACTCATATCTTTGGGCCGTTGACGTAACTGGCACACACGAATACAGACAGACCAAATGTCGACCTGAACTTTACACAGCCACTAATGATCAACACCAGCCTCTTGCGACAATTGCTTTTCGACCACGCGATTTTGATATTTAAGGCAACATGAAAGTAATAAATTCACTGCTTGTACAAAATAAATATATACAAGCTGGGCTCTGAAACAAAATCAAGTGTTTTCTTTTAAATAACTTGACATAATAAGTTTCAGCAAGTGCAAAATGAAAAATTTATTCAAGAAACTATGTCTATCATTGATATTATTGCTACTTTACTTGAAGAAACCATCGAAAATGGCTCGCATTATTATAAATATATACTCAATGACATTAGAAGCGTAACACCCAGAAGGAGTTATTATTTTAACCTGATTTTTTGCCAGTATGGTAGTCTTACATCAAGAATAAAATGATTACATTTTCAAGAAATTTTATTAAAAAACAATCTAAAAAAAATTAATAATGTGTTTGGCGATCCCTTTGCTGTATACACTCCTGTAGACGTCTGGGCATCGACAAAATGAGATGGTCGATGTCTTCTTGAGGCATCTCGTTCCAAGCAACTTGAATTTCATCGATCAACTGTGCTAGAGTCTGTGGAGGATGGTGCAAAGAGAATATTCTTCTTCCCATGATATCCCACACATGTTTAATGGGATTTAAATCCGGCAAACGGGGCGGCCACGTCAAAACATTAACACCAGCTTCATTAAGAAAGTTCATAGTTCGACGAGCAATATGGGGACGTGCGTTATCTTGTTGAAAAAGTACGTCTGGGAGGCCATCTAAATAAGGCAACAAAGTCGGTCGTATGACGTCTTCAACATAACGCGCAGCTGTCATACTGCCTCGAATGAAAACAAGAGGTGATCGACTACCATAAGCAATAGCCCCCCAAACCATTACTCCAGCAGTCCTGTGTACATGCCTCTCAATAGCAAACCTAAGATCAGGTCGTTCTCCACGGTAGCGTCCTACCCTTCTACGGCCATCATGCGTGCCTAGACATAATCGTGATTCATCGCTGAATACGACATCGTGCCATTCTGCCTCCCAATGCTGCCGTTCTCTGCACCAGTCCAACCTTTGGCGACAGTGTCTCGCTGTTAAAGGAAGCACTAATCTTGGACGGTACAAAAGAAGCCCAAAGGATTGAATGCGGCGATATAAGGTTCGCATACTAACGGGCCTACCTTCTTCTTCAATCCATTGATCACCGATTTGACGCGTAGTAGCGAAACGGTCTCGCAGGGCTATTTGTCTTAAGCGCCGATCTTGACGTTCTGTGGTACGCCTTGGTTGACCAATTGGTCTTCTTCTTGCTCCTCTACCTTCTTCTGTCCATACCTGATACACACGTATTACAGTTGCTGCAGTGGAATCAATACGGCGGGCAATTTCGCGATAGGACATACCGACATCTCGATAAGCAACAACTCGACCCCGGTCAAAATCGCTCAAATGGTGATATTGTGGACGTCTTCGGACTCGAGGCATTTTATTTAAGCTTAACACAGTCAACGGAAACACGAAAACTAAAAACATCTGTACTAAACAGCTCATATAAATAGTTTTATCAAAAAAGAAAAAGTGAAATGTTTTTTTTTCACACTATAAACAATAAATAAATTTAAAATGCTTTACATATAGTCACTCTGTTGCTAAAATATGAATTCAAAAAAATCATTCCTTCTTGGTGTTACGCTTCTAATGTCATTGAGTATATTATTACATGTCGAATGGACAGAATACGAAATTTAAGAATAAGGGAGGATCTTACAGTGGAATCAGTGCTGGAATTTACTAAAAACAGGCAACTAAGCTGGAGGGACCATCTACAGAGGATGTCAGATAAAAGACAAACTAAAATAATATGGGAGGCAAAGAATCTACAGAAATCAAGACCTGGCAGACCAAGACAAACGTGGAACAACAGTATAACAAAAGTACTAGAAAAAGGGGAGTTATCATTTCAGGAAGCAAAGAAAAGGGCGAAAAACAAAAAAAAAGAATGGAAAATTATAGTACATGGTAACACAGAAACCGAATAAACCTCATTTATAATAAGAATTATTGTTATGTTAAAAATATCTTGTATTGATGATTTTGTGAATAATACACTCTTTTGGGTATAAAGTTTTTTTTGATAATATAGTATTTTAAACAATTGTTATTATTTTTTATTAAATTAGCAGTACATTTTAACTTCACTTTAAATCAGTGTTTTTATGCGCATAATTTAGCAGTACATTTTAACTTCACTTTATATCAGTGTTTTTATGCGCATGGCGCATGAAGTAAAATTTCGAGTTGAGAAATGCTCGAATTTGGATTTGGACGCTGCGCGTCCTAATCCAAATTCTTCGGGCGTTTCTCAACTCGAAATTTTACTTCATGCTTAATCAGGAAGTGGAAGACACTCGTTTAATATTTTAATAATGTTGATAGATTTTCAAGATTTTGGTGAATTGTCAAAGTTTTCACAATTTTTCATGAATATCCGGTATTTTAGTTAATTTTTAACGCTTTTCGTAAATGACTAAGATTTCCTTTAGTTTTCAAAATCGGACGGTTTACCTGAATTTCTTTAATTTTCGTTAATTTGAAAAATTTCGATATATAAGTTTTTTAAAATGTCCTTCAATTTTAAAATTCTCGGCAATTTTCATGAATTTACTAAATATGCTTTAACTTAAAAAATGTTGAAGGTTTTATGAAATTCCAAGATTTGCGATAATTTTTATAAATCTAACGGCTTTCTTGAACAAAAACTACCAAAATTTAAAAATTCAACAAAAATTCATAAAAAGTGTATAATATTTAAATATTCCGAAAATATAGGTAATTTTAAAATATTTTACACTTTTCATGAATTTTTGTTCAATTTTTAAATCTTGGCAGTTATTGTAAATATCATTAATTTTCGTTAAATTTAATCATTTTGATAATGTACATGAATTTTCAATTCGTCAGTTTTTTTTTCAGTTTTTACAAAATAAAAAAATGCAATATTGAGTAAAGTCGTAAAATGATGAATATTAAGAAAATAATTAAATTGTTTAGAAATAAGAAATAAAAACTAAAACTGACTTTTTCCGTTTGAACTTAAAAAATCGATTTTCAAGAATTTTCAATTCGTGATTTTTGCCTTCTTCAATTTTATACAAAATAAAAAAATATCAATATTGAGTAAACATTTTCATACTTTTCATGAATTTTCAATTCACCAATTTTGCTTTTTTCAATTTTATAAAAAATTATAAAAATGCAATATTGAGTAAAGTCGTAAAATGATGAATATTAAAAAAAAATGTTTAGAAATTAAAAGTAAAAACTAAAACTGGCTTTTTCCATTAAAAATTAAAATTTTCAATTTTTATTTAAAAAAAAAATGTTAAAAATCTTGAAAATTCATAAATAGCATTGCGATGTTAAAAATCAACGGAAATTTGCGGAAAATAAAAATAAATGTAAATCTTTAGGATTTTTAAAATTGCCAATAATTTAATAAGTTCATGACAACTGTCATGAATTTTATCGATCATCGATATTTTGAAAGTTAACAGAAATTCACGAAAAAAACCGTCATGATTTTTAAATTAAAATTAACGGCAAAAACAAAAAACAAATTCTAAACGAGTGTCTTCCACTCCCAGACTAAGCATGAAGTAAACTTTGGAGTTTAGAAAAGCTCCTGCGTAGAAAGTTTGTCGAAGTTCGCGCAGCGACCCGAGACAAATTTTCACGGGGGCTTTTCTAAACTCGAAATTTTACTTCATGCGCCACGCGTATAAAACAGATTTATTTTTAAGTTTTAAATATTTTTCTTATTTTATAAAAATAATATAATATGCGCACCAATTACAATAGAAATTATTAAAATTTGTCAGCACTTTTTTTTAACAATTGCCGTTTTTTTAAGAATTGTTGACATTTCATCACTTTTAGAAATTTTAGACAATTTTGACATTTTCAATAATTTTACCATTTGATGTCATTTTTAACATTTATCGACTCAGACTTCAGTTCATCGAGACTGTGAATAGCAATAACAATAATAAAACTTGACATAAGTCGGCCGACATTTGGACTATAATAATACATAGATGACATTAGTCTGACATTTTAACAACAACGACTCTTGACACGAACAATAAAATTTATTATTGAGAAGATTGCTTAGATAATATTAAATTGACATTTTTCTCACGACTTGTCGAAAACAACAATCTGACAAATAAAAACAAAAAAAAAACCAAACGCGTTTCGTCTACTCCCAGACTGAGCATGAAGTAAGAGGTCGCCCTCGACAAATTTTCGACAAATTTTCTACGCTGGGGCTTTCCTAAACTCGAAATTTTACTTCATGCGCCAGGCGTATAAAAACACTGATTTCTTCTAATGTTCAAAATATTCTTCTAACTTCATAAAAATAATATAATATGCGCATCAGTTCAAATTGAAATGATTGAAATTTTCAAACACTTTTTTTTAACAATTGTCGCATTTTTTAGGGATTGTTGGCATTTTATCACTTTTCGAAATTTTAGACAATTTTGACATTTTCAATAATTTTAACACTTGTTATGTCATTTTTGACATTAATCGACTCGGACATAAGTTCATCGAGACAGCAGATATTAGTCGGCTTCAGCCGACATTTTAACAACAATGACGCTTGACATAAGTCGGCGACAGCCGACATTTGGACCTTAATAATACATAGTTGATATTAGTCGGCACTAGCCGACATTTTAACAATAACGACACTTGACACAAGAACAATTAAATTTGTTAATGAGAAGATTGCTTAGATAACATTAAAGAAATATTAGGTTCATAATTACTCAATATTCGTGTTCTAAACACTCTTTGAATTCAAAATTACTCATAACACTTGATTAAATTTAATAAAAATAATCAATATTTTTGTTGCATTTATTAGTTTCGATAATGTCGGTTTTCATGTTGTTATATTTGGTTGTCGACCCCTTGACGATCAGTGACCCCTAATCGACTTTTTGCCAATCATCGATCCCCTGTCAAACTTAATAAACCTCTAGGGGGTCGATACCGACCAGGTGGAGACGATCATTGTCCCCTCAATTGACCCTCTCATCATCATCGATCCCCAATCGACTCTTTGCCAATCATCGACCCCCTGTCAAATTTCATCAACCTCTACAGGGTCGATACCAGGTTGAGAAACGCTGATGTAGATAAAACATACTGTGCATATTGTTACTGATTCGATGCAGGAGTGTTGATTTAATTCAGACGAATAATTTTGATGACGCAAGTATCAAGTTTAGTGATTTCGACTATACATCAGGTTCAATGTAATTTTTCATCTCTAATAAATGTTTCATATATGAACTTCACGAAAAGATCAAAAAATGCACTGATGCATTTGGGAAATAACAAATGGATTGATTAATTGACGATTTCCTATTTCTCAACTGCACCAGTGATATGTTTTGTTCTTTCCATTGCATTTCGTGCATGATTCTAATATTTACTACTTATACCAGACGAAAATCCGTAGCGTATATGCGAGTTCACGTGCGCCATTGACGTCGCGCTCATTAAAAGTCAACAATTCATTGAATAATAAGCCGTTCCTCTCTCGAACAGACTGTGGAAGCCGCCGAGAGGCTGGCAAAGAAGAAGAAGTTAAATGTCTGCGATATAACGGAGTGTGCACGGGGAAATGTGGGTCCCGGATTTGTGTCACCCGGCGCGCGGTCAAACTGCAGATACTGCTCGCTGATCTTCCGTGACGGTCCATACCCATACCCATACCTAAACCCGCGTACCCATACCCAATACCCGAACGTAGCGGATCCGCTCTTCTGCACCTGTTACTTTTATCGCGGACGCCACGCATCGCGCCGCACGTCTGGTGTACCTCTGGGTTCCGCGCTCGGTCCGGTTTTACTTTTCATTTTCAACCCTCGCGCGCGAGAGGAGTGAATACAGTGCGAGTGCAGGTGGAGAAACAGTGAAAGTGTGACTTTTTTGTTTGTTTTGGATTGTTGTGAAATGGTTTTTTTTGTTTAATTAAAATTTTATCTGGAACTTTATACATGAAAGGTATTCTTTGAAAACATCCACGCTAACAACAAGTTAAAGAAGAAAACCCCCGAATTCGCAGAAATATTGGCTCTTGGCTATTATATGCTAGTTTACAATTGCTTAATTACAGGAGAGTTTCATCACTTCATTTGATTTTTAACATACAATGAATTTTTCTTCTAAGTATACATATCTTGATGCATTCGCTGCATCATTTCAGGCAGTAATTGTTTTTTAATAGCGTTTATTTTAAATAAGTGTTTCCTCTCCCTAATTAAGTATGAAGTAAAACTTCGAGTTTAGAAGAGCCCGATAATTTGGCTTGGTCGCGTAGCGCGGAGAGACCAAACCAAATTTTCAGGCTTTTTTAAACTTGAAATTTTACTTCATGCGCCACGCGTATAAAACACTGATTTAAAGTGAATCTCAAAATACAACTAAAATAATATTTTGAAGCAATATATTTTAAACATCACATCATTTTAGTCTTGTAAACGCCTGAATATTTACTTGATTTTATTTTATATTAACTCTAATATTTTGTTTACTGCATTTAAAGAAAAATTCCTTGTTTTTTAAATCAACAGATGTGTAATGGCCGTAATATTAGAAAAAACGAGTTTACAGAAAAGGATATACTTTATCTTCCTTTACACAGAATTAGAATATTTTTACTAGTTTTATTTTTTAAATTTAACAGTTATAAAATTCACTAGGTTTACACAGATTTCAATAAAGTTGAACATACTTAAAAGATAAGTTACATATCTCAACTAGTTTTTCATATAGATTTTTTTCGCCTTTTCAATATATATGAAGGGCTTATTATAATAACATGATAAGCCACATGTAAAGTTAATTAAAGGAAAGGCACTTGGTATTGTTTCACAATTAAATCTTTATTCCGACTAGTTTCGGTTTGTTAGACCATTTTCAAACAATACCAAGTGCCTTTCCTTTAATTAACTTTACATAGTGTAATATGTTTCACCAAGTGCCAGATGAGAAATTAATTCAAGAAATGATAAGCCACAACCTAAAAATGCTTTATTATTCTTCGATTTGATTAAAATTTTAAAAATATATATATATATATATATATATATATATATATATATATGAACTAAATAACGGATTCTAGCAAGAAATTGACAAAATTTATTTTAAGGTTGGGTAAGGTAAAACAATTGTTTTGTTCGATATTTTTATTTTTAATTACTAGACACGTGTTTCGATCCTTTACAATCATTTTCAAAGCTAAATACTTTTTATTTTAAAGATCGAAACTAACATCAATAAGAGAATTGCAAACGCTAAAAATTACCTGGTAGTATTCAAAATGCATGAAAAACAAACCTTCTCTTGTAACTTTGAAAAAAAAAACGACTTGACTTATGAATTTCCATAAACAGTTGTATACAGGATTTTTTTTAAAATGTACATATTCCGATGTACACTTTGTATATTTTTAGATATTCGATGAATGTTTCTATTACTTGACTAAGCTTAAAGTAACATTTCGAGTTTAGAAAAGCCTGACAATTTGGTTCCAGTTAACATAGATTTCAATAAATTTGAACCTACTTAAAATTAAAGTTTTTAGTTTTTCATACAGATTTTTTTTCTTTTCAATATATATGTGCATGTGAACATCACTTAAAATCAGTATTTTATACGCGTGGCGCATGAAGTAAAATTTCGAGTTTAGAAAAGCCTGAAAATTTGAATTTGCCGAGACGCTACTCGCTTCGCTCGCGCGCCCCGGCAAATCCAAATTTTCAGGCTTTTCTAAACTCGAAATTTTACTTCATGCTTAATCTGGGAGTGGAAACACTCTTTAGAAGTTTCAAATTAAAAATAATGTACGAATGCCTTTTCAATATATATGAAGGGCTTATTATAATAACATGATAAGCCACATGTAAAGTTAATTAAAGGAAAGGCACTTGGTATTGTTTCACAATTAAATCTTTATTCCGACTAGTTTCGGTTTGTTAGACGATTTTCAAACAATACCAAGTGCCTTTCCTTTAATTAACTTTACATAGTGTAATATGTTTCACCAAGTGCCAGATGAGAAATTAATTCAAGAAATGATATTCACTAAATGTACATTTCGAACACTATGTGTTCATTCTTAATAGTATTATTATTGAGTATTACTATTGAGAATGAACACATAGTGTTCGAAATGTACATTTAGTGAATAAAACTAATTAGTGAAGAAAGCGATTACTACAATAATTATTAAGTTTGTTTTAGTGCAGAATAAAATAAAATCGAACAATTTACCAAAAAAACTGGAAAATTATACCGAAATTATTAAAATTTAAAAAGAAATCCAAATTGACAAAAAATCATAATATTTATTGGTTTTATTAAATCTATAAATCTCATAGAACTGATTCTTAGTCAAAATACTGAATTACTTACTAACTTCAATAGATTTTAGCAGATGTAAGCTGGACAATTAAAAATAAGCCACCCAGTATACCTTTTATCGTAGATCTTTTACTTTAACGTTATTTTGTAAATGTGAATTTTGGAAACATTAAAAGAACAATTAAAGCGAATTTTTGAATATTTTGTTTAATTATTTGCTCTATTTCTGTAAAAAATATAAAATCAAATTAAAATTAATGATAATATATTTTGTAAATATTCTGCAAACTATTGACAAACTCAATTATTCCTTTTGTTAAATTTTCTTTGTGCTATTTCTGTAAGATAATAAGTGATAGGAAAAATCTATACACTAATCTAGTGGTTCTTAACCGGTGTTCCGCAGAACACTGGTATTTCGTGAACTTAGATAATGTTTTCGCTAACATTTTTCTAAGTATCGATAAAAAAATGGTGATGTGTCCATCATAGTACTTTCCCCCGTAAATTGCGTATTAAATCACTTTTTAAAGTTTGTAAAGAGGCTAATGAATCACCCTGTAAAAAATTGTGTTTTAAAGTTCCCGAAAAACGTTCTTCTTTTTATAACATATTACGAAGTGGTCCTCAATAACTAGATAAAACACACAACTTTTGAAATATCTCAAAAACTAAGAGTGCTATGACTAAAAGTAAGTGAACAATACATCTTCATTTTGTTATTATCTACAACTTTTATTTGAAAGAATTTTTTGTTTGATGAACATTTATTGAAAAAATCTGAAAAAACTGAAAAACGCTAAGAGTAAAGTACCACTTCCGGTTTTCCTATTTTCACCAAAAGCTTTTCAGTTCTTCCGATTGTAACAAAAAGCTTAAGTTTCAAGTTTCTTCTCGATATCTTTAGCGGTTTTTGCGGTACAGCGCACACAGACACACACACAGACACACAGACAGACAGACAGATATTTTTCAAAAATGGTCTTATTCGACTCAGGGGACCTCAAAACGGATATTTCCGCTAAAATTTTTGATTCGAAAATTTTCACGAAAACAATACTTTACTTTTGTATTACATACGGGGTAAAGTAAAAATAAAAAATATTACTTAGACGGAAAAAGGTTACAAAGACGAAAAAAATTGTGCTGTAAATATCATTTTGGAAATGTACCATGATGGATACAGCACATTTTTTCTTCCGTCTTAGTAAAATTTTTTATTTTTTCATTCAATTAACTAAGTTTACACATTAACAAATAACCTTTAATCAACTGCAGTATAAAACAATATAATGTATAATGAAATACTCATGATTTTCAAGTCTTATTTTTTTGTTTCTTCACATGAAGAAGCTACAGTGAAGTGAAACAATAAATAAATGAAAATCATAAGTGTTTTGATAAATATTAAAAAACATATAAATTAAAATTAAGTAACTTCATTTGTTTCACTTTTTTCTTGAAAAAAAAAAGTAAATCAAATCAAATGTGTCTATTTTAATATATTTGTTTTAAGTAAGTATTTATTCATATTTCATTAAGTGATAAATTAGTGTTATAACGAGTGTCTATAAACTGCATCCTAGTAGGTTCCGATTTTAGAAACACACGTCGTAATTAGACATATAATGAAATTTATTTGACGTTTTCGAAATTCACCGAATCGTATGACTTAATCTAAGATACGTAATTTGTTTTTCAAATCAACCGAGATGCCGACAGTTTATAGACATTCGTTAGTTTCATGGCAAGCAATTTAGGTAACTTCAAAATCAAGTCATCTAACAATTATAACATTTTGACATTTTATCGAATAAAACAATTAACTTAATGTGATTTCCCTTTCGAAAAAACGGTCTGCAATTAATAATTAATCCTGAACTTGTTTTGATTTGATATTGTAACATACAATTGATATTATCATTGCATCCTCGAAATAAACCATGTGCATTATTTAATGCAGCCAATTTAAATGTCATTTCCAACCTTGAAATTATTGCATTTCCTCTTTATATTGTTTTTAATGGAACTTTAATGTTGTAGAAAGGGGTTTAGAAGGAAATCCCGTTAGGAAATATGAAATAATAAAATCGCCATTAGTTTCCAACACTAATAAATATTTATGTATTGTTTAAATTATTTATTATCCATCAAGAGAGTATTAAAATAATAATTAGCGAAACTTTAATATTCGTACAAATTAATTAAATTGTGTGAATAGGAATGGCAATACCAGTAAATCCAAAACATAAAAACGAATTTAAATTAATATCGATTTCTTGCAAAAATTTAGTGCCATTAATGCCCGGTATTATAAAACGTTTTATTCCCTAAATAAAATTTACTTTAGGAATAAATTAATTTATTCCATAGATTTCGGTATTATAAACACAAAACAAAATTATTAGGCTAATAAATCTCCCCAGTAAATTATTTGTTTGTTTTTCTACCAAGTAAATTTTATTCTCTAAATAATTTGACAGTTAAAAGTCAAAAGTGTATTATATTATTATAATTACTTTAGATTCTACTACTTGTATTTATTAATTTCATTACGATTATCATGTCTACCATATCATCCGTGTCAAATTTTAGTTCGCTCATAGTATCTTCCCTGACAGTGATTAATTCGAACCACAAGACATTCTAAGGAGTCGAAGACCTAGAGTTTTTCAAATCAGACGTAACCGGGGATTTCTATACTTATGCATACGCGTTTTTAAAATTAGTTCCATTTAAAGTGTTTAACGAGTGTTTTCCACTCCCAGACTAAGCATGAAGTAAAATTTTGAGTTTAGAAAAGCCTGAAAATTTGGTTGGGTCGCGTAGCGCGAAGCGCGGAGCGACCAAACCAAATTTTCAGGATTTTCTAAACTCGAAATTTTACTTCATGCGCCACGCACTGAAATATTGTTAACAAGTGAACTTCACTTGAAATCAGTGTTTTGTACGCGTGGCGCATGAAGTAAAATTTCGAGTTTAGAAAAGCCTAAAAATTTGGTTTGGCCGCTTTGCGCTACGCCACCAAACCAAATTTTCAGGCTTTTCTAAACTCGAAATTTTACTTCATGCTTAGTCTGGGAGTGGAAAACACTCGATTAAGTCTTTTATAATTTCTAATAAGCTTTATTTTTCATGTTCTGTGTAATTCTGGTCTATTCCACGGTTATTCTCCATAATTATAAGGAATTATACTAAGTTTCCAATTTGATTGACAATTTAATTTGAAATATTGAGAATTCAATTTAACAAATTGGTGGTTCCAGCTATGGCCACAATGAAAATGTATAATTTCGATCTGTAATCTACTAATTAAATTATTTATTTCTAGAATTGCTATTTATTTGGTAGGTTTACTTTATAATACGCAATTTTATTTGCCCATTCGTTTCTAGGTAAATAAATTTACTCCACAAATAGCTATATAATGATTTATTAATCGTTTATAATACCGGGCATAAGACAAGTCTCCAAATATTAATTGCAACAACTACTTCTCGAGCTAATACCCCGACAGATATTGAATTATACAATAAATATTTGTGTTACACGACAGATTTACTGTTCTATGCATAATTTATATGCAAAATGCAACATCAGGTCAAATTATTCTCTCACCTAACTAAATGAACCAAACGGAAATTTAAATAAATTGAAAAAATTACAGGGAATGAATATTAATTAAAAGAATCTTAGGCGATCTTAGAGAAAATGTCTTAATCCATCTATAGACGCGTTTCGAGATTTATCCCTCATCAGTATAGCTATGCGTTAAACTTTCAATACAAAAAAATTATTAAAACAAACAGAAAACTTACAGGACTGTTGCAGTGTGTCGTTAAAACAGGTACACAAAACTGGGGCGAGTGAAAATGAAGGGATGTTATTTATAGATAAAGGGATTAAGCCATTAGTTGATGCGTATAATTTGATACCTGAGAGAGAGTGACATACCGCATTTGACGGTACAGTTTAACATAAAGGAAAAATTGAGTTTGCCAATAGTTTGCAGCATATTTACAAAATATAAAAACGAATTATAAATATTATACATCAAGTGAATTAAACACGATTTTATTCACGAAAAGATTTTTGATTTCACGAGCGCCTCGGCGCGAGTGAAATCATTTCTTTGAGTGAATAAAGGTGTTTAATTCACGTGGCGTATATATGTTTTTATTCAATTTTGACGAAATTGTAAAGAAAATGTACTTTACATTTATTTTTAAATAAATGTTGAAAAACTATGTAGACTGTGAAATCCATTTTCATGACGACGTATTATTTATAATTTTCAAAATTTGTAAAACTTCTATCTCGTGTCACAAAAATGTCTGAAGTTCTGGAGGAGGCTTTGAAAGCAGTAAAAAAAGTGATACCTGCAAAATCAAAAATTTCGTAGGAAAATGACATTTCCAAGAGAATTATTGAACAATCATCAGCCGTTCTTGGTAGGAATGAATCGATCCAGAGTTCATCGAAAATGGAAATAAAAAAACAAGAAGATATACATTTGTCTAACGTTGGACCTTTACACATAAACTTTAATAACCTAAATAACTGTAGCATTCATATAAGTAAAGATTAATTAACTTATATGAATATTACATACGTTTGGCATCAAGTATAAATATTATTGCTTAATGTGTGTGATGATATGTTTGTTTCTGTTTTCATTTTTGTAATATATATATTTTTTTAGTTATTAAACATTGCGCTCTGTAATGTTATTATATGATTATTTTTTTTAACTTTCTAAGAAAGTAAACGTTTACTATGGGGTTAGACAAAAGATTGCTTTGATTTTAACTTTTGAAGTAAATTCGTTGTGATAAACGCGCAGGTTTCTAAGATATTTTAATTGTTGTAAAGTTTAGTTGTTGTAATTGTTTATATAACAAATTTTTTAACTCACTAGTGACCTAAAAAAATTTTAGTTCACTAGTGAATAAAACCTTGTTTATTACGGTTGTTATGGAGTTAATAATGTCGATTTAAATTAACAAAATTGAATAAAAATTATTATCGACTTTCTGCAAAAATTTACTCTCATTGAGACAAGTCTCCAAATATTCATTGAAAAAAACCCGAAAAGTGTTTTTTTCAATGAATATTTTGGCTAATACATTTTTGCAGAAAGTCGATATTAATTTTAATTCGTTTTTATATTTTGTAAATATTCTACAAACTATTGACTAACTCTATTTTTACTTTATGTTAAACCGGTAAATCCATTAAATACGCGAAGAAAAAGAAGACTATTTGAGTTTGAAAATGACAAGTTAAAGTTGACGAAACTTTAGTCACTTAATAAAGTCTCAGTTGTACAAACAAAGTTAAAATCGTGTTTCATTTGAGAATATTCCTTCACAGTCTTCTCGAATGATTCATAATTGACAACACTTGTGTAGAATAATTTAAATGTATTAAGGAATTAAAAACAAAAACATCGTTTGTAAACAATTATTAATATGAATAGCGTGTAAAATAAACATGTTTTGAACCAAATGACTCAAACATCCAAGAAAACATAACCATATTGACCATACTTAAAATACCATACACATCGCAAAACACTTTTACTTTACTATTTCCAGAATATCTGTGCCATGTTTGAATACAAATCAGGTTTGAAATGATGTTTAAAAATGTAAAATAAAAAAATTACAAAAAAGTTGAAATATCTAACAATTTAACAAGATATTTCGTAATTGACTTGTAATTACAAGCGCGCTTCTTTTTAAGATTTGTAAAAAAAATGTGTTAAACACGCTTGGAAATTTCGGAAATGTTAATAAGAATTGGATTCTTTGATTTAGTTTTATGTCGATATCGAGATTTTTCTATTAATATGCGACGTTTTAATGGGACCGTTTGTTATTCGGATTCTACTTTCACGGACTGGTTTTTCATGAATGAGCGTGAGCCCGGGATTAATTTATGTATTTGTGTTTTCTGGATGGATCGGATAAATGGAAAATATTGTTAATTTTTAATTTAGAGATATCATCTATTCTCTTCTAAATAATTAAAAATTTAAATGAACTGGTATTTTTTTAAATGTCACATTGACAGATGTGATCCATTTATTGTGCTTAAGTTCAAGTTTTCTTAAAGATAGTCTTGTTTTTAGAAAAATCTGTTTTCTTTTATTAACTTGATCAGTTCCAAATACAGATTGGAAGTGATTACGTTCAGAAAGGAAACCAGATTTTTCTAAAACAAGACTTTCTTTAAGAAAATCAAAATGTTAAAAAATGAATATCAGATTTAACCCTTTCAGCCCTAGAATTTTTCTGGCGCAAAAAAAATTTTTTGTACACTGCATATTTATTATTACTATCTCAGATATACAGAGAGTTATTCTTTTAAGTATACATATCTCAATATACTGTATACGGTGTAAATCTTAAGATTTTCGTTGTTTTTCAAATATTTCAAGTTGAACTTTTAAACGAGTGTTTTCCGCTCCCAGATTAAGCATGAAGTAAAATTTAGAGTTTAGAAAAGCCGGAAAACTTGGTTTTACTTCATGCGCCACGCGTACTAAACACTGATGTGATGTGATGTCCAGAATACACGCTTTTAGCATTCTGCTTTAGTGGAATATTTTGAACTTCAAATAAAATCAGTTTTTCATACGCGTGGCGGATGAAGTAAACTTTCCAGTTTAGAAAAGCCTGAAAATTTGGTTTGGTCGCTCCGCGCTTCGCGCTACGCGAGCAAACCAAATTTTTTTTTATCCATACTTGGATTAGAATATTTACAAATTCCAATTTTGCATAAACAAAATAAAATAAAGAAATTTATAATATTGTTATTTATATGTTTGGTTTGGTCGCGTAGCGCGGAACGCGGAGCGACCAAACCAAATTTTCAGGCTTTTCTAAACTCGAAATTTTACTTCATGCGCCACGCGTACTAAACACTGATGTGATGTGATGTCCAGAATACACGCTTTTAGCATTCTGCTTTAGTAGAATATTTTGAACTTCAAATAAAATCAGTTTTTTGTACGCGTGGCGCATGAAGTAATTTGTTTAATCTGGGAGTTTAAGGGGAGTTTAAGACTTCAAATTAAACTATTTTAAAAAACCAACGATTATCGGAAAAGTTACAGCTCATGCATAGATGTATGTATAATTAAAAGAAAAATTCCCAGTTACTAAATTTTACTGACACCGTCAGGGCCGAAAGGATTAAAAGAAACAGTAATATGTGAACAACTTTCTTAACTATGATTTTTTTGTAATGATCTTCTCCGTCGATCGGTAATAAAATATACAGATTGTTACGTTTGAAAAAATGTATATTTTCTAAATATTTTAAAATACGACGTTTAATTGTACAGGGTCCGGCAACAGGTACTGACGAATTTCAAAGGGTTATAGGGGGGGTTATTAACAATGAGCAAGGGACAGTGTGGTGCAAAACTTGTTCCGTATGCAATGCACTTTTAGGAACCATGAATTCTTGGCTGGTGCAGCAGCGTATGTTTCGTTTTACGGCATTTCTTCGAACCTAATCTATAATTGAGGTTCCGCGGCAATTCCGATGGAACACATCTAACGGGTTATGTAAACAAACAAAACATGCGGTACTGATCAATAGAGCAACCCCAACAACTTTAACAGCAACCCTTACACTCCCAGAAAGTCACAGTATACTGTGGCGTATCTGTTATCTGGATACTCGGACCGTATTTCCTCAAAATAACAGAATCGGATGGTTATTGTTAATTTGTAACGATACTTGATAATGCTTGAAACATTTTCACCAGTAGAACTGCACAGGTTGAGAAGAGACATCAATGAGCTATGGTTTAAACAAGATGGGGCCACAAGTTACACTGCTCAAGCCTGTTTCGGATTTTTGGAACAAATATTTCCTGGCAGAATAATTTCTCGGCCCAATAATTTCAATTGGCCGGCAATATCATCGGATTTAACGCCTTGTGATTTTTTCTTACGGTGTATTTGAAATCGAAAGTGTACATAGGCACATTGGTACAATTAAAAAAAACAACACTAGAAATGAAATAAGATATATCGGTACTGATATTTTGCACAGTGTCGTGCAGTCATTTTATAAACGGCTCCAAGAATTAGAAAGACGAAATGGAGCGCATTTGTCAAATGTAATTTTTAAAAATTTGCATTAAGAACTGCATTATGTACCCTAGAAATAGATGTCATTCTAATCTATGTCTTTCATTTATTAAACTCACAATCATACCTTAAAAATTGTCAATACCGGTTGCCGGACCCTGTATTTCCGATTTGAACAATAAATTTCCTACTACATTGCTCATTCAACCGACTCTGTAGCTTAAAAAATAAATATAGTGAGCAAAGGTGCGCATTTAATCTTTAACGCCCTGTATATTTTGCTTAAAATAATGCTTTTTGCATAAAATAATGTTTTTTTCCTTAAAATAATGCCTTCTTTACTTAAATTGGTGCTTTTTAAAGCGCTTTTTTCAATTTATTTGTGCTTAAACATCCAGCTCTACTCATCATTAAGTTAGAAAATCAGCGATATTATCAAAATTTATAAAATCCAAGGAAAATAAATTTAAATTCAACAATTTCACTTTAAATTTTATTTGTTGACTTTTCAACTGTAATAACACCGATCCAAACAACAGCGTTAATCAAACCGGGCGATGTAATTGTGCAAAATTATTGCCAACATAAAATTTTACTGCTCGAAATACCACCCGTGTAATTGCCTCCTGACCAGCACACCATAAAAAAAAACAGATATCCCTTAAATTTTATTCGTAAAAATAAATGCAGCAGCAGATTTCCTTTTTTAATGAGTTGAAAAGTTCGTGAGTTTCTAATTTTAATAATGGGCGATTGGTAATTAATGAATTGTTTTTGGTTGTCGTTTCGTTCGACATTAAATTTGTGGAAAAGGAATGTTTAGTTTTATGATTGCTTGCACGTATACGGGTTGGTTTATTTTTGTTTTATTGATTGTGTTTCTAATTGAATTCATCTGTACAAAAATAATATAAAACTTACTTATTTGTTGAATCATAAAATAAAATGTTTTTAGACAATACTAAAATTAATTTTAATCTATGACAATATGTCATATCCAAATAGGGACATATATAAGATGAACATATGCTGAATTCCCAACGTTGGAATCGTGGTCAACCTTTTATTAATAATAATTATAATAATAATTATCAGATTGTGATCTCAGCGACTGGCATAACATTATATAAGCTTTTAAAGTATGTAAATGCCATAAACTCACCCCCTTGCAAGCACACACAAATGCAAAAAGCTATAATCCTGAAAACCACCTCGATAGTTCGGAAATTCTTACAATTAGATAAAAAAAAATTACACGTGCAAACAATAGTTTAGTAGTTGACTTGATAAATACCCACAATATAAAACACCCCGCAATATAGCTTAAATTTCTAAATAATAATATTTATTTGCCCAACTGAAGACCAATACAAGTACAAAAATATAAATAAAAATTAAATATTAATACAAAAATAACATAAATAGATAAAATTTAGGTATAAAGGTGCAACATAATTTGTAAACTCATGGGTTTAACACAACACGAGATACATAAAGTGTTATACATGTCCACCAACGAAAATATCATTGAATATATTATTTGATTTACAGACATATGAATGATGGGTGACTTACGTAAAACATTTGTTCTTTAGTGTGGAATATAAAATGTGCTACTATGTCTTGACAATATGCGTGGAAGATGAAAATTAATCTTAGAGAGTAATCAATATTGTTTTTTTAGTTACGTGAAGTGTTTTATTAATTATTGTAGTAATTCCTTTCTTCACTGATTACTTTTATTATACTAAATGTACATTTTGAACACTATGTGTTTATTTTCAATAGTAATAACATTGACAAATATATTTATTTTGTTAATTGACAGAGTCACTCAAACAAAAATTTCAAGGAGGGGATTATTTAGGGGGCTTACATCGAAATTTAGTAGTTTATCTTTATTTTTAAACATTGCTTCTAACATATCTAATTTATAAAAATTTGTTTCTATTAACAATTTATAGTTATTTATATTAAATTTATGTCCGGTAGTTAAGGTGTGATGTGCTACTGAAGATTTATCGGGTTAAATGATTTGATATGGTATATGTGTTCTTTAAATCTAATCTCCGTGATGACAAAGAGACTACCTGAAATTCATTTAATAAGCTCACATAATCACAAGATCTATTCTATTAAGTGTAAGACAAGATTTATCTACTATGTTTTTAATTATTCTGCCTAGTTTCTACAAGTAAAAAATGATAAATTAATGCAAAATTACACGTTATTTTCACACATCTCAAAGTTGCATGTGTATTGTGTATACATACAATTTTAAAATCCAATTCAAAGAAGTGACCGGTAAATCTGGTCCGAGTCGAGATAAATTAGCATAGCACCTGTCCCCATGTACCATCATCATCGTACACCGTGGAAGAAAAAGCCATAAGGCATAGGTAACCCACTGACCGAAACATGCGCGCGCTCCTCTTGCTCTTCTGAACTCCTCCCCCTTCCTCTTCTCGCAGCAAGAAATTGCTCTCGTACAACAAGCCCCTGCGTGGGAATTTCATTCTCGATTCATTCGCTTTTTAATTCGACTAATTGTGAGAAGAACACAAGTTAACGCACTTTTTCGGGAAGTTAATTTACTCTTAAAACCGGGCATTTTCACGAGGATTTCTTCATTGATAAGATCTTGATTGTGGTTTAATGCAGAAACGCGCACATGTGAATAGACAATTATTGTATCATTAGAGATACAGTATTTTGAATAAATAGTTTGGCAAAAACATTTTTTAACACAATTAACAGAAAGATAATTGTGCACTATTTTCTTTGTCTCTTTTGATTACCTACACCTATGAGAGAAAATGTAAATAGCGCATACTCACAACTAATTAAGATCGTTGAATTGAGAATACTAACGAGTGTCTATAAACTGTCGGCATCTCGGTTGCTTTGAAATACAAAAGTGTCTATAAACTGTCGACATCTCGGTTGCTTTCAAAAACAAAAGTGTCTATAAACTGTCGACATCTCGGTTGCTTTGAAAAACAAAAGTGTCTATAAACTGTCGGCATCTCGGTTGCTTTGAAAAACAAAAATGTCTATAAACTGTCGGCATCTCGGTTGCTTTGAAAAACAAAAGTGTCTATAAACTGTCGGCATCTCGGTTGCGTTGAAAAACAAAAGTGTCTATAAACTGTCGGCATCTCGGTTGCTTTGAAAAAAAATTATATATCTTAGATTAACTCATACGATTCGGTGAATCTCGGAAATGTCAACTAAATTTAGTTATATGTCTAATTACGACGTATGTTTCTAAAGTCAAAACCTACTGGGATGCCGACAGTTTATATTAGTATTCAGTTCAGCCCAAAGTTCCGACAGAGCTGGGACGAATACTCAAAAAAAGGATTCGAATCACGAATCCGAATCACCTAATATGATTCGAATCACGGATATTCCAATAAAGGAATCGCAAGAGAAAAATTTGATTCAAATCAAACATTCGAATCCTGTTTCTTCGAATCACGAATACAAATAAATTTTATTTCAATATTGTTTTGCAAAGATTAATATTTTAATATGGCTACCAGTTGTTGTAAATGAAAATTTTCTAAACCTATCTATTTATAACCACTGATCATTTTTGTGTTTTTTGAACTTCACTTATAATCAGTGTTTTATACGCGTGGCGCATGAAGTAAAATTTCGAGTTTAGAAAAGCCTGAAAATTTGGATTTGCTGGGGCGCGACTCGCTTCGCTCGCGCGCACCAGCAAATCCAAATTTTCAGGCTTTTCTAAACTCGAAATTTTACTTCATGCTTAATCAAGGAGTAGAAACAGTTGTTTGAAACTTTAAATTGAATAGTTGTCAAATACAAGGAATGTCAGAAATGTACTTAAAAGAAAAATTCCCTATATAACATTAAAACCCTCGAAATAAATAAATAAATAAATCGTTTATTGACGGGATTATCCCCAATTTCATAATTAAATACATAAAATGTACAAGTAATATCACCTCTAACCAACTAAACAATTAAAAATAATACTACAAATCAATAAGTCAGATCAACATAAAACAAATTTGTTTGAATATAAATGCCCTTATTTAAAATTATAATAAACATAACAAAAATTACTAAAATTAATTCAACTAAATCAATAATTTTAAATTTCGTTTAAATAAACTAAATTCGCTACCAATTAAATTAAAACGTGAATCATTAAAACAATTAAATTAAGCGGACTATTATAAGTATAATTAGTTTTATTATTGCCAAGCTTAAATAATGCAAAATTCCTAAATTTTGTACAATAAGGATTCACATTGAAATTGACCAAACCTAGAAGCTCCGAACATTGTATATTTCCTGAGAGTAATTTGTGGAAGAAACATAGCTCTAATTCAAGTCTTTGAGACTGTAATGTCTTGAGATTTTTTTATAAATTTTTGTTGCACACATTCAATTTCTGAAATTTGAGTAACGTAAGAGGGGGACCAGACAATACTACCATATTCTAATTGTGACCTTACCAACGAGCAACATAAAATTTTAATAGTTGATACATTAAACATATAGCTATTTCTGAAGATGAATGCTAGGATTCTCATAGCTTTCCGAGTGATTATTTCGATGTGTTCTCTAAAATTTAGCTTTGAATCAAAAACAATCCCTAAATCTTTAATACTGCTAACCTCGTCCAAACTTAACCCTTTCATATAGTATGTGCAGTTTAAATTGGTATTTCTTCTAGAAAATACTATATGTTTACATTTATTTATATTAAGGTCGAGATCATTACGTTTACACCAATCAATCAAGGTGTTAATATTGTTCTGAATTATAATCTGATCTCCCTGACAGACAATACGTTTATATAGTTTAAATCCAGGAAAAAGTGACCAAAACCCTTCAAAAGCTTTTAAAATAAATCACAAAAAGGAAAAATGTAAACAGAAATGATGAACAATATGAAAAAAAATCATGAATTGATAACACCAAACCATTATCACTATTGGCAAAATAAATTAAAATAAGAAATCATAAAAAAACACAATATTTAAAGAAATCTTGAAAATTATTGGGGTCAATAAAATTTGCGAATATTTATAGAATGTCTTTATCAGAGCTGGGATGAATCCTCGAAAACAGGATTCGAATTACAATTCCGAATCACCTAATATGATTCGAATCACGATTACTCAAATAAAAGATTCTTACGAGAAAAATATGATTCGAATCAAAGATTCGAATCCACTTTTTTGAATCACGGATACAAATCGTTTAATAATAAATTTGAATCTATGATTTGCAACCATTAACATTTTTAATATCGCCGTCAGTTTTTATTAACAAAAATGACCAAAACCGAATTATTTATAGACTAAATATCTGATTAATTAATTATTTCAGTAAATGATGATATATAGGTTATTAACCGTCAGAATAAATCAGTGTTTTATACGCGTGGCGCGTGAAGTAAAATTTCGAGTTTAGAAAAGCCCCGTGAAAATTTGTCTCGGGTCGCTGCGCGACCCTCGACAAATTTTCTACGCGGGGCTTTTCTAAACTCGAAATTTTACTTCACGCTTGGTCTGGGAGTGGAAAACACTCGTTAGTTTAAAATACATCAACATCATAGTGAAAAGTATCAATATTGAAAATATCGGTAATTTTCGATACCAGATATTTTAGATTTAATATTTACAATTATTTATTGCTGTAAATTATTTTATAAAGGCCTTCACCTAAGAGTGATAATATTGCCAAGACTAGTTTAATGACGGTTACGAAATTATCAAAATTCACCTTTTACAAGTGGACGAATAGAAATGAACTCGACTTTAATTGCTTATTACAAAAACCAGACTTGTAGAAACATTTTAAATCTGTTGGTTATTTATTTAAGAAAAAAAATCTTTCTACAAATTGAATCCTTTATGAGGATTCGAATCCTTTTATAAGGATTCGAATCACCTATCTCTGGATTCGAATACGAATCCTTTGAAAAAAATGTAACAATTCCGGATCACAAATCCGTTTTCACTTAAGGTTTCGAATTCCTCTTTTGAATCCTCTAAAAGGATTCGAATCCGGGAATCGATTCCTGAATGATTCGAATTCTGTCCAGCTCTGGTGTTAATATATACAGTTCTAATGGAAGTAATAACAAAGATTGTCAACATTTATAATAAATAATGGCAACAAAAAAAAAAAATTCTTAAGAGAAAAATATGATTCGAATCAGAGATTCGAATCCACTTTTTTGAATCACGGATACAAATCGTTTAAAAATAAATTTGAATCTATGATTTGCAACCATTAACATTTTTAATATCGCCGTCAGTTTTTATTAACAAAAATGACCAAAACCTAATTATTTATAGACTAAATATCTGATTAATTAATTATTTCAGTAAATGATGATATATAAGTTATTAACCGTCAGGATACGAGGGTTGCCTTTTATATTTCGGGATTAGAGAACAAAAATAAATATTAATCATTGAAAATCGCTTTATTGTTTTTCAAAATATTCCCCATTAAGATCTATACACTTTTGCATACGTTTGAACCAATTGTCGAAGTACTTTTGCCACTCTGATTGAGGTATCTTCAAAACATGCATTCTGGACGCATCAACCGCTTCTTCAGGTGTCGAAAAACGTTGACCTCTCATTTTATTTTTTACGGATGGGAATAAAAAGAAGTCATTCGGTGCCAAGTCAGGACTATATGGCAGATGACTCATCAAGTCGATGTTTTGCGTGCTCAAAAATGCAGTTGTTTGAGCCGATGTGTGAGAGCTCGCATTGTCGTGGTGAAGAGTGATCCGTTTTCGGCGGTTGGTTTTCCTGATTTCTTGGATGACAACTGGCAAACAAATGGTTGTGTACCACTCAGAATTGACTGTTCTGCGTTGTTCTAGTGGTACGGTTGCGACATGTCCAGTTTTTCCGAAAAAACAGGCGACCATTTGCTTGGAAGTGCTTCGTGCGCGAACAACTTTTGTTGGATTTGGCTCATCTTGAAACACCCATACGGTCGACTGCTGTTTACTTTCGGGCTCATACGCGTAAATCCATGATTCATCACCTGTTACGATGTCATAGACGTGTTTCGAAGCACCGCAATCGTATTTTTTGAGCATTTCTTTGCACCAATCGACACGAGCCTTTTTTAAGCGATTGACAAATTGTGTGGGATCCAACGCGAACAATTTTTTTTTACAGTCAAATGTTCATGCAATATTGAATGTATGCTGGTCCCACTAATGCCTAAGGTTGTCTCAATCTCACGATAGGTCATATGACGATCTTGCAATATTTGTTTGCGCACAGCATCAATGGCTTCCGGAACAACAACTGATTTTGGACGACCTCCACGAAATTCGTGGAGTGAACTACGACCTCGGTTGAATTCACCATACCATCGATAAACACTGGTCCTTGATGGAGCTTCATCGCCAAAAATTGAATTAAGTTCATCCATGCACTGTTGTTGAGTTAATCCATGTCGAAAGTTGTGAAAAATAATCGCACAAAAATGTTCACGATTTAATTCCATTCTTTGGCCGAGATAAATCTTTTAAGTTAGTGTAAACGACACAAATAACGCTCATATGTCAAAACGTTCTGAGTACGTATAACCTCAAAAATTTCAAACTTTACGATAGAGCTCTCAGTTGCCAGATTGCAACACTAGGGTTGCCCAATCCCGAAATATAAAAGGCAACCCTCGTAAATCAGTGTCTTATACGCGTGGCGCGTGAAGTAAAATTTCGAGTTTAAAAAAAACCGTGAAAATTTGTCTCGGGTCGCTGCGCGAATTGTATGTATTAGTTTTATAAGTTTTTGTAAGTGTTGACAAAATTTATTGTTGTCATTATTTATTTTAAATGTTGACAATTTTCATTATTATTTCCATTAGAATTTTACAAATTAGGACAATTCCCTAAATATTCGCGAATTTTATTGACCCTAGTAATTTTCCAGATTTATTTATTTGATGAAATAAACTAAAAATAACAGATTTTTTTTCAAAATCATCAAAATCGATTAATTATATTTTGTTCTGATTTCTGTTTTTTGTTGGTATAAATTTAATTGTATCTAAATAAAACATTAACATTAAATTATATTTGAAGAAAAATATATTAAAAACGGCAAATTTTGAATTTAAAATAATATTTTTATTTTATAAAAAACTTATAAAACAATTATACAAATTAAAAAATCTTTAAAATTGCTATAATAAACACAAATAAAATATTTACCAAATTATAAAAAATTATTATTAACCCATTAATGGCCAAGAATATTATAGAGTTAACTCTAAAAATTCATTTTAGGTAAAATTCTGGACTTCTTATTACGGTTTCAATAAATGACTTATTATATTACATACTGGGATTTCTTTTTAAATGTACGTAATGTATACGCCGTAAATTTTCAGGCATTCATCGATTTTATAATAGAGTTCAATTTAAAGTTAGAACGAGTGTTTCCACTCCCAGATTAAGCATGAAGTAAATTTTCAGGCTTTTCTAAACTTGAAATTTTACTTCATGCGCGCCACGCGTATAAAACACTGAAATATTGTGAAGTTAGAAAGACACTTTAAAAATGGCTAAAACGGACGGAAACAAAATATTAGTTTGTCAATTGACAAATTGAATAAAAAATACAAAAAGTAATAAAATGGATTGCGCATCAGAAAACAAAAATCCTAAAAATATGACTAACCATATAATGTAATTAAATTTGTCAAAATCAATAGGCATCATACAAATTACAAAACACGTAAAAATTGATAAAACTTTCGGGCTTTTTTAAAGGCGACATTTTACTTCATGCGCCAGGCATATTAATCACTGATTTAACGTAAAGTTCAAAAACACACAATAAAAAAATATGCAAATTCGAACAATAAATTAAAATTATTTTTGACGATTCGAATTTCTTTGAAGGGATGTAAGTATTCGAATCATTTGATATGTATTCTAATCACCTACATTTGGATTCGGATACGAATCCTCTTAAAAAAAATGTAACGAATCCGATTCACAAATCCATTTTCACTAAAGTATTCGAATACCTATTTTGAATCCTCTAAAAGGATTCGAGTCTAGCATTTGAATCCAAAATGATTCGAATCCTGCCCAGCTCTGAGTTCCGATTACTGGTATTCGGAACGTCACTATATTCAGAATATCGGTATTCGGACTCGAATTGATTTAATCTCTGGAATAAATTTAAAATGACAGAACAAAAGAGCTGAAGTATTCGAATATCTATTTTGAATCCTCTATAACCATTTTTTTAAATGATTGCATAATTTCTGAACTGTTGAAGTTTAAAATTGTTTTTCTATAGTTCTGCCATTTTAAATTTATTTTAGAAATTACTTTAGTTCAAATTGTGAGTGCTTCAGTTGACGTTTAAATTTTTTGAGTGTTTTCTAAGTGTTTCGAATACCGGTACTCGGAGTATTCGGAACATGACTATATTCCGAATATCGATATTCGGGCTTGAACTGATTCAATCTTTGGATTAAATTTAAAATGTCAGAACAAAAGAAAATAAAAAATTTGAACGTCAACTGAAGCACCAACAATTTGAACTAAAGTAATTTCTAAAATAAATGTAAAATGGCAGAATTATAGAAAAACAATTTTAAACTTCAACAGTTCAGAAATTATGCAATCATTTAAAAAAAATGGTTACCTTTTCAGTGTTTATTTGAATCTTAATTCATTGAACTCATTAGGAATCAGTGGCCTTGATAAATAACTTAACTTATTTACAACCGGCTAATTTCACCAAAATTAACATTCCTTCCTTTAAAACCCATCCAATTTGCCAACCATTAGACACGAAATTCCTCGCATAAGCACACCGCCAACAAAAAAAATACAGCTAATTTAAATATCGATATCATCTAAACTCAATTAAGTTTTACGCGCACCGCGAAAAAAAAAACCAGAGTAGAAAGTAAACGAGCATTTAATAGCCAAAACAAAACGCCTAAAATGAATTGTTAAATTTGCGTTCAGTACGAAATAATAATTACAGAACATACCACATGAAACACGATGGGTACCGAGACTTTGCTAATAGAAAACGTGAACGACGTGAACGACCAGAAGGATTACGGTTTTAGTGAATCCCCGGATTTGTTGTCGCAGTGGTTGGATTCGCTAGAGACGCGGTCTTCGCTTTTCTGGTTGCATTACGTCGAGTGCAATCTTAGGGATGACGAGTGTGAAAACCAGACGGAGGAGAACGCGAGTTCGCTGGAGTTCGCCAGTTCTTCGAGTGATTGCAGCTCGAATTCGTGCTGCAAATCCACAGATTCTTGCGAGGATAAGGATTCTTCGGAGCAGTTGATTGAGTGTAAATCGATCGCGCATCGGGATTCTGATTTGCTACTGGCTTTGACTGAGAATTGTAGTTTAGGGCCTGTTTGCTACTTTTGCAGGTAAGAAATTTGTTCTTTGATAAGAAAGGTGGATATGTCTCTTGTAGTTGGAGAATGAAAACTAGGTAACTTGTGGAAAGTTGGATTTTTTTCCTGCAGCAAGAATTGAACTGTTCCGTTTAAAACAAGGGTATTCCTTAACTTCCCCTAAATGGAATATTAAATTAACTTGAAATAAAACACTTTTAACCTTTCTTCACATATGTATTTTTTACCAGATGTACATTTCGGACACAAAGTGACCATTTTCAATGGTTTGATACTGTATCAAAACATTGATAATGGTCACTTTGTGTCCGAAATGTACATCTGGTAAAGAATATATTTGTGAAGAAAGGTTAACAGTGTTTTACATTATAAACGGTGGAGGCTTCTACTTCATTATACATGTTAATTCAATATAATAAAACACTTTAACTTTGTTTGTATAACACAATATTTTTTATTTTTGTGACTGCAGTTTCGGCAACTCAACTTGCCATTATCAAACGGATAATTTAGATAATGGCAAGTTGAGTTGCCGAAACTGCAGTCACAAAAATAAAAAATATTGTGCTATACAAACAAAGTTAAAGTGTTTTATTGTATTGAAAGTGTTTTATTTTAAGTTATTATTATCTTCACGTAACTCACCCAAATTCATTTGAATATTAAGATTATTTAAGAAAAAAATGGAATTCTTAAGATTGATTGACTGATTTAAACGTTTAATTAGTTTTACAAAGAAGAACATTTACCTATCTCTCAATTTCAGTATAGTTTATACCTAGAAGTCTAGAGCATTTTTTTTTTCAATTTGATTACTCTACTGATTTCAACATTTACATCCTTATTAATACACGTTAGCATACAGGTTTAACACATTTTAGTAGATGACTATTGTTAGTTTTCTACAAATTGGCCACCTGGTTCATGTGATTTAACTTCATTGATTTTTTTTGCGATTTGACATTAATTTTTTTCTAGTAGCTAATGTATCTGGATGAGTATGTTTCGTTAATAGTCTTCATTGATTTTTTTAGCTAATGGATCTGGATGAGATGTGGTTTTAACAAGATGGCGTTCCATCATGTGAAACCAAATCATCCAGGTCCATTAATAATAATAATAATAATAATAATGTTTATTCGTGCTAAGACTTACAGGTTTACACACGTCAGTAAATATATGAGAAAGAATACCTAAACTGGATATACATTGCAGTATTGCAAACTTAAAATCTATTAATGAGTAAGATATACTAAGTATATATACAGGGTGAGTCGGGAGGAGCGCACCAAACTCTAGGAGTGTATTATACACGTGAAAATAATGTAAAAAAACTCATTTGTTCTTATCCGATTTTTATTTGTTTTCAAGTTATAGCATATTAACAAATAAACAAGTTATTATACAAAAAAGTTTCTTAATCCACTTTTATTTTGTAGACTTCATTTTTCATCCAGCCCCATAAACAAAAATCTAGTGGTGTGAGGTCTGGAGATCTTGCAGGCCAATTAATAGGACCTCCACGGCCAATCCAACGCCCTGGAAAACGTTCGTCTAAATGTTGCTTGACTTGACGAGCGACATGTGCAGGAGCTCCATCGTGCTGATAGTACATCTGCATTCTAATATTTATAGGAACATCTTCTAGCAGGCCTTGTAATTCATTTTGTAAAAAATTGAGGTAGTTGCCTCCTGTGAGACGATTCTCCAAAATGAAAGGGCCGATTAAATAACTGTCAACCATACCACACCACACGTTTACAGAAAACCGATGTTGAAAATTGCTTTCGACTGTTGCGTGGGGATTTTCATCAGACCATACATGAGAGTTACGAGTGTTGTTAATGCCATCACGGGTAAATGTAGCTTCATCCGTAAAGAGTATACTCGATACATTACGATGATTATTATTTATCCACCGACAAAATTCCGTACGGTTAGCGTAATCCCCTGGTTGTAGGTGCTGTACTCTCTGAACGTGATAAGGATATAAGCCTTGCTCGTGTAGCGTGTTCATCACTCTTTTTTGTGGAATTGCCAATTGAGTGGCAATTCTCCGTGAGCTAGTAGTTGCATCTTCTTCTACTAGATGCAGAATATTTTCTACTTCTACAAAACCTTGTCGAGCAGCGCGCTCATATGTTATGTTAGCACTGGGAAGCTTACCAGTCTCGCACAATTTGTTGAAAACTCTAATAAATATGTTTTTATCAGGATGTCTTTGGTGTGGAAAACGTTCACGATATTCTTCAACAGCAGCTGTAGCATTTCCATTACAGAAACCATATACAAACACCATATTTGCATATTCTAAATTTGAATAAGTACGTGGCATTTTGCAACACTAACAATCTCATTAATTCGAACTTAAACGTTCAGTTACTGTTCACCGTACACTGACAGTTCATCAAAACGTCAGAATTATCAAATGTTTATAAGCCTCCAACATGGCATACTTTGATAATGTTAAAATTCAGATAGAAGTGGAAAGCTAGATGAACATTTTTAATTACGCCATAACTTGAAAACAAATGAAAATCGGATAAGAACAAATGAGTTTTTTTACATTATTTTCACGTGTATAATACACTCCTAGAGTTTGGTGCGCTCCTCACGACTCACCCTGTATATATATATATATATATATATATATATATATATATATATATATATATATATATATATATATATATATATATGGGCCATTAAACAACTATAAGAAAGGTGTGCGAGTAAAATAAACTAAGATCAGTGTATATATAAATAAAATACGGATCACTGTTAAACAGACCGGCAAATCATTTCAAAATTTAGGCGGTCCATCAGACTAGACTAATGGCTTAAATATCTTATTTATGATTAAATACATTAATTAAAACTAGAAACATTAGCTTCATCACAAAAAGTTTGTTATCGATCTCCATCGTGTAATGCTCTGCGTGAAGCTCGAACAGATTCCGAAAATTTGTAATCTAGTTTATATTGTTTCCGTTATTTTTTTTCTAAATTATTTATTCTGGTTACTTCCTTAGTTATATTTATTCTATTTCAATTTGAAATTAATTATGCTTAAATTGATGTTGTTTAATCCCAAGTTGATTGTGTTTAAACTGATTTTTCCTACATCCCTTTAGATATATATATATATATATATATATATATATATATATATATATATATATATATATACATATACCGCCCAAATAGTTGTAAGAATTCAGTTTTTTATTCATAATGAGCACCCTGTGTCTCGAAATGTATATCTAACGATACAAATAAAAAATGAAGTTAGGAATAACAGTCTTTTTTAATGTAATAATCACTTAACGTAAACTCAAAAACATACACTTATAAACTGACAGCTATGTTCGAAGTCCCAATTTGAAATTGCTTATTCTCAAATTAATATTGACTAGTTTCAACTGGATGCTTTTTAACTAATATTCTAATAATATATATAGTCTTTTATTTTCTAAATATACTAATACTGAATGTTTTATTTGTTTTAACTGATCTTTTACAATCATTCGTTATTCTTTACTATGTTTCTATTTTATATTTTGGGGAACTAGGAAATTATTGTCAGTCAATCTAGTTGAGCTAATCGGCTGGATTTTTTATTAGATACGTAGAAATCGCCTGGGATTTCACACTTGTCGACTCGATTTTGAACGGCCGAGTGCCATATTCGGATATGATAAATCGATTGTGGCCGACGAATGCGGCACACGAGAGGCGATTTAGATGGATGAAACACAATCGGTCTAAACCATATTTGGACTACCGCGGTTTGTAAATGCACGAGGAATTTCTATTATTACTAATGTCCGTTTCTGCTGCGAACGGTTTCGAAACGCAGCAAGATATCTGCCAATGTTACGTCAGGTATCGCCAATAACTAAAAAAAATCGATATTTGTAAGAATACTATAAAAATATGAATACTATAATAAAAAAGTTGATACCTGTTACAGAGTGCTAAGGATGTAAATACAATATATATGAGTCGCCTAGATGCAAAACCAGCCTTATACCTAGTTTTTGATTTTGAAGTTTTGATATTCCTGGATTCTACTCGGCTTAGGCTACAATTTAAATAATAAATTGACCTTCGAAACCCATCCTAAACCTTTTAAAATTAAGTTTTAAAAATCCCGTCGAATGCTAAATCTGCTATATTTTCTGGTTCTTAAAGCTGAGATATTTTTTTTAGTTGCAAAACCAACTTTACCTTGGTTTTACATAATTTTTCTTCTCCCCATTCGATACAAATCAGTTTCTGTCACTTTTGCCCACAATTTTGTCAAAACATGTATGGCTTTTGCATGTGGGCGACTTTTTTTTTTGCTATATCTCGGTAAATATTGATCCATCACATCTCAGCAGTATATGTTTTCAACTTTACTAGAAATCAGTGTTTATACGCGTGGCGCATGAAGTAAAATTTCGAGTTTAGAAAAGCCTGAAAATTTGGTTTGGCCGCTCCGCGCTTCGCGCTACGCGACCAAACCAAATTTTCAGGCTTTTCTAAACTCGAAATTTTACTTCATGCTTAATCTGGGAGTGGAAGACACTTGTTAGTTTAAAATATATCAGAACTGTCAAAATATGTGTCAAAACATTCACAAAGAAAAACAACATGACCATCATTTTAATTCAATTCAAACTTGTGTCAAGTTATTACGATGGGCTAAATTTTGGCTGAAGCAACGCGACCAAACCAAATTTTCAGGCTTTCCTAAACTCGAAATTTTACTTCATGCTTAATTTGGGAGTGGAAGACACTTGTTAGTTTAAAATATATTACAGCTGTCAAAATGTTTCATAACTTTCACAAACAAAAATAAAAACATGATCATCATTATAATTCAATACAAACTTGTGTCAAGTTGTTACGATGGGCTAAATGTTGGCTGAAGCAGACTCGTGTCAAAACTATCTGTATAAATAACGCATTAGTTAAAATAAAAAGTAAGAAAACTTCGCATATAATGTGATTGTTTTTACCTTTCTCCGACGAACACGTGATTTTGACGTAAAACATTATTTTAATTATTTTAGCCAAAGATAGATCTACATCAAAATTGATGTATAACGTCGACAATTGGCAATTTAGATAATTCAGTCAATTTTGTCGAATGACAATCAATAAATAATAACCAACAATCAGTATATAGTCGATATACAGTCAATGTTGTTAAATGATAGTCAATTTAATTGAATCGGTATTTGTTAAAAGGGCGTAATTTCTTTCTTTTCAAGATTAGCGATTTGTGTGTAGATGTAATGTAGTATTATGCCAATATAGGTATTTTTTCTTTCTTTTCAGAAATTGAGTTTGCTTTTATTTCTAAGAAAAATAAAATTGTATAAATGAAAAATAGTTAAGTAATTTTTTATGGTTCGTCTATTATTATTACAACTACCTACAGAAAGTATGAATAACACATTTTTCTAAATTATGAAATATTTAGTAACTTTAGAACTGAAGTTTCAGGTTCCTGACTTACACCCTGTTAACAAAGCCTTGTTTAATTAACATGTAATTCATAGGGCCCCATGACAATTAAATTGACTATCATGATATTTTTACCGTCAATCGCTGTTATTAAATCGAACTTTTATTGATTCTTATTTGTTCACACATTTTTCGAAATTATAAAATATTTAGTAACTTCAAAACTGAAGCGTTAGGTTCCTGACTTACGCCCTGTTAACAAACCCCTATATAAGTAACATGTAATCTATAGGGTTAAATTACAATTAAATTGACTATTATGACATCTTTACTGTCAATCGCTGTTATTAAATCAAACCTTTATAGATTCTCATTTGTCGGGTATAATTTTCTAATTATACCCAACAAATGAAAATCTATTTTATTTTAATAACTAGATTGACCATTGTTGACGTTTTACGTCAATTTTTTCATTGATCAAAACATTTTACGTCAAAATCATGTGTTTCGTCGGGAAAATATAAATATGACATTATTGTCATATTTATATTTTTCCGACGAAACACGTGATTTTGACGTAAAATAACGTTTTGATTAATGTAAAAATTGACGTAAAATGTCAACAATGGTCAGTCTAGTTATTAAAATAAAATAGAATAATTTATTGATATATAGAATCTCAGATCATAGACACGTCAAAATAAAAACAGAGAACACTAAAAAATTGACATAAGTCGGCATCAGCCGACATTAGTACATAGTATAATTTTACAAAAATCGGAATTAGCTGACATTAGTCTAATATGTCATCTTGACATAAGTCGGCGTTAGCCGGAATTTAGTCCATCGTGTCAACTTGATATGAGTTTGAATTGAACTATAATAATTGATATATTATTGTTTTTCTTTGTAACAGTTATAGCACACATTTTGACAGTATCGATATATTTTAAACTAACGAGTGTGTTCCACTCCCAGACTAAGCATGAAGTAAAATTTCGAGTTTAGAAAAGCCTGAAAATTTGGTTTGGTCGCGTAGCGCGAAGCGCGGAGCGGCCAAACCAAATTTTCAGGCTTTTCTAAACTCGAAATTTTACTTCATGCGCCAAGCGTATTAAACACTGTTTTCAAATAAATTTGAAAATCTGCTGAGATGTGATCAATATTTACCGAGATACGGCCAAAAAAAATCTAAAATTACTTTTTCTGTTTGGATTTGGTGCACATTCAAATTCAGGCTTTTCTAAACTCGAAATTTTACTTCATGCGCCATGCGTATAAATCACGGATTCCAAGTGAAGCTTAAATTATACGACTTAGGTATGTACATTTATATATTTATAAATAATAAATCATGGCATTATAATTCAATAAAGTCGTGTTTCTATGGCATTTGAGGTTATGTATAACAAGCCTTAAACTAGGAGTACAATGTTTTTAAATTATAAGTTGTAAAATAACAATAATAATCTACTTTCCCCATCATTTAAACAACCCCCCTCTAGACAACCTGGCCTGAGGGCTCGAGTTAGGATGACTACAATACATTATTTAAAATGAACTATATTAATACGAATAAACAAAAAATAAATAAATAATTAACATGAAAATCTAAATAAAATAAGGACCAGTTTTATAAACATTCGATGAACTGGACTGTCAAATTTGTTTCAAATTTGTACTCATTGAAATGCCCAAAAATAATACTAATCTGCAGCTCTGCGAATTAATTATAGTTCAAAGTTTTTATGCAACTGGCCCCGAACGAAAAAATAACCGGACGATTTATATCATTGTCGATATTTTTATAAATTCGAATATTGAAATATCTTTCTCCAATTTGTATTAGTCATCAACGTCAAATTGCCCTAAATTCAAATTTTGACTTAATTCTCTTTTATTTTATCATTCATCAACGACAAACATAATTTTCCTCACATCCTAAATTGCTCTAAATCCAAATTTCAACATATCTCTCTCCTTTTTGTCATTCATCAATGACAAAGGTAGAATTAGTTATGTCCCAAAAATCTCAAATGATCTCATTCTGTGTATCATGCTGGTTATAAAGGCCCATCAAGGGGAACTAATTTGCTTTGAATTCACATTAATTAAGCCTCACCGGCTGATGCCAGATCCGGATTCGGAGAGATTTTATTATTCGGAGCGCTGCGCGTGAAAGGCCCGAAAGGAAAAATTCGGGGCAATTTGTAAACGTCGCCTTATACGCCGTTTTGAATGTCGCTTGAAAGTGAGTTTATGCTCGCGTCCGATTTAATTCGAGCGCAGCGAAATGTTTAAATCGCGAAAAGCATAATGAAAGAAGAAATAATTATAGCTTATATTAATAAAATAAATATGTTTTTCGCACTGCTGGTTAAAACGCGCTTTTCGGACTTCGAAGTTCGCATCAGTGTGGCCTGATATTACCTATTAATAATAATCGTAATATTGCAATTGTTGGATTTTTGTTTGTTTGAAGACTCATCACTGTTCCCGTCATTTTTATTATCTAGATTAGAAGACGATTTATTGTTTTACCAATAATTAACCATGGTTCAGTAACGACCAACGCATTCTTATTCTGAAACCAACATCGGGATACTATCCAGATGTTGGTTTCAATTTTGAAATGAGATTTCAGAATAAGAAAGCGTACTAACTTTTTGTGACCTGCTCTGGAAGAAATAGAGGAAGGTGGTGGTTTCAACAAGATAGAGTCTACGTGCCACGCATCCTTTGTGACAATGTCATTGCTTCCAAAAAAATACCTGATGTGATCTCGCTTCACAGCGGTGACTTAGATTGACATCCAAGTTCGTGTAGCCCAGTGGTGGGGAAACTTTTTTTAAGACGGGCCATTTGTAATAACCAGACAATCGTAGCGGGCCAAAGAATAATGCTTAATCGTAGGTAGGTAGTTTTTATGCGGGTCGTCACATTACGAAGTAAGAACGCGTTCAAACATTCTCACGACGGCACTCTTAAACGGGCCGGATTAAACCTTTCCGCCGGCCGGACTTGGCCCGCGGGCCGTAGTTTCCCCATCACTGGTGTAGCCTTATAATTTATAACTTTTTATAGCGATTTGTGATATCACAAGTTTACATGTACAAACCTTAAACGATCGGTGAGCTAAAAATGGAAATTCAACAAGTAATCTGGTAATCAAGATTTGGTTAAAGTTAAGAAAGAAGATTTTGTTTGTATTACAAATATAAAATGATGTGTTAATAAATAATAGTAGTAGATTTGAGAGAATTATTATAATTTCGCATATACATGATGTCTCATAATATCTAGACGCTATATATCTTTGCTATTTTATAGAGATACCCAATATATTTTTAACTTTTCCATCCTTATTAAAAATTATTATTAGTTTGTTCATACAATATTCGGCTTAGGTTTGAAAATTTGGATATTTTCTTATAGTTTTATTAAGAGAATTTTGATTTTGAACTAAAAATCTGCTCTTTATTTAAACTTCTTTTCCGCATTTCTCAACCAAACTCCACTATTTTTTGCGATATTCGTATTCAAATCCCGCATAGTTCATAACTTGCATTACCATAAAGGCGCACTGGAAGAAATTTATGCCGCTCGTGGAAATTTATCGGAAAGCCTTACGTCACGCCGTGCGCCGCTTCCTCCAGCGTGCCGACATCGCGAGACTTCCGCAAAATTTCTAACCACCACACGTGTGGTCCCCTGTTTGTTCGGATGGACCAATTAATCCCGAAACTTTCCCTTTTCATCGCCCAGACTCTGAAAAGAAGGAAAAAATCCACCAGGCGCCACGGTTGAAATATTTTAATAAATTGTGGGTGTTCCACCGAGAAAGGAACACATATATACCTGCGCATACACGTGAGAGCGAGTTTATGGCCGGCTACGACTTGTAAATATCGGTTGTGTAGGTCAGGAACAATGGTAGAAATTGCCGCTAATGATCAGATAAATAAGTTAAAAGAGTGAGTGAGTGAGAGAGAGAAGCCAGTCACTCTACGAGTTACGTAACGTTTTAGGGCGCACGATTTTATTGCTTTATTGTTTTATTGGGCCCGTTCGATCATGATCTAATCGGGAGACCCACATCTCGGAGATTTACGCGGTAATTGGCGAAAATAAAACTCGACAGCTTCCTACTTGTGCTAGCTTATTTTACAGCTATTTGCGAATTGTGCTTGTTAACTTTTTTCTGCCTTTGCTTTTTAGCGAATTATTTTATTGAGGTTGACATAATTTATATTGTGATCCTTAAATAGAAAGTGACAGTGGCGTAGGCAGGTTTTTGTGGAGAGGGGGATTTGAGTTAGTATTTTGTTTCATAAATTTATTTTTATTATTTTAAAGTTATACAAAAACAAGTACAAAAAATGATAATGCGTCCATCATAGCACTTTCCCCATCATTTAAACAATTGATGATTAACATACTAAACGTATTTTACTTGGTAATTGGTTAAAGATCATTTCACATTAAATCAGCGTTCTATACCCGTGATGCATGAAGTAAAATTTCGAGTTTAGAAAAGCCTAATTTGACTCGGTCGTTTCGCTTCGCTACGCGCCCGAGCCAAATTTTTAGGCTTTTCTAAACTCGAAATTTTACTTCATGCTTAATCTGGGATTGGAAGCACTCGTTGGACGATCAATCATAAACTTTTCTTTAGTTTGTTTTTTTATTGTAAAATTTTTGACTAAAATAGAGTTGATATTTTAGACAAGTTATGTTCCAGTTTGTTAATTTCATCCAAGTGAATCTGAAGTTTAGTTGATTTTTTTTTAAATAAGGTAATTTACTTTTACATAATGTAACTAAAAATCTAAAATCCTAAAAAAATGCCATTTTTGATTATCCAGTACAGAAAACGATAATATTATACGTATATTGCAAATTAAAGTTGTTAGACTCCCAAATTGAACACTTTAATTCAAAGACTTACCAATAACGTATCGATAGTCGAATTGATTAAAAATTGTCAATATCCACTAAGAAATAACTATATTTTAATATTCGACACAATATTCGCCATCGACATACAAAACATCGATGGCCACCGTCTAAGTCATCGCTTTGCCGACGATATCTTCATCCTAAGCAGCAATTCAGATGAACAGGAAAAAATGCTACGCGAACTCGACTGTAGGTCTAAAAATGAATTTGCAAAAAACAAAAATCATGAGTCCGAACCACATACAGATCACCATCAGCAACCACACCCTTAATAACGTCGATGGCTATAATTATCTGGGACATACCATCAAACTGGGTAAAGACAACCAGGTAGCAGAGGTCACCCGATAGATTAACTTCGGCGGCTTTCGGCAAGTTCGTAAGCTAAAAATCCCTATAAACTTGAAGAGGAAGGTTTACGACGCCTGCATCCTACGTGTCGCTACGTGCGGCCCTGAAACGTTGACTCTCACGATGAACAGCATAAAAAAACTCAAAGTCTGCCAGCGCGCGATGCTTGGAGTCAGCCTAAGAGATAAAATTCGAAATGAGGATATCAGACGAAGAACTGGAGTCACAGATGTGGTAGAACGAGTGGCACGTCTTAGGTGGCAATGAGCGGGCCATGTAGCAAAAGACAACCACAAATAGACACAAATATTACTGCAGTGGAGACTGCGAATATCAAAGAGGAGTATGGGTCGCCCTCAAACAAGGTGGAGAGACGATATCCAGCGCCATGCTGGCAGAAACTGGATGAGATTTCCCAGCAGAGATCGACGTGCAGGAAAATGGAAAAGGCGTTCGTTCAGGAGTGGACGCAAACAGGCTAAAGAAGAAGAAGAAGAGAAGAAGTGCTCTCTCTGCCTTTGCCCACTTTGGCGTTGAAGTCTTCTATTACAATGACTACCTCGCCGTTCTTAAACTGTGACCTCAGTTGTTTTATTGCTTCAGTTTCTCCACTTCGGCGTCGGGCTTATCGGCTGTTGGAGCGTAGATCTGTATAATATTCAGGTTTCTGGGTTTTTCGTTTACTTGTAATAGCATCGCTCGGTCTGAAATTGTGGTCTTCTGGTTTACCACTATTCCTACTCGGTTACCATGACTTATCTTGTTTCCTGCGTGGTATAGGGTATTGCTGCGAGATATGAAAGCATTTGCAATAAAAAAAGCAAATTTAAGCTCTCAAGTGGCACGTCTTAGGTGGCAATAAGCGGGCTATGTAGCAAAAGACAACCACAAATAGACACAAATATTACTGCAGTAGAGACCGCGAATATCAAAGAGGAGTATGGGTCGCCCTCAAGCAAAGTGGAGAGACGATATCCGGCGCCATGCTGGCAGAAACTAGATGAGATTGCCCAGCAGAGATCGACGTGGAGGAAAATGGAAAAGGCCTTCCTTCAGGAGTGGACGCAAACAGGCTAAAGAAGAAGAAGAGAAGAAGTGCTCTCTCTGCCTTTGCCCACTTTGGCCTTGAAGTCTTCCATTACGATGACTACGTCACCGTTCTTAAACTATGACCTCGGTTGTTTTATTGCTGCGTATAGTTTCTCCACTTCGACGTCGGGCTTATCGGCTGTTAGAGCGTAGATCTGTATAATATTCAGGTTTCTGGGTTTTGCGTTTACTTGTAATAGCATTGCTCGGTCTAAAAGGGGTACAAAGCTTGTTACCGTCTTTGTGGTCTTTTGGTTTACCACTATTCCTACTCGGTTACCCTGATTTGTCTTGTTTCCTGCGTGGTATAGGGTATTGCTGCGAGATATGAAAGCATTTTCAATAAAAACAGCAAATTTAAGCTCATGTACGAACAAGCTAAACAGACATACATACAAGAATAAGATATGATACAATATACAATAATAATGATACAAACATTTAATTAACTGTAGCACAAAGTTGTGACAGTGACTATATAAATGAGATTCAATGCATATATTACTATGTAAGAATTAAATTGTAAAGATAAGAAAAATATGTACAAAACATTTATTCAGAATAGTGATGTGACATCTGCATAAACGACCTCTTCTTTGACGATCTCTCTGCCATCATGTTTGAGTCCCATCGGCCTTGGTAAAGTTCTTCCATAACTTTAATGTTTTGATGAAAGCGTTCACCTTGCTCTTCACTCACGTGACCCATGTTCTCTGGAAATTCGGCCAAGTGACTATGTAAGTAGTAAACCTTGATGCTCATTCTGCTTCCAAGTGCTTGGAAACTCAAGAGCAGCTCCTTCACAATATCTTAATAGTTGTCCGCTCTGCTGTTCCCAAGGAAATTCCGCACCACATCAGCGAATGCATTCTAAGCTCTAGCCTCTGCCGTAGTCATTGTTGTAACAAAGTGTGGATCTCTGATGAGTGTTCTTTTTTGAGAGCCATCAAATATTCCTACCTTTTTCTTCTCGGCACTGAGACTTGAAATGGTTGAACATATGTAGCTGAAGCAGTCTCCAGTGTGATCAGAAGCTTTGACCAATTGCTTCATTAACCCAAGTTTGATGTGCAATGGGGTAAATACAATTTTATTCCTATCAACCAGAGACTCATTCTTGATGTTCTTGTCACCAGGCGTCAAACTGATTCTTGGTAGCCAGTTCATTTCTACCCAGTGTTTTAATGTAGCCCTACTTTCCCAGTAGTACAGGAAACAAGAGTACTTAGTGTGACCTCCTTTCTGACCCAGCAGAAAACTGATCATTTTCAAATCAACACAAATTACCCATCTATAAACATGGTAATCCAATCTATCCAGAACAATCTTGATGTTGCCATACTCTCCTTTCAATTTTACAGAGTGTCCTATTGGGTTTGAACCATATATATTTTTGTTGTGAAGTAACACACATTTCAAACTCCTTTTACTACTGTCAATAAAAAGTCTCCATTCACTTGAATTATATGTGGGCAGTCCCATATTGAGAAGAAGCCCTTTAATATCATTACAATAAAAAAGTTGACCATCTGAATGGAAGTACTTTCCCAGTGCTGCTTCTCTGTTACGATAAAAGGAGACACTAGTGCCAGTCTGAGTAGTCCTTTCTCTTGCAGCCTGGAAGCCAACAATTCAGCAGAGTGCTTTGGCAAATACAAATCTCTTACCAGATCATTTAGTTCAGGCTGACTAAACAGAGAAACTTTATCACAATCTGCATCAAATGGCGTATATTCGGTCTGAGCATCATTATCTGTAGAAGCAGGTGAACTGAGATGGATTCAACATCAATCACAGTGTTCAACTGGTCGTCTTGCAGATGGGATATCTGGGTATTATAAGTGTTGTTTTTTTTTTTTTATTGAAACCTTTTACATTGACAAGGCTGAAGTAGCAGTTATCCAAATGGTTTGTTGGTTCTCTCCAAACCATTGGCACACCAAACTTCATCTTAGCATTCTTTCCTTTAGACCATGATCGCAAAGTTTGAACACAGGTTTTGCACACTTTGTGAGGAGCCATTACTGCGTTTTCTTTTTTCGGATGTTGTAGCCATGTTAGATCACGACCTGCAGAAGAAAAATACTAAATAAATGTGGATATCTGCATAAAATCATATTATAAACACACTATCCTAAAAATACAACACCATAGTTTAGCACTAAAACAATCAGTGACTAGCAACAACTTGCAATCATAAGTGACAAAGACTTAATTTCGGGTATAATCAATGAAAATAGGGTAGGCCGATTGCATAAAAATGTGATGTGATGGAGCAAATCTGAGATCAGATTTGGAATCAGCTCCCTGAAATTAGTCTAAAACAATTGTAAAAGTCCAGCTTTTTGCTAGAAAAAAAAATTGTTGAGCAGAGTTATTGTGGTATTGGTGTATATTACTTCTATTCGACTCTATCACCAAGATTTAATTTTTGACGTTTGCGTTGAAGGAGGATTCCCTAACGTTTTTATTTCTTTTTCTTCGAATCGGGGTCAGAAAAGTCGTGAGGAAAAAAAGGACCTGTGCTCGCTCCTCCTCGGGTTCGAGATTAATTGGCCGCGGCGCTGGAATACCGGAGTGGAAAAGGTTACGGAGCTTTGTAATTAATTGACGTATCTAATTTACTTATACTTTCCTATAATTGAGACGTGTTTTTTGTTACTTGTCGTTTCTGCGAGAGATGAAAAGATCAAATCCGACCGAGTGAATTAAACGCGATGCCAATTAATTGAGAAATACTTGCGTATTTACAGTAATTTCTCTGGAAATAAGGTCGAAATAATTGAGTATTTTTGTGTTTCTGGTTTTAACACTTTCTTTGTTAAAATTAAGTTATTTCATGAAAGAAAACTGCTGGAAAATAAACTCTTGTGTAAAAGATCACCATTTTTAATTAATTAATTTTGAAAATTGTAATATATCACTAAAATTTTAACATGCGAAATTATATTGAAATGTGTCAGTACCTATTGCACTAACACAATTAAAGTTTGGTTTTACAACAATTTAATCAGTGTTTTATACGCGTGGCGCATTAGGTAAAATTTCGAGTTTAGAAAAGCCTGAAAATTTGGTTTGATAATTACTGTTTTTGATAAGAGGTAAAATTGAAGTTATAAAAGAGTGTTTTCCACTCCCAGATTAAGCATGAAGTAACATTTCGAGTTTAGAAAAGCCTTAAAATTTGGTTTGGTCGCAGAGTAACCAAATTGTTAGGCTTTTCTAAACTCAAAATTTTACTTCATGCGCTACGCGTATTAAACACTGATTTGATGCGAAGTTCAGAATAGCCTATTTAGCATGCTGCTTTAGTAGCATAATTTGAACATCATTTGAAATCAGAGTTTTATACGCGTGGCGCCGCTTCGCGGAGCGGTCAAACCAAAATTTCAGGCTTTTCTTAACTCGAAATATAACTTCATGCTTAGCCTGGGAGTGGAAAAAACTCATTTTAAAGCATCAAATTAAACTCTTATAAAAAAAAAACAACAATAAATATCTGAAGATTTACAACATATACGCTGTAAATTGGGACATGTATACTTAAAAGTAAAACTTCCTATATAAAGAATAAATAAGATAAATATTAGCATTTATGAACAATAATAATTATCAAGAAGTTAATATATATCGGATAAATATCCGATATTTTGATATTTATATAAATATCATGATATTTACTAACCCTGACATGAAGAAAATATTTCAAATTTAACATTTCTTTGTTAGTTTTTGGTTTTATTACTATTAACACAGAGACTTTAACTTATTGGATGCAATCGTGACTTTACGACCTTTTATTTATTAGATCGTACACTTACACGAAATAAATGTATATTAGTTGAAACAATTTAGTAAACCAATAAACCTTTACAAAGCCGCCCATTACGAAGCGCTAATCCAAACGAAAGAAACACAACAATCGCCGTTTTACGGCCACAATAAACACCTCCATGGCCACCTTGACCTCTTCAAAGAAGAAAAAGGAAAAAGAGCAGAAACGCCCGCGGACGGTGAAACCATAAAATCCCTAAGATGATGGACGCGTTCCAGATCCCGGAGAAGAAAATAGCATGGACAAGAAGAAAAAAAATAGGATCGTGGGATAGAATTCTAGCCCGATAAAATAATAATATTAACAATGAAGGTAATAAATTACTCGATACGCTTCGCACGTTTGCGATTGCACCGTGATGAATCAATAAATGGCAAAGGATTTGATTTAAGGAGAATTGTGTGTGTTTATTTTCATTCAACAATATAAAAAGTTGATAAAAATATAACATAAGAACCATAATTATTGCTAGTTGTTGAAATATTGGTTTAACTTAAGCTATGATTGCATAACTGATCCCGATACTTAATTACACCAAGTGAAGTTACTTAAACTCAAGTTTAATTACATCGTGGTTACATACAGAATGCTTTTATTTTAAGTATACATATCCCAATTACAATGTATATTCTGTAAACCTTTAGATATTCTTGTATTTTAAAAGAGCTCATTTCAAAGCATTAAACAAGGGGTTTCCACTCCCAGACTAAGCATGAAGTAAAATTTCGAGTTTAGAAAGGCCTTTTCTAAACTCGAAATTTTACTTTATGCGCCAGGCGTATAAAACACTGATTTTAAGTGAAGTTTAAAATATACTACTAAAGCAGTATTCTAAAGATATATACTTTGAACTTAGCACTAAATCGGTGTTTATATGCGTGGCGCATGAATTAAAATGTATAGTTTAGAAAATATTGAGGAATAGACGCATCTTTCTAAATCCAATTTAAATTGCAATCTTTAGGATTTTTTTTTAAATATTTAAATAATATCATATGTTTGGCAGCTTTTTAATTTCCCAATCTATTTATTACGTTTGATTACACCAAGCCAAACAATAAAAATTGTCTCTCGAGTTCCGCTGTTGTTGCAATAACTATTAGCAATTTATCAATTAATAAAATTAAGTGCAACTGGGAATATTCGAAAAACGGGGGAATATCCGGCAACGTGCAATTTAATGGTTTTGTGCATTCCATTCCATAAATATCCATGATATAAATCGTAGTTTATAAATATCGATATATATCATAATAGATATCTTATAATATATCTCCTTAAAGTGGAATTAGATGGTGTGACCATTCCATTTACTGATTCTGTTCGGAACTTAGGCTTAACTATTGACAAAGATTTACGTTTTAGGCTGCATATAAACAAATGTATTTTTACAGCTTACACCAACCTCAAAATGATTTATGCCAATCGAAATATTTTGAGTAGGCATATGAAGCGTATATTATGTGACTCCTTGGTGTTAAGCCATTTTAATTTCTCTGATGTGGTGTATGGCTCGTGTCTTGATAAAATTACTGCTGATCGTATACAGAAGATTCAAAACTCATGTATTAGCTTAATTTTTGGAATCCGTAAATATGATCACATCTCAGAAGTTCAGTGAGTTAAATTGGTTAAAAATGGCTGACCAAAGAATTTTGCACTCAGTAATTTTGTATTTAAAAATAATTAACTTTCGCACCCCACCTTACCTCTACAATAGAATCGTATTTCGTACCGACGTTCACTCTATTAATGTAAGATTTCAGGGATTAATCTCACCGCCAAAGCACAAAACTGAATTATTCAAACGTTCTTTTATATACAATATTTATAAAATATTCAATAAAATCCCTAAAAATCTGAAATCTCTCAGTTTAAATATATTTAAATCAAGTATACGGAACCTTATATTACGTTGTGAATTTTAAAGTTGCTGAACTGTACATATTGAATATACTTTAAATTAATAGCTAGACATGGATACCTTTTTTGTGCCTTAAAATTAACAGTAGGTTAAGTGGAAGAGCAGCGACAGACATATATATGTATGTCTGCCTGAACTTCGCCTACGCAGACTTATATATTTTGTATAATTATAATGTATTACTTATTTTTCTGAATAAAGACATAATAATAATAATAATAATAATAATAATAATAATAACACACACACACATACATGCAGAAACAATAGACCACATCACGTCAGGGTGTAAAATACTTGCAGGCACGGAATACACTGATCGACATAACAACGTAGCAAAAATCATCCACTCTGAAATAATAAATAGCCAACAACAAAACTCAATTAAAGAGCCCTACTACAAATATGCACCAGAATCTGTTATCGACACCCCGGAATATAGAATATACTACGACAAACCAATACTCACAGACAAAACAATAGTAGCAAACAGACCAGACATTGTATGGGTTAATAAAGAAACGAAAACCACATATCTTATAGAAATAGCCGTACCTAACGACAATAACACACAAATGAAACACACACAAAAACGTGAAAAATACTTCCCGCTAGCAGAAGAAATAAAAAGATTGTGGAAACAACGTCAAGTTAAAATATTACCAATTGTAATATCAGTCATAGGAATCATACCCAAATACACAATTGAAAACATAAAGACTCTACAACTACCAGAACGTATAACCACACAAATACAGAAATCCATAATTATGAACACATGTAGTATAGTCAGGAAATTCTTAAACGTACATTACAATATTATATAATAAAAATATCCCCAGACTTGGTAAAATCCCGTCTGAAGGGTACTTATACCAAACCGACATGTTTGAGAAAAGAAAAAAATAATAATAATAATAATAATAATAACGGAAGAACAAAAAGGATGCAGAAAAGGAAGTCAAGGGTGCAAAGAACAACTGATAATAGATTCAACCATCTTAAAACAAGCAGAAAAAACACAAAGAAACATCGATATCTGTTACATAGACTATCAAAAAGCATATGACTCATTACTGCATTCTTGGCTCATACATGTTCTCGAAATATATAAAATAAATAACCAGCTTATCCAATTCCTACAGCACATAATGAAAATGTGGAAAACTACCATATCAATAGGCACACACCAAACACCAAATATACAAATAGAAGAAATTAGTATAAAAAGAGGAGAGGGTGACTCACTCAGTGCACTATGGTTCTGTTTAGCATTAAACCCACTATCCAATACATTAAACCAAAGTAAATATGGTTTTAACATCAAGCACGATGGACACAAACTTCTTACACTAAACCATCTATTCTACATGGACGACATTAAACTGTATGCCAACTCACAACAACAACTAGAAAAGCTTATAAATATTACAAAACGTGAGCAATGATATTCATATGACATTTGGTACAAAGAAATGCAAAACAATCCACATAGAGAAAGGAAAGTGGAAAAGAACCGAAAATATCATTCTAGACAACAACGAAATTATAGAACATATGACAATACAGGAAACATACAAATACCTAGGTATAAAACAAAACACAAAAATAAACCACAAAGACATAAAACAGCAACTAAAAACACAATATAGAGAAAGATTGAAAAAAATACTTAAATCACAGCTTACCTCCAAGAATATGTTCAAAGCTATTAACACCTACGCAATACCAGTACTCACCTACTCATTTGGAGTAATAAATTGGACACCAACAGATCTAGAAGCACTAAATAGAATCACCAGGACACAACTGACACATAACAGAAAGCTGCACCCAAACTCGTGCATAGAACGTATCACAATTAGTAGGAAAAAGGGTGGAAAAGGCATGATTGACATATAATTTCTACACAACAGCATAACACAACAGCTAAGATCATACTTTCAGAACAAACAAACCAATCAACTACATAAAACTATATGCGCAGTTGATAAACAGTACACCCCTCTAAAACTAGCCATAGCACAAATCGACATACCAACTGAAACAGAAACAGAAAAATTGGAAAAATGGTCTAGAAAAGAACTGCATGGAAGACATCACAACATAGTTCACCAAGAGCACATTGACAAAGAATCCACATACAAATGGCTGCAACAGGGAAACCTACAACCTGAAACAGAAGGATTCATATTAGCAATTCAAGACCAGGTAATAAGCACTGTAAACTACAGAAAGTATATATTAAAAGATAACACCATAACAACAGACAAATGTAGAAAGTGCCACATACATGCAGAAACAATAGACCACATCACGTCAGGGTGTAAAATACTTGCAGGCACGGAATACACTGATCGACATAACAACGTAGCAAAAATCACCCACTCTGAAATAATAAATAGCCAACAACAAAACTCAATCAAAGAGCCCTACTACAAATATACACCAGAATCTGTTATCGACACCCCGGAATATAGAATATACTACGACAAACCAATACTCACAGACAAAACAATAGTAGCAAACAGACCAGACATTGTATGGGTTAATAAAGAAACGAAAACCACATATCTTATAGATATAGCCGTACCTAACGACAATAACACACAAATGAAACACACACAAAAACGTGAAAAATACTTCCCGCTAGCAGAAGAAATAAAAAGATTGTGGAAACAACGTCAAGTTAAAATATTACCAATTGTAATATCAGTCACAGGAATCATACCCAAATACACAATTGAAAACATAAAGACTCTACAACTACCAGAACATATAACCACACAAATACAGAAATCCATAATTATGAACACATGTAGTATAGTCAGGAAATTCTTAAACCTACATAACAATATTATATAATAAAAATATCCCCAGACTTGGTAAAATCCCGTCTGAAGGGTACTTATACCAAACCGACATGTTTGAGAAAAAAAAAAAAAAAATAATAATAATAATAATATATTGTCTGATTAATTAATTTTATTGTTAAATTTCAAGTATGTGCTTTCGAATTTTACTTTAAACCAGTTTATTATTTTATACATAAGGCAGGGCATGCTTAAAATAAAAAAAATGGTTTAAAGTAAAGTTCGAAAGCACATACTTGATATTTAACAATAAACGTGTTAAAATAAATTGAGATTAATTATACATCATTTTTCATCTTAAAAGTATGTTGATATAATTTTATAAATATATTATTTTTATTACTCGCGTTTAGAATAATGAAAAATAACCATTTAGAAAATTATATCATCAAACTCATAACAAGAAAAATTACGTATAATTAATCTCATTCATCCATTTAATAAATTCCCAAGAGAGACACGGCAATTATTTAAACAAATAACAAACGCATTAATAGTTAAAACATTCTTATTGCGTAACCGTAGAAACCCATTCAATATATATTTCTGCTTAAACAATCCAAAACTTTCCTCTCTCTGTCTCTCTAATTCTTTCCATCTTCCATTCTATTCACAATCCCAATACTGGCGTCTCTTTCATTCCATAATACAATACTATCCTCTTTCTCTTTTATTAATTTTCATTCGAAAACTGGTCTCGTTCGTTCTTTTATTATTTTAATTGTTTAAAAAAAAGGTGCTGAATTTTAAACTGTCATTCTATCCCACTGTCTTTCCAAGTCTCCCCTTTTTTCTCTTTCCCAGTAGTACCTTCTCTCTCCGTCTCTCTCAATTATCCTGTTTCTCTATTACACACCCTCTACAAGCGCAGGAGTATAATGGAAGAAAAGAAACCACAATTTATGGTGTGTTGATGTTACAATTCATGACTTTATCTGTTTGAATAGCAGGTAGTTTCCCTTTTTGCCCTTTTTAAAGCGTTTTAAACGGTCGTTCATGTTCATTTGATGACTTCAACAATTTAACTCATTATTCAATATGTTATGCAATGGTATTATTTGGTTACGTTTTAATCAAATCGATAAAATAGAGCAGGCTAATCTAGCAATAAAAGAAACATGCAAAATAATGTTATGATCTGGGTTTAAAACGTGTTCAAAACATGTTTAAAACACGTTTAAAACGTGTTTAAAACAGAATACACAGGGCGTTTTTCTTTTGAGTATACATACTCCGATAATTACAGCGTTTTAAAAGTTGTGGGAAATCGTTGTTTTAACGCGGTTAATTTGAGGCTTTAAACGAGTGATTTCCACTCCCAGACTAAGCATGAAGTAAAATTTCGAGTTTAGAAAAGCCTAAAAATTTGGATTGGCCGCGTAGCGAAGCGGAGCGGCCAATCCAAATTAGGCTTTTCTAAACTCGAAATTTTACTTCATGCGCCACGCTTAAAAACACTGATTTACAGTGAAGTTCAAAAAACACACACTTACAATAACGGTTATAGGCAACCTAATAAACGTTAGAGTTTACAGGTTGCCTATAATCACTGCTTTAAACAATTTTTTCAGCGCAGAATTTGACTCACGTTTTTTCCACATTTACATATTAGATTGCTATAGTCGTAAATTTTAAATATTACGATATTTCAGTGTTTTATACGCGTGGCGCATGAAGTAAAATTTCGAGTTTAGAAAAGCCTAATTTGGATTGGCCGCTCCGCTTCGCTACGCGGCCAATCCAAATTTTCAGGCTTTTCTAAACTCGAAATTTTACTTCATGCTTAGTCTGGGAATGGAAAGCCATCGTTTAAAGATTCAAATTGAAATCTTGAACAAAAAACAACGAACGTCGAAAAATTTTCAGTGTATGCTTATGTATACCTGAAAGAAAAAATCCCTGTATTTAAAACACACATCTATGCACACACAGTTTTATTGTAATAAAATGTTATGTTTGATAATGTAATTTGAAATATCTTCAACAATTTATCTAGAATTTAAAAACAAACAAAAAACTTTAATGAAGTTATATAAAATATAATTTAGCAAATATGCATTTTTAGCAGTTAAGATAATAAAAAAACGGTTTTAAACAAATCCAACGTTTAAAACATGTTTTAAACAAATTTAAGATTTAAAACATGTTTAAAACAAAACCGTTTAAAACACGGCGGCTGTTTTTAAACATGTTTAAAACACTATTTTAAAACAAAGTGTTTTAAACATAACAACCCTGGTTATGATTGATCATCTAACGACTGTTTCCAATCCCAGATTAAGCATGAAGTAAAATTTTGAGTTTAGAAAAGCCTGAACATTTGGCTCGGGCATAGCGCAGCAGAGCGACTGAGACAAATTAGGCTTTTCTAAACTCGAAATTTTACTTCATGCGCGACTCGTATAAAACGCTGATTTAATGTGAAATGGTCTATAACCAACCAATTAGCAAGTGAAATAAGTTTAGTACGACAATCATCAATTCTTTAAATAACGGAAAAAGTGCTATATTGAACATATATATTATTTTTGTATTAACGACGTGAACACTATCTACTGTCAATAGCACTGCTCAAAAATTGACAGCAGATGGCGTTCACATCGTCAATTTATATTTAAATTACACATGACTACTAATATGGTTATGGATGTTTAGGTTTCTTCTGGATTTTAAACAGCACAATCAATTGACATTTATAATAGCCATTTTGTGAGTACAATAGACAAGACTATTGGCAGTAGATGGCGTTCACGTCGTCAACCTAAATGTAAATTACATATGACTATTAAAATTTCCAATTTATAGTGCAATTTAAAATCCAGAAGAAAATTAACCATCTTTATTCATTTTAATAGTCTCATATGTAATTTACATTTAAAATAACGACGTGAACGCCATCTACTGTTAATAGCTGTAACGATACTACTCAAATATTGGCAGCAGATGGCGTTTACATCGTCGATTTATATGAAAATTGCATATGACTACTAGAATGGTTATAGAAGTTCAGTTTCCTTCTGGATTTCAAAATGCACAATCAATTGACATTTATAATAGTAATTCTGTGAGTACCATCGACAATGCTATTGGGAGTAGATGGCGTTCACGTTTTCTGGATTTTCTTTTGGATTTTCATATTTTTTTTAAGAATATTTTTTTCTGAATTCAATGATGTATCACACTTATAGTTTATTATACAGGGTGAGCGAAACTCGATGTCTCCGCTCTATTATATGAAAAGGAAAAACGATAGAAAAATCTGAAATCTAAAATCAAATGACAACAAAACAATATTTGTTAACCATTAGTTTAATTATTGACAGGTGCGGCTTTGTTATTTGCTTCCAAAGGTTTTGTTTAAGTCGTGACAATTTGGAATTTTTGATAATACTTTTTTTTAAGATTGCTTTTAATTTTTTAACGAAAGAAGATAGCAAATTTTTTTCTCTACAAAGTTCAGAAAAATTAGCTCTTTTGAAATATCCAAAAATATAGGTATGTTTCTGGGGAAAAATATTTGATGACGTCATTACTTCACTTTCAAAATTTAGAAAAATATGCAATTTCGGATTAAAATGAACCTTACTCAATCCCAATTATGAACCTCTTTTCAGATTTTTTCTATCGGTTTTCCTTCCCTTTTAATAGCGCTGAGACATCGAGTTTCTCACCTTGTACATTTTATATGTAAAATGTTAATCTTTTGTTTTCGTAAAGATTGCCTTGGAAACAGTTGAGTAACTCACTTATTTGACAACTGCTAAGACCCATAATTTGCTTACATATCACCCCTGAAGACGGGCATCCAACGATACATATTTTACCAATTGTGATGTATTTTAAACTAACGAGTGTTTTCCACTCCCAGACTAAGCATGAAGTAAAATTTCGAGTTTAGAAAAGCCCCGCGTAGAAAATTTGTCGAGGGTCGCGCAGCGACCTGAGACAAATTTTCACGGGGCTTTTCTAAACTCGAAATTTTACTTCATGCGCCACGCGTATAAAACACTGATTTAAAGTGAAGTTAAAAATGCACTGAAAACCAACAAAACTTCGATATTTTTTTCAAAATTAGATGTATTCTTTCCTATCCATGCAGTAAACCTTCAGATTTACGTTGTTTTCTTGTAAAAAAACTTCGATTCCCTGTAGTCCTTCGGTCTCCGAAGACCATGATTGGTCCTTCGAGCTGTAACCTTTATAAAATTGTAATAAACTTAGTAGAGTGATTCTTTAATTTGAAACTTCTAAGAACGAGTGTTGTCCACTCCCAGACTAAGCATGAAGTAAAATTTCGAGTTTAGAAAAGCCCCGTGTAGAAAATTTGTCTCGGGTCGCGCAGCGACCCGAGACAAATTTTCACGGGGCTTTTCTAAACTCGAAATTTTACTTCATGCGCCACGCGTATAAGCCACTGATTTACAGTAAAGTTAAAATATATAACGTTCAGATGTGATGATCAATATTTACCAAGATGTAAACGTAAGATACGTTTTAAAAAATTCTATTGACCTAATATTGTACACGTAGACATAATTTCCACTTTATTTTACAAATGTTGTAATAATTATAATTACATTTTAAATAATTTCATAAATATCAAATAAATATTCCTATCAAAACCACCCCAAGTCGGACAAAAGATAACGCTACGCGCTGGCTGAAAACAAATAGACCTGCTAATATCGGGTTGACATTGACATCAAAAAATGTGGTTGGTGTTCATAATGGAGTACCCCCTGAGTGCTCGGTCTCTTTCCCCTTACCCTCCAACATTTTAGGAAAGAGATAGAAATCTGAAAATTTTAGATATTTTCGTGTCGTCGCTTAATTTTTATTCTAAAATGCAAAACTAGCCTCTTTCGATCTTTTATTATTTTAATTGTTAAAAGCACGTGCTGAATTATAAACCGTAATTCTATCCTACTCTCTTTCCAAGTCTCTCCTTTTCTCTCTTTCCCAGTATTCCCATCTCTCTCCCTTTCTCTCTGTCTTTTCATTATTATCAAAGAGATTAATCCTAAACTGTATCTCTTCCAATCTCTTTCTCCCTGTTTTTATCTCTCTCTCTCTCTCTCTCTCCTCGTCTTTTGATCTCCTCCTCTCTCTCTGTCTCTTACTTGTATTCTTTCTTTTCAGTGTTAAACAAGACGTTGGCTGCTGCATAATTTTATAATTTTGTCTTTCTCTCTCTCCTTGTCTTTTGATCTCCTCCTCTCGAGGACAAGGAGAGAGAGAGAGAGGGAGACTCTCTCTCTCCTTGTCTTTCGATCTCCTCCTCCTCTCTCTCTCTCTCTCCCTGTCTCTTACTCTTATTATTTCTTTTTATTGTTAAACAAAACGTTGGCTGCTGCATAATTTTATAATTTTTTGGTTGCGCAATGTCTTTTTGTTAAAGAAATTTCTCCCCGTTTATAATTAAAATATTTTCCAAATTAAACTGTTACGCATTTAGAGGCAGGGTCCCAAGATTGTGTTCTTTGAATCGTTCTTCCCACGCGAATATGCTTTTCAATTAAAGTAATTATGCTGTAATTGTTAACGTTTTCTCATTTTTTTTTCTTTTTTTCTGTTACAGCAAGAAGAACTCCATCGTTCTACGAACGCAACTTTCAGTCAGGGTTCATACTATTATAGGTAAGTTTTACATTTACAATAGAATTCGAACAAAAAAATGAAAGCATGAATAGATACAACAATAAAGTTAAACACTTGATTATTTTTTTTTGTTTTGTTCGAAGAACAAAATTACACAAAATCATTTAACCCCTTAAATGACAATTTAAAATCAGAGACGTGCGATCGTTTAAAACATGATTTAGAGTAGGCTTTGAATTTTAAATTAGATTGGCACTACTGACGAATAACACATAGTTTACCATAACCTCAAATTTATTCCGTTATTTAATTTGTATTCTGGGCAACCGCACAAAAAAATGCCGCCTACTGTAAATCATAATTTAAATGATCGCATGGTAAAAAATAAACAGGGATTTTGTCTTTTAATTTTTTGCATATTCTGGAAAAAATTGCTCCCGACGTTCGAATTAGTCAAAACAAATATTTGCAAAATGAATTAACATGCGATCGAACACAAGCAGAATATTTTTAACTTCACATTATTTCAGTGTTTAATACGCCTGGCGCATGAAGTAAAACTTCGCGTTTAGGGAAGCCTGAAAATTTGGATTGGTCGCTTCGCTTCGCTACGCGACCAATCCAAATTTTCAGGCTTTTCTAAACTCGAAGTTTTACTTCATGCTTAATCAAATTAAAATCTTTTATGAAAACAACGAATCTTTGAAAATGTGCAGCAAAAATCGAGGTATGTGTACCTAAAAGAAAAATTCTCTGAATAATTAAAATGTATTTATAAATAAAAATGTTACTAATTGTGTTTGTATTTATAAAAACCAGGATGGTCATGAGATTTTATTGCAAACATCTTAAGCGATATTTAAAACGTCTTTGCGACACATCAAAGTTGACTTTTACATATTAAAATAATTGACCTCTCTTATGGGTCATTATATGTGAATGGTTTAAATTAATCAAAGTGATTTTCTTTGATCCAAGTCTAATATTATGATTAAATGTAGGCATTGTAATACAGATTGAAACACTAATACCCGGTTTCACCAACTTCAATTAAATCTTATTTGTAGATTAAGTTTATTTCTCGATTAGAATAGACATTATCCATGTCAGAAACATCAATATCATGTGAATTGATTGATTTTTTGACATGTATGTAACGATGTCTAGATTTTAATCGAGGAATAAGAACTGGCCGATTTAACTGGCATTGGTGAATGGTTTAAATTAATCAAAGTGATTTTCTTTGATCCAAGTCTAATATTATGATTAAATGTAGGCATTGTAATACAGATTGAAACACTAATACCCGGTTTCACCAACTTCAATTAAATCTTATTTGTAGATTAAGTTTATTTGTCGATTAGAATAGACATTATCGATGTCAGAAACATCAATGTCATGTGAATTGATTGATTTTTTAACATGTATGTAACGATTACTAGATTTTAATCGAGGAATAAGAACTGGTCGATTTAACTGGCATTGGTGAAACCCGACTTAAGAGAAGTTAAATAATATGAGTTGCTAGTATGAGAAACTTTTTTACTTAATTGTGTCTAGTTTGTCCTATTCGGTAATTATAAAATTCAAGTACATGACTCGTATCATTTTTTGTGTATTAAGTCCCTTATTAATATTTATGAATATTTGTTATAATTTGAGAGTCGTAGAAACAGTTTAAATTTCTGGTATTTGGATAATTTTACTTCTCTAATTTAGTTCACAGTTTTTTTCTTATATTTTGATATATTTAAGATTAAAATAGGCCGTAGAAAGGTAAGTAAGTTTGATCTAAAAACATTTTTTGTTACTTTAATAGATGGTGCTACAACCAAAAAAAATTGAACAATCGATAATTGACTTACTAAATTTATTTAACTCTAACAAATTAGTTAAAGATTTCACTTGAAGTTAGTGATTTATATGCGTGGCGCATGAAGTAAAATTTCGAGTTTAGAAAAGCCTGAAAATTTGGATTTGCTGGCGCGCGACTCGCTTCGCTCGCGCGCCCCAGCAAATCCAAATTTTCAGGCTTTTCTAAACTCGAAATTTTACTTCATGCTTAATCTGGGAGTGTAAACCCTCGTTAGTTGATCGATCAGGAACTTAGTTTGCAATTTCCTTTATTGTCAAATTTATGATGTAAAATAGAGTTGATGTAATTTCTTACTTCAAATTTAGAACGAAAACAAAATGTTATATGTTTTAAATAAAGAGATTTTCAAATTCCTGTGCATTGTTTGTATGTTACTAAACTTCGACGGACAAATTGGAATAGCTTAAATGATCTAAAATAAAGCCTAATAAATAATATCAAAAGTTCAAAATGATCAGAAATGATTGAAAATGAATAGAATTTAATTCAATAAAAAAATACTCAAATAATATTTCCAATCAAAATTTTACTTTTATTTGATATTTTGAAATTTCCCGTGACTATATTTAAATTTCAATTATCGCCTATCAAATTTTATTCATTTCTGTGTAGATTTTATAAATTTTATTTATTTTTATTTTTATAAAAAGCATTGGTTTCGAGAAATGTACATAATTAAAACAATTTGGTGATTGTAGCGCATTTATCAAAGTAACAAAAAATGTTTTTAGGTAAAACTTACTTTTCTACGCTCTATCCAAATCTGTAATAAAAAAATAGGGATTCCCATTTAAGATTTCAAAGCTACCCCGTATCCAGCCAACCCTGGGGAAGGGTTGAATTTTCTTACAGAATTGTATGTCCCCCTCCAAATCATTAAACTTTGATTTCAAATATTTTTTTCATTCGGTGCATGGTTCTGAAGATATTCGAGGTGGTACTTTAAAATGGGACACCCTGTATATATTTTCATATTTGGTAGAAAAACAAACACTGTTGTTGTATATTTTTATAAAAATATGTAACATAACAAGTGTTTCACTTTACCCAATACATAGTAAAATTATTTGTAAATCAGTTAAAGGGCCTATTGTAATAACAACCTACTATTAATTCTTAATATCATAGTAATACATTCTACATTTTTTCCCAATTTCAAAGTCCAATATCTCAGTTCAGTTTACTTGTGGCTTATCATGTTATTACAATAAGCCCCTCAATTTATATTTCAAATTTAATTATTTCAAAATGACTTTCAAAAATTCACTAAAGAGATTGTTTAGTTAGTTTTAACTACTTTTGTGCGATAATTTTTTAAGAATTCATATATTATTAGGGATAAATGAAGAAAGAATTTCAGAGATTATTAACAGATTTTTAATTTGAACATAATTCCTTAAATATTTTTAATCCTTAAACATTCCGTTCTTAGTTACACGCACTTACGTAACGCAAGCTTCAATAATTCTGATAAATTACCGAAATCATTTATTTAATTCTTCTCTCTCTCTCTCTCTCCGAGGCATAATATGATAAATTGCCACAATTTTCGAATATATACGCATACATTAAATCAGAAATGCAAATGCGGCCGGCTCCGTTCCGATTGCACCTTTCTATTTTTGTCGGTGAAAATAGAAATCGGTAAAGCGACTTTTAGCTTCTGGAATAACACAGGAAGAGCCTAATGGACTCGCTCTGACAATTGGCGATTGACCCGATGATTTATTATTTATTGATGAAATTGGCGTTTCGCTAATGCGCTTTCTGACCATTGCGAATTGTTGAAATAAATGTTAACTTGTGAAATGTAGGATAATAAATCAGACTGGTTTTGAAATTTATTTTTTAGTATTCTGAAATATAGCATAATCAGTGAAACAACACTAACGCCCATTTGCACCTTGACTGATTAACTTTAATCAACTACTAATCATTGATTTAACCTCTGATTAAGTTATAATTCTAGAATATAAAGATGTTTTAAATTTGTAAGATATCCTTAACATGTCTCTTTTATCATTATGCGATTTTGTAAATAATTTATACATAAAATTGCTGTGTTTTTAAGGAGTACTAATCACTCAATAACTTAATCGACTTGGGTGCAAATGGACATAGGTGATTTAATTAAACGTTAATAAAGTTGACAAAAACATAATTTTCGAGTATTGTTAAACACCCTATACATTAGAATGAAAGAAAATAAAATAATAAAAAATGAATATTAACTTTAATCAACTACTAATCATTGAGTTAACCTCTGATTAAGTTATAATTGTAGAATATAAAGATGTTTTGAATTTGTAAGATATCCCAAACATGTCTCTTTTATCATTATGCGATTTTGTAAATAATTTATACACACAATTGCTGTGTTTTTAAGGAGTACTAATCACTGAATAACCTAATCGACTTGGGTGCAAATGGACATAGGTGTTTTAATTAAACGTTAATAAAGTTGACAAAAACATAATTTTAGAGTATTGTTAAACATCCTATACATTAGAATGAAAGAAAATAAAATAATAAAAAATGAATATAAAATATATTATGAGTATTCTTAAATGCAGAATAATTAAATATAATTGTCTTTAAAATAAATGTGAAGTATTCTAAAATGTAGATTAATAATGATAAATAGGTTAATAAAACGTTACTGAACAATTAATTAATGTTTAAGAAGCAGACAAAAAATTTAAAATAGACTAAACGATCCTTTTAATTATCACTTGTATATTATCTTTATAAGATAATCTAGTGAGCGCAATTTTTGTCTTTATATACGTTTTGCAGATAAGTGCACAGGGAGTTTTCCTTTTAACCCTTTCAGCCCTGGAATTTTTCTAGTGCTTAAAGAAATGTTTTGTACACTCCATATTATTTATTACTATTCCAGATATACAGAGAGTTTTTCCTTTTAAGTATACATATCGCAATCCACTGTATACGCTGTTAATATTCAGTTATTCGTTGTTTTTACAAATATATTAAATTGAACTTTCAAACGAGTGTTTTCCACTCCCAGATTAAGCATGAAGTAAAATTTCGAGTTTAGAAAAGCCTGAAAATTTGGTTTGGTCGCGTAGCGCGAAGCGCGGAGCGACCAAACCAAATTTTCAGGCTTTTCTAAACTCGAAATTTTACTTCATGCGCCACGCGTACTAAACACTGATGTGATGTGATGTCCACAATACACGCTTTTAGCATTCTGCTTTAGTAGAATATTTTGAACTTCAAATAAAATCAGTTTTTTATACGCGTGGCGCATGAAGTAAAATTTCGAGTTTAGAAAAGCCTGAAAATTTTACTGCATGCTTAATCTGGGAGTGGAAAACACTCGTTTAAGACTTCAAATTACAAAATGTTACATCTCATGCATACATTTATATATATTTAAAAGAAAAATTCTCAGTAAGTTTACCAAATTTTAGTGGTGGCAAGTGCCACCGTCAGGGCCGAAAGGGTTAAGTATACATACCCGATGTGTACTCTGTAAATTTTTAGACATTCGTTGATTTTGAATTGCGTTTAGTTTTAAACTTCTAACACGTGTTTTTACTCCTTGAATAAGAGTATTGTTAAACATCGTACACATTAGAATGAAAGAAAATAAAAGAATAAAAAATGAATATAAAATATATTATGAGTATTCTTAAATACAGAATAATTAAATATAATTGTCTTTAAAATAAATGTGAAGTATTCTAAAATGTAGATTAATAATGATAAATAGGTTAATAAAACGTTACTGAACAATTAATTAATGTTTAAGAAGCAGACAAAAAATTTTAAATAGACTAAACGATCCTTTTAATTATCACTTATATATTATCTTTATAAGATAATCTAGTGAGCGCAATTTTTGTCTTTATATACGTTTTGCAGATAAGTGCAGAGGGAGTTTTTCTTTTAACCCTTTCAGCCCTGGAATTTTTCTAGTGCTTAAAAAAGTGTTTTGTACACTGCATATTATTTATTACTATCCAGATATACAGAGAGTTTTTCCTTTTAAGTATACATATCGCAATCCACTGTATACGCTGTTAATCTTCAGATATTCGTTGTTTTTACAAATATATTAAATTGATCTTTCAAACGAGTGTTTTCCACTCCCAGATTAAGCATGAAGTAAAATTTCGAGTTTAGAAAAGCCTGAAAATTTGGTTTGGTCGCGTAGCGCGAAGCGCGGAGCGACCAAACCAAATTTTCAGGCTTTTCTAAACTCGAAATTTTACTTCATGCGCCACGCGTACTAAACACTGATGTGATGTGATGTCCACAATACACGCTTTTAGCATTCTGCTTTAGTAGAATATTTTGAACTTCAAATAAAATCAGTTTTTTATACGCGTGGCGCATGAAGTAAAATTTCGAGTTTAGAAAAGCCTGAAAATTTGGTTTGGTCGCTCCGCGCTTCGCGCTACGCGACCAAACCAAATTTTCAGGCTTTTCTAAACTCGAAATTTTACTTCATGCTTAATCTGGGAGTGCAAAACACTCGTTTAAGACTTCAAATTACAAAATGTTACATCTTATGCATACATTTATATATATATTTAAAAGAAAAATTCTCAGTAAGTTTACCAAATTTTAGTGGTGACAAGTGCCACTGTCAGGGCCGAAAGGGTTAAGTATACATACCCGATGTGTACTCTGTAAATTTTAAGACATTTGTTGTTTTTGAATTGCGTTTAGCTTTAAACTTCTAACACGTTTTTCCACTCCCTGAATAAGCATAAAGTAGAATTTCGAGTTAAGAAAAGCCTGAAAATTTGGTTTGGTCGCGTAGCGCAGTGAATCAGTACTAACTAAATGAAAATCTGCCGTTAAATTGTTTTTTACGAGCCCCACAATGCAATAATAATGTCATGAGTTTTCCATAATTTTCCATTACTTTGAAATTTAAAAAAAATGCGAATTGTTTTACATTTCATTACATCATTTATAATATGATTATAAAAATGAATAAAATACTAAATACATACAGGGGTGTTTTCTTTTAAATACCGTGCGATCATTTAAATTATGATTTAGAGTAGGCGACTTTTTTTGTGCGGTTGCCCAGAATGCTAATTGAATGATGGAATAAATTTGAGGTTATGGTAAACTATGTGTTAACAGTCAGTGTTGCTAATAAAAATTGACAGTTTCCAATTAATTTACTCATAGAGGCATCCTCTGGGTACAAGTAAAGATATTAATCATATTTTTATCTCACTCTTAAGAAAAGTTACAGACAGATTTCAGGATGCCTTTTAGAGGTCAAAATTTTAGAAATATTTTTTTTGCTTGAAAAATATAAGAGATAAGTGTACATATTTTCGACAAAAATATGTTGCAATTTAAACGAGAAATCCAAAACATGACTAATATATAGGGTTTTCCATTTAAAATAACAGATTTGGTGCTACTTCCGGTGGAACCGGAAGTGATATAAAGTTGAAAATATTTCACATGAGGAGAACTGATTCAACCGTATGACAAAGATTTTTTTCAAGTTTGTAGTGCAACGGCAACCCCATAAACTTTTAACGATCGGTTTAGCGTAGACACCCTGTATATATCCCACACACGCTGCAAATTTTGAGCTATTCGTTATTTTTTAAGATATGAATCTGAAGCTTCTAATGAGTAAATATAAAGTAACATTTCGAGTTTAGAATAGCGTGTAAATTTGGTTGTGGATTTAAATGGTTTTGTACAAAAGAAATGATCTTAAATTGGCTCTACAGAACCGTTCAAACATGTTTGAACGGTAACGCGACCGCCAGTCTAAGGTGTCAAATTGTTTAGAGGGAATGGCAAAGCTATACTGATGAGAGATAAATCTCGAAACCCGTCTATAAATGGCCTGAATAATTTGACCCAAATTGTTACATTTGCAGTAGGTTGCTGTATGTAACAGCAAACACTTGTTGTATAATTCAATGTCCGTCGGGGTATTAGCCCGGGAAGTAGTTGTTTCAATGAGTGTTTGATATAGTCTTTGTAAGACTAACTTGTTGTAGATTGCGAAAAGAATCGCACTTTTAATGTTTGAAGTATTCTGCAACCAAGAATTGGCTATTTCATTTATACTAATATTTATTAATTTAATCTGGTAAAATACCGGCAATAAATCGGCACATTTTAGAGAGCACTTGTTATAATTTATCAGTGAATTGATAATTCGGTTCTATAATACTTACTCTTATTATAAACGCATAAACAAAAAATGGCTTCGTTTAAACATTTAATTATTAGCAAATACATAAAATAGAAGCTCAATTCATAGTACTAATAATAATAATCTTTACCACGTCTCTTCCTATAGTGCCTAGGATGAGCGTTTCCTAAGCAAACACTGCGCGGGAATTAAGATTATAATTTTTATAAAAGCAAAAAAAGAACGCAATTTCGTTATGCGGGCGTAATTGCTTTCTTTTTTTTGCTTCTATAAAAATTCTAATCTTAATTCCCGCGCAGTTTTTGCTTAAGAAACACACTTCTTAGTAATATGATATATTACTTCCGTTATTAAGTTTCAAAATTAAATATTGGCGTAACTGATTTTTAGTGTGTAAATTATACGTTTTGTATCTAAACATCGGTTCACGTCCTCATTATCTTCATCATAGCTAGTTTTGTAATGCAAAAAGGAAGAAGACTCGTTGTATTATTAAATAAATAAGAACGTGACTGTACCGTCATGTCGTTCCTTAATTAATTATTTTCTAACAATACGAAGGAACGATGGTACACAATTTATTATGCTTGAGGGCAATATTGCAGATAATGCAAACAGGATGTTCTGTGATGATTTTCTTATCATTAGCAGACTAAATGTAAATAAGGGTGCAGTTTAATAATCCTACTATTGACTAATAAATGATTAAATGGATTAAGTACCCAATGAATATTTTAATTTGTCTTAAAAATAAGGCTAGGCATTTTAAGATAGTGATTGGGTAATAACTTTAGTTAAGAAAGAAAGAGCAATTAATTCTTGAATTAATGGACCAAGTTTAAACAATTAAACAACGAACCGCTGTTTAAACATGTTTTCTTAGTTCAAGAGTAATTTATTTAAATATTCAATTATTTTATCGGCGGCTCGTCCATAAGGACTGCGGGACTGCAGAATACACTTAATGTAATTTAGATCTGAATTGATGTCACTGGATTATTATTATTATTTATTTTTGTTGTGTTTATATGAATTATTTTATATATATATATATATATATATATATATATATATATATATATATATATGTATCACTGTTTCTTCGGGTTTGGTCCCGCGTATTTTCTTGGCTCTTTAGTACGTAAAAGTCAAACAAGTGGTTGCTAGAGCAATGGAATTTTGATAGTTATTCCTGACGATGATGACTGCGACTTCATCGAAACGTCGAATTAAAAATAAAATGGACAAGAGCCAAGAAAATACGCGGGACCAAACCCGAAGAAACAGTGATACATGTTACGCCCGCGAAAATCTACGTTTTAACATATATATATATATATCAAAGCTGGGCAGGATTCAAATCCTGGACTCAAATCTTTTCAGATGATTCAAAAGAGGCATACGAATACTTTAGTTTTTAGTTAAACTGGACTCGTGATCCGGATTTGTTACATTTTTTGAGAGGATTTGTATTCGAATTCGAATACGAGTGATTCGAATCCTTATAAAATGATTTGAATATTTTTAAAAGGATTCAAATACTTACAAAAGGATTCGAATCGTCTAAAATAATTCTTATTAATTGTGAGGATTGACATGAAACATTGGTTTTGTGTGTTTTTAAATTTCTCGTTAAATTACTGTTTTATACGCGGGGCGCATGAAGTAAAATTTCTAGTTTAGAAAATCCTTGTGAAAATTTGTCTCGGGTCGCTGCGCCACCCTCGACAAATTTTCTACGCGGGGCTTTTCTAAACTCGAAATTTTACTTCATGCTTAGTCTGGGAGTGGAAACTCTCGTTCGAAACTTCTAACTGAATGCTTTGATAAGAACATTAAATGTTTTTAAAGATAATAATCTTGTTTTTAAAATTTCCTTTAATATTATTTGAAGTAAAACTGACATGGTAGCCACAATCTGAAATGTTAAATTTTCCGACATTTCCCTTATTCAAGATTTTTTTCCCTGACCTTTTAATATAACTTTTTATTATAGAAAACCCAAATTTTGTTGAATTGTTTTTATTGTTTTTGTCAATAAGCAAGTTAATTTTATAAATGTTTACGTGTTTTGTAATTTGAAACTGATGAAGTTGATTTAAATGAGTTTTTCAATTCTAACTTTTTTTTAATAAATATTATTTGTACAATGTTTAATTTAGAAGATTTCTGTCATTTCTAGTTTATTTTATCAATTAAAATATTGAATTTTTGTTTTTTATTATTCCTATTATAAATTATATTTATAGAATTTGTAATTGTCTAAATTTGTATAATTTATAACTGGAATAATAGTGATAATTGTCAACATTCAAAATAAACAATGTCAACAATAAACATTGTCAACGCTAACAAAACTAATTGATTAAATAAACTAGAAATAAAAATCTTCAAAATTAAACATTCCACAACTAATATTCAAGTTTATTGACTTTAATAATTTTTTAGATTTTTATAATTGTTGAGGGTATTCATATATATTTTCATAATTTCTTATTACTCTGCTAATAGTAACATATTTTTTTATTGTTTCATGATTCTTAATAAATGTCTTAATTTTGATATTTTTCATAATTTCTGTGTATTTTCTTACTTTTTCCGATTTTCAATTTTTTTCCCAAATATATTTGTATGCACTTGTATCCCTTAGCTCCTAGGACCCTTTAATGTTTTCTTAAAATCAACAGAATAGATAAAAATAAGAAATTAAATAAAATAGTAAAACAGCACCGCCACTAACCTATTTTATAATCCAAAGATAAATGGTAATAATCTAAACTCCTGTTAATTGAATTTATTTTTATTTCTCAATAAAGGAAACAGATTTGAATCTAATTCTGGTATATTTTATCAACAGACTTGGTTTTACAAGAAACAAAATGTTTTGGTCAATTTGAATGAAATTAGTGATTTTTTTTACGTAATTTTGAGGCATTCGTCGATTTTATAAATGAGTTTAATTTGAAGTTTTGAACGAGTGATTCCACTCCCAGGTTAACCACAAACAAAGTTTAACAGGAATAAGAAACATTTGTTTAAAAAGCTCAAGTATCTACCATAGGGGAAAGTACTATGACAGACTTAACAATTTTTTTTTCTTTTTGACAGTACCGATACACATTTTAACACTTGTGACATATTTTAAAGTAACGAGTGTCTTCCACTCCCAAACTAAGCATGAAGATGAATTTTCGCGGGGCTTTTCTAAATTCGAAATTTTACTTCATGCGCCACGCGTATAAAACACTGATTTCAAGTAAAGTTCAAAAACACACAATTACATCTTTAATCAGATTAACACGGAATCAAATATTTAGTCTGTTATCAACGATGTTTAGTGTTAATAATAATAAGTAATAACGTTTTGAATATTTTTGTTAAAACAACTGTTAGCAATGATAAAATGGTAATAGTTGCAAAAAAATAATAAATTAACATTTATTCTCAAAGGATTTGTATTCGGGATTCGAAAAAACAGGATTCGAATCTTTGATTCGAATCATATTTATCTCTTGCGAATCCTTTATTCGAATATTCGTGATTCGAATCATATTAGGTGATTATATATATATATATATATATATATATATATATATATATATATATATATATATATCTTTATTGACAGAATTGGTTACATAAATCAAATTAAATACATAAGAATACAAATAAAAATTAAATAAATTTTCCTGTCAATTGGCCTAAATGTTATAGTTCCTGTCACTGTCTATTATGGTGTACAAAAAGGTCGTGATTGTTAATGTCGTCGGTTGTCTTGTCAAAATTATACTTTCCTACAATTGTCGTGATCGTTAATGTCATGAAAAGATGAAATGAAGTGAACACGTACGATCGATTTTAAAAATGCCACCAAAGACAAGCGGTAAAGCATGAATAGTGGTGATGAGGAGTTTTCGTTTAGGTGCTATGTTTTTGTTTCGGGTGATACATAGAGGGTTTAGGAGGTCGTAAAAGATAGAATTTGAGGCAAACTTTTCTGCTAAGTGAGATAGGCGATGTTCTATGGGGATGACTTTTATTAACTCATACAGGAGCGCGTTTGAAGGATTATGAAGGGGGTTTTGGGGGTGTCGGATTTTGGTTAGCACTCTAAGGGCCGATCTATCTACTACTTGAATATTTCTAAGCGTCACAGGGTGGGGATTATAGAAAAGGATAACAGCATAGTCTAGTAAAAGGCGGCATATCATTATATATATATATATATATATATATATACAGGGTGTCCCATTAGTGCGGTCTCGGAAGATATCTTAGCTCTCGTTAAAGATAGAAAAAAAATGTTTTCACAAAATTTGCTTGATTTTAAGAGCTGCATAACCTAAAATTATTTTCAAATATACAGGTGTCCCATTATTCCATACTTAATACCAACTTTGTTATTTTAAATGGAACACCCTATATATTATTTTTTTATTTGATCCGCCTTTAAATAACCTACACAAAGATATATCATTATCGGCACTTTAGGTAATTCGTTACTTAAAAAAAAAAATATTTTTTGAAAATTTTGGCAGTTTTAGTACTTTACTTAAAAATTCACTGTGTTCGTATTTTTTAAGATACCAGTCTGAAATTTTACACACATATGCAGTAAAGAATGCTCTATCCATTGACTATAACACATTTTAATATTACTTATAAAACCTAGTAAAAAACTACCCTCGAATATTTAATATTTAAAATGTACATTACTTCATTTTTTTAAATGGGACATCCTATATTTTTTTATTTTATCAAATCCGCAATAAAAAATGCTTTATTTCTTGTATAACATACCCTATATCTATTTTCATTAGTTTTGGAGATATTAACATTTTTCTGTCAAATATGGGAAATTAGGTCACAATCAGCATTAAATTAGTCTTTAAAGGTTGTCTAACTTTAATGGTATTTAGATATTTCAGTTTTACTTTACTTTATTTATTTATGATATATTACAATTACATTTATAATATCAAAGTAAACAATATAAACAAATTTTGTCATTTTTTAATATATCATGAATGCAATAAAGGAGGCCATGAAAAACAATTGATAAAGTAAACAAACGTATTTATTTGACATACAGATAAATAAAGTGCTGTTAACACTATTATTAATATTATTGAATTTTTGATAACGCAATAATGAATTTTTCAAAAGAAGAATTAATAAAAATGACATACGTTTTGGGTGCAAGTGAAGAAAATTGTTTTCTTGCAAGTCGAATATATGCACAAAAGTATCCAAATGCGGAACGGCATCCTAATGCAGCAGCGTTTGTGAGATTGAAGAACCGATTTGAAAGCACAGGAAGTATCATGTACCCTCTAAAATTAAAGAGAAAGAAAAGGACAACGAAAGAAGAGAATGAACATTTGGTAATTCAGTCCATTGTTGAGAACCCTCAAATTTCTTCCCGCCAGTTAGAAAAACAACTTGATATTCCCAAATCAACAATAAACAAAATAACAAAGAGATTCAAATTTCATCCCTATCACGTTCAGTTGGTGCAGGAATTAGGTGAAAATGATTTTTTAAAAAGATTGGATTTTTGTAATTGGGCGTTACAAAAACATCAAGTTGAACCGAACTTTTTTAACAATATTTTGTTTACCGACGAAGCGATATTCCATAGAAATGGTTTCGTTAATAGACATAATTATCATTATTACGATGACCATAACCCGAACCATATTGTTTGTATAGACCATCAACATAAATGGTCTCTTAATGTTTGGGCTGGAATTATTGGGAATAGGATTATTGGTCCGTATTTCTTTAATGGAAATGTTACTGGTGATACGTTTTTAAATTTTCTTCAAAATCAGTTCGAAACCTGGTTGGATGAATTGCCGTTAAGAACGTTACAAAATGCATGGTTACAATTAGATGGCGCACCACCACACTATAGTCGACAAGTTAAACAATATTTAGACCAAACTTTTCCTAACAAATGGATTGGAAGAGGAGGACCAATTCCATGGCCAGCGAGGTCACCCGATTTAACAAAACTGGACTTTTTTTTATGGGGTGTTGTGAAGGAAGAAGTTTATAAAATACCTGCAACAACACAAGAGGATATGAAAAATAGAATTAGTAATGTTATGCGTGCCATTACTGTAGACAACTTAGTAAGTGTCAATCAAAGCTTCATACGGAGGCTTCAAGTGTGCCAAAACCAAAATGGAGGCCATATCGAACACTTAATATAATTATCAAATTCATTATATGCTAATCTGTTAATATTAATACGGTTTACTTGTTTCCATTGTCGTTATATTGTTTACTTTGATATTATAAATTTAATTATATTATGTCATAAATAAATGATTTGAAGTAAAACTAAAATATCTAAATACCATTAAAGTTAGACGTCCATTAGAGATTAATTAAATGCTGATTGTGGCCTAATTTCCCATATGTGACAGGAAAATGTTAATATCTCAAAAACTAATAAAAATAGATATAGGGTATGTTATACAAAAAATAAAGCATTTTTCATTGCGGATCTGATAAAATAAAGAAATATAGGGTGTCCCATTTAAGAAAATGAAGTTATGTACATTTTAAATATTAAATATTAGAAGGTAGTTTTTTATTAGGTTTTATAAGTAATATTATAATGTGTTATAGTCAATGGATAGAGCATTCTTTACTGCATATGTGTGTAAAATTACAGACTGATATCTTAAAAAATAAGGACACAGTGAATTTTTAAGTAAAGTACTAAAACTGCAAAATTTTCAAAAAATATTTTTTTCTGAAGTAACAAATAAACTAAAGTGCCAATAATGATATATCTTTGTGTAGGTTATTTAAAGGCGGATCAAATAAAAAAATAATATATAGTTCCATTTAAAATAACAAAGTTGGTATTAAGTATGGAATAATGGGACACCCTGTATATTTGAAAATAATTTTAGGTTATGCAGCTCTTAAAATCAAGCAAATTTGGTGAAAACATTTTTTTTCTATCTTTAACGAGAACTGAGATATCTTCCGAGACCGCACTAATGGGACACCCTGTATATATATATATATATATATATATATATATATATATATATATATTATATATATATATATATATATATATATATATACAGAGCTGTGTCTATACTTATACCTTGTTTATTATAGGTTAAACTTCTGAAGTGTGCCGCCCGATTCTTGTCTTTTGTTTTGAGGATTATAGAGTGATTCTTAAATGTGAGATTGGGATCGAATTGTAAACCTAGGTATTTACACGCGGTTGAGGGATGTATTACATGATTATTTATGGATATTGAGAAAGGGGAGTTTTGCGGTTTTGCGGTCAGTGAAAGGGAATTAAGAGTTGGGATTAATTTGAATTATTTTTTTTTGTTGTATTGCTCTGTAATTTGGATTATCCTGTTGAGTAATAAATATTATTATTATTAATTCGATATTACTTGCTAAGTTTATTAACTTTAAATTTTTTATGAACACGTTTAATGTTGTTTCTAACAGAGTAAATTAAAAATATAAATCTCCATGTATACATAAATACGACAGTCAACGTGTTAAGCATGCTATTTAATGCCAACTAGTATCTTCAAACTGTTTAGTACTTAAATAATATGAAAGACAAACTTTTGCATAATAATTTTGTATAATTTTCCAAATCACAGTATTTGTTATTCTCGAGCTATCTATCGGATGTTACGAAACCGATAATTTCCTTCTCTCGTGTCGTGATCGTGTAAAATTGAAATTGATGCAAACGGAAGAAAACGTCCAGGAAATCCATATACGACACGGACCTCGTCATCTCGTAAATTCGAACAGATGCATAAACCTCTTCGCGATCCTTCCAGTTATAAAATTTCATCGGCGAAATGACCATTGTTTCACGTCCTTTCGAATATTTCCGTTCAATTATCGAAAGGCATCTGGAAGCCATGTTTGGCAGATGGCTTCCAGATTTTTTAATTTTCGAGCAAAAACGCGGAGAACTCAATTAACCAGTGTTTGCGTTCATTAAGAAAACTGAAATCGCGTATTTGCATTTTCATAAGAGAAGATTATGCGGTCGATGATGATGATTTTATGAGTGAAATTTTATGCTCATTACGAATTCCATCGATTTTTCAATAAACCGACATTAATTTATTCAAATAATAACAGAATACGTACTCCTTGAGAATGACTTAAAGTCGAAACTAATTGGAATAAAAAACCAAAATATTAGTAAAATTCAACAAAGTGTTTTCTTTTTCAAATCATTAAATATGTTTCACCGCGTGAAAGATGAGAAACTTGTTCAAGATATTAACAGAATATCTCAATAGAATTTAATAAACAATATTTCAATGTCAGAATTTTTATATCAAATGATATTTGAGAAAAAAACATTCAAGTTATGCTTGTAAAACATCCATGAAACAAAAAGAAGAAGAAACTCTGTATTATTTTCAATTGTTTTGTTTATATTGTGTGTAGCTATTAACCTTTGCAAAGAGCACTATTCAATGACATTTGCTATGTTATGATTTATAAATTCTGTTGAAATTGTGCTGTGAAATAGTTGTTTCATGCGTTTTTTTTTTTAAACTTCATCCAATATTAAAAAACTAATTAAAATTATTTAACTTCCTTCACTTAAAATTACGTGTCTTGTTGCAAATCTGATCTTTATATAGGCCATTTTAGGTGTTTGATTTATATCGATATTTTGGAATATCGATATTTTCATGCAAAATAATTGATATTTCGATATCTCCCTAATATCGATATCGTCACATTTAATATTAGTTATTTATAGGACACCATCTATTGTATTAAAATGAAATTAAAAAAATATGTTCTAGTTAAAACTTAGCAAAACGAAAAAGTAAAAGAAAATACAGAGAAAAAAAAGATACAGGGATATATTTTTTTTACTTTTTCATGTGTTTTAAGTATACCTACTCATATCCCAAAGCAAATTAATTGAGGCTATCGAGTTTTGAAAGATTTGATAAGCAGTATATTTCAAATTTCACTTGCAATCAGTGTTTTACACGCGTGGCGCATGAAGTAAAATTTCGAGTTTAGAAAAGCCTGAGTTTGAATTTAGACTTCGCGTCCAAATCCAAACGCTCAGGCTTTTCTAAACTCGAAATTTTACTTTATGCTTAGTCTGGGAGTGGAAGACACTCCTTAAAAGTGAATTTTAGTTGAAAATTCAACATTTTCACAAACATAAACAAGTAATAACGTAATGTGTTTAACCATACACGACCATACACGACTATACACGACCATACACGACCACACACGACCAAACACGACTATACACGAGCATACACGACCATACACAACTATACACGACCACACCCGATCATACACGAACAAGCACCAGGTTTGTTCGTGTATGAACGAACTTCACGCTGAAACAGTATCTTGTGCGCGTGGCGCAGTAAAAAAATCGCTAAGGCTTTTCTAAACTCCAAATTTTACTTCATTTACTTTTTTTACCTTTAAACTGAAAATCAAGTCGTTTTGTAAGAAGTATTAACAGCAAAAGTTATTAAGTGCAATTCATTTCCTATACACGTTTACCTTCAAACTGATGGTTGTTGTTTTTTTAAAAAAGTAACGCATTTTGTGCACTTTCAAAAATCCTGTTAATGGTAGTCCGAAATTGAATTTCAGTTGCTCTGTTTCCTTTTTAACGACGTAATAATAAAATGTATTAATCTCTCTAAACTTCATCAAAATTTGAGCAATTTTTTAAGAAGACATCCTGAAATTAGTCAAAATTTAAAATCATACCTATATATTTTAGGAGTCTACAATTTTATTTTCACTTCAAAGTTAATACAAAGTATATCAAGTTTTTAATAATCTTTGTAAACTTTATCAAAATTTGATATTTTTTTAATTGTACTGATTTTAAAATCGTACCTATACATATAGTAAATATCTATCACATCTTAGCAGAATATTTTTTTAACTTTACTTTAAATCAGTTGTTTATACGCGTGGCGCATGAAGTATAATTTCGAGTTTAGAAAAGCCCCGCGTATAAAATTTGTCGAGGGTCGCGCAGCGACCCTCGACAAATTTTCTACGCGGGGCTTTTCTAAACTCGAAATTTTACTTCATGCTTAGTCTGGGAGTGGAAAACACTAGTTAGTTTAGAATATGTTTAAAATAATATTTCAAAAAAATGAATACCGTTGATAGCACATCAAAGTTTTATACATTGTTAATTTTTCTTAAATAAGTATGTAAAATTACACCAATAAAAGCTTATAACTGTTAAATGTGACAAGTATTTGCTACTATCATCAAATCTGACAAGCAGTTGCAATAAATGAAACAATATCACATAACTACAATAATTCCGTTATTCGGCGTAATTTAAAAGACAAGTAGTACTTGTGATAAATCATTGTTAAGAGAATTAATCTAAGAATCTGATTCTCAAAACATATACAGTCTGTTTGATTTATTGTGACACAGCACATATGTCCGTTATTAGTACAGATAGAAAAAAAAGTTAAAGAAAATAGTTTTAGTATTTTTCATGATCTATTCAGTAGCATTGTCAGAAAAACAATTGAAAATAAAATAAACACGTGAAAGCTATTAGCTTCATTTTCTGTAATGGAACACCCTGTATATTTTGTTTATTTTAAATAGGTAATAACCTTAGCTTTATAATAATACCACATAAGTACCCCTTCATTATACAAATAACGCGACAATTGCAAATAAATGAAATTTATCAGTTGCCATGGATAACAATTGACATAAAACAATTTGTTAACGCTTTAATGTCAAAGTGGTGTAGTAACTTCCCGTCTTGCGTGTTGTTGATTCAAATCTTTAGAGATGGGTGATAATTACTATTCTAATGATGAAAAAATGGATATGCTAAAGGTCTTCGTTAGATGCAACGATAGTTCTAGAGAAGCTAGTATCACTTATGGAAACATGTATCCAGAAAGAAGACAACCACATTATTGCACTTTTGCAAGACTTGAACAAAATTTACGGAGAAATGGGTGTTTTAATAATAAATTACGAAGGAGAAGACAAGAAAGAGGAGATAATAATGAAGTATTGATATTGGCCTATTTTAGAGCACATCCACGTAATTCAATACGCGAAGCAGTGGCTGACTTAGGAATAAGTATGCATAAAATATTTTCTATTCTGAGAAAACATAAAATGAGACCATATAAAATAAAGTTAGTACAAGGTTTAAGAGATGGTGATTCTGACAGGAGGATAGTATTCTGTAATTGGCTTAGCAACAATCAACATTTATTAAATTTAATTCTTTGGAGTGATGAATCAAATTTAAACAACAACGGAATCTCCAACCGAAAAAACGACCATTACTGGGATACTGAGAATCCACGTCAAATTCGAAAATGCAGATTCCAACAAAGATTAGCAGTTAATGTGTGGCTTGGTGTGTTAGGTGATACCATAATAGGACCATTTTTGTATCAAGGAACGTTGAATGCGGAGCGATATGCCAACTTTCTTACGATAGAATTTGAAGATTATTTAGATGATTCCCCCCTAGAAATACGTCGAGATATGTGGTTCCAACAAGATGGAGCTCCTCCCCATAACGCAAGAAATGTCAAAGATATTTTGGAAAGAAAGTTTGGTTTGAAATTGATTGCAAATGGTGGCCCCATAAACTGGCCAGCAAGATCGCCAGATCTGTCTATTTTAGATTTTTTTATTTGGGGATTTTTAAAGCAAAAAGTTTATGTTACTCGTCCAGAAAATCTAGACGATCTGTAAAATCGTATTCGTATGCCATGTGGCCAAATAACACCACGGATGTTGCAAGAAGCACGACGAAATTTAATGAAGAGATGTGAAGAATGTATTGCAAACAACGGACGTCACTTTGAACAGACACTTTAAATAGTTATTCATGTCAACTGATAAATTTCATTTATTGGCAATTGTCGTGTTATTTCTATAATAAAGGGGTACTTATGTGGTATCATTATAAGGCTAATATTAATGCCTTTTTGAAATAAACAAAATATACAGGGTGTACCGTTAAAGAAAATGAAACTAATAGCTTTCACGTGTTTATTTGATTTTCAACTGTTTTCTGACATTACGATTGAATAGATCATGAAAAATACTAAAACTTTTGTCTTTAACTTTTTTTTCTATCTGTACTAATAACGGACATATGTGCTGTGTCACAATAAATCAAACAGACTGTATAGGGCATTCCATATGAAAAAATAATTTCTGACATTTTTCCAGAAAATGTGTAGGCCATGGACAAAAATCTTGTAGATAACGTTGCATATGATAAGTTTCATATTAAACTTGTTTCTGTATCTTTGATATTTTAGCAGATATAAGCTGGATACTAAAAAATCAGCCACCCTGAATATTTTGAATTTCTGCAATTTTATTTCCAGTTGTAAATTTTTTTTAAAGTTAATACCGAACTTTGTATTAACTTTTAAAAAAATTAACAAGTGGAAATAAAATTGCAGAAATTCAAAATATTCAAATATTTTAATTTTAATTGTTAAGTAGACACGCATTTTTTAATATTAAAAATCCTATATTTATTGTATTTTAAGTGTCTGCATTTTAATTTCCATGTGTACAATTTTCAATTGTTCAACGTCCCTACAAAGTTCATTCATTATTCAATAATCTCTGTAAATTTCATGAAAATCTGTTTCGCTGATTTGTGTACATAATTATAATTTTAAATTGTAAATTTCATCAAAATTCGATACATATTTTTTATAAAGTTTTAAGTAGAATACGATACGAATTTTCTATGTCGGTATTTTTACTTTATGTTTCGCTGAATTTTTACTAAATTATAATCTTGAACTATAAATTTCATCAAAATTCGATCCTTTTTTGAAATTTCAAGTAAACATGAATTGTCTGTGTCTGCACTGTTAATTCTACTTGTTCACCTATGATTTATTCAACATTTTTACAAAGTTCATTTATTCATTTCTCAATAAAATCTGTAAATTTCATAATAATTTGTTTCGCTGAATTTTGTACATAATTATAATCTGAAATTGTAAATTTCATCAAAATTCGATATAATTATATTTTTTTAATTTTTAAGTAGCTAAATTTTCTGTCTGTATTTTTATTCTATGCTCCGCTGAATTTTTTGAGAAATTATAATCTTAAACTATAAATTTCATCAAAATTGTATCATTTTTTTTTTAATTTTATGTAAACATGAATATAATGGTTTGTAAATTAAATTCACTTGGTTTTGTTTCACTTATATGTATTTTATTTTCTACTAGTTTCGGCTTAATGCCATTATCAAGAATGATGTACAAATGGATTTGTTTGGGAATATATACAGTTTCGAGTTTTAGGTTTTATTGGGTAATAAGGGCATTTAATATCGGGGAAATCCAAAGGTCTTCGTTGTCGTTGACCACATTTTTACTTGCTTTTATTGCTTTTGAAATTTCTAAACCCTCTAAGCGTTAATCCCTTATTACCTGTATGCAGAATTTTTAAATCGTTTGAAGAAAAATGGTGATTAGATGTGATACAGTGCTTAAAAAAACCGGTGGTTTGTTTTTTATTCTCTATGTCTTTTTTATGCTCTTTAACCTGATATCAAAAGACCTGCCGGTTTGTCCTATATACACTGCATCACAATCATCACATTTTAATTCATAAATACCAATTTTCTTCAACTTACAATTTTTAGTTTTGATTTTATTGTTAACTATTAATTTTCCTAAATTATTTGTGTTTGTCAAAATTATGTTATTATTCTTTCCTTTTAAGTTATTTTTGATTTGTAAAGACAGTGTTAATGTATTCTAATCTATTCCATGTTATTGTGTCTGAATTTGTCCCACTATAAAAGTAATTTCGCAATTGTTTGTGTTGTTTCTTTTTTAACATTAAACATGAATAGTCTGTCTGCATTGTTATTTCCACTTGTTCAACTATGAATTTTTAACATTTTCACAAAGTAAAAGCTCCCAAATTCAATTTACTATGAAATTCAGGTAAAAATATTGAAATTAATTAATAAATTGTGTTTCGGTCATTGTTAACAACATTCAGATCTTAAAAAGCTCCCAAATTCAATTTACTGTGAAATTCAGTTAAAAATATTGAAATAAATTAATAAATTGTGTTTCGGTCTTCTTTTTACAACATTATAATCTTAAAATGTTCCCAAATTCAATTTACTATGAAATTCAGGTAAAAATATTGAAATGATTTTTTTTTTCAATTAATTTGCGGTTATTGTAAAATTGAACAGATAGAGCTGGTCTGGTATATTTCAATTAAAAAAAATTATTCAATTTATTTTTGTATTCACGTCAAATTTTATAATTGAGAAAACTATAAAATTGGGTTTCGATTATTGTCAAAAAGTGTTACCACTCCCAGACTAAGCATGAAGTAAAATTTCGAGTTTAGAAAAGCCCCGTGAAAATTTGTCGAGGGTCGCGGAGCGACCCGAGACAAATTTTCTGGGCTTTTCTAAACTCGAAATTTTACTTCATGCGCCACGCGTATATAACATTGGTTTAAAGTGAAGTTCAAATTGATATATAGATTTGTTATTATTATTTTTTACCAAACAGCTAATTGTAATTAATTTTGTAACTGTCATTAACATTTTCGTGTCAATATTATCTATATTGTCTTCACTCAAGATTAAGATTAATAACATTGCCACGAAAATGTTAATGACAGTTACAAAAATGCAATTGCAGTATTTAGTAAATATAAATATTAAATCTAAAATATCTAGTATTGAAAATCACAGATATATATGAATATCGATACTTTTCACTACGATATTTTAACGTATTGATACTTTGCCATACGATATAATCGATATTCAATATCGATACTTTTTCTTGGATGTGAACATCCCTACATCGGTATATATCCAAGGCCGTAGCCACAAAAAAAAATTCAGAGGGGGTTATACAAATTTCGTGAGGGGTTTTACTGGTAAAAATATTGTTCTTGCTCTTTCAAGACTGCTTTTACATACTGAATTGAACCCCCATATCCCCCCCTCAGGCTACGGCCTTGTATATAATTCGAAACTTCAGACCTCGATAAAATCCTTAAATGACCTAACATCGGAAAAACAGTTACATGTATTTTTTCTTTCACACACATTTTTCATTTATGTATTCAGATTTCAATTCAGAATTTTAGTATCGCACTGTGTAATGAAAGCATCACAATTCCGTATGCTTGTGTATAGCTTCATCTTTTTTTTTTTTTATTAGTAAAAATTCAATTTTTGAACCTATAGTTCATCGTACGGACTTCTGTACGTGCTCCGTCCGGATTTTTCCAATGGCTCGAAATTACCATCATTTCTGCACGAAATTGTGAACGCTGTTAAAACGTTTACGGGGCCCCGGAATGGCCCATGGTCGTTGGGCCTTCATTAGTTGCTAACGCTCAGCTTTATTGCATTGTTAGCAGCCGTCGTCGGACACGATTTCGCGATTTTTGCGGTCGTTTGCGAGTTAAGGACCAAAAGCGCATACGCTGACGTGAGTAATAAAATATTAATGCATCAAGCGATTTTTTGTCGAGATCACCCGGATAAGATTTTGTTGCTCGAGTGTAATTTTCTATTTACTGAACAATTTACTTAATGTATTGCGCATGCAGGAATTACACAATATAGATAAATAATAATTATTAAATAAAACACTTGATTTGTACCTATCTAAATACTTCCTTCATTTTGTCTTACAGAAAACAGAAGCAGTTTTTCAGTTAATGTTTTTAAGAATTTTCTTTCTAAATATTTGTCAAATTAACGGAAGCCATTTTTTTTCTTTCTGTGGGGGCCGTCTTTCTTGCGGATTCGGATGCGCTGCAGCCTAGGCGGCTTCTTGTACTACCTCATATTGTCTTACTCACGCAATTATTCCAAATTCGATCGGTTGCACTAGCTTGTGCAGGTCCTACAGGAGTTGCTTGTTGAAATCATTTGGTACCATTTGACTGTTTCCAAATATAAGCTGTCTTTTGTTTTCCAACCCATTGCAGCTACACAGAATGTGCATTGTTGTTTCCGGTGCCATATTACAAAGCCAACAACTGGTGTCGACGATTTTCCTTAGGTGCTTTTTAACAGTCATGTGGCCTGTTAGTAGTCCTATAGTTGTTTTTAGCTGTGCCCTACTTAGTGACAATAGTGGCCTTGCTGTGGTTAAGGCCTGGTCTGTTTACCCAGTATTCCTTGTGTTTGTTGCAGATCCACTTTCTGACTTCTAGGCGACTCGACTTTTTTGTGATGCCCAAGACAGGTTCAGGTCCCATAAATGATATGGTAGCTCCATGCCTTGCTAGCTCGTCAGCTTTTTCATTTCCCTCGATACCTGAATGACCCGGCATCCAGACAAGTGTGACCTTGTTCTGTCTCGCCAGGTGATTCAGTGTGTCGAAACAGTCCAACACCAGTTTGGATTAAGTCTTTTGGCTCTTTAGAGCCTTTAGTGTCGCCTGGCTATCGGACATAATATAGATTTGCCTCTCACGACAGTCCTTCTCTATGTTGGTTCTCGCACATTCTATGATTGCGAATATTTCGGCTTGAAAGACTGATGCCAGGCAGCCCAGTGAGTGGGAATAGCCTGTCTTCATGTTTTCATTGTAGAGTCCTGATCCAGTACCCGTGTCTGATGTAGAATCATCCGTATACCAGATCATGCTATGTTTGTGAATGTCTTCTCTAAAGTCGTTCCGTTCGTTGCGGTCTAAAATAATGACTTTAAAGGGTGCGTTTTCAAGATATCTGACTGTCATATGGTCCGACCTCATCTGCAAGAGAGGCGTGTCGTGGCTTGTGGCGTGTCGACTCTTATGTTGACTGATAATAGCTGCAGCCTGTGAAGTGTCAATCTTGCCTCCCCCACTACCAACATATGAAGTGGTGTGAGGTCTAGGAGCGTCTCCATGGCTGCAGAAGGCGTGGTTCTCATACCCTACGTTATGCTGACACAAGCAAGCCTTTGAATCTTGCTGAGGGTTTGTATGGTTGTGTGTTGCGTGACTTTAGGCCACCACACCAAAGCAGCATACATGATTGCGGGTCTGACCACTCTGATATACAGCCAGTATACCAGCCCTGGACTGAGCCTCCATTGTTTGTCGTACGTTCGTCTAATTACCACAAGTGTAATTTCCGATTTACGTTCCATTTTTGAGATGTGCGAGGTCCAGGTGAGCTTAGAGTTAAAGATTACTCCTAAGTACTTCACCTCACCCGACATTGCTAGGTTAACACCATTTAGAAAGAGAGGTCCTAGGCCCTCCAGTTTCCTCCTGCGTGTAAATGGTACTAGGGTGGCCTTAGAGGGTAAAACTTTAAGTCCTTATCTAATACACCATTTGTTTACCACGTTCAGTGCGTGTTGCATGAGCTCTCCGATTGGTTTCTTAATTTTTTTCTAAACGAGAATAACTAGGTCATCTGCGTATCCTAGGAAAGAGTATCCTTCGTTGTTAAGCTTCATTAGCAGTCCATCTATGACCAGGTTCCACAACAGGGGTGAGAGAACTCCTCCCTGAGGACAACCACCGGTCACCCTAGATGCTAGTGTATGGTCAGCAAACGTAGTGTAAACAATCCTTTGTCTAAGCATGCAGTCAATCCACCTGCAGCTAGTTTCCTCCAACCCCCCCGAATAACTAGGTCATCTGCGTATCTTAGGGAAGAGTATCCTTCGTTGTTGAGCTCCACTAGTAGTCCATCCAAGACCAGGTTCCACAGCAGGGGTGAGAGATTGCCTCCCTGAGGACAACCACCGGCCACCCTGGATGCTAGTGTCTGGTCAGCAAACGTAGTGTAAACTGTAAACAATCCTTTGTCTTAGCATGCAGTCAATCCACCTGCAGCTAGTTTCCTCCAACCCCTGCTTCCTCAGGGCAGCGGTTAGGGGGTTAAAGGATGTATTGTCAAATGCACCTTCTATATCCAAGAAGGCAGCGAGTAAGATATCCTTGTTTTCCAGAGCAGTTTCAGCACTCCTTGTTAATCGGCTGAGATCTGTCTCCGTTGATCGTCCTGGAAGATAGGGATATTGATCTTGGGACACCAGTATCCCATCTCTGATATGCCTTTCCATAATTGTTTCCATTATCTTCAGTACAAATGACATCAGACTAATGGGCCTGTACGACTTTGCACAAGAATACTCTGTTCTGCCAGAAGCCATTTACAAAAATACATAAATATAAACATAAATTACAATAGTTAAGGTATACAACATAAAACCAGCTTAAATCTAATAACTAAGACTGAAAAATTGTTACCTATACAGTCTGTTAATTCTACATCACTTCGTTTAGTAGATTTTCAGGAATCGGTATTATAGAAGTGATCAATTTGAAACTTCTAACCAATGTTCCCACTCCCAAACTAAGCATGATATAAAATTTCGAGTTTAGAAAAGCCAGAAAATTTGGTTTGGTCGCGTGGCTTTTCTAAACTCAAATTTTACTTCATGCGCCACGCGTACAAAACACTGAAATATTGTGAAGTTCAAAATATGCTACTAAAGCAGTATATACCGTATATTTTAAACTTGACTTAAAATCAGTGTTTCATACGGGTGGCGCATGAAGTAAAATGTCGAGTTTAGAAAAACCTGAAAATTTGGTTTGGCCGCTCCGCTAAGCGGAGCAGCCAAACCAAATTTTCAAGTTTTGCTAAACTCGAAATTATACTTCATGCTTAGTCTGGGAGTAGAAAGCACCAATTTAACGTTTCAAATTGAATGATTAAGAAAACATAGAATGTTGGAAAAATTACAGTGGACCATATAAAATTTCCTATGTTCAGTTTTAAAAAAGAACGCACCTCAAACTGTACGTATAGTTACAAACTGTCAAGGTTCAATGCGATTGAAGTGTGTTTTCTAAAACTGAACATAGAAAATTTGATATGCTCAGAATTTGTGTTCAGAGATAAAAAAAAAAATCGTATGGTGTGCATATTTACAGTAGTACCATACGATTTTTTTATCTCTGAACATACAAACTCTGAGCATATAAAATTGTCTATGTTCAATTTTAGAAAACACACTTCAATCGCATTGCACCTTGACAGTTTGCAACCAAACGTACAGTTTAAGGTGCGGTTTTTAAAACTGAACACAGGAAATTTCATATGCTGGGAATTTGTATGTTCAGAGATAAAAAAATCGCATAGTATGTATACTTCAAAGAAAAACTCAGTGTATATTCAAATAAGATAAATTCAAATTCAAAACTATTTGAATTCGAGAAAATAAACTTACGCTTCTTATAGTTTTCACACCTTAAATATAATATATATTTTATATATTATATTTAAGGTGTGCAAACTATAAAAAGCGTAAGCTTATTATCTCGAATTCAAATAGTTTTGAATTTGAATTTATCTTGTTTTAACTGTACCGTAAGGTAAATAATAAGGTCTCACATTCTTCATACCTGCTAATGACATAATCCCCTTTTTTACCTATAAATACAGACCGTATTTTTCACTCATTCCATTTCTGTGTACCTGTTCATTCCACACACAATACTTTTTCCAAGTAAGTTTATTTTAATTTATTCCTAAATTGTTTAAAACGTCATAAGCAAAGCTATACTGAAGAGAGATAAATCTCGAAACGCGTCTATAGATGGCCTAAGACATTAGTTTTAATCCAAGTCCTTTTACTTCTAATTTTTTTGTTAATTCTCCTTTCATTTTAAATGTGTATTTGTTAGTAGTTGTTTCAATGGATATTTATCGTCTAAAGTTGTCTTATTAATTAAGACATTGTTTGCATATTCACGAATAGTTATTTCGTAATTTTATATATTATATATTGAAATGTTTTAATTTAGGTCATTTATCAAATAAAACTTAATCTAATTTAATGCAAGCTCATGAAAATCATTTGGATCATTCTGAAAAGCAGAAAAGTATCAACCCAACATAAAAATATTCAAAGAACCCAATTCTTGTGATCAGATGCACGACGCAAGAGTTTCCCACATAGTTCTCTCTTGCGGCGCGGAGTGAAATTACCGCGATCCGAACGGAACAGATCGACTTAACGATAGGCAAACACGAATATCACTGCGAAATGAATAATCGCCACGAGTCGGATATTCGAATGGAAATTGTCAAATCGTAATAACTTCCATAAACGTCGGAGTCGGCTCTGCCGCGTTGCTCATTATAAACGAATCAGTGTGTCGATAATGTCACTGATTTTTTTCAGTTTTGAGTGGAGAAATAGATGCGCGAAAAAATGCGGTTGGAAAGGAGAAAATTGCGCATCATGAGGATTATCCGCTTTGTAATGAGGAGATAGTTGCGCACGGACGATGTGCCAAAGATTTTTTTGTTTGTATCTAATTTTTGCAACTGTTTTACAAATATGGTTTTAAGTTGCGTTAAAATTAACCTGAAAATCGCGAAGAATGTCAAGCTGGAAAAACTTACCAATGCTTTGACCTAAATATCACTAGGAAACAAAAGAAGAGACCACTTTCCCACAGACATGTGCATACATTTATAAAAGTTAGAAACATCAGTTTGTTTTTTGTTTGAAGGCCAATCGTTTGAGGACCTCGCCAACTTTCTACCTTTAAAATTTAAAAATCAATAATCTACAAATGCTTTTTAACAAGATTCTCGAATTTTAGCAATTAGAGGCTGAAAACTAAAGAGTTTTCGATAAACTTCTTAGAAATTTACCACTTGGAAGTAGACAATTTTAAATAGCACTGTTATGGAAAAACTGTTTTTTAAATCCTCTAACCATTGAAATAAAATCACCCTTAAGAAGAACTATTCTACAAAGACCTTTTAATGAGTTGTTTCAGTTTCAACAATCAGAAGCAGATAACTTTAATCACCACTATTTTACAAGACACTTTTCTGAATAATATTTTTTAAAGGCAAATAATCTGCAAGAGCCTTGCCACAAGTTCCTCCAAATTCAGTAGCTGGAAGCAGAAAACTTTAAAGAACACTGCCAACTGTAAAAGTTAGTAACATCAGAGTTTGTTTTTTGTTTGAACGCCAATCGTTGGAGGACCTCACCAACTTTCTGCCTTTAAAATTTAAAAAACAATAATCTACAAATGCTTTTTAATAAAATCCTCGAATTTTAGCAATTTGAGGCTGAAAACTAAAAAGTTTTCCTCTGAATTCACCACTTGGAAGTAGACAATTTTAAATAGCACTGTTATAAAAGAACTTTTTTTAAAATCTTCTAACCATTGAAAGAAAGTCACTCTTAAGGAGAACTATTCTGCTAAGGCCTTTTTATGCGTTGTTTCAGTTTTAACAATCAAAATCAGATAACTTTATAAACCACTATTTTACAAGACACTTTTTTGAATAATATTTTTTAATAGCAAATAATTTGCAAGAGCTTTGCCACAAGTTCGTCCAAATTCTGTAGCTGGAAGCAGAAAACTTTACTATGCAAGAATTTTTTAATAAATTCCCCCAACATCTGAAAGAAGAATACTCTTATGGTGCAATATTCTTCAAGAGCTTTTTCGTAAGTCCCTTTAATTTTAGAACCACTATTCTATAGCACACTATAGATAACTCTTCTAAAAGAGATTTTCGATAAGTTCCTTCAATTTCAACAACTAGAGAGAGAACACTGTTCTACAGAATCTCTTTTATAATTATAAGTTCTCTAACTTTAGAAATTGTACTAATTTACACTTGTTTTTCACCAAGCTCTAACTGCTAAAGTTGAATAGCAGTTGGACAAAATCACTAATTTGTTAGAAGATCTTAATAAGTTCTTGATAACTGAGGCAGGAGCAGCCATATACAAAGTGCTCTGCAAACACTTTTTTGATAAACAAAATAAAAAAACAAAAGGACTACGGAGACCGCAGTGCAGGGACGCTAAGCGACTCCACCATGTAACAAAAAAATCCTTTAACTTTAGTAACTGATTCTTTGTTCAATTATAAAAGTTAGAGAATTTCATTAAACAGTTCTTGCAGAACAGTGTATTTTAGATATTTCTGCTGCTAACTGCGAAGCACCACTTTTACAAAGTGCTGTTATATATATATATATTTTTTCGTAAGTTCCTTAAATTTCAGCAATCAAAAGCAGAACACATTAAAAATCACTATTCTAGAAGAGCTATTACATAAAGTCCTCAAACTTCAGTAGTAGGAAGCATTCAAGTTTAAAAAGCTGTTTTATAAATTAAGCAATCCCTTAAACCAGGGACTCTCAATATTTTTTAAGTCACGCCCCCCCCCCCCCAGTCTGGGATCAGCTGTTGGAAGTCAAAAACTGAAAAAAACAACACACTTTTACAGGTTTTCATAAATTCTTCCAATTTTAGCAATTGGAAGCAAAATACTTTTTAGCAATTCGAGGTTGAAAAGCTAAAAGAGTATTCTACTAACGTTTTTTTTTTGTTTCTTATAAGTTCTTTCAATCTCAGCAATTGAATCAGAAAACTGTGAAAAGCTCTATTACACTACATATCTCAATGATTAGGGAAGTAAACACTTTACGTCAAATTTATTAAGCATTGCGACTATATTTTTATTTACTAAAATGTAAAAATATTATGAACAACATATAAATTGAAAGACATTATTTATATTGTTAATGCATTTTAATCGCTAATTATACATTTTTTTTTGTTTACAGAGAAACTCCTGACTTCTGAAGGCAGAGAACTCAGGAGAGCCCTATTCTCCCTCAAACAAATATTCCAAGAAGACAAAGACCTGGTGCACGAGTTCGTCCAGAATGACGGCTTGGCGTGCCTCATCAAGGTCGGCTCGGAGGCCGACCAGAACTACCAGAACTACATCCTCAGAGCCCTCGGGCAGGTGATGCTCTATGTGGACGGCATGAACGGCGTGATGGAACACAACCAGACGGTCCAATGGCTGTACACGCTGATCTCCTCGAAATTCCGCCTCGTCGTCAAAACAGCGCTGAAACTCCTCTTGGTCTTCGTCGAATACACCGATTCGAACTGTATGCTGTTGATCAAAGCGATACACGCGGTCGATTCGGGCCAGGGTTTGCTCTCCTGGCACAACATCATGAAGCTGTTGAAGGATTTCGATTCGGCGGATACTGAATTGCTGATTTACGCAACGACGCTGATCAACAAGTGTTTGAACGGAGTTCCCGATCAAGACACCTACTACGATCAAACTGATGCGTTGGAGGAGCAAGGGATCGAAAACATCATTCAGAGATACATGTCGAAGCCTGGGACTGATTTAGACCTCCTCCAACAGTTCCAGATTTACGAAGCTGTGTTGCAGTATGAGGATGGGGAGGATAAGGGGACTCCGATTAGGCATTTGGATGAGAGCATCAGGAAGACTTTGCGGAGCAGGAAGTCGCTAGTTGATTCAACTGAGAGGAGGAAGAGCAGGAGGCATTCAACTGGGACCACGCCTGTCCACAGTGGGTTAAATAATAACGTAAGGAAGAACCTAAATTTGCAGAATAACAATGATGAGGATGAGGAGTCTTCTAGTTCGCAGTCGACTAACGGGTTAAATCATCAGAATTTGAATGGCGGATACAAGGATAGCAATAAAAGTAAGTAATATAAACAATATTCGTCTTATTATTTACAAAATGTTGTAATTACATAAATATTAGGTAATTATTTTCTGTATATTATCAGAAGGCTATCGACCTTTAGTCTTTTTGCCTGGAGGCAGTGGTGGCTCGTAGTAAGGCAAATTTATTTAAGGAATCACTGAATGAGTGTTAGGTGTAATATTAAGTTAAATGTATTTCCACATGTTTTTTTTTATTATTTTTTTTTCTAATCTAAGCTTACAGCAGTGTTTCTTAACCATTCTAAAATTATGGAATAAAAAGAGATGAAATTCCAAAAATTGGGAGCATTCTGAAAAAGTGTGAAGAACACTTTTTGATGTACATATTAGATGTCCTTTCATTAAATGAGCAATGGAGGCAGTCGACTCAGTTGTAGACGCATAAAATGTAGATTTTAGAGACTGGAGTTTAAATATAAGAGTTTAAAGGCTGGAGTTTATGGAATAAAGTCTAGGCTGCCTAGAGACTCCAGAGTCGAGGTTGACTCAAGTTTATAGTTGATTTTGACTCCAGCTTAAAGTCGAGGTTGACTTCAGTTTAAAATCGATGTTAAATAGACTAGAGTTAATGTCCAGTGCCAAAGTATAGAGTTTATAGATCTATGTCTAGATATTAGAGCCTTGAACAAGTTTCTCATCTTTCACGTGGTGAAACATATTTACCTATGATTTAAAAAAGGAAACACGGTTAAATGTCACTAATATTTTGGTTTTTTATTCCAACTAGTTTCGACTTTGAGTCATACTCAAGGTGTACCTCCTTAAGAATGACTCAAAGTCGAAACTAGTTGGAATAGAAAACCAAAATATTAGTTAAATTTAACCAAGTGTTTCCTTTTTCAAATCCTAGATATTAGAGGCTTAGAGTCTACAGTCTAGAACAGCGCTGTTGTTTATCTATCATTTACATAAATAGTACTTTACTTGATGACACCATCAAAAATTCTGCACACCGCGCAATTGGTTATTTTGCAGTTTCCTTATTTAATTTTACAACAAAAATAAATAAACAACTGTTTGTATTTGTCTTACTGATTCCTGTGTTGTTTTTTTTTTTTAGCGAATGACGCTGGCGTTACTCCTGCTCTTAGAAGGAGGCGCGAAAGAGCGGAAAGACAGCGCAGCTTTATGAAAGAACAACAAGAAAACGCTACGCTACTCAAAACCGTCATACCAACCAACGACGACAACAATGAAAACGGTTACATTATAAAAACCTAAATCACTTTTTTAAAATTAAAACAAATCTAAATTTACAGGTAATTACACAAACGGTCTGCAACAGAGGCTCTCGAACGGCAACAACATCCTGAACAGAAACTCCAGCAGGAAAGATCTAACAGAACGCCTGAACGCTGCTAACAAATTGGATTCGGAAGAAAACGGTCTCACTAAACAACCATGGATTTTGTATAAGGATGAAGATAAAGGGCAGGAAAACGTCGAGGATGATAATACGAACGAGAATGATCGAAAAATGTTGCTGCAGCTTAAGAAAGAAAATACCGTTAAGGATTTGACGCAGAAGTTGGCCAACCAGAATATCCTGCACAGTCCTTCAGCGGATGATAATAAAATCAACAGGATTGAAGGGATGACTGGTTTGATTAATAAAGCCAAAGAAGGGCTGGCTAAAAGCAAATCGCAGGCTAATGTGGTGAAGAGCCCAACTGGGGAGAACGTAGCTAAAGTTGCTGCTGAAGTGAAAAAATCCGAGAACGAATTACGCTGGGAGGAGCTGGTTTCCAGCATGAGCAGGCCTTTGAATTTATGCGACATGGACTTCACCGATCTTACCAATGATGACGAAGGTGATATTCTAGCACCAGTCGCAGTGACCAACGGTATTCCTCCGCCTCCTCCACCTTTGGAGATGGGCTCCGCACCTCCACCACCTCCAAGATCCTGCATCCCGCCCGTGCCCAGCCCTCCTGTTTTCGGCGGGAACATGCAGAAGTTATCAAAACCGACGGAGACCAAGATCCCCACGATGAAGAAGAATAAGAAGACGGTGAAGCTGTTTTGGAAGGAAGTTAGGGATGATCCGGTGGTTTCCTCGGTTAAGCTGAAAACTGGTTACATTTGGGATGAACTGAATCCGGTCGCTGTGGACACGCAGAAACTGGAGCACCTCTTCGAATCGAGAGCCAAGGATTTAATTAACAAGGTGAGAAAATCTTTACAATCTAATTGCTGCTCTTTGCTTTTACACACACTCACTCACACACACAGAAAATCCCCTTCTATAAAAATATTTTCTAATATTAACATATTTTCATGTTGTAATTAAAATGCTAAATGTGGGAAAAAACTGCTACATTTACTGTTTTTTTTTTTAATTATTATCTGATGCAAGAATAATGTATTTGTGTGTATGTTTGTCTATATATCCATGGGCTTTTGGTTTGCGCGTGTGTTGGAGCGGGATTTATTTATTCATTGGGTCGCGGTGTAATTAGTTTTGTGTCGCGCGATGACAAAACAATACAATGAGTGAATGTTCTCATGGCAATTAAGCCATTCCGTAAAGAGACTTCAAGTGCGCCGGTCTCATTGTGCAAGTACACGCGTCTGACATGGCTTAAGTATTAGCAGAGGCCCTGAATGAATTTTTATTAAGATTACTTATAACTATTCTACAAAATAAATGTCACAATTGAATGATTTGAGTGTATCTACAAAGTAACGCGAGAAAATAAAAATTTACGGACTTATGCATAGTCCTGCGATAAAACTGTTACTAACGTGTGATTAACTAATCCCGATTAAGGTGTTACTAAGTACGCCGTTGGCATAGTCATGTTTTGACACATAATTGTTAGTAGCGCCTATCTTCAGTCACTCGTATCGTCAACATTGCTTTTTCTGTCATTTCCATGTCAAATGGAATCATAGACGAACAACAATATAACAACGAGGATTGCTACGCCCTCTGTGCTAATGTCGCCAAATAATTTACATTCTTTTAGCGTAGAATTAGCAATATTCAATTACCAATTGTGGATTTTAACTAACTTGTATAGCTCTCTATAGGTTACTATTTACCATTATAGCGATTTGAACTAGTGTTGTAAAGTTTTAGCGTAACATAAGATGAAAAACAGCTAAAAACATAGTTAACACTCTATACCATTTCAAGTTCACGCGACCATACCAAAGTTTCAGGCTTTTCTAAACTCCAAATTTTACGTCATGCTTAATCTGGGAGTGGAAAACACTCGTTTAACATTTCAAATTAAACTATTTTAAAAAACAAACGATCAAATTTTATTAAAAATTACTTTTTCAAGTATCACAACATAATTTATAGAAGCATTGAATGTTAGTAAACAATATAAAATAATAAATTATTTTAGAGAAAGTAGTTAAATATAAAACTGTCTTTAAATCCAAAATACCCACATTGAAATTTTATGATTTTTTATGTACTTTCCACCTGCATTCTTCCACTTTATAAGACACCTCGCATCAAACTTGTAACACAAAACCTTTTTTTAATACCACACTCTCTATCTCACTTTTAAAACTTGCAACCAATGTTTAACCTTCTAAAATATACACAACCTAATTTTTGTCTTTCTAAAACAAAAACTTACAACAAATTAAACTCCCTCTCAGTAGAACTAGCCGGCTTTTTGGACACACGTAATAATTCGAATTTTTCTTTTTTTCTTTGGTGATCCGCACGTGGCATGTTGCCGTTTTTTCAACAGGAGGTGAGTGATGTTCTCCATTGGTGGTTGTGTCACATTCACTTTTTTTGTATCCTATTGTTCCCAAGAATCCCATGTGTGTTTGCACTGTGTTTTTCTCTTTCTGTTTTCTATTTCTGAAAAAAAACAGCACATGATAATCCCTTTGTTTGCATGCTATTTGTATCGACGAAACCAAAAATCTGCCTTATAGATATTTAAAGACTTTTCGAAAGGCAGTGAATGTATTAAAGTTTATTATTTTATTGTAAAAAAAAACAATCTGTCTTAAGCTTGTATTAGACAACACTACTTTCTTGTATAAGAAAATAGGATACTATTTTCTATCAGATTGTAATACAGAAAATTTTGTGAAGAAAAACACTTGTTTTCTTCCCTGATTGGAACAAAACAAGTGTTTTTCTTTACCAAATTTGTACATCAGGTTCCATGAAGAGTGTAGCGCAACAAGCATTAACTATATTAATACAAAAAATATGACCAAACGCAAATCTTGTACAGTTTTGTATAATGGAAATACCATGATAGAAAATAGTACACTATTTTCTATCATGGTGTACCAAATAGAACACTATTTGGTACACCACAATAGAAAATAGTGTACTATTTTCTTGTAGAAGAAAATAGTGTCGTCTAATACAAGCTTTCTAGATATATAAAGACTATTGGTAAGGCGGTGAATGTATTAAAGTTTGTTATGTTATTGCTAAATTTCAATAATAAATTCACAGAAACAACAGGAGCTTAACAAAAACAAGGAGATTATCGTATTAGACCCGAAACGATCTAACGCGATCAATATTGGAATGACCAAACTCCCCCCGCCGCGCTCAATCAAAACCGCCATTTTAAAAATGGACGCCACCATAATGAACAGAGAAGGCATCGAAAAACTCCTGACGATGCTGCCGACCGAGGAAGAGCGCAGCAAAATCCAGGAAGCGCAAGCTGCTAACCCGGACTTACCTTTAGGAAGCGCCGAGCAGTTTCTTCTAACCTTGGCTTCGATTTCGGAACTACCGGCGAGATTGAGATTGTGGGCGTTCAAGTTGGATTTTGAGAATACGGAAAGGGAAATCGCGGAGCCGCTAATGGATCTCAAGCAGGGTCTGGAGGTGCTCAGGGTGAATAAGACTTTTAGGGGGATTCTGAGCACGCTGTTGTCGATCGGGAATTTTTTGAACGGCAACGAGGTAAAGGGTTTCCAGATTGAGTACCTGTCGAAAGTTCCTGAGGTGAAGGATACGGTGCACAAGCACTCGCTTCTGCACCACTTGTGTCATATTGTTATGGAGAAGTTTCCGGATGCTTCGGATTTATATTCAGAGGTGAGTTTATATATAATTTGCTTGATGACAAAAAGAGACAGATACAAGATTTTGATATCAACTATCGTATGGTATGTTGGGAGAAGGATCGTTTGGCCATTGAGCCATTCGAATTATGTCGACCTAAATATCTCGCGATGTTTAATATTTATCTCGCAATGTTTATATCGCAATGGTTAAAACATTGCGACCCACTTTTTAGAAACTCAATCTATAGCTTTAATGCTGTTTAAGGTGACATACTATTATTAGGTGACTTACTAATATTAGGCTATTTGTTGGTTACTAGAGTAGTGTGTAAGCGACACTATCTCATTAGTGTGTTAAGTTAGGTTAGTTGTTAAATTTTTTACTTTAAGCTATTTAGAATGGGTTATTTGTCAGTTATGACCTAAACAGCAACTAACCTAATTCTTTCTCGATTTACGAGAGGTGTCCCATGGTTTGCTTCATTTGTAGTGCTCTCTGCACCAATACATGTAATACGAAAATAGTTCGATGTCATGAGATTATTTGTGTGTAAAGAGACAGAAAACTTCATAATATGTCTGCTATGGTTTTTAGATAAAAACATGCGCAAACGTAGGTTCCGGTATGCAGCTTTAAAATTTTAATGTTAAACGTCACATTTTGACAATGTTTTCGTAAAACTAAATCTGCAAAAACCCAGCCACAAATCATTTTAATTATTGTGCACAATCGTTTTAAATGTGAGTTTAAGTGATATAATTCCAATTTCTACATCTACCAAATTTCAGGAATTTTCAGAAATAAATAATGCATTGATGTTGATTTTGTGTAAGCTCAAACGTAAATGTTAGTTGAATCGAATGCGCATTCAGTAGATTTGGCTAATAGTCATCGGATTAATCTGTTAATACAGGGAATTTTTCTTTTAAGAAAAAATTTACAACACGTAATTGGAATATGTATACTCAAAAGAAAATAATCACAAGAAATTATGATTTAAAGCTTTCCTAAAAGAAAGAATACTAATATACTGGCGACTTAAACAGTATGACATTGTCATGTAACGTCAAAATTTGACACAACTAGAAAAAATCGTTGCAGATACAACTGTCGACACACTTTCTAAAAAATTTGAAACGCACATTCCACACCAATCAGTCATAGGACATCTCTCCCGAATTCCACTATATGTAATTGATAAGCAGCGTAACCAAGAGTTCAGCAAACCAAGTAGTTATTCAACTACTAATTTAACTGGCTGTTAAGCTGGATAAACCAGCTTCAGATAACAGACTATGAAATCAGGTTAGGTCATGATTAACTATTTTTAAATTACATTCATTGGCTAGTTACTAAAGTGACCAATGTATCTTACCGGCTTCAATCTCCGCCTGAAATGTCCGTGGTGAGTGTCCCATGGCCTTTGATAACTTGAGACGAGGGCCAGTTATTCTATTCACGAATCGTTTATCAGTTTTGGCCCCATTAGTGTGCCAAACTACTGAAGAGTCCTGTAACTGCTCTACTTTCGCTCGATCGTCCTAGTAGCTGTGAATGGCCACATCATTTGTTGTCTCTATTCAGTGGACATAGTGTCTTTTGGCATATTTACCCCACTTTCACACATAGTGTTGAGAATTTTCAAATGCCCGTTATAGTTTCCGTATTTTAGAGATCCTTCTTTAGTATAAATGAAATTGCCAATTCTTGGTTGCAGAATACTTCAAACATTAAAAGTGCGATTCTTTTCGCAATCTACAACAAGTTAGTCTTACAAAGACTATATCAAACACTCATTGAAACAACTACTTCCCGGGCTAATACCCCGACGGATATAGTCTTTGTAAGAACTTGTTGTAGATTGCGAAAAGAATTGCACTTTTAATGTTTGAAGTATTCTGCAACCAAGAATTGGCAATTTCATTTATACTAATGTTTGAACGGTAACGTGACCGCCAGTCTAAGGTGTCAAATTGTTTAGAGGGAATGGCAAAGCTATACTGAGGAGAGATAAATCTCGAAACGCGTCTATAGATGGCCTGAATAATTTGACCCAAATTGTTACATTTGCAGTAGGTTACTGTATGTAACAGCAAACACTTGTTGTATAATTCAATGTCCGTCGGGGTATTAGCCCGGGAAGTAGTTGTTTCAATGAGTGTTTGATATAGTCTTTGTAAGACTAACTTGTTGTAGATTGCGAAAAGAATCGCACTTTTAATATCCTTCTTTACTATTTTTAAGGCGTCTATTGGTGCCTCTTCTTTACTTGCAGGTGTAAGGTTAACATGCGTTTCGTCATGCCCGCCCCTAGCCTAAATAGAGAACATACTCCTGTATCTCAAGACCATCGTTGGACATAAGTTTCATCATTTCGATTACTAGTGACCACAGCAGAGGCAATAAGATCCTGCCTGGAAGGCAACTCTTTATTGCGAACACTGTCGCCAACTCGTCACCAATGAATATCGTGATTCTATATCTATTAAGAATAGCTTGGGCCAAAGCGGATGTATAAGCATTATTGTCGAACACACCTTCGATATCCAAGAATGCACATAGGACCACTACTTTTCTTTTGATGCTCTTCTCTATTACACCACTGAGTGTATGGAAGACATCTGTTGTTCGTCTGCCTGCTTAATATGCTGATTTGTATTTGTGAACAAGGTAGAACTTGAGCGCTATTCCTCTAATATTTTTCTCAACAAGTTTCTCCGTTGTTTTTAGGAAAAAAGGAAGGTTGGGCTTATTGCGCGGTATATCTTAGGATTCCCTGTTTGGTGCTTGCCACCCTGGCTCTGGTTCGGGTTTTCAGGGACTGTGTATTGCTACACAGCACTTAGGTCTCATTAGGTCCCTTGTGCTACCTCCAAATAGCCTTAGTTTAACCATCTCACCCTCTCTAGGTAGTCAAGTATCATTGAGGTGGGCAGATTCCTGATATTGGGCACCGTAGGCCACCTTTTATCTATTATGGACCATCTAATTACTAACTAACGAGAGTGCCGGGCATTTACTAAGAAGTCAGTCTTCTATGTTCCAATAAGTTTCGGAGTCAACGATCCCCATCTTGTTTATTATTGAGTCAACATTTATATGCCTGAGGTTCCCCCTAGTCAGCTGAAGATGTTCCCCAGCTGTTTTCTCGTTCGGATACAGTAAAGTTTCCTTAGAGAGCTTACAGCCTTCGGTGTCATCCCAACGCTTCCTGAAATTTTAAGAGCATTAAAAGTACGTCCTAAGTGTTCTTATGCTAACCGGTTCGCTGTTCCACCAGGGACCTTCTCTTAGCGACAGTCCTTTGCTTCGGTGGACTGCTTAGGTTAGGTTAGGTTTTACTTGCTGCACCGCCCAAGCGGGTGCACACTTAGGCCTGAAAGCCCCATTCGGATACTACTCCTATCCTCTCACGGGAACCACTTGGAGCCGATGTCAAACCTTTCAAAATCTCTGACGTCTAGAGACTCGAGATCAGTGAGTCTGTCGGCCAAGGGAGGAACTTCTTATTCCAGCCAGAGAGGGGCATTGACAGAGATAGTGGACAGCTTATTTAATAGGCAATGTTGTATTAAGATATTTTGTAGGTGTTTCGATGCTATATCTAATTGCTTTATAGGTATTTTTGGGAATTCTAATACTATTAATGTTGTTGTTGCCACTACCAATGCCATTGGCAAACATTTGTATCGCAGCCAAGGATAATGTGCTTCTTGTCCTTTTTGCACCAGCTAATAATATTCCAGCGAGAGGCGGGCATTGACAGAGATAGTGTACAGCTTATTTCATAGGCAATGTTTTGTTAAGATATTTTGTAGGTGTTTCGATGCTATATCTAATTGCTTTATAGTTATTTTTGAGAATTCTAATGCTATTGATGTTGTTGCCACTATCAATGTTAATGGCAAACATTTGTATCGCGTCCTAGGACAATGTGCTTCTTGTCATTTTTGCACCAGCTAATACGGCATTTGACCTCTTTAGGTGGTGGAGAAATGAAGACGTCCGAAAAGTAGTTCAAGGCTTCGACTACTCGTTGTTCCCGTACCATTGCTATGGCTAAGTCTCTGATAATAAATTCTTTAAAAGAAATGTAGTTAGTGCCGGCTTCGAACAACATAGTGGCCCTACATTATCGTGTAACTTCCAATTTTTGTTCTTAAGTCTTATAATTTGGGCTTTTGTATTAGCCCATTGTCCAGCTGTTCTTTTATAAACCTCTTCGAAAGCGCCATTGAGGTAGCTTTTGCGTGGTGGAGGTTTATCTGAACACCGGCTAGGTTTTTTGGTGATAGGGCTATTGCTGTTTTTGAAGACTGGGTTAGACTATGCGGCGATTTGTGTTCCCTAGATCCAGCTCCAATTGAAGTTGAGGATGTGGCCGGTCATCTGCCCCTTCGCATCTTTTTTTTCGGATTATTTGGTAGAAATTTGGGAAAGTCCGATGTGGTCCATCCAAAGCAATGAATGCAACCAATCGATAATGATTGTGTAGTGTAATTAAAACTGTAACAAGTTAATAATTGAATTGGTAGAAATGCCGGGAGCCATCAATATTAACTAAATAACACTGGTTAAAATAAGGTGTTGAGATTTTGAAGGAAAATGTGCGATTCGTCTTATTTGTCGAAAACTGTCCAACATCTATATTGTTATTTTTGATTTTAATTTTCAGAGTAACAACAATTCTTAATACTAAATCCAAACTTTTAAGGCAAAGTAAAAATACAGGTGATTTGTTGTTAGTACAAAAAAATAAATGCCATAAATATCACTATAATGTCACGTTTTACTCCTTTGATACTTGTTATCTTATTTGTAATAATATTGATATTTTCGATTATTTTAGATTGGTGCAATAACCAGAGCGTCCAAAGTAGACTTTGACGAATTAGCGTTAAATATCCAAAGATTAGAAGCCGACTGCAAGGCCTCATGGGATCACCTGAAACTGATCGCCAAACACGACGGATCCACAATGAAGTCCAAGATGTCAGACTTTTTGGCCGACTGCGCGGAGAGGATCATATTATTAGGAATAATACATAGGAGAGTCATGAATAGGTGCGGAATTCATTATGATACATTAATACCTTTCCAATGATACCTTAGATTTGTTATACTGCTGCACTTTTAACTCTATAGATTCTACAAATTTCTTTTGTGGTTGGGAATTCCTCTACACCAAATTGCCGACACGAAACCCAACGAATTCTGCAGGATAGTGTCGGAGTTTGCTCTGGAATACAGGACCACCAGGGAGAGGGTGCTCCAACAATTAGAGAAGAAGGCTAACCACAGGGAAAGGAATAAGACCAGAGGAAAGATGATTACAGAGGTGAGTTTTTGTTTAATTTACTTTTCATCTGTGATACATCTAATATTGCTAAGTGTTGCGATTATTGTATTTTAACTTATGTTCAAGTTAAAAGTTCTTATTTAATGTGATCTTAATTAAAACCTGATTTAAACAATTGTCTCTTGAAGGCTGTCTTTAACTCATAATTAATGAAATATCAAATTTTGTATTGTGGAGGCTTCTACTTCGTTATACGAAACTGCAGCTACGAACAATAAATAAGTATTATACAAATAAAGTTTAAAGTGTTTAATTGCTAAATATCATATTCTTTCGTTTACTTATTAAAAATTACACTGATTTACAACAATATGGTTAAGTGTGTTTTTATTGTTCTTCTTTACTAATTTGGATACGCTGAATTTGAATCTGATGCCCGTTTGGGCTTAAAGTCGCCAGATTTTGAAATATCTTATTACAAAGTGATCGAAATGAGCCATTTGTGGCATTTTTGGGCCCCCAGTAAGTAATCTTCCCGTAACTTCTGGCCGACGCGTAATGGCCCGTCTTAAAGACAGAATATATACTTTTGGAATCATAAAAAGGATATAATTAACCCGCTTAGTTTCTAGCAATCTCAAAAACCGTAAGCCATGGTTTTGTTTTTGTTTGGTTTTGGTTTTGTTTTGTTTATTTCTTACAGACACGTCACTTCTCTTTATCGTGCTGGTGCGTTCACATCGACTTCACCTGTGATTCTCAACTCATCATCCCATCTCAACCTCAACCGTCGCCTCCCTAAAGCGACGACTTTGTAAGAACGACATCGATGTATTTTGCTACGTTTGTGGCAAATATATCGGTGAAATATACAGTTTAAAACAATCCCAAGCCAAGATGATGAGTTGAGAATCACAGGTAAAGTTGATGCGAGCGCACCAGCACGATGGAGAGAACTGCCACGTGACAAAACCAAACAAAACAAAAACATGGCTTACGGTTTTTGAGATTGCTCAAAACCTAAACGAGTTAATTGTATTCTCTTTTTTGATTCTAAAAGTCTAGATCTGTGCCTTTAAAACGCGCTATTACTCGTCGGCCAGAAGTCACGGGAAGTTTAGTTACTGTGGGCCCAAAAATATCACAAAGGGCCTATTTTGACCAATTTGAGATAAGATATCTTAAAATCTGGCGACTTTGACCCTAAACGGGCCTTGGATTCGGATTCAGCGTACCCAAATTAGTAATCAACAACAACTAAAACCCATTTAACCAAGGTATATTTACAATCTGTTTATTAGTGTTATCTCTTGGTACTTATTATCAATCTATTTTAGACTGCTAAATTCCGTACGAAAGAAGATAGAGCGGACGCAGAGCTTAGGCAATTGTTGGGCAGCGATATTTCCGACGTGGAGAGCCTTCAGGGTACTCTGCCTTTCCGCAGGACCAGGAAAGACGCAAACAGGTCGCTGATGAACACCTTGAACGGTCATCTGACTGATGGAGATGATGAAATTTTGGAGAGTCTCGTCAAGACGGCCACGAAAGCGCCCTCATCGAGAACGGCGCCTAGAGAAAGAAAACGGACACGGCACGCCGATAGAAAATCACGTAAGTCGATTTTTTTTCGTGATTATATAAAAATCAATGTTCCCTCTAAATTATCAAATGATAAATAATTGTATGTCTGTCGGTTATTTATGAATACGCCATAATTAAGACAGAATTTGAGTTCAGGATTATCTGCCCTGAACTGAACTTTTATGAATTATCTATCCTGAACCTAAAATTACATTCATATCGGTGTTTCGGATTCCTTGGGCCTTATCTTTATAGTCTAATTTACCTAATGGAGTTTACTACAGTTTTGACCTTTTTGAAAACTATTTTAATGAATGGGAGTCTCAGATAAATTCCACTCAAGTTGCAAGACAATTTTTCATATCTTGTTTCTTTATCTTTAGTTAAAATTAATTTAATTTGTTTGTAAACTATGTTTTTTTTTAATATGACCAAACTTAAGGTGTATTTACTAGGAACAGTTGCAGTCCTGTTTTAACACTAGGATATTTTAAACATCAAATTTTGAGATGTACGTAAATGATTATCAATGTGACAAATAAATCATAATTTGTCAAATAAATCATAATTTGTCAAATTAATCATAATTTGTCAAATAAATCATAATTTGTCAAATAAATCATAATTTGTCAAATAAATTGGCACGATGCAGAGATTTTTAAAAGAGAGAACGCTACAACATGCGACTTTACAACACATACAGAGATTTTTTCTTTTAAGTATACTTTTACATATTCCATATAAGCATTTGTAAAATTAATGAACATATGACCAAAACTAAGCAGTATATTTGGAACTTCACTTTAAATCAGTGTTTTATGCGCGTGGCGCATGAAGTAAAATTTCGAGTTTAGAAAAGCCTGATTTGGCTTGGTCGCTCCGCTGCGCTACGCGACCAAGCCAAATTTTCAGGCTTTTCTAAACTCGAAATTTTACTTCATGCTTAGTCTGGGAGTTGAAAACACTCGTTAAAATTTCTAAATTGAATGTTTTTAATAAGATCACGAATGTCTAAAAATTTACATTGAAAAATCGTAACATGTAATTAAGTGTCTCTGAGGATCAGGTAGGATAGGAGGATCAGGTAATATTCCTTTCTCAGGAATTTCTGTTTTCTTTATTATCTGCCCATTTATATGTTTACATTTTAAAGAAGTTCTAAATACAAAGAACTTTTCTTTTAGATAGAAACATTTTTTTAAAAAAGTTCTAAATACAAGGAACTTTTCTTTTAGGCAAGAGAACAGTTTCCTGTATTTAGAACTTTTTTAAAATTTGAACATATAAATGGACAGATACTAAAGAAGACAGATATTCCTGAGCAAGGAATATTACCTGATCCTCAGAGACACTTAATTAAATTAGTAGGAGATATAAATAATTTGAGGCGGTGATAGATAATACATTTGTATTAAGTTAATGTGAGTCATATTAATGTCAGATTTTCCTTCAGATAACCTACAAATTAAAAGTTGATTTACAACATAACATGTGATGCAGGTTGTGTGTTTTAGGTTAGGACAAGATTACCTAACCTAAAACACATAACCTGCATCACAACACTACATTCTCTAATTTGATGGGTCATATTAAAAAAAAACAGATTATATGCACAAACAGGACTTCTGCAAGTTTCTTTGCCGTTAATAGCCTATTAATATCGCTAACTTCTGTAACTTTCCTTGTCGTTTATATCCTACTCTTTTATCTCACGCTGAAGTCAATTGTCAAAAATTAATAGAGAATTTTCTTTTTTACGCACGCAAAAGAAGAAGCGATCCAAGCCAGATTTTAATCACTAACCAAACGACGTTTTTTTAAGGTAATAGAGGGGACATTGCTCTTACTTTTTCTGTATGACACTTTTATCTACTAAGTTTAGTTGAGTAGACGTGCACTTAGTAGTAATACTATTTATGATTTAGTAAAACGTTCGAGAACAAGAGAGAATCCATTTGGCCACCGGGATTCTCCTTAAGTATTTGTTGGTATGTTGTCAAAGTGGAAGACGCTAGACATAATAGTTTGTGCTTCCAAATGAATGATCGGCATGTCATTTTTATTTTTTTGTTGTTTTCGCCTTGTTTTTACTGATATGCTTGTATAAGAAAAAAAGAGTAAGATTGATTTATTTTGCATGCAAACATTTTTCTAAATTGCATTGATTTATATTTTATTAAACAAAAGGTATAGTCAACACATTACCCCTTTACCCTGACGTCACAAGAAACAAAGCACCGCATCACAAACGCATGTCTATCTTTTTGTTTGATTTTATTACTTCAACCTATCAATAAGCAATACAATTATCTATATACAAGATTTTTTTCTTTCAAGTATACACATACATACAAAATTAATTTTCTCAATTTCAAGCTTTAAACAAGTGTTTTCCACTCCCGCGAAACGGAGCGGCCAAACCAAATTTTTAAGCTTTTCTAAACTCGAAATTTTACTTCATGCGCCACGCGTATAAAACACTCATTCAGAGTGAAGTTCGTAATATATTGCTTAAACTTGATCAGTATTTTAGGCGCGTGAGGCATGAAGTAAAATTTCGAGTTTAGAAAAGCCAGAAAATTTGGTTTGGTCGCTCCGCTTCGCTATGCGACCAAACCAAATTTTCTAGCTTTTCTAAACTCGAAATTTTACTTCATGCTTAGCCTGGGAGTCGAAAACACTCGTTTAAAGCTTTAAATTTAACATTAAAATAAGCAATATCTGAAAATTTGATTTACAAATGGATCTCGATTTACATATCGGTTTTTTTTTAAATACACGTCAGTAAGCGTCACTTTCGGTATAAAATTATAATCGAGATATGAGCTGTGTAAATAAAGATATCACTACAAATTTGGTAACTTTCGTCATAAATTTGAAGATAATTTCATCATGTGTGCGATTTAAACTCGTAATGTGGTTATTTAGTCAAAAATCGGATGAATTATAACCTCAAAATTTTAAGTTTAAATGCGAATTGTGACCAAACGATAAGTTTTTCTCAGCGTCACGGGATTTTTCATATTTTGTAAAGGAAATCAGGGATAAACATCCGTGAAATTAAGGAATCCGAAGTCGGTGGGATTCCTTAATTTCACGCATGTTTATTCCTGATTTCCTTTACAAAATATCAAAAATCCCGTGACGCGATAAGGAACAATTTTCAAACCTTTCGCTCACTATTGGAAATCCGATATGTTTCTTCCTTAAATAGTTTCACAAGAGTTCGAATGGGATTATGGGTATTTTTGTTAAATTGGTACATTTGAAGTATTCTGTCAGGCGTTATGAATATCATAATGATAGAATCGTAAATTTCACATTCGACGTGCCAAACAATTGAACATATTCTGTTTCAACCATAATCCATTGAAATTGAATTTGAGTTCAGTATTCCGGCACCAGATACCCACAGACGCGTTTCGGACTTGAAGGTCCTCTTCAGTGTGCTCCCGACCCAGTGCTGAGGAATACTGAAAATTTCTGACTATTTCAAGCCAATACGTGAAAACTATTAATATAGCTAAAGCCATCTAATGCTCCATAGTGGCATCGTCAATAACACGAATGCACAAAGTGCATATACAGGTCACTTTTTCGTCCACGAATGAGCTATACTCTGTTTATGAAACTAGAAAACAAATATCAAAATTAAATTTGAATTCAGTATTTCAGCACCAGATACCTACAGACGCGCTTCGGACTTCAAGGTCCTCTTCAGTGTGGTCCCAACCCAGTGCTGAGGAATACTGAACATTTTTGACTATTTCAAGCCAATATGTGAAAACTCTGAATGGATAAGATAGCTAACGCCATCAAATGCTCCATAGTGGCATCTCCAATAACACGTCTCATTGACGATGCCACTATGGAGCATTAGATGGCGTTAGCTATCTAATCCATTAATAGTTTTCGCATAATCCATTGGATAAAAACAGATAGAAGTTGATGACGTCAGGGTAATGTGTTGACTATAACAACAGATTGTTATGCTTTATTGTCTGATTCTAACTATTTTTTAATAATTATTATTTTATTAAAAAAATGAAAAAATTCAGAAACATACTTAAGAACATTTTAAGCAATGTGGACTATTTATTTTTCTCCTCGTAAAAAAAAAGATTACCTCTACCAGTTCTTGAAGTAAATTTACGTGTTAGTAAATTTAATGTAAACTAAGCTTAAGTTAAACTTAGTTTCAGCCACTATTGAACAACTGGCTCTAAGAGTTAGTTATTTTTACAAGCATGCGTTTTTTTTCTTTTCTTTTATTTTGAGCATGATTTATTTGTTTATACATTTTTTTTATATGGCAATTAAAAAAAACGAAATCAATTAGTTACATCTTTTAATTTTTATTTACAGTAAGAAGAACATTAAAGAATGGATTATCCGAAGAAGAAAAGAAACACCTCTCGGCGTACATCAAGGGTTATTAAACAATAATTTTTACGTTGTTTTTCTTTCGCCTTTCCCTTCCCAACTTTCCCGACGGTTTTTCCTTTAATTTACACGCCCCTCTCCCCTCTAATATTTTATAATTTATTTTTAGTTACGCGCATCTCTGAGATGTAAAATTGTATACTGATTTTATTATGTGATACCCCTCCTCGAATTATTATTATTTTTGTCTTTCCTCCTTTTCTCTTTAATTATTATTATTATTATAATTTTGATAAATTATTGTATCTCGGATTATACTGTGGATGGTAACGACCAATTCTTAGTTTCTCTTTTTTTTATAATGTTAAGGATTTTTTTTTGTAAATCGTATTTTGAAGTTTTTTCATTTGTTTCTCTCAATTGATCTTGCTGCTACTGCACTCCTCAGTTTTTTCTCTTTTTATTTAATTAAATGTATTATATATTAAATAAATTTGTTATAAAAATTTAAATGTTTTTTGAATTTATATATAAACCTACCCCTTGTTCAACACGCTGACAATGTTAGATATTTATTAAAATCTCATGAGATCTTCAATATTTCAAGATTTTCATTGATTTGTGAAAATTTCATGAGATTTTCAATATTTCGAGTTATGTTAATTTTTATTTAACACTCCAAAATGACGTTTAAATAAATTTTTAACAGAATGTTAAAAAGTGTATCTGTCTAAATACGACAAGTGTCAAATACCAAATTCAACTGTCAAATGTGAAATATCAAATATCAATTTTAAGTTTTCTCATTTGTTTCTCTCAATTCATCTTGCTACTGCACTCCTCAGTTTTTTATATTTTTATTTAATTAAATGTATTATACAATAAATTAATTTGTTATACAAATTTTTATGTTTTTTTTCGTATTTTTATATAAACCTACCCCTTTTTTTAACATGCTGACAATGTTAGATATTTTTGTAATTTCCAGCTAGGCCGTGGCCAGGGGGGGGGGGGTATGAGAGCTCAGAATGTGACAAAGATCGACAATATTTAAAAATGTGTTTTCAGTTTTTTTTTTAAATTACATTGAAATAACAGAAGAATTCAAATGTGGAAGTTATCAATTAGTAACTTTGTCTAATTCTCAATTAAGCGAGATACTCGTACCCTGCACTTTTTGTTTTCTTTAATTAAGGTTTCCGTTTTGTAGAGTGAAACACAGAGTAGTAAAGAGCAAATAGCCATATTTTTAACTATATTTTTCTGCCGAGCTAAGAGAAATCTGTGCAGAAAACATTACAAATTATATCTACGTTCAAATAAAAAATGTCAAAAACTCGATTTAAATAAGAGCAGTTTTTTTTATTAGCCTTGGTATCTTGGACCATTGGCCATCAATCTAATTATATGTATTTAACATTTCTGTTTTTAACCAATTTTAATTTTCGATAAATCACCATTTACTCCTGAAACAATACAAACTCAAACTCATGACACACTACATCCATGGATCCAGATAAAGATAAATATATGGTATAGTTCATATGAATTGTCAAATGACAAAAGCTTTCTTTTTACCAGAAGTTTTTCAAAGTTTTTACAAAAATGGATTTTCGCTCCTCCATTTGGTTTAGTTAAAACAACCAACCTCTACAGATTTCAATATAATATTTTTGATTTTTGGCCACATTTTTTTCAGAATTTTGATCAATGGAATTCTTCATGTGACGTCAAAAGTCAAGGTTATTAAACTTATAAAGTCGACTCAATTTAATATAGTCGACCTTACGTGACTAAACACCTTGGCCGATGACGTTACGTGTGGAAATTTTCCAATGACGTCAAAAGTCAAGGTTGTTAAACTTGTTAGGTCGTCTTAATTCAATGTAGCCAACCTTACATGACCAAACATCATAAATCAAAGTCAACAAATATGCGAGGTCTGTTTGATATATATAGTCGAAAGCAATTGATTTGCGATTCTACATGTAGGCATTGTGGGTTAAATGCTTACAAAGTTTGTTTGTAGCAATATTAATTGTCACTTTCCATTACATTTCTGGTAAAATAAAATATAATTTTAATTCACTTCAGTTCAATAACGCTTAAAGAAATACCCTCTAAGTTTTTTCAAACTAAACATCTATTTTTGTTTAGTTTGACCAAAGTTAGAGGTTGTAGTAGAAAAGTAACCAAGCATTTATCTTAATGCTTTTTATTTACTTTACTTTTATGAGAAAATTCTTTGTCCTTGCACGTCACAAGGATAAAAATTATGAAAATTGATTAACATTTTGATAATCAATTTTCTACCATTAAATCAAAATAAAAATAGAAAATCTTAGATACCGTGAAAACGCCCTTTTTTAAATTTTGACTATCAACATTCAAGTTCAACGTTCAAGATTTTGATTCAAATTGTATATAATATTTTGTTAATTTTTATTTAACAATCTACACTCGAAAATGACGTTTAAAGATATTTTCAATCAAATTTAAAAATCTGTCAAAATACAGCAAATGTGAACTGTCAAATGTGAAATATGAAATGTCATTGTCAAATGTGAGTTTATTGTTTCAAATAATAATAATAATAATAATAATAATATTTATTCAGTGCCACCAGAATAATCTTTACACGGGTCAAAAATTACAAGTAAATTTAAAATATCATCTAAATAAAATAAGGCGAATAAATTAAAATTAAAAATACAGTATACACATCACATATTAAAATAACACTTAAACATATTCACGTATATAGTAAGTAGCAATGTAGCAATGCATGTGGAAAAGAAATATGGAAAATCAAACTTTTTTAAAAACTTTTTAAAATAGATAAATAACTTGTGGATAAAAGTTGGCTAAATATCACAAAATTTGTCAGTAAGTATCTCCTCAATACTATAAAATGCTTTTTTGCTGAAGTATTTTCTTAGCGATTTATTGAAAGCATTTGATTGTAATTCTTTTATATGATTAGGAAGAGCATTGTAAAGTTTGGGACCGTAATAATTGATACTGTTCTGCGACTTACACAAACGCCGATATTTGGTAACAATGCTGGTTCTAGTTCTAGTTGCGTATCTGTGTACCTGATGGAAGGTTTTAAAATTGTTAATATGTTTACGCATATACTTTAAGCATTCCACTGCATACAAACATGGAACAGTTAGTATATTTGATTCGATGAATGCATTGCGGCAGTCATCTCTGTAGCTTAAAGATGCTACTATTTGAATTGTTCGCCGCTGTAGCGCGAATATTCGTTTGGATATACTAGTGTCCCCATATCAGTATACCGTATAGGATGTGGCTTTGATATACTGAAAAATATATAATTCTTAGTTCAGGGGCGGGAAGACAATTTTTTAATTGACGTAATAAATAGGCAGATTTACATAGTTTATTGGAAACTGTTCGTTCGTGTTCATACCATGATAGTTTGGAGTCAATGTGTATGCCAAGAAATCGTGTGCTGTTTATTGTGGTATTTCTCTTTAGGGAAAAGGTAACTGTTGTCGACTTTTCTGGATTAACAGACAACCTGTTAGCAGCGAACCAGATCATTATCGGATCAACCGCTTTTCGATTGATTTCATTAACCCTTTCTTCATTATCCCCAACAGATTGTATAGTCGTATCATCAGCGAATAATATGGTGGATGAGGTTGTTTGGTACGATAGATCATTGATGTAAATTAAGAATAGTGATGGTCCCAATATGGTCCCTTGGGGCACACCATACATGGTTGTTATTTCATTTGATGACCCATTCTTTAATTTAACTATTTGGCTTCTATTAGCAAGATATGAGTTTATAATGCGACAACTATTGGGATGAAAATTGTAGTATTAGAGCTTCCGCAGCAGAACATCACGAGAGACGCAATCAAAAGCTTTACTTAAATCAAGGAAAGAGGCAACAGTGTATGATTTATTTTCGAAATATTGGTAGTTTTATGCGGTGGCGCATTTCTCTTGGGGCTTTTCTCTAAATTTTACTTCATGCTTGGTCTGTGAGTGGACGACACTCGGTTTGTCGATCTTTACAATTTTGATGAGATTTTCAACATATCGAGATTTTGGTCGGTTTATAAAAGTCTCATGAGAATTTCAATATTTCGATATTTTCGTCGATTTATAAAAATGTCATGAGTTTTTAATATTTCGATATATGTCGATATATAAAAAGCCCCCGGAAATTTTCACGGGGCTTTTCTAAACTCGAAATTTTATTTTATGCTTAGTCTGGGAGTGGACGACACTTCTTTTGTCGATTTAAAAAATTTTGATGAGATTTTCAACATATTGAAATTTTTGTCATTTTATAAAAGTCTCATGAGAATTTCAATATTTTGAGATATTCGTCGATTTATAAAAATGTCATGAGTTTTTTAATATTTCGAGATATGTTGATTTTTATTTAATAATATACTGGGTGTAGCATAAAACAGGATCATCCCCTTTAGTTTTTTTATTAATTGACATATCAATTCGAAATTTTCTACATTTATACTAAAAGTAATTTGGAAGTTAGTCGTTACTAGAAATCTTTAATAGCACTTCCGGTGTCACCGGAAGTGACATCAATTTTGAAATTTAAATGAAACACTATATATATTTTTTTCTTTCGAATACAGGATCTTATTTTACATACAAATCAATTGTTTTTTTTAGATTTTTTTTTTTAAATAAAATTGCATCTAGATGGGTTAATATATTTTGTTTTGTATCATAGACGTATACAAAACAAACATTATAAACTTGTGTTTCTTAATTTGTTCAATGCAAGCCTTTAATTTGTAATTTGATCATTTTTTTTAAATAACTCAAATTTTCCAGATGACAACATGGCGGCTCATTATGATTTTTAAAAGGTTATCAAAATACCACCAACAGAGGGATTTTAACGCTTTGTTACTTAGACTATTATGACTTTATTCAATGAGTTTTTTTTTATTAACAAACAACTGTTTTTTTTATGTTATATGACATTAGATCACGTTTTAAAACACTACAATAAACAAACTTTTGACTATTGTGACATTTTGACTGTAAATGTTTAAATGTTATCATAACCAAAGGCAGTTGACTAAGTTACTTAGAGTTAAAATATCACAATAGTCAAAAGATAGTTTATTGTCGTGTTTTTAAACGTGACCTAATCTCATAAGCATTAAAAAAACAGTCGTTTGTTTATTAAAATAACTCATAGAATAAAGTCATTCAAATGTATTTATTTGAGACTTATGAAACTAGTAAATAAAGAAAAAATAGATAAAATCAGGAATTTTATGTTTAATTGTTTTAATCAAGTAAGCTATAATTTATTCTTGTACAAATAACAGAAATTATAATAAATGTTTAAAATGTCTACCATGAACCTGACGACACTTCCAAATTCTATCAATTGTGCCCCTAATGGCATTGTTAAGTTGCTAAGGGCTTATTTCTACCATTTAAAAAAAATGTTATTTCAAACATTAAAAGTGCGATTCTTTTCGCAATCTACAACAAGTTAGTCTTACAAAGACTATATCAAACACTCATTAAAACAACTACTTCCCGGGCTAATACCCCGACGGACATTGAATTATACAACAAGTGTTTGCTGTTACATACAGTAACCTACTGCAAATGTAACAATTTGGGTCAAATTATTCAGGCTATCTATAGACGCGTTTCGAGATTTATCTCTCATCAGTATAGCTTTGCCACTCCCTCCAAACAATTCGACACCTTAGACTGGCGGTCACGTTACCGTTCAAACATAAGTATAAATGAAATTGCCAATTCTTGGTTGCAGAATACTTCAAACATTAAAAGTGCGATTCTTTTCGCAATCTACAACAAGTTAGTCTTTACAAGACTATATCAAACACTCATTAAAACAACTACAACTACTTATGTTTGAACGGTAACGTGACCGCCAGTCTAAGGTGTCGAATTGTTTGGAGGGAGTGGCAAAGCTATACTGATGAGAGATAAATCTCGAAACGCGTCTATAGATAGCCTGAATAATTTGACCCAAATTGTTACATTTGCAGTAGGTTACTGTATGTAACAGCAAACACTTGTTGTATAATTCAATGTCCGTCGGGGTATTAGCCCGGGAAGTAGTTGTTTTAATGAGTGTTTGATATAGTCTTTGTAAGACTAACTTGTTGTAGATTGCGAAAAGACTCGCACTTTTAATGTTTGAAGTATTCTGCAACCAAGAATTGGCAATTTCATTTATACTAAATTGTTATTTTAAAAAAACGAATAAATTGCAATTTAAAGGCATCTGTTGGGCAAATTTAGAAACAAAAGTTGGTAATATTTGTTTTGTACATGTCTATGATACGAAACAAAAGATATTAAGGCGATCACAGCAACTTAGATGCACTATTCTTTTTTGAAGAAAAAAATATGACACTAGTAAATTTTAATTTAAACAATTGATTTGTATGTAAAATGAGATTCTGTACCAGAAAACAAAAAATATATAGGGTATTCCATTTAACATTTTAAAATTGAATCACTTCCGGTGATTTAATGGTGATTATGAAATCACCATTGAACTCAAAATTGTTTTTAATATAAATGTTGAAAATTTCCTGTTTTGTCTTACACCCGGTATACTCGAAAATTCCGTTTAAAGATATTTTCAATAATATGTAAAAAAGTCTATCTGTCTAAATACGACAAGTGAAATATGAAATGTGAATATCAAATGTCAAATTTGAGATTATTTTTTTATGCGGATGGCGCATGAAGTAAAATTTTCTCTTGGGGCTTTTCTAAACTCGAAATTTTACTTCATCCTTAGTCGGGGAGTGGACGACACTCGTTTCGATGAGATTTGATGAAATTTTCAACATATCGAGATTTTTGTCAATTTATAAAAGCCTCATGAGATTAACAATATTTCGAGATTTTCGCCGATTTGTAAAAATTTACTGAGATTTTTAATATTTCGAGTATTTCACCAGATTTTTGTCGATTTATAAAATGTTGATGGAATTTTCGATATTTCGTGATTTTCAACATACATAAAATTTTATGAACATTTTATGAGATTTTCAGTATTTTGTAAATTTTGTTGATTTATAAAATTTTCGTCTGATTTTTAATATTTCGATGTTTTCATCAATCTATAAAACATTCGGAGATTTTCTTTAATTTCTAAAAAAGTTGATGAAATTTTCGATAATTTAAGATTGATTTATAAGTTTTTCATAAGATTTCCGATATTGCAAGATTTTGCGTCAAATTATATAACATGTTTCTATGTAAGATTTTCAATCAATTTTTATTCAGATTTAGATTGATTTTCAAAAATCAATTCGTACTTTATCAAATTTATCTTTTTATATGTAGCCAAGGGGAGCGGGGGAAAATTGACAAAAAATTATGAAAATTAACAATAAAATCAAGGAATATCAAAGAATATCTTTAAAATTGATAAATCTCTAATCGTTGATTTATAAAAATTTCATGAGATTTTTAATATTTCGAGATATGTTAATTTTAATTTAACACTCGAAAAATGTAAAAAAGTCCAAATGTTAACTGTCAAATGTGAAACATCAAATGTCAAATGTGAGATTATTGTTTTATGCGGGTGGCGCATGAAGTAAAATTTCGAGTTTAGAAAAGCCCCGAAAATTTGTCTCGGGTCGCTGCGCGACCCTCGACAAATTTTCTCTTGGGGCTTTTCTAAACTCGAAATTTTACTTCATGCTTAGTCTGGGAGTGGACGGACGACACTCGTTTTGTCGATTTATAAAATTTTGATGAGATTTTGAACATATCGAGATTTTTGTCGATTTATAAAAGTCTCATGAGATTTTCAATATTTCGAGATTTTCGTCGATTTATAAAAATTTTTAATGAACATTTTATGAGATTTTCAGTATTTTGTAAATTTTGTTGATTTATAAAATTTTCGTCAGATTTTTAATATTTCGATGTTTTTATCAATCTATAAAACATTCGGAGATTTTCGTTAATTTCTAAAAAAGTTGATGAAATTTTCGATGATTCAAGATTTGTTTATAAGTTTTTCATAAGATTTCCGATATTACAAGATTTTGCGTCAAATTATATAACATGTTTTTATGTAAGATTTACAATAAATTTTTATTCAGATTTAGATTGATTTTCAAAAATCAATTCGTAATTTATCAAATTTATCTTTTTTTTACATTAAATGACATTTTGGATATGAAACCAAGGGGAGCGGGGGAAAATTGACAAAAAATTATGAAAATTAACAATAAAATCAAGGAACATCAAAGAATATCTTTAAAATTGATAAATCTCTAATCGTTGATTTATAAAAATTTCATGAGATTTTTAATGTCAACAAATACTGTTATAGAACATAATCTTTTTGTTATAGTTTTTATTATATATGTATATATCATCGCTATATTATGTAATTATATTGTTTTTGTTAAAAAAGGGAATTCCCGTCAATAAATAAATAAATAAATAAATATTTCGAGATATGATCATTTTTGTTTAACACTCGAAAAATGTAAAAAAGTCCAAATGTCAACTGTCAAATGTGAAACATCAAATGTCAAATGTGAGATTATTGTTTTATGCGGGTGGCGCATGAAGTAAAATTTCGAGTTTAGAAAAGCCCCGAAAATTTGTCTCGGGTCGCTGCGCGACCCTCGACAAATTTTCTCTTGGGGCTTTTCTAAACTCGAAATTTTACTTCATGCTTAGTCTGGGAGTGGACGACACTCGTTTTGTCGATTTATAAAATTTTGATGAGATTTTGAACATATCGAGAATTTTGTCGATTTATAAAAGTCTCGTGAGATTTTCAATATTTCGAGATTTTCGTCGATTTATAAAAAATTTTAATGAACATTTTATGTGATTTTCAGTATTTTGTAAATTTTGTTGATTTATAAAATTTTCGTCAGTTTTTTAATATTTCGATGTTTTCATCAATCTATAAAACATTCGGAGATTTTCGTTAATTTCTAAAAAAGTTGATGAAATCTAAGATAATTCAAGATTTTTTTATAAGTTTTTCATAAGATTTCCGATATTACAAGATTTTGCGTCAAATTATATAACATGTTTTTATGTAAGATTTACAATAAATTTTTATTCAGATTTAGATTGATTTTCAAAAATTAATTCGTTATTTATCAAATTTATCTTTTTTTTTACATTAAATGACATTTTGGATATGTAACCAAGGAGAGCGGAGGAAAATTGACAAAAAATTATGAAAATTAACAATAAAATCAAGGAATATCAAAGAATATCTTTAAAATTGATAAATCTCTAATCGTTGATTTATAAAAATTTCATGAGATTTTTAATATTTCGAGATATGTTAATTTTTATTTAACACTCGAAAAATGTAAAAAAGTCCAAATGTCAACTGTCAAATGTGAAACATCAAATGTCAAATGTGAGATTATTGTTTTATGCGGGTGGCGCATGAAGTAAAATTTCGAGTTTAGAAAAGCCCCGAAAATTTGTCTCGGGTCGCTGCGCGACCCTCGACAAATTTTCTCTTGGGGCTTTTCTAAACTCGAAATTTTACTTCATCCTTAGTCGGGGAGTGGACGACACTCGTTTCGATGAGATTTAATGAAATTTTCAACATATCGAGATTTTTGTCAATATTTCGAGATTTTCGCCGATTTGTAAAAATTTACGGAGATTTTTAATGTTTCGAGATTTTCACCAGATTTTTGTCGATTTATAAAATGTTTATGAAATATTCGATATTTCGTGATTTTCAACATACATAAAATTTTATGAACATTTTATGAGATTTTCAGTATTTTGTAAATTTTGTTGGTTTATAAAATTTTCGTCAGATTTTCAATATTTCGATGTTTTCATCAATCTATAAAACATTCGGAGATTTTCGTTAATTTCTAAAAAAGTTGATGAAATTTTCGATAATTTAAGATTGTTTTGTAAGTTTTTCATAAGATTTCCGATGTTGCAAGATTTTGCGTCAAATTATATAACATGTTTTTATGTAAGATTTACAATAAATTTTTATTCAGATTTAGATTGATTTTCAAAAATCAATTCGTAATTTATCAAATTTATCTTTTTTTTACATTAAATGACATTTTGAAAATTAACAATAAAATCAAGGATTATCAAAGAATATCTTTAAAATTGATAAATCTCTAATCAGTATAAATGAAATTGCCAATTCTTGGTTGCAGAATACTTCAAACACTAAAAGTGCGATTCTTTTCGCAATCTACAACAAGTTAGTCTTACAAAGACTATATCAAACACTCATTGAAACAACTACTTCCCGGGCTAATACCCCGACGGACATTGAATTATACAACAAGTGTTTGCTGTTACATACAGTAACCTACTGCAAATGTAACAATTTGGGTCAAATTATTCCGGCCATCTATAGACGCGTTTCGAGATTTATCTCTCATCAGTATAGCTTTGCCATTCCCTCTAAACAATTTGACACCTTAGACTGGCGGTCACGTTACCGTTCAAACATAAGTATAAATGAAATAACTTGTAACTTGTTATAGATTGCGAAAAGAATCGCACTTTTAATGTTTAAATCTCTAATCGTTGATTTATAAAAATTTCATGAGATTTTTAATATTTCGAGATATGTTAGTTTTTATTTAACACTCGAAAAATGTAAAAAAGTCCAAATGTCAACTGTCAAATGTGAAACATCAAATGTCAAATGTGAGATTATTGTTTTATGCGGGTGGCGCATGAAGTAAAATTTCGAGTTTAGAAAAGCCCCGAAAATTTGTCTCGGGTCGCTGCGCGACCCTCGACAAATTTTCTCTTAGGGCTTTTCTAAACTCGAAATTTTACTTCATGTTTAGTCTGGGAGTGGACGACACTCGTTTTCTCGATTTATAAAGTTTTGATGAGATTTTGAACATATCGAGATTTTTGTCGATTTGTAAAAGTCTTATGAGATTTTCAATATTTCGAGATTTTCGTCGATTTATAAAAATTTCATGAGATTTTCAATATTTCGAGATTTTCATCAGATTTTCGATATTTCTAGATTTTTGTCGATTTATAAAATTTTTATGAAATGTTCGATATTTCGTGATTTTCAACATACATAAAATTTTATGACCATTTCATGAGAATTTCAATATTTTGTGAATTTTGTTGATTCATAGAATTTTAGTCAGATTTTCAAAATTTTGATGTTTTTGTCGATTTGTAAAATGTTGATGAAATTTTTAAGACTTTTTATAAACATTTTCATAAGGTTTTCGATATTTCGAGATTTTTGTCAAATTATACAGGGTGTCCGTATTTCAACAGAATGTATGGGGATCTCGGTTATTTGAAGAGATAAAGAGTCGGTTAAATTGGGGCAAAGTTGCATAATTTAGGACCCAATAATAATCCAAAAACAAATTTGAAATATCTTCTTTCGTTTTTGAGATATTGCCAAAAAACGGATTTTATGAAATTTCGTTTTTATTTATTTATTCAAAAACTATTGATTCGAGACATTTACAACTTTGACATTATATATTTACAATTTTGACACTATTTAACGTACATCTAGTAACATTTTTTTTAAGATAACTATAACATTTACCCAGGGACCATACCTAACTTTTGTTTTTCTTATGGGCGCCATTTTGGATTTACATATTTTTTTTGGAGAACATTTTTACTGAATTTAATGATGTATCACACTTATAGTTTATTGTGCATTTTATATGTAAAATTTTAATCTTTTGTTTTTTCAAAGAGTGCCTTGGAAACAGTTGAGTAACTCACTTATTTGGCAACTCCTAGGACCCATAATTTGCTTAAATATCACCCCTGAAGAGAGGCATCCGACGATACATACTTTAACAGTTGTGATGTAATTTAAACTAACGAGAGTCTTCCACTCCCAGACTAAGCATGAGAAAAATTTCGAGTTTAGAAAAGCCCCGCGTAGAAAATTTGTCGAGGGTCGCGCAGCGACCCGAGACAAATTTTCAAGGGGCTTTTCTAAACTCGAAATTTTACTACATGCGCCACGAGTATAAACAACTGATTTACAGTAAAGTTAAAAATATATAATGCTTAGATGTGATGGTGATCAATATTTACCGAGATGTAGCTTAAAAATGCAAAAATTACTTTTTTTGTGAAGAGTTTTGGAATAATAATAATAAAAGTAGAATAAATGTAGTTTGTGCAACTTTTATGTGATAATCGCTACTTATTATAATTATTACAAAAGACTGACAGTTATTAATTAATTTTGAGTGCTAACAATGACTGACTGCTATCAAATCTAAAATAAATTATGAGGGTGATACATCATTGAGTTCAGAAAAAAAACATTCATTCAAAAAATATGAAAGTCCAAAATGGCGCCCATAAGAAAAACAAAAGTTGCCTATGGTCCCCAGGTAAATGTTATAGTTATACACGGTTCCATTTGTTTCTGGATCTCGCCTAGCCATGCTTTCGTGTTGTTATGTTGCAGTATCAACATTTACATTATTTATTAATTGGCACTCCTGATTCCTTATTTTAACAGTGTTGCAATAATTTATGATATCATAAGTAATCCTCTTTTTAATTTTCAAGAGGTTTATTGTTAATCTTGCAACAATTATTTCGGCACGCGGTCGCTTCTTCGAGCATTTTATTATTAAATCAAATTAATCTAGTGTTGCAATGCTGTGTCAATGTCAAAGTGAAAAATAATTTCAGCACATATTAAATATTAACATGCCAAAGATTATCTCTGAATCAAAAAGGTTACAAATTCTGAAATCCTACAAACATTTTAGGCAAAGTAATCCAAATCTACAGCATCACAATATCATTACGATTTTAATAGATATTTTTGGGGTATGTCTAGTATTTTAATTATCATATATATTTAATTAAAGATAATTACGTTTCAGGTAGGAAGATCTTCATTACAATTAATTTTACGACAAAGACCTGACGAATTGAAATCTACTACTTCTGGCAAACGATCTAAAAACAGCCATTTTTGGAATCACCTAGCTAGAAAAGATCTGCAACAACTAATTTGGCAATATAACTCTAGAAATCAGTATTTTACTTTGAGAGATCTTTTGAATGATATGAAAGAAAATTATGAGTTCCATGGGAGTAGAACAACACTTTATAGGGTTGTTAAAAGTATGGGGTATAAATTCAAATTAATTAATGCGCGCAAAATTCTCTGTGAACAAAAACATGTTGTTGCAGCTAAAATTATTTTCCTTAGAAAATTTTTACAGTATCAAAATTCCAGTGAAGATATCCAATTCGTATACTTGGATGAAACATGGATATATCAGAATGGATCCGTGGTTCGACGCTGGGTACATGAAACGGATATAAAAAGTAATCCAACTAAATTCAAAAATGAAGGCAAACGCTTCACCATTCTACATGCTGGGTATAGGGGTGGGTTTTTGGATGGGTGCGATTTTTTATTACATTCGAAAAACAATGACCGAGATTACCATGCCACAATGGATGGTAATACTTTTCAAAATTGGGTGGTTAATCAACTTATTTCTGCTTTGGCTAAGCTTTCAGGGAAATGTGTAGTAATTATGGATAATGCTGCATACCATTCTGTGCAATTAGACAAAACTCCTTCATGTTCTTGTAAGAAATGCGAAATGCAGGAGTGGTTGGTTAAACACAATGTAAAATTCAATCCAAAATTAACCAAAAAGGAACTATGGGCTTAATTTATACCTTTTCGATCAAATGACAAAATTTACGTAGTTGATGACATTTTGAGAAAGAACGGGCACGAAGTTCTTAGATTACCGCCATACCATTGTCAATACAATCCAATTGAATTGGCATGGGGGTTTTGTAAGACTTACTACAATAAGCACATAAATTCTAAGCAACCATCTAAGGATCGTGTTCAGAATTTATGGCTTGAGTCTCTCTCAAAATGTACATCCGATATGTGGCAAAATTTCTGTGATCATTGTGAAAAACTTATTTCGGATGACTGGACAAAACACATGGGGAACCTTTCTTTTGAAACCATTCCTCCTTTTATTATTTCGCTTGGGGAATCTGGCTCAGAACAAACATCAGAAGATTCAGATGCAGGTTCTCTTGACTAAATAATAAAAGTGGAATGAGGGCTTAAAAATTGTTTGACATGAAAATGATCAGTATCACAAGAGGGTGGGAATAAATTTGCAATTCTACAAAAAAATACTGAGGGCCAACAGAAGAGAGAATGACCAAAATTAAGGTGGATGGATGAAGTTGATCAAAATGTGTTAACGGGAAGACCCAAGCGAGAAATACAAATGGATGACGAAATAAGTTTGCAGAGCCGAATTCATTATATTTGTTATATACAATATTATTGCTGTGTTTGTATGTACAAAAACCAAGTAGTAAATTTTGTTAATCTTAAATCTGCATATTATTATCCTTTTATATCTGAAAATTTGTAAAACAGGCAACAGTGTAAGATCACAATAGTTAGAAATTATAACCTTAAAATCGAACATCTGACAGTGCCATTTAAAAACCCTGATTTAAAACACAACCAGCCCCATTTACAATACTTAAACTGTCACTTTTCCATAGCTAGGCGAGATCCAGAAACAAATGGAATATATTATATCTTCAAAAAAATCTGCTACTATATTCCTCATTAAAAAGTGCCTGTATGTTGTCAAAAATCTAAATGTCCAGATTTAGTAGTTTTTGATTAAAAAAATACAAACGATTTTTCAAAAAATCAATTTTTTGTTGATATATCGATAACAAAAAAGATATTTCAAAATTGTTTTCAGATTATTGTTGGGCCCTAAAATACGCCTTCGCCTTAATTTAACCGACTGTCTATCTCTTCAAATAACTGAGATCCCCATTCATTCTGTCGAAATACAGTGTAAGATTTAGAATACATTTATATTCAGATTTAGATTGATTTTCAAAAATCACATCGTAATTATATCTTCAAGTTGGTTCTCATTATTCACTTGATGAAACATGTTTAATTGATATTTAATAATCAATTCATAATTTATCAAATTTATCTTTTCTTATACAGGGTTCGGCAATGAAACGGGAAGATTTGGGGTGGGGCTTGCAGCGCGCGGTGAAGTGGTAGGGAAGACAGTCCCAGGCCTGTCGGGACCCGAGTGACTTGCCATTTAGTCTACAATGGAGCGTTGGACGGGTGAGCATCGCGGTTACGCAATTAAGGCATATTATGTAAATGGCGAGAGTTTAGTGCAAACCCGTCGGGATTTTAGACGACATTTTAACATACCGCGTAACCAATCTGTTCCGTCAGACCATGCGATTAAAATGTGGGTGAACAACCTCGAGCAAACTGGATCGACGTCTAGAAAAAGAGGTGGTAGTGCCAGAACGATTCGAACCCCTGAAAATATCGAACGTGTTCGACAAGCAATGTTAAGAAGTCCACGTCGATCGGCCGTCCGTCACGCCACACGCCTTCGAATAAGTGAAAGATCAGTGAGAAGGATACTCCACCAAGATCTTCGATATCACCCGTACAAAATACAGGTTGTTCAATCTCTTCACCTGGGTGATTATCAACAGCGTCTCAGATTTTGTGAGGTTATGCTTGCCAGGTTGGAAGAAAATGATGACCAAATTAACAACTTGTGGATGAGTGATGAGGCACACTTTCACCTCTCTGGTTTTGTAAACAAACATAACTTCAGGTACTGGGCGGAGGAGAACCCTCGTTTGCTTCATGAAACACCTCTTCATTTGCAGAAAGTGACAGCATGGTGTGCAATGTCGGCAAGTGGAATCATCGGTCCGTATTTTTTTGAGGATGAGGCTGAAAATGCCATTACCGTTAATTCTGCGAGATACGTTGCAATGATTCAGAACTTCCTCACACCTCAACTTCAACGCTTTCCAGTTAATGAAAACACACTTTTTCAACAAGCCACACTGCAAGAAATTCAATGAATGCAGTGAATGCTTTGTTCACAGGGCGTGTCGTTTCTCGAAACGGGGATATCGCTTGGCCACCTCGGTCTCCCGAATTTACGGTCTGCGACTTCTTTTTATGGGGTTATCTGAAAACGAAAGTGTTTGAAACTGATCCACCCAAGACAATCCCGGACCTCAAACAACCTGTTGAGATGCTGCGAAGAGTTATGCAGAACTTTCAGGCTCGACTCCATGAATGCATAGGTGTCAATAGAGGACATTTGGCAGATGTAGTTTTCAAAAAATATTTTTTTTTAACATTGTATATCAAATGGCTACTCTTTTATTTCCTATTAATGTATTAATAATTAAACAAAATTTTTTTTCAACAATTAAATTATTTACGATATCTTCCCGTTTCATTGGCGAACCCTTTATTAGATGACATTTTTGATATGTACCGGAGGGGAGCGGAGAAAATTGACAAAAAATTATGAAAATTAACAATGAAATTTAAGAATATCAAAGAAAATCTTGATAAATCTCTAAACATTGAAAACCAATTACTTATGGTATTGACTAAAATCACTAACATTTACTTAAATTGATAAAAGTCATAGAAACTAATAACCTATCAATATTTAGTTGATTGATGAAAATCTGAAAACTCGAACAAATAAACGTTTAAAATTTAGATATTTTGACTATATCTAAATTTTAAACGTTTATTTTAAATGTAGGTTTTTCACAATAATAGTTGGTGTCCAAACATTTAAGTGTTAGGGCTCGTACTTTACCCAATTTGATTATTTCTGTTTTAATTCATTGGAAATACAATAGTTTATTTAAAACGAATTAGCGACAAAAATATATGATAAATAAGTAAAAGAATAAATAATTGATTTTTTTTATTAAGCACAAACTTTGCGAACAGCCATACCCCCCTGGCTACAGCCTTGCCTGTGAATATCTCCAGAAGTAGAAATAAATAAAATGCGAACATAATTTCAAATTTTTTAGAAAAACTTTAATTAATAATCGTTTATCATAATATAACAACAGATTTTACAATTGCACACATCCTTTTTTAATTCAATTAAAAACCTTATAAATACTTAACGAAAACCAAGCGCAACCATTACAAAATAAAATTACAAAGAAAAAAATGGAATGCCTCTGATAAACTATACATCAAAAAGACAACGAACGTATTATCAATAAATATTAGTTAAAAATCGATAGAAATAGAAGAAGTAGTCACTAAAATAAAATTGTACGCAATATTTCTTTCTTTCATTTACAAATTTGTTTGTTTGTATAAAATCAACGATTCATGATGGAATGATCGTCCTTTTTTTGTTTCTTGTTTGTTAAGTGTTTTTGCATCTTAAACTATTCAGTCGTACTTTCTTCGTAGGTTGTGGTTTTGATATGTTAAAGTTCGTCGTGTTTGGGTCCGGAGAATTCCTCGTGGGAGATGAAGCCGTTCTTGTCTTTGTCCTCGTGCTGGAAGATCTCCTCGACGAGTTTGTCGTGGTCGGCGAGCATGTTTTTCACTTCTTCGCTTTGGGTCTCACCGTCGGCGGCAACCATTTGTTTCTTCAAGTATTCGCTCACCTAAAAATAAGGAATTTGTTCAAATGTTGAATATGATAGTAGGTACCTGTTTCCAACAACATCTTTAATTAAAGCAAAGGTGCAATGTTAAAAAGCTAATAAGGTTTTTTTTTGAGTTAGCGGAAAGATTTAGTTATAATATATAGTGTGCAATTTTTATCACCAACTTGATTTGATCTCAATAATTGAAAGCAAATCAAGTTTTTCATAAAACATTCATAAAAAACTTGATTTCCTCTCAATTATATTTCGTAACCAACTCGATCTGATCTCAAATATGTTTCATAGCCAACTCAATTTGATCTCAATGATGTTTCGTCTCTATTACGCTTTGATCTTAATTACAATGGAAATTTAACCCTTTAAGCCCTGACATTTTTCTGGTGCCCAAATAAATTTTCTGTACAGGGTGGTGCATTTTGGAGGTGCCACATATGAAAAACTTTTATATTTGACGAGATATTGCAAAACCGTTTTTGCGAGCCAGGGTCACTATTTGTGCTTTGATCAAGGGCGAAAAGAAAATCGATCTGTCTCTAACCGGTTCCGCTCTATAACCATAAGTTGATAAATTGTCATTTTTATGAAGTTATTCTAACTCATTTGTTTTAAAAGCTATAACCAATCTGTAAAAACTCTCTTATGGCAACATTTTACTCCCATTAAAATGACGTACGTGTTTTATTTCAAGAACGTTTCGTTTTTGTTTTCCTACACAAAATTCACTTTTTTCTTATATGCATATCATTAAACAGCATTTTTGTTGCTGATTCAAAGATATGCCACTTATGTACCTTTGTGAAAAAATATTTTTTGTTATATACGACAAGCAAAGTAGCAGTTTATGTCAATCAAGAGTGCTTATTTATAAAACAAAATATACCACATCGATACTAGTCACATTTTCAAACACGTAGTAACGCAATTGTTTACCGGTTGTCATGGCAACTTTGTCAATGACTTTTTTTGACAAAAGTAGTCATGTGGCACATAATTGAAATCAGAGATAAGGTCAGAGGTAAGGTACGTCATTTTAATGTGCGCAAAAAGTTTTGACAGTTTAGTTATAACTTTAAAAACAACCCAGTTACAGTAACTTCATAAAAACGACGTTTTATCAACTTCTGGTTATAGAGCATAAACGGTTAAAGACAGATCAATTTTCATTTCACCATTGAGTAAAACACGAAAAAGTGACTCTGGCTCGCGAAAACGATATTTCAATATCTCTTCAAATAAAATCGTTTTCCATACGTGGCACCTCCAAAATGCACCACCCTGTACACTGCATATTATTTATTCCTATCTCAGACACACAGAGAGTTTTTCTATTAAGTATACATATCTCAATATACTGTATACGCTGTAAATCTTCAGATATTCGTTGTTTTTAAAAATATTTCAAATTGATTTATCAAACGAGTGTTTTCCACTGCCAGATTAAGCATGAAGTAAAATTTCGAGTTTAGAAAAGCCTGAAAATTTAGTTTTGTCGCTCCACGCTTCGCGACCAAACCAAATTTTCAGGCTTTTTAAACTCGAAATTTTACTTTATGCGCCACGCGAATTAAACACTGATGTGATGTGATGTTCAGAATACATTTTTTTAGTATACTGCTTTAGTAGAATATTTTTAACTTCATATAGAATCACTGTTCAATACGCGTGGCGCATGAAGTAAAATTTCGAGTTTAGAAAAGCCTAAGTTGGCTCGGTCGTTCCGCCTCGGTACGTGCCCGAGCCAAATTTTCAGGCTTTTCTAAACTCGAAATTTTACTTTATGCTTAATCTGGGAGTGGAAAACACTCGTTTAAGATTTATATGTTTTTTTGACAATTAGTAAACGACTTTGACAGTTATTAAATCACTTTGGCAGTTCTAAATTACTTTGACAGTTAGTAAACGACTTTGACTGTCATTAAATCAATTTGACAGTTAGTAAACGACTTTGACGGTCATTAAACAGTTTTCGCAGTGACTAAACGACATTTACACAGGACATTTGACATTGATACTTGACATTTCATCAGCCACCTCTGTTCGGTAATTTAATTGACATTGACGAGTGACATTTCATTAATCGACATAGACACGTGTGACATTCGACAATGACATTTTTTCTTGTGTAAAAAAAAAAAATCAGCATTGCAAAATAAATGAAAAAACACAGTTAATAATACATCTGGATAAAAATTTTACAAAATGAAAAAAATCTCGAAATTTTATAAATCGACAAAAATATCGAACATTTTATGAACATTTTCTAAATTGATGAAAATTTCTAAACAACGAAAATCTGGTGAACATTTTATACATCGACGAAAATCACAAAATATTGCAAAAAAATTAAGTATTGTGAAAAAAAGAAAAAAATACAGTCGACAAATCTGGATACAAATTTTCAGGCTTTTCTAAATCGAAATTTTACTTCATGCGCCACGCGTATTAAACACTGATGTGATGTGATGTTCAGAATACACTTGTTTAGCATACTGCTTTAGTAGAATATTTTTAACTTTACTTGAAATCAGTGTTTTATACACGTGGCGCATGAAGTAAAATTTCGAGTTTAGAAAAGCCTAATTTGGCTCGGTCGCTCCGCTTCGCTACGCGCCCGAGCCAAATTTTTAGGCTTTTCTAAACTCGATATTTTACTTCATGCTTAGTCTGGGAGTGGATAACACTCGTTTAAGATTTGTATGTTTTTTTGACAATTAGTAAACGACTTTGACGGTTATTAAATCACTCTGGCAGTTCTAAATCACTTTGACAGTTAGTAAACGACTTTGACTGTCATTAAATAACTTTGACGGTTAGTAAACGACTTTGACTGTCATTAATTCACTTTGACAGTCAGTAAACGACTTTGACAGTCATTAAACAGCTTTGGCAGTGACTAAGCGACATTCACACGTGACATTTGACATTGATACCTGACATTTCATCAACCCCCTCTGTTCGATAATTCAATTGACATTGACGCGTGACATTTCATTAATCGACATGGACACGTGTGACATTCGACAATGACATTTGTTTCTATGTAAAAAAATGATCAGCATTGTAAAAAAATGAAAAAATACAGTTAATACATCTATATGAAAATTGTAGAAATTGAAAAAAATATCTATATTTTATAAATCGACGAAAATATCGATATTTTATGAACGTTTTCTAAATTAATGAAAATTTATAAATAACGAAAATCTGGTGAACGTTTTATACATCGACGAAAATCACAAAATATTGCAAAAAATGGAGTATTGTGAAAAAATGAAAAAAATACAGTCGACAAATCTGGATGAACATTTTCAGGCTTTTCTAAACTCGAAATTTTACTTCATGCGCCACGCGTATTAAACACTGATGTGATGTGATGTTCAAAATACACTTGTTTAGCATACTGCTTTAGTAGAATATTTTTAACTTCATATAAAATCAGTGTTTTAAACGCGTGGCGCATGAAGTAAAATTTCGAATTTAGAAAAGCCTAATTTGGCTCGGTCGCTTCGCTTCGCTACGCGCCCGAGCCAAATTTTCAGGCTTTTCTAAACTCGAAATTTTACTTCATGCTTAGTCTGGGAGTGGAAAAAACTCGTTTAAGATTTATATGTTTTTGAGAATTAGTAAACGACTATAACAGTTAATTAATCACTTTGGCAGTTCTAAATCACTTTGACTGTTAATAAACGACTTTGACTGTTATTAAATCACTCTGATAGTTAGTAAACGACTTTGACGGTCATTAAACAGCTTTGGCAGTGACTAAACGACATTCACAAGTGACATTTGACATTGATACTTGATATTTCGGTAATTCAATTGACATTGACGCGTGACATTTCAATAATCGACATGGACACATATGTAAAAAAAAGCATCGTAAAAAAATTAAAATATAGTTGATACATCTGAATAAAAATTTTACAAATTGAAAAAAATCTCGAAATTTTATAAACCAACGAAAATATCGAAAATTTTATGAACATTTTCTAAATTGATGAAAATTTCTAAATAACGACAATCTGGTAAACAATCTACACATCAACAAAAATCACAAAATATTGCAAAAAAATTTTGGTATTTTGAAAAAATGAAAAAAAAAATACAGTCAACAAATCTGAATGAAAATGTTCAAGCTTTTCTAAACTCGAAGTTTTACTTCATGCGCCACGCGTATTAAACACTGATGTGATGTGATGTTCAGAATACACTTTTCTAGCATACTGCTGTAGTAGAATATTTTCAACTTCATATAAAATCAGTGATTAGTACGCGTGGCGCATGAAGTAAAATTTTGAGTTTAGAAAAGCCTAATTTGGCTCGGTTGCTCCGCTTCGCTACGCGCCCGAGCCAAATTATCAGGTTTTTCTAAACTTGAAATTTTACTTCAAGCTTTGTCTGGGAGTGGAAAACACTCGTTTAAGATCTGTATGTTTTTTTTGACAATTAGTAAATGACTTTGACAGTTAAATAATCACTTTGGTAGTTCTAAATCACTTTGACTATGTCAAATGTCACGTGTGAATGACTCGTGACATTTGACATTGATACCTGACATTTCATTAATCGACATGGACACGTGTGACATTCGACAATGACATTTGTTTCTTGTGTAAAAAAAAATCAGCATTGAAAAAAAATTAAAAAATTCAGCTGATACATCTAGATAAAAAATGTATAAAAAAAATCTGCGTTACAAAAAACTACAGTTGATACATCCGGATGAAAATTTTACAAATTGTAAATAAAGAAAAAATCATCATTGCAAAAAAATGAAAAAATACAGTTGATACATCTGGATAAACATTTTATAAAAAAATTCAGCATTGCAAAAAAATGAAAAAATACAGTTGATACATCTGGATGAAATATTTTAAAAATTGAAAGAAATATCGAAAATTTTATGAAAAGTTTCTAAATTGATGACAATTTCTAAATAACGAAAATCAGGTGAACATTTTATAAATCAACGAAAATTATACAAAATATTGCAAAAAAAAATTGAGTATTGTAAAAAAATAAAAAAAATACAGTCGACAAATCTGGATGAACATTTCATAAATTGACAATAATCTCGAAATTTAAAAAATCGACGAAAATGTCGAAATGTCGAAAATTTTATGAACATTTTCTGAATTGAGGTGAATATCAAAATAACGAAAATCTTCTGAAAAATTTATAAATCGACGAAAATCAGAAAATATTGCAATATCTCATAAATTGACAAAACGAGTGACGTCTACTCCCAGACTGAGCATGAAATAAAATTTCAAGTTTAGAAATGCCTGAACATTTTCATCCAGATTTGTCGACTGTATTTTTTTCATTTTTTCAAAATACCAACATTTTTTTGCAATATTTTGTGATTTTTGTCGATGTGTAGATTGTTTACCAGATTGTCGTTATTTAGAAATTTTCATTAATTTAGAAAATGTTAATAACATTTTCGATATTTTCGTTGGTTTATAAAATTTCGAGATTTTTTTCAATTGGTAAAATTTTTATTCAGATGTATCAACTGTATTTTAATTTTTTTTACGATGCTTTTTTTACATACGTGTCCATGTCGATTATTGAAATGTCACGCGTCAATGTCAATTGAATTACCGAATAGAGGTGATTGATGAAATGTCAAGTATCAATGTCAAATGTCACGTGTGAATGTCGTTTAGTCACTGCCAAAGCTGTTTAATGACCGTCAAAGTCGTTTACTAACTATCAAAGTGATTTAATAACAGTCAAAGTCGTTTATTAACTGTCAAAGTGATCTATAACTGCCAAAGTGATTAATTAACTGTTAAAGTCGTTTACTAATTCTCAAAAACATACAAATCTTAAACGAGTGTTTTCCACTCCCAGACTAAGCATGAAGTAAAATTTCGAGTTAAGAAAAGCCTGAAAATTTGGCTCGGGCGCGTAGCGAAGCGGAGCGACCGAGCCAAATTAGGCTTTTCTAAATTCGAAATTTTACTTCATGCGCCACGCGTTTAAAACACTGATTTTATATGAAGTTAAAAATATTCTACTGAAGCAGTATGCTAAACAAGTGTATTTTGAACATCACATCACATCAGTGTTTACTACGCGTGGCGCATGAAGTAAAATTTCGAGTTTAGAAAAGCCTGAAAATTTTCATCCAGATTTGTCGGCTGTATTTTTTTCATTTTTTCACAATACTTAATTTTTTTGCAATATTTTGTGATTTTCGTCGATGTATAAAATGTTCACCAGCTTTTCGTTATTTAGAAATTTTCATCAATTTAGAAAACGTTCATAAAATTTCGATATTTTCGTCGATTTATAAAACATAGATATTTTTTTCAATTTCTAAAATTTTCATCCAGATGTATTAACTGTATTTTTCCATTTTTTACAATGCTGATCATTTTTTTACATAAGAAACAAATGTCATTGTCGCATATCACACGTGTCCATGTCGATTTTTTGAAATGAAATGAAATGTCAAGCGTCAATGTCAATTGAATTATCGAACAGAGGGGGTTGATAAAATGTCAGTTATCAATGTCAAATGTCACGTGTGAATGTCGTTTAGTCACTGCCAAAGCTGTTTAATGACTGTCAAAGTCGTTTACTGACTGTCAAAGTGAATTAATGACAGTCAAAGTCGTTTACTAACCGTCAAAGTTATTTGATGACAGTCAAAGTCGTTTACTAACTGTCAAAGTGATTTAGAATTGCCAGAGTGATTTAATAACTGTCAAAGTCGTTTACTAATTGTCAAAAAAAACATACAAATCTTAAACGAGTGTTATCCACTCCCAGACTAAGCATGAAGTAAAATTTCGAGTTTAGAAAAGCCTGAAAATTTGGCTCGGGCGCGTAGCGAAGCGGAGCGACCGAGCCAAATTAGGCTTTTCTAAACTCGAAATTTTACTTCATGCGCCACACGTATAAAACACTGATTTTATATGAAGTTAAAAATATTCTACTAAAGCAGTATGCTAAACAAGTGTATTCTGAACATCACATCACATCAGTGTTTAATACGCGTGGCGCATGAAGTAAAATTTCGATTTAGAAAAGCCTGAAAATTTGTATCCAGATTTGTCGACTGGATGAACATTTCATAAATTGACAATAATCTCGAAATTTAAAAAATCGACGAAAATGTCGAAATGTCGAAAATTTCATGAACATTTTCTGAATTGAGGTAAATGTCAAAATCTGATGAAAATCTGATGAAAAATTTAAAAATCGACGAAAATCACAAAATATTGCAATATCTCATAAATTGACAAAACGAGTGACGTCTACTCCCAGACTGAGCATGAAATAAAATTTCGAGTTTAGAAAAGCCCTGCGTAGAAAATTTGTCGAGGGACAATAGTAATAATAATAATAATTAGTAATAGTAATAATAATAAAGTTAGTAATAATAATAAAAATACAGTTCGGCCATTCCATAAATAAGTGCACACTTTTAGGGGGTACATAACAAAATAAACTTTTAGTACACTTTTATTTTGAACTCAAATATATCGTAAAGCGTTACCTATACAAAAAAAGTTTTTCTGTACTTTTTTGTGCTTAAATGTTCAAAGTTTAAAATACATTTTTTTTTCAAAAGATTTTTTCAAAAGATTTATATAGATTTTTTTTTAATAAATAAAACATATCTCGACCAATAATCAAATACGCATGTTTTAATTTACGTAAAAAAAAATATATTATACCCTGATCCTTCCTAAGAATTTTTCTGTTTTCAAAAGTATGGGCACTTTTTGAGATATGATTTTTTTACCCGAGCGCTACATTGACATGTGGCGCTCCCGCCAATGGTGTAATGGCCCGGATCGCGGTGAGCGCCGCGTCAATGCAGCGCAGGGGTAAAAAAATCATACCTCAAAAAGTTTTAAAGTGGCCATCTTTTTGAAAGCGGAAATATTTTTAGGAAGGATAGGGGTATAACATATATTTCTTTGAAGAAAATTAAACATGAGAATTTGATTATTTTGTGAGATTTGCTCGGGTAAAAAATCATATCTTATAAAGTTTTGAAATGCCCATCTTTTTGAAAACAGAAATATTCTTAGGAAGGATCGGGGTATAATATATATTTTTTTCAAGAAAATTAAAACATGAGTATTTGATTATTTTGTGAGATTTGTTTTATTAATTCAAAAAATCTACCTAAATAAAGTTTTTTCGTTTTAAAAGAAATATCATTTTAAACTTTGAAAATTTTACCATAAAAAAGTCAAGTATAACATTTTTTGTATCAGTAACGGTTTACGATATTTTTGAGTTCAAAATACAAGTGTACTCAAAGTTTTCATTGTTATAATTTTTGAAACAATCATTTGTTTATCCTCTAGTAACAACCAAAAACCATGTCTTGATAGCCTTTATAATACATGTGAAATTCGCTAAACTCCCTGATATACCCCCAAAAAGTGTGCACTTATTTATGGAATGACCGAGTTGATGCATCAAGATACAAATTTTATAAATTGAAAAAAGTCTTGAAATTTTATAAGTCGACGAAAATATCGAAAATTTCATGAACATTTTCTAAATTGATAAAAATTTCTTAATAACGAAAATCTAGTGAGCATTTTATAAATCCACGAAAATCACAAAATATTGCAAAAATTGAGTATTGTGAAAAAATAAAAAAATACAGTCGACAAATCAGGATGAAAATTTTATAAATTGACAATCTCGAAATTTTAAAAATCGACGAAAATGTCGAAAATTTAATGAATTGAGGAAAATGTCGAAACAATGAAAATCTGATGAAAATTTTAAAAATCGACGAAAATCACAAAATATTGCAATTTCTCATAAATCGACAAAACGAGTAACGTCCACTCCCAGACTGAGCATAAAGTAAAATTTCTAGTTTAGAAAAGCCCCGCGTAGAAAATTTGTCGAGGGTCGCGCATCGTCACTTTAAAAAGAATATTTTACTATTATCACCACATTATAACATACATTTGATTATTGTAGTCTCTTTATAGACAAAATGCAACTATTATAGTGATCTACAGTGACGATACTGCCGACATGTGACTATTATTTTCACTTTAATACGAAAATGTTACTATTAGCCTAACATTATACCGAACAATTGACTATTGTAGAACTGCAATAGTCAAAGTCTCAAACTAAAATGTGACTATTATAGTGATTTATGGTCCATGATAATTCCAAGATTTGTCTAGTAGCGTCACTTTGAAACGAATATTTAACTATTATCGTCACATTAAAAAAAATTGACTATTGCGCTCTTTTTTAAGTGAAAATATTGCTATTATAGTAATCTATAGTCAGGATAAAGCCTTTTTACTATTATTCCCCTTTAATACGAAAATGTTACTATAGGCCTCACATTATAACGAACAATTGACTATTGTAGAACCGCAATAGCCAAAGTCTTAGATCAAAATATGACTATTGCAATGATCTATGGACCATGATAACTCCAACATTTGACTAGTATCGTCACTTTGCATCGAATATTTAACTATTATCGTCACATTAAAAAGAAAATGTTGACTATTGCAGTCTTTTTTAAGTGAAAATATTGCTATTATAGTGATCTATAGTCAGGATAAAGCCTATTTTGACTGTTAAAATAAAAATTTGACTATGGAGTCTTTTTTAAGTAAAAATAAGATTATTATCGTGATTTATAGTCAGGATAAAGTCTATTTTGACCATCAAAATAAGAATGGATACAGTCATTTTACCAGAACTAACTATATGTACTGTCAAAATGGTCGATATAATCGATCTGTCAATATAATCAGTATTGTCAAAATAATCAACATATTCGATACAGTCAGCACTGTTAAAATAGTCAATATAATCGATACTGTTGATATATATTCAGTACTGTCAAAATACTTAATACAATCAATAGAATAAAATAAAAAGGACAGTAAACTTATTACGTCAATTTTCAATTGTTTCAATGATGAAAGAAACGAGTGTCTTTCACTCCAGGTTAAGCATGAAGTAAAATTTCGAGTTTAGGAAAGCCTGAGAATTTGGCTCGAGCGCGTAGCGAAGCGGAGCGACCGAGCCAAATTAGGCTTTACTAACTCGAAATTTTACTTTATGCGAGATGCGTATAAAAAACTGATTTAATGTGAATTGGTCATTAACCAATTTACACGTGAAATAAGTTTATTATGTCAATTACCAATTGTTTAGATGATGGGAAAAGTGCTATTATAATGGACACATCACTATTTTTTTATTTGAAGTTACAAAAAAATAATGTCTTCAATACAGTCTTTTTCTTTTGGTTTTCCTCTTTTGTCAATTGCACTATACTATTTCTCAAAAGTATTGTTTGATAAACACAGCAATTTGTTTAATGGAGACAGGAAATAGTTTTGAGACAGAGTGAAAAACAATTTACTAAAGAAGAAAACAAAAAAAACTGTATTATTAGGAAATATCGTATGTTCAATAAAAAAACCTCTAGAGTGCCATGTTAAATATTGTAAGTTGGCAACTCTGAAATTATATATTATAATTATCATGTTTGACGTTTCACATGTCAATTCCTAAGGCGTGTAGTCAACTTAAATTTAAAAATAAATTAAATCTTAGTATTTTAGAGGTTTTTTTATTGAACATACGATATCAATGCACTAATGTTTCGTAACTAAAATTGTTTAAGTGATTTGTTCTTTTCTTCTAAGGTGCACTATAATGCTGCAAGTGCAAGGTGCTTGTGTCACTTTTTTATTAAATTAATTGAAAAAAATGCATTCTACTTTTTTTGAATAAACTCATATTGAAAAAAACATTGTTTAAGAAACCCTAACCAATTATAATTATTTCTTAAGCAATGCATTTTCGCGATACAAAAATAAAGAAGCAAAAAAGCGTAGCTTACAAAGACTTTTACCTCCTCTCGGCTGAGCATGTTGTTCTGATCGGCGTCGATTTCTTTGAAAACGTTGGTCGTCGGTGGAGAGTCTCCGATGTTGATGAGTTCTACTTCGAAAATTAAGGTAGCACCGCCTGGAATGACATTTCCTGCCCCCCTATCGCCGTAGCCCAAACTTGGAGCGATCGTCAGTTTACGTTTTTCGCCCACGCACATGTTTGTCAAACCTTGGTCCCATCCCTTGATCACTTGTCCGACGCCTAATTGGAACGTGAATGGTTGTTCTCTATCAAAACTAAAAGAAGGAAATAATTAGTATTATTAAACGTTTAATTATATCGTATGTTCAATTAGAAAAAATCTCTAGAGTGCCATGGAAAATATTCTAGGTTGGCAACTCTGAAAATATACTAATAATTATTATGTGTGACGTTTTATACAGAGAGTTTTATGTAACACCGAACATTTTCATAACGAGAACTTTTCTTTTAAGTATACTAAATTAAAAGAATTTAATTTGAAGCTTTAAACGAGTGTTTTCCACTCCCAGGCTAAGCATGAAGTAAAATTTCGAGTTTAGAAAAGCCTGAAAATTTGGTTTGGTCGCGTAGCGCGAAGCGCGGAGCGGCCAAACCAAATTTTCAGGCTTTTCTAAACTCGAAATTTTACTTCATGCGCCACCGGTACAAAACACTGATGCAATGTAAAGTTTAGCGATGTGTTTTAATCTTCGTAATGTGTCAGTGTTTCGTACCGGTGGCGCATGAAGTAAAATTTCGAGTTTAGAAAAGCCTGAAAATTTGGTTTGGCCGCTTCGCACTACGCGACAAAACCAAATTTTTAGGCTTTTGAAACTCGAAATTTTACTTCATGCATAGTCTGGGAGTGGAACACACTCATTTCAAGTTTCAAATTGAAATCTTAAAAAAAAACAATGAGTATCTAAAGATTTACGGCATATACGCTGTAATTGGGATATACTTGAAAGAAAAACTCCCTGTATGTACAAGTTAAGGCATTAATTGCGATTGATTGGCAACAATTTTTAATGGTCATATAGGCTTCCCAATTTACACATAACCTAAAAATGAAAGGTGTCAAATTGTATTGGATGAAAATGTTCGGTGTTATAAAACATTCTCTGTATGTCAATTCCTCAAGTGTGTAGCCACCTTAAATTTGAAAAAAGATTAAATCATGGCACTCTAGAGGTTTCTTTTTATTGAACATATGCTATTATTATTAAATTATGTGTTGTTTAGAGTGATAGTTTTTTTAAAATTCTATACGAATCTATTTCAAAAACTTAGTCTAGGAATCTATTTCTAAGGTAGCACAAGGGGCTTAAGTGCTGTATAGCATATTGATTTCTTTAGATTTCTATCTGAGTAGAAAGAAGGTCCATAATTTGAACAATTTTTCAGATGAGATCGACTTGCACCCACCGATTTCTAAGGAATCTAGCCGACATCTCCACCAACAAGTACAGCTCTGGCATGATTTTTGAAAAAAAAAAAATAGTTGTCATAGTAGGTACTATCTTGGAAATTTAAATTATTGCCTTAAGTTGTCACGATTTTTTTGTCTCTATAAGTTCGAAAAACGTCATTTTTTCTCTGAAAATTCCTATGAAAAGCAACGACAGAGAATACAAAATAGGGAAAATGGAAAACACTCTCTTAAATGTTTAGTTTTTAATTATTTATGCGTATGTAGTGTGTATTTGAAAAACTATACAAACTGCAAAAACTCAGTCACAACTACTACTTAGTAATATAACGCTGCTATTCGTAGGGTTCTTCTCTCACTGGCGAAGAGTAGCCAGGGTTGTTATGTTTAAAACACTTTATCTTAAAACAGTGTTTTAAACATGTTTAAAAACAGCCGTAGTGTTTTAAACGGTTTTGTTTTAAACATGCTTTAAATCTAAAATTTGTTTAAAACATGTTTTAAACGTTAAATTTGTTGAAAACGTTTTTTTTTTATTATGTAACGTTCGCGTTTTCCACTCTCCGTCTTTTTAGAATATAAAATAACTTATTAAAATAATAGATAAATATAATCAAATCAAATAAAAATCAAAAACCATAAATTAACATAGGCAACCTAATTATCCCCAAAATGTAAACAACATACATTTTTAATTAAATTGTTTATTTAATTTCTCACTTTCCACCACGATTGCTTAAATAGAGTCCTTGATTGTTGCGTAACTTCAAACATAAAAATGTAATTGGTTGAGGGCGTTGCATTTAGGAATTCCGTTAGCAGGATTATGGATAAAGAGGTGGCGAATTTTCAAATAAATAACCTCAAAGTGGAAGTGTTCTCTGAATTTTTGTTTTAGTAAAATGGTGTTTTTGTTGTTCCTGGCAATTATGATTAATTCCGGAAAATGCTGGATAGGAAACATTTCACATAACTCCACTAGATTGTTGTGTAGATGTCACTGTTTTACTTAACTGTCAATTGCTATTTGTTAGGGAGCTGTGACTTGCTGTGCTGCTGTTTCTACAGTTCGAAATTGCCAATAATTTGTTTAATTCGAATAGGGGGCTTTGGAATTAATTAATCTCTGGATTAATTCACTGGGTGTCTGAAGCTTGATCTGTGCGGAGCTGTGTGACCAGAGAGTTAAAAAAAAGCAACGACACGTGCTGTGTGCGGAGTAACAAAAATCTTGAATCATCTTAGTGATCCGTTCACCGAAGTTTATAATAAGAATTTATTTAAAAGAGGCCGAGGCCGTTGAAAATTTATATTCTTTTAAACAAATTTTGAGTTTTTTTTATTCTGTCAAATAATTAAAACTGTCGATATAAATATCGCCTATTAAATGACACATTCGTGGCGGTTTTAATTGATTATTTCATTTTTTTATTTGTGTTTAATTTAAGTGGGAGAGTGAGCGATATTACTTGTATATAAAAAGTGTGAAGGGAAATTGACGTCAATTTTTTTGGTGAATTTAAATGTACTTGTCGCTCTTCAAGCACTACATATCGATTGATATTTACTTGTTAAATTAACTAATTAATACTAAGGTGCACTAGTTTTTTTGTCTCGATAATTCTTTCGCTTTATTTTGGTTGTTATTTTTTTGTTTTATTATTACTTATTATTATTAAACATCATTCAACAAATATTTGACTTCTTTTTTTAATCTATTCCGACTTTCTTGGTTAACGTGGGGGATAGAGATAACGGTAAATTTCTTAAACCAAGTGGCGCCCAGAAGATATTTTTTTATTGTTTGCATTTATTTAATTTTTTTTGAACCACGACTCCGCCTCCGATTATAAGCTGTTTTGCTAAATTATATTTTATACTATTTCATTGGGATTTTTTTGTTTACATTTTTAAACTTTAGATAAATTGTTGAAGATATTTCAAATTGCATTATTAAACATAACATTTTATTACAAGAAAATATCAAATATGTGTGCATAAATGTGATTTTTAAATATAGGGAATTTTTTTTCAGGTATACATATGCATACACTGTAAATTTTACGATATTCGTTGTTTTAAAAAAAAAAAAATTGAATTTTTAGACGAGGGCTTTCCACCCCCAGATTATGCATGAAGTAAAATTTTGAGTTTAAAAAAAGCCTGAAAGTTTGGATTGGACGCGAAGCGGAGCGGCCAATCCAAATTAGGCTTTTCTAAACTCAAAGTTTTACTTCATGCGCCACACGTATAAAACACTGAAATATCGCAAAGTTTAAAATATACGGCTTTAGCAATCCAATATGTAGATGTTAATAAAACGTTAGTTAAATTCTGCGCTGAAAAATTGTTTGAAACAGTGATTATAGGCAACCCAATAACTCTAACGTATATTAGGTTGCCTATAATAGTTGTTGTATGTGTGTGTTTTTTGAATTTCACTGTAAATCAGTATTTTTAACAGTGGCGCATGAAGTAAAATTTCGAGTTTAGAAAAGCCTAATTTGGATCCAAATTCTTAGGCTTTTCTAAACTCGAACTTTTACTACATGCTTAGTCTGGGAGTAGAAAACACTCGTTAGAAGTTTTAAATTAACCGCTTTTAAACAACGAATTCTCGCAAACTTAAAAAAACGCTGTAATTATCGATTTATAGGGCTTGAGGAATCTGCTGTACTATTATTGTCAAATTATGTTAGCGACCGAAAACAGTGTGTACAACTCGATAATTCTAAGTCAAACTTTATTGATATAAGACAAGGTATACCGCAGGGTTCTGTGTTGGGCCCTTTATTGTTTTCTATCTACACATCAAATATTCTTTCCCAATTGCAGTTTTGTTGTGGGCACATGTATGCAGATGATATTCAACTCTACTATTCTTTTCATCCAGAATCGTATCGTGAGGCTGAAATAAATATTAACTCCGACTTAAAACGGATTTATGAATATTCAGATATGCTAGATTTAATCCTAAACCCAGTCAAATCATTTTATCTCATTTTTGAAAAAAAAAAAAAAATTATGTAATCAACTTTCAAATGAACTTAGACTTTCAATAAATGGAACAGTGATACGGTATGTGAAGGATGCTAAGAACTTAGGCGTAACTATCGATAATACATTTCGATATAAAACTCATATAAACAGATTTATTCGCGCTGCTTATATTAATTTGAAGAAATTGTATCCTCATCGGGCATGCTTACCTGAGAACATGAAGATTGCTCTCTGTGACGCATTTGTCTTGTCACACTTTACCTACAGTGCATCATTATATAATGCAGCAATTGACAAAGTTACGTCAAATCGTATTCAGAGAGTCAAAAACTCTTGTTTGCGTTTTATCTATGGTATTCGGAAATTTGACAGAATTTCTCATAAATTGGTGGATACGGGATAGCTGAACATGTCTAATAGGAGAGAATACCAGACTTTGTGTTTATTTCATAAACTAATAATTACCAAATCACCACCATACCTGTATAATAAAATTACATTTCGGTATGACGTGCATAACCTTAATACTCGATCTAAAGGACGCTTATCCCCTCCGAAACATCGCACTTCCTTATACGAACGGTCATTCTCATTTTAAATTTACAAAATGTACAACTCGATACCACCTGAATTGAAGATGTGTAGCTTAAATAAGTTTAAAGTCGCAGTTAAAAAACAATTATTACAGCAATGTATTCAATGATGATAGTATTTTACAATTTTCTTTTTGTTACTTTTCTCTTAAGTATAAATGTATTATAAATAATACATTTCTATTATATATTCGATCACTAAATTTTATATAAATATCACATTATGTTTTATTCTTTTCATATTGTAAATTTTATTAGTTCTAAGGTTTGGATGGCAGAACAGTTTGGGGTATACTCCAAAACTGAATCCCGCCTTAAGATTAGCTAGTAGTAATATTTATTGTTATTTTGGTCACTCTTAGCAACCATGTATGTTATGTTTTTACTATTTGGCTAATAAATAAATTTATTATTATTATTATTATTATTATGTATACTCAAAAGAATAATGCCCTTTTAAACACGTTTTAAACGTGTTTTAAACATTTTTTAAACATGTTTTAAACACGTTTTAAACATGTATTTAATTGTTAATGTTTTAAACGCTGATTCAATAAAAAAACACGTTTTATTAAAAAAAGTGTTTGATTTAAATAAAATTAAAAAAAAAACGTATTTTTAACAACCCTGAGAGTAGCACAGTAACTACCGCTCCCAAACGTTAACTTTTGAAATTAAGAAAATCATGATGCTATACTCTTATAGAGCTCGTCGAGATCTATTTACCTATAGAGATAACTTAAAAACAGGTTTTTTGACTTGTCACAGTACTATTCTAGGAGTGCGATGTATAAATATTTTTTATTATCTGTCATTAATATCTGTTTATCGGCCACAACTCACAAACCATGCACAAAAGCCCTATTTTACACTCCAGTCACCTAAATGACTATTCCTCGTTTCACAATTTGTTTATCTAATTCTACAAATAAATGATGATGATGAACACTCTCTGCACTGTTTCGCATTTAAATCCGGATTAAATCCGAGCGTGAGCTTTTAAAACAGAGCGAAATGCGCGCACTCGTAAAAAGCACAAAAAGAAAAGAGAAAAAAACTTTTAATCCTTTCATTAGCCTCTGGGATCCAATAAGTCAGCATTCTTTAATAATTAACTCTATCCTCTCGCACGTTCTAAATCCCATTAAGGGGGCGTACGTTTCATTACCTTTTAACACGACCACTTCTAATGGCTTTTAACTGTTGCCAACCCCCCTCTTGTAAAACTTACTTTCCGCGCTTTTAACGCAAGAAAGTTTGGAATTTATTATTGTCCAGAGTATAATAATAATTATAAGAGACAATTTTGTCTTATTTGTTTCTTTTTAATGGGTCAATACTGTCGCACTGAAAAAAACTTTTTTGTGTGCCAGTGTAATGATACGTATTCTAATATTTCTTTGAATATTCCGCAAATAATCTAAGCAAATTCAGTTATGTCATATTTGAATATCAATATTAAATGAGCTATCCATTTAATATTGATATTAAAATATGACATGACTGAATTTGCTAAGATTATTTGCGGAATATTCAAAGAAATATGAGAATACGTATCATTACACTGGCACACAAAAAAGTTTTTTTCAGTGCGACAGTATTGACCCATCAAGCCATGTTTGTTAAGATTCCAATAGACCAAAAAAATAATTTGCCAGGTCTTGGTTAGCTCCTAATTTTCTATATTTTACATAAGAAATGTGCTTATTTTTGAAACCGATAAATTTTCTTTCAGAACCTCATTTTAGAAGTTTTCGTCGAATACTCAATATTGTGCTTGGTTTCAAGCTTTTTTACAGTCAAATTTGGGTTATGTCGAGTGTAACGGTTTTGAAAGAAAATGTATCTATTTAAAAAATAAACACACTCCTTATGCAAAATATGAAAATTGGGAGCTAACCAAGACCTGGCAAATGATTTTTTTTGTCTAATGGGATCTTAACGAACATGGACTGATGGGTCTATACCATCGCACTTGAAAGATTATTTTTTTGTTAATAAAACACTTTTTACTTTGTTTAACCACTGCATTTTGCACTTAATTTGTGACTATAGTTTCGACTATCTAGTAGTCATTATCAAAGTTAAAGTCCCTTTAAGTTTGATAATGACTACTAGATAGTCGAAACTATAGTCAGATATTAAGTGGAAAATACAGTGGTTAAACAAAGCAAAAGTATTTTATTTACAAGTGTTTTAAGATGTACCACAAAGTGAACCCCTACAACACAAGACAATTATTTTTTTGTGTTCATAATTATTAATAATATTAATATTTTTCATATTTCTTCAGTTCCACTTAAGACCATTAAGCAAATATTAACTCAAATTGTGGAACTAAGTTCCTTATTCTGTATTTTAATATATTACTGAATTACCCATATGTTATTTAGAACTGAGTTACAATAAAACTTAAGTTTGTCTATCGCTCTTTTTACTGGAATATATGTATGTTTTCTTATTTCCTATTTTAATTTTATAAAGTGGGAAGGAAAACCGTGCAACTTTATTATAACAGCCCTGCTACTTATATTTCGTATTCCGAGGAGGAAGTCGTTTGGCCTCCGGCTTATGTGAAATTATTGGACGCAGAAAGTTCATTGCTTCACGTACTTAGGAAATTATCTATTTGGGTTAGCACTGATAACGAAAGTTTTCTTGCTTGTTGTTCGCGGAAAGGGAGATTGGGACCGTCCTTTATCGAATTTATCTAGTGATTACGTTAATTGGATGCGAATGGCTTTCCACTTTGCGTTCACAGTGAACAAAAAATACATTAAATTAAATAGCTATATATATATATATATATATATATATATATATATATATATATGTATATAAGAGATGAAAACAATTTATTTTTGTGATAAAATGTAAAAGCAGTACATTTAATTAATTTACTTTATTGAAATAACTTACATAGTTACAAACGAATATCGACCTAAGTGTTTCAATCTACTATAACATTTATTTATGCAGCAATATTATTAGTACAATCGAAAACATAATTAGAAACTGCAGAATAGTGATTGCCTCTTAATGACTTCACTATTAAACAATGATTTATACAGAATAAACACTAAGTATTGAGAACAGTAAGGAATTGTTACCGGTCAAAGACATTATTTGGAGGAGCGAGCGACAATTTAAATTAATGTCTAAGACCGGTATTCCTTACTGTTCGAGATGCTTATAATATTTTTTTTACAAGACGGACACAATTTCTTTAAAATTATTATGAATATGTGGAAACAGATTTATGTATCATGGTATTATTCATCTTTAAAGCTATGATGAATGGACCTTAAATTTAAGAGTCAAATAATTCATGCATACATCCATTTAGCTGTATCAGATCTCCAATTAACCAATTCATCTTTATGAAACCAAAGGCCAATTTCCCGCTCCGCAGACTCAACACTGTCCGATCCGTGGATCAAATTCCTGCTAGTTTGCAGGCAAAAATCCCCGCGAATCGTCCCGGGTGCGCTTTCAACAGGATTAGTAGCTCCGATCAGAGCCCTTCCAATCTTCACAGAAGCATCACCTTCCCAGACCATCGCAACCACGGGTCCGCTACCCATATACTCGATCAAACCTGGGAAAAACGATTTTCCGTCGTGTTCCGCGTAGTGTTCCTTCAGGAGTTTCTCGCTGGGCCCAGTAAATTTCATCCCGATGAGCTTTAGGCCCTTTCGCTCGAAACGCTTGATAATTTCACCGAGAAGTCCTCGTTGGACACCGTCCGGTTTAACCATGATGAAGGTTCTCTCGCGTTTCGCAGCCAGCGAGCTTAAAAAGAGAAAAAGAATGCGAAATAGCGTCGAAACGTAGTAGAGCATCGAGGCTAGCGTCAACGTAAGATAGCCATATTTCGCATTGATGTTGAGTGCGCAACATAGTAATCAACTACGAGGCTTCGAAAGCGCCAAGTAGATCATGCGAGATCCCACATACGGAACGCACTTTCTGCTTTTAAAGCCTTGATTCTGTATTGCGCACGCAATATTGATACAACCTCTTACTTCGCTGCTAGCCTCGATGCTAGCTTCGACGCTACGCTCACGGCTAGGCTTGCCGCTCGACTAAGTTTTGATTCCTATTTATTTTTATCGGAATACGATAATGTTGATTGATTCATATCAATATTAGCCGATAAATAACGATAATCTAACATTTTTATGTTAACCAGTGTTCTACCACATATATCATTAATGAGTTTACCATGGTCGAACTTATCAATAATTTAAAAGAAAGTGTTTGAAATTACGTTATGTCTCTAAAAGAGTAAAACTTGAGGAATGTTAATTCTGATCAAGAATTATATAATTCAGTGGAATCGCACTGGAAAACAGACGACCTGATCGAATTCAATTTGTAGGGCATGATGATGCCATCAATATGTAATTAGGGAGTTGCCGGGAATATTTTATGGAATCCGCTGTGTAATCGGGCAAAAAAAGCACACACCCTCCGGCACGTATAAAGTTGTTCGGGCTCGTTTAATTTTTCAAGCGGCCCATAAAACAGTGCCAGGAATGGTTGCACCACTTTAATCGTTCCCCCTCTCAACCCCCCAACCCCCGGCAGACGCCACACATAGCCGTGTAATAATAATTCTCGATGCCTGGCGAGAAAGTTAGTGCTTCCAGTTAATGGGGATTTGTATTTGTAGAATATTACATTAGGTATTTAATTTTATTGAAATAACGTACGCTTAGTTATTTCTTTTTATATAATTCTGAACATACAATTAAGAAATTGCTAAATGCAAAAAGGACCATTTAAACAGTAGTATGTTCATTATAAAATAAATCTGTTTATATCATGGATATTGGAACAGCGTACATTTAGTTGCGTACAACATCTAGTACACTGAGCGTAATGTAGGCAACCAAATGTACAATTATCCCTTGCGTTTCATCGTCAATAAGCTTAAGTCTGTTTTATCGTGTTCAGTGGAACACAATGCCAGAATTGATGTATTTTCCGCAAACTTATCAACACTGGTTGTGTGGCTTGAATCTGTAGTGTTGTGCGGCCTAAAATTATGAATATGCCGCGAATAATCTCGAACATTCTAGAAGTATATTCGGTGGAGTGGCGAACCAAATTCACGTCTAGAATGTTCCAGATTATTTGTGGTAGAGCTGGGTGGAATTTGAATCATTCATGAAACTTCTTTAAATGCATCAACAATCTATAAAATATCTGCTATATGTGCTATTTTTAACAAGAAACAAAAAACACTCTGGTTTTGTTACAATTGATTAAGTTAATGCAAATTCGGCATTCGATAAATCTGTAAGGGTGCCTCAGTTGGTTTTCGATCCACATCAAAAACCGTATTTATTTTACAACATGAATAAATTTCAAGAACTTTTCACGTTTCAAAGCGAAAACCGCCGTCGAAAATCAAAGCCGATAAAACCCGACAATCTGCGCCCCGGAGGCGCGTAAAACAGGAAAAGAGTCCCGATAATTTCGGTAAACAAGTACTTAGAAACTCGCGCCGAAACTCTTGGAGCCCATTTACCTCCGCATTTTTTCCTCCGATAAAAGTTTTTCAATAACAGTTATCTGCCGCATTAATATTTATTCGACGGGCCTGGAGGAAGATCGCGGCGCCCGTTACTTATGGATTGTATTAGAGGGAAAGGCGGAAGCGGATACGTCTGGGGTGTAATAATTTCCGGGGCGCAACATTTTACAACCCTCGCTTATTCACGACCGTATGGATTTAACCTATAAATCGGGTGGATTTTTTTGAATTATTCACTTTTCAACTCGAACGCGGACGAATGGATTTTTTGATTGCTTCCCGAATGTATTAAATTTACACCAGGATCATATTCACTCAGATTTTGTGAAATATTTAGGAAGTAATAAGTGAAGATAAAGTTATTTTTACTACATTACAACTCATTTTTTTGAATCCAGTAATGCCCAATATATTTTTTTTTAAATATTGTCGTCCAAAATAAATTGAAATAAATCTTCTATTGAATATGATATTTTTAAAAAATTAAATTAGTATGCCTTGGAAAAAATATTCGAATACATCAATTTTAAAAATTCTGACTTCACTTTAAACCAGTGTTTTACACCCGTGGCGCATGAAGTAAAATTTCGAGTTTAGAAAAGCCCCGTGAAAATTTGTCTCGGGTCGCTGGCGCGACCCTAGACAAATTTTCTACGCGGGGCTTTTCTAAACTCGAAATTTTACTTCATGCTTGGTCTGGGGTGGAAAACACTCGTTTCATCATTAGACATTACATATAGAGCTTACATCGTTAACATCTTCAGTGTTTAAATCAAATTTGGAGGTTACGTTTTTAAAATTCGTTTTGTTTACATCTATGAGGTTATGTTTGTTGAATCCAGTTTGTTTACATCAAATTCGCAGTTTAGGATTGTTAAATCTTGTTTTTTACATCAAATTTGTAGGTTAGGTTGGTTAAATATTGTTTGTTTACATCAAGTTTGTAGGTTAGGTTGGTTAAATCTTGTTTGTTTACATCAAAAATTATATTTTTCAAAAATTAAATTAATGTGCCATGGAAAAAATATTCGAATACATCAATGAAGTAAAATTTCGAGTTTAGAAAAGCCTCGTGTTCAAGCTCAAGCCCACGAGCTACTCCCTCCCTGGGTGCGCCCCTGTTTGTAGCATAGAATAAATAAGTATAAGTAGTAGTAAGTATTAAAGTTGCGACTGAAATAATAACAAACTGTATTATAAATTAGTTAACGGAACACGCGGATTAAATATAAACTAATAAACAATTTAAACAATATTAAAAGGACAATTTTTTCTAACGAAAAATATTCGTCCCGGACGCAATTTCCATTGCATCCGGGACGAATATTTTTTGGGTGATGGATGGAAATATGTTTGAAAGCGTAAACGCCATCTAATGCCGATCAGCTTAAGTAGCATCGTCGTAACAATTCCTTGTATGTGTAAATAATTTAAATAGGCACCCAAATTTTACAAGTTTTTTCATGCAGTTTTAAGCTAGAACATTGTAAACTATGTGGATATTTTACAGAATTTTTCTTTTTGTCCTTTTCTACAAAAAAATTATTACTAAAAAGACGCGATTTTAATTTAATTTAGTTTGGCGAAGTTTCTGATATTGCTGTTTTCAGAAATTAATTAGTAACTAGTAACTAATACAACAACAACAAACAATCTTTATTAACAACAAGCAATTACATAACATGTATATTTATATATAAATTTATAAATAGTTGATATTTAATTGCTAATCGGCTATCGACCCGTGGTCTTTCTGCCAAAATTGCAAATTGTCATGGTAATGTCATTCAGTACGTCAGTTAGTTAGTGTCTTGATGAAATGAATTGATATATGGTGGTGTTTAGGTTTTTGAATCTAGGATAGGTGTTAGGGTTGCGTGTGAGGTACAGGTGGGATAAGGTGTCTAAATTAAGGGGGTTAATTGCAAACTTTTCGGATAGGTGTTCAAGTCTTTGGTTAATAGGGATTATTTTTGTTTTTGTTATAGGAGGGTATTTAAAGGATTGTGTAAGGGATTATTGGGGTGTCTGATTTTGGTGAGTGTGCGAAGGGCTGAACGTTCAGCAACTTGGATATGTTGTAGGACTACGGGGCGAGGATTGTGGAAAAGGATAGCTGCATAGTCAAGAAGAGGGAGACAGATCATCTTGTAAATGTGGACTGCGGTGCTGGTCGAAATTCCTTGATTTCTATATGTTAGTGATCTAGAATGCCGCGTTCTCTTCTTGACATTGTCTTTAAGGTTTAAGGCATGGGATTTAAATGTAAATTTAGGGTCGAATATCACACCGAGATATTTGCAGGATGGGGATGGTGGGATTTGATTGTTGTAGTGATTGAAAATGGAGAATTGTTAAGGCAGCGAAAAGGGATCAGGAGTTTGGATTTATTGGGGTTAATTGAGATTCTCCATTTTGCGAACCACGTTCGAATAGTGTCGACGAGTTCTTGAACGGTATTTAACGCTTTTTCAAACGTGGGCGCATATGTCAGTAGGGCAGTGTCATCGTATAGCAGTAGATGGGCACAGGGGTTAAGGAGGGGTTATAAATATCTAGGACAAATAGGTTTTTAAGAAGAGGTGAAAGAGCTGATCCCTGGGGAACCCCCTGTTCAGGAGAAAATGATCGTAAAATGGTGTTACGGATTCTGATGTTAATGGATCTGTGTGAGAGGAAGCTGTCGATAATATTCAGGAGGTAGGGCGGGATATTTAATAAATTACCTTTAAAGATGTGCTCCCTTGGTGCCATACTGAATCAAATGCTTTGATATCTGAAAAGAGGACGGCGGATTTTTTTCTTTCGAGATGTGTCGATTGGCAGTTTGAAGTAAGGATGAAAAGGGGAAGTAGTAACTAGTAATATACGTCAAAAATTAACAGGGCTATTCAAAATAAAAGAACACATTTCAAACATCTATTTTTTCCAAACAACAAAAGATAGAAACACAATTCAAACGTTCCTTAAAAGAGAAAAGTTCAAATTTTATGAATTCACATGACCACCATGCGTGCCACACACGATTCAGCTGATCTCTAGTTATCGAATTTACAGCTTCAACAATTCGATGTCGCCTATTTTCAAGAAAGGTTTTTGGGCTCCTTTTCGTAAACTGTACGAATACGCTCGACATTTTCATTCGATATGGGTGGACATCCCTTGCTTTTCTGTTTGCAGATGCAACCATCGTCTACGAATTTTTGATGCCACTCGTAAATCTGCTCATGAGGAGGGGGTTGTTTATCAAACTGACGGCGAAAAGCACGTTAAACTTCAATAATGGACTCTAGTTATGCTAATTGCAGCACACAAAATGTTTTTCTTGTTGTGTCGCCATTTTACTACAGACAATCAACATGTCAAATAACAACGTCAATCCGGCCGTGGTTGGAACTTCTGCCTGGACTGTTCAAATTTTAAACTTTTGTCTGTCCAGGAACGTTGGAATTATGGTTTTAACTTTTGTAGTTGTAGTTTGTTTAAAATCTGTTCCTTTCTATTGAATAGCCCTGTATATCTATCAATTTATATTGGTGGGGGCTGCAGCCCTTATGGACGAGCCGCTACTGTATTTAAGTAATGCTGTATAGAAACGTCAGATAAGCGAGTTGAATAATAATATTTAATGTTTTTTCTTTGAAATTAATTAAATCCCGAAAATACCAAAATCAGAAACTTCCCCAAACTAAATTAAATTAAAATCGCAGCGCAAATTATCCAATCGAGTGCAAACGATTCCCGCATTTCAACAGGGGGTGTTCTCCCAATAAAACCCTCGCGGCCGTTTCTTAATTGAGTGGAAACTCGTTAATCCCCGGCGGATCCCTCCCTCTCTCCGTAAATAATAAAATTTGAAAATGAAATAATGCCCGAACTTATTAAACTCGCATTAAAACTCGAAAGTGTGTACGTACGTATTATAAATGGTAGGGACAAGTTTCGAGAAAGTATTTCTCCCGCAGAGTTCATCCCGCCCTTCTCCCTTCTCGTTCCTCGGGGATCGCATTTGAATAAACAACTCGAATAAAAATAAAACTGCTTCATACTTACTCCTGTGTATTGCGATTTTTTTTCTCTCTCGGTGCGCTCTCGCGGCCGGATGTTGTTTAAAATATTATGTGAGTGTATTCTACTTGCAGGTTCTTTACATGTGTAATTCTGATGTAGTATATAGAGTTTATGATCTTTTATAATGATTACTAAAAAATATGGCCTGATAAACTACAGTGTGGCGAAACAATTGTATAGTGGAATTCGGGAGAGATGTCCTATGATTCATTGATGTAGAATGTGTGGTTCAAATTTTTTAGAGAGTATGTCGACAGTTATATATGCAACAATGTTTACTAGTTGTGTCAAATTTTGAGGTTACATGACAATGTCATACTGTTTAGGTCGCGAGTATATTAGTGGTCCTTCTTTTAGAAAAGTTTTAAATACTCGTTGTTTTCTTAAAAGAGGTCAATTTGAAGTTTTTGTTTGTTTTGTGTTTTCCACTCCCAGATTAAGCATGAAGTAAAATTTCGAGTTTAGAAAAGCCTGAAAATTTGGTTTGGTCGCGTAGCGCGAAGCGCGGAGCGGCCAAACCAAATTTTCAGGCTTCTCTAAACTCGAAATTTTACTTCATGCGCCACGCGTATAAGACACTGATTTCAAGCAAAGTTTACTCGTTCACAATAATTCAGTGCTTTCAGTGATTAATACGCGTGGCACATGAAGTAAAATTTCGCGTTTAGAAAAGCATGAAAATTTGGTTTGGCCGCGTAGCGCGAGGCTTTCAGGCTTTTCTAAACTCGAAATTGCACTTCATCGGTTTTTTTTCTAACTCTTATATTTACCGAGATGCCCATAAGCAACATCGAAATACCCTGTACGTTTTGGACACAAAGTGTAACGTATTACAAGGGCTGGCTCAAGCGTTTGGTAAATTTGCGTGGAATTCCTTGCTTTTAAAAAACAGGTCAATGTAATGCTTCTGTTTTCACTCTTTGATTAAGCATGAAGTAAAATTTCGAGTTTAGAAAAGCCTGATCATTTGGGTTTGGACAAATCCAAATTTGTTTTTTAAATATCTGAAATCAGAATTCAAACCTTCTTTAATAACCGCAAAGATCCTCTTTAATAACCGCAATGGAAATAGCTAAAGAACATAATAATAAAGGAAATACAAATAAAATGTGCCTAATCTTCTTAATGAACTTCTTACTAATTACAATCAATGCTAACAATTTACGCATTCCGAATTAGTTCGAATAGAATTAATATGCAGTGCACATTTTCCACCCTGGATGGGATCGTACACACACTAGCAAGAACACGACAAAAACAAAACTTTTTGGCAAAAAAACTTGAATCCCTTTCGCAGTGGGGGCGGAAAATCGGAAGGGCCGCCACCCTAATGATGTTAATTGCGAGCCGGCAACGAGGAAAAAAACACGGTGCAAACTCCAAGAGATAAAAGCTGTACTTACGCCATCTAAGTTTACAAAACAAGATCAGTATTTTTACAAGATTAATTTTCTTTTTTCGGCGTGTCTTGTGATAATTACAAAAAATCTGCTGTGGCTAACACAGGTACCGACGGCAAATTACAATGATATAAGATTATTAAATTATTTATTATTATTCTTATTATTTAATTGATATTATTACTCCAGTTACTTATGGAAGATAATTTGTACAATAAAATGTCCGCTACAGGTAACAAGATTTTTTTACAAGTTTTTCGAAACATACTTCCCGTCGGCTTAAAGAAATTAAAAAAATTGCATACACAGCGTAAAAAAAATATTTTTTTATGTAGCATTAAAAAAAATATTCTTTTTATTACCAAAAACCGAAAATCTCTCTCACTCACGTATTACTCAATTTCAGATATCAGTTAATTTTAAACCCTGCCCCATATGTGGTATAAAACCTGCCAATTAATTCTAATACAGCAGGTGTAAGAAAATACAATTATACAGGGTTTTCATTTCAATATGAGCCACCCTGATTAACTCTGGATCTGAAGTAGATACGGTTTTAAGAAAAAACTAGTCAATTTTGTTTTCAAGAAGGAACTTGAATAATACTAAATAATTAACACTGTTGTATCCTATCTTAACACTTTATTTTCTAATGGTTAGATATATATTTCAAGTGCTAAGCACTCATTCTCAATAACAACTAATTCTTACAACTGTTGCGCGGTTTCTTTATACCTACAGTGGATTAAAGGGAAAAACCCAGATTAAGGGAAGACCTTTGGGTGGGTTAACAAATTTTATTGCGTGTTGTTTATGGAGGTAACAAATTTAGAAGCGGGTTATTTAAGGGACTAAAATCGAAGTTCAATAAATTATTTTTATTTTTACGCATTTCTATGGCTTCCAACATGATTAATTGATACTTATTGGACTCTTTTAGGAGTTTCATATTGTTGATGCTGAATTTATGACCTGTTGTAAAGTTATGATGTGCAATTGCAGATTTTTCTGGATTCTGGTTTTTTATGTGATAACTGTGTTCTTTGAATCTAATATTTAAATTGCGGCTTGTTTGGCCGATATACACTTTCTCACAGTTATCACATTTTATTGAATAAATTCCAGATTTTTCAATGAATTCTCTTTTACTAAATGTGTTTCCTAAAAGTATACCACTTTTTGAATTTGTGTATTGTGCTGCCGTGACGTTGAATTTTTTAAATAACTTATTTATATGATTATTTAGTCTAGGTACGTAAATGACTCTAGCATATTTAATAGGCTGTTTTTCTTGCTCCTGTAAACTCGTTATTGATTTGATCTTGTGAGATATATATCTAACCATTAGAAAATAAAGTGTGAAGAAAGGATACAACAGTGTTAATTATTTATGATTATACTCTTCACGAAACTCAAAAACAAATATCGATTGAATAATACTGTTATTTAAATTTTATCTTTAACCCCCTCCTTTACCCCCAGCCGCCAAAACTTTATAATTTTCAATGCCACCCCCATCGTGTAATACCTCATTTTAAAGGGCATACAAATTACTATCCAGCAAACAAACAAATCATTGAAATCAGTTCACTTGTTTCAGAAAAGGGCGGTCCTTTAAAATAAGCTATCACACGATGGGGGGTGTCATTTAAAATTATAATGTTGTGGAGGCTGGAAGTGAGGGGGAGAAATTTAAAATTTAAAAAAACAGTGTTTTTTAAGTTCCTCTTTATAAATAAAATTGACGTGTTTTTTCATAAAATTCTATCTACGTCAGATCCAGAGTTAATCAGGGTGGCTCCTTTAATTTTTTTTTAAGTTCCTCTTTATAAATAAAATTGACGTGTTTATTTCATAAAATTCTATCTACGTCAGATCTAGAGTTAATCAGGGTAGCTCCTTTAATTTTTTTTAAGTTCCTCTATAAATAAAATTGACGTGTTTTTTTTTCATAAAATTCTATCTACGTCAGATCCACAGTTAATCCGGGTGGCTCCTTTATTTTATTTAAGGTCCTCTTTATAAATAAAATTGACGTGTTTTTTTCATAAAATTCTATCTACGTCAGATCCAGAGTTAATCAGGGTGGCTCCTTTAATTTTTTTTTTTAATTCCTCTTTATAAATAAAATTAAAGTGTTTATTTCATAAAATTCTATCTACGTCAGATCCAGAGTTAATCAGGGTGGCTCCTTTAATTTTTTTTAAGTTCCTCTATAAATAAAATTGACGTGTTTTTTTCATAAAATTCTATCTACGTCAGATCCATAGTTAATCCGGGTGGCTCCTTTAATTTTTTTTAAGGTCCTTTTTATACATAAAATTGACGTGTTTTTTTCATAAAATTCTATCTACGTCAGATCCAGAGTTAATCAGGGTGGCTCCTTTAATTTTTTTTTAAGTTGCTCTTTAGAAATAAAATTGACGTGTTTTTTTCATAAAATTCTACCTACGTCAGATCCAGAGTTAATTAGCGTGGCTCCTTTATTTTTTTTAAGTTCCTCTTTATAAATAAAATTGACGCTTTTTTTTCATAAAATTCTATCTACGTCAGATCCAGAGTAAATCGGGGTGGCCTCTTTCGAAATGAAGACCCTGTATACATACAGAGGCTCAAATTCTTTAAAAGAAAATAACCGCATAATTTTATTGAAAAGCGGCAGCGTTTTCATCAATTTTCCAGAAGACGAGTAAATATTTGCAGTTCGGCTTCTGCTTCTCGCGCATTCCGGCCGGATGGCAGGGGAAAAATGGGATGTTTTAAGTTTCCGGTTTAATTATGTTGGTTTAATATTTCATACTTGCTCAGCGCGAAACTTCAGACATGCAAACACGTCGGCAATTGTCCAATTATGCACTTAATTTCACGTTGGGTATATTTTATTTCATGCTACATATATGTGTACATTGTTATAATACGCTTTTTGATTTTAAATCACGAAACATTTAAGTAAAAAAAAACGTAGTTCTTTTAAACTTTATATTCTCCCTCTTCTCTAAAATTACTAGTATTTTGTAACTTATATAATAAATTTGTACTCTAAAACGATCAGTATTTTATGAAATGAATGCAGTAAAATATAATATTTTGTTTGTATTAAATTTATAGCCAGCTCATATGGAATTCTGATTTCTCGATTAGTTATCACAGTACGTTGAAAATAAACTTTAGACATGCAAACACGTCGGCAATTATCCAATTACGCACTTAATTTCACGTTGTGTGCATTTTATTTTATGCTACATATATGTGTACATTGTTATAATACTCTCTTTGATTTTAAATCCACGAAGAATTTCAGTAAAAAAAAAAACATAGTTCTATTAAACTTTCTATAACTCTCTTCTCTAAAATTACTAGTATTTTGTAACTAATATAATAAATTAGTGGTTTGAAATGATCAGTATTTTAGAACATGCATGCAATAAAATATAATATTTTGTTTGTATTAAATGTATAGCTCGCACATATGGAATTCTAATTTCTCAATTATTTATTACAGCACGTTGAAAATCGACCAAATATATTTATTTATGCTATGATTACTAAATTTACATACGTAATCCATATATTTTAAGCTTTAGAATAAATCATTGTTTTATACGTGTGGCGCATGAAGTAAAATTTCGGTTTAGAAAAGCCTGACAATTTGGTTTGGTCGCGTAGCGCTACGCGCTACGCGACCAAACCAAATTTTCAGGCTTTTCTAAACTCGAAATTTTACTTCATGCTTAATCTGGGAGTGGAAAACACTCGTTTTAAACTTCAAATTGAACGCATTTAAAAATCACGAAAACGTACAGTATACATATTTCAATATATCTTAAAAACTAATATTTAAGTATTCCTTCGTAATAATCTAATTTTCTAAAATTGACACAAGATTTTTATATTCTGAAAATCTTAATCATTTTATATTGAATTTATCAATTTCGCTGAATTTTCAATTGATTTCTGATGATTTTTTGATGATTTCTGTAAAATATACTTCTGTGAAACAATGCAATTTTAAAATTAAAAAAAATCTATTATGACGACTTATTTTTTTTGTTAACTTTGGTTAATTTTATTATATATTTTTTCACAATTTTTGTAATTTTTAGTTTGTTGATTTTTGCGAATTTATTCAAATTTTGATATTTTTTGTTATTATTATTTTATTTTGATGTATATATAAGTTATAGGTGTTATTATTTGTATTGTTTTGTTTTCGTTGAAATTATCAATTTTTAATGATTTTGATGATATTTAAAATATTCAGGGTTTGTCAATTTTTATTATTTTTGACATTTTAAAAGATTTGAATTAAACGTGAATATAGAAGATTTTAATTCATTTTCAAGGTTTCGAGAATTTTTAATAAATATCCAAAATTTTAGTTAATCTTTAAGGTTTTTCGTAACTTTTTCAAGATTTTCTTTTATTTTTAAAATTCCTGAATTATTTAGATTTTTGTTAATTTGAAAAATGTTGATAGAAAATCTTGGGAAAATTCAGAAAAACTAGAAAATTGACGATTTCTAGTTTCTTAAAATTTCTTCAAGATTTTTATTAATTTTTACTTTTTTTATAGAAAAAACTCGTTGATTTCCAAAAATTGGAATGTTTATTCACTACAATTGTTTCGCAAATTTATTGCTTCGTCTGGTGAAGAGTTACACATTTTGTAACTCTCTTTACTCGAAGAAGCAATACATTTGCGAAACAATTGTAGTGAATAAACATTCCAATTTTAGAAAATCAACGATTATTTTCTTTCTAAAAAAGTAAAGTATTATGGATTTTCTACAATTTTTTAAATGTTGACGCGTTTTATAAAATTCCAAGATTTTAGTTAATTTTCGAAACTCTGATGGTTTTCATGAATTTCCTGAACTTTAATTGTCACGTATTTCCACGATTTTTGTTAATATTTAAAATATCCTCTATTTTTCGTGAATTTTTAACATTTTTAGTGAATTTTAAAAATTTAAACGCATTTCGTAAATTTTCAATATTGAAAATGAAATGTTATTTGTTTAAGAATAAATATCAATTTTCTGTTTACAAAAATGACATGTAATTATCTTGTTCGACGTTAAGATTAGCATGATAGTTATTTAAGTCATTTATTATTCTCTAACGAGGGTTTTCCACTCCCAGACTAAGCATGAAGTAAAATTTAGAGTTGAGAAAGCTCGAAGAATTTAGACAATTTAATTGTCACGTATTTCCACGATTTTTGTTAATATTCAAAATATCGTTTATTTTTCCTGAATTTTTAACATTTTTAGTAAATTTTAAAAATTTAAACGCATTTCGTAAATTTTCAATATTGAAAATGAAATGTTATTTGTTTAAGAATAAATATCAATTTTCTGTTTACAAAAATGACATGTAATTATCTTGTTCGACGTTAAGATTAGCACAATAGTTATTTAAGTCATTTATTATTCTCTAACGAGGGTTTTCCACTCCCAGACTAAGTATGAAGTAAAATTTCGAGTTGAGAAAGCTCGAAGAATTTGGATTCTGGCTTTTCCCAACTTGATTAATTGTTAAGTTTACAATATTTAAATATTTTTTTATTACAGATTATCACTTTTCGACTACTTCAAAATCTTGTCAAATTTTCGATACATTTCGTCAATTTTCTAGTTTTTGTGAATTTCCCTAAGATTTTGATTAAATTTAAAATGTTGACGCGTTTCATAAAATTTTCGTTAATTTTCAAAATTCTGATGGTTCTTGTGAATTTTCTGAACTTTCGTAAATTTTCACCTATTTCTACGATTTTTGTTAATATTCAAAATCTCGACAATTTTTCATGAATTTTCAACATTTTTAGCCAATTTTAAAAAGCTAAACGCTTTTCGTAAATTTTCAAGATTGAAAATTAAATGTTATTTGTTTAAGAATAAATATCAATTTTCTGTTAAAAAAGGTAACATTTAATTATCTTGTTCGTTGTTAAGATTAGCAGGATAGTTATTTAAGTCATTAATTCTTCTCTAACGAGTGTTTTCCACTCTCAGACTAAGCATGAAGTAAAATTTCGAGTTGAGAAAAGCCCGAAGAATTTGGATTTGGACTATACATTATGTATTGATTTTCAGTGACAGTTATGAAAGTTTACGACAATTATAATTTGTTAACATTATCTATTTATTAGATATTTACGAATATGGTATTTTAAAAAATTATAATTTTTTTACAAAATGTTTTTTTGTGAATGTTAAGGTATTTTTAATATATTATATACATGGTATATCCACAAAATAAGTTCCGTTTGACTGATTAATGAAAACAAGTACATATTTAAAAATAATAATTATTGTGAAAGAATCTTTAAACCTTAATCTAATTTTTATATAACTTCTATCATTTTGTAGCTACTTGTCATAGCGTGGGACAAGCATTTGTATTGTATATAAAGTTGTATATAAAAAGATTTTTTCTTATAAGTATACCTTAAAATTGATTGTAAACTGCTTGAATTTTAATAGCGTTCGATTTAGTTAAAATTCATTAAACATAAGCAGTATATTTCCAACTTCCTAATATGGTCAGTGTTTATACCCGTGGCGCATGAAGTAAAATTTCGAGTTTAGAAAAGCCTCGTGAAAATTTGTCTCGGGTCGCTACGCGACCCGAGACAAATTTTCTACGCGGGGCTTTTCTAAACTCGAAATTTTACTTCATGCTTAGTCTGGGAGTGGACAACACTCGTTTAAAACTACAAATTAAACACTGTTCGGTAACGATGAATGCCTACAAAATTAAATCGTGATATGAATACGAATAATCGTAGATTTTGAGGTAATTTGTTTGGGAAGTTATAAGAAAATGATAAATTATTAAATCAACGTCAAAGGCTTCAATTTTGCTTAGAAATAAATACGTTATAAGATTAAGAATTAGTAGGGTTAAAATATCTGAACTAGTTTTCTGAAAAATCGTCTAAAGTTGAGATGTAGTGAAAAGAACATAAGATTATAAGGTAATCTTGTTTGAAAAATTATAAAAAAATTATGAATTATCGAATCAACTTTGAAAGCACTAATTTTTACTTTAAAATAAACAAGCTTTAAGAACCTGAAGTTCGGGTTGCAATATCTCAACTGGGTTTTCTTGATAATCTGGTCAGAGTTGTGATTTTAGTAAAAAGAATCATCAGATTACCTCAAAATCTAATGATTTTTTTTGTTAAAAAAATTATATATATTATATTGAATCAACTTTAAAAGAACTCATTTTGACTTTAAAATAAACAAATTTCAAAAACACATATTTCATTGGTTTAGATATGTAGACGATGTTATAGCATTCTTTAAAGATACAGATAGACAACTCCAGCAATTCCTCAATTTCCTTAACACAATACACCCTTCAATAACTTTTACAGTAGAAACAGAAACCGATAACAAAATTAATTTTCTAGACCTAACCATTACAAAAATTAACAACAAATTAAATTTTAATATATATAGAAACCCGACCTATACTGATTCCGTTATCCCTACCCACTCCCGCCACCCACAAATTCATAAAAAAGCTAGTTTCTATACAATGATAAATAGAGCATTTAAAATTCCGCTAAATATAAATGATAGAAAGAAAGAGATCAATACAATAAAGGAAATAGCATTGAATAATGGCTACACAACTTCACTAATAGACAATTTAATTCATAATTATGAAATGAAAGAGGTGCAGAAATTCTTCTACCCTAGAATTAGGTCAATAGATAATCAACATTTTAAAACAATCAGCTACTATGGTACAATAAGTTGTAAAATTAAAAACATCCTTAAAAAATGTAACATTAATGTAATATTAAAAACGCCCCATAAACTTAATAATATAATTTTCAACCCAAAAACAAAACTTAATCCCCTAGTTAGATCAGGCATTTATAAATTGAACTGCGAAAATTGTAAAGGTGTGTACATTGGACAATCTGGTCGTAGAATCGAAATAAGGTTGAAAGAACACGAGCGAGCCTTTAGATTAAAACATAATAGTTCTACCTATGCTAACCATCTTTTAGAAGAGAATCACACTTTTGGTGAGGATGTACTTTCAGTAATCCATTTTGCCGAAAAAGGTCGTAAAATGGATTTACTGGAAGCACTAGAAATACACAAGGCCCGAATTAATCCCGGAATTTCCCTTCTTAATGACCAGGTTGACCTAATGTACACCCCTCTCTTCGAAGCCGTATAAATAGTTTTTAACGTGTAATTTGTATTTACTTTAGTTTGAGAATGACTACTAGATAGTCGAAACTAGTCACACAATTAAATGTAAGATCCAGTGGTTAAACAAAGTAAAAAGTGATTTATTTACAAGTGTAAATCATGAATTATTAAATTAACTCTAAAAGCATTCATTTTGCTCAGATAAAACACGTTTTAAGATCCTGAAGTTTAAATTAAAATATTTTATCTGGTTGAAAGAATTAACGAAGCAATAACAACTGATATTGGTTTGTTTACTAATTTTGTTAGACAGAAATTAATTTCTCTAAACGCATTTTTTTTAAATTTCTGTATCTCGTTTTTTTTTAATCCTCATCCTATTGTCCGTGCAACAATCGAACATTTCGCTCAATGTTGCGGAATAGTAATAGACGAATTGCAGATTAAACAACAATGTTTTTTACCAATCATACTGAAAATTAAATTATTTTTCGCAAAATGTCACCGGAGGTTAAAACTGGTAGGCGATTGACCAAAAATGGTCCAGCGATCGACCGGTTGATCGCAATCGATGGGTTAAGCACGCCTGGTATATGGTAACCTAAACAACTGGTTAGGTTAGATACTAGATTGTAAAATTCGGTTAGATTCAGTAGTATATTCTAACCCAAGCAACTCGTATCTAACGTAGATATCTGATTTTAAGACTACATTCTGTAATTGGACTTATGGTTAGAGTAGGACAGAAATCATTGTGAAATATGGTTTGATTATATAGTATATTCTGGCCTGACCAACTGTTATATAACCTTGGTATCTGGTATCTAACCTATTCTAAGTAATCGGAACTAAAGTATGATTAGGTTAGATGATATATTGTTAAATTTTATAGCATAATATTTAAAATTACGAAAAAACTATTCGTGAAAATGCAAACAATGTCTTTATTAATAAGGCAACTTATAACGATAAATATCCATTGAAACAACGTGCAGATACACCTCCGAATATTGAATTATACAATGAAATATTTAAAATCTTATTTTATTTGATTCGTAATTTTATATATTATGTTTAAAGTGTGCAAACTATAAGAAACGTAAGCTTATTTTCTCAAATTCAGTTTTGAATTTGAATTTATCTTGTGTAAATTGTTAGGTTCTGCAGTTTATTTTAACCCAAACAACTGGCATTTAACCTAGGAACTAGTAATTAGACTTGTGGTTAGATTGTGTGGTATATTCAAACTTAAGAAACTGTTACTTTATTCTAACTTAGGTATCTGTTATCTAACCTAACCAAAGCAATTTGGCGTGAGAGTGGATTAGGTTAGGTAACAGATTGTAAACTTAGGTTCGATTATATTGTATATTCTATTTTTTATTAGAAAAAAATGACAGGTATAAAATAATCATTAATAAAAACAGTAAAAGTTCATAAATGAAATAAAATGCACCACTTCATTTTTCAACAAGTAATGCGTCAATTTTTTTAACTATTGAAAACATTAAAAGTGAGATTCTCTATCCAATCTACAAGCGCAGCGTCCAAATCCAAATTCTGGCTTTTCTCAACTCGAAATTTTACTTCATGCGCCACGCATAGAAAACACTGATAAATTGTTACGTTTAAAATATTTAAATCATTTTTTTATTACAGATTATCACTTTTTAACATACTTCAAATTCTTGTCAAATTTACGATACATTTTGTCAATTTTTTTAGTTTTTGTGAATTTCCCCAAGGTTTTTATTAATTTTTAAAATGTTAAAGCGTTTCATGAAATTCCAAGATTTTCATTAATTTTCAAAATATTTAAATAATTTTTTATTACAGATTATCACTTTTGGACTATTTCAAAATCTTATCAAAATTTCGATACATTTCGTCAAGTTTCTAGTTTTTGTGAATTTCCCTAAGATTTTGATTAAATTTAAAATGTTGACGCGTTTCATAAAATTCCAAGGTTTTCGTTAATTTTCAAAATTCTGATGGTTCTTTTGAATTTCCTGAACTTTCGTTAAATTTCACATATTTCTAAGATTTTTGGTAATATTCAAAATCTCGACTATTTTTCATGAATTTTCAAGATTTTTAGCCAATTTTAAAAATCTAAACGCTTTTTGTAAATTTTAAAGATTAAAAATTAAATGTTATTTGTTTAAGAATAAATATCAATTTTCTGTTAAAAAAAACAACATTTAATTATCTTGTTTGCCGTTAAGATTAGCACGATAGTTACGTAAGTCATTAATTCTTCTCTAACGAGTGTTTTCCACTCCCAGACTAAGCATGAAGTAAAATTTCGAGTTGAGAAAAGCCCGAAGAATTTGGATTTGGACGCGCAACGTCCAAATCCAAATTCTGGCTTTTCTCAACTCGAAATTTTACTTCATGCGCCACGCGTATAAAACACTGATAAATTGTTAAGTTTAAAATATTTAAATCATTATTTTATTACAGATTAACACTTTTGAACATACTTCAAAGTCTTGTCAAGTTTACGATACATTTCGTCAATTTTCTAGTTTTTCTGAATTTTCCCAAGGTTTTTATTAATTTTTAAAATGTTAAAGCGTTTCATGAAATTCCAAGATTTTCATTAATTTTCAAAATATTTAAATATTTTTTTATTACAGATTATCACTTTTGGACTACTTCAAAATCTTATCAAAATTTCGATACATTTCGTCAAGTTTCTAGTTTTTGTGAATTTCCCTAAGATTTTGATTAAATTTAAAATGTTGACGCGTATCATAAAATTCCAAGATTTTCGTTAATTTTCAAAATTCTGATGGTTCTTTTGAATTTCCTGAACTTTCGTTCATTTTCACCTATTTCTAAGATTTTTGTTAATATTCAAAATCTCAAATATTTTTTATGAATTTTCAACACTTTTAGCCAATTTTAAAAATCTTAACGCTTTTTGTAAATTTTAAAGATTGAAAATTAAATGTTATTTGTTTAAGAATAAATATCAATTTTCTGTTAAAAAAAAACAACATTTAATTATCTTGTTCGCCGTTAAGATTAGCACGATAGTTATGTAAGTCATTAATTCTTCTCTAACGAGTGTTTTCCACTCCCAGACTAAGCATGAAGTAAAATTTCGAGTTGAGAAAAGCCCGAAGAATTTGGATTTGGACGCGCAGCGTCCAAATCCAAATTCTGGCTTTTCTCAACTCGAAATTTTACTTTATGCGCCACGCATATAAAACACTGATAAATTGTTAAGTTTTAAATATATAAATCATTTTTTTATTACAGATTATCACTTTTTAACATACTTCAAAAAATTCTTGTAAATAAAACACTATTTACTTTGTTTAACCACTGGATCTAAAAAGTGTTTTATTTACAAGTGTATTTAAGATGTACCACAAAGTGAACGCCTACAACACCAAACAATTACTTCAAATTCTTGTCAAATTTACGATACATTTTGTCAATTTTCTAGTTTTTGTGAATTTCCCCAAGGTTTTTATTAATTTTTAAAAAGTTAAAGCGTTTCATGAAATTCCAAGATTTTCATTAATTTTCAAAATATTTCAATAATTTTTTATTACAGATTATCACTTTTGGACTACTTCAAAATCTTATCAAATTTTCGATACATTTCGTCAAGTTTCTAGTTTTTGTGAATTTCCCTAAGATTTTGATTAAATTTAAAATGTTGACGCGTATCATAAAATTCCAAGATTTTCGTTAATTTTCAAAATTCTGATGGTTCTTTTGAATTTCCTGAACTTTCGTTAGTTTTCACCTATTTCTAAGATTTTTGTTAATATTCAAAATCTCGACTATTTTTCATGAATTTTCAACATTATTAGCCAATTTAAAAAATCTAAACGCTTTTTGTAAATTTTAAAGATTGAACATTAAATGTTATTTGTTTAAGAATAAATATCAATTTTCTGTTAAAAAAAAACAATATTTAATTATCTTGTTCGCCGTTAAGATTTGCAGGATAGTTATGTAAGTCATTAATTCTCCTCTAACGAGTGTTTTCCACTAATAATTTTGAAAATCACGATTTTTACTAATACTCAAAATCTTGGCCATTTTTCGAGAATTTTTTACGTTTTTAGTCAATATTAAAAATCTAAACGCTTTTCATAAATTTCCAAGATTTCCATTAATTTTTAAAATTCCTACGGATTTCGTGAAATCCAAAGATTTTCGATAATTTTGAAAATCACGATATTAATACTTAAAATGTCGACCATTTTTCGTGATATTTTTACGTTTTTAGTCAATTTAAAAAATCTAAACGCTTTTCGTAAATTTCCACGTTTTCCGTTAATTTTCAAAATTCCTACTATGAGTTTTTTAAGATATTCGTAAATCTTTAAAATCAAAAATTTCCAAGATTTCGACTGTCAACTGCCATTATTTACTGTAAACCATCATCTGTCATTTAAAAAAAAAAATACTTGTAATTTTTTTACTATCAACCCGTCAACTGTCATTTTGACTATTAAACTGTCAACTGGTATTATTTAGTCAAGCGTCCCCTCTGTGAAAAAATCTGCGGGCGCCCATTGTAGGAAGATATTATTTTATGAGTGTTTTGTAACATGCACACAGCGCAGTAAGAAAAACTTGCGCCTGTGGCCAAATATCCAATTTGCGTCCTGAGCATGACATAACGGTCTAAATGTCATGTGTCTTTATAGAATAAATAACATTTAGTACTTTTTTGCCGTCAAGTTATCAAAAACTTCTATAAACTTTTTAGGGAAAAGCGGCAGAATTCAAAAGTTAAAGTTGTATTTTTCTAGCCAGAACTTTATTTTTATTTAGCCAATATTTCGCTGAACTTTTGTCAGCTTCTTCAGGGCAAGTTAAAACTAGAATAAATACCGGTATTGCCATTGTTTCGTTGCAGAATACTTCAAAATGAATATTTTGATGCAACTTTTATTATACAATGGCTCATTTCCACAAAATGATTTTTTTTGTATTAAATTCACTTGATTCACTTATTTCCATACAATATTGGCAGATTTCACCAGAATATTTTTTTATATATATGAAATTCATTTAGTTCGCTTATTTCTACAAGATTTCGTTTTCTCCCTTTTCTCAGACGGCATTAGCGACTCTGCCTTGTCGGAATTTAAATTTTTATCTCAATCCGCGAACATGTGTACCGTATGCATCAGACGGGAAGAGATGAAAGAGTTCCCAATGAGTTTCCCCATTTTCTATTTACTGTATATTTCATTTAAACTCGAGCGTCGCTCTGACAGTTGCTTTGAATCTTTCCGTTCCTCAGTTATTTTATTTTTTCTCTTAGTGATGAAAAATCACCCACTTTTGGATAATCCGATTAAAATTCAAGTCGGAAGATATTAGATTAGACACACATTAACATAACTTATTAAATAAAATGAAACACTTTAACTTTATTTGTATAAAGTACAAACAAAGTTAAAGTGTTTTATTTTATTGAATTAACATGTATAACGAAGTAGAAGCCTCCACCGTTCATAATAAAACTTATTAATATTAATTGTTTTTATTTTAAATGTATTGATTTATTGCAATAATATAGACGTGCTTTTTTAGTTCTAAATCTTGATAATAAATATTTGCTGAATTTGAAAATGTGAACACTAGAATTTAAATAGAATGAAAGAACTTTTCAGTGTTGCATGTGAAAATATCATATGTTCAATTAAAAAAAAAACCTCTAGAGTGCCATGATTTAATCTTTTTTCAAATTTAAGTTGGCTACGCACATCAGGAATTGACATAAAACGTCAGACACAATAATTATAATGTAAATTTTCAGAGTTGCTAACTTAGAATATTTTCCATGGCACTCTAGAGATTTTTTTTAATTTAACATACGATACAAATTACTTAATTTTAAACAATGAATAAACACTTTGTATAAATAAAATTCTGAATAACTTTTTAATTTTCAAAAAAGTGTGTTTATTTTCACAACAATTGTTTCGCAAATTTATTGCTTCTTCAGGGAATGAAAGTTTACAGTGAAATTAGAAATCTTAGAACTATATATATATATATATATATATATATATATATATACATTAACACTATTGACACCATGGTGGGGTGGATATTTTTAGTAGTGGTCAGTTTGACAGTTCTATTTGTTCGTTGAGTAGGAGGCCGGTCAGTCCCTTTGAATAGTACCAGTATGTCGTCTACATACCTCCACCAATAAATGCAATTATGGAATTGACTTAAAGGGACTGACCGATTGTTAAATACTTTTTTAAATAGCCTTAATAAAATTCATAAAAATATAAAATTTACGATGGAAATAGAAGCTGAAAAATCAATAAACTTTCTTGATTTAACAATTCAAAACGTGACAAACAAACACCATTTTTCTATCTTCCACAAACCCACTTACACTGACTGCACAATAAACAATAAATCATTTCACCCATTACAACATAAATTGGCTGCATATAGATCAATGATTGAAATTGATTGAAAATGAAAATAGTCTGTTTCAATACCCATGGATAGTACACATTTCATTAAAGAACTAAACATAATTCATACAATAGCTGAGAATAATGGATTTCACAAATCTATCATCGAAAAATTAGTAAAAAATAAAGAAAACCAGATAATAAGAAACTTAATCAGTCCCTCAATTAATTTAAGAAATAGTAACAATTATGCCTCCATTACTTTTAATGGACCTTTAAGTAATAAAATCAGCAAAAAAATGAAAAAAAATAGATATTAAAATATCATTTAAAACTAATAATAGCCTAGCTAAACTAATTAAAAATAGTAAAGATAAAATAAACAAGCTCGATCGTTGTGGAGTATATACAGAGAGTTTTATGTAACACCGAACATGCCAGAAAATATTCAATGTAAATTTTCCTATGTTCGATGTGTTCTGGGACGCATCAAAGCATTGAGTGCGATTTCATTGGCTCTGATTTTAGTAGTTCTAACGCAACTTACATTTAACGTCAAAATGAAATGTGTCATTCATTAATCGCCTACATCACTAATGGAATGTTAATATTTTTGGAATAATTTTTTAATCAATGTTTGTATTTTAATTTATTGTTTGTATTTTAATCTATGTTTGTGTTTTAATCTATTGTTTGTTTTTTACTATTCTTAATTGTATATTTTAACTTAAGACTGTATATTAAATGGACTTCCGTATAAATAAATAAAATAAAATAAAAAAATAAAATAAAATAAAAATATTAAACAGAAAAGAAAAATGAGAAAGAGGAGAACAGATTTAGCTTAAATGTATAAATAATAGAAAAACAGATTCCTGTTACTTTCGTTTGCTAATATTTCAAGATAAGTTTATACATTGCTTCAATTTCACTGAAGTTTATTAAGAACTTCGATTCAGCGTATCGTGTAAGCCATTTGATCAGGACCACCCCAAGTACGTTACTTTGGGTGTACCAGCAAAAATTCCGTCACAAAACTGCCATTCGGCAGTTTTAAATATAATTATTCCAAATTTGAAGAGCGTGGCGAGGCAGGTTTGCAAGTACCGCACCTAGGTCTGCTGCCAGCACAACAACACTGGGGTGTTAGGTGTGCTACTTCATTTGGCAAACATTTCAATTTTCATTTATTTGTTTACACAACACTCAATAGAGATAATGTAGGTGTATTTATTAATTTATTGAATGAGTAACTTACAATGAGTTAAATATTTTCTTTAGGTAAATATGCATAAGTTGTTCATTTTCCGACATTCGTTGTTTTTTTAAAAAGAGTTCAATTTGAAACTTTAAACGAGTGTTTTCCACTCCCAGACTAAGCATGAAGTAAAATTTCAAGTTTAGAAAAGCCCCGTGAAAATTTGTCGAGGCTCTCGCAGCGACCCGAGACAAATTTTCTGGGCTTTTCTAAACTCGAAATTTTACTTCATGCGCCACGCGTATAAAACACAGATTTCAAGTGTAGTTCGAATATACATAAATTCCACAATATTTTAATGTTTTATACGCGTGGCGCATGAAGTAAAATTTCGAGTTTAGAAAAGCTCGAAATTTTACTTCATGCTTAGTCTGGGAGTGGAAAACACTCGTTTAACGCTTCAAATTAAACTTGAAAAAAAAACAAGGAATGTCTAAAGACTTACAGAAAATGTTTCACGACAGTATTAATCTTGATTGTCTTGAAATGCCGATGTCTTGCTTTGGATAAAAAAGTATGTTCCATATTCCCACACACTGCACTTATTATAAACGCACAAGATTTAATAACTGACATATTTTATTTTGACGTTACATGTACCCTAGTTACATTAGTCCTAATTTGCATTAGAACTACTAAAAATCGTAACCAATAAAGTCGCAGCCAGAAGAATATAAATTGGGTTGACTATATTACCATTGGAAATCGTATCCAATCACATTGCACTCAATGCTTTGATGGGTCCCAGAACAAATCGAACATAGGAAAATGTACAGTGAACATTTTCTGGCATGTTCGGTGTTACTTAAAACTCTCTGTATGCTTACATGTAATGACTGGTCAAAATATACAGCATTTGAACTAAGGATTGCAGAACATAAAAGTGCATGATAAAAACAGAAAAACACCACAACCTATGCGAATCAACTGCTTTCCGAAAACCACAGATTCAACAAGGAATTTCAGATCCTCCATACAGAGAAAAAAGAACGGAAATTAAATCTACTGGAAAACTTGGAAATTAACAGATTCGAAAAAACCGGCCTTCTACTCAACGAACAAACAGAAATGTCAAACTCCCCACTACTAAAAATATCCACCCCACCATAATGTCAATAGTGTTAATGTATATGGGGCATTCCACGCCAAATCAGATACCATCTGGCTTTTGCATCTCCGATTTTTTTCATATTTTTTTTATGTTATAGTACCAAATGAGAGAGGCCTCCGTGATTTCTTTCAATTTTATTTGTGTATCCGCTTTTGAGATATCGATTTTTGAAAAAAAAAACGTTCCGTTTTTTTAAATGCTAATAACTTTGTGAAAAATAGACCGATTTTTACCTTTTTTTTTTGAATTTTTTATTTTTCAAAATACTTTTTGAATATAAAATCCAAACAATTTTAAAAATCATATTTCTATAAAATTTTCAAATTTTTTATATAAAATATTGATTTCCAAAAAACACGTACTGATCGATTTTCTGGAAATTTTTATCTAAAAGACTATTACTCATTCCGCAACTTTTAAGCCTAGTCCGATAATGGGATAACAATAGGATCTATTTTTTTCGAATTTTTAAAATTACATGTTTCAGCTATCAGTACTAAAAATTAATTATAACCTTTCTCTCAGGTCCACCAGCAATAGTTTTTGCCATTTATGAAATGTAATAGATATTGTCATGATAATTAATTATATTTAAATACTAGTTGTGTCATCTAGCGGCCACAGCGCAAACTGCTTGCGTTGTCTTAGAATTTAGTTTTTGTTAATGATATAAAAAAGAATATATTTTATTGGCAGTTGAATAAAGCACGCTGTTAAAGTAACACGTATTTTAATGTTTCGCCCGTTAATTAAATTATAAATTAATAATATAAAACAAAGTAAAATAACGTAACATGGCGCAGTCGCGTATTTAAACATAGTGAAAAGTATTTAAACAATAATTTAAAAAGGTGCTAAGTGTACTATGAAAATGGAAGTGGCTAGAGGGGTAGCTCCGATGATAATGGAGGGTAACGTGTCCAGCAATTGGAAGTTCTGGAAAAGTCGGTTCCTAAATTACTTAGCTGCAACGGAGTACTCCAGTAAGAGCGAAAAAACTCAGTGCGCACAGCTACTTCATTACATTGGTGAAGAAGGATTTAGAATTTATAATACGTTTACATTCGCCCAGGATGAGGAAAATAAATTAGATTTATTGATACAAAAGTTTGATAAACACTTCGAACCCAAGAAAAACGTTGAATTTGAACGTTATAAATTATTCACACGAAAACAAAAAAATGGCGAAACTGTAGAACAATACGTGACAGATTTAAAAAATATATCCTTATCATGTGAGCTAGGAGAGTTGAAAGACGATCTCATAAAAAGCGTTTTAATATGTGGTGTTGCGAGAAATGAAATGAGAGAGAGGCTGTTAGAAAAGGATAGTATAAAATTAGAGGATGCGATAGCATTGTGCAGGAATATGGAAAGTTCGAAGGTCATCGCTTCAGCATTGGACGACGAGGAGGAAGAAAAAATTAACGTAGTCAAGCGAAGGATGGACAACGATAGATGGCGACAGGGTGGAAATGCATCAGGACATACAGGATCAACAACAGCGACAACGTCGGCGAATCAACTCAATGTGCGCAAGTTCAAAAATTCGCGAGTAAAGTGCGGGAGATGTGGAAAAATGCATCCGAAATTCAAATGCCCTGCGTATAATCAAAAATGTGTGAAGTGTCATGGCCAAGGTCATTTTGCGCGTATGTGTAAAGTGCAGCTGATTAATGTGGAACACGAAGAGGAGCAGCAAATTCAATTGAACGAAAACTCTATTTTTATAGGAAGCGTCGAAGAAAATAATAACAAAAGGAATTGGACGGTTTGTTTAAAAATTAATAACATTTATGATTTAAATTTTAAAATTGATACAGGGGCTTCAGCAAATTTAATTCCTAATCACTTGTATAAAAAAATGCAAAATAAAAATTTAAAGAAATCATGCGTAATTTTAACAACTTTTACAAATGATAAAATTCCTATACTAGGTGAAATTAATTTAAATTGTACTTATAACAACCAAAACAAACTTATTAAGTTTTATATTGTAGATTCACCTCAATCTCCGGCAATACTAGGGCTTGAGTCATGCATTGAATTAAATTTAATTAAAAGAATTAATCAACTAGATAAAGTAGAGTTCATTCATGAGTATAATGATTTATTTGAAGGAATTGGCTGTTTCTCAGAGCCATATGAAATAAAAATTAATAATAATATTGTTCCAACCATTAGTGCTCCACGTAAGATTCCATTGTCTTTACACGAAAAATTAAAACAGACACTAAAAGAAATGGAAAAACAGAAAATTATAAAACGGGTAGACGAACCAACTGATTGGGTTCATCCGATGGTTATTGTGAGAAAAGACAATGGAACCTTACGAATTTGTTTAGATCCCACAAACTTAAACAAAGCTATAAAAAGGGAGTATTTTCAATTACCTTCTTTTGAGGAAATAACTGCTAAAACGGCAGGCGCTAAATTTTTCAGTCACTTGGACTCATCGCAGGCTTTTTGGCAAATATCATTAACAGATAACAGCTCAAGGATTTGTACGTTTGCAACTCCTTTTGGACGTTACAGGTTCTTGAGGCTGGCATATGGACTAAAATGTGCATCTGAAGTTTTTCATAAGAAATTTAGCGACATATTTGACATAGATGGTATAGGTGTTTATATCGATGATATAATTGTTTGGGGAAAATCAGTTGAGGAACATAATACAAAATTAAAACAAGTAATGGAGATAGCAAGAAAAAATAATATTAAATTTAATAAAGAAAAATGTAAATTTTTAAAAACAGAATTATTATTCATGGGTCATATAATTAACGAAAATGGAATAAAGCCAGATAATTCAAAAATTCAAGCAATAATCGAAATGCCTAAACCTAATGATGTAAAATCACTGCAACGTTTTTTAGGCATGGTAAATTATGTAGGGAAATTTATAAATAATTTAGCTGAAATTACAGCACCATTAAGAAATTTAATTAGAAAAAATAGCATGTGGAATTGGACAGACATACATGATAAATGTTTAGAGAAATTAAAATCAATTTTAACAAAAACACCGGTATTACAACATTATAAAGTAAATAAAAAGACTGTGTTATCGGTTGATGCTTCCAAAGATGCTGTAGGTGCAGTTTTACTACAAAATAAAATGCCCTGTGCATATGCATCTAAAGCATTAACGGATACACAAAAAAGGTGGGCACAGATCGAGAAAGAGTTATTTGCAATATTATTTGGATGTGAGAGATTCTCTCAATTCATATATGGTAAGCAGATTGAAGTTGAAACTGACCACAAACCTCTGGAATCAATATTTAAGAAAAGTTTAAATGATTGTCCGTTAAGATTGCAGAGAATGCTCTTACGGTTACAGAAGTTTGATTTAAAAGTTTATTATAAACCTGGTAGTAAATTAGTTGTTGCAGATACACTTTCTCGAGCCTGTATTAATTCAAATAATCCTAAAGATATAGAACTAGAAAAATCAATTGAAGGACATGTATGTTTAATAAAAGAAAATGTAAAAATGTCAGAGAAAAGGAAAGTAGAAATGAAAATAGACACATTAAAAGATTCAATTTTGAGTAAAATTTCAGAATATATTAAAACAGGGTGGCCACCACAAGAAAAGAACACAGAATTAAAATATTTTTATAATTTAAAAAATGAAATTTTTGAACATGATGAATTATTATATATACAAAATAAATTAATGATTCCTAAAATACAAATTCCACAAATATTAAAAATTTTACACTACACACATCTAGGAATAACAAAAACAATTAGTTTAGCAAAAGATTTACTTTTTTGGAAAGGAATGTCGAGTGATATAACAAATTACATAAAAAATTGTAGAACTTGCATGAAGTTTCAAAATTCAAACGCTAAAGAACCAATGATGTTAAGAAAAATGCCTGAGCTTCCATGGCAACATGTGTCATGTGACTTATTTTACTTAAATAATAGCAATTATTTATTAGTAGTAGACAACTATTCCAAATTTGTTGAAATTCAAATTTTAAATGAAAATACCAATTCGATGACAATCATTAATCACTTAAAGTCAATGTTTGCTCGATATGGAATACCAGAGATTGTGTATTCGGATGGAGGTCCACAATTTATATCCATTAACTTTAAAGAATTTAGTAATCAGTGGCAATTCGAACACATAATTTCTAGTCCATATAATAGTCAGTCGAATGGTCAAGCTGAGAGATCAGTACAGACAATTAAAAAAATATTTAAAAAATCTTTAGAAGAAGGAAAAGATTTATATCTTACATTATTAAATCTTAGAAATACACCTATAAGTGATTTAGGCTCTCCAGCCCAACTATTAATGTCCAGAAGGTTGAAGAGCTTAGTCCCAATCAACAATAATTTATTAAAACCAAAAATAGTAAATTTGAAAGAAAAACAAAAAGAATTATTTAAAAATCAATTGAAAGGCAAATTTTATTATGATTTTAAAACAAAACAATTGCCTGTATTGAAGAAAGGAGAGAGAGTGAATATACAATTTAAGAAAAAGTGGAAAAAGGGAATGATTGTTAAAAACATAAGGCCTAGACTATACCGTGTCAAAACTGAAGATGGTCAAACCTTAGATAGAAACCGAAGGTTTTTAGCAATAATTCCCAATAATGACAATGAACCTACCGATGATTGTAACCATCATACTAACGAGCAGGAAGTTTCATTCAATGCAAGCATGGATGATTCGTTTTCATATAATCCACCTACTCATACAAAATGTGGCAGACCTGTGAAAATTCCTGATCGTTTTGGTATTAATAATTAAATTATGTAAACATTATTTTATTGTGAAAAGGGAGATGTCATGATAATTAATTATATTTAAATACTAGTTGTGTCATCTAGCGGCCACAGCGCAAACTGCTTGCGTTGTCTTAGAATTTAGTTTTTGTTAATGATATAAAAAAGAATATATTTTATTGGCAGTTGAATAAAGCACGCTGTTAAAGTAACACGTATTTTAATGTTTCGCCCGTTAATTAAATTATAAATTAATAATATAAAACAAAGTAAAATAACGTAACAGATATGTCTTAAAATTTAATGGATTATAACTAAGGTCACTTATACAAAAATATTTGGAAAATATTTCTATAAAATTTTCAAATTTTGCATATAAAATGTTGATTTCCAATAAAAACGTACTGATCGATTTTCTTTAATTTTTTTCTAAAAAACTGTCACGCATTATGCAACTTTTAAGCCTAATCCGATACTGGGATAACGATGGGATTTATTTTTTTTTTTCGAATAATTTTAAATTATATGTTCTAGTTATACAAGGTGTAACAGAACTAATGTACATAAGGGGCAGTGTTTAAATAAACAATACCTGCAATTAAAATTACCGTACCTTTAGTAGATACCTCACAGATAATTATTAAAAATAATTAATAATAATAGGCCACATGTTTGTGGTCTCTGGCATACGCACACATTACGTGTTTTAAGCGAGATTCCACATAGACTGGTAGTTTTTAAAAGATGTCAGTTTGGCTATCGAATTAGTGAACGAATCAATAGAATGTAGGTGACATTTTAAGTTAGGCCAGGGATGTTTATTTATGACTAAAAATTTTTAAATGGTGGTCAGATTGGGAAGAAAAAAAAAATAAATCCCATCGTTATCCCACTATCGGAATAGGCTTAAAAGTTGCGTAATGAGTAAGTTTTTTTAGAAAAAAATTTTAGAAAATCGATCAGTACGTGTTTATTGGAAATCAACATTTTATATAAAAAATTTGAAAATTTTATAGAAATATTTTCCGAATATTTTTGTACAAGTCACCTTGGTTATAATCCATTAAATTATTAGGATATATCTATTACATTTCATAAATGGCAAAAACTATTGCTGGTGGACCTGAGAGAAAGGTTATTATTAACTTTTAGTACTGATATCTGGAACATGTCATTTTAAAAATTCGAAAAAAAAATAGATCCTATTCTTATCCCATTATCGGACTACGCTTAAAAGTTGCGGAATGAGTAACAGTCTCTTAGATAAAAAATTCAAGAAAATTGATCACTACGTGTTTTTTGGAAATCAACATTTTATATCAAAAATTTGAAAATTTTATAGAAATATGGTTTTTAAATTTTTTTGGATTTTATATTCAAAAAGAATATTGAAAAATAAATAAATTCAAAAAAAAAGGTTAAAATCGGTCAATTTTTCACAAAGTTATTAGCATTTAAAAAAAGGAACGTTTTTTTTTTTTCAAAAATCGATATCTCAAAAGCGGCTGCACAAATAAAATTGAAAAAAATCACGGAGGCCTCTCTCATTTGGTACTATAACGTAAAAAAATATGAAAAAAATCGGAGATGCAAAAGCCAGATGGTATCCGTGGAATGGCCCATTTATATATAGTTCAAAGATTTCTAATTTCACTGTAAACTTCCATTCACCTGAAGAAGCAATAAATTTACGAAACAATTGTTGTGAAAATAAACACACTTTTTTGAAAATCAAAAAATTATTCAGAATTTTATTTATACAAAGTGAATATGGATTTTCAACACCTCAACGCCTTATCAATCAACCTAATAAATAGACAGTTAATACTATGTTTTGTACTGAGGAGGCTTCGATTTTTTTTTTATTGAACATATGATATTTTCAATAAAAAAAACCTTAAGAGTGCCTCATGGCACTCTTAAGATTTTTTTATTGAAAATATCATATGTTAAATAAAAAAAAAAAAAATCTTTTTTTTTTAAATTTAAGTTGGCTACAGGCTTTAGAAATGTACACATAAAACGTCAGACATAATTATTCTAATATATAATTTCAGAGTTGCCAACCTACAATATTTTCCATGGCATTTATTGAACATATGATACATGTTAATATAAGGTACGATTCACGTGAGGTGTCCTATGGTTTTCTTGATTTGTAGTGCTTTCTGCACCAATACATGTAATATGAAAATAGTTTGATGTCATCAGATTACGTGTGTGAAAAGAGACAGCAAACTTTATAATATGTCTGCTATGGTATTTAGATGGAACATGAGAAAACGTATGTTCCGGTATGCAGCTTTCAAATTTTAAGGTAAAAGTCACATTTTGACAATGTCTTTGTAAAACTAAATCTGCAAAAACCCAGCCACAGATCATTTTAATTAATGTGCACAATTGTTTTAAATGGAAGTTTAAGTAGTATAATTCCACTTTTCAAATCTATTAAATAGTTCAGGTATTTACAATAATAATTAATGCATTTATGTTGATTTTTTGTAAGCTCCAACGAGAATGTTAGTTGAATCGAATGCGCATTCAGTAAATTTGGCAAATAGTCATCGGATTAATCTGTTAATACAGGGAATTTTTCTTTTAAGTATACATACAGGGAATTTTCTATTAGGTATACATATGCATACGCTTTTTTTTAAAGAGTTCAATTTGAAGCTTAAAACAAGTGTTTTAGACTCCCAGACTAAGCATGAAGTAACATTTCGAGTTTAGAAAAGCCTGAAAATTTGGTTTGGTCGCGTAGCGCGAAGCGCGGAGCGGCCAAACCAAATTTTCAGGCTTTTCTAAACTCGAAATTTTACTTCATGCGCCACACGTATTGAACACTGAAAGCACTGAAATATTGTGAAAGAGTAAACTTCGCTTGAAATCAGTGTCTTGTACGCGTGGCGAATGAAGTAAAATTTCGAGTTTAGAAAAACCTGAAAATTTGGTTTGGTCGCTCCGCGCTTCGCGCTATGGGACCAAACCAAATTTTCAGGCTTTTCTAAACTCGAAATTTTACTTCATGCTTAACCTGGGAGTGGAAAGCACTCGTTTAAACTTCAAATTGATATCTTTTAAGAAAACAACGAATATTTAAAAACTACAACACGTAATTGGGCTATGTATATTCAAAAGAAAAAAATAACAAGAAATTATGATTTAAAGCTTTTCCAAAAGAAATAACACTAATATACTCGCGACCTAAACAGTATGACATTGTCATGTAACGTCAAAATTTGACACAACTTGGAAAAATCGTTGCAGATACAACTGTCGACATACTCTCTAAAAAATTTAAATTACACATTCCACATCAATGAGTCATAGAACATCTCTTCCGAATTCTACTATACTTTGTGTTTGATAATGGCAAGCTACATTTATTCAAACAAACTTAAAAGTTATTGTATTAATTCCTTTCTTGACTTATTATTTTCGTTATGCTAGATGCACATTTCTAACACTAGGGCCCATTTGCACCCCGACTGATTAACTTTAATCAACTACTGATCATTGATTAAACCTCTAAGTCATAATTCTAGAATATTAGAATGTTTCAAACTTGTTAGATATCCTAAACATGTCTTTTTTTATCATTATGCAATTTTGTAAATAATTTACACATAAAATTGCTGTTTTTAAGGAGTACATAGATGGCATAGATGTTCATTTTTAATAGCAATAAAATTCACAATTGTCAATTTTGTGCATCTAGCATAATAAAAATAATAAGCGAAGAAAGGAATTACTACAATAATTATTACAAAACACGTCACGTGACTAAAAGAAGAAAAATGATAACTTCAAAGTGTTTTATTGTTAAATTTATACTGTGTTTTGTACCACTATGCATTTTTATTAAATGAACAATACTCGAGTTTTGACATTTTTATTGCCACTTGATTATTAATAAAATTAAACGATTGTATCAAAAATCACATTTCGTCTTTTCACCGTTGATTCAATTTGTGTTCACTCGAGTAATTAGTTATTTTTTTATACAAAATTTATTATTAGGTTAGCCGTTGAAGTGACGGAAATCAATTCCGGTCTGCGACGGGGAGAGAAATTAAGTTTTAAATAAGTGAGTGGATCAATCATGGCGTGTTAATTGGATTAGTTTTTGAATTTGAAATTTTTCATTCAATTAGTTACGGCGGTTTAATTAATTTTTAAATTGAGAAACGCCTCGGGCGGAAATGCACGCTTTTAATTGGATTCAATCAATTTCTGAATTGCTCGTTGACAAAATTTCAATTCAATTTTAATCAATTGCACAAAAACTATTCTAAAAAGTGAAAATAACAGGATAATTGCATTATTGTCTTTTTTCTACAACCGTCAAAAAAAGGTGACACTGACACACCGCTTTTAATTTGCAAAGTGTGCTATTTATTCACCGTGAAAAAATGTAATAGTAAATTCCAATATGGCGGCAATTAATGCAAAATATAAATTAACAATTATTATTTAATGCTATACCTAGTAATTAATTGTCTATAAGTGCTCATATTGTAGTTGATTTTCAATTTGTAGATTTCTCTTCTCAATATGCCAAAAGTACGTACTTGGAAAGGTTTACTATCTTTTTCTTCGTACACCAATTACGAAATTGGCAATTTGTTTTTTCGTATTGCGATTTTGAAAAATTCTTAAATCGTAAGCAAAGTTTTGTTAAATATAATACTACAAAAACTGCCAATATTTATCCATCTTGTGTTAATTAATTTTACAAATGTTTGTTTTAATTAATTTAAATGTCTGAAATAGTCTTGTTTTGGAAATGTGAAAATATATTTAAAAGAGAAAGCCCTTAAACTCTAAGTAAAGTTGTTAAATATAATATTACAAAAGCTGCTAATATTCAATCGATCGATTTTCATCTGTTCTGTCGATTGGATTGTTAAATTATCTACGACTGTGTTTTCATCATTGTATAATAATCCGATTACTGAATTCACTCACTAATGCGCTAGACCGTCTCAAAAATAAATAATAAATAATGTAATAGATGCGCCCAACGTTTCCACTTTCTAATATTTTAGAGCAGTTCGCTCATTCTGTTTATCCGAAAAGACTGTATTCAATAATCCACCTATATCAATTTATTTAAAAATACCGTGCTGTTTTTATAAGCCCAGAAATAAAAAAACAACGCCTAACGTTTCCACTTTCTAATATTTCAGAGCAGTTCGCTCGTTCTGTGCATCAGAAAAGACTGGATTCGATAATCCACCTATATAAATTTATTTAAAAATACCGTGCTGTTTTTATAACACTAGAAATAAAAAACAACAGCGCCCAACGTTACCACTTTCTAATATTTTAAAGCAGTTTGCTCGTTTTGTGCATAAAAAAGACTGAACTCAATAATCCACCTATATCAATTTATATAAAAATACCGTGCTGTTTTTATAAGCCCAGAAATTAAAAAAAACAGACGCCAACGTTTGCACTTTCTAATATTTTACAGCAGTTCGCTCGTTCTGTGAATTAAAAAGACTGGATTCGAAAATCCACCTATATCAATTTATTTAAAAATACCATGCTGATTTTATAAGCCGAGAAATAAAAAAAAAACATTATCTTTAGGTTAATAGCCTATCAATTTAGATCGATAGCCTATCAATTTATTTAAAAATACCATGCTGATTTTATAAGCCAAGAAATAAAAAAAAAACATTATCTTCAGGTGGATAGCCTACTATACAGGGTAAGTCGGGAGGAGCGCACCAAACTCTAGGAGTATATTATACACGTGAAAATAATGTAAAAAAACTCATTTGTTCTTATCCGATTTTTTATTGTTTTCAAGTTATAGCATATTAACAAATAAACAAGTTATTATACAAACAAAATTTTCTTAATCATAGCGTTCTTTCAACAAATGTTCAAAAATACCGCCATTGACTTCTAAACATTTTCTGCTTCGATACATTACGATGATTATTATTTATCCACCGACAAAATTCCGTACGGTTAGCGTAATCCCCTGGTTGTAGGTGCTGTACTCTCTGAACGTGATAAGGATATAAGCCTTGCTCGTGTAGCGTGTTCATCACTCTTTTTTGTGGAATTGCCAATTGAGTGGCAATTCTCCGTGAGCTAGTAGTTGCATCGTCTTCTACTAGATGCAGAATATTTTCTACTTCTACAAAACCTTGTCGAGCAGCGCGCTCATATGTTATGTTAGCACTGGGAAGCTTACCAGTCTCGCACAATTTGTTGAAAACTCTAATAAATATGTTTTTATCAGGATGTCTTTGGTGTGGAAAACGTTCACGATATTCTTCAACAGCAGCTGTAGCATTTCCATTACAGAAACCATATACAAACACCATATTCGCATATTCTAAATTTGAATAAGTATGTGGCATTTTGCAACACTAACAATCACATTAATTCGAACTTAAATGTTCAGTTACTGTTCACCATACACTGACAGTTCATCAAAACGTCAGAATTATCAAATGTTTATAAGCCTCGAACATGGCATACTTTGATAATGTTAAAATTCAGATAGAAGTGGAAAGCTAGATGAACATTTTTAATTACGCCATAACTTGAAAACAAATGAAAATCGGATAAGAACAAATGAGTTTTTTTACATTATTTTCACGTGTATATTACACTCCTAGAGTTTGGTGCGCTCCTCCCGACTCACCCTGTAGAACAAAATAACGTATAATTACAAATTCATTGTTAGTTTGTAATTATTAAAGTAAGATGTTGCTAATTTATTTATACAGGTCAAAATCCTGGTGTTCTTCGAAAACGCCCATGAATTTTAAATGAAGATGAAGCGCGGACATCTTTAGCAACTAACTTTAATTGCGAAACTTGGCCCGCGTGCAACTGGATTAAAGTTAAACAACACCGTTCCCAAAATGGTCCAATTACCGCACGGACTTAATGAGAAAAGGCACGAGAATATATTAAAGGAAAGACACCTTACGTGAGAAAAATATTTATTAATGTTCTTACATTGGACAAAAAATCACTGATACTGAAAAAAGCTCAAATGAATAGTTTGAACATTTTATGATATCATTCAATAGTGTGGCTATAATACATATGCAGAAAAAGGTAATCAATATTTTATTTAAATTTATAACATGCAAAACAATTTATCTGAAATTCACAATAAAACACTTTTAACTTTGCTTGTAGAACACTTTTTATTGAATCAAACATGAAAACATGATTATCATGTAATGACAAGTAATGACAAGCTTTATCCAAAATGCAGTCACATTCAATAAAAAGTGTTATACAAACAAAGTAAAAAGTGGTTTATTGAGAAATGAACATGCATAACAGTAGAAGTAGTTTATTAAATAAAAATATTCATTGCCCAAAAGAAACCTATAAGAATCCTGCATAATTTAAAGTATCGCGATAGCTGTAGAGGAATATTTAAGGCAAATAACTTATTAACTATGATACATATACATATACAGGGAGTACTTCATTCAAGTATACATACCCCAATATACTATACATTTTCAGATATGACTGATTGCAAGTGAAGTTCACTAGTAAACAATACGCCTGGACCATGAAGGAAAAATTAGAGAACAAACAAGATAAATTCAAATTCAAAACTATTTGAATTCGAGAAAATAAGCTTACGCTTCTTATAGTTCGCACACTTTAAACATAATATATAAAATTACGAAAAAACTATTCGTGAAAATGCAAACAGTGTCTTAATTAATAAGACAATTTAAGACGATAAATATCCATTGAAACAACTACTTCCCGTGCAAATACACCTCCGGATATTGAATTATACAATGAAATATTTAAAATCTTATTTAATTTGATTTGTTACAACGCTCTATTAAAGTATATGTAACGTTTATGTCATAAGCAAAGCTATACTGAAGAGAGATAAATCTCGAAACGCGTCTATAGATGGCCTAAGACATTAGTTTTAATCCAAGTCCTTTCACTTCTAATTTGTTGCTATCTCTCCTTTCATTTTAAATTGTATTGTTAGTTGGTTTGAAGAGAATTTGACCTAAACGTTACATATACTTTAATAGAGCGTTGTAACAAATCAAATTAAATAAGATTTTAAATATTTCATTGTATAATTCAATATCCGGAGGTGTATTTGCACGGGAAGTAGTTGTTTCAATGGATATTTATCGTCTTAAATTGTCTTATTAATTAAGACACTGTTTGCATTTTCACGAATAGTTTTTTCGTAATTTTATATATAAAATTTAGAGTTTAGAAAAGCCTGAAAATTTAGTTTAATGAGGCTTACGCTTTTTTTTTAAGTTCATTTGAAGCTGTAAACGAGCATTTCTACTCCCAGACTAAGCATGTAGTAAAATTTTGAGTTTAGAAAAGCCTGAAAATTTGGTTCGGTCGCGTAGCGCGAAGCGCGGAGCGACCACACCAAATTTTCAGGCTTTTCTAAACTCGAAATTTTACTTCATGCTTAATCTGGGAGTGGAAACGTTCGTTTAAAGCTTTAAATTGAACTTTAAAAAAAAACGTATGCATATGTATATTAAAAGAAAAATGCCCTGTATATTCCTTTGTACCATGTTTTCTATCACTAAATATGAATCTGATTTGTAGATATCTGTACTTATATCAATTTTTAAGAAAATAGCACTTGTACTACGTTTTTTTGAGTTTAGAAAAGCCTGAAAATTTGGTTGGGCCGCGTAGCGCGAAGCGCGGATCAACCAAACCAAATTTTTAGGCATTTCTAGACTCGAAATTTTACTTCATTCGTCACGCGTATTAAACACTAATAACAATGAAATATTGTTTACAAGTGAACATTTGAAATCAGTGTTTTGTACGCGTGGCGCATGAAGTAAAATTTCGAGTATAGAAAAGCCTGAAAATTTGGTTTGCTCGCGTAGCGCTTCGCGCTACGCGACCAAACCAAATTTTCAGGCTTTTCTAAACTCGAAATTTTACTTCATGCTTAACCTGGGAGTGGACAACACTCGTTTAAAGCTTTAGATTGAACTCTTTTAGTATGGAAACGTAGTACAAGTGCTATTTTCTTAAAAATTGATATAAGTACAGATATCTACAAATCAGATTCATATTTAGTGATAGAAAAAATGGTACAAAGGAATATACAGGGCATTTTTCTTTTAATATACATATGCATACGTTTTTTTTTTAAGTTCAATTTGAAGCTTTAAACGAACGTTTCCACTCCCAGATTAAGAATGAAGTAACATTTCGAGTTTAGAAAAGCCTGAAAATTTGGTTGGGCCGCGTAGCGCGGATCGACCAAACCAAATTTTTAGGCATATCTAAACTCGAAATTTTACTTCATTCGTCACGCGTATTAAACACTAAAAACAATGAAATATTGTTTACAAGTGAACATTTCAAATCAGTGTTTTGTACGCGTGGCGCATGAAGTAAAATTTCGAGTTTAGAAAAGCCTGAAAATTTGGTTTGCTCGCGTAGCGCTTCGCGCTACGCGACCAAACCAAATTTTCAGGCTTTTCTAAACTCGAAATTTTACTTCATGCTTAACCTGGGAGTGGACAACACTCGGTTAAAGCTTTAGATTGAACTCTTTTAGTATGGAAACGTAGTACAAGTGCTATTTTCTTAAAAATTGATATAAGTACAGATATCTACAAATCAGATTCATATTTAGTGATAGAAAACATGGTACAAAGGAATATACAGGGCATTTTTCTTTTAATATACATATGCATACGTTTTTTTTTAAAGTTCAATTTAAAGCTTTAAACGAACGTTTCCACTCCCAGATTAAGCATGAAGTAAAATTTCGAGTTTAGAAAAGCCTGAAAATTTGGTGTGGTCGCTCCGCGCTACGCGACCGAACCAAATTTTGAGGCTTTTCTAAACTCGAAAAAAAAAAACTGTTCAATCTGGCAGTAGACAACACTCGTTTGTAACTTCAATTTGAACCCCTTTCAAAAACAACAAATATCTGAAGATTTAAAAGAAAAATTCGCTGTATATATACGAATGTGCAAAATTTATCTGGACACATGGTTATAAATTTGCTAATTTGTTATTTACCTGTGCATACAATAGTCGTCATTGACCAGAATTCATTTTACCATGCCATAGGCTGAATGCATACAAACGAGGTGCATATTTTTTACGTACTAAGATTGTCAACAGTATTCCAAAGCCAATCAAAGAGACCAATTTTATCGAGCAGAAAAAAAGCATTATTTGAATTTCTATGTTTATTAGAGCCCTATACCCTTATTGCATTTATATGTTAACATTTCAGTATAATGGAGTAATTTAATAATAATTGTTTATACATAAATAAAACACTGTTTATCACTTTGTTTGTATAACAATTGGTTTATTTGTTGACTATAGTTTCGATACTACACGTATCATTATCAAACCGTTAGTAACAAAAAACTACAAAGAAGTTTGTAGTTTTTTGTTACTAACGGTTTGATAATGATACGTGTAGTATCGAAACTATAGTCACCAAATAAACCAATTGTTATACAAACAAAGTGATAAACAATGTTTTATTTATGTTCAACAATATATAACGAAGTAGAAGCCTCTATAATCAGTGAATTGTTTATACAACAATTTTTTTAATTTAAGTATGGCCATAGGCTCTATGTTAACCCCTGTTGAAGCATAAATTTGAAACAATTTTATGATTTTATTGATGAATCATCATTTTTTCTACGAAATGTACAATGCAAGAAGGACATAAACATGTTCGATTTCTTTTTTTCGCTTTCAAAGTTAAAATTAATAATAAAAATAGTCAAGCCAAAACATCAACTTGGCGAAAAAGCCATAATGTAAGTATTTGTTTTGCTAAACTAGAAAGCTAAAAGCTAGAATTCTAACATGTTTATGTCTTTCTAACAATGAACATTTCATAGAAAAGTCATTGATTTATTAATAAAAACAAAAAATTGTTTTAAATTTGGACAACAAAAGATAACATGGGGCAACATTTTTACTATGTAGAACCCTATGGTCATACTTAAATAAAACGCACGGTATTGTTAATACATATATGTACTACTGACAATTTTTTCATGTACAAACAATGTTATATATTTAATGGTATTATAACGGCGGTCATAGGTGCATTTGGTTGCAGTTATAGGTGCATTTGATTCCGTCGTTATACTATGAATCTTACCACAGGAAAACACAAGAAATGCAGGTACTTGGGGAGTTTTATTTATACTTAACTATGTCACGTACAAAAACAAACGTTAGCACGCGTTATTCTCTAAAATTATTTTTTTATTATTTTTTGTGTCCACGGCAACCTTCCTATCTCTCCCCGCCGTCCGGATTATTCTTGTTCAGGCGACACCACAGTATGATTATATGTATTGTACATAGAAAAATAAATTGATTTATTATCATTATTATTAAAATACTCTGAAGTTAAAATTACACTGTCTATGTTAAAAATATTTATTTCGTCTAAACAAATATCGTGCTTCCAACATTCGAGGGCGTGGAACAATTTGATTTAAAATATGTAACGTAGTAATACCAAACGAAATATTTTATATATAAAATATTAAATTCATTTTACACAACGTAAACAGGTTTTATATATTTTATTAAATCATGTAACAAAAGTTTTAATTATTACACAACGAAATTAATCAAATTAATCCGAATCCATTATTGAAAATAATTATTAGCCACGCGACCGCGCAAATTAATACAAGTAGATATCTATAAATATATATATATATATATATATATATATATATATATATATATATATATATATATATATATGTGTGTGTGTGTTTTATTAATACCCTTTCAAATTACGGGTATTGGTTTTGATTTATTGATTAAATCGCGTTCATTTATTTTTGATCCTCCGGTGTACACAAAAATATCAAATATAAACGTTCTAGAAATAGATAGCAGGATTTATGTCGACGGAAACAATTAAAGAACAGTTCCTCGGGGCTAAATGGAAATGCAATTAAGCGAATAAATATTTCACGTGCACGCGGAAAGTTTCGCTCTACGCGTTCAGATGTTTTTGATTATGGAAACTGTAAAGTTTTCAGCGCTTTCTTAACGATTTTCTTATATGTACAAATAAATACGTTATATTGTTTATAATCAATTCTACAACAGTGGCTCAACTTAACTTGCGTTAAAAATAAATCCCTATATATACCTGATCGAATCAACACTCGGTATAAATGATGTCATAAATAAATATATTCGGTCGATTTTCATGTATCGTGCGATCGTTTAAATTATGATTTTTTGCGGTTGCTAATTGAATGATGGAATAAATTTGAGGTTATGGTAAAATATATGTTAACAGTCAGTAGTGCCAATCTAATTTAAAATTCAAAACTTACTCTAAATCATGTTTTAAATGATCACACGGTATTTGGTTACAGCCATACTATTGCTATTTAATTTTGATGTAAAGAAAACACTTAACTTTTTTATACAACTTATTTTGTAACAAAATAAAACTAGTATGAAGTAGTTAAGTGTTTTCTTTACAACAAAACTAAAAATATATAACAAAGTGTATGAATTACTACTACTATAACATCTAAATTAAAAAAGAAAAACAATAAATAATCCTAAAACATTCTTTAAAAAATTAAATACCATGCGATCGTTTAAATTATGATTTAGAGTAGGCGGCATTTTTTTTGTGCGGTTTCCTAGAATGCTAATTGAATGATGGAATAAATTTGAGCTTATGGTAAACTATGTGTTAACAGCCAGTGGTGCCAATCTTATTTAAAATTCAAAGCCTACTCTAAATCATGTTTTAAATGTTTGCACGATATTTAGTTATAGCCATACTATTGATTTTTAATTTTGATGTAAACAAAACACTTAACTTTTTTATACCACTTATTTTGTAAGAAAATAAAAGTTGTATGAAGAAATTAAGTGTTTTCTTTATAACAAAACTGAAAATGTACCACAAAGTATATAAATGACTACTACTTTAACATCGAAATGAAAAAAGAAATACAATAAATAACCTTAAAACATTCTTTAAAAATCAAATATCGTGCGATCGTTTAAATTATGATTTAGAGTAGACGGCATTTTTTATGTGCGGTTGCCCAGAATGCTAATTAAATAATGGAATAAATTTGAGGTTATGGTAAACTATATGTTAACAGTCAGTAGTGCCAATCTAATTTAAAATGCAAAGCCTACTCTAAATCATGTTTTAAACGATCGCACGGTATAATTAGTTGTTTTCTTCTTCGCAAGGGCTACCCATGATCTATTTAATGTTATATGTATTTAAATTAAGAGTGCATAATTTTGAAACTTGCAAGAAGACGTGTATCTAAACAATTTTTACGATACAAAAGAGAGCCGAAGTTTTTCTTTAAAAAAAGAGCGCCCATTTAATATTTAGAGGTGGCGGCTGGTGCGTAACGATAGTACCGGGAATAGGAAGAAAGTTTCCGCGGGCGTCGGATGCCCTTCCACGGTCGCCTCGGTCGCTACAAAGCCCTTTAAATATTTAAGGGCGTCATGCATAAGGAAGCGGCCCCCGCGACTTTGGATCCGATCTTTTGCGCACACCGGCTCTCCCTCCCCGGGTCGCTGCACCGAACCCAACGGCTTAAATAAACTCCGGTGTCAACTTTGCACATGGGATTAGCGACTAATATGCGATGATACGGGCTTGGAAATTTACTGCACTCGGAAAAGAAAGAATTAAAAGACGACATATATTATTTTCATCTGTCTAACTAAATATTATAATAGAAAATGGAACTATCAGGTGTTTATGAATTAAGATGTAACGACTGTGATGCAGTATATATAGGACAGACCGGACGATCATTCCAAATCCGTCTCGACGAACATAAAAAAGATGTTCTAAATAAAAAACAATCAACGGGTATGTCCAAACACTGCATCACAGCCGGTCATCTATACAACAGCAATAATTTTAAAATATTGTATACAAGCAATAAGGGTCGTATACTGAATTTCAGAGAAGGCTTGGAGATAAATAAAGCAATAAAATCGGGAAAACATGTGGTCAATGACAATGACGAGCTATGGATCTCCCCAATAATGAACGCCCTTATTACCTGATTTTGTATATAAATATCGTGTAAAAAAGTATTCTCTGTACATTCCTTGATAATGGCTAGAAGCCGAAACTAGTCGGAATAATAAGTAAAACGTTAGTGAAACAAACCAAGTGTTTTTATTTCAAATTTTATTTTAATCTAGTTTCACCAAGTGATTAATGAGAACATTGTGAAAGATAAATATTTCTATTGAATTAATTATTATTGGTATGAAAAGTTTAAAAATTAGTATTTTTCCATAAAATATAGTTTGGCTGATTTATTTTCGCGAGAAAATTCGGATAAATTTGTTTGTGGAATGTTGACATATTGAAGAAAATTTCGTGTAAATCGTAGTAGTCATTCTGATCATTAATTACCCTCACGGAATGTTCATGCTGTTGTGTAATTAATTTGCCTGATTATATTACTGGTTTAGCATTGATTCTAATTAAAAATAATTATTTGGTCGTCGGTGTTTATTACACGGATGACTTGCCCAAAGCTTGAAATCTTTTGCAAATAAACTGCAGATCTATAATATTATCGTAATATTATCGCATATTATCGTACTAATAATAGCGCTCCTTAAAAATTCTTGATTTCTATATTTGTTAATGCATTTTACAAACATTATTTTAATTGCTAAGAGAAATTATAAGATAGTTTAAATATTTTTAAGGCATAGTATAATGTTAGACAGTGTAAATATTTTTAAAGCATAGTATAATGTTAGACCTTACAAAACTAATTAAAAAAATATTATTTGTAGTATTATATTTGTCTCTATTATCGCGATTAGAATCAATAATGAAATATAGGTTTTTGTTAATTTCTAAAAACACGACCCACAATGTCCTAAAAAATAAACAAATAACCATTTGTGTTGATATTTATTTTTTAAGGATATATCCCGGCGGGTCCGGCAAAGCTAAACATAGTTTAAGCGTGTTTTATATTATGATTATTGGCCGCAGTTATCAGAAAAAACAGCTCAGCGCTCAGTGCTGGGTAGGATTCGAATCATTCAGAATTCGAGGATTTAAAAGAGGTTGTCCAACACTTTATTAAACAAGTATTCGTGTTCCGGATTCGTTACAACAATTTGTAAAAAGGATTTGCATTCGAATTCAATTCTAAGTGATTTGAATCCACATTGGGTAAAGTTAAACACTTGTATTGTACCATGTTTTTATTTTCAGTTGGCTAACACGTATTTCAATTCATTACGATCATTCTAAAAGGATTCGAATCCTCAAAAACAATTCGAATATTCACAAAGGATTTGAATCCTTGCAATTGATTCGAATCATCACAATTACACAGAGAATACGCTGATTTCCGTGTAGAACAATTGTATACAGGGAATATTTCTTTTAAACATATGCAACCGCTTAAACAAGTTCAATTTGAAGCTTTAAACAAGTGTTTTCCACTCCCAGATTAAGCATGAAGTAAAATTTCAGGTTTTCTAAACTGTAAATGTCACTTCATGGGCCACGCGTTTTAAATACCAAAAACACAAAAATATTGTAAATAAGTGAACTTCACTTGAAATCAGTCTCTTATACGCGTGGCGCATGAAGTAAAATTTCGAGTTTAGAAAAGCCTGAAAATTTGGTTTGGTCGCGTAGCGCTACGCGCTACATGACCAAACCAAATTTTCAGGCTTTTCTAAACTCGAAATTTTACTTCATGCTTAGCCTGGGAGTGGAAAACACTCGTTTAAAACTTCAAATTGAAATCTTAAAAAAAAAACGAATATCTGAAAATGCACAGCACGTAATTAAAATGTGTATACTTAAAAGAAAAACTCTCTGTATAGTAAATAGAAATAAATTATTAATAAGTTTAAACAACAGTTTAAAATGTATATCAAAGCGATTAGATATGAGAAAACATAATTTTAATTTTAAATCCAAAACTACTGTAAAAATAAAATAAATAATAAAGCACTGGAACTCAAGCGTACATGCATTATTGTAGGAAAAAATTAAAGTTGTGAAACAGAGAAATATAATAAATAAAAGGAATAGATTGGAATGAAAATGATTGATTTATCAGAAAACATAATTTTAATTTTAAATCCAAAACTACTCTAAAAATAAAATCAATAATAAAGCACTGGAATTCAAGCGTACATGCATTATTGTAGGAAAAAATTTAAGATGTAAAACAGAGAAATATAATAAATAAAAGGAATAGATTGCAATGAAAATGATTGATTTATCAAAAAAAAATATATATCAATCTCTTAGTACTTGTTTTATTTGTTTTGTGATTTTGTTAAGATAACGCGTTTTAAGAACTTCACAGTAGATCAGTGGTTAATACGCCTGGCGTATGAAGTAAATATCTCGAGTCCAGAAAAGCCTACAAAAATTGGTCGCGTATCAAAGCGGAGCGATCAATCCAATTTTCCAGGCCTTTCTAAACTTGAAGTATTTACTTCATGTTTAATCAAGGAGTGGAAAACACTCGTTAGATTATTATTCAACATTTAAATAAATATGAAAATCTGAAAGATAGATATCAAGCAAAATACTTTTTTTTATTAACTTGATTATCACCGTACACAATGCTTACTTGCTTTGCAAAAACTTGTTTTTCCAAATTATTAAGCCACATTTGAATGATTTTTACAAAGAAAATAGTTATTCCGGCGAATGTTCAAACATTTTTAGAATAAGTCAACAGTTTACACAAAAGGTAATATACTAGTTTATACACATTCAAATATTGTGACTAGTTTTTTTTTCAAAAACTCAATTTACGTTTATAAAGAGAATATTCAATAGAATTTGGCCAAATTTTGAAATATGGAAAATATTCGATAGTTATTATTTTAAATATTTATATAGATAAATCGATAAATTTCATTGTGAAAAAAGAACCTAAGTTTAAATAAAAAGACAAAATATGTTTAAAGAACTGTGCAAAATTTACAGATTATCAACTTATAAAAAATTACACAGAATTCAATAAGTTTTAATAACATTCTTCAAAGAAAATTTAAATATCTGCATTAGTTCGTGTTTCTACATCTCTCATTTTGATTGAAAACAAAATAAAATGGTTGAACTCTGTCAACTATGTTTTTATTATTATAAAATCAATAGGAGTAAAATTTCCATATAATTTCGTTAGAAACATTTTTGAGAAAAAATCATGAAACATTGGACTCGATTTTCAGTATTTCAATTAAAGACAAAATGTAAACTTTTCTAAATTTTATGAGTTTTATGAAAACATGAAGTATATACATTATCTTCATGTTTTCATAAAATTTAGAAATCGAGTGCAATGTTTCATGATTTTTTCTTAAAAATGTTTCTAACGAAATTAAATGGAAATGTTACTCTTATTGATTTTATAATAATAATAACATAGTTGACAGAGTTCAACCATTTTATTTTGTTTTCAATCAAAATGAGAGATGCAGAAACACAAACTAAGATATTCGTTTATTTTTTAAGATTTCAATTTGAAGTTTTAAACGAGTGTTTTCCACTCCCAGGCTAAGCATGAAGTAAAATTTCGAGTTTAGAAAAACCTGAAAATTTGGTTTGGTCACGTAGCGCGTAGCGCTACGCGACCAAACCAAATTTTCAGGCTTTTCTAAACTCGAAATTTTACTTCATGCGCCACGCGTATAAGAGACTGATTTCAAGTGAAGTTCATTTATTTACAATATTTTTGTGTTTTTGGTGTTTAATACGCGTGGCGCATGAAGTGACATTTTTAGTTTAGAAAAGCCTGAAATTTTACTTCATACTTAATCTGGGAGTGGAAAACACTTGTTTAAAGCTTCAAATTGAACTTGTTTAAGCGGTTGCATATGTTTAAAAGAAATATTCCCTGTATAAAATTGTTCTACACGGAAATCAGCGTATTCTTTGTGTAATTGTGATGATTGGAATCAATTGCAAGGATTCAAATCCTTTGTGAATATTCGAACTTTTCTAAATTTTATGAGTTTTCTGAAAACATGAAGTATATACATTATCTTCATGTTTTCATAAAATTTAGAAATCGAGTCCAATGTTTCATGATTTTTTCTTAAAAATGTTTCTAACGAAATTAAATGGAAATGTTACTTTTATTGATTTTATAATAATAAAACAATAAAACATAGTTGACAGAGTTTAACCATTCTATTTTGTTTTCAATCAAAATGAGAGATGCAGAAACACAAACTAATGCAGATATTTAAATTTTCTTTGAAGAATGTTATTAAAATTTATTGAATTCTGTGTAATTTTTTATAAGTCGATAATCTGTAAATTTTGCACAGTTCTTAAATTTTACAGAAATGTAATCAAATTTGTTCTTAGTTTACTTTTGTAATAACTCAAACATTTTCTCAGAATTTTGTATTATTGGGCCCGTTCATCAGAAACAACAGCTGGGAGTTTACTACCAACTGTTGGGTAATTCTCTGATGACTGTAATTCACGAACGTGTTTGGGATTATTGCAATCGGAAAAAATAGACCGGCTGGAGTACCGTTCATTAGATACCAACATACATTACAAAGAAATCCAAACAAGTTGAATGTTAAACATTTTGATGTACGGGCCCAATGATTAATGTACGCAGGAAATAATTACATTTAGTCAAATTTTAGAAATCAGTGATTGGAAAAATAGTAAACAAATATCTGAATTTTATTAAGATCTGAATTACTATCATTTTATAAAGAAAACAAATAAAAATGTATGTATCTTGAAATAGTGTTTCTAGCGTTGACATTAAATTTTCAAAATGATGAATTTTATCAAAATTGATTTTATTATGAAATAAATATTGAGAAGTATTCGCATTCGTATTCGCAGTTGAATTTTAAATATTTAAAACATCCCCGATTTGTACAGGTAGATGGCTTTTATATCGAAAAATTCAAATTTAGTTGTTACATACTGACGACAAAAGTACTACATATAATGAACATATCAAGAAACGGTACTTTATTAAATCAAACACCAACATTTAATTTCCAAGAGGTGTCTTCCGTTAGTGTGAGGAATACAATATTTAAATTAAAAAACAAGTCTAGCAGGGATATATTCGGTCTAAATTTGGAATTAATTAAAACTGCGGTAGACATACTGATAACTCCTATTACACACCTGATTAACAATTCCCTAAGATCTGGGGTTTTTCCAGAAGTGTTGAAAATAGCGAAATGTGTTCCAGTATTTAAAAAAGGCGACAGACTAAACTTGAATAATTATCGTCCGATAAGTATTCTGCCAGTACTCTCTAAAATATTTGAATCGATAATCTGTGAGCAAATAACAAATTATTTTGAATCCTACAACATCCTATCAGTGACACAGTTTGGATTCAGGAAGGGGAGATCGACAGTGAAGGCCGCAAATGAATTTATTCAGTTTGCGATTGACTGCTTTGAAAATAATGATATTGCCGCTAGTTGTCTGCTTGATCTGAGCAAAGCATTCGACTGCGTCAACCATACAATTCTATTGCAAAACCTATACTTTTATAACTTCAATCCAGTCAGTTGCAGATTGTTATCTTCATATTTATTGAATAGAAGACAACGGGTAATATTCAACAATATATTATCCAGCGAGGAACGCATTACACACGGTGTTCCACAAGGATCTATTTTAGGTCCCCTTCTATTCTTGATCTATATTAACGATCTGCCTCTCCAGCTACAGCATGGTTCAAGTGTTCTATATGCCGATTACACCACAATTTCATTTAGGGGTAGTACCGTAATGGAGATAGAGAATTGTCTTGATGAAGATATGAGCTCTATAAAATGTTGGTTCGATTGTAATTGCCTTAAACTTAATGCGGACAAAACTCAAAAAATATTTTTCACCTGAAAGCAAAACCAACCTATAGAACACTCATCAATAAAATTCCTAGGCATATTTGTCGATTAAAAACTAACCTGGATAAAGCATGGACAAGAACTTGAAGCCAGACTTGCCAAGCAAGTATATGTCTTAAGAAACTTATCCAGGTCTATGACGACCAAAATGCTAACAAATATCTATTATGCATATTTTCATTCGCACATGTCCTACGGAATTATATTGTGGGGTTATTCAAGCATCTTGTCAAACATCTTTCGTTTGCAACGTCGAGCTATTAGAGTGCTGGCAGGAATAAGTTATAGATCGGACTGTAAACAATGCTTTATAGACTTGAACATTTTAACAGTCCCGTGTGTTTTTATACTGGAATGCGTTTTGCATTTAACAAACAATAAAGATAAATACGAAAGTAATAGGTTTTATCATGAGCACAATACAAGAGCAAAAAATGATATCCGGATACAATTTCAAAGGCTCACAAAAGCTAAAACCGGAATACGATACCCCTGTATACAATTTTTTAATGCTCTTCCTACACAAATCCAACAGCTAAAACCAAAACATTTAAAAGTTTGGTGTAAATCGTTTTTGGCTCAAAATGCTTTCTATTTCTTCGAGGAATACTTTCAGGAGTGCAAGAAACACAAATTTTAATATGTTTCTTTTGTTCAAAACAATGTTTTATTATATACAACCATATTTTCATCATGTTTCTGTTTGTTCATAGTAAATGTTTGTTTTATATCAATTATTTGTAATTTATGCTTTTAATATGTTAGTTTTGTCCAGAAAATTATTTTATCATATACAACCATATTTTTAACATATTTTGTTTGTTCATAGTAGATGTCTGTTTCATACCAATAATCTGTGATCTGCTATACATAATGTATACTTTTAATATGTTAAGTGGTCGCCATTGTGAATGTTATTATACATAGTAGTATTTCAAATTACCTGTGACCTGTGTAAACAATCTTGTATTAACACCAATATATATTATTATTATCAAAATTTTATTGTAATCTTTAATTATTTTTATTTCAACTTACCATTGGTTGATATTAGAAAAAAAAAAATAAGTGATTTTTGAAAGGATTTGCATTCGTGATTCGAAAAGTAGGATTCGAATCCTTTGATTTGAATCATATTCTATCGTTTTTTGATTCGAGAATTTGTGATTCGAATCAATATAAATGCAAGGATTTTAATTCGTGATTCAAATCCATGTTTCTAAGGATTCTACCTAGCACTGTGGGAGAAATTTTGTGTTGAACGGGACGGTTGATTGCAAATGTTTTGTACACACATTTGCAATCAACAGTCTCGTTTATCACAGAATTCCTTCCACAGAGCTAGGTAGAATCTTTACAAAAATGGATAGTATGATTTTAGATAATTATTTTTAGAAATTAACCAACAAAAATTTAATGTTTTTAGCATTGATTCCAATGGCACTGATGGATAGAAATACAGGGTGGATCAAAAGCCCGTTTAAATTTGAATCGGTAGCTGCGACGAGCAGCGACGACGGGGTGGGGCAGAGGGGTTAGGAAGCGCAAGAGCGGCCAATGGAAATTCAGTACCATGGCGTCGTTTAGCCATAAACAACGTGCGTTCTGTGTACGCGAGTGCTACCGCAACAACGATGGGTACAGAAGTTCGAGGAGACAGGTTCAACAATAAATCAACCACGATCCGGCCGACCTAGAACATCAAGAGATCCCGAAAACGTCGAGCGTGTAAGAGCGTCTATTCGTGAAAATCATGGACTCTCTACTCGGAAGCAGTCTAACGCCTTGGGTGTGTTCAGAACATCTTTGATTCGTATTCTTCACAAAGATTTACATTTACATCCGTACAAAATCCAAATGGTACAGGAATTAAAGCCTCAAGATCACGCTCACAGGTTCCAATTTGCAAACGAAATGCTAGAGAGGTGCACCAGCTTTACCAACATTTTTTTCTCAGACGAGGCACACTTCCATTTAAATGGGCATGTGAATAGGCAAAATTGCAGGTATTGGAGTGACACTTATCCTAAATTGAAGCATCAAAAACCTCTGCATTCACCCAAGGTTACTGTATGAGCAGCTTTGTCAGCAAGAGGCATTATTGGTCAATACTTTTTTGAAGATCGCCGAAGAAATGCTGTTACAGAGAATACAGAGCGGTATATTGCAATGCTACAGATTTTTTTTTTACCAGCGTTACATGATTTCGATGGTTTTAATCAACGATCGTAGTTTCAGCAAGATGGGACAAGATGCCACACTTCCAACGACTCATTAAGTGCTGTTCGCGACATTTTTGGACAAAAAGTGATATCCAAAAGAGGTGCCATTAACTGGCCACCTCGTAGCCTTTCTTTGGGGATACCTTAAAAGTTAAGTTTTCAACAGCTAAAACATTTCACGAAACACTTGTGAGGCCGTCATTGAAAATTTCCGCTCCAGGTTGGTTGGGTGATGTAATTTAAAAAAAATAAAATCCCTATTTGTGTACTTTAATAATAAATAGAAAGTTTTTATCTCACATAACTAGTTTCTTTTAAATCATCATTTGAAATGTAAACGAACTTTTGGTCCACCCTGTATAATACCTAAAATACTTTTTCAAATTACTAGATACTTGTAAGATTACACCAAGGTTTCAATATTATTAAATGCATCTTATAATTTCTATTAACCAAAACAACAAATTATTCAAAATGCATTCATAAATCTAGAATTCGTGGGGTTTACTTTAACCTACTTTTATTTTTTCCCAAACATTTTTACTAACAAGAAACTTAGCATTCAGATTGTGTAGCACAAAATTGGCACTCGTTTAAAAGGGGACGGATGGGTGTGTTCCTTCGGGGGGGAGTTCATCAATTTTGTAAGAAGCGATCCGATCGTCATCGGAACCGATCACGTGAAAAAAATGGGGTCGGCAAACCGGATGGAATTTTTAAGGAGTGCGCGAGAAAGGGGATGATTTCATCGTTATTCGTTAATTGACTTTGAATAAATTTTCCGCGATTGATTGATGGTTTTAACACGAAACGCCTCCATTGAATAACCAAACACTGACATTATTCTCGCTTGCAGATTAAACAACAACATTTTTTACCAATGATAGTAAACAAAGAATTCACACAATCTAGTCAAAAGTTAAAACCAGTTGGCGATCAACACTCCTTACAGCAGTGTAATTACAAATTTTTCAACGCGTCCCTTAAGTTTTAATACTTTAAAGTTACAGGGCTTCACCCCGATAGAGGCTGTTTTCCAAATTTAATGTCGAATCTCTTGAGTGCCTAATTGTATTGACAGCAAGGCCGTAGCCAAGAAGGGGGATATCTCAGGGGTTCAAACACCCCCGACATTTTCGAAATGTTAAGTTTTTGTATGTAAAAGCGGCCCTGTAATAGAAAAACCAATATTTTTACCATTAACCCCCCCCCCCCCCCCTAAATTTGTAAAACCCCCTTCGAATTTTTTTTGTGGCTACGGCCTTGATTGACAGCCCTGATATTTTACAGCTAATTGGTTTGCATTCAGCAGTAAATATAAGACTACATTCAATATGATTTATAATTGAAGTCTTTTTGGATTTAAATCGCCTATTAACACTTTCGGCCCTGATGGTGGCATTTACCACCACTAAAATTTGGTAAACACACTGGGTATTTTTCATTTAAATATACATACATGCATGCATAAGCTGTATTTTTTCCGATAATCGTTTGATTTTTTAAATAGTTTAATTTAAAGTCTTCTACGAGTGTTTTCCACTTCCAGATTGAGCATAAAGTAAAATTTCGAGTTTACAAAAGCCTGAAACCAGATTTTCCGGTTTCTCTAAACTCTAAATGTTACTTCATGCGCCACGCGTATAAAACATTTATTTTAGGTGAAGTTCAAAATATTCTACTAAAGCAGTATGTTAAAAACGTGTACTCTGAACATCACATCACATCAGTGTTTAATACGCGTGGCGCCTGAAGTAAAATTTCGAGTTTAGAAAAACGTGAAAATTTGGTTTAGTCGCGAGTTGAAAACATTGTTTGAAAGTTCGATTTGAAATATTTATAAAAACAACGAATATCTGAAGATTTACAGCGTATACAGTATATTGAGATATATATAATTAAAAGAAAAACTCTCTGTATATCTGAGATAGTAATAAATAATATACAGTGTACAAAACACTTTTTTGTGCACTGGAAAAATTCCAGAATTCCAGGGCTAAAAGGGTTAATGTGATCTGTAATATCTTTAATCAACTTCCTGACTTGTAATGACTGTGATTAAAACGATAAAATATGCACGACTCTTGCAAGAACTTCCAAACTCAGAATCTCAATGTCAATTCCAATTAAGTCTAATCCGAAGCATAATGGGAATTCACATCCATGTCGCTCATGAGATCCACAATAAGTTTTCAACGCATTCGTTTGTGTTTGCAGAAATATGCCATAAAATATTGATAGATTCAGGTTCGGCACGTCTCGCTGAGTTACGGATACACAAAACCCCATGAATTATAAAGGGGTAAGACTTTCCGGGATACTTGACACATGCACATGCGGGTGCACGTACGCCTGTGACGGATCCGGGGGGCTAATTTACAAACTCCGGGCTTTTATTAAAATTCCATAAATTTTTAAAACGCAGAGAGAAAAAAATATATGGGGAAGGTAAGATGTTCACCTTGCGCCTGAGTCGCCTCGTCAAATATTTAAGTCGGTGAAGTTTTGCGAAATGTGCCGCGCATGGTTTCCAGTCTAGCTCGACAGTGTGGAGGGAATTTAATTAAAGGGATAATTTGAATGCAAGCACAATTAGCGTCTAGTGTTGAGTTGTTTCGGTATTATCTTTATAAAAACGACAAGAGTTAAACAGATTAAAATGGAATTACACGTGCTTTTCAATAATTACATTTCCGCATTTATTAATCTTATTAATTAGGACGTATTGTTGGCATTTTACACGAATATTTTTGTAATTTTATATATTATAAAACTATTATGTTCAGATAAAGATGCAACAAAATCAAATGATTTTACTTTAACCCTTTCAGCCCTGGAATTTCTCTGGTGCCCAAAAAAATGTTTTGTACACTGCATATTATTTACTACTATTTCAAATATACAGAGTTTTTCTTTTAAGTATACATATCTCAATATACTGTATACGCTGTAAATCTTTAGATATTTAATATTTTTACAAATATTTCAAATTGAACTTTTAAACGAGTGTATTCCACTCCCAGATTAAGCATAAAGTAAAATTTCGAGTTCAGAAAAGCCCTAAAATTTGGTTTGGTCGCGTAGCGAAGCGGAGTGACCAAACCAAATTTACAGGCTTTTCTAAACTCGAAATTTTACTTCATGCGTCATGCGTACTAAACACTGATTTAATGCGATGTTTAAATTACATTTTTTAAGCATACTGCTTTAGTAGAATGAATATTTTGAACTTTATATAAAATCAGTGTTTTATACGCGTGGCGCGTAAGGTAAAATTTCGAGTTTAGAAAAGCCTGCAAATTTGGTTTGGTCGCGTAGCGCTACGCAACTAAACCAAGTTTTCAGGCTTTTCTATACTCGAAATTTTACTTCATGCTTAATCTGGGATTGGAAAACACTCGTCTAAGACTTCAAATTAAATTATTTTAAAAATCATTATTATTATCGGAAAAGTTACGATTATCGGAAAAGTTACAGCTCATGCATACATGTATGGTATGTATATTTAAAAGAAAAATTCCCAGTATGTTTACCAAATTTGAGTGGTGGCAAATACCACCGTCCGGGCTGAAAGGGTAAAAACTATCTTTGTTCAAATATTTAATCATGTTTAGATAAGTTGAAATCAGAAGTTTAGTTTCCATTTTTTTCAAGAATAAAAAAAACTAATTGTCGGATTTTTATGAAAGTTAGTTATTTAAAAATAAACAATGTTTGCTTTAAAACTCAACAGAGCAAAATAGAAAAAAACTGAACAAAACTGCGATAGCTCAAAGTTAATCATTTTTCAAGGGCTATGTACTACTCTTAAAACATTATAGTTTCTTTACAAATTTACAAAAAAAAAAAAAAACAGAAACCACGGAGGGCAGTAACGGTCGTACTTGTTCTAGTATTTGTGTGTCGGAAAATAAATCAGGAATTCTGTGCTTTTGAAGAGAATTGCAAATTTACCACGCAAAAAAATTCGATACAAAGCAAGCAAATGGACAGAATTATAAGGAATACTTTACAAAGGCAAATACAATAATGAAAGTTATACAATCAAAATATAATAAAGAATTCATTTAGTTCTTTAAATTATCTCACCAAATACCATTCGTTGTTTGAATTTGTGCAGGATAAATGATATTTTAAGCACTCGTCAGTTCTTTACAAATTTCTTGAATGACTTGCGATTAGGCAAAAATCACTCGGGCAAGCGCTTGCGATTTTTTTCATCCCAATTCCTTCTTGTATCGATGGCTTGTGCAAAATAAAATGTATCGGGCTAAATTCAAACGACTCGTGGTTTTACTCCTGATAAATCTACAAAAAAAACGAAGCATCTGTTGTTTGTAATACCATCGGTTCTTCGATGAAAACTCATTAAGCGCATAGTAAATGAAAATTACTGAATGAAATTTACTTTTAAACTTAAATATATTTTGCATTTTTAATATATAATATACTCACATATAGTATATAACTTTTTAATAAACAGAATTTTAAAAGATTGATCACCGTTAAATATTGGTAACGGTATCTTTACCGTGAGCGTACTGATTTATGAGATAAGTAAAGAGTGGACGTGTCGGAGAGGTTGGTAGCACTGTGTGTGTCTGGTCCTGAATTAAGTTAGAGTTTCCAACCCTCGGTCGATTATTCACGGCATTTACGATCGGAATTCCTGTGGAATTGCCAAGCCGTGCGTTAATATTCCGGCTGATCGACGTGGGCTCGTAATTCCGAAAAGGGATGGGAAAGATATTGGCCAAATCTTCGACTTGGAACTCAGAACAAACATTTTATAAATACTTTTTCAATTTTTTCAATTTAGTAATTTTTTTAACTTTTATTCCCAATTGCTAATTTCTCACATTAAAACATAATTAATGTCTTAATATTCTCAATTATTTAATTATAATCACTTTTTTCTCATTAATCACTTGGTAAAACATTTTAAAATATAATGTATTTTATTTTCTACTAGTTTCGGCTTAGTGGCATTAAGCCGAAACTAGTAGAAAATAACTTCATATAAGTGAAACAAAACCAAGTGAACTTAATTTACAAACCATTATATAATCTGACGTTTCTGTAAACTTTCACGAAACGACCAAACCAAATTTACAGGCATTTAATTTAAACATTAGGTCTGCTGCTATTTTAACATTTAACTCAACTTATTACTTACTTATTGCACCAGTATTTGAAGTACCAGGTTTAACATCTGACTTACCTGAAACAAAATAATAAATTATTAGGATTAATAAACATATTTTAATATTAATTGTGGAAAATTTTAAAATTAACTAATTTTCTACGGCAGGTGACAGTTTTTATTTTTGTATCATCGTTGTATTAGAACTGCACCTTAAAGGTGCTTTAATAACATTCATTTCCATTTAGATAAGCCTTGTTTTGCTGAATGGTAAATGCCTTGTATTGTTGAATGGTGAATGCGCCGGGTTATTGCTATAAATATTGCTAGCTTTACATACATGCATTTTTAAGTAAAATCTAATAAAATGACAAAATGTTGGTTTAATCAACAATCGCAAAAAAATCAAAACAAACCAGTCGTCTCTGCGAAATTCTAAAACAACTGACCCGACGAACGTCTTCGTATGTTTTTTCTGCTCGGCATTTCGTTGACAGAGAACTGCCGTTACATAACGGAAAAATGGTTTTCCCAGAGCAACCCTTTTTCCAGCTTTTGACTGCCGCTTGGGGTGGCTAATTAAAGAGAACGCACGGCACATGAGGGAAATAGCAAAGCAGCTGGAAAAATCACACCGCATTGCACACTTTTCATCGTGCGCTAAGATAATACGATTCAGATACCATCAAAGTGAGTGTGTGAGAGAGAAAAGGAATTTAATCCCTAAACAGATTTCCGCTATATAAAAACGAACGCGGAGCTTTCGCAAATGAAAAATGTAATCTTGTATACATTTTCACATTATACAGATACCCATACATATTTGAAATGTAGTTCATTTCTGAACTTTAGATCATTATCAAAATTTTAGTATATTCAGTTCAAAATGAAGCAGTTCTAGAAATATTAACTATATGAGGTACTTTAAAATTATTAATTTTTATTTACAAAATATAAAAACGAATTAAAATTAATATCAACTTTCTGCAAAAATTTACTCTCATTGAGAAAAGTCTTCAAATTGAAACAACTACTTCTCGAGCTAATACCCCGACAGATATTAAATTATGCAATGAATATTTGAGTTACACGACACATTTAATGATCTATGCATAATTTATATGCAAAATGCAACATCAGGTCAAATTATCCCATTATTATTTTGATTTAGGCATGTCATTTTTTAGTGGATGCGCCGAGTTATTGCTGTAAACATAGCCAAACATTAAAAATTCCCCGTTCGAAATTCATTGCATTTCCAAGCGCGCAATCAGCGGAATGCCGAATTCCAACCTCCTCCAGGTAAAGTTATTTCTTGTAGTTTCCGCCTTGGGGGTGATTAGGGCAAACATCGACCGTCCGAAGACACCGGAACGGCCGTCGGTCGGATTACCGGGCGCCCCAATAAAACGAACGAAAACGCGGAGATTGATGGACGGTAAATGCGGTTAAGGAGGGAAATAAAAGTTGGATGGGAAAACCGGGGGAGAGTAAAGAAAAGATATCTGGCGCGCTCGCTTGTTGATGGATGCCGGGGGAAAATTATTGCTTTGACATGGGAGAAGAAGGCTGATGAAGGACATTTGCGGTGGATAAAATATGAATGGATACAAGGAGAAGTTTCTACCTGCGGGAATACACGGATGAAAGATACGCGCGGAAACTTTCCCGGCACCGTGAAATAAGTAAAGAGGAGGCTGCGAGAATAAAGTGGGTATCAATAGACTGCGATGTCGTCTGCTTACCTTTCATGCACCAAATAAACGGGAAAATTTGTAATGCTATATAATACACAAAGTCATTTCAATGCAATCATATAAATACAAGAAGTTTTCTTCTAAGTATACATATCCCGATGAATACGCTGCAAAGTTTTAGAGATTCGTTGTTTTTTACCAAACGCACACTAATATGTAAGAAAAGTATTATGATCGGTCAACAATTGTTCCATATATTTTTCTGGTTACCAGGAATCCGAATTAAGTGTTATTTAAGTGGTGTCGATCTGTCAGTCTATCCTTCTGTTGTTCGATCTTAGCAATTCCTATTAGTTTACTAAATGTTTAGTCATGATTAATACTAATGAATAAATTAGTCATGATTAATACTAATGAATAAATTAGTTATTATTAATTTAATCTCTCTTATAAATTCAGCAGTAAGAAATGACAAATAAGAACAGCCGAGGATACGAAGAGGTGTGTTAGTAGCAGAGATGGGCAGGATTCGAATCATTTAGGATTTGAATCCTGGATTCGAATCCTGGATTCGAATCCTTTTAAAGGATTCAAAAGAGGCATTCGAATACTTTCGTTCAACTGGATTCGTTACATTTTTTTAAGAGGATTCGTATTCGAATCCAAATGGGGGTGATTTGAATCATCAAAGAAATCGAATATTTATAAAAGGATTCGAATTCTTACAAAAGGTTTTGAATCGTCAAAAATAATTCGAATTAATTGTAAGGATTAACTTAAAAAATGTCTTTTGTGTGTTTTTAAATTTCTCGTGAAATCACGGTTTTATACGCGTGGCGCATGAAGTAAAATTTCGAGTTTAGAAAAGCCCAGAAAATTTGTCTCGGGTCGCTGCGCGACCCGAGACAAATTTTCGCGGGGCTTTTCTAAACTCGAAATTTTACTTCATGCTTAGTCTGGGAGTGGAAACGCTCGTTCGAAACTTCAAACTGTATGCTTTGATAAGAACATTAAATGACTGAAAATGTTTTTAAAGATAATAATCTAGTTTTCAAAATTTGGTTTTATATTATTTGATTTGGTCAATTTTAATATAATTCCATGAATTTTCTCTGACTTTCTTGATTTTAATGATATTCAGTAAATTTTTAATTTACGTAATTTCAGGCATTCGTCGATTTTATAATAGAGTTCAATTTGAAGTTTTAAACGGGTGTTTCCACTCCCAGGCTAAGCATGAAGTAAAATTTCGAGTTTAGAAGAGCCCCGTGAAAATTTGTCGAGGGTCGCGCAGCGACCCGAGACAAATTTTCGGGCTTTTCTAAACTCGAAATTTTACTTTATGCGCCACGCATACAAAACACTGATTTGAAGTGAAGTTCAAAAACACACAAATACATCTTTAATCAGAGTAACAGGAAATCAGATATTTAGTCTGTTATCAAAGATGTTCAGTGTTAGTAGTAAATAATTAGGTTTTGAATATTTTTGTTAAAACAACTGGTAACGATATTTATATATTAATGGTTGCCAAAATATAACAATATTAAGTTTATTTTTAAAAGATTTGTATTCGTGATTCGAAAAAACAGGATTCGATTCTTTGATTCGAATCATATTTATTTTTTACGAATCCTTTATTCGAGTATTCGTGATTCGAATCATATTAGAAGATTCAGATTCGTGATTCGAATCCTTTCAACCAGGATTCGTCTCAGCTCTGGTTAGTAGACATACTAAAAGCAGTATTCAGAAACACTAACAATTGTAAAACTTCTAGAAGATTTTTTTCTGTTCGTTGGAATTATTTCAAAATTAATCTATGGATTCAAAGTTATTTTTAAAACAATTTCAAATGGCCAAGCGATTGACGTAAAGAAGTTGGAAGTCTTCAATCTCATGTACATTAAATCCTAATTTGTGGTGTGACTGTTATTTCACATTTAATATTGCCAACTAAGAAGCTTTCAGAATAGACTACCGAAACCTAAAACAGGCACTTTCACGGTTGTGACCAATTTAAAATGTTAAATATTCCTGACTCTTCCCTGATTCTAGATTTTTTTCCCTGACCTCTCAAAATAACTTAATTTTCCGAAAAAAAGCCAAAGAAAAGTATTAATAAATCTTGCAATTATTTAATTCGTACATTATAATATGATTTCTTTTCACCTCTTAAATCTGCAACTACAAGTATTTGTTGTTTAAATAACTAAAATTTAGATATTTTACCGGCGGTTAGTCTAAAATTGCTTTATCAAATACCTTTGTTCTCTCTTATGAACAAAGTTATTTGATAAAGCAATTTTACAGTAAACGCCGTTAAAATATCTAAATTTTAGTTATTTAAACAACAAATACTTGCAGTTGCAGATTTAAGAGGTGAAAAGAAAACACATCATAATATACGACTTGAGAAAATGCAAGATTTGATAATACTTTTATAAAAATTATTAAAGCGAAATCAAACATACGCAGTATATTTTGAAATTTGCAATATTGACAATGTTTTATACGCGTGGCGCAACAAGTAAAATTTCGAATTTATAAAAGCCTGAAAATTTGGATTGGCAATTCTAAACTCTAAACTCGAAATTTTACTTCATGCTTAGTCTGGGAGTGGAAAACACTTGTTACAAATTTTAAATTTAACTCTTTTATATAATCAACGAATGCTTGAAAAATTACACAGTGTATGTATATCGGGATATGTATAAGTACTAAAAAAAAAATTCCTCGATCGTCATGTCTAGATGTTAAAAATTGTTTAAAATATCGAGAGAGTATAAGAAAATAAACATTTAAAAAACTCTATTATACTTTTTGTGTGTTGAATTATTAAATTAAAAGATTGTCGTTTTATAAATGTTTTTGATTTTTATCACTTACCGTAACTTTACATTACATTACAAAAATGTGTTAATAATTGAGATAACTGGCATAAATATTTAAAAAAATGGCGGAAAGCCTTTTCCACCATTTTTTTAAATATTTATGCCAGTTATCTCAATTATTAACACATTTTTGTAATGTAATGTAATTAATTTGAATAATTACTTGATTTGCAATAAATTTTTGTTTGTTTCGAGTTTTTGATAATTTTCTCAATTTTAAAGTTTTATGATTTTCATCAAAATTTTCCAACATTAACATACATTTATGTTAACTGAACAATCTGTTGATTTATACTTTCCCTCGATAACATTTTGTGTACCTCGGGAAGTATTAAAATATCGAAAAATATTTAAATAAAAAGAGAAAGAAAATAAGAAACACTTGAAACTGGTTAAGTTGTCTGGATATTATTATTTATTTTTAAATTGCCAATTGGTTTCAAAATCTATATATTTTCTTAAATATTGTTCATATGAAAAAAAATTAAATTAAAAATAGATAATCAAAAACATTTTGTTAATACACTTTTTGCCGTAGAACTATTAATTTTATCGCAGAACTCTTAATTTTCACTCAAATTTAATAATTGCTTTTCGCTCAATTTCTTCTTTTAGAATAAAAATTACATAACTCATTAAATCTGACCAAAATATTTATTATCAAAGAATAATTTGGATAAACTTAACTTAACTTAATAAACTTTGACTGGTTGCAATCGAAATATTTATATCTGGACTTGATTTTCCAAACAATCAAATCAAAGTTTGAATCTCGCAAAAAAGTAATTGAGGGATTTAATTAATTAGAAATTTAATAGTATATTACATTACAAGTGTGGTAAACACTCGTGGAGTTAACACACTCGCCGCTGCGCGGCTCGTGTTTAACTCTACACTCGCACGTAATATGCCTACCACACGCGTATTGTACATAGTTTTACCTGCAACCACCTATATAGTTTTCATGCGAACACCAAATATAGTAATGTAGATTTAAGTAGCAACTGGCAAAACGTTTTATTTTTATCTATTTTCATATTATTTTGTGCAAACTAGTTATTATAATGATAATGATTATTTATAACTACAGAACAGTTATTAAAAAAAAGCTAACATTTCGCATTGAGTTTTGTGTATTAACTGCAATATGTTGGTTTTCATTGCTTTCTGCATTGCTTCTGACTTCAGGTGCTTGTGAAATGTAAGGTTGTTTATCACAAATTACCGCAGGCTCAATAGCTGTTTCCATGTGTTCGTTTTCATAGTTTTCTCTGTTGCTTGCAATTTCAGGAGTTTGTGCAGCTGTTCTTCTAGGGCCATGTGAAGTGAAAGGTTGATCGTCACTAAGCAGAATCGGATCAATAGCTGCACTAATTTTTTTTGAAATTGCAATTTTACTGCTTATAGATTCATGTACGTAAGACTCAGCTACCTTTGAAGACTGCCATCCGCCGTGTTGTTTTAGTTGGAGTAAGTCACCACCGGCGTTCGCAAAAATAGTTGCTGACGAGCGTCTGTAACTGTGTCCTGTGAACGACTTAGCATCTGGCAAATTTAGATATGTCGCTACTAAGCTAGGTACAAGCCCGATTTTATTGATTCCAACGGGTTGCAGGGTACACTTTTCATTTTGGTAATTGATAAAAAATGGCAAATTTTTCAAATTTGCTTGGGGAGGACGAAGACTCATATACTTTTTAATTATAAAGTATTGGTTGCCGGTCACTACAAAAGTCCGATCAATTTTTGTTTTTGTGTCCAACAATTTTACTATCAAGTGGTTTCCAGTATCTTCTACGTCTTTAGGGTATAAATTCCCAAAATTTTCGGCAAGCGCCGCTAATACCCATAATTAGTAGCACCTACAATTTTAAGCTAATTATTCAAAGTTTCTAGATTGGTCTAAATACTTACTTTTGTTAACAAAAATTTACTATCCGGCGCATTAGCAATGAAATTTCTAATGTGTTCTGGTTCTAAAACACTTGATGTTTTTCGTTTGTGATTATGCATTTGTCTTTTCAAAAATGCTTTTAAATTCAAATATTTTGATATGTCTACTTGATATTTCTTGTTAATCGTGGTTTTTACCATTGAGTAACAACTCCAAAGTGATGCTGGTCCGAGTGTTTTGATGAGATCATCAAAATATACCACAAGCACATTTTCAGTTAAGGATTTAATCTTTCTCGAGCTGAGCCATTCCATAAATTTGGTATAACATTTTATGTACCGCGCCCGCGATTTTTCAGGTAACTGCATATCATTAATCGCTTTGGCACGTACGGCCACATCCGGAGGCGTTAATTCACAGTCGCTTGAATCAGACATTACCTGAATAACGTGTCGCACTTGTACGATGACTTTTCAAAACTGACGTTTGTCATTTTTTTGTTACAACAAACGCGTGATTATGACAGTGTTTTCTAGATCAGTAAGGTGGTTAAGAAAACACTGTTTTCTTATGTGGTTGCAGGTAAAAAATATTTAAAGTATAATACAATCAACATGAAATATATTGAACCTACTTAAAACTGATTGTACTTATATCTGCTTTAAAGAAAATAAATGATCGCAACAGATTTTCTTATATTAAGCCAAAGTTGAAATTATGTAATGAATTCAACGATTTTTCATTTTAAACTTTAGCAATTTTGTTAAAAATCGTTAGATTTAAATGTTTTTAACGATACAATTAAAGTTGTTAAATGAATGATTTATTATTTTGTGATTTTATTAGTAACATTGGGTTTTTTGGCAGTTTATCTATTAGGCTTTATTTTATATAACTTAGGCTTTTCCAATTTGTTCGTCGTAGTTTAGTAACACACAAATAATGCACAGGAATTCTTTTTCGTTCTAAATTCGAAGTAAGAAATAACATCAACTCTATTTATTTTACGTCATAAATTTAAAAATAAAGGTAATTGCAAACTAAGTTCCTGATTGATCATCTAACGAGGGTTTCCACTCCCAGACAAAGCATGAAGTAAAATTTCGAGTTTAGAAAAGCCTGAAAATTTGGATTTGCTGGGGCGCGCGAGCGAAGCGAGTCGCGCCCCAGCAAATCCAAATTTTCAGGCTTTTCTAAACTCGAAATTTTACTTCATGCGCCACGCGTATAAATCACTAACTTCAAGTGAAATATTAAACTGATTGGTTAGAGTAAAATAAATTTAGTATGATAATTATTAATGGTTTCAATTACGGGGAAAGTGCTATGATTGATATTTGATAATTTTTTTATTTTGTTTAATATTTATTTATTTATTTATTTATTTATTAACGGATAACACCTTTTTTACAAAATATTAACATTAGGAATTCACTAACAAACATTAAGTATTATGTAATATGTCAAATTAGTGCTCCAGACAGAATTGGCAATTTGTTAAATTTGTGCTCTAGACAGAATTAGCAATTTGTCAAATTTGTGCTCCAGACAGAATTAGCAATTTGTCAATTATTTAATCGTATTATTTGCATATTTATTACTATTAATAATTTAACATACATTTAACATACACAATTTATCATTAATAATCAATTAAATTGTGGAATAAAGAACTGATGATAATAAATTTCATGATAGTGAGTGGCATTTCTAAAATCTCTGACAATTAGCTTGTGAAGAGGGCGGTTAGAGGAGTTTAATTAAGGGTGGAAAAGTGGCATCATCATAAAGTGGCCGATGGGCGGCAACCGGGGACGCGCGACCGCCGGCGGTTAAACCGGAAACCGGAAGCGTCATGTAATTGCCGGCTCCATGTGCATGCTGATGTGAAGTTATGGGTCACTGGTCCTAAATCTAGACTCTGACGTTAAATTGACCCGAAACGCATTTCGGATTGGATCCCTTATGGATTCATTCACTAGCCACATAATATCCGCTTTTCTGAAAAGTTCAAGATTTTCGCAAACGAACGACAAATCACGTAGATTTGCTTAGAAACAGTTTAACTAGATATACAGGGTTTCCCGTTAATGTGGGGACATAGTTTAACAATAGATTCCTGGAATATAAATATTATGATTTAACACAACTTATCTATATCCAAAACTTTGCGGTTAAGCCGGAATTAGTCTTTAAAGTTAAAAAAAAAATATTATTAATTTTACTTGTAACGATTGGGCGCTATATTCGTTTTGACTGAAATTTATAATGGATGATTTTCATAATATAACATATCATTTAAGTTATTATGGTTATCATTGATTGACAAGAATTATAAAAAACAGTAGTACCACAACATAAAAAGTAAAATATGTTTTTATTGGCGCATCTTATAAAAATTTAAAAAAATATTACTTTAAAGATTGGTTCATTTTAATGTTTTTTTGTTTCTTAATAATGTTTGATATCTTGTACGGTTTTTGCCACAAAATATATAATATGAATATGGTATCCTCAATTTCCTTGGCAAAATCCAAATACAAGTAACATACAGTGAATTTTTCTTTTAGGTAAACATATGCATACGCTGTAAATTTTCCGGCAATCGTTGTTTTCTTTTAAGTTGAATTTGAAGCTTTAAACAAGTGTTTTCCACTCCCAGACTAAGCATGAAGTGAAATTTCGAGTTTAGAAAATTTGTCAAGGGTCGCGCAGCGACCCGAGACAAATTTTCTGGGCTTTTCTAAACTCGAAATTTTACTTCATGCGCCACGCGAATAAAACACAGATTTCAACTGAAGTTCAAATATACATAAATTTTACAATATTTTAGTGTTTTATACGCGTGGCGCATAAAGTAAAATTTCGAGTTTAGAAAAGCCCAGAAAATTTGTCTCGGGTCGCTGCGCGACCCTCGACAAATGTTCACGGGGCTTTTCTAAACTCGAAATTTTACTTCATGCTTAGTCTGGGAGTGGAAAACACTAGTTTAAAGCTTCAAATTCAACTTAAAAAAAGCAAGCAATATCTAAAGATTTACAGAAAATAGGCTGAATTTGGAGGACGTATACTTAAAAGAAAAACTCTCTGTATCTGTTTGCTCGGAGGAATATGAATAACTACACTGGCGAAAGAAATTAACGCATCACATTAATTTTTTTAATTTAAAAATAAAGTTTTGATGTTTAAAAACAAAAAAAATAACAACAAAACCAACTGAACTATAATAATGATTTTCAACACATTTTCTTTCATTAATGACTAAAATAATGTCATAAATAAAAAGAGGAAAAAAGTTAACATGTGATTATAAGACTTAATATCTGGCGTTTCCTCCTCTTGCTTGAATAACTGCCTGACAGCGACGGCTCAAACTGTTAATTAATGATCCAATTTCATCCTGGTTAATATCTTCCCAAATTTCCTGCAATCATTGCCCAGGCTCTTGTTGATTGCTTGGACGCCGAGGAAGTGCTCTAAGGCGTCTGCCCATCGCGTCCCATAGGTATTCGATCGGATTAAGATCAGGACTGCTGGCTGGCCATTGCATTGTGTTGATACCCACTAGGTCAAGATACTGTTGTACAATTCGGGCACTGTGTGGTATTGCATTGTCATGCATAAACAGGAAATCGTTTCCTCCAAAGGGAGCAAAAGGCATTACGGATGGGACTAAAATGTTTGCAATATAAGACGCTGCCGTGATGCTTCCTCTTGGTATGACCACCAACTCCGTACGAGCCTCTAAAGTGATACCACCCCACACCATAACAGAGCCTCCACCAAACATAACAGTCGGAACAATGTTACACTGCGCATAACGTTCACCTGGCCGTCTGTACACATGCATTCGTCTGTCACTGCCGTAAAGACAAAATCTGGACACGTCGCTAAACATAACATTAGCCCAATCGGCCTGTAACCAGTTTACATGTTCTTGCGCAAATGTTAACCTGGCTCTGCGATGGTCTGCGGTTAATTGTGGTCCTTTTGCCGCTGTTTTCGGAGTTAAATTAAAACCACGTAACCTTTTTCTGATGGTAACGGAACTTACATGAACATTGTGGATCTCTGCGAGCATATTTTGTAGCCTAGGAGCCGTAATAAACCGTTCGCGTAACGTCTGCATCATTAAAAAACGGTCTTGAACAGCAGTTGTGGCCCTGTTTCTCCCTTGTCCTGGCCTTCTTGAGTATGCCTGAGTTTCCCGATGTCTCTTCAAGACACGGGATACGGTCGATTGATTAACACCAAGACGCTGACTGATGTAACGCTGACTCCTACCTTCTTCTGCAAGTGTAACCACAATCACAGCTTCTTCACTGCTTAAATTAAGATTCGGACGTCTATCCATATTCATTCTTCACTATTTAGCACTTAATTTTAACAATTACTTGAAAACAAACTCAAAAAGAAATTTTATATGAACCTTGCTTACAGTCAGAATAATGAAAAGTACTTCATTTTATTTATTGACAGAAAACCATGAGAACAAAAGACAAAACACAACATGTAAAACAGCATGCTTGATAAGATTTCTTATTGTAAAAATATGTTTGTGTTCAAAGAAAACTCGATTCCAAGATATCAAAAAAATCACAAATGATGCGTTAATTTCTTTCGCCAGTGTATAAACCATAATAAAGATAACAATTGTTTCTCAAAAAAACACTCGTTAATTAATTTTATACACAATTAACGTTTAATAAACAATGGCGGCGACAAATAAAAAACTTCGTTTTTACTAAATAATAAAAAAATAATTTATTTGCATTTTATTTTTTCTGTGGCAAAACCGTACAAGATATCAAACATTATTAAGAGATACAAAAGCTATTATATGAACTAATCTTTCAAGATGTATTTTTTAAATTTTTACAAGGTGCGCCAATAAAAACATAATTTAGTTTATATGTTGTGGTACTAATGTTATTTATACTTCTTGTCAATCAATGATGACCATAATAACTGAAATGATGTGTTATATTATGATAATCATCCATAATTATTTTTAGTCGGATCGAATGTACCGTTCAATTGTTATAAATAAAATTAAAAATGTTTTTTAAACTTTGAAGACTAATTCCGGCTCAACCGTAAACTTTTGGATATACATTACAGGATACCCTGTATACTAGAGTGGTTCTTATTTTTTAAGTATGTGAAAATCAACGAGGCAACCCGGAAACTTGTTCGTATAGATAAAAAACAAATAACTGTACATTTTGAGCCATATCGAACATCGCGTAACCGAGCCCTAGCCCTCTAAACTCGTATTAACGTCCTCTATCGGCACATTATAAAATTTGGACATTTGCGTAGACCGTTTAGTATTAGGGTAGACCAAAATTTAAAAAAGAAATAAATCCACTTTTTTAAATTTTAGAGGGCTAGGGCTCGGTTACGCGATTTTTAAAGTAGCTCAAAATTTAGTTATTTGTTTTTACTTTCCCCCGTATGTAATACAAAGGGAAAGTATTGTTTTCGTGAAAATTTTGGAATCAAAAATTTTAGCGGAAATATCCGTTTTGAGTTCCCCTGAGTCAAATAAGACTATTTTTGAAAAATATCTGTCTGTCTGTCTGTCTGTCTGTCTGTGTGTCTGTGTGCGCTGTACCGCAAAAACCGCTAAAGATATCGAGATAAAACTTGAAACTTAAGCTTTTTATTACAATCGGAAGAACTGAAAAGCTTTTGGTGAAAATCGGAAAACCGGGAGTGGTACTTTACTCTTAGCGTTTTTCAGTTTTTTCAGATTTTTTCAATAAATGTTCATCAAACAAAAAATTGTAGATAATAACAAAATGAAGATGTATTGTTCACTTACTTTTTGTCATAGCACTCTTAGTTTTTGAGATATTTCCAAAGTTGTGTGTTTTATATAGTTATTGAGGACCACTTCGTAATATGTTGTAAAAAGAAGAACGTTTTTCGGGAACTTTCAAACACAATTTTCTACAGGGTGATTTATTAGCCTCTTTACAAACTTTAAAAAGTGATTTAATACGCAATTTACGGGGGAAAGTACTATGATGGACACATCACCATTTTTTATCTATACGAACAAGTTTCCGGATTGTCCCGTTGATTTTCATATACTTCGAAACTCCCCATATGTACTAAAACCACTGTAATATATACATACACATTTCTCTAAGCTCAAAATAAAAATGTTGCATCGTGAGAATATTAAAAATGTTTTGTTGTATGTTATTTTTGATACTTATATCACAAATAAAAGATATATTTGTAGAAACAAGAAATAAAATCCAAATAGCAAAATCGAGATTTAAAACAACATCCGACTGCACACGGGGGGTACTCTGTCATTCCAAACCCCGTTAATTCCCCTCAGCTTTAATCCAATTCAGCCCTGATGCAACAACTCATCCAAAAAGGGAGGCGGAGGTGAGTTGCTGAGGGATGCAATATTAACTCCCGATTCCGTCCCTGCAGAGCATATATTCACCCTGTTTACCAACACCGGAGCGGACATATACTTCCGGCGGTGTTTTCAATTTCGGAATTTATCGCCCCCGTAAGTCTGCAAAATAACGTGAGTTATTGCGGCGAAAAGGAGATACTTTTTAACGATCTCTCTATACATTCCTGATGATCTACGATCGTTAAAAAGTACCGGAACGAGCCTTTCAGATTAGGGCCATCAATAATGCAATGAAAAAGTTTCAGTTTCGCGTAAAGTAGGTAGGGGGGAATAAGTTGTTTTCTTCTTCCTCTTCTTTTATCGGAATTTGTTTTCAGCGTGTGTGTATTGGATGAATTCGTGTTTGTTGTGAATGTGCAGAGATTTGTTTTGCTCCGTAAATGCAAATTACGGTTCTCTAACAAGAAGGGATGTAGATTGTATAGGGAATGGTTTTGCTCGACTCTGTTGAATAAGGAAAAATAAAGGTTTCACCTGTTCGTTTCTATTTTAGCTGTTTTAGCTAACATGGAATAACTTATTCTATAATCAAATTTTTGGTTAATTAAATGTAGTGCTTGTATTGACTATTATTGCTTCATTTTACACATAAAAACAAATGTAAAATATTCATCAATGAAATTTAGTAATTAGGGAGTGTAAATTTTACATTTTTCAAGGTTTTCTAAACTCGAAATTTTACTTAAGCTTTTGCAAGGAGTGCAAACACTCGTTAGAAGCATTAAAATGACAGATTTTATAATAACAACGAATGCCTTAAAACAAAAATTCCCCGTATACTTTTATCTTTTAACCGTTCCAGCCCTAGAATTTTTCTGGTGACCAAAAAATGTTTTATACACTGCATATTATTTATTACTATTACAAATATACAGACAGTTTTTTTTAAGTCTACATAGCTCAATATACTGTAAATCTTTAGATATTCGTTGTTTTTACAAATATTTCAAATTGAACTTTTAAACGAGTGTTTTCCACTCCCAGATTATGAATGAAGTAAAATTTCGAGTTTAGAAAAGTCTGGAAATTTGGTTTGGTCGCGTAGCGCGAAGCGCGGAGCGACCTAACCAAATTTTCAGTAACAAAATTTTCAGTAAATAAACACTGATGTGATGTGATCTTCGGAAAACACTTATTTAGCATACTGCTTTAGTAGAATAATATAAACTTCATATAAAATCAGTGTTTTATACGCGGGGCGCATGAAGTAAAATTTCGAGTTTGGTTTGGTAGCTCCGCGTTTCGCGCTACGCGTCCAAACCAAATTTTCAGGCTTTTCTAAACTCGAAATTTTACTTCATGCTTAGCCTGGGAGTGAAAAACACTCGTTTAACACTTTAAATTAAACTATTTTAAAAAACAAACGATTATCGGAAAAGTTACAGCTCATGCATACATGTATGTATATTTAAAAGAAAAATTCCCAGTATGTTTACCAAAAAGGGCTCACAGTCAGAGCCGATAGGGTTAAGATTTGTATATTATAGAAGTTTTACAACACAATAAACATCCCTGTTTGGAAAAAATTGCCCAAAGGGTAAATTTTAAAGAGATTACATATATGGTGAATGCGCTAGGACGTGCCATTAATCTCTTCTTTTGTTAATTGTAACAAACAGTTATTTAAGATGCTAATACTTTAATTTGCATAAAACATATATTAAGTACAATGCAGTTTCACTAAAAACTTGATTGAATGCATAATTTGAACACAAACTATGTCTATGTGTGCACACGTCCAGTAAATGCCCGCAGAAATGCCTTTCATGGCGGTTGGGTTGCGGGGCCAGTTGATTTGGTTTTTGTGCAAGTTCGGGCCGAAGTTAATCGCACCGAGATTCCTTGTCGAGAGTATGCAAATAGAGCTGCTGTTATAAAGTTAGGGAGCTTGATGAATTGCATGAGGGTTACATTGAACTCCCAGAGAACGTTATTATTAATATCTGATGTGATGAGGGACTGGCTGCGGTGATTATAATTGATGTAAATATTATTTTCGAGGTTTTGGTCCAACGTATATGAAAATATACACGGATCGAAACATGGAAAATGTTTAAGTACTTATTTGCACTTCCGATTTGTATCCTTGAAAATATTCAAACGGAGAAAATGATTAATAAAAAGTGTCACAAAATACGAAATTGATATCGTATGTTCAATAAAATAAAACCTCTAGAGTGCCCTAGAAAATATTGTAGGTTGGCAACTCTGAAATTATACATTATATTATCATGTCTTACGTTTTATTTGTCTATTCCTGAAGCGTATAGAAAACTTAAATTAAAAAAAATAAAATCATGGCACTCTAGTGTTTTTTTTTTATTGAACGTACGATACCTGGTCACCATGCATCATTAATACAGGTTTATCGACAAATCGTCAAAAATAATCTTCAAAATGTACCGATAATTTGCTGATTTTTGCTGGTATTTCTGTGAACTAATTTAATTGTGCAACAAAAAAATCCTAAGCTAGAAATTTATTGCCAACTTCTTGCCGATAATTTTATCATTCAAATTTACTCTTTAACCCTTCCTAAGTATAGGGCGATACTCAGCAAGGGTAACGATGCATAAAGGTAGGCCTAATGCAGATATATTTTACTTTAAAAATAAGTTATCGACATCGCCCATCCATATTATCAAACAAGGTCATTACTTAGTCTTAAGATGCCACTATAATTTTATGGCTTAGATTTACTTCCCTAACCCTTCCCAAGTTTGAGGTAATTGAGTAGCTACCCTCAAAGGTAAGGCTAAGATTGAGAAATGTCCGTTTAAGAAAAGCCCGAAATTACTGGATCAAAATATTAATACACTACTTATGGCTTAAAAAAGTATGGCTAAATTTTCCTTGGTAGAAAATTTAGCATATTATCATTTAAACTAAAAAAAGGCAAACTAGCTTAATTTAGGCCGTATTTTTTTCTGCAATAATTATAAAATAAACTCTAACCAAGTGTGTTTTAATATGACAACTGATTTTAGATGACGTTCAAAATATTCTACTAAAGCAGTACGCTAAAACGTGTATTCTGAACATCACATCGCATTAGTGTTTAGTACGCGTGGCGCATGAAGTAAAATTTCGAGTTTAGAAAAGCCTGAAAATTTGGTTTGGTCGCTCCGCGCTTCGCGCTACGCGACCAAACCAAATTTTCAGGCTTTTCTAAACTCGAAATTTTACTTCATGCTTAATCTGGGAGTGGAAAACACTCGTTTGAAAGTTCAATTTGAAATGTTTGTTAAAACAACGAATATCTGAAGATTTACAGCGTATACAGTATATTGAGACATGTATACTTAAAAGATAAAGATAGTAATAAATAATATGCAGTGTAATAATGTCCTTATTATTATTCTAACGAGTGTCTTTTACTCTTTAATTAAGCAGGAAGTAAAATTTTAAGTTTAAAAAAGGCTGAAAATTTGCAAAATTTAGATTAGTCGGCGCGACGAGCAAAGCGAGCAAATCAAAATTTTCAAGCTTTTCTAAACACGAAATTTTACTTCATGTGCCAGGTGCATACAACACTAAATTCTGTTTAGTTTAAAATATACTAATTAAATATGTATATTTATGATTTATATATTTATTATATCATAATTCAATAAATTCTGAACAACCGTATATTAATAAAGCCATCGAGGTTAGCCTTAAGCTAGGGGTATCACGCTATTAAATTATTAGTTATAAACCAGCAATAGTATCTAAACTATATTTTTTAGTTTATAGACTAGATCGAAAGACTTAACATTTCCTCCGTTCAATGATTCATGTAACCTTAATGAACTGTCTTCACAAGTCTAATAATAATAATAATAATAATCACCTTTATTTACATTTACAAATTTATACAAATTATATAATTGTAATGTAAAACATCACATAGATGAATTAAGAAATACTTAACACAAAACAAAGTACATAACTAGAAAAAGCAAAAAAATAAGCACTAAAATTTTCTGTCTAAGAATTCAAATAACGAGTATGGTTCGAAGTTACATAATAAATCAAAGAGGCAATGCTTTAACTTATGGTATTCTGTAATTTCTCTTATGTAGCAAGGTTAGTGATTGTATATTTTTATACATATATAAAAACAACCCTTCTCAAATAGACGATAGTGTTTCATCCAAATATATACCTAATTAATACGTTGGTGCTATCAGCATAATTAACAATACTACTACTATAAAAAGAATTGTGTACAATCCACATTGTAAAATTGAGAAATGGTAAACAAATTTTGGAACACTGATTTAAAACTTTAAATAACATAATTTTCAAAAAGTTGGAAAAACGAGAAGACAGAAACGAACATAATTATTATTCACACACATATTATAAGTTTGGATTTATTCATATTAATTTCTCTAGTGTAACAAATGCGGCCCTTCGAGACCAAACCCCCGTAATCCACACAGAAAAATATATAACCCTCACACACACCCACACACACTATATCACACACACACACACACACATATATATATATATATATATATATATATATATATATATATATATATATAAAAAACCAAATCCCGACTACTGAATATAAAACAGAGAGCCACGCGAGACGGAAAAAATGTTAATTTTATTACGACGACCCATTTTTCGCCGATGTATTCATGGAATTTGGCCGGCTCCGCAAACCGCCGATAATGCAGCACACCCCTGGGAAATCCACCGGCCATCAGTCACATATTACCCTAGGCTGGCATACAAGCACACCCCCCAATAAATACACCTAGCACAAATAGCAGTCACAAATGGCGATCTTATCAACCCCCCCATCAACACGTCAAAAATTTACAAACAGCACGTTGATGATGTACTGTAATTTAGATGCTTTCACCGATAAGCTTCAATTTATCTGTATATCTGTTGGAAAGTAATATTCGTCAAGTGCGCGTGAAATCAATAGCACTTGATGATGTTTACCTTTAATTAAGCGCGCGTTATTAGAGAGAGTGATTTTTTTTGTGCCAGTGATGAAGCAATAAACAACCCTATTATGGCGCGTTTTATTATTTAATGTTAATTAGAGAAAGTTTACGCGTGGTGAATATAGAAAAAAATGGAATATGAGGGTCATGCCATATAAATCTTGGTTTGAAAGTTATCGCCTTGTTAATGTTTAAAGAGGTATATTTTTTACTGCTAACGAGATTTATATGGCGTCATGTGGTAAAAGGGAAAACTGTTGTTATTCAAAATGCAAAAGAAAACTCATACTTACAATACAATATATCAATAAGACAGCGGTCCCTAACCGAGGTAAACTTGGAGAAAGTGTTTCATAAAAAAAATGGAAATCGGCAAAAAAAGTAGGCATCCCTCCACCCGGAAAATCCAGATTTTCAAGCTTTTCTAAACCCGAAATGTTGCTTCATGATTAATCAAGGACTGCAAACCCTATAAAGCTTTTGATAGTTTTTCCTTATTGTATAATTCAAAATTTAAAACTAATAGAGATGTTTTGAAAAAAGAAAACACTCGGTTAAATTTCCCTAATATTTTTTTTATTCCAACTATTTTCGACTTTGAGTCATTGAGGCATTCAAGTTCAAGTCAAGTTTTTCACATTTCACTACGTGAAAGATAAAAAAACTTATTCAAGATTAAATAGAAATCATCATATTTGTGTTCAATATTAGACAGTGGCGTAAATATAAAATCGGAAACGTTTAATTATTTACTAAACCCACCTCTTTAAAATTCACAAAAATTGATAAACTTTGTTTTAACGTTGTCAAAATGTAAATTGAACCATTTGAAAGAAAATAATAGACGCTAAAAGTTGACTAAAACACAAATGATGCATGAAATTTGTGTTGGTTCCAAATTTCAACAATTTAAATTATCTGGCTTGGTCATTTAGCGAAGCGGACAGACCAATTCAAACGTTCAGGCTTTTTTAAACTCCAAATGTTACTTCATGCGCCACGTGGATAGAACACTGATTTAATGTGAATAGGTTCTTAGTCAATCTATATAATTTTCCTATGTCAATTATTAATTGTTTAAATTGCGGGGAAAATGCTATGATAGACACATCAACATAATTTAAAATTCACGTACAGGGTGGTGCATTTTGGAGGTGCCACGTATGGAAAACATTTTTATTTGAAGAGATATTGAAATATCGGTTTTGCGAGCCAGAGTCACTTTTTCGTGTTTTGCTTAATGGTGAAAAGAAAATTGATCTATCTTTAACCGTTTCCGCTCTATAACTGGAAGTTGATAAAATGTCATTTTTATGAAGTTACTGTAACTCAGTTGTTTTTAAAGTTATAACCAAACTGTAAAAACTTTCTTATGGCAACTTTTTGCGCCCATTAAAATTATGTTTTATTTCAAGGACGTTTCGTTTTTGTTTTCTTGTATCAAAATCACAGTTTTCTTATGGGCACATATGAAGATATGCATATAATTAAGCAGCTTTTTTAATCTTGATTTTAATGATGTGCCATATGCCTACTTTTGTCAAAAAAAAGTCATTGACAAAGTTGCCATGACAACCGGTAAACAGTTTTGTTTCTAGGTGATGCTTGCAATTTGTTTAAAAATATGACTATTATCGATGTGGCATATTTTTTTCTTTTATAATTAAGCACTCTTGATTGACATAAACTACTACTTTGCTTGTCGTATATACCAAAAAATATTGTTTTCACAAAGGTACACAAGTGCATGATGTGCATATCTCCATATGCGCCCATAAGAAAAAAGTGAATTTGTTATAAGAAAACAAAAACGAAAGGTCCCTGAAATAAATCACGTATGTCATATTAATAGGCGTAAAAAGTTGCCATAAGAAAGTGTTTACAGTTTAGTCATAATTTTTAAAACAAATGAGTTACAGTAACTTCATAAAAATGACATTTTATTAACTTCTGGTTATAGAGCGGAAACGGTTAGAGATAGATCAATTTTCTTCTCACCATTGATTAAAACACAAAAAGTGACTTTGGCTCGCGATAACGGTTTTGCAATATCTCTTCAAATAAAAAAGTTTTCCATATGTGGCACCTCCAAAATGCACCACCCTGTACATTATATTTTAAGTTTACACCGTTTGCTTAAAATAGACACATCAAATTATTTTAAAATTCACGTACGTTAAATTTTAAGTTTACACCGTTTATTATCATATATTACGAACAGCATTTACAAAACACATAAGATTTGAACGTGCTCGAAAATCCCCTTACGCCAAGACTTCCGCTTCCCCCCAAACTTTATTCCCAAACAATGCAAATACCCAATCATCCCGAAGACGTGTTCAGAGAGCTGTTATCGGCCACCCCTAAACGATGACACTACAAAACCAGCAGAACAACGGCGCCCTAAGGAGAAACGGTCATTTGCGCCCTTATCAACCCGACTCGAAACGCCGGAAAGGAAGAATACTAATTAACGCTAATTAAACGAAACACCCTCTGTTTTTTTCTTCTCCGCTGGAAAGTTACGTCGTGGAAATGTAGAAATGTGGAAGGTGGTACATTTTTTTTCAGCGGGTGTTACGTTACGACTTTGTTTAATTAACGGGGTTGTTTCTGACGAAAAAATATTGCCGCTGGAATCGTGATGGGGTTGTAAAGTTTAAGGGTACTTTTTTTTATGCAGTGTTTCCTGTTTGTAAAAGGGATTAAATTAAGTAAATATAGGGCGAGTGTCATCTTTAAAATAAAACTTTAATTAATTGCCACAATTCATACATATTGTTGAGTAATTAGAAAAAAGTTGATTCTAAAGTTGGAAAATATCGTATGTTCAATAAAAAAAAACCTCGGAGTTCCATGATTTTATCTTTTTTTTATTTAAGTTGGCTACACGCTTTAGGAATTGACATATAAAACGTCAGACAGAATAATTATAATGTATAATTTCAGAGTTGCTAACCTACAATATTTTCCATGGCTGTCTAGAGGTTTTATTTTATTGAACCTACGATATAAAATTGATTGAATCTTAGCAAATTATAAATGGTCGGTCAAAAGTGAATAAAATGTATAAATCTTTTGAAGTGCAGAAAGTTGTGTTTTATTTTCTCATGACTAATTTAAAAATATAGTGCAATTTTGGGAGGTATTATTATTTTTTAAATTCACTAAGGTCTATCAGATTCGACTAATTGAGTCGCCTATTTCAAAAAAACCCTAAATCCATTTGAAAGCCATGGATTTAGGGGTTTTTGGAAATAGGCGACTCAACTATAACATGAAAGCATGGTCTTAATTCTGTTTTGAAGTAGACATAAAATCCGTAAACATCGAACAAAACATGTAATAGCTGAAATTTGAATCTAAAAGTAAAACACTAATAAATACACGTTACTCGTCAAAAAAATCAATGATAAAGGCCGAACTATCAGATTTACTTGAAGTGTTCATGAATTACAAAAGGAGAAAATATACTTAACATTTTTGTAAGCGCAAATTAAATTCATTGACTGGGAAACAAAAAACAGAAGATCGTAATTTAAACTTTGCATTACTCATCAAAAAATTTAGTTAACTCTTCTTTTGGAAGAATAGTAAGAAAATACTGAGTACATAAGAAAATAAATATAGTGGAAATGTGAGATTGTTAAGAATCACATTTTAATTATTTAAACAGTTTTACAGGCAAAATGCAAACAAAAAAATCGATCTTAAACAAATAATATGACCTTTTATCACTCGCAACTTTCGTCGAAAAATCTGTTTATTGTAAATTTAACAATAATTTACTTCTTGTCTTCTAAAGATTGTATTATTTATTCTGCATTCTTAATATGTCCACTAAGAATAATTGGAGTCAATTAACCTTTTAAGCGCCATTGATGCATACACGAGACATTATAATTTTTTTGTTAATTAAATTACTAAATTAGTTAATTTGATATATTACATTATTTGACCTGTCTAACGCTTGTATTAGACGACACTATTTTGCTGTAAAAGAAAATAGTGTACTCTTTTCTATCATGGTGTAATACACAAAATATGACGAAACGCGAATCTTGTACAATTTTGTATAATGGAAATAGGACATATTCTATTTGGTAATTTCTTGTACAATATTTTTGTACAAAAAAATAGTGTCGTCTAATACAAGCTTTAACAATGCATGAAGAAAAATGTTAATATTTTGTTATTTAAATATTTCGATTTTTACTCATTTAAAAAACAAATTTCGGTGTATTTTTTACTTCAAAATATTTCAGTGTTTTATACTGGTGGCGCATGAAGTAAAATTTCGAGTTTAGAAAAGCCTAAAAATTTGGTTTGGTCGCTCCGCGCTTCGCGCTACGCGACCAAACCAAATTTTCAGGCTTTTCTAAACTCGAAATTTTACTTCATGCTTAATCTGGGAGTGGAAGCACTCATTCGAAACTTCATATTGCACGTATATATACAGGGTGAGTTTTTTTCGATGTTCTCTATGGGGATCTCGGAAACTATAAGAGATAAAAAAACGGTTAAATGGGGAAAGAAGTGTAGTTTTATAGGACGAATAAAATGACACTTTCAAAATATTTGAAAAAGTCAAGTGTAACTAGATATTTTGAATAAAGTAAAATGTGTCAATTTTTTGAAATCAATATATCTCTATTATTATCATAGATAGAAAAAAACTGTAAAGGACAAAGTTGTAGAAAATTTTACACAGATTAATAACAAAAAATAAAAAAAAAATGTCGCCCATATTTTGGGAGATATGACACAAACTTATCTTTTTTTAAATGGAAACAATAGTTGGGTATGGCCTCATTGGAAAGGTTATTTTTTTCCCTTTAATCCGATATAACATATGCCATAGTTATTTTTAAAATAAAATAAGTTATAGTCGTTTTAATTTTTCCACACACCAAAAAATAGTTAGCCACGAAAAAGACAAAAGTAAAACAATTGCGGTTGTTTATAGCAACGAAATCAATATTTAATTTATTATCTTTCTTTAGATTTGTCAAAAGCAACATAAAGTAAAATTATTCCAAAATTATCAAAATAATAATAAAAGAAAATTTTAAATATTACATAAGATGCTCAAAAAGTCCACCATTATTATTATGGCATTAAGTACATCTTTTTAAAATGGAATTTGTGGCTTTTTTGACTTTTCTTCTGTCAATAGAATTAAATGTTTCAAGTATAGCTAGTCTAAGATCCTCCACGGATTGATATGATTGTTGATACACTTTGTTCTTCACATAACCCCACAGAAAAAAGTCTAAAACGGATAGGTCGGGTGATCTAGGTGGCCATAGGATTGGTCCATTTCTTCCCACCCATGAATTAGGAAAAGCATCATTTAAATTGTTTCGCACAGTCAACTTGCTATGAGGTGGAGCTCCGTCGTGTTGAAACCACTTCAATCTTGCCCGTACTGATAAATTTAAATCATCGAGCATAACTTCAAATGTTTCTTGAAGAACACGAAGGTAATCATTTCCATTCAATGTGTTATCAAAAATATATGGGCCGAGAATTCTCGATCCGAACACACCGCACCATACATTAAATCCAAATTTAATTTGTGGTCTACGTTGTGCAACTTCTCGTGGATTCTCCTGACTCCAAATATGTTCATTGTGCCGGTTAAAAATCCCACAATTAGTAAATCGCGTTTCATCTGTCCAAATTATTTTTGTAGGGAACGTATTATCCTCTTGGCACATGTTTTTGTACCACATACAGAAGACCATTCTCTTATTGGTATCACCGTCATGTAAATTTTGTGAAATTGATACCTTATATGGGTGATATTTGTGTTTTTGTGTTTTTTCAAAACTCGTACTACAGTCCGTTGAGATATGCTTGCTTCAGTTGCAATTTGTCTGGTCGATGTGGATGGATCTATCATCGCCAATGCTAATACGTTTTTTTCCGAAACTTCATTAATTTCGTTTTTTTCAAGTTTCGGCTTTGTAAACGATCCGTACTCACCCAAATTGTGGTAAATTCTTCTGAATGTTGCTAAAGATGGCTGCCGACGATCGATATATTGATTATAATATTGTTCTGCAGCATCCGCAGCGTTTTTATTACACTGAATGTAACAAACAAGCATATCCCGCTTTTCTTCGTTGGAAAAATTCATTATCACTTTAAAAAACTTTCAACACCAAATAAATACAAAACAAACTTATCGAAACAAACCAAATATGGAAATGAATTAATATGTGTTTAGAATAAACAACTGCAATTATTTTACTTTTGTCTTTTTCATGGCTAACTATTTTTTTGTGTATGGTAAAATTAAAAACGACTGTAACTTACTTTATTTTAAAAATAACTATGGCATATGTTATATCGAATTGAAGGGAAAACAATAGCCCTTTTAATAAAGTCGTAGCCAACTATTGTTTCCATTTAAAAAAAGGTAAGTTTGTGTCATATCTCCCAAAATATGAGCGAAATTTTTTTTTTGATTTTTTGTTATTAATCTGTGTAAAATTTTCTACAACTTTTTCCCTTACAGTTTTTTTCTATCTATGATAATAATAGAGATATATTGATTTCAAAAAATTGACACATTTTACTTATCTAGTTACCCTTGACTTTTTCAAATATTTTGAAAGTGTCATTTTATTCGTCTTATAAAACTACACTTCTTTCCCCATTTAACCGTTTTTCTATCTCTTATAGTTTCCGAGATCCCCATAGAGAACATCGAAAAAAACTCACCCTGTATATATATATATATATATATATATATATATATATATATATATATATATATTATGTATATTTAGAAAAAAAATCACAGTTTATAATATAATAAATCATTCGTAGAAATCATAAAACGAAGTGCAGAATTTTACATAAAATCAACTTTTGCAGTTAACTCTATAATTGCTCGGCCGTTAATGGGCTAGTAGTGCAAATTAAAAATGTACCATTCTCTAACATAAATGAAGCTTTAGTGTATCCAATATTGAATAACTAGACCCTTAAACTTATAGCATAGATAAACTAACATTTAACGAAAATTCCAACGAAACCCAAAAAAAAAAGTATGGCCATAAGGATTTACATGGTGAAAATTGTATCCCATGTTAACTTTTGTTGTCGTCCAAATTTTAAACATTTTTTTTGTTTCTATTAATAAATCAAACACTTTTCTATGAAATGTTTATTGTAAGAAGGACATAAATATGCTACAATTCTTTATTTTAGCTTTCAAGTTTAGCAAAACAAATACTTACATTATGACATTTTCGCTATGTTGATTTTTTGGCTTAATCATTTGTATTATTAATTTCAACTTTGAAAGCGAAAATAAAGAAACCTAACATGTTTATGTCCTTATCATCATTTTCTAAAATTTTTGAGTTGGTAATGAGTGGCCGACTTGTGACATTCCTGAATGATTGCAGCGTTTTTAGTGAATCTCAACATGCGTACATCAAGGGAAAATCCATTAATAGTGCTGTTTTTGAGTTCACTAACTATATCAATAACGCAATTGAGAGTAAAGATCTTGCGCTTGGGGTGTTTCTGGATCTCTCAAAAGCTTATGACACAATAGATCATCTTTTACTGTTGCAAAAATTAGAACGGTATGGTATAAGAGGACACGCATTATCGTGGTTTAAATAGAGAGCAAAGAGTTGCGATAGGGAAGGATGGTAAATTGTATAAATCAGAAATACAATGCTGTGAGAGTGTAGTAATACCCCAGGGCAGCATTATATTTTATTATCTATATAAACGACATGCATTCTTTAAAAATGCTCGATAATTACTGCATAACAAACTATGCTGATGACACACATTTTTTAATAACAGCAAAAACACAATCTGAATTGCTGGAAAGGTGTAATCAGATATATGGCAATTTAAGTGAGTGGTTTTCTGCAAATATGCTGCGATTAAACAAGGAAAAAACACAAGCGATATTATTTAGAACAAAACGAAACAAAATCAAAGAACTATCGAATCGAAGAACTAGTTTTAGAAAATAAAACGTTGAAATCAAATATAAAATTTCTGGGGATTAACATTGATGAGCATCTGGATTGGCGCTCGCAGGTCGACTACTTGGTAACAAAACTGGCGAGAATGTGCTACGTTATGTATAATATCAAGTCGTATTTAAACCCCGAGTCAATAAAAACTATACACTATGCGTGCTTCGAGTCAGTCTTAAGATTTGGTGCCATATTTTGGGGAAATAGTACATCAATTGGAAAATTATTTGTACTTCAAAAACGATGCATACGAACCATATTCGGGCTAAAATATAGAGCGTCATGCCGAGGACTGTTTAAATCAAATAGAATCCAAACAGTTTTTTTCTGTATTCATATATGAGTGTTTAATGTTTGTTTTTAAAAACAGAGAGATTTTCATTGCTGATGATGACCGACAATATTGTACTCGTAATAGAGAAATTGTATATCCTCATCATAAGCTCACCTTAACCGAGCGAAATGCGATGTATCGGTGCATTAAATTTTATAACGCGTTACCAAACAAAATAAAAGAAATAGATTCATTTAAAAAATATAAGACAGCCATATACGATTTTCTGCTCCAAGCAGAATTATATAATCTAAATGAATACTTTGCTATTCAAAACAGATGATTCCTTAAGAATTTCTTTTTTTTATGTATAATGGGTCATTTAATTTAGTTGTGACACAATTTCATTTATGTTCCAGAGATATGTATTAATTTTGTGACCATTTATCTGAAATAAAGTTTGATTATTATTATTATTATTATTATTATTATAACATTTGGTAGAAAAAGTGTTGTTTTATCAATAAAACCAAAAAATTATTTCAAATTTGTACGACAATAAAAGTTAACATGGGGTACATTTTTACTATGTAAATCCTTATAATCATACTTAAATAAAACGCAGTGTATATCACTTTGGTGAATTCGCCGGGTTTTGTGGGATTTTGCGTACATACAAATCAATTCTGTTATTTTTCATGTTGCCATAAAATAAATAAACCTGATTGCGTGTAAAGGTTTAGGTGTGAATTAATCCCAAATCACACATCGGAGAATTGCCGATACAATAAAGGCTCAATAAAGCGAAATATGGAATTTTATTATTCATTTCAATTACTCTCCATTGGTTTTTATTGCAATCAATTAAAACAGATTTTTAAAATAATTAAAATTGCATATTATAGTAACAAAATTAAACGAAAAACACTGCCTACTAAATTACACAATTGTAGCAGTAGAGTATTTTAAAATAACAAAAATATATCAATAACAATATGTCTATTAGGAGAGCTTGTGTAAAAGTATTCTATCTGTTTTAAAAATTGCTTTTACCTATAAAAATATGTTTCAATCAGCAATATTTTTAAGTTAATAACAAAATAGTGAAAAAGATATTTCTATCTTTTCCACTATTTTGTTATTAACTTAAAAATATTGCTAATTGTAACATATCTTTAGGGGTAAAAAAGTAACAAAGAAATACTCACAGAGATTTTGTTGACAAATTAATTTTATAAAGTTGTGTTAATTTTTAGAATTGATAAACAAAATGGTGAAAAAGATGGAAACACTAAACTAAAGAAACCTTACACAGATTGTGTTGACTAACTCATGTTAGTATCGATTTATATGACTCCAGAAAATCTAGAACATACCTGAAACAAAATAAAAACACAAATTAGTAAAAATGAAATTTGATACAGCGATTTAAATATAAATATACAGCGCATTGCAGAAAGTCTGCAACCGAAAGTCTGTAAACTTTGTGTCTTCCCAATCTCTGAGAAAATTGCATTCTTTACAAGAATGTATTCATTTACAAACTTTTCCACATGCTGTGCAATTTTTAACAACGTCGTCCCGGCGCATTCACCATTTCAAATATTGATTATTGTAATAAAATCCCGCGTTATTTTACTACAAATCATGGGCTTAAAAGTAAAATTCATTAAGTGCACATGAATAGAATAGATTGGATCATCGGATTACAGGTAAAAGTCAGTAAGTACACATAAAATTAATAGGTTAAATCATCGGTTTACATGAAAAAGTAAATAAGTAGATAGATAATTATAATCTGTTAAATAACTAGGAGAAGCGTTTTAAATTTCACGCGCCAAAACCTACAACTCTGATTGGCCGAAAGCGCGCCCATTTTACACTATGCTAATTACGTCATTATTAGACGCAACAGCTAACATAACCTTAATTCGAAGCGTTACCGAGTTGCGACTTTGTCTGTTTCGTAATAACCTTTTGTGCGGTGTTTCTTTAGCATAGGTAAAAGTTAGTTTTGTTTATATTGTTGTGATGGATTATGGACCCAGTACAAGCTCGGTGATAATATCACCTTCACTTCAAAAAAGCGTAAGAAGTTGGATTTGCGTCATTTATAGCTGTTTGAAAAACAGTGCATAATAAATATGTATAAGCAGATGATAACAGATGATCCACATATAAAAATGACTGCTGTTGTATCAGACATTGTTGGTGCAGAAGGTGAGATATCAAATAGCATAAGAATATGCATCAAATAATAAAATGTTTAATTTTTAGGAGTTGTAAATTCCACTGTCTATCGTACCATTAGCGAATATAAGAAATCCGGAGAGATTTGTAGCCCTAAACAGCTTGGAGGATATAATTACAAGTTTTGATGACGTAGTGAAGAGATCCGTGCATAGTTTCTTCTGTAAAAATGAACTGTGAACTTTGAATAAAGTTTTAAAAGAAGCAACCGATCATGCAGGCATGCCGAAGATGAGTCGTTCTACCTTGTATAGTTTTATGAAACAAATCAATTTTAAGTAAGATAGAGACCAGAGCTGGGCAAGATTCGAATCATTCAGGTTTTGAATCCTGGATTCCAATCCTTTTAGAGGATTCAAAAGAGGCCTTCGAATACTTTAGTTCAACAGAATTCGGGATCCGGATTCGTTGCATTTTTTTAAGAGGATTCGTATTCGAGTCTAAATCCTTGTAAAAGGATTCGAATACTTACAAAAGGATTTTAATCGTCAAAAATAATTCGAAGTAGTTGTGAGGAATAACATGAAAAATGTTTTTTTCTGTGTTTTTACATTTCACGTTGAATCACTGTTTTATGCGCGTGGCGCATGACGTAAAATTTCGAGTTTAGAAAAGCTCAGAAAATTTGTCTCGGGTCGCTGCGCGACCCTCGACAAATTTTCACGGGGCTTTTCTAAACTCGAAATTTTACTTCATGCTTAGTCTGGGAGTGAAAACGCTCGGTTGAAACTTCAAAGTGAATGCTTTGATAAGAACATTAAATGATTGAAAATATTTTTAAAAATAATATTCTAGTTTTCAAAATTTTAACATTGTTTGAAGTAAAACTGACATGGTAGCCACAATCTGAAATGTTAAATTTTTCGGACATTTCCCTGACTAAAGATTTCTTTCCTGTCCTTTTAATATAACTTTCTTCTGTGGGAAACCCCCATTCTGTTTAATAGTTTTCATTGTTTTTGCCAATATTTAAGTTAATTTTATAAATTTTCACGTGTTTTGTAATTTGTCTGCTGATTTTGACAAATTTAATAATATCATATGGCTTTTTTGTTAGTGTTTTGGTCAATTTGAGTATAATTCCATGATTTTTCTCTGATTTTCCCGGTTTTAATGATATTCAGTGAATTTATTATTTACGTAAATTTCAGGCATTAGTCGATTTTATAATAGAGTTCAATTTGAAGTTTTGAACGAGTATTTCCACTCCCAGGCTAAGCATGAAGTAAAATTTAGAGTTTAGAAAAGCCCCATGAAAATTTGTCGAGGGTCGCGCAGCGACCCGAGACAAATTTTCTGGCTTTTCTAAACTCGAAATTTTACTTTATGCGCCACGCGTACAAAACACTGATTTGAAGTGGAATTCAGAAGCACACAAATACATCTTTAACCAGAGTAACAGGGAGTCAGATATTCAGTATGTTATCAGCAATGTTCAGTGGTAATAATAAATAATTAGGTTTTGAATATTTTTGTTAAAACAACTGGTAATGATATTTAGATATTAATGTTTGCAAAAAAAATAATAAAATCAAATTTATTCTATTCTTAAAGGATTTGTATTCGTGATTCGAAAAAACAAGATTCAAATCTTCGATTCGAATCATATGTATCTCTTACGAATCCTTTATTCGAGTATTCGTGATTCGAATCATATTAGGTGATTCGGATTCGTGATTCGAATCCTTTTTACGAGGATACGTCCCAGCTCTGATGGAGACACATTATTATATAAATTCCATATTATATTATGAACATAATGTAAATATGTTTTATTTCACAGATATATGGCGAGATGCCGTATAAGCATTTTAATTAAACTGACGATATCGTACGATGGAAAAGAAAATACTTAACCACAATTAAGAAGCACAAAATGGATATTTGATTTTATTTAACGAGGAATTTTGAAATTATTTAAAATTGCCGCCAAATTTATCTAGTGATATTTCTGGTAACTTCTTATAGTGTAAATTGGGCTTTGGCACTTACTCCTTCTAGTTTTTAAACAGACTATAGTAGGTTTTAATTTTCTCTTTAAAAATGTGTAAAAATTATAAAATACCTCGACCTATGATTTTTGGTTTATTTTTAATTTAAAGCAAACCGTAATTTTCTACAACATTCGCTGGCTTAATATAACAAGGTTCAATGTGACATTTTTTTCGATTTTCAATTTGTGATGTTACAAGACTCCATGTATGCACATAGAGCCTTGTAACATCACAAGTTGAAAATCGAACAAAATATCACATAGAACCTTGTAATATTAAGCCAGCAAATTAAAAATACTTATAATTTTAAAAGATCACAATTCGAAATCACTTTTACCTCATAGAGACTTTGAATCGTGCTTTTTTGAATTTTAAGTTTCTTTGAATGTGCAGAAAATTACATTTTCGTTTAAGTTTATGAAACTTTGGATGCATATTAAGTAAATATTGTTCTATTAAAATGTAATTTTCAGTGGAATTAATTTAAAACTTGTAACAAGTGATTCCACTCCTTGGTTAAGCATCTTTCCAAAAAAACCGCATAAAATTAATCTATTTTTACGTTTAATTGGAAATAACTCAAAAACTACTGATAGATTATTTTTTGCACATTTTCAAAGAGCAATGTTTACTAAAAATCCATACAAAATTTAAAAGGCATCTTTCAAAAAATTATCAAGATATGGATGTTTGAAATGTTCATCTTCCCAAAAAATCGCATACAATTAATCTATTTCTACGTCTAATTGGAAATATATCAAAAACTATTGATAGCGTGTTATCGGTGACTAAGAAGCAGTTAATTTATTTAATTAGTTACAAGAACACACTTTTGTCTTGAAATAATGTGATCATCTCTTCTTTCACATTCCAACTGGAATTTCGTTATCTCCATACGCGTACGTTTGTTTCAACACGCGCGAAAGCACATACAAGAAAAAAAGAAAAACGACGATAATATACAACGCCATTTTAAACCTACTCCGCAAAGTTGCAACTTACATTACTATATAATGGAAAGTGTCAGTACTCCGTGAAAAATACCTTGAATAATTTAAACGCGTAGGCGGGCGAGAGACATTTTTATTCCGCGTCTCTTTCTCTCTTTCTCTTGAACAGAAATACAGGATTAACCTGACGGACTGATTATTACTGTTCTTCTTCAGTTTGCTCGCGGAATCCAATCTCGCCCACGTGAGTCGCGTGACAGACACGCCGAATTGTAAGGGCGACGCATAAATAATAATAATACGAGGTATATGGAGGAAAGAGAAAAAAATCTTTTTGAATTTATGCGAACGCGAGTGCGGGCCCTGGAATCCAGAAATTATAACTGTCGCCGAGAAAATGGATGTGTCAGGGTTTGAGTAAACGGGGCCCAAATCGGACGTGATGTGGAAAAGGTTTCTTGCATTTATTCTTGCGATTTTTATATTTTATATGTGCAGGATTGAGTTTTATTACAACAACGATTATTTTTTTATAGATTACCTACACAATTGTTCATTTTCAAAATATTGACGATTTCCAAGCTCATTGCGAAAAGTTGAAAAAATCACTGAATTTTTAAATTTCACGAAAACCGACTGAACATTTTTAAAATCAATGGAAATTCAGGAAAACCGACATAATTTCGAAAATTCGCGAATAGCGTCAACATTTTAAAGTTTAACGAACATTTAGGAAATTCACGGAAATTACCAAGATTTTACAAATTGACTCAAGTCTTAAAAATTTATTCATGAAATGTATTACATTTTTTAAAAATAACGAAAATCTAAGAAATTTGTGGTTTTTGATGATTAACGAAAATCTAGGAAGTTTATGAAAATCGTTTAATAATTTAAAAGTTAACAGAAATCTTTGAAATTTCACAAAACGCATTGAGATTTAAAAAATTGAAGTAATTCACAAAAAAACCGTCATGATATTTATAATTAAAGAAAAAAAATCTAAAAGGCGTCAAGATATTTAAATTAACAATTATTTTGGAAACTCACGAATTAAAAAAATTATGACATTTATGAAAAGTATCAACATTTTTAGAATTAACGTTTAACCCAAAAAATTCCTGTAAAAATTGTGAAAACTACAAAAATCTATAATATTCGTCACTCCGCTCCGAGAATTCACAGCGTATGGAGGTGCCGCATGCCGTGCTGAATTATCTTCCGAGCAAGTAGAAAAGTTTACAGTGAAAATCGAAATTATCCAAAATCACAAGAGTATCTACGTCGCACCTCCGGATCCGTCCTACATAGGACGTCTTCCAGGAGAAAATGAGTGGAGAAGAAGACGACAGCGAATACTTAGAGATGGAGACAGACACAATACAATCCACGATCACAGCCATCGACCTCGAGATTTCAAACCGTAGGTAAGAAGAGAGACCGGCCGCCGAAAAAAACGATTGGTTTTAATACAAAAAAATCTAACGTGAATAGCAGAAATATAGCAACTACAAACCGTACTACAAAATATACTTAAAAAAATACACGCTACGAATTCACAAGATATTAATGACGACACTTTTACAATTAATACAGGAACACAAAAACAATTAAATTCCACTAAAATAAATCAACCAATACAACCAAACACAATTAAAACACCACAACCCGTACAAATCGCACTACAAACAACACAGCACATAATTATAAATCGTAACACACAAGTAAGACAGACAACCTCACAATATAAATATACATACACATTTAAAACAATTCAAGAATTATCACGTATCCAAATAGCAACATTGTGGGCAGAACTAAACTTCAGCACAGACTTGGAAATTATCAAAACAAAATTCGGATTTCTGATTAAATCCAACATTGATAAAAATACTCTTAAAAGTTATTTAGACCATCTAAGAACTATTAATATCATTGCAACATACTCGGAAAATCAAAATACTCCACACCAAAAAACTTATTCGGCTCCTACGTACTGCTGCGTCATCAGGAGTGTAGAGATAGAAATATAAGATGCCTTAATTAGCGCCCAATTAACAAAAAATAAAATCGAACACCGGTATTGCAAGAGAATAATTTCCAAAACTACAAACGAAAAAACTCGTATCATCCGTGTAATCACAGGAATACATGAATCGTACACGAAGCTCTTACACGACGGTTTCAAATATATGTCAAATCATTCCTATTTGAAGAAAGCTTTGCTCCAAAACCAATCCCCCTACCGTGTAACAAATGCTCCAAATTTGACCACACAACAGCCGATTGCAAGGAAATCACGACATGTGCCAAATGTTCGGGAAATCACCACACCAATTCCTGCCAGACCACCCTACCGGAAAAATGCAAAGCCTGCGGAGACACTACACATGGTGTGTGGTCTACAAAATGGCCTAAACGCCTGATGCAGCCTATAGATGGTATCCCCAACATTAAAATCCGGAACACAAACAAGAAGACAACAGAAATGGACCAGACATTGACAAAGACATCTCGCGTTCATCAACCACTCACAATTCATGACTTCATACTAGACTGTTATACCACAGAAATAAATTCACCTAACAACAACGACCGACAGGACCTTTTAAAGAAACTTCGAGAAAGATTTATTGTATCATTCAATATTGACACTCATGCATCATTTTCAGGCAATACAATGTTCATCGTAATGTTTGACATAGAACATCCGCACATCATCCCTCCAGTCGCCCCAAAGGATGGAGTCCACATAGGTAATACTGTCATAACTTAAAATGACTAGTGTACGTTTTTTATACTCCAACATTAATTCCCTAACAAACAAATCCCATTTACTCAGCCATTACCTGTCCAATAATCCTATCCATATAAACCTAATGGTAGAAACCAAACACAAAACACCATACACTTTTAAAAACTGGTCCTCAATTCAGAATCTCTCCACCATCCACAATGATAATCATAGAGGAGGATCAGTGATAGCAGTACATCCTTCTGTAAACCTGTGTAAAGCAAATTCCCCAAAAATAAACAATCCGCTAAATGAATGCCTTCACTGTACCTTAGTATTCCCTTCCTATACTGTCCACCTATTTCTTGTATACATCCATCCACACTCCCAGATAGAAGATAGTATATTCACCAAAGCATCGCTGTACGATAATGCAATTATTCTTGGTGATTTTAATATCAATAAAACTAAAGCTCGCCACCTATCTTCCTTCCTATCGCAATCGAACTTTACTCAAATTAAAACACCTCCCACCTTCATTATGAACAATAATCCACCATCAACTCCCGATATCCTATTATGTACAAAAAACTTAAGTGACTTAATAACATCAGTATCACTTATTCCTGACTTTTGTTCCGACCATCTTTCAATCCAATTTGACATTAATATTCAACAACATATCCCTTTACCCACTCCTCTTTGTATCTATAATTTTAAAAAATGCTGTACAGATAAGGTTAATGATGAGATGGAGACGTTTAGCAAGAACAATCCGACTCCAAATCCCGATATTATAACCAAATTTAACAACCTGCTTTCATCTTCAATCCTTAATCACACTCCTAAACAAACTAAACAAACATACAAATATCCGCTACCTAACTATATCCTAAGACTTATTCAAAAGACAATTATATCGTGACATTAAAATAACAGACACAATAGAACTTAGACAAAAATTTAACAGACTGAACAAAGACATACACCGACTAATAGACGAATACAAGAAAACGACATGGATAAACGCTTGTGAAAACATAAATAGCATGAAAGGCAAGACTTAATGGACGAAAATTAAGAAATTAACAAAATATAGAAAGAATGACAAAATAAAAGACATTATCGACCCAACTACGAATACTTTAACTAACGATACCGGACAAATGGCAGACATATTTAAAAACTATTTCAAGGACACCTTCATATTTGCGCAAGACGAATCATTTGACAAAACACTACTTGAGACAGTAAATTCTTGGTACGACACATTCCCTCTTCACCACTCACCTCCACCCGACAATGACATTCTAAACGCATCGGACTATTATGACATCCTAAATAAAGGAAAAAACACAGCTCCAGGGCATGACCATATCCATCGACGTATAATAAAATCCCTTAATGACAATATCCACCAATACATCCTTAAAATATTCAACCACAACTACCGCCACCAATATTTCCCTACAGAATGGAAACATGGTATAATAACATGTATTCCAAAACCAAATCTAGATCCTTCCTTAACTTCCAGCTACCGTCCAATTACACTTCTCCCTGTTCTTGGTAAGCTCTTCGAATTTCTTATTAAACGCAAACTTATGTCAACCATTACCCAATATACCAGTTTGGTTTCTTACCCAATCGTTCCACAACCCTTCCCCTCACAATTCTTACTTCTAACTGCGAGACAGCCCACCTAGAGGGTAGAAAATCATCTATGCTTTTTCTAGACATTAAAAAAGCCTTCGACTCCGTATGGCATCGAGGGCTTTTATATAAATGCTACACCCTTAATCTGGCCAAACACCTCATTATCCTAATAGCCAACTTCCTACAAAATAGATCCCTACAAATTAGAATCCATATGTTAATAATTATTGTATTGTAAACAACCAATAAAGATTTATTTATTATTATTATATCTAAAATATTCAAAAATCTTAAGAAATTCTCAAAATATTGAAAATCTCATAAATATTTTAAATTTTATAAATCGAGAAAAATCTTAAAATATTAAAAGTTTAATGAACATTTAGAAAATGTAAGATATTCAATAATCTTAAAAAATTCTTAAAATATTGAAAATCTTATAAACATTTTAAATTTTAAAAATCGCTAAAAATCTTAAAATATTAAAAGTTTAATGAAAATTTAAAAAATTCACAAAAACTGCTAAGATGTTAAAATTTGAATTACTTGAGATCAGTGTTTTACGCGCGTGGCGCATGAAGTAAAATTTCGAGTTGAGAAAAGCCCGAATTTGGATTTGGACGCTGCGCGTCCAAATCCAAATTCTTGGGGCTTTTCTCAACTCGAAATTTTACTTCATGCTTAGTCTGGGAGTGGAAGACTATCGTTCGACAACTGCCAATATCTTATTTTGTTTGTTTGTTTCTGTTTTGTAGTAAAAAAATAGTAATAACAAGAAAAGTTGTAATTTGATGAATATTAAGAAAACAAATGAAATTTGTTAAAAACGACAAAAAATTACAACTTTTACCATTTAAAATTGAAATCATCACAACAATCGATGAAAAGCTTGGAAATTTACGAAAAGAGTCGACATTTTTAAAAGTGACAAAAATCTTGAGATTTCAACGTTGAGAAACGTTGAAAATTTTGAAAATTCACATAACTCATAATTTTTAAAATTTAACGAATATCTTAGAAAATAAATAAAAGTTGTAAACATGTTGACAATTATTAAATATCTTAAAAATTTACGAGAGGAGTCGACATTTTCGAAAATTAACCTAAATCGTCAACATTTTGAAAGGAATTACAATTAAAACGTTGCAAATTTACGAAAAGCGTCAACGTTTTCTAAAATTGATCAAAATCTAGAAAATTTATCAAAAGTATTATTATTGTTATTGAAAGTATTGACATTTTTTAAATTTACGATAATCTAACAAATTCATTAAAAATTCAGAGAAATCTTCTAAAACTTCATGAAAAGTTCATTTAAATTATATTGACGATACTTTAAAATTGTATTATTTTAATGTGTTATTGTGACTATTCTCACTTTCTCTGATTTTTTACATGTAGTATTATTTCGCTTGTGAATATGTTTATACCTATTGTCTATTTTATTGTATTTATTTTTACTTTCCCCCGTATGTAATACAAAGGGAAAGTATTGTTTTCGTGAAAATGTTCGAATCAAACATTTTTGCGGAAATATCCGTTTTGAGGTGTGTCTGTGTGTGAGTCTGTGTGCGCTGTACCGCAAAAAACCGCTAAAGATATCGAGATGAAACTTGAAACTTAAGCTTTTTGATACAATCGGAAGAACTGAAAAGCTTTTGGTGAAAATCGGAAAACCGGAAGTGGTACTTTACTCGTAGCGTTTTTCAGTTTTTTCAGATATTTTCAATAAATGTTCATCAAACAAAAAATTCTTTCAAATAAAAGTTGTAGATAATAACAAAATGAAGATGTATTGTTCATTTACTTTTTGTCATAGCACTCTTAGTTTTTGAGATATTTCAAAAGTTGTGTGATTTATCTAGTTATTGGTGTGTGACAGTGTATGTGTCGATACAATTGAAAAATGTTTTAAATAAAAGTTGTAGAAAATAAAAAACTAAAGATTTTTTGTATCTTCACATTTTGTCATAGCACTCTTAGTTTTTAAGATAATTAATAAATAATGTTCTTTTATCTAGTCATTGGTTTGTCTCAGTGTATGTGTTGATACAATTGAAAAATGTTTCAAATAAAAGTTGTAGTTATCAAAAAGTTGAAGACATTTTGAAAATAATAATGCTACAAATATTTTAAAAGTGATTTAATACGCAATTTACGGGGGAAAGTACTATGATGGACACATCACCATTTTTATATACTATATTTTGTATTATTTTTGTATAATGGTGATCCGTGAATAAAGATATTATTAAAAGTATCAGCATTTTTAAAGTTACCGGAAATCCGAGATTAGGACGAAAATTGCTAAGAGTTTAGAAATCTGAAAAACCCATTAAAATTGTCAAGATTTTAAAAATCGATGAAAATTCATAGAAAAAAAATTCTGATGAACATTTTATGAATTGACGAAAATCTCGAAATATTATAAATCTTTAAATCTAACGAAAATGTTGAAAATCTCATGAACATTTTATGAATTGACGAAAATCCCGAAATATCGGAAATCCGACGAGAAGGTCTAAACCAGTGGTAGGAAAACTTTTTTTAAGACGGGCCATTTGTAATAACCAGACAATCGTAGTGGGCCAAAGAATAATGCTTAGTCGTAGGTAGGTAGTTTTTATGCGGGTCGTCACATTACGAAGTAAGAACGCGTTCAAACATTCTCACGACGGCACTCTTAAACGGGCCGGATTAAACCTTTCCGCGGGCCGGACTTAGCCCGCGGGCCGTAGTTTCCTCATCACTGGTCTAAACTGAAAATCTTATTAAAATTTTATAAATCGACAATAATTGAAAATTTTACGAAAATCTGATAAAAAATTTATAAATAAAAAAAGTTGTCGTTCGCTTTTCATTGAGATGAATCTGTTAACATTTTACTCTTTATATATATATACAGTTGTTGCCTCTATGTCCATAAACATAGAAGTAAGCTTATAACCAATCGAGCATACAATTCTACCTCTAATACTCGAAATGTAGATAGCATAAGTGTTCCACTCCACAATACATATCATTATGAACAGGGACCATATTATCGACGCTGTATAATAAACTACCAGTTTCCCCCAAAAAAATGAAGCAACAAAATATTTTTAAAAATGTGTTAAAACGACTACTAATTCAAAAGGCGTATTACTCAGTAAGCGATTTTCTGCATGACACTTTTAACGACATACTATAAGTAAGCTCCTCAAATATGTGAATAATTTTAGTTGTAATTTTAATTTATGGCATTTCATGTTTATATTAAGTATTTTATATAGGTGTTTTTCTTCTCCTTTGACAATTGTAATACATGTGAAACATATGTCATACAAATAAATTAAAAGAAAAAAAAAATTGACAAAAACCTCAAAATATCGAAAATTTTGTGTATATCTTGAAATATTGAAAATTTCATTAAAATTTTATAAGTCGACAAAACTTGAGAAGTTTACAAATATCTCAAAATATCGAAACTCTTATAATTTGACGAAATTTCGACATATTTAAAATCTCATTCAACATTTTATAAATTAAAAATCTCGAAATATTTGACATTTAAGAACATCTCGAAAAATTGAAAATCTCATGGAAGTTTTATAAATTGACGAAAATCTCGAGATACCGAAAATCCGAATGAAATGATTGAAAATTTTACGAAAATCTGATGAAAGCTTTATAAATTGGTAAAAATCTCAAAATATCGATAATCTTAAGCAAATCTAGAAATATTGAAAATGTCAATAAAATTTTATAAATCGACAAAAATTGAAAAGTTTACAAATATCTCGAAATATCGAAAATCTTATAATTTAACGAAAATCTCAGTAACATTTTATAAATTGATAATCTCGAAATATTGAACATCTTAAGAAAATCTCGAAATATTGCAAATCTCATGAACATTTTATGAATTGACGAAAATCTAGAAATACCAAAAATCCGACGAAAATCTAGAAATTTTGAAAATCTCATTAAAATTTTATAATTCGACAATAATTGAAAATTTTACGATAATCTGATACAATTTTTGTAAATTGATTAAAATCTCAAAATATCGAAAATCTTATGCAAATCTCGAAATATTTAAAATGTTATTATTATTGTTAATCGACAAAAATTTAAAAGTTTACGAAAATCTCGAATTATCGAAAATCCTTATAAAAATTTCATGAATTGCTGAAAATCTCGAAATATTGATCTCATGAATTATTTCTAAATCGACAAATATTACAAAGTATCAAAAATATCATGAACATTTTATAAATCGACAAAACGATTGTTTTCCACTCCCAGACTAAGCATGAAGTAAAATTTCGAGTTTAGAAAAGCCCTGCATAGAAAATTTCGAGTCGATGGTCGCGCAGCGACCCGAGACAAATTTTCACGGAAAATTTTATAAATTGATAAAAATCTCAAAATAGCGAAAATCCTGTGCAAATCTCGAAATAATGAAAATGTCATTAACATTTTATAAATTAACAAAAATTGAAAAGTTTAAGAATATCTCGAAATATCAAAAATCTCCTAATTTAAAGAAAATCTCGACATATTTAAAATCTCCTTAACATTTTATAAATTTAAAATCTCGAAATATTGAACATCTTTAGAAAATCTCGAAATATTGAAAATCTTGTAGAAATTTTATGATATGAATTGACGAAAATCTCGAAATACCGGAAACCCGACGAAAATCTCGAAATTTTGAAAATCTCATTAAAATTTTATAAATCGACAATAATTGAAAATTTTACGAAAATCTGATGAAAATTTTATAAATTGATAAAAATCTCAAAATATCCAAAATCCTATGCAAATCTCGAAATAATGAAAATGTCATTAACAACAAAACATGGCGCCGGCAGCAAGAACTGAGGTCAAATTAGTGTGTGATTTTTGTGCATCATCGTTAGTTAAAAATGTGACTTGTGTGGATTGTGAGAAAAACTATCATCCAATGTGTATTCTAAAAATCTGTGGAGCAACAATCGATAATGATGTAAATATTCACTGCTGTACTACTCTAATCTCAAATGACTTCGATTGTGAAACTGTCATAGATAGATCTAGCGAGGTGAGCAATCTTAAACACACATCATTACTGTAAAAGACGAACTCATAGTAGAATTAAGAGACAAAATAGTTGTTATGAAAAAGAATTAATATTGTTCATCTAAACGCACAGAGCGCACGAAAAAAATCCGACTTGTTGTCGGTATTTCTATACTCTAGCAAATGTGATGTATTTTCAGTTGTCGAACACTGGCACTCGCCTGACGAAATAAAATCATTTAAAATTGAGAACTATGAACTTGTAGCATTTTTCTGTAGGGAAACATCCCGCGGGGGTGGGACTGCAATATTTATAAGACTAGAAACTAATATCAAATTTGAATGCCTCAGCTGTAACATTCCGACAATAGAAAAGGTTTTTGAATATAGCGCCATATCAATTACTTATAATAAGTCAAGATATGCCATTATCTTATTATATAGGTCGCCAAATAGCAATTGTGATTTATTTATTGATAATCTACGGGAACTGATTGATTATCTGACTCCCAAATTTGAAAAAATCATTATTTGTACTGATTGTAATATTAATTTACGCACTGCTAACAAAGAAACAAACTTGTTGATGGATACAATGGTTTTCTATAATTTATATATGTAAATCTTAAACCTACTCGCATCACAAAGAACTCCGTAACGTTGATTGACAACATTTTTGTAAATTTTTCAGGATATAGCTTTGATATCTTAGAATGCGGGTTCTCTTTAAAAATAACAAGCTTCCAGAATCCAGAGACCAATACGTACACTTTGAAACGAAATTTTAACAACTGCAACAGAGTTAAATTTTATTCTGATGTTATAAGTGAAAACTTCAATTTTATCTTTGATTTCATTGACATTGAATCAAAATTTAGGATTTTTATAAATACATTAACAAGCTTATTTAATCAAAATTTCCCTATCAGAAAAATTAAAGCGGATAGGAAGTCCAGATCGTGGATAAATAAAAGCATAATAGATAGCTCCATCCACCTAAAAAATTTGCACTGGTTGAGAAAGTCAACAAATGATAATAATATCATAAGCGAATATAAACAAGCAAAAAATAAACATACAATTCTAATTAAAACAACAAAAAAACAATATTTTGACTCTCTCATAAAAAAATCAAGTAATAAAAGTAGGACAGTATGGTCATTAATAAATAAAGAAATAAATGGTTAGAAAATACATAAAAATATATCACTTAACTATAACAACAAACAAATAGATGATCCTGAAAAAGTTTGTAACCTATTTCAAAAACATTTCTTAAATATCTCAAACCGTGACTCTTGTATAAATGCATTTAATGTCCCCAACAGATATACGAACGAAACATTCTACTTACGCCCTATTAGCGAACAAGAGTTATTAAAAATAATCAATGATTTCCTTCTAACAAAGCAGCTGGTCACGATGAAATTCCTGGTTTTCTAATCAAAGACATATCACGGATAATAGCGGGCCCTTTAGTACACTTTATAAACCTGGCTTATGAAAAAGGAATTTTCCCAGCTGTATTGAAAGAAGCGATTGTTGTACCGATTTATAAGAAGAATGATCGAAGCAATGTAGAGAATTATAGGCCCGTGTCAATCCTTTCCTTTTTTGCGAAAATTTTCGAAAAAAGTATTCTTGATCGCCTAATGTCATACTTCTTAAAATTCAATCTACTCAACTCTTCCCAATCTGGGTATTTAAAAGGTAAATCTACAATAGATTCAATTTTTGATTCACTTACATCTATCTACAAAGCCTTGGATAAAAAAGAAGTGACATTAGGCATTTACTTCGACCTCACAAGGGCTTTCGATCTAATAAACCATTCTCTACTTTAAAAAAAAACTCTCAGCATACGGCATAAGTGGAAATGCGCACAGCCTAATTAAGCCATTCCTAACCGAACGAATGCAATCAGTAGTTCTTAAAAGCAAAAACGAGGACATCTTAAATCATTTATATAGATCCGATAAACTAATGCTAGAAATGGGAACTCCTCAGGGGTCTACCCTCACACCATTTTTGTTCATTCTGTTCATGAACGACGTAGACGATATTTTTTATGATATTCCTAATTTAACATTATGTAAATTTGCGGATGATACTTCTATTAGTGTTAATAATAAATCATCCGAAATAGCAGAGGAGCTTGCAAACAAGGCAATTGACAAATTTTATTCGTAGTGTTATCAACGGGAGGGAAGGTACCCCAAGCTGATTACCAACTAGCTCAGGTTGGTTGAGTTAGAGAGAGATGAGCAACTAACTTTTGAAACACGTATGCTGTTTTAAATTATTTATTTTAAAACAAAATAAATCAAATAAAAAAAACATTAAAACAACAAACAGAATAAGAACAAGAGAACCACAGTGCACGAGTTACAGAGCAGACTTGGTGTGGCGTCGGCGTCGCGATCGGGATTTCTACTAGCCCAGCGGTGGCGTCTGGCTAGTGGTGGCTTCCGGATGGAGGCGGCGTCCAAGTACCAAAACGGCGTCTCGGTGTGAGACGGCGTCGGTGGGGTGGTGCATCTGGCTGGATCCGGAGGCAGCAACAAACACTACGCTCGTAGTGCGGGACGTCAGGAACGACGGCGAAACGGCTAGCGTTGGCGTCGGGCAGTTTCCTGGCGTCGGCGGGTTGCTGGCCTGGCCTGGATCCGGCGGAAGCAACGAACGCTGCACTGGAGCGTCGTTGTGGCGTCGAGGCGACTGCGCTGGCAATCGGATTCTCGGCGTCCTGGTCCAAGAACAGGAACGACGGCAGGGACGGCTAACGTCGGCGTCGGTAGTTTCCTGTTGTTGGAATCTTCTTCTGGCGGCAGGAACGACGGCTAGGACGTCTGGCGTCGGCGTCGGTCAGAACTTCCTGGCTCAGAGAGAAGAGTTGAGGAACGGTAGTTCCTCCTGAATCCACATGCTGCCCCTGTACAGCACAAGAGTGGACTGCCTTCCTGGATGCCGTCCCCCGGTATTTATGCCACCAAAAATGGCTTGGAGAAGGGATGATTTTGAGGACTACGTGACCGTTGGCAAACAATTCGCTAGAAAGTAATTATTGCAGACAACATAATTACTTCCAGCGAACCCTTAAATCCAAACAACCGTTAAGCTGCAATTTGAAAGAAGTATAGAAATTTATAATCTCTCTTCTTTCAAATTGCAACGGTGGTCATTAGTCCTCTCCCTTAATTGCCGATTTCGAAAAACCCGAGGGACAATCCGCCACACCTGCCCAGGTAGATGGTGGCCCGGGCACGGTTCGAACCGCGGGAGATAATCTTTTGGACCGGTCAATTAGTTAATTGCTGGGTACGAACTCATTTTAAATAAATAAAGAATTGTAAATGTTATTTACAATTCTTGTTGCCGGAGATTAAAATAATCCCCGGTAACAAACGGCCTCGTAAAATGAGTTCTACCCAGCAAGAAACGGCGATGCTGCTCTCCTGGAGGTCCTGGTGGTGGCTGCTGTGGTCCTGTTTTCGCGCACTGAGCGTCCGTGGATGGCACTATTTGTTAAATTGACACTATACTATATTTACACTTAACTAAACTTAATTGAGCGTCTTTTCGCGGGGTAAATGCACATAAAGTGTCCGTTCACTAGCAAGTCCAAGGAGGCTTTCTCTGCGGTCGTGAGTGGCGGTGAAATCCTTCTTCCTTGGCCTGGAGGGGTTTCGTACTCCAGGGCGGTTTCCAGGGCGGCTTCCAGGGACGAGTTGGAAAGCTGCGACGTCCGGGTTTCCTATTCTGGGGAGATTTTGTCCTCCAGGGCAGCTTCCAGGGAGGCTTCCAGGTCGGCTCTCGGGGCGGCTGCATTGGGAAGCGGCGAAGTCCGGGTTTCCTGTCCTGGAGAGTTTTTATTCTCCAGGGCGGTTTCCGGGGTCGTCTCGAGAGGCGGTGAAATCCGGGTTTCATATGCTGGGGATATTTCGCTCTCCAGGGCGGTTTCCGGGGTCGTCTCGAAAGGCGGTGGAGTTCAGGTCGGCGGCCATGGAGATTTCGGGTTTCCTGTCCGTATTCGTGCCGGGTTCCGTGTACTTTGTTTGGCTTGGGGTCCTCTACTTGCCAGGGTGGCTTTCTTCGAGGCTTTGAAACTAGCTGGACTGGCTGGCGAGTTTCAAGCAAGACATCACCCGGTTTTATCCAGGCGCAGGACACTAATTTCTCGCGGGTTCCTTTAGCGATGTGGGGCCGGGAAACGGTGGACTGCTCCGGTAACTCGTAGGTGTTAGGGTCGACGGTGATGAATTCGGATTTCCAAGCATCCGCGGGAATTCCGGGAGCTTCTTCCCAGGCTGGTTCCTCCAACACACGTTCCTTGGCTACGTTGAACGGGTACACAACGGGGAGCTTCTCGAGCGTTAGCTCTTCTACTTCTTCCCAGTCGCCATCTTCGGTGCAAATCTTCGCGTAGTTTACCCGTTGCCAAAGTATTCTTGGTGCAACGTAATAAACTTCCTTTCTGTACGCGAAGAGGCAAAACAGTACTGGGCGAAGAGTTTCCCAGGTTGTGTACCGGTTCTTCAACGTGCTCCTACACCTGTCGACTATTGGTCCTTCGAGTGCGCTGAGGGCGTAATCCACCTTCATCCTGTCCGTCCATTTCGCGTAGGTTTTGAAGGTTTTGTCGAAGAATTCAAAATAAAATTTGACGTGACGATGTTCTTCCAACGATAATCTGGTGGACATGATTGATTGTTGGTCGGTTGTAGGCCCCGTACGACTGTGTTCCTGTTCTTTTTGTGTTTCAATCCTTCAACAAGTTAGTTGCTCTCTCAAGGTGTGGGCTTAACACGGCCACTAGGTTGGGCGCCATTTATCAACGTCAGGGAAGGTACCCCAAGCTGATTACCAACTAGCTCAGGTTGGTTGAGTTAGAGAGAGATGAGCAACTAACTTTTGAAACACGTATGCTGTTTTAAATTATTTATTTTAAAACAAAATAAATCAAATAAAAAAACATTAAAACAACAAACAGAATAAGAACAAGAGAACCACAGTGCACGAGTTACAGAGCAGACTTGGTGTGGCGTCGGCGTCGCGATCGGGATTTCTACTAGCCCAGCGGTGGCGTCTGGCTAGTGGTGGCTTCCGGATGGAGGCGGCGGCCAAGTACCAAAACGGCGTCTCGGTGTGAGACGGCGTCGGTGGGGTGGTGCATCTGGCTGGATCCGGAGGCAGCAACAAACACTACGCTCGTAGTGCGGGACGTCAGGAACGACGGCGAAACGGCTAGCGTTGGCGTCGGGCAGTTTCCTGGCGTCGGCGGGTTGCTGGCCTGGCCTGGATCCGGCGGAAGCAACGAACGCTGCACTGGAGCGTCGTTGTGGCGTCGAGGCGACTGCGCTGGCAATCGGATTCTCGGCGTCCTGGTCCAAGAACAGGAACGACGGCAGGGACGGCTAACGTCGGCGTCGGTAGTTTCCTGTTGTTGGAATCTTCTTCTGGCGGCAGGAACGACGGCTAGGACGTCTGGCGTCGGCGTCGGTCAGAACTTCCTGGCTCAGAGAGAAGAGTTGAGGAACGGTAGTTCCTCCTGAATCCACATGCTGCCCCTGTACAGCACAAGAGTGGACTGCCTTCCTGGATGCCGTCCCCCGGTATTTATGCCACCAAAAATGGCTTGGAGAAGGGATGATTTTGAGGACTACGTGACCGTTGGCAAAGAATTCGCTAGAAAGTAATTATTGCAGACAACATAATTACTTCCAGCGAACCCTTAAATCCAAACAACCGTTAAGCTGCAATTTGAAAGAAGTATAGAAATTTATAATCTCTCTTCTTTCAAATTGCAACGGTGGTCATTAGTCCTCTCCCTTAATTGCCGATTTCGAAAAACCCGAGGGACAATCCGCCACACCTGCCCAGGTAGATGGTGGCCCGGGCACGGTTCGAACCGCGGAAGATAATCTTTTGGACCGGTCAATTAGTTAATTGCTGGGTACGAACTCATTTTAAATAAATAAAGAATTGTAAATGTTATTTACAATTCTTGTTGCCGGAGATTAAAATAATCCCCGGTAACAGTGTGTCAGGAACAATTTGATGATAAACTCATCTAAAACTGGATATATTCAATTTAATAACCCAAGAAACAAAGACGTTCCGATAGTTGCTGATTTAAAATTAGAAAATAAAGCTATTAAGCGAGTAAAAAATGAAACATTTTTAGGAATTAGCATTACACCTACGCTAAATTGGGGTACCCATATAGACAAAATATGTGCAAAACTAAGATCAAGCGGCTTTGCGATTCTGTCAATAAGAAGCTCGGTAAACCGCCCATCACTTATTGCTTTCTACTACGCTCATGTCCATAGCCATTTGTCTTATGGTATCATCTTCTGGGGTCTATCAAGTCACTCACTTAGACTATTTACTCTTCAGAAGATGATTATCAGAAGAATTATGCACGCCAAGTATAGAGACAGTTGTCGCACTTTTTTTGTCGAACTGGAAATAATGACGGTATATTCGCTTTATATTTATAAATGTTGTCTGTACGTTTTTATGAACAAAGCTAAGTTTGCCTCAAATTCAGCTTATAATAAATCTGCAGAAACTCGCTACCGGAACGATTTGTCTGTACCATCCCATTCCACATCTCTGTATGAGAAAAGCCCGTATTATATGTGTGTTATTCAATAATCTACCGACAAATATTAAACAGATTACTGTTTTAAAAGATTTTAAAAATAAACTAAAAGAAATGCTAGTAAAGAAGGCATATTATTCAATAACTGAATTTTTAACCAACTAATTTAATGTTCTGTTTTCTGTCATGTTGGTATATTTTATTTAAGTTATTATTTTTTAAGCTCTAAATGTTATTTTAGCTAAACTAGTTCTTATTATATTATTGACAATTGTAAAACACTTTCACTGTGTCTATGTACAAGTATTTAAATAAATAAATAAAAAATAAATATTTTTTTTTTATAAATCAACAAAATTGAAAAGTTTAAGAATATCTCGAAATATCAAAAATCTTATAATTTGACGAAAATGTCGACATATTTAAAATCTCATTAACATTTTATAAATTTAAAATCTCCAAATATTGAACATCTCATTAAAATTTAGAAATCGTTAATAATTGAAAATTTTACGATAATCTGATACAATTCTTGTAAATTGATTAAAATCTCAAAATATCGAAAATCTTATGCAAATCTCGAAATATTTAAAATGGTATTATTATTTTGTTAATCGACAAAAATTTAGAAGTTTACGAAAATCTCGAAATATCGAAAATCCTTATAAAAATTTTATAAATTGCTGAAAATCTCGAAATATTGATCTCATGAATTTTTTCTAAATTGACAAATATTACAAAGTATCAAAAATGTCATGAACATTTTATAAATCGACAAAACGATTGTTATCTACTCCTAGGCTAAGCATGAAGTAAAATTTCGAGTTTAGAAAAGCCCCGCATAGAAAATTTGTCGAGGGTCGCGCAGCGACCCGAGACAAATTTTCACGGGGCTTTTCTAAACTCGAAATTTTACTTCATGCGCCACGCGTATAAAACATTGAAATATTGTTGTTATTATTTTGTAAAAGGTAAATATTGATATTTTTGTAACCGTCATTAAACTATTCTTAAGAATATTAAATAATCTCAGGCCAAGGCCTTTAAAAAAAATAATAAAATAATTTACAGCAATAAATAATTATAAATATTAAATCTAAAATATCTAGTATCGACATTTCCATTTCGATACTTTTGACTACGATATCTTACCGTATCAATATTTGAATATACGATATAATCGATACCCAATATCGATATTTTGTATAGGACCGGGTAGGGATGCTTCGATCCTAAACAAAATATCATTGGGTTCTCACCGTGCTAAGGCAACGTTGCTTTTACGTATCACTGCCGATAATAATGTGGATCACTAATTGTTTGATTTGAGTTATGTGGAGTATTTAATCACAATGAAAAAACTGTTTTTATTCCTTACTTCACTTTTATTTTTATGTGTTAGTGTTATTAGTTATTGATAATGAGTGCTTAGCACTCGAAATGTACATCTAACACATAAAAATAAAAGTGAAGTAAGGAATAAAAACAGCTATTTCATTGTGAATAATGTGGATATTCGAAATAACCTAATATTACGGATATCCAGATAACGCGAATATCCGGATAATGCGGATATCCGAATAATACGAATAACCGATTATTCGAATAGTTATTATCCAAATATTCGGCTATTCGAATAATTTTTATTTTATCCGAATATTTAAATATCCGGATACCACGAATATCCGAATTTTAATCGCAGCCCTAGTTCATAATTATCATGCTTTCTTTCTTTTATGTAAACTATAGATAAAAGGGTAATTTCACACAAATTTCAGTTTTGTTTACTTCTACTCCTTCTCTTTTATATTAAAAGATAACATGTAAATACACCTCTATTTTGTCTTGAATTAAATCTATATTGCACGGTACAAATATTCACTATTAAAATTACACTCAATTGGTCTCCTCACTTTCACTTCCTGATTCTTCATCATGTTTACAGTGAAATTCGTCTAAACTCTTGCATCTGCACTTAATCCGTTCCAAAAAATAGCAAATAGCAATTGCGGCGAAAATCAACAAGATGGAAATTTCCCCTTTGCATTCTCTAACAATATCCAAACCAGTGGGACACATGAATTTTATAAACAAGATTACTTACTCTTGAAAAACTACTAACAAATTTTGAATTTAAAAAATCCGAATATTTATTCTGACATATTGATGTTTGACTTTGACGTGATCTAAATCATGGCAAAAGACAGGAAGCGACATCCCGTTGTCTTTGTTTCAAGGATCGATCTAGCACATCTAGTAATTCTTAACCAAACTAATACAAACCCACACGCACAGTTCCATATATACACCATTCCATTTGTTTCTGGATCTCGCCTAGCCATGCTTTCGTGTTGTTATGTTGCAGTATCAACATTTACATTTTTTATTAGTTGCCACTCCTGATTCCTTATTTTAACAGTGTTGCTATAATTTATGATATCATAAGTAATTAAAATGTGTTAACGGGAAGACCCAAGCGAGAAATACAAATGGATGACGAAATAAGTTTGCAGAGCCGAATTCATTATATTTGTTATATACAATATTATTGCTGTGTTTGTATGTACAAAAACCAAGTAGTAAATTTTGTTAATCTTAAAACTGCATATTATTATCCTTTTATATATGAAAATTTGTAAAACAGGCAACAGTGTAAGATCACAATAGTCAGAAATTATAACCTTGAAATCGAACATCTGACAGTGACATTTAAAAACCCTGATTTAAAACACAACCAGCCCCATTTACAATACTTAAACTGTCACTTTTCCATAGCTAGGCGAGATCCAGAAACAAATGGAATATATTATATAGTTCGTCCGAAAATGCAAGCAATATCTAGTTGTTTTCATTGCCATTCCAACATCTCTAAACTCCCTAAACACAACGTTAAAGCAAGCGTTAAATATATGACGTATTGTTGGTAATACCCTACAGCGTTGCCGCTTCTCCACTCGTAATAAATCCAGGCGAAAACTCCGAGTCCCAGGAAAAGTTAATTTCCTAGAACATTTCAATGCACGTTCAAATTCATATTGATAAATGGCAGTTTTATGTTATTTGATGTGAATCTGGGCCCTCTCCTTGCTGCGTCACTACAGCTTAACCATAATTCACCACTTTTTAACCATTCATAACTCAACGTTAGGCATCTAGCACCTAACGTTTTTGGACGGGTATTTAGGTTATGTTGAATGTTTACATGTACTCTTTGCAACAATGCGGGGACTTTAAACCCAATAACGTATTGCCTGGATTCTTGGATATACTTGACATGTATACGCTTTATGTTTGCATGGATGAGTAGTATTTGAATTAAGGGCAATTCCATAACTATTTAATTGATGAGGCGGATACATGGTGAAACTCCATAATACAATTTGAAATAAAACAACGCAGTTGGGAGGGTTTCACTTTTATTGTTGAACACTGCAACATGTTTCACCACACAGTGGCTTCATCAGGCAGATGAAATAATGATTATTTCATCTGCCTGATGAAGCCACTGTGTGGTGAAACATGTTGCAGTGTTCAACAATAAAAGTGAAACCCTCCCAACTGCGTTGTTTTATTTCAAATTATTCCATAACTATTTTGAACTAAGTCCTGAATAGAGTTAAAATGACATTAACCCATTAAGCGCCGCTGGTGCATACACGAAACTTTATTAATTTTTTGTTAATTAAATTACTAAATTAGTTAATTTGATATATTATATTATTTGATCTGACTTGAAAATGTTTGAAGAAAAATGTAAATATTTTGTTATTAAAATTTTTCAATTATTACTAATTAAAAAAAAGGAATGTCTGTGTATTTCTAACTTCACAATATTTCAGTGTTTTATACGCGTGGCGCATGAAGTAAAATTTCGAGTTTAGAAAAGCCTGAAAATTTGGTTTGGTCGCTCCGCGAAGCGGAGCGGCCAAACCAAATTTTCAGGCTTTTCTAAACTCGAAATTTTACTTCATGCTTAGTCTGGGAGTGGAAACATTCGTTCTAAACTTCATGTTTCACGTTTTTATATAAAATCGACGGATGCCTAAAAATTTACAGCGTATACTTTATGTACGAGTATATTTTATAGAAAAATTCACAGAATGTAATACAATACGTAATCCAAAGAAATCATAAAAATTAGTGCAGAATCTAACCTAAAATCAACTTATAGAGTTAACTTTATAATTGCTCGGTCGTTAATGGGTTAAGCGATAAAAAATGTTATTTTAAACTGCAATTCAGAAATGAACACAGTTGAAAATGTTTATGTAGTTAATTATATTGTTTTTGTTTAGTTAGTAATTATGAAATGAATTTGAGAAATTAAGAACATATAAGAACATTTGAGTCGCCTATTTCCAAAAACCCCTAAATCCATTTGAAAACAATTGATTTAGGGGTTTTTGGAACTCATTTATTTACCCACAAAATGATATATTTACGTCGATTAAAAGAATCATAAGAATAATAACAATGAATTGTTTTTATTGAAATGAATGATTAAAGTTTAACAGCCGAATTGAAACTACAACATATTACACTAAAGCTATTTTTAGTAATGTAGGCTAAAAATAATGACAATTCCCTGAATATTGAGAAACTTTACCCTTATCATTTCTTCGCCTGAAGAAGCCACACTGTGGCGAAACAATTGTAGCGAATGCACAATATATATTTGAAAGTGTTTAAATTGTTTTATTCATATTAAAGTTTACCCTACCTATTGTTTATTGTAGTTGATTACGATATATTGTTCAAATAAGATCAAGGAGAAAACGCTGAACACAATTATTGTTTACGCTAAAACAAAAATACACTTGACAGACGTAGTCGTCGTTGTAAAAACTGACAGAGAAAGAAATATAGAACATCTTTCCTCTCTCAAAGTGCATAGTTGCGCCATCTAGGAATTCGTAATCAAACTGCATTTTAAAATCTGATTGGGCTGTTGACGTGTCGCCTCTCTGATCTCAATTGTCAATTCTGTGAAAATGTTATTTGGATTTAGTGTGTGTAAATCGAGGAGTCGTGGTTCGTTGTTTTTTTCGTTGTTTGTGTAGATTTTGCAAATTTCCGTCAAATTTCTCAGTGGACATCTGTTCAGATCAATTTTAAAAGCGTGTTTTTTACGTGTGAAATTGTTGGGATATTCGTAATACCAAAGGTAAGTTTAAAACGTAATGTATTTATTAAAAAAAACCTAACTTACAATACTTTTTTTTTATTTGGCAAAAAAGTGTCGAACGAGTGTTTTCACTTCTTGATTAAGCATAAAGTAAAATTTCGAGTTTATAAAAGCCAAAAAATTTGGTTTGCTTACCAAATTTTCAGGCCTTTTTAAACTCGAAATTTTACTTCATGCGTCATGCGTATACAGGGTGTTGATTCGATCAGGTATACATAGGGATTTAAAATGTAAAACTATATTTATACATTTTCCTGCTTCCGGGGTCATTTTAGAGAAAAAGTAGAAGAGCAAACAAAAATTTAAGCAGAAATCCTATGTATTCGCTAGGTCGCTATCCAGTTAAAATCCGACGCCGTTTATTATTTTTATTAATTACTGAAAAAGTAAGAAAATTTAAAAAGTTAGCCTCAAGCCGGGTAGCAGAACAGAATATGGGCCTAATATATAAAATTACGAAATATCATGTAAAATGCAAATAATTCGTCTTAATTAATAAGACAACTAAAGACAATAAATACCCATTGAAACAACTTATTAAATAAGACGTATTGTTTAAATTTACACGAATATTTCGTAATTTTATATATTATGTTAAAAGTGTGCAAACTATAAGAAGCCTAAGCTTATTTTCTTGAATTCAAATAGTTTTCAATTTGAATTATTTTTAGTTGAATAATATGGGCGTTTTCAGCACGTAATTACGGCCATTGGGAAGTCTACTCGACTATTTTTTTTTATTGGGTTTTTGGCTTTTGCCCTTTCCTTAGTTACTAGACTATTAGCCATCATCAATTTTTATTATTTGTATACATTTGTTTGTTTTTAACTTATTACTAAGTACATATAACTATATATTTTGACGTCACAACACATTCACACACACCCATAGAATCCGGGACGAATATTTTTCGTTGGAGAAATTACTCGCCCCGGCTGGGAATCAAACCCAGATCACCGCCGTGAACGATTGGCGAAACCAGCGGCTCAACCGCTCGGCCACGGCGGGCTAGTCTACTTGACTAATATGATCAACGCCGATCATTTAATGCAGTAAATTATTTTTTTTTTTCACCTTAATTTGATAATATTGCCAAGAATAGTTTAATGACGGTTATGAAATTATCAATATTCACCTTTTACAAAATAATAATAATGATATTTCAATGTTTTATACGCATGGCGCATGAAGTAAAATTTCGAGTTTAGAAAAGCCCCGCGAAAATTTGTCACGGGTCGCTGCGCGACCCTCGATAAATTTTCTATGCGGGGCTTTTCTAAACTCGAAATTTTACTTCATGCTTAGCCTGGCATTGGAAAACAATCGTTTTGTCGAGTTATAACATTTTCATAAGATTTTCGATACTTTATAATATTTGTCGATTTGGAAAAATTTTATGAGATCAATATTTCGAGATTTTCATCAATTTATAAAATTGTTTTGAAGATTTTCGATATTTAGATATTTTCATAGACTCTCTAATTTTTGTCGATTTATAAAATTTTAATGACATTTTAAATATTTAGAGATTTCCATAAGATTTTAGATATTTTACATTTTTTCCTAATTTATAAAATTTTCATCAGATTTTCATGAAAATTTCAATTATTGTCGATATATAAAATTTTAATGAGATTTTAAAAATTTCGAGATTTTCGTCGGATTTTCGGTATTTCGAGATTTTCGTCAATTCATAAAACGTTCATGAGATTTTCAATATTTCGAGATTTTTTTAAGATTTTCAATATTTCGAGATTTTCAATATTTCGAAAATTTCAATTTATAAAATGTTATTGAGATTTTCAATATGTCGAGATTTTTGTCAAATTATAAAATTTGTACATAGAAATTTTCGTAAGATTTAATATTTGAAGATTTTCGTCAATTCGTCAAAAATGTTTTCGATTCTTTATGATATTTTTTTTCTTTGAATTTTCGTAAATTTTTAAAATCCTGACAATTTTTATGGGTTTCTCAGATTTCTAAAATCTTAGCAATTTTCGTCCACTTCTTAGATTTCTGTTAATTTTAAAAATGTTGAAACCTTTCATCAATTTTTAAAAGACTTTTCTCAATTTTTAATGAATTTCTTAGATTATCGTAAATTTTTGATAATTTCGACTCCTTTCGTGAATTTTAAAGATGTTTAAGAGAGTTTTTAGTGAATTTCCAAGATTTTCGTTAATTTTAAAATTCTCGACGTTTTTCATGAAATCCCAAGATTTTCGTCACTTTTGAAAACGTCGAATCTTTTCGTAATTGTCCAAGCTTTTCATCGATTGTTGTAAACATTGATGATTTCAATTTTAAATGGAAAAGTAGTATTTTATTAGTTTCTTACAAATTCCATGTGTTTTCTTAATATTCATCATTTTACAACTTTGCTTGATATTACTATTTATTTTGTCTACAAAACAAAAATAAACAAAATAAGATATTGAAAATTGTCAAACGAATGTCTTCCATTCCCAGACTAAGCATGAAATAAAATTTCTAGTTGAAAAAAGCCCCAAGAATTTGGATTTGGACGCGCAGCGTCTAAATCCAAATTCGGGCTTTTCTCAACTCGAAATTTTACTTCATGCGCCACGCGTGTAAAACACTGATTTTAAGTAAAATTTAAATGTTAACATCTTAGCAGTTTTCGTGAATTTTCTAAATTTTCATTAAACTTTTAATATTTTAAGATTTTTTCGATTTATAAAATTAGAAATATTTATAAGGTTTTTAATACTTGGAGAATTTCTTAAGATTTTCGATTATCTTGGATTTTCGTAGTTTTCACAATTTTTACGCTTTTCGTAAATTTTCTGGGTTAAACGTTAATTCTAAAAATGTTGATACTTTTCATAAATGTGTCGTAATCATAAATTCTTTAATTCATGAATTTTCAAAATAGTTGTTAATTTGAACTTTTTGACGCCTTTCAGATTTTTTTTTTTATTTATAAATATCATGACGGCTTTTTTGTGAATTTCTTCAATTTTTAAAATATTTATGCGTTTCGTGAGTTTTTAAAGATTTCCGTTAACTTTCAAATTGTTAAACGATTTTTATAAACTTCCAAGATTTTTGATAATTATTAAAAATCAAGAATTTCTTAGATTATCGTTATTTTTAAAAAATGTTGTACATTCATGAATGAATTTTAAAGACTTGAGTCAATTTGTAAAATCTTGCTCATTTTTGTAAATTTCCTAAATATTCGTTTAACCTTAAAATGTTGACGCTATTCGCGAATTCACAATATTCTCTTATGTTTTTTTATTATATCATGATTTTTGTGTGGTTTTTCAAAAAACATAATTTCTTCCTAGGTTTTACATTTTTGTTTCAAATAAAAATGGATAAGAAGAACAAAGCAAACGGTCTTCAGGATAACGATATAGGCTACCCTAACACGCCTGTGAGGAGATACATGTACAGGATAAATATGGAAAAAGAATATGACAGTGATCAGGCATGTGGCGACCAGGGCAGCAAACAACAGCAGGAGGTGAAACCGCAACAGCAACTTACGCAACAGCAATTATTTATGCAAGGCCAACCGATGATGATGCCACAGAAACCGATGATGATGCAGAATCCGAATATGGCTATGCAGCAGGGTTTCGCCAATCAACAGAACAGCATGAGCAAGAATCAGCAACAGGGTCAGAATCAGCAAAATGCGGGCGACCGTAAGCAATCGGGGAGTCTGGCCGGTCGACCTCGCACAATTGTGCCTTTTCATGAATCTGATAAGTGTATGAAGAAGTGAGTATTTCTATGATCTGATTTAGTTATTTGCATAGATATTTGCATAGTCGAAGTTTATCTCTGAACATTTGATCAATGCAAAACATATATTCCTACAGGGTTCTCCAATTGGCGGGTCAGAACTTTCAAATAGGACAAAATATTAAGTACATGTGAAAATCGATGTATACTTTAATTTTAAAAACAATCAAGGGCATTATGTTTTAAAAATAATCTCGCTTAAATGTCCTCCTTGACTTTGTCGAGTTGTGGATGCCTAGTTGTCATATTAGTGTTAGATTTAACTTGACGTAACCTACAAGGGTTTAAAGGTAAAAATCATGCAGTGCGTAGGAAATTGATAGCAATAATTAGTAAAAATCCTGGCTACGCGCATTTTTATATGTATTGTTATTTTTGAAATGGATTGCATTTAAAAAGTGTGTAATATAAATATTCTTGCCAATTTTAGACACATCGTGGTTGAAAATGGAATGGACAAATCAGGCAAGGGCCACAAAAAAGATATTAAACAGTTCGATCTTAAGACTTCGATTATGAAACAGCGCGCACTTGAAAGCCAGTGGCCTTTCGAGCCAAAAACGCAAAAACAAGAGGTATCCGAATCCCAACCCCAACAATCTCAACCTACCCAAAATCAAAACTATCTCGCCCAACAACAACTACAGCAACAACAACAACAGGCAATGCAACACGCTCAACAGTGCATCCAGCAGAAACAGCTTTCGCCTTACACGAATCAGCAAAATTATCAGCAAGGGCACGCTTATCAGTACGGGGCTGGCGCTCAGCAGAACGTTCTACAAAGCGGGGACTTCGAGAATAATCCTTATCTGATGGGGCAGAATCCTAATCACATCTATCAGTCTGCGTACCCGCAGACTATGCAGGCTAGGAATCCGTACCAGCAGCCTTGTTACTACATAAATCAGCCGACTGATGGCACGCAGCCGCAAGGTCAGATATTTTTTGGCCAACCGCAGATGCTAGCCTAAAAGTTCCTTTGCTACGGGAATGATTGATGCTTTTGTAAATGTGCATGTAAATCGTTAAATAGTAGATTTATTATAAAAATTATGAAAAGTAAACTTGTTATTTTAAAGTAAAACGTCTAAAGTTATTTCGAGCAATCGACAGCTAACAGCATATATTGCTTTAAGGTCGTGGCATCGACAATAGCTGATTACACCAACAGTGGCAGATTGATGTAGTTTCTTCCTAAAATGGGGGTAAATTGAAAATTTTGAATAAGCTTTGGGGATCTGGGATCAGTGGATTTTTTGGGGTATATATTTTACACTTCAAATATGAATATTTAATATTAATACAGTATACAGAGAATTTTTCTTTCAAGTATACATATTCCAATTATATGCTGTAAATCTTCAGATATTATTGTAGCCCAAGACAACTCGTCTTAGATGTAGTTAAGGTATGATTCACGAGAGGTGTCCCATGGTTTCCTTGATTTGTAGTGCTTTTTGCACCAATACATGTAATACGATAATAGTTTAATTTGATGTCATCAGATTACGTGTGTGAAAAGAGACAGAAAACCTTATAACATGTCTGCTATGGTTTTTAGATGGAACATTAGATGAAACATGTTCCGGTATGCAGCTTTAAAATTTTAAGGTTAAACGTCACATTTTGACAATGTCTTCGTAAAACTAAATCTACAAAAACCCAGCCACCAATTATTTTAATTAATGTGCACAATCGTTTTAAATGTGAGTTTAAGTGGTATATTTCCAATTTCCACATCTACTAAATAATCAGGTATTTACAGAAATAATGCATTTATGTTGATTTTGTGTGAGATCAAACGAAAATGTTAGTTGAATCGAATTCGCATTCAGTAGATTTGGCAAATAGTCATCACATTAATCTGTCAATACAGGGAATTTTGCTTTTAAGTATATATACAGGCAATTTTCTATTAGGTAAACATATGCATATGCTTTTTTAAAGAGTTCACTTTGAAGCTTAAAACGAGTGTTTTACACTCCCAGACTAAGCATGAAGTAAAATTTCGAGTTTAGAAAAGCTACGCGGCCAAACCAAATTTTTAGGCTTTCTAAACTAGAAATTTTACTTCATGCGCCACCCGTATTAAACACTGAAATATTGTGAACGAGTAAACTTCGCTTGAATCAGTGGCTTATACGCGTGGCGCATGAAGTAAAATTTCGAGTTTAGAAAAGCCTGAAAATTTGGTTTGGTCGCTCCGCGCTTCGCGCTACGCGGCCAAACCAAATTTTCTGGCTTTTCTAAACTCGAAATTTTACTTCATGCTTAAAGTAGGAGTGGAAAACACTCGTTTAAACTTCAAATTGACTTCTCTTAAGAAAACAATGAATATTTAAAATCTACAACACGTAATTGGGATTTGTATACTCAAAAGAAAAAACGCACAAGAAATTATGATTTAAAGCTTTTCTAAAAGATAGAACACTAATATACTCGCGACCTAAACATTATGACATTGTCATGTAACGTTAAAATTTGACAACTAGGAAAAATCGTTGCATATACAATTATCGACATACTCTCTAAAAAAATTGAACCACACTTTCCACATCAATGAGTCGTACGACATCTTTCTCCATTTCTTAATTTTTTGTTATTGATCTTAATAACCTTTATAATTTGAGGTTTTTAGCCATGAAAAAACAATTTGTGGTTCAGTATATTTTTTATATATATTATATTTTTTATATATACTTAACCAGAAATTGTTATTTATGACAGAAAATCTCAAATAATGAAGATTATTTCAGTCAACAACAAAAAATAAGAAATGGAGTTAGGTCACTTTCAAAGTAAACGGCTCATATAGTGTTTTTAATACCTATTTGGAAGTACGAGTCGTTTTAGTAACTTAACGTATGTGGCTTCTTGAACACACACACAAAATTAGGTTAGGACCATGTCATGTCAAATGGCTGACATCTAAACTATTATTGTTAAACGGGCATTCGTGGAGTAATATTAATTAATTTCATAATATTGAACATAATCGTTTATATGGACGCTATGCTATTATGTATGTACTAAAAGTTCTATAAAATGTATTATATAACCTAGAAGATCCAAACACGTAATGGATATCAAATTTAGATGGAATATGTCTGCAAACGTTTCCCTTAGCAAAAAGGGATATTTTTCTTTCCAAGCTATTCTACAAGACGTTTTTTGCTCCAGCTTTTATAAAGAACTTTTTGAGGTCTCAATGTCTGGTGACTCATCCATAAATTGCCAGTAAATAATTTCTAAAGTAATATGTCCCATCCGCTCATACATTTTGTAAATTACTTCCCTTAAAAAATGAAGAGTATTCTTCGTAATTTAAGTTTTGCTCAGGGAAACGTTTGCAGACATATTTCTTCTAAATTCGAAATCCGTTGCTCTGTTTTCATCTTGTAGATTTTATAATATGCTTTGTGGAACTTTTAAGACTTCGGACGTTTTTTGAATTACCTTAAATCAAGATCTTGATTCAGTTTTTAACTTACTAGATTAAGCATAAGCTTTTTGGATTTATTGGAATATTTTTGCGTTATTTAATGACATTAACAAATATCAAATTTTTGACGTAACATCTAATTAGTAATCGACGTTCATTTTTGTTGGTAATTTTTTGTTTCGTCTGATTCATGATGGATAAATAAGGATGGGAATATTCCAAATGGGTATTAAAAATACTATATGATACATTTCGGGTATTATGTACCTATTATCAATAGCTAACTCGTCTTTGTCGAATGCGGCCCAGCGAAGGTAAAAGGTTGGACACCCCTGTTCTAAAGAGTGTCTTTTACCAGTTGATTAAGCATGTAGTACATTATTTTTTAATAATTCGATCTGTCATAGTTTTACAAAATAAAAGTAAACTGTGACAGTTGTTTTTATAGGTCAGTGGTCTCCAAACTACGGCCCGCGGGCCAAATCCAGCCCGCGACTTGCATGAATCCGGCCCGCGATTGTTTGTAATTTTTTTTGTAAATGTCATATTTTGAAATATTGTAACAATTGTTCCTTAAATTTTTCATAATTTTATAAAATTAATCGGATCTTTGCCGACTTTATTATGTAGAATTGTATTTGTAGCCCGTGAACAAGATAGTTTGGAGACCCAGGTTATAGGTGAACGTTTTATTGCCAGACGTAAAGAATGGACAAGAAAAATACAGTGATATTTCTGCGGCCAATTGTCGTCATCAATTTTTAACGGTTATTTATTATCGGCTCTGCGTTAAAAATTCACGGTGTAAATATTTACTTTAACGATAGGTAAAGGCGCTCGGACACGAGTTGCTCAGTCAATTTCGAAATGGTGGGCATCTTGAATTTTTTATTAGCCGGCGGCCGGGTGTGCACTTTTTAAAGTTGGATGATTTAGGAAGTCACCCTCATCAAAGATTCAGCCGCAAGTGCGGAAAGGCCGGGCACATTTCATGAATTGCTCAAAGGGATGGGTACAGGCATTCGTGTAGAAATATATTTTTTTTAAGAAATAAATCACCTAAAAACAAAGGGGTGTATGTAAGTGCCTAATAAAATTTTATTAAATTCCAGCTCCGAAGTTCGAGTTATAAACAAAATGGCATCGTCGTTAGGCGGAGCTAAAAAATATGCTACGTAGTTGTGTAACTATCAGCACAATTGCGAGAGAAAAAAACTAGTACAGCAGGGAGCTTAGCCACTTCTAAAATAACTTATTTTTTCTGGTAAAACAAACTTGTCATGTACAGGTTTACATTTTTTTTTTTTTTCGTTTGTTGACATGCACTTCATTAGCAATGTCTCTAATGCTAATACCGTTTATAAACGGGTCGTTATTGTCGCTGTTTGCGTTTTAGTCAGTTCAAGCATGTCTACGTTAATTAAATTTTGTTTCCCCAGATTTTTTAATTTGATTGACAATTTGAAAAATCACAGTGAGTCCAGTTCACATACCCAAATATTTTGCTGTATTAGTTTTTTTCTCTCGCAACTGTACATTTATCTCTTTGTAAATATCAAAATAACTGATCCTATTGCAACTATTACAAATAATCTAATTTAAAAAAAAAACAGTTTCACCCCTTTGCCTCTAAGTACCTCAAGTTAATTAAGTTGAAAAAATGAAAGTTAGTTAAACTCGGATTAAATTAAACGGCAATTGTGACATATTAGATATCTTAAATAAATGTAGGTGCAACTATTAGTCCTTTCTAGTTCACCCATATTTCCCATCTGATGTGAAAACACATCTAAAAACGGAATAAACTCGCGGTGCGGTGCATAGAAATTGAGTTTTATTAATGAACCGGTTGAAAGGAGGAAACAATCTCGTATTCCATTCCCGAAAATGTTAAATTGTCTCGCACGTCCCACGATTACGAAGGACAGGAAGATGGATGGTAGCGGAAGGGGCGCCGACTAGATGTACGAGCTTTTGATGCCGCAAGGCCGAAAGAAACGCCCGATGCAAATCCGCTAAACCGCGTCCCGATGCTGATTAATTTATCGATCAAGCGATAATCGCGTTAAAACACACATACACACACGCCGGCCAGATATGAGATTATAAACTCCGAATGCAAACCGGTGAACACGTTATTATTGGTTGTAAATTGGACTTCGATGTAACGTATTAATACTCGAATAAAAAATTAAATATTGGATGAATTTAAAAAAATCTACTAGGAACTTTTATTTAAAGTTCAATGTTTCACCCTTCGTGGTTCATGTTAATAAAATAATAGGTGTTCCCATTTCCGGATTAAGCATAAAGTTTAGAAAAGCCTGAAAATTTGGTTTGGTCAGAAGTAGATTTGTATCATATAGAATCAGAACTTGATTACTTGCAGTTTTAGTTTGATAAAGTTTAATTCATATAATCTTATCAACTTAAAATTTGCTTATATCCATATGAGTTTTCGTACTCGATATGTTTTAATTGAAGCATTTGGAATAAATCATGTGCTTGTTATACATAATCATGCCAAGAAATCTACGAAATGCTTCAACCAAAACATATTCACTTAAAATAATAGCAGACTATTTATGATTTTCAACTTTTTATTTACTCACTACAATTGTTTCGCTACACTGTAGCTTCTTCAGGTGAATATATACAGTCTGTTTGATTTATTGTGACACAGCACATATGTCCGTTATTAGTACAGATAGAAAAAAAGTTAAAGACAATAGTTTTAGTATTTTTCATTATCTATTCAGTAGCATTGTCAGAAAAACAATTGAAAATCAAATAAACACGTGAAAGCTATTAGCTTAATTTTCTTTAATGGAACACCCTGTATATTTTGTTTATTTCAAATAGGTAATAACCTTAGCTTTATAATGATACCACATAAGTACCCCTTCAGTATACAAATAACGCGACAATTGCAAATAAATGAAATGTATCAGTTGCCATGGATAACAATTGACATAAAACAATTTGTTAACGCTTTAATGTCAAAGTGGTGTAGTAACTTCCCGTCTTGCGTGTTGTTGATTCAAATCTTTAGAGATGGGTGATAATTACTATTCTAATGATGAAAAAATGGATATGCTAAAGGTCTTCGTTAGATGCAACGCTAATTCTAGAGAAGCTAGTATCACTTATGGAAACATGTATCCAGAAAGAAGACAACCACATTATTGCACTTTTGCAAGACTTGAACAAAATTTACGGAGAAATGGGTGTTTTAATAATAAATTACGAAAAAGAAGACAAGAAAGAGAAGATAATAATGAAGTATTGATATTGGCCTATTTTAGAGCACATCCACGTAATTCAATACGCGAAGCAGTGGCTGACTTAGGAATAAGTATGCATAAAATATTTTCTATTCTGAGAAAACATAAAATCAGACCATATAAAATTAAGTTAGTACAAGGTTTAAGAGATGGTGATTCTGACAGGAGGATAGTATTCTGTAATTGGCTTAGCAACAATCAACATTTATTAAATTTAATTCTTTGGAGTGATGAATCAAATTTCAACAACAACGGAATCTCCAACCGAAAAAACCACCATTACTGGGATACTGAGAATCCACGTCAAATTCGAGAATGCAGATTCCAACAAAGATTTGCAGTTAATGTGTGGCTTGGTGTGTTAGGTGATACCATAATAGGACCATTTTTTTATCAAGGAACGTTGAATGCGCAGCGATATGCCAACTTTCTTACGATAGAATTTGAAGATTATTTAGATGATATCCCCCTAGAAATACGTCGAGATATGTGGTTCCAACAAGATGGAGCTCCTCCCCATAACGCAAGAAATGTCAAAGATATGTTGGAAAGAAAGTTTGGTTTGAAATTGATTGCAAATGGTGGCCCCATAAACTGGCCAGCAAGATCGCCAGATCTGTCTATTTTAGATTTTTTTATTTGGGGATTTTTAAAGAAAAAAGTTTATGTTACTCGTCCAGAAAATCTAGACGATCTGAAAAATCGTATTCGTATGAAATGTGGCCAAATAACACCACGGATGTTGCAAAAAGCAAGACGAAATTTAATGAAGAGATGTGAAGAATGTATTGCAAACAACGGACGTCACTTTCAACAGATACTTTAAATAGTTATTCATATCAACTGATAAATTTCATTTATTGGCAATTGTCGTGTTATTTCTATAATAAAGGGGTATTTATGTGGTATCATTATAAGGCTAATATTATTGCCTATTCGAAATAAACAAAATATATAGGGTGTTCCATTAAAGAAAATAAAACTAATAGCTTTCACGTGTTTATTTGATTTTCAACTGTTTTTCTGATATTACAATTGAATAGATCATAAAAAATACTAACACTTTTGTCTTTAACTTTTTTTTCTATCTGTACTAATAACGGACATATGTGCTGTGTCACAATAAATCAAACAGACTGTATATGAATTATATTTCTTCACCTGAAGAAGCTACAGTGTAGCGAAACAATTGTAGTGAGTAAATAAAAAGTTGAAAATCATAAATAGTCTGCTATTATATTAAGTGATCATGGATTTTCAAAAAATAAGTGTCTTAACAATCAACGAGACAAAACATATTCATTGCGAAAAGTATTTTGGCAGTATTTTTTATTAGATCTCCTAAATATTCAGCACTGGTTTTAAAGAAAATACCATGAGATGGTAAAAAATTATTTTGAGCAAGCCTTGACTAGAACAACACGATTCGTTATAATGTGACAGTGACATTTATAATGTAAGTAAGTCAGTTTTGCAATTTTATTTGTTGTGTCGAAGCTGAAGGATCATTTTGAACACCTACTCTAACATGTATTCATCTTAGTATTCAGTTTGTTTCCTGAATAAATAATGCTATGTGTTTTAATTTATTTGACATTTCTTGTTTTTAATCAATTAGATAAACTTTAACCTACTGTCGCATTTTAAAATAAGTCTTGCCAATTGTCTTGTACTAGTCAAGGCCTGCTCAGAATATTTTGTTTGGGACCCACGGGGTCATTGAGTAAAGCTCCTGCTCTTGGGCCAGAGGGTCGTGGGTTAGAATCCCACTGGGGGGTGTTACTTTATTATAGGAAAATTAGCACCCTTTGGAGCCATGGATGTGTGTGAATGTGTTGTGCCGTACTAAATTAGTAAGATAAGTGAGCAATTAGTAAAAAGACAAAACTAATTGAATACGTTAAAAATACAACAAATAGATGACTGTATGGCTACGAGCCGAGATCAAAAAATAAATAAAAAAATTATTACGATCTCATGGTACATTTCTTTCGATTTAAATAATTTGAGTTTTTGAAGGTGTGCATCTATTTAGGTTTTCTTTGACACCTCTCTTTGGTTGATCCATAGACAAATATATCATTAAAATATGAATGCGTTTTTGAAAGAACGAAGAGTATTTGATCAATTATTCGTCTGAATTCAGATGCAGCTGATTTGATCTCAAAGGTAAGTAGATGCGTTCGATATGTTTCTCAATGGGTTGAAATTGTTTGCTTTCCTTTTCATCTGCTGGTAAGTAAGTGAAGGTATTCTTTGTAAAGGTCGACAAGAATAATTAAATTGTATCAATAATAATTCTTTATTTTGACAAATTTAAACCAGCTGCAATTTTGTAAATCCTGAAAATCGGACCGATGTTTATTTAACCCATTGTCTTGAAATAACTAGTGGTTTATAAGATATAATTTGTTTTACAAATATTCTGAATCACCTTGTAGAACGGCCGACAATAATTGCGGTAATAAATATTTATTTCATTAGTACAAAAATGTTTGTTTTTAGATCAAGTAAGAAGGTTCGCCAAAAATGACCTTCTTTACATACAAATTTCAAAACATGGTGTTATATTCGGTGCATTGGAGAAAAAAGTAATAAGGATTTGAATATCTGTATGCTTGCTATTAGAGCGTTTAAGTCAACTTATTACTTACATATACCGCCAATATTTAAAGTACCAGGATTTTTATTGATCTCACCTGAAACAAGATAATAAATAATTAGGATTATTAAATACATTTAATTTAATGCTAAATATAACATATGGAAACCCGACACACATATTTTACCACTATAATATTCACTTTTATATAAACGTGAAGATGAACTTTCAACATTTATCAGCCTTATCAATCAATGTTTTCAAACACATTGCATACATACCGGGTGTGGCACTTAAGACGCCTCGGATCATAGCTCCTTTACGATAAATTTATCGAAAAAAATCTAAGAGCAAAGTGGTGCATAATTACCGTCGCTATGTTTCAAAAATATTTCTAATCATCAGTGGCGTGCCGTACTCCAGTGGCGTACCAAACTTATGTTTTTTTTAAATGGAATGCCCTATTTTTTTATTGCAGATTTGGAAAGTGCTCGAAGAGTACTTATTTTTTTTATCTATTGCGCCCCATTTTTGAGATTGTTTTGTAGAGAAACTAATTGACGCCGGCGCCTAAATTTTGAATTGAGGTACAGGTTAAGACCTCGTATACCTTCACATAATTTTTTTTCGGGTAATTTATGGAAAAAAAATAATTTTTGATTGAACTTCGCATGTTGTCATTTTTTTCGAAAATTTCAAATGGCACCCCCCTAAAAAAATTACGGCGTTGTACAGCCAAAACTCTAAATTTTTCATTGGTACAAAAAAAAAATTACACATTACATAACAAAATTTCGGAGAAAAAAGGAATTTCATCGCAAATGTCGGGAAACGTTTTCCGTTCCCAAGAGTGCCATGAGAAAACAAAAGATTGGTAATTGTCAAAGTAAATTATTAGACGCCAGTAGCAGCCATAAGCCATTTTTGATAAACGTTCTAAAAATGTTCCGAACTCAAGAGGAAATGGTTGACATGATATTTATTCTTGCAGAATGTAACAAGAATTGTTTCTTGGCGTCACGAGTGTACGCTGCGAGATATCCGCACAGGGCACACCCAAATGAACGTGCATTTCAAAAAGTGTTGGAGAGATTTACTACTACGGGAAGTGTGAAACGGCCAAGGAGAGTTAGAAAGAAGACAGTTTTTACCGAAAATAATGAACTGCAGGTTCTGGAGGCAGTTATTGAAGATCCTCATACCAGTATCCGTGATATTAGTAGGAATCACGATATTTCAACGCGATCCGTACATCGTGTTCTTTAAAAGTACAAATTCCGTCCATTTAAGATTCAACTGCACCAAGAATTGCAACCTCAAGATTTTCATGCGAGGCAAGATTTCTGCTTGTGGGCTATCAACAAAATTGAGCAGGAGGAATCATTTCTTATGCGCGTATTATTTTCTGATGTAGCGACGTTCCATAGAAATGTCAATCGCCACAACTACCATTATTACGCCGATGAAAACCCACACGCCATGCGAATGATAAACCACCAGCAAAGATGGTCGCTGAATGTTTGGGGAGGCATACTTGGAGAACACCTTTTGGGTCCTTATTTCATCGAGGGGCACCTGAACGGCAACAGTTATTTGAGGTTTCTTCGCGACAACTTGGATGATCTCTTGGAAAATGTCCCTCTAGCCGCTCTACGACAGATAGTTTTCCAGCACGATGGAGCTCCTGCACATAATAGCCGTGTTGTTCGGGAATTTCTCGATGAAACGTTTCCGGACTCCTGGATTGGTCGTGGGGGGCCTGTGAGGTGGCCGCCAAGATCACCAGACCTCACTCCCCTTGACTTCTTCCTTTGGGGCTATATCAAAGACGAGGTTTACAGGACGGTACCAACTACTGTCGAGGATATGAGGGAGAGAATCCGCGCGGCTTTCCGCGGTATATCACCAGAAGTCCTTAGGGCAGTGACTAGAGCCTGTGAGTCGAAGTTGCGGTTATGCCTCCAGCAGGAAGGTCGTCATTTCGAACATTTAGTTTAAGTTGTTAAATTTTCTTTATCTGCATTTTTCATATCATGTTGAATAAATAGGTACATACTATTATGTTGACCGTACTTGTGTTTTTGTTTACTCAGGGCACTCTTGGGAACGGAAAACGTTTCCCGACATTTGCGATGAAATTCCTTTTTTCTCCGAAATTTTGTTATGCAATGTGTAAATTTTTTGTACCAATGAAAAATTTAGAGTTTTGGCTGTATAACGCCGTAATTTTTTTAGGGGGGTGCCATTTGAAATTTTCGAAAAAAATGACAACATGCGAAGTTCAATCAAAAATTATTTTTTTTCCATAAATTACCCGAAAAAAAATTATGTGAAGGTATACGAGGTCTTAACCTGTACCTCAATACAAAATTTAGGCGCCGGCGTCAATTAGTTTCTCTACAAAACAATCTCAAAAATGGGGCGCAATTTTGAAAGAAGGGGTTATAACAGCGAAACCGCTAAAGTGAAGGGTTAACATGTTAAATAAAAAAATAAGTACTTTTCGAGCACTTTCCAAATCTGCAATAAAAAAATAGGGCATTCCATTTAAAAAAAACATAAGTTTGGTACGTCACTGGAGTACGGCACGCCACTGATGATTAGAAATATTTTTGAAACATAGCGACGGTAATTATGCACCACTTTGCTCTAAGATTTTTTTCGATAGCTTTTATCGTAAAGGAGCTATGGTCCGAGGCGTCTTAAGTGCCACACCCGGTATATAAAGTTATTCAAAAGATAGTTTACATTTTAAATGGAAATAATCTAGACAGTCAATTAATGTCGCGAAATTATGCAATTACCAAATAACACAAAATATCGTGTGTGTCGCTGTGTTGCGCCATCTTTTTGAAACCATGAACATTTGCGGCTTCTAATTCAACTTTTGAATGTATTTTATTATGTTCGACATTCGCTTCCAAACACAGATCTGCTAAATCGTCTTAAAAGAAGCAAGAAATCCTAATATTTACAACGAAATTACTTTAACTAGTTAATGACTATAAGCTATACTACCGTGTGATCGTTTAAATGATGATTCAGAGTAGGCGGTATTCTTTTATGCGGTTGCCCAGAATGCTAATTGCATGATGGAACAAATTTGAGGTCATGATAAACTATGTGTTAATAGTCAGTAGTGCCAATCTTATTTAAAATTAAAAGCCTACTCTAAATCATGTTTTGAATGATAGCACGGTATATCTAAATTTTAGTAATTAACTAATTGTTGCACCGGCAATAATTCGTTAATTCCGAAAACAAGTCGTGCACCGTGATTAAATTCCGTGACGAAATTGCGGAACGGGGAGAGGTCGACTACGATATTTATGGAAAATTTAATGGGCAAACCAGGCATCAATAAAGCACACTTCCATTTTGACGGATGGCGCCCACTGCAAATTAAAATTGAATATCGCGCGGGCGCGCTTTTAATTGGAAATTTAAGATCGACCCTTTTTTGAATTTCCACCACGCCCGCGTGATGTATGGTGCTCCTGCATATTGCAGAAGTGTTAGGGGACGTTTATTGCTTTTTTTAAATTAAAACCGCAACGAAAAAAAAGTAGGTGTTAAGTTCAAAATTGTGTTAACACAATCATGATTCATTCAATTCAATTCAGAGAAATACAAAATTGCTGAGTCTTATACAAAAAAATGGATAAACCTGATTACATTAAATCTTATGTATACAGAAAGTTTTATGTAACACCGAACATTTTCATAACGAGAATTCTTTAAGTATACATAAGCATACGTTGTGCATTTGCCGACGCTCGGTTTATTAAAAGATTTGAAGCATTAAACGAGTGTATTCCACTCCCAGGCTAAGCATGAAGTAAAATTTCGAGTTTAGAAAAGCCTGAACATTTGGTTTGGCCGCGTAGCGCGAAGCGCGGAGCGGCCAAACCAAATGTTCAGGCTTTTCTAAACTCGAAATTTTACTTCATGCGCCACCGGTACAAAACACTGATGCAATGTAAGGTTTAGCGTTGTGTTTTAACTTCGTAGTATGTCAGTATTTCGTACCGATGGCGCATGAAGTAAAATTTCGAGTTTAGAAATGCCTGAAAATTTGGTTTGGTCGCTCCGCGCTTCGCGCTACGCGACCAAACCAAATGTTCAGGCTTTTCTAAACTCGAAGTTTTACTTCATACCTAGTCTGGGAGTGGAACATACTCATTTCAAGTTTCAAACTGATCTCTGTTAAAAAAACAGACCAGACTAAAGCATGAAGTAAATTTGCAGGCTTTTCTAAACTTGAAATTTTACTTCATGCGCCACCGGTACAAAACACTGATGCAATGTAAAGTTTAGCGGTGCGTTTTAAACTTCGTAGTATGTCAGTGTTTTGTACCGGTGTACCATGAAGTAAAATTTCGAGTTTAGTAAAGCCTGAACATTTGGTTTGGTCGCGTAGCGCGAAGCGCGGAGCGGCCAAACCAAATTATCAGGCTTTTCTAAACTCGAAATTTTACTTCATGCGCCACGCGTATTAAACACTGAAAGCACTGAAATATTGTGAACGAGTAAATTTTGCTTGAAATTAGTCTTATACGAGTGGCGCATGAAGTAAAATTTCGAGTTTAGAAAAGCCTAAAAATTCAATACTTCATACTTAATCTGGGAGTGGAAAACACTTGTTTAATGCTTCAAATTAAACTCTTGAAAAAAAAAACAACGAATGTCGCAAAATATACTTTTTTATGCATTTGTATATCTATAATTAAGATTTCCTGTATTTTTTAGGCTTTTCTAAACTCGAAATTTTACTTTACGCATAATCAAGGAGGGAAAACACTCCTTAGAAGTTTCAAAATAAATTACAATGAACGCCTGAAATTTCACAGCGTTTGCATCGAGATAAATTCGCTGTATGAATTATTACTTGGTTTTTGGGATAATAGTTGGTTAATTTAATTTAATATTGTTAAATTTAAAATCAAAGCGAATAATGGTGATTTTATATTATAGAATTCATCAAAACCTTACCCTTATAGTCAAATAATAATTTTAATTAAAATATATCAATTATAATTAGTATATTAATTTAAGTTAAATACATCCACAAAATTTCAATAGCCTCGAGCCATTTATCAGTTAACGCAATATTTGCTGGATGGAATAATGCGATTTGGTATTTTTAAATTTAACAATGCTTTAATATTCATGAATACTTATCGAGGATTATATTATTGTTGCATATCAACTTATTTCAGATTGTAATTGTTATGCGATTGTAATTTTGTACTTTCCCCGTAAATAATACAATGGAAAAGTATTGTTGTCGTGAACATTTACAAATAAAAAATATTAGGTCACCTGAGTCGTTTAAGACCGAAAATATCTGTGTATCCGTATGTCTGTGTGTTTGTGTGTGTCTGTGCATGTGTGCCTGTGTGTTTGTGTGTGTCGATGGTGTGTGCGTGTGTGTATGTTTCTCTGTGTGGTGTGTCTGTGTGTGTGTCATGGTGTGCCTGAGTGTATGTCTGTGTCTGTGTCTGTGTGTGTGTGTGTGTGTGTGTGTGTGTGTGTGTGTGTGTGTGTGTGTGTGTGTGTGTGTGTGTGTGTGTGTGTGTGTGTGTGTGTGTCTGCGGACGCTGTACAGCAAAAACCGTTAAAGATATTGAGATGAAACTTTAAACTTTAGCTTTGTATTACAATACAAAGTTTAAGTTTAAAGGTTTTGGTGAATTGCGGAAACAAGAGGTGCTATTTTACTCAGCGTTTTTTTTTTTTGGATTGTTCCTGATATTGTCTTAAACATTGATCAAATCTAAAAATGTTTGAATTACAAGTTGTATATATTCAAAAAATTAATATTTATTGTTTATTCATTTTTTGTTTTCTACCGGTGTAATATATATTCACTAAGAGAAATTACTACATCTGATGTTGATAAATTGTTTCTGAAACTGTATTGATGTGTTGTCAAAAGAGTATTATTTACATAATTCTGCACTTTCATAAAATGTATATATAGTAAAATTCGGGAGAGATGTCCTATGACTCATTAACGTGGAGTGTGTGGTTCAAATGTTTTAGAGAGTATTTCGACATGAATATGCAACAATTTTTCCTAGTTGTGTCAAATTTTGACGTTACATGACAATGTCATACAGTTTAGGTCGCGCGTATATTAGTGTTCAAACTTTTAGAAAAGCTTTGAATCATAATTTCTTGTGAATATATTTTTTTTTTAGTATACATAACCCAATTGCGTGATTTTCTAAAACAGGTCAATTTGAAGTTTAAACGAGTGTTTTCCACTCCCAGGTGAAGCATGAAGTAAAATTTCGAGTTTAGAAAAGCCTGAAAATTTGGTTTGGTCGCATAGCGCGAAGCGCGGAACGACCAAACCAAATTTTCAGGCTTTTCTAAACTCGAAATTTTACTTCATGCGCCACGCGTATAAGGCCGGTCGTCCACTGGAAGCGACAACACGCGGCTACGCGCTCACGCGCTACGAGCGGCAACGGGCGGCTGCAAGAGTAGCCGCTACACGCGAGAATCCGCATGTCCGCGCACGCTTGCAGTGGACGAGATTCATTGGATTTACACACGTCGGGATCTGTCGCGCGTATACGCATGTTGCCGCTAGGATCGCGTGAGCGCGTAGCCGCGTGTTGTCGCTTCCAGTGGACGACCGGCCTAAGACTTTGATTTCAAGCGAAGTTTACTCATTTTCAATATTTCAGTGCTTTCAGTGTTTAATACGCGTGGCGCATGAAGTAAAATTTCGAGTTTAGAAAAGCCTGAAAATTTGGTTTGGCCGCTCCGCGCTTCGCGCTACGCGACCAAACCAAATTTTCAGGCTTTTCTAAACTCGAAATTTTACTTCATGCTTAGTCTGGGAGTAGAAAACACTCGTATGCATATGTATACCAAATAAAAAATTCCCTGTATGTATACTTTAAAGAAAACTTTCCTATTATAACAGATTAATCCGATGACTATTTGCCTTACACAAAATCAACATAAATGCATTATATATTTCTGTAAATACCTGAACTATTTAGTAAATGTGGAAATTGCAATTATACCACTTAAACACGTTTAAAACGATTGTGCTCATTAATTTAAATGATTTGTGGCTGGGTTTTTGCAGATTTAGTTTTACGAAGACATTGTCAAAATGTCACGTTTAACCTTAAAATTTTATAGCTGCATACCGTTTTCACATGTTCTATCTAAAAACCAGAGCAGACATATTATGAAGTTTTCTGTCTCTTTTTACACACGTTATCTGATGACATCAAACTATTTTTGTATTACATGTATTGGTGCAGAAAGCACTACAAATCAAAGAAGCAGCACCTCTCGCGAATCGTTATTTTAGAAATGTTGTAGAGTCTATCAATCTTGTTTTCAAAAAGTTTACTGTCTAGTTTATCTAAACTATTGGGAAATAGATCGCAATATACTGTCCTATATCTCTTGCGTATAAAGAAACTAGGTAGGTAACTACCTTCAATGTTCTTCTTTTAGTTACGTGAAGTGTTTTATTATTTATTGTAGTAATTCCATTCTTCGCTGATGAGTAAAAAAAGGAATTACTACAATAATTAAGGTAACTACCTTTCCAGTTGCTTCTGCATGAAGTACGAGTACAATAATACTCATATTTTCCAAAATTTAATTATTAATCCGTGAAAAATATTTCATTAATAATACCTACATATCAATTAAATTTAATTGCAGGCCCTTTTTCGCCTACCGATTTATCAGTATTAAAACTAAATGAAACGAAAACAAATGAAATATACATCATATTTTATAACGCGCAGTTATTTAACTTTATATAATAAATTCTCTGGGCAACAAAATATCCATTCATTATTATCCGTAAAATAACCATGAAAAATAATTAAATACTTGATAACGAGCGTTATAGGCTTGATGGAAAATCGATAGCGTTCGGTGAAATATAATATAAAAAATAGTCAATTTAAAAATGTATCAATTAAAATATAAATGTTAGTTACATAATCGATACGTTCATGATAAATTAATTTATTTTATGATTATTTTAAAGGATATTCGTGAAATAATAAACCAAAAATATTATAAAAACGAATTAAAATTAATATCGACTTTCTGCAAAAAAATTTAGTCTCAATTAGTGATGGGCAAGATCGATCAAAAAAGATCGATTGATCGATCCTTGCAAGCGATCGAGCCGCTCGATCTATTTGATCGGCTCGATCTTGTCGATCGGCTCGATCTTTCTGATCGGCTCGATCTTTTTGATCAATTCGAACTTTCTAATCGGTTCGATCTTCTTGATCGTCTCGATCTTTTCGAGCGACTCGATCGTTTCAGGCAGCTCCATCTTTTCGAACGTGTCGATCAATCAGCCCGAGCAGATTGATCAAATCGGTCGGCTCGAAACAATTGTTCAAGTTATACGGTTTGAGGTAATCTAGCTGCATGCTATAGAGCGATTTTGAGCTATTTTCGAGCGAATCGATCGGCCTAGGAGGTATCATTGAACGATCACATTATTTAGTTTGAATAAATAGGTAATTCGTAAACTTTCAAAGTAAATAAATTACTTTTATTTTGCGTCTATTATTTAACATTTGCAGGGAAAATGTATACAGAAAATCACATAAACATTTTATTTTGTTAATTGTAATATACACAGAAAATAAAATGTTTTGGAACACGTATACTTAATAGAAAAACTCCCTGTACATTATATTCTGTTTCTATAAAATAAAAATAATGTACACATACCACTGTATATTATTTTTATTTTATAGAAACAGAAAATAATGTACAGAGAGTTTTTCTATTAAGTATACGTATTCCAAATTCAGGCCATTGTAAATCTTTAGATATTCCTTGGTTTTTCTTAAGTTCAATTTGAAGCTTAAACGAGTATTTCCACTCCCAGACTAAGCATGAAGTAAAATTTCGAGCTTAGAAAAGCCCCGTGAAAATTTGTCGAGGGTCGCGCAGCGACCCGAGACAAATTTTCTGGGCTTTTCTAAACTCGAAATTTTACTTCATGCGCCACGCGTATTAAACACTAACATTTTGTGAAATTTATGCATATTCGAACTTTACTTGAAATCTGTTAATAATTTTCACGGGGCTTTTCTAAACTCGAAATTTTACTTCATGCTTAGTCTGGAAGTGGAAGACACTTATATAAGCTTCAAATTGAACTCATTCAAAAACAACTAATGTAGCAACATTTACAGCTTATGCATATGTTGACCTAAAAAAAAATCACTGTGCACAGGGAGTTTTTCTTTAAAGTATACATATTCGTTGTTTTTCTAAAAGAATTCGATTTGAAGCTTTGAACGAGTGTTTTTCACTCCCAGATTAAGCATAAAGTAAAATTTCGAGTTTAGAAAAGCCTGAAAATATGGATTGATCGCGTAGCGAAGCGAAGCGGTCAATCCAAATTTTCAGGCTTTTCTAAACGCGAAATTTTACTTTATGCGCCACGCGCACAAAACACTAATTTAAATTGAAGTTCAAAATATACTACTTATTTCATACGTGAATCTTGTTTGAACAAATTTCAGCATATGCGCAGGAATATCTATACAGAAAAGAAAAATTCCCTGTACAAAAACAAACAATCAAAACGGAATTTTAGATTCCTGAACTTTTAAAAATGTCAAAAATGCCAAAACCATTCTTTAACATTTCTGAATGAAAAATTGAATATCAAAAAAATTTGATTTAGCAAAAGAAAATCTGTGTTGCGGCCCTTGAAACATTCTAAGTGTTAATTTTGGCCCTCGAAGCAATTTGTGTTGGCCAGCCCTGATGTAAAAATTGTATTGTGGCAGGTCGGGAAAATTCTAGTCTGCAATTTATTTATTAATCCTCACTTTTTCGTATTTGTACAATTTTTAATTACAAATTTAATATTAATTGTAATTACACTAAAAAGTATAATTTACATTTATTATATTAATTCATTAAGTAACGAGTGTTTAAATAACAAGTATTTTTTTGATCAAATAAGATCGACTGCTCGATCCGCTGGATCCTTGCAAATGATCAAGCCGCTCGCACTTTTCGATCGGCTCGTTTTTTTTTTTAATGGGCTCGATCCTTTTGATGGGCTTGATCTTTTCGATCTTTACGAGTGGCTCGATCTTTCCCAGCGGCTCGATCTTTCCGAGCGGCTCGATCTTTTTGATCGGCTCGATCTTTGCGAGCGACTCGATCTTTCCGAGCGGCTCGATCTTTTTGATCAGATCGATCTTTTGATCGATCTGCTCGATACTTTAACTGATCGATCATTGCTTGATCGATCCTTGAGATGCTCGATATTGCCCATCACTAGTCTCAATGAGACAAGTCTCCAAATATTCATTGAAACTACTTCTCAAGCTAATACCCCGATTGATATTAAATTATACAATGAATATTTGAGTTACACGACAGATTTACTGTTCTATGCATAATTTATATGCAAAATTCAATGATCTTTATTCTAATTATTTTTTATATTTTGTAAATATTCTGAAAACTATTGACAAACTCAATTTTTCTTTATGTTATTTTTTTTATGTCAAAAATTGTATATAAATTAATAAGCTTGTAATACGTTTATTGTTAGGAATATACGCCAAATAATAAAAAAAAAAATGGAAGTTCAAAGTGGTTCAGTTATATAACAGAAATAGATATAATCATTAGGACAACAAAACAGAAAGTGAAATGAAATCTTTTGTAATTCTCTTTTGTATATTTATAGAAATATTCCCAAATGAATAAATAATAAATAAATCTTTAAATTATATCAATTTTTTTTTCACTTGGAAATATTTCTATAAATATACGAAAGAGAATTACAAAAGATTTTATTTCATTTTCTGTTTTGTTGTCCCAATGATTATTTTCACTTCTTTTATATACCAGAACCACTTTGAACTTCCATTTTTTTATTATTTGGCGTATTTATTCGTTATTTACAATTAAATAGATGTGAGACGTCAAAAAATAATTAAAACTATTGTGTGAAATAAAGTAAATTAAATTAAATACAATAAGTAATTACATTATCATGTTAAAATCAAGAACAAACAAAACTAAACTAAAAATTCAGAAATTGCGAATAAAAACATTGGTCGACAGGAAATATTTTTTATTTTATACAGAAAGTATTCCGATTTGAAGTTGACTTAATGTCATCAGGTAATTTGTTACACATTAGTGTGCCGACATGATATGGCGATTTCTCAAACAAACGCGATTGATGTTTTTTATCTTTTAGTCGCATTTTATGCCTAGTGTTATGCTAAAGATTTGTTGAGTTCTTAGAGAAAGTATTGTAATTATCTTTATCAAGTACAATACCATTAAGGATATAAATACTTGGCAATGTTAGCAAGCCAAATTTTATAAAATATTATCGGCAAGAGTCTCTAGGCTATAGATCGCAAATTAGGCGTAGTATATTTTTTTAGAGAAAAAATACCCTTCGAATATTAGTTGCGTTGCCCCATATTAATACATTGTAATTTAAAAACGAGTATGCCAACGAATAATAAATAGTGAGAAGAGTGGCCTTGTTTAATGATTTTATTTGTCTTATAGCAAAAAAGCACTCGAGTTTCCTGCAGACAAAACTAATATAGTCATACCATCTTAGGTCTGTATCAACTATGTGGATTTTTGTCATGTTTTGAAATAAAGACGGGAAATTTTTCTTAGAGCATGTATCAACATTTCCCGATGCTTATGCTGTAAAATGTTAGGTTTCCGTTGCTTTTTTAAAAGCGTTAAATTCAAAGCTTCCACTCCCAGATTAAGCATAAAGTAACATTTCGAGTTTAGAAAAGCCTTAAAATTTGGTCCAAAACCAAATTTTCAGGCTTTTTTAAACTCGAAATTTTACTTAATGCGCCACGCGTATAAAAAACTTAAATATTGTGAAGTTGGAAATATACTGCTTATGTTTTATAGATTTATCAAATCTTTATTCTCTCTCACCAAATAGAACCTTCGATCGCCCAACATTTTGGTATGCAAAAGTAGCTCGGGCATTAGAAGAGGTTGAAAATCCCTGCTCTACAACCTTTGTTTGAAACACTTTCATATTTTTTATATTTAAATGATCATATACCCGGCGATCGTTTAACTTATGATTTAGAGTAGGCGGCATTTTTTCAGAATACTAATTAAATGGTGAAATAAATTTAAGGTTGTGATAAACTATAATTTGTTTAATAACTAGGAGAAGCGTTTTAAATTTCACGCGCCAAAACCTACAACTCTCATTGGCTGAGTGCGCGCCCATTTTACACTATGCTAATTACGTGATTATTAGACGCAACAGCTGACATAACCTTAATTCGAGTTGCAACTTTGTCTGTTTCGTAATAACCTTTTGTGCGGTGTTTCTTCAGCATAGTTAAAAGTTAGTTTTGTTTATATTGTTGTAATGGATTATGAACCCAGTACAAGCTCGGTGATAATATCACCTTCACCTCCAAAAAAAGCGTAAAAAGTTGGATTTGGGTCATTTATATTTGTCTGAAAAACAGTGCATAATAAATATGTATAAGCAGATGATAACAGATGATCCACATATGAAAATGACTGCTGTTGTATCAGGCATTGTTGGTGCAGTAGGTGAGATATCAAATAGCATAAGAATATGCATCAAATAATAAAATGTTTAATTTTTAGGAGTTGTAAATTCCACTGTCTATCGAACCATTAGCGAATATACGAAATCCGGAGAGATTTGTAGCCCTAAACAGCTTGGAGGACATAATTACAAGTTTTGATGACGTAGTGGAGAGATCCGTGCATAGTTTCTTCTCTAAAAATGAACTGCCAACTTTGAATAAAGTTTTAAAAGAAGTAAACGATATGGTTTTATGAAACAAATCAATTTTAAGTAAGATACAGACCAGAGCTGGGCAGGATTCGAATCGTTTTAGAGGATTAAAAAGAGACATTCGAATACTTTAGTTCAACTGGATTCGTGAATTAGTTGTGAGGAGTAACATGTGTGTTTTTAAATTTCACATTAAATCACTGTATGGCGTAAAATTTCGAGTTTAGAAAAGCGCAGAAAACATCGTTGATAACAGACTAAATATTTGATTCCCTGTTACTCTGGCTAAAGATGTATTTGTGTGATTCTGAACTCCACTTTAAATCAGTGTTTTGTACGCGTGGCGCATGAAGTAAAATTTCGAGTTTAGAAAAGCCCCGTGAAAATTTGTCTCGGGTCGCTGCGCGACCCTCGACAAATTTTCACGGGGCTTTTCTAAACTCGAAATTTTACTTCATGCTTAGTCTGGGAGTGGAAACGCTCGTTCGAAACTTCAAAGTGAATGCTTTGATAAGAACATTAAATGATTGAAAATGTTTTTAAAGATAATTATCTAGTTTTCAAAATTTTGTTTAATATTGTTTGAAGTAAAACTGACACTGGTAGCTACAATCTGAAATGTTAAATTTTTCCGAAATTTCCCTGACTAAAGATATTTTCTCTAGCCTTTTAATATAAGTCTTCTGTGGGAAGCCCCCATTCTGTTTAATAGTTTTCATTGCTTTTGCCAATATTAAATTTAATTTTATAAAGTTTTACATGTTTTGTACTTTGCCTGCTAATTTTGACAAATTTAATAATTTCATATGGCTTTTTTGTTAGTGTTTTGGTCAATTTGAATATAATTCCATGATTTTTCTCTGACTTTCCCTGTTTTAATGATATTCAGTGAATTTTTTATTTACGTAAATTTCAGGCATTAGTCGATTTTATAATAAAGTTCAATTTGAAGTTTTGAACGAGTGTTTCCACTCCCAGGCTAAGCATGAAGTAAAATTTCGAGTTTAGAAAAGCCCCGTGAAAATTTGTCGAGGGTCGCGCAGCGACCCGAGACAAATTTTCGGGCTTTTCTAAACTCGAAATTTTACTTCATGCGCCACGCGTACAAAACACTGATTTAAAGTGGAGTTCAGAAACACACAAATACATCTTTAGCCAGAGTAACAGGGAATCAAATATTTACTCTGTTATCAACGATGTTCAGTGGTAATAATAAATAAATTGGTTTTGAATATTTTTGTTAAAACAACTCTTAACGATATTTATATATTAATGGTTCGAATCATTATTTAAAATTGCCGCCAAATTTATCTAGTGATATTTCTGGTAACTTTTTATAGTGTAAATTGGGCTTTGGCACTTACTCCTTCTAGTTTTTAAACAGACTATAGAGTAGGCGGCATTTTTTTGCGCGGTTGCCCAGAATGCTAATTTAATGGTGGAATAAATTTAAGGTTATGATAAACTATGTGTCAACAGTCAGTATTGCCAATCTAATTTAAAATTCAAAGCCTACTCTAAATCATGTTTTAAATAATCGCACGGTATCTATCACACAATTTACTACGAAATTACAATGATGGACACATGACCATTTGTTGTATGTAAATTCATGTAATACGTGTGAGAAAATAATGTTAGAAATAGTCATGTAGGTACATACAAACAGCAGTTAATCATTATAAAAATAAGCAGAGTTGTTTAAATCCCAGACACAAATTATTCTCCCGAAACAAAACGATGCACACCTGAAAACGTCCGCTTGTCATATTTATTATCATAAACCGCGAGGATGATGTACGAAGGGTGTAAGGGGGCACGAGGGCGGAAGCGAACCACTAGCAAAATATCGTTAGCGATATGTTTCTGCCGCCCTTCCCCGTTAAAAATGGCGGGCTAGTTTACAACGTCTCCACCGAGGATTTGCTGGGGGTCGTAATGGCGTTTCCCTGTTGCCCGCAAAACCCGTCATCAACAAACAACCCCTGTCCGAAGGGGTGCTTAACGTTACTTACAACTAGTATAAATAGAGTAATCGGAACGCGCGGGGTGTTTTCATTTTTTTTCGGGGGGAGTGGGGGTGAATTGGGACCGTTTAATTCCGCGCTCGGGGCGAGTGTAGTTGCTTGAATAATTGAAAAGGGTGTTTTGTGAAACTGTTGCCGAGCCACTTGACGGAATTTAATTGGGGATTAAATTCAGAGTATTTTTCTGCCATTTAAATGTACTTGCGTTTAAAATTGGCGATGTGTCCATTATAGCAATTTTCCTATTTAAGAAATATGGTTGCATGTCATAAATGGGGAAAATGGACCCATCTCCAATTTTTTTTTAACGCAAGTACATTTAAATGACTGTAAAATACGCTGAATGGACGTTAGCATAAAACTTTCACGCGGTTCTAATTATGATATTAACATTTTCGGATTAATAGAACGTTTCAATAGATTACAATTTATTTTCTTATTTAACGGATTTACCTCTTAGAAATATTTACAAATAATTAAACAATAAATTAATGCGAAGTATAAGATTTACTACTTATTACATATTTAAATGATGTTTGAACATTTTTTTGTATATATACAGTGATATCTATACTAAAAACAAAAATTGTCTGTATAAAAAAACAATTAAAATGGAATTTTAAATTTTTAAACTTTCAAAAATGTCAAAATGCAAAAAAAATCTTTTAAACTTATGGATAAAAAATAAAATATCCAAAATAAACTCAAACTTGCAACAAAAAATAATTGAGCCCTCGAAGCAATTTGGGTTGGCCAGCCCTGCTATAAATCATAAATGTACATATGTTACTGGTTAGTTTCTTTTGAACTTTACTTGGAATCTGTGTGTTATACGCGTGGCGCATGAAGTAAAATTTCAAGTTTAGAAAAGCCTGAAAGTTTGGTTTGGTCACTCCACTTCGCTACGCGACGAAACCAAATGATCAGGCTTTTCTAAACTCGAAATTTTATTTCATGCCTAATCTAGGACTGGAAAACACTCTTTAAATTGAACACTCTTCAAAGAAACAACAAATGTCGGACAATTAAAATTCAAAAACCAAGTTCCCCTTTGAACACAAAATAAATGTGTTTTTATTCAAAATCGTGTCCACCTCAGATCCAGAGTTACTCAGGCCGGCTCGTTTTGAAAGGAAGACCGTCTCTTTCGGAAACAAGTGAACTGATTTTAAATATTTTTTGTTTACTGGATCGTAATTTGTATGCCCTTTAAAATGAAGTATTACACGATGGGGTGTGCCAGTTAAAATTATAAAGTTAGTGGCTAGGGGTAAGGAGGTGAAAGTTAAAATTGAAAACAGTATTTTTCAAGTTCTCCCTTGAAAACAAAATTGACGTATTTTTTCTTAAAACCCTATCTACTTCAGATTCAGAGTTATTCAGGGTGGCTCCTATTAAAATAAAGACCCTGTATGTATACTTAAAAAAAATACCTGTACGTAATTGCTTCATCTAATATAGTAAAATAATCTTTGCAAATTTCGAAAGCCTCATTAATGCATAATCTCCCAACACAAAACTCGATTTATCACATTACACAAATTTCCCCCAACATCCATCCATCCACTCACTTTCATTCATTAGCCGTCATTAAACATTCATTTACTTTCTTCCGGATTCGCTGGATGTCCCGGATGCGGGAGGCTCTTCTGCTCGAGAGTGAAACTTTCTTTTCTCGCATAAACTATAAAGCACTGAATTAATCCATCAAATTAATTCTGTACGCCCGCACCGAAGAAATTAACACTTGCGTAATTTCAATGGAGACACAGTTTTATGTTGTGTAAAACTAATAGGGTAATTATGTAAGAGTTAATTGAGAGCGGGTAATTGGGCCTGGCGGCCTCGATCGAAAGTTTTCGGTGTCAATGTGAGAGCCGTTGGGTTAGATCTGGGTTGAATAAATATTTAATTGCAAAGTCTTCTACAAAATAAAAAAAAAATAATGGTGTTTGTGTTTATTTGTTTACTGTATTTTTATCTAAATTAGGCACACTAATAATGTAACTTATTCTTGCAAGGTTTAAATCACGCGATAATAAAAATAAACTTTCAACACAACTGCTCACAATAAAACATAAACAATGCGGGTAGCTAGACAACTGAATGCAGTTTTGAAACTTCTATATCACTAACAGTGTTACCAGGTCCTATGCAATAGAAACATACTTAAATTTTAACTGCACCAATTTTTTTATTTAATTTTGTAGACCTGTGTTATCATTTAGATGATTAGCAGATTTTCATTCAAATAATTAGTCTGCGCCAATGGTACAGAGAGTTTCGCTATTCAGAAAAGCAGTGAATAAACATAATATATAAAATTACGAAAAAACTATTCGTGAAAATGCAAACAGTGTCTTAATTAATAAGACAATTTAAGACGATAAATATCCATTGAAACAACTACTTCCCGTGCAAATACACCTCCGGATATTGAATTATACAATGAATTCAATATCCGGAGGTGTATTTGCACGGGAAGTAGTTGTTTCAATAGATATTTATCGTCTTAAATTGTCTTATTAATTAAGACACTGTTTGCATTTTCACGAATAGTTTTTTCGTAATATTATATATTATGTTTAAAGTGTGCAAACTATAAGAAGCGTAAGCTTATTTTCTCGAATTCAAATAGTTTTGATTTTGAATTTATCTTGCAGTGAATAAAGTACAGTTCATGAGATTGATCGCTAACGTTCTCGGAGGACAGGGCACTTAAAGAAGAAGATCATTGAAATTATTAGTCGATTATCATACGGATGATTATTTAACTATCATTCAAATTATAAGTCGCTTATCATTTAAATGATGTCAATTATCATTCGAATGATCAAGTCGATTATCATTCAAATGATTAGTCAATTATTACTGATAACACCCCTTGGTTAAGTGGGTTTTCATTCTTGTTCTTTATTAATTTAGGTACTCTGAATTCGAATCCGATGTTCATTTGGGCCAAAAGTCGCCAGATTTTGAGATATCTTATCTCAAAGTGATCACAAAATGGGCCATTTGTGGCATTTTTGGGCCCCCAGTAACTAAACTTCTCGTAACTTCTGGCCGGCGAGTAATGACGCGTTTTAAAGGCACAGATCTATACTTTTAATCTGTGCCTTTAAAATGCGCCATAACTCGCCGGCCAAAAGTCACGAATATTTTAGTTACTGGGGGCCCAAAAATGCCACAAATGGCCCATTTTGACTGCTTTGAGATAATCTGAAAATCTGACGGACTTCGGATTCGGATTCAGCGTACCCAAACAACAATGAAATCCACTTAACCCTATTGTTGTAAATCAGTGTTATCATTCAAATGATTAGTCAAATATCATTCAAATGATTAGTCGATTATCACTACTAAGCATAAACAGTGCTTATTGTAGTCTCTAAAATTGTTCCGTTACAGCCGTATATTTAGACGTCAAAGACAATTTTAAATGCTCTAATTAGGGTAAATTAAATTTAGTAGAGTATCAAAAACTATCAATTAACGCAACCATGAGAATAGACTTTAAGAAATACATTTTAAAAATGTCTTCTATGCAAAAATAATGTCTTCTATGCAAATAAAGACTCGACTAAACGTAATATTTATCCTTAAATCAGTTATAAAGCACTCTGTTAACTCTTATTATGATCTTTTAATGGTTGCAAATTTATGGTGACTGCGCCAGGATAAATGTGAATATTAATTATTGAAAACTGATGACTTTGAAAATAAATATTTAACTTTAAGCGTTTACTCTAAACGTAATTTTAAAACCATACAAATCACAAAATCCTTAAATGGAAGCTTATTTAATTTCAAAAATATTTCTCAAAGATAATTTTTTTATTGTATGTTTAGTTTAATTATAGTGTTAATATTAAACAATTAGGTCTTTAAAGCAGTAACTGTTGGATTTTCAAAATTTTGATGAGGTTTTCATTTAATGATTGTTTTTAAGAAATTTTGTATTTAATTGGATAAATGAAACAGTAACTTAATTTTCTTCACCGAAATACCAATACAAAAATTAACAATATACCGCTTAATTTTTAGAGCATCGTTTTACGATTTACGGTCAATCGGTAACCCTTATATTCTTGTATGAATGTTTACTTTTACTTAGAAAATTCTACATTATTTTTACTTACTGTTAGATACTGATTAATGGCTTAAAAATTACAATATATTTTAATATAATAAATATCAATAGAAAAACGCCATGGTTTTAACTTAAAACTAAAATAAAATATACAATACAAAAAATTAATTTTACCAGTAAGGGATCTAATGATACTTTGGCAAGATAATTTGGTTAACTGTATGTAATACTAAGACATAACATGGTTATTGAGATGGTAACAAAATGCCACAATTTCGGTGCATTTTTTTATTATTTATTTCATCGCAAAAAGATGTTTATTGATAAATAAACAAAAGTAATGAAATAAGCACAGCTTCTAGTAAATCATAATATAGTTAATCATCATGTGAAAACAGAATTAAATATTTTGAATGTTTTGTCTTCTAGCAAAATATTGTACATTACATGTTTAAAGCGAATCGAATTAAACCGATAACGGATAAAAATAACGTATTTTTCGGTTTCCGGTTTAATTCCTGTTCGAGCCCTGTGTTGTTAATTGAAAAAAAAAGTAAAAATCATTAACTGCTATTAATTCTTCGTATACTTGATGACTTTTACTTCTAAACCGATGAAGTGAAAATTGGAAATAACTTGTCTGTATTTTAATGCAGTTGTAGACGTTCACATTCGCATTTTGTCATTTATAGTGTCATAATAAATATTTATGTATATAGAAGTTTTATTTGTTATACGTTATACGTGCTTATTAGTAACGAAAAAACGCCATAAAGCACTATTACATCGCCGACATGTTGGCGCAATTTATCGTCCCAGATAAAGACAGAGAAACGGTGCACGTTCGCCTCAACATCTAACGGTACTACTCGAATGTACAGTTCGACATCAAAGCCAAAGACACACACATACAGTACAGACAAAAAGTCTAATAAAAATCCAGTGGCGCATACTGGTGTACCGGTGTACTTACAAATAGCTGCAGAATGGCTTCAAAGGCGGCGAAAAAAATTCAATATCTAAAAATATATGTGTACAAGAGCCAGTCTGGCAAAATTATCGACAAAACGTCGATATTAATAAAACCGTCACCAGGCTTTTCCACATTTTCGCACTCACATGCACACACGGGCGATAAATAATGAAAAACCTGCGAATTGTGTAAAATTGTGAAATTTTACAACTTTCAATCGGCTAAGTAAGAATGGCGTGAGGGCCCGCCGAGACCCGAGCGCGCGAATTTTCCTAGTAAATTTCACATGCCCACGTACAAACTGCATTTTAATGCTCAAGAACGAATTCAATGTCCGTTTTATGGCCCTGCATAAAAGTGCAATTTTACGTCTGAATAAATGAATCGGTTTTCTATTAATATTTATACGAGGGGTTCGGATTGAGACGGGTTATAATTTTATTCTCATTCGTTAACTTTCATTTAAATGAGGGATTAATGCATGCATGGAGTTTTAATCAACATTATTGCTATTCTATAAAATGCTCGTGTGTGCGCAATTTTCACTTGGAATCGATCAAATTAATAGGTTTATGGCTTATCAACAGGATTCGAAAGCAAAACAGAGCTATTTTGAGACATTTGGGGCAATGGAATTTTTAAAGCGCTCTGACAGGTCAATTTTTAATTAGAGGAAATACTCCATGCGTCAGCCGTATAAAACACTGATTTAGTGTGAAATAATGAAACATATAAATAAGTTAGTCTTACAAAGACTATATCAAACACTCATTGAAACCACTACTTCCCGGGCTAATACCCCGACATACATTGAATTATACAACAAGTGTTTGCTGTTACATACAGTAACCTACTGCAAATGTAACAATTTGGGTCAAATTACTTAGGCCATCTATAGACGCGTTTCGAGATTTATCTCTCATCAGTATAGCTTTGCCATTCCCTCTGAGAGATAAATCTCGAAACGCGTTTATAGATGGCCTAAATAATTTGACCCAAATTGTTACATTTGCAGTAGGTTACTGTATGTAACAGCAAACACTTGTTGAATAATTCAATGTCCGTCGGGGTATTAGCCCGGGAAGTAGTTATTTCAATTAGTGTTTGATATAGTCTTTGTAAGACTAACTTGTTGTAGATTGCGAAAAGAATCGCACTTTTAATGTTTGAAGTATTCTGCAACCAAGAATTGGCAATTTCATTTATACTTGTATAAATAAGGTATAATTACAATAACTCATAACATGCACGCTCTGTGTGCCTTAACTTTTTTTTTCTGGAACAAAATATACAATGCGCAATAAACCCTTGAATCAAATTACTTTATTTAATTTACCAATATATCGGTAAATAATCGACAAATTACTGGTATTTTTTACGATTTACCGGTAAAAGGTCAACCGGTTTACTGCTATTATTCATGATAAATTGTCACAACTTAAGAATTATTCGAGGTAATTATAACAACATATCGTAAATTGGGATTGTACAATTTACGACATGTAAACGACATATCGTAAATTGGGATTGTACAATTTACGATATATTATATATTCGTAAATAAATAAATCGAGACAACAATGGTTTTAACAAGATCGGGCAAATACCCACGCAATTTTGTTTTTAGAATATACTTTTATTCCTAGTTCTAAATAACTGTTGCTTAAGGTCGGAAATTTACATGTTTTTGGTCATAAGAACGAACAACGATTAATCTTCCACAATAATGAAAATAGAGCAATAAAACTTATATATATATATAATATATATATATATATATATATATATATATATATATATATTGTATATTAAAGCTTTGTGATATAATTGACAGTATCATTTTTTCAAAAAAATGTTTCTTAAATTAAATATAAATTAAATAATGGTACACTGTCAAATGATTATATAAATCTGTGTATTACTTTTATAAGAAACATTATTTCTTCTTCATATTGCTTTAAATTATTAAGGTAATTATTATAAACATATTGTATTAAATAGATTGATCTAAAATAAATAATAAATAAAATTAATCGTTGCTTAGAAATCTCCATAAAAGCAATGTAAATTTTGATTGCACTTTCAATAAATAGGAGCCAGCATCGTGCCTTTTTAGAAATATTTTAAAAATATACTGTGATTTCTAAAAACATGTGAAAAGAAATTACTCGTTTTACTAGTGAATATTTAGTGGACATTTTTGCGTATTTCTGACTTATTTAGTATCAATAAACATTTATTATAATCATGTGGGCGCCCGCATAAATAGAACTCTGATTTCTCAATTATTTATTACAGAACGCTGAAAATCGACTAAATATATATATTTATGCTATGATTTGTAAATGTACATACATGATCAACATATTTTGAGCTTTGAAATAAATCAGTGTTTTGTGCGCGTGGCGCATGAAGTAAAATTTCGAGTTTAGTAAAGCCTAAAATTTGGTTTGGTCGCTCCGCGCTTCGCGCTACGCGACCAAACCAAATTTTCAGTCTTTTCTAAACTCGAAATTTCACTTCATGCTTAATCTGGGAGTGGAAAACACTCGTTTAAAGCTTAAAATTTAAAGCTTTTAAAAATCACCAATGCTTCAAAATTTACAATATACATATTTCAATATATCTTAAAATCTAATATTTAGGTATTTCTTTGTAATAATCTAATTTTTTAAAACTGAAATTAGATTTTTATATTCTGAAGATCCTAATCATTTTATATTGAATTTATCAATTTGACCGAATTTTCAATGAGTGTGTCAATTTTGATCATGATATGTGTTTTGAATCTTGTTGTTTCTGTAAAATATACTTGTATTAAATTAAGCAATTTTAATTTTTTAAAGTCAATTTTGACGACTTGTGTTTGAATTGACTTGAGCTGTTCACTTTTGAGAATTTATTCAAATTGTACCCTTTTTTTGTTTCTTTTTTGGATCAATAAATAAATACTTAGAGTATCGTATGTTCAATAAAATAAAACCTCTAGAGTGCTATGGAATATATTGTAGGTTGGCAACTGTGAAATTATACATTATAATTATTATGTTTGACATTTTATATGACAATTCCTAAGTCGTGTAGCCAACACAAATTTAAAAAAAGCTAAAATCATAGAACTCTAGAGGTTTTTTTTTATTAAACATGCGATATTATTATTTGAATTGTTTTGTTTTCGTTAAAATTACCAATTTTTATTGTTTTTAATGATTTACAACATTTTTAGGGTTTTCTCTATTTTTGTTATTTTCGACAATTTAAAAGATTTTGATTGATTTTTATTATGTTTATTAAAATAATACCTATTACTGAGCCCCGTGAATTTAGAAGATTTTAGTTCATTTTCAAAGTTTTGAGAATTTTTTATGAATTTTAGTTAGTCTTTAAAGCGTTTCGTAACTTTTCCAAGGTTTCCTTTAATTTTCTAAATTCCTGAATTGTTTAAATTTTTTTTAATTTTAGAAATGTTGATGTTGATGATGTTGATGAAGATTGTGAATTATTTACCCCAAGATTTTAAAAATTTTGACGTGTGTTATCAAATTCCAAGATTTATGTTAATTTTTAAAATTTTGTAAATTTTCGAAATGTTGATTGTATTCATGAATTATTCTTGAAGTTTTCGTCATATTTCAAAACGTTACAAATTTTAAAAATGTTGATGTATTTCGTAAATTTTTCAGTTTTGTGAATTACCCCAAGATTGTGAATTATTTACACCAAGATTTTTAAAATGTTGACGTGTGTTATAAAATTCAAAGATTTTTGTTGATTTTTAAAATTTTGTAAATTTTCAAAATGTTGATTGTATTCGTGATTTCTTGAGATTTTTGTCATATTGTAAAACGTTACAAATTTTAAAAATGTTGATGTATTTCATCAAGTTTTCAGTTTTGTGAATTACCCCAAGATTGTGAATTATTTACCCCAAGATTTTTAAAATGTTGACGTGTGTTATGAAATTCCAAAATTTTTGTGAATTTTGTGAATTTTTAAAATGTTTATTATATTTATGAATTCTCGAGGTTTTCGTCATATTTTAAAACGTTACAAATTTTCGTGAATTTCCCAAACTTTCTTTTTTCATGAATTTATACAATTTCAGTTAATATTTAAAGTTTTTCGTGATTTTTTAACGTTAAAGTTAATTTGAAAAATCTAAACGCTTTTCATGAATTTTCAACATTTTAGTCAATTTTAAAAAGCTAAACGCTTTTAGTAAATTTCCAAATTTTCAAAATTTCGACGGTTTTCCAAAGATTTTTGATAATTTTGAAAATTCAAAGATTTCCGTTAATCTTCAAAATTTTTATGCAAGTGTGAATTTGCAAGAATTTATCAAAATTTATTGTGAATTTTAATAATTTTTAAAATTTATCATGAATGTTTCAGCATCGATTAATTTATTTAGACGTTATATTAATCGTTATCGATTAAAGAAATTTTTGAAGTAAAGGGTCATATTTTTTGTCAAATACAACCGAACCCGAAAATTAACAAAATTCTTAAAAATTCATAAATATAGGCATTCTTTTTTTAATTAACGAAAATCTAGTAAATACATGAAAGGCGTCAAAGTTTTCAAAAGTAACGAAAGGAGTCAAGAATTTGAAAAACAGCAATAATCTTGATTTTTTATCACAATTTTAAAAATTGGTATAAACTTTGGAAATTAAAAAAAAACTTTGAAAATTAACAAACGTATTACATAATTCCCGAGTAGTCAAAATTTTGAAAACTAATAAAAATCTAAAAAATTCAATTGAAGCTATAAACGAGTGTTTTCCACTCCCAGACTAAGCATGAAGTAAAATTTCGAGTTTAGAAAAGCCCTGTGAAAATTTGTCGAGGGTCGCGCAGCGACCCGAGACAAATTTTCTGGGCTTTTCTAAACTCGAAATTTTACTTCATGCGCCACGCGTATAACACTGATTTCAAGTGAAGTTCAAATGTACGTAAATTTCACAATATTTTAGTGTTTTATACGCGTGGCGCATGAAATAAAATTTTGAGTTTAGAAAAGCCCAGAAAATTTGTTTCGGGTCCTCGACCCTCGACAAATTTTCACGGGGCTTTTCTAAACTCGAAATTTTACTTCATGCGCCACGCGCATAAAAATGATAGATTATCACTTTTCACATACCTCAAATTGTTGTCAAATTGCAATATTTCTTAACATTTTATTACTTTTTGACAATGTGTTAACATTGTATCAAATTTAAACATTTCATTGATTATCGAGAGTTTTCGATTTTTCTTTAAATTTTGGCTAATTTAAACATTTTTTAGATGACATTTCATCACTTTTTCATGGCTTTCGCACGACGGACAGAGCATATAATTCTAGATAAAGACATTAAACTCTATTATTATTATACAGGAGTTTTTATTTAAAGTATACGTATTTCAAATTCCGCTTTTTTGTTGTAAATCTTTAGATATTCGTTGTTTTTTTAAAAATAGTTAAATTTGAAACTTTAAACGAGTGTTTTCCACTCGCAGACTAAGTATGAAGTAAAATTTCGAGTTTAGAAAAGCCCCGTGAAAATTTGTCGAGGGTCGCGCAGCGACACGAGACAAATTTTCTGGGCTTTTCAAAACTCGAAATTTTACTTCATACGCCACGCGTAAAACACTGATTTCAAGTGAAGTTCAAATGTACGTAAATTTTACAATATTTCAGTGTTTTATACGCGTGGCGCATGAAGTAAAATTTGGAGTATAGAAAAGCCCAGAAAATTTGTCTCGGGTCGCTGCGCGACCCTCGACAAATTTTCACGGGGCTTTTCTAAACTCGAAATTTTAGTTCATGCTTAGTCTGGGAGTGGAAACACTCGTTTGAAGCTTCAAATTGATCTCTAAAAAAAACAACGAATATCTAAAAATAAACAAGAAATAGTCGGAATGTGAAATACGTATACTTTAAAGAAAAACTTACTGTATATATTATTATATTTATAATAATTGTAATTCATATTGGAAATGAGACAAGCAAAAACAGTTAAATGTTTGTCGATTGAAACTAAAATCGTGAATATTTATTTATCCAGTTTACTTGTCTAATGAAATGTAATACCCATTTATTCGTCCAGCGCTATCTAAACAAACGAACAAGGCGTTCCTCACTCATAATTTTTATTATTCGTTGTGATAAAATTCGTCAGGCACTATGAACCAATACATAGTCAAAACTACTTTCAGCAATTTTGCTATCTCTGCGCCATCTCGTACCTCAGAAACACACTACCAGCAAAAATTGGCCCTCTAATTTGAAGGAATATTTCATACGTAACCCGTATAAAACACTGATTTAGTGTGAAATTATGATACATATAAATGAAGTATAATTACAATAACTCATGCTTAATAACTCATGCCTTAATTTTTTTTCTTTTTCTGGAACAAAATATACAATGGGCAATAATCTTGTATCAAATTACTTTATTTAATTTACCGATATATCGGTGAATAATCGACAAATCACTGTTTTTTTAACGATTTACCGGTAAAAGGTAAACCGGCTTACTGGTGTTATTCACGATAAATTGTTATAACTCACTATTATTCGAGGTCAAGGCAGAAGCCATGTGTGGGGGGGGGGGATATGGATGTTTAAACCCAACCCCGAAATGTTCAAAATGTTAAATTTTATTATGCTACCTTGTTGGGTCAAAAACAAAATTTTTACCATGAACCCCCCCCCCGAAATTTTTCTATCCACCCCCCTGAAATCTTTTTCTGGCTATGACATTGTTTAAGGTAATTATAACAACATATCATAAATTGGGATTGTACAATTTACGATATGTTGTTATAATTCGTAAATAAATTAATCGAGACAACTATGGTTTTAACAAGATCGGGCAATTACCCACGCAATTCGGTTTTTAGGATAGATTTTGAATCCTACTTCTAAATAACTCTCTTTATACTAAGCTTAGAGTTCCACAGCTTCTCAAATATTTCAGAAATTCTCCAGACATCAAAAACGCCATCCATACATCCAAACAATACAAATCCCCAAATTTACATAATACATTCCGCTCGAACAGTCTCGGTGTAGTTGTTCCGGAAGCAAACATGCACACACCGGAAAATGGGATAAACAACGGATTCGCAAGTTGGCAATTATGTTGCCCCCTGCCTTCCGGAAGCAGCCGCTTATTAATTAGTTCGAGACGTAATACATCTCCTGACTTAGTCGGAAATTAGTGGTTACTCGGGGAAAAATTGATTTTAAAAATCGTTACGTGCTGATTGTATGTATGTATGTATTTAGAGAAAAGCTAATTAATCCGATTGGAAACGTCGTAGGCACGCACTCTAGCGCAGTTAATTAATCGCTTTGTGTAATTTAACAAGAACAATGCCTAATGTAACACAAACTCTGTATTATGCGTGCTTGTGTGCGAGTGTGTGCATATGTCAGTTTGTGATGCGTGTGTTGCGGACACGGCCGGCGAAATGACCAATTTGCATTCAAAGTTGTTTGAGTAATTCATTGCGGGATATATGTGTCATATTCAAATTGCAAGAAAAGATTCATTATAATATTAATAGTATCGTATGTTCAATTAAAACAAACATCTAGAGTGCCATGATTTATTATTTTTTTTATATTTAAGTTGGCTACACGCTTTAGGAATTGTCATATAAAACGTCAGACATGATAATTACAATGTATAATTTTAGTGTTGCCAACCTATGATATATCCCATGGCACTCTAGAGATTTAATTTTATTGAACATACGATACATTATGTAATAACCATGAAATGTAGGTTATGATTTAATTACGGCACAAGACGAAGGCGAGTGCTATTGCCGTAACCATTTTACGCGGGTAAGAGACTGTACCCAAATGCATATAGTAGTAGTATATTATTTAATATGCGTGAAATATAGGGGGGCACTTGCCAGTGATAATTACAATTTCAATTGGCTCTATTTTCTGAACTATAAGTTCTATTTGAATTCTGTAAATTACCTTTGATTATCCACACATAAAACAATTTGAAGTTATGTTTTTTTATATAACTCAAGATTATTGTGTGTGTGTGTGTGTAATCAAATGTAATTTAAGCTTGTATTAGACGACACTATTTTCTTGTACAAGAAAATAGTATACTATTCTCTATCATAGTGTAATACACAAAATAAGACCAAACGCGAATCTTGTACAATGTTGTATAATGGAAATAGGACATTTTCTATTTGATTTGGTCATATTTTGTGTATTACACCATGATAGAAAATAGTTCACAATTTTCTTCTACAAGAAAATAGTGTCATCTAATACAAGCTTTATAGAATTCAAGTGGAACTTTTAGTTCACGAAATATAGCCAATTGAAATTGTGTCTACCTTTTTGAATCACCCTGTATAATAATTGTTCTTTCGTTACCCACTTCTAAAATTATTAAAAAAGTATTTGCTACTAGTATTGATTAAGTAATAGCATGCGATAGAACAGTTACACCATTTTTTATACGTAATCAGATAAAACGTCATCAATAAATAAATGTGTGTTACCGAATAATTCAAGCGGATTTCTAAAAATAGAGCAGTGATAAGTGATATCAGCAGCACAGTGGACTTGCATTTGGTTAATATCAACCAAGCCTGTTTACTTACTAATAGCAGTCAGAAAAATTAAAAAGGATTTATTGTTAAATTGCAATACATTTTATTGAAACGCATTGTTAATAAACTGATAATGATTGTAAAAATAAAAATTATAACCGAAAAATGAAAACTAAGGCAAACTTTAAAAACATTTCATTTGCATTGTATAGGAATATTGTCGTAATTTTATACCGGGTGTTCGATAAAAAAAAAACGCTTAACGCGATAGCTCTGTTATTTATTGGCCGATTTTATTGAACTAAAAACCAAAGGCAATCGCCATTTAAATGCTAATAAATTACATTAATATCGATTTTTTTTTTAATAATAACGTCAATGCCAAATAAAAGCCATCTTATAATTTTTAAAGAGCTGCCTGTAATTTTATATCTTTATTAAATAAAACATTATTTTACTTTTATTAAATTATTAAATAAGACATGATTTTTCTGAATTCAATAATGCCCAATATGTTTTTTTAAATATTGTCGTCGACAATAAATTAAAATACATTTTCTATTTAAAATTATAGTTTTTAAAAATCAAATTAGTGTGCCTTGGAAAAAATATTCGAATACATCAATTTTAAAAGTTCGGACTTCTCTTTGAACCAATGTTTTATGTCCGTGGCGCATGAAGTAAAATTTCGAGTTTAGAAAAGCCCCGTGAAAATTTGTCTCGGGTCGCTGGCGCGACCCTCGACAAATTTTCTACACGGGGCTTTTCTAAACTCGAAATTTTACTTCATGCTTAGTCTGGGAGTGGTAAACACACTTTTCGTCGTTAGACATTATTTTTCTGAACTCAATAACGGGAAATATGTTGTTTATCAAAAATATTGTTGTCGAAATAAAATTAAAACAAACCTTCTTCTTGAAATTATATTTTTCAAAAATTAAAATTAGTGTGCCTTGGAAAAAAATGACAAATGCCATTTATTGTAAGGTTAACATTTATTTATAACTTCATTGCCAAAATAAAAGTCATCTTAAAATTTTTAAGCAGCTGCTTGTCATTTTTATCTTTAATAAATAGAACATTATATTTTTGATTTCACTAATGCCCAATATATTTTTTTTAAATATTGACGTCAAAAATAAATTGAAATAAATTTTCTATTTAAAATAGTATTTTTTTAAAATAAAATTAGTGTGCATTGGAAAAAATATTCACATAAATCAGGGGTCTCCAAACTACGGCCCGAGGGCCACATCCGGCCCGCGGACAGATTTTGTCCAGCCCGCGGACAGATTTTGTCCGGCCCGCGGAGAGCTAGCATACTTGAAAACTCCTTTTAGAGAACATATTTTTTATAGAAAATTAAATTTAGTTTACTGAAGTATTTTAATTTTAAAGGCTTATTGTTATGGTTTTGGCCCTCGGAACTTACTGGAGTAATCAGTATGGCCCTAAGGCTGGAAAGTTTGGAGACACAGGACATAAATCAATTTTAAAAGTCCGGATTTCTCTTTGAACCAATGTTTTGTCCGTGGCGCATGAAGTAAAATTTCGAGTTTAGAAAAGCCCCGTGAAAATTTGTCTCGGGTCGCTGGCGCGACCCTCGACAAATTTTCTACGCGGGGCTTTTCTAAACTCGAAATTTTACTTCATGCTTAGTCTGGGAGTGGAAAACACTCGTTTCATCGTTATACATTATTTTTCTGAACTCAATAATGCGCAATATGTTGTTTTTCAAAAATATTGTTGTCGAAACAAAATTAAAACAAACCTTCTATGTAAAATTATATTTTTCAAAAATTATAATTAGTGTGCCTTGGAAAAAAAGTGACAAATGTCATTTATTGTAAGCTAACATGACTATATGTCAAAATAAATGTTTTGTCTCGTTTTAATTCTGTAAATTCGGTCGAATGCAATGTTCGTAATTTTCTATGAAGTTTGGTGATTTTCATAATTTTTTTAAATATTTTGTCAGTTGTGATTATATTGATCAGTTTGTAATGTGTTATTGTTGTAAATTTTTGAAGAATTTCGTCAACTTGTCAGTTTTCTTTCTCTTATTTTAATTTTGTTATATTAAAGAAATTTGCCGTATGATTTTTCCTGTCAAGTACAATTTGGCGCCCCAATAGTCCAGGCGCCCGCGTGCGGTGCACGCCTTGCACGCCCGCTTGCAGCGGGCCTGCAGACATCACAAGGATCGCTTTAGATTTGTATAGTCTAGGAACTAAGTTTTTCGAATAAAATTCCTGGTTTCTTAAAATATGAAACATTTATTTCATTTTTAATCATAAATACATCTTCAAAATACAGTGAATTTTCCATTAAAGTGTACGATTTTTCGATGTCAATTTTCAGACATTTGTTGTACTTAATAATTTTCAATTTGAAGCTCCTAACGAGTGTTAAGCCTAAAGTAAAATTTCGATTTGCTAAGGCGCGCGAGCGAAGCATTCAACTAACAATCCTAACTCCTAAATTTGATGTAAACAAGCAGGATGTAACCAACCTAACCTACAAATTTGATGTAAACAAACAAGATTTATGGTGTTATTCTGAACAAAAATGTTAGCGTTAACAGCGATGTTATTTGCTAACATCGACAGATGTTATAAATATACGATTCTCTACACTGTGTCTGTCAACTAACAGAGATGTATATTAAAATTTTCGATGTTAAGCAACACTTGTCAAAACGGTCGACGTTACGAGGTTGGTTGGTGATATATTTTGAGGTTATTTCGTGGTCTGTATTTTCTATCAACAAAAAACTCAAATGGATAATAATATTATTCCAATATGCATATATATGCTTTGTAAAGAAGCTTACCAAAGGTATGTAATTAAGCAAACAATTGGAATAACACACGTAGGTAGAATATGTTATAATTATTTTTATAGGAATTACATGTGTTTAAACGAAGAATATTGCACAATTTTTCCAGTCTTTAAGCTGCTAAAAATGTACAATTAACCAAGTTATATATATTTTCTAATAAATTCTTATCTTATTTCATTCGTCTCCTAATAATTGTGGAGCAGTTCCTGTACAATATAATTTTTCGTATATCAACTTCCATTTGTTTGGGATGTAATTATCGCCTAAAGTCGGATTAATGATTACGAAGTACATAATCATTCTCCATTTCCAGTGAATACAATTCATATTGTTAATGACTAGTTTTTATTTTTCGCTTTTTTGACTGCCTAAAATGAATAACAATAGACTTAAAACGTATAAATATAAAATTTAATGCACTACTTACTCCTCATTCGATGTATTTTCATCTGAAATACTCATTTTATTCCTAAAAATAACCTTAAAAACATATTATTAATCATCTATCATAACATACATGAAGTTTGTCGCGCCGTAGACGTTGCGCTGTTGCCAATTTGTGTACATCAAATTGTTCAGAACAGAGTTTTTAACGCGCTGTTCAATTTTACATAACATTGCAATGTTATTAGCATCAATGTTGATAATATCGCCGTTAACAACATTTGTTCAGAATAGCACCATTAGCCAACCTAACCTACAAATTTGCCAAACAATCCTAAACTCCGAATTAGATGTAATCAAAACTGGATGTAATCAAACTGGAGTTAACAAATATAACCTCAAATATTAATGAAAATAAACAGGATTTTACAAACGTAACCTCCAAATTTGATTTAAACACTCGAGATTTTAACGATGTAAGCTCTAAAATTGATTTAAACGATGTGGAGTCTTTGATGTGTTGTGTCAAACCTGAATAGTTAGACATTATCTTACAATAATTGACATTTCAAGCGTGCCATATGCAAAAGGTCGTGTTCCACTTCCAGACTAAGCATGAATTAAAATTTCGAGTTTAGAAGAGCCCCGCGTAAAAAATTTGTCGAGGGTCGTGCCAGCGACCCGAGACAAATTTTCACGGGGCTTTTCTAAACTCAAAATTTTACTTCATGCGCCACGGGGATAAAACATTGGTTCAAAGAGAAGTCTGAACTATTAAAATTGATGTATTCGAATATTTTTTCAAAGGCACACTCATGTTTCTTAATATAATTTTAAATACAAGATTTATTTCAATTTATTTTTGACGACAATATTTTTGGAAAACAACATATTAGGCATTATTGGATTCAGAAAAATAATTTCTAATGTAATAAAAATTAAAAAAATAATATATTATCGAACACATAACAAATGTTCCGTTAGTCGTAACCTAGACAGGATAACCGTACCAGTATACCACACATCTTTGTATAAAGCAAAGTCCATATTATAAGTGCCTCACCCTATACAGGGTGTCCGTATTTCGACAGAATGTATGGCAATCTTAGTTATTTTAAGAGATAGAGAGAGAGTCGGTTAAATTTGGGCAAAGTTGCGTATTTTAGGGCCCACCAATAATCTGAAAACAAATTTGAAATATCTTCTTTTGTTTTTAAGATATCACCCAAAAACTGATTTTTTGAAATTTCGTTTCTATTTTTTTATTCAAAAACTATTGACATTTGTAACTTTGACATTATATAGGCACTTTTTAATGGGGAATCAAGTAGAGTATTTTATCTTAATATAACTATAATATTTACCCGGGAACCATAGTCAACTTTTGTTTTTCTTATGGGCGCCATTTTGGATTTTCATATTTTTTGAAAGAGTATTTTTTTTCCCGAAAACAAAAGAAGATCTTTTAAATTTGTTTTTAGATTATTGGTGGGCCCTAAAATACGCAACTTTGCCCCAATTTAACCGACTCTTTATCTCTTCAATTAACTGAGATCCCCATACATTTTGTTGAAATACGGACACCCTGTATATTAGAATATATTAGAACTGTTAAGCAGATTAAATTGTTTAAGAAAAAAACGTAAAGCGCTCTTAATTAAAACAGCATATTATTCGATTAACGACTTGTTAAACGACTCATTCATAGGCAGTAATTAAATTCACATTATTATTTTATTTTAAAATATTTTATATTACTGAGTTCTTCTGTTTTCAATGTATTTCTTTTTGTCTTCAACTATCTGTTTATATTAGTTCGCCATATTTGTATTTGTATACTTCTAGATATTGACTATTGTAATACATGTTTCCATGTCCTGATGCAATAAATATATTATATAAACGCGTCTGTGGGTATCTAGTGCGGAATACTGAACTCAAATACAATTTTGATATTTGTTTTCTGTGGTTACACAGAGTATACCTCCGTGGACGAAACAGTGACCTGTATATGCACTTTGTGCACCGTGTCATTGACGATGCTACTATGGGGCAGTAGATGGCGTTAGCTATCGAATTCATTTAAAAATATATTATTATTATTATTTCGCAATGAAGTTATTATACAAATACAAGGATATTAATGTCATTTTTTAGTATTTAAACGACCATTGCCTTTGGATTATAGTTCAATAAAATTGATCAATAAATAACAGAGTTATCGTGTTGGGCGTTTTTTTATCGAACACCCGGTATATGTAAAATTTCAAATGATAACTAAATAATGAAATACTGTAGTACATGTAGGGATTTTAATATAATAATAATCTACCTATAATTAACGTTTTCTTGGCTTTGATATAATTTACAATATTTCTATACTAATTCACATGTTGATTGCGAAAATAATCGCACTTTTTACATTTTTAATTCGTATTAGTTTGCTTTGAAAATGTATATATTTTTTAAAATAAAGCTATTTTCAATTAATTTTGAATATTAAAAGCACTTTTAGTTGATGTCGTAGAAAGAAAACTATCGGATAGCCATTAATCAGAATGGAAAGCGAGAACGTGCTATATTAAAAAGAACGTCGAAAGAAAATTAGAAAATTGAGTTACGGGCTTCCGGCGAATCTTCAATTTCGCGCACTTGCTTTAAGAATTATTATTCAACATATTAAACACACAATCCAATCCATGAAATACACCAAAAAATTTAAAAAAATAAAACGTTTTAATTTATTACACTAGTGGCTGGTATTATAAAACGATTTATTCCCTAAGTAAAATTTTCTTTAGAAATAAACTAATTTATTCCAAAGATTTCTGTATTATAAACAAAATAACTTTATTTCCCTAATTAATCTCCTAAGTAAATTATTTATTTGTTTTTCTACCAAGTAAATTTTATTCTGTAAATAATTTGACAATTAAAAGTGAAAAGTGTATTATATCGTATGTTTAATAAAATAAAACCTCTATAGCAAGGGTTCGCAACCTTTTTTAAGTCCCCCCCCCACTCAAAACTCCACGACCCCCTCCCTGATTTTATTCAAGTTTTTTAGTTAAATTTAAACACTATTTATTATAGCCTTATTTCACTTCACCTACTCTTTAGGAAATCTGTCGTGCCCCCCAATTGAGAAACCCTACTCTAGAGTGCTATGGAATATATTATAGGTTGGCAACTCTGAAATTATACATTACGATTATTATGTTTGACGTTTTATATGACAATTTCTAAAGCGTGTAACCAACATAAATTTAAAAACCGATAAAATCATAACACTCTACAGGTTTGTGTATATTGAACATATATTATTATAATTACTTTAGATTCTTCTACTTCCACTTTTAATTTTATTACGGTTATTATGTCTACCATAACATCCATGACATATTTAAGTTCGCTTATAGTATTTTCCCTGACAGTGATTAATTTGAACCACAAGAAATTCTAAGGCGTCGCAGACCTAGAGTTTTTCAAGTCAGAAGCAACCCGTTGACATAACTAGGGATTTTTATACATATGCATTCGTTTTTTTTTTAAATCAGTTCCATTTGAAGCTTTAAACGCGTGCTTTCCACTCCCAGATTAAGCATGAAGTAAAATTTCGAGTTTAGAAAAGCCTGAAAATTTTGTTTGGTCGCATAGCGCGAAGCGCGGAGCGACCAAACCAAATTTTCAGGCTTTTCTAAACTCGAAATTTTACTTCATGCGCCACGCGTATTAAACACTGACAACACTGAAATATTGTGAACGAGTGAACTTCACTTGAAATCAGTGTCTTGTACGCGTGGCGCATAAAGTAAAATTTCGAGTTTAAAAAAGCCTGAAAATTTGGTTTAATCGCTCCGCGCTTCGAGCTACGCGACCAAACAAAATTTTCAGGCTTTTCTAAACTCGACATTTTACTTTATGCTTAGCCTAGGAGTGGAAAACACTCATTTTAGTCTTATTTAATTTCTAATAAGCTTTTTTTTACTTGTTTTGTGTAATTCTGTCCTATTTCACGGCTATTCTCCATAATTATAAGGAATTATACTAAATTTTCAATTTGATTGACAATTCAATTCAAAAGATAAACAATCCAACTTTAAAAATTGGTGGTTCCAGCTATCGCCACAATGAAAATGTATAATTTCGGTCGGTAATCTACTAATTAAATTATTTATTTCTAGAATTACTATTTATTTGGTAGGTTTGCTTTATAATACGCAATTTTAATTGCCCATTAGTTTACTACATAAATAAATTTACTCCACAATTTTTTTTTTTTTTTTTTTAGGGGCAGGAAACGGAAGTTACGGTTATTTCTGCCCTAGCACCGCAGCCGTGTGGCTTATTGTACTTCTTCCGTTACCGTAGTTAATCAAAAAGCTCTGTTTTCTTGGCTAGTCCCAGCAGCCTTTCGATCATCTTTCCCTTCGGGAAGTGGTTTGTTTGGACAAGGTTTGCTTCCCTCCAGGTGGAAAGTGCCTCGCACTCGAATAGTACATGTGAGGCGTCTTCATGCTCTTCCAGGCATAGTCTGCATATTGGATCTTCTGTGAACAGTTTCATGTTATGCAGGTGCTTTCTTAGGGTACAGTGTCCAGTTATCAGTCCTGTGACTATTCTAAGGTTGTTTCAACTGAGTCTGAGGGCCTTAGTTGCTAGTTCTTGGCAGGGTTTTTCCATCAGTAGTTTACTGTGTCTATGCCCTGTCAGGTTTTTCCAGCGCTCGGTGTGTCTTTCTAGGGTCCACTCTTTTGCGCTTGGTCTTATTGATTTTTTGGAAAACTCTACAAATGGTTATTTAATGATTTATGAATCGTTTATAATACAGGGCATAACTATTGTAATAAAAAAAGTTGGATGAATACTTTACAATAGAGTGCCCGCGAAGCAATATTAAACTTTAGATCAAAATTTCAAATCTTAGATATTTGAACAACAAACAGACGAGGTGAAAAGGTGAAAAATAAAACTACAGGGATACAATATGATATCGATACTAGCGATATATCGGAAAATGAAAAAAGAAATATCAAACTTCAAAATATTGAGATATATCGAACATCCCTCCAATTACTAACGCGCGCAAATCGGATCTAATCGCTACGTTTTAGTCCGCTCTCTGGTTATTAAACATTTTTAGTTTTTTTTGTTTTTCTACAATTTACAACCATTTCACAAAATGCTTAAGGAGATAAAAAAAAATAATTAAGAAAAATGTACTTTCCTGCAAATAGTTTTGTAATTAATTTAAAAGTCCGGATTGATCCAGACGGCAATTTTTAACCAGTCGCTGGAAAGGGTTGACGGGCGAGAGGAAGGGGTGCAGGTACAGACTGTATATTCCAGCCGCGGAGAAGATGAAGAATCCATTTTCCTTAATCCGACAATCTACAGAGTTAATACGGAGACGAGTTGCCCTGATTGAACTCCAATCCGTCCCGGAGCCGTATCAAATAAATCCCGACAAACCCCATGGGAACGCCACTGTTTGTTCCAGCCAACACACATGCACATACAACCCTTTATTCTGATTTGAAAAGGTAATATGTGGATAATATTAGAACTTTTTATTTAAAAAAAGAAATAATTTTTTAGTTTAAAATGCATTTTACTAATTATGGAATTAACAGTCTTCTTTTTTTCTTTTTTTTCTTGAATTAATTTCTCATCTGGCACTTGGTGAAACATATTAGAATATGTAAAGATCTCCCCAATAATGAACGCCCTTATTACCTGATTTTGTATATAAATATCGTGTAAAAAAGTATTCTCTGTACATTCCTTGATAATGGCTAGAAGCCGAAACTATTCGGAATAATAAGTAAAACGTTAGTGAAACAAACCAAGTGTTTTTATTTCAAATTTTATGTAAAGTTATTTAAATTAAAAACACTTGGTATTGTTTCACAAATTAAAACTTTATTCCGACTAGTTTCGGTTTGTTAGACCATTTTCAAAGGAATGTGATGTGATAAATAACTTTACATAACAGTTTTCTATTTAGAGTAGATAATGTTTGAAGTATTCTGCAACGAAAAATTGGCAATTTCATTTATACTTATGTTTGAACCGCACGGTAACGTAACTGTCAGTCTAAGGTGTCAAATTGTTTAGAGGGAATGGCAAAGCTATACTGATGAGACATAAATCTCGAAACGCGTCTATAGATGGCCATATAATTTGACCCAAATTGTTACATTTGCAGTAGGTTACTGTATGTAACAGCAAACACTTGTTGTATAGTAGTTGAAGTAGTTGTTTCAATGAGTGTTTGAGTCTTTGTAAGACTAACTTTTAGATTGCGAAAAGAATCGCACATCTAATGTTAGAATAGATAAAATGTTAAAATCTTTCATTTTATAAATAAATAAACTAAACTAAACTAAACTAAATGAATTAAATTAAAATATCCCGAATTATCAAATTACACTGTACATTTTCAGGAATTTGTTGATTTTCAAAAGTGTCTAGTTTTAAACTTCTAATAAGTAATCCTTGATTAGGCATGAACAAAAATTGCAGGCTTTTCTAAACTTCATGCGCCAAGCGTATAAAACACTGAACTTCAAAATATACTACAAAAGCTTAATATTACAAATTCAAAACTATTTAAATTTAAAAGAATAAGCTTACGCTTCTCTTAGTTTGCAAAACATTGAATATATTGCATAAAATGACGAAAATGTTGGTATAAACTGCAGACAATAAGTCTTAGTTAATAAGACATAATCCCCATGTTTATCTATAAATAAAATATCTCGAAGTATCAAATTATACCGTACATTTTCAGGCATTTGTTATTTTTCAAAAGTATCTAGTTTGAAACTTCTAATAAGTAATCCTTGATTAGGCATGAACAAAAATTGCAGGCTTTTCTAAACTTCATGCGCCAAGCGTATAAAACACTGAACTTCAAAATATACTACTAAAGCTTAATATTACAAATTCAAAACTATTTACATTTAAAAGAATAAGCTTACGCTTCTCTTAGTTTGCAAAACATTGTTTGCATAAAATGACGAAAATGTTAATATAAACTGCAAACAATAAGTCTTAGTTAATAAGACATAATCCCCATGTTTATCTATAAATATCAACCTTCATTTGTTTGAAAATTTAACAGATTGTTGAAATAACCTATAATTCAGACAAATCTATATAATAGATTTCTCTGAACTTTAGGTTATTTCAACAATCTGTTGGCGTCCAATTTGAAATGTTAAATTTCCCTGACTTTTTTTTAAGTCTTCCCCGATGCCAGATTTTTTTCCTGACCCCTTACAAACATTTTATATAACTAATCCAAATAAAGGGGAAACAAGTGATTCAAGTTATATGAAGAACTGAAAAGAAAACATATAATAAAGCACGAATTTAGAAATCGCAAGATTTGATAAAACTTTTCTGAAATTTATTAACGCGAAATCAAACATAAGCAATATATTTTGAACTTCACAATATTGACGATGTTTTATAAGCGCGGCGCATGAAGTAAAATTTCGAGTTTATAAAAGCCCAGAAAATTTGTCTCGGGTTGTCGAGGTCAAATTTTCACGGAGCTTTTCTAAACTCAAAATTTTACTTCATACTTAGTCTGAGAGTGGAAACCCTCATTAGACTATTAACCAGAAAGAAAATTGCAACAGTTCAAAATGATCAGAAATTATTCAAAATGAATGAAATTAAATTTATTAAAATAAATTTAAATCAAATCAAATTTTAATTTTGATTTGATGTTTTATAATAATATATTCAAACTTCAATTATAACCAATCAATGTTTATTCATTTTTGTGTAGATTTTTAGAATTTTATGTTGATTTGATGGTCTGGTAATTTTGTACAATTGTTTTAGAAAAAACAGTCTCCAAAAAATCGTTGATTTTATTGCATAATTTCAACTTTGGCTGAATATTTTGAGAAAATGTGGTAAGATAATAAAATTTTCTTTCGACAAGATGTAAGTGCAATCAATTCTAAGTCAAAATATTTATAAATTGTTTATGTTTATCTATAAATATCAATCTTTGTTTGTTTGAAAATTTAACAGATTGTTGAAATAACCTAAAATTTCGACAAATCTGTATAATGGATTTCTCTAAATTTTAAGTTATTTCAACAATCTGTTTGTGTCCAATTTGAAATGTTAAATTTCCCTGACGTTTCCCGGACTCTTTTATGATTCCAGATTTTTTTCCTGACCCCTTACAAAAATATAATATAACCAATCAAAATAAAGAAGAAAAAAGTGATTTAACACATTGTTGAACTAACCTAAAATTCAGACAATTATATAGGAAAAAAAGTTATTCAAGTTATATTAAGAGGTGAAAAGAAAAACTTAATAAAGCACGAATTTAGAAATCGCAAGATTTGATAATACTTTTCTAAAATTTATTAACGCGAAATCAAACATAAGCAGTATATTTTGAACTTCACAATATTGACGATGTTTTACACGCATAGCGCATGAAGTAAAATTTCGAGTTTAGAAAAGCCCAGAAAATTTGTCTCGGGTCGCTGCGCGACCCTCGACAAATTTTCACGGGGCTTTTCTAAACTCGAAATTTTACTTCATGCTTAGTCTGGGAGTGGAAACCCTCGTTAGACTATTAATCAGAAACAAAGTTGCAAAAGCATAAAATGAACAGGAATTATTCAAAATGAATGAAACTTAATTTATCAAAATAAATGTCAATCGAATCAAATTTTAATCTTGATTTGATATTTTTTAATATACAGTTAATATATTCAAATTCCAATTATAACCAATCAAACTTTATTCAATTCTGTGTAGATTCTTAGAATTTTATGTTTATTTGATAATCTGTTGATTTTTTACTTCATTTTATTGTATAATGCAACTTTAGCTGAATATTTTAAGAAAATGTAGTGAGATAATCTAATTTTCTTTCGACACAATGTATGTGCAATCAATTCTAAGTAAAAATATTTAAAAATTACTAATAAGTTTTTTTCTTCAAAAATATTAGCTTTACTTCAGTAAATTGACTGAAGATAATTCAATTTTCTACGCTTCGCTTCGCTCGCGCGCACTGGCAAATTCAAATTTTCAGGCTTTACTAAACTCGAAATTTTACCTAATAATCATTTTACCTAATAATCAAAAACAAAATTGCAAAAGTTTAAAATGATTAGGAATTATTCAAAATAAATGAAATTAAATTATCAAAATAAATTTAAATCAAATCAAATTTTAATTTTGATTTGATATTTTTTAATATTTTATTGATTTATTTTATTTATTCTCTGACGGGAAACCCCTTTTACAAAGAATATGTAGAAAATATCCAGTTAATATATTCAAATTTCAATTATAATCAATCAAAGTTTATTTATTTCTGTGTAGATTTTTAGAATTTTATGTTGATTTGATAGTCTGGTAATTTTTTACAATTGTTTTTAAAAAAAAACATTCACCAAAAAATCTTTAATTATATTCCATAATTTCAACTTTGGCTAAATATTTTAAGAAAATGTGGTGAGATAATAACATTTTCTTTCGACAAGATGTAAGTGCAATCAATTCTTAGTAAAAATATTTATAAATTATAATAAAGTTTTATTCTTCGAAAATATTAACTTTACTTCAGTAAAATGACTGGAGATAATTCAATTTTCAACGAAAAAGCCTAAAGTTTATCAATTTCTGAATACAATTTGAGGATTTTACATTGATTAAACATCCTTAGATTATTTTCAATTTAAAATTAAAAAAAATCTATTAATTAATGTATTTCTGTTTACAAAATTTTACTTTAACATTTTAGTAAAACGAATCAAGATATTTTAATTTCACTCGAAGAAGTAAAAGTTTTTAAATTATCTGAATTTATAATTAATGCTTACAAATATTAAAAGAATATCAATAATTACAAAAAATACTGATAAAGTAGCAAGAAAGATAAATTTTTAATAAAATCGTTAAAACAATAAACAAACAACTACCAAACAATAAAATTCGTAAATATTGACAATTTCAATAAAAAACGAAACGCAATTATAGTTCTAACAAGATAAATTCAAATTCAAAACTATTTTAATTCGAGAAAATAAGCTTACGCACACTTTAAACATAATATATAAAATTACAAAAATGTTATTCGTGAAAATGCAAACAATGTCTTAAGGTGTATTTGCAGGGGAAGTAGTTGTTTCAATGGATATTTATTGTCTTAAGTTGTGTTATTAATTAAGACATTGTTTGCATTTTCACGAATAACATTTTCGTAATTTTATATATTCTACAATTATAGTTTTTTCGAAATCTAATTTTTCGTACAAATCAAATAAAAGTGTTTTTATTTATTTTCGAGATCCATTTATAATATAAAATACTACAATTTTATTGAAAATAGACATTAGAATTTAAATAATACCTTAAAAAATAATAATAAAAATAAAACAGAAATGTTTAAATCAACAAAAAAATAAATACAGACAGGAAATTTTTCTTATAGGTATTGAATAAATTTAAGGTTCATCTAAAAATTAATAAAATTGTCGGCTCTTATTACTGATTTTTTATAAGCGTATCTTCAAAATCTATATTTGTTAATTAGTAAATCTTTTTTTTTTTGGTTTGTTTGGCATAGGTATTACCATTCAGCCACTAACGTTGATTTATAATATCCATATTAACATATATTTCGACTATTTGGACGTCACAACACATTCACACACATCCATGGAACCGGAGACGAGTATTTTTCGTTAGAAAAATTACTCGCCTCCGCTGGGAATCGAACCCAGATCACCTCCGTGTCCGATTGGCGAAACCGGCGGCTCAACCGCTCGGCCACGGCGGGCCCTTAGTAAATCTTAATGTATACTTGTAGAATTAATTACTTTATTTTTATGTTATTTACTTTATTTTCTTTGCTATGATTGTAAAAAAAAGGCATTGACGTAAATAAATATTATTATTATTATACATATCACGATGTAAATTATCAAACATTCATTGTTTTATTAAATACTTTTAATTTGAATCCTTTTACGATTGTTTTCAATCCTAGATTTTAGGTTTGATCACATGTTCACATGTTCATGTTACTAATATGAAAAAAAACGCATACAGGGATGTCACTATTTAACAAAAATCCTAAACATCAAATAAATATAATTATTTTAAATAAAATCGTAAAAACCAACACATCATAAAATTAAACATCGTAAATATTTTAGAAAATTTGAAGCTAAAAAGAAGTTTCAGGTAGACTTGAAACGGTTGAGCGCATCTCATGAGGATTTTAGACCAAATTTCGAAAATAGGATAAAATCAACAAACATTGTTAAAATTGAAACAGTAAAAATTAATGAAATCATTAGTAAGTTTCACTAACACTTGGGTACTAACATCGTAAAATATAACAATATTTATAGAAACCTTACAAATTGATAACAACAAAAAAACATGATAAGTTTTATAGAATTTTTACGTACATACGTCGGTTATCGAGCCGTTTTATCATTATTTTTAACATAAACTGATATATTCAATGGAAAAGTGCAAAACATCGAAAACGAAAGGTGTGTGGGATTTGCTATATTCTTCTGTCAACATATCAAACCATATCTATCAACTGTGCGGCAGAGTTTTATCCTACGACGGTTCACCATCCCACGACGATTCATCTTTTTTAGGGGTACCCCAAGGTTCGATCTTAAGACAGTTATTATTTAACATGTTTATAAATATAAAAAGAATCAACCAACTTATTTGACACGATAGGTGGCACAAGTGATATTTTATGTCATAAATTACATTTTACGACATTATTCAATAATATTAAACTATTACTGACAGCTTTTGTTGCTTATGGCGTACAATGAAATTGATAATTGTGATATATTTTAAACTAACGAGTGTTTTCCACTTCCAGATTAAGTATGAAGTAAAGTTTCGAGTTTAGAAAAGCCAGAACATTTGGTTTGGTTGCGTAGCGAAGCGAAGTACAGTATACGATTTGACCGGTCTAGCGGGACATTATTCAAATTATTTAAAAATTAAAAATTACAAATGCATTACTGCAAATTATTCATATACATCAGAAAAATATTCGTGATACAGAATTATTTCAGTTTACTTTCAATTCTCTGCGATATCAAGTAGAAAAATTAAAGTAAACAACTAATTTCATTTGATGTTGATTCATTTTATTATCAAATATTTTAAAATTGTATCGTATCATCATAGCTGAAGAATATTTTTTCTTTGGTGTCTTTTTCTACAAAAATGTAGCTGTTTTCTAATGATCCTCAAGATGTCTTATTTACAATAAATTTTGTTAAATTGTGCGAATTTTTGCGATTACTAAGATATTTAACATTTATCTTAGGGGTAAAAATTAAGTGAACACAGCCTGTTTATTGCTAATATTTCTTGAAATAATATTAATTAAAAAAAAAACCCTTTAAATAGAAATTGCAGGTTTATAAAAATCTATAAAATGTATAATATAGCTGCAAACTTATGCCGTTTTTTTAAGTTAGAAATATGTACGTTTGTTTACCTCAACTTATCCGATACTATTTTAAATAACTCAAATAATATTTTCTAATTTCCTATGTATTTATTCTACAGAGAGTTTTATGTAATACCGAACATTTTCATAACGAGAATATTATTTCTTTTAAGTATACATATGCTTCCGTTGTACATTTTCCGACGCTCGGTTTATTAAGAGAATTCAATTAGAACTTTAAACGAGTGTTTTCCACTCCCAGGCTAAGCATGAAGTAAAATTTCGAGTTTAGAAAAGCTTGAAAATTTGGTTTGGTCGCGTAGCGCGAAGCGCGGAGCGGCCAAACCAAATTTGCAGGCTTTTCTAAACTCAAAATTTTACTTCATGCGCCACCGGTACAAAACACTGACATATTACGAAGTTAAAAATACACCGCTAAACTTTACATTGAATCAGTGTTTTGTACCGGTGGCGCATGAAGTAAAATTTCGAGTTTAGAAAAGCCTGAAAATTTGGTTTGGCCGCTCCGCGCTTCGCGCTACGCGACCAAACCAAATTTTCAGGCTTTTCTAAACTCGAAATTTTACTTCATGCTTAGCCTGGGAGTGGAAAACACTTGTTTAAAGCTTCAAATTGAATTCTCTTAGTAAACCAAACCACGGAAAATGTACAACGTATGCATATGTATACTTAAAAGAAATATTCTCGTTATGAATATGTTCGGTGTTACATAAAACTCTCTGTATATAGGGAGTACTTTTAGGTATACATATATCAATTACTGCGAATATGCTGTAAATCTTTAGATATTCGTTGTTTTTTTTTATAAGTCTACTTTGAAGCTATAAAAGAGTGTAGTCCGTTCCCAGACTAAGCATGAAGTAAAATTTCGAGTTTAGAAAAGCCCCGCGTAGAAAATTTGTCAAGGGTCGCGCAGCGACCCGAGACAAATTTTCACGGGGCTTTTCTAAACTCGAAATTTTACTTCATGCGCCACGCGTATAAAACACTGATTTCAAGTGAAGTTTAAAATATTTTTGTTTAGCATTATATTTTTAATCCTACTTTAGCAGTATTTTTTAATACTGATTTAATAGTGTATTTTTAGCTTCACAATATTTCAGTGATTTATACTCGTGGCGCATGAAGTAAAATTTCGAGTTTAGAAAAGCCTAAGTCCAAATCCAAACGCTCAGGCTTTCTAAACTCGAAATTTTACTTTATGCTTAGTCTGGGAGAGGACGACACTCTCATAAAGCTTCAAATTAAACTCTTAAAAAACGAATATCTGGAAATTTACAGCATATACTTTTACTTCATGCTTAATTTGGGAGTAGAAACACTCGTTGAAAGCTTCAAATTAAACTATTTCAAAAAGACAACAAATATAGAGGATATTACTTAAAATAAAAATTCCCTGTATAAAATGTTTAATAAAAGTTAATTGCTTGTGATTAGTCTAAACGTATTTATAGTGATACACATTATGAATAAGAAAACCTCCACAACATAAATTGAGCGACAAACATAATGCTAATTGAATGCAAAATGAACTACAAGAAAAAATATTTGTTTTGTTGTTCAGTAATTTCTTACTGAATTCAATTATTGACTTATAATTTTTTTAAACTATTTATTTTTATATTAATCCAAAATTAATTAATTTATGATCCAAAATGGACCATAAAGCTAGTCCATGAAGTTTGTCCTGCTAGATTGGTTACATTGTACACTGTGCGAAGCGACTAAACCAAATTTTCAGGCTTTTCTAAACTCGAAATTGCACTTCATGCGCCACGCGTACAAAGCACTGATTTTAAGTGAAGTTCAAAACATACTATAAAAGTTTGGTTTGAGGTTATGTGGGCCCCCTAAGACAGAAATACAAGAAAATATTTTTTTTTTTTAGCCAAAACTCTATTTAATTCAATAATCTTAATCTCGCCACATAAGCAAACCCAAACAAAAAACTTTAAAGGTTTGCCAATCCATCTCTCAAAGCAAACTTTTCACTCCCACTTATTCAACTTTTAATTAAACAAACTTTCCACACTTACGCCGCGAGAAAAAAAATCTTAATAATTCTTCGGTGCATTAATAACGTCCGACGCGACATTCTCATTAAAATTAATAAATCACGGATCCGAATCGTTTGCCGTGTCGACGCAAACATTTTTGCGGAAACGACTTGTATGTTCGCCGATGCAAATTCCGCAGCACAAAGGGCACCTAAACAACAAAAAAACGTTCGAACACGTTGAATTCAGGACGACATTTACCGTCCCTGGGAGTCCCGGATAGATGGGCAAAAAAGAATAAATAAAAAATTTACGGGAGCAGCAGCCGGAGCCGAAAATGCTGTGGCCCGAGGGCGGAATCTGGGGAAAAAACAAACTTGTTCTGAAGGGAGAGTAAACGTTGCAAATTGCGAAAAAAATTACATTCGAAAAATTGAATGAATGTGTAGGGGTTTGATTTTTGTAAATTGTTGAATTCATTTGATTAAATAAAACGAGTTAAGTAATAGCTGTTTAAGTACTTGAAATATATTCGTTCTCTTAATGAGTTCAATTTTAAGTTTAGAAAGAGTGTTTTCCACTCCTAGACTAAGCATGAAAACACTCGTTCAAAACTCAAAATTGAACTCACTAAAAAACAACAAATACCTCTAAATGCATACCCACTGAAATATATAATGTATACTTGTTTATACGAACATTATCGTAATTTTTATATATTAAACCAAGTTAGTTAATTCAATTAATAACCAATATATCAGTAGAAATGTTTTACCACATGATCAATAAGAAACAACTTAATGATATACGGGGTATTTATATCATTAAGTTGTTTCGCATTGATCACTTAGTAAAACATGTCTACTAATATATAGGTTATTAATTGAATTGCCTTAGTTTAATATATAAACAATACGGTAATGTTCGTATATACTGCAAACAATAAGTCTTAATTAATAAGACTACTAAGACAATTATTATCCAATAAAAAAATATAAAAACGAATTAAAATTAATATCGACTTTCTGCAAAAATTAAGTCTCGTTGAGACTTCTCCAAATATTATTATTATCCATTGAAACAACAACTTTCCGTGCAAATACACAGTCGGATATTGAGTTTTACAATGAATAATTTAAACATAATATATAAAATGACGAAAAAACTATTCGTGAAAATGCAAACAATGTCTTAATTAATAAGACAATTTAAGACGATAAATATCCATTGAAACAACTACTTCCCGTGCAAATACACCTAATTTAAAATCTTATTTGATTTATTACAACGCTATAAGATAGTATATGTAATATTTTGATCAAATTCCCTTTAAACCAACTAACAAATAAATTATATTGGTTTTAATATGTTTCGTATTTATTTTTCTTGAAATTAAACAGATATTTAAACATTAATAAAGAAGTAATTTTTTAACTGCATATTTGGCAACTTCAGGTATTAAAAGATGAAATAGCTGTTTTTGAGCTTCACAATAAATCAGCGTTTTGTACGCCTGGCACATGAAGTAAACTTTTGAGTTTAGAAAAGCCTGAAACCAAAACACAGAAATCTTTAAAAAATTAGGAAAATGAAAAAAATCATCAAAGTGTACAAAAACACATTGAAAATTGTACGAAATATTGGAATCTTGAAATTTGTTAGAATTAAATATATTTATGATTTTTGTTTTATTTTATTATTATTTTCTATTTATTTTATTTCTAATAATAAATATAAAATAAATAAAAAAAGTATGAAAAAATCGATTGATTAAGACACCATGTTCGCAATTGTTTGTTATGAAAGTTTAAAGAAAGAAAATAAGAGAGAAATCAGAAAAATATTATTATTCTATTGAAGTTCGAGTTTTCAATATTTTGTACATTTTTCTATATTTTCGCAACTTTTTTGTTATCAAAAATATAAAATATAAATATTCTATCACAGTTCGAGTTTTCAATATTTCGTATATTTTTCTTTATTATCGTAATTTTTTTGTGGTATCAAAGTTTAAAGAGAGAAAATTATAAAGAAATTAGAAAAATATAAATATTATTCAATCGAAGTTCGAGTTTTCAGTATTTCGTACATTATACTATACTTTTTTGTACATTTGATAATTTGTATAATTTTTTGGATATTTCTCAAACATATTATACTGTAAGAATTGTATATTTTATTTTTCAAATATACAAACTATAGATAATAAAGCTTCAAAATATGCCAAAATCTAAAAAAAATGCCCATATGTAAGAATTTTAGTAATTTTTATGAGATTTTCAAAATTCATTATTAAACAAAGCCACGATAGATTTTCATAAAATCTATCTATACCGGATATTTGCAAAATGTGGATCTGTGCTGAAATTGAATGGAGTACTTTTAATATTATTTCAAGTTGATTTTTATGAAAGAAATGTTTTAAGTTGAATTTTCTATGTAGTTAATAGAAAATCTGTATCTCTGTAAATCAATCAATCAATCTTTATTTCATTATTTGCCACCATAATACAATACAGGTATAAAAACATAAAGGTATTTGTAGATATATACGTCACTTATTAATCTATAACTTAAAAACAAGTACAACAAAATTATAATTATATCGTATGTTCGAGAAAAAAAAAACCTCTAGAATGCCATACAAAATATTGTAGGTTGGCAACTCTAAAATTATATATTATATTATAACTGCCGATTTATGTCAATTTCTAAAGCGTGTAGCCAACTTAAATTAGAAAAAGATGAAATCGTGGCACTCTAGAGGGTTTTTTTATTGAAGATACGATACTATTGCATAATCAAAATAAAAAAAAACATTAGAAGTTAATATACGAATATGTTTAAAACTAATAGTTAAATAATGTACATAAACCAACAGTTGACACATTAAAAAGTTGTTTCTAATCTTGGAGAAACTCCGTATAACTGTAGTAGCATTTTGTTTTGAAGGAAAGTTCTGAATGATTTTTTAAATGTAGCTATACAGGGAAAGCTTCTTTTAAGTATACATATGCATACAATTTTTTTTAAGAGTTCAATTTGAGGCTTGAAACGTGTGTTTTCCACTTCCAGGGTAAGCATGAGGTAAAATTTTGAGATTAGAAAAGCCTGAAAATTTGGTTGCGAGTTCTGAGTGGTTTTTAAAATGTAGCTATACACGGAATGTTTCTATTATTTACATATGCATACGATTTTTTTAAAAGAGCTCAATCTAAAGCTTGAAGCGAGTGTTTTCCACTTCAAGGCTAAGCATGAACGAAAATTTCGAGTTTAGAAGAGTCTGGAAATTAGGTTTTAGTTCATGTTTAACCTAGGAGTGGAAAACACACGCTTAAGCTTCAAATCAAACTGAAAAACAACGAATGTCTAAGATTTACAGCATATAATTGAGATATATATAGTTGAAAGAAAAACTCCCTGTATTTATATTACCTGTTACACTTAGTGGTAAATATTTATTTATTTCCCCAGACATATAATACACACTTGTACATAACAATAGAAGTTATATAATATTTAGAATTGGTCCTTTTATCTAACTAAAACTTAGAGCAATTTGGCATAAGTATGTATAATTAAAAAAATCCCTATATAATTGCATACGAGGGTTGCCTTTTATATTTCGGGATTGGGCAACCCTAGTGTTGCAATCTGGCAACTGAGAGCTCTATCGTAAAGTTTGACATTTTTGAGGTTATACGTACTCAGAACGTTTTGACATATGAGCGTTATTTGTGTCGTTTACACTAACTTAACAGATTGATCTCGGCCAAAGAATGGAATTAAATCGTGAACATTTTCGTGCGATTATTTTTTACAACTTTCGACGTGGATTAACTCAACAACAGTGCATGGATGAACTTAATTCAATTTTTGGCGATAAAGCTCCATCAAGGACCAGTGTTTATCGATGGTATGGTGAATTCAACCGAGGTCGTAGTTCACTCCAAGACAAATTTCGTGGAGGTCGTCCAAAATCAGTTGTTGTTCCGAAAACCATTGATGCTGTGCGCAAACAAATATTGCAAGATCGTCATGTGACCTATCGTGAGATTGAGACAACCGTAGGCATTAGTGGGACCAGCATACATTCAATATTGCATGAACATTTGACTGGCAAAAAAATTTGTTCGCGTTGGATCCCACACAATTTGTCAATCGCTCAAAAAAAGGCTCGTGTCGATTGGTGCAAAGAAATGCTCAAAAAATACGATTGCGGTGCTTCGAAACACGTCTATGACATCGTGACAGGTGATGAATCATGGATTTATGCGTATGAGCCCGAAAGTAAACAGCAGTCGACCGTATGGGTGTTTCAAGATGAGCCAAATCCAACAAAAGTTGTTCGCGCACGAAACACTTCCAAGCAAATGGTCGCCTGTTTTTGCGGAAAAACTGGACATGTCGCAACCGTACCCCTAGAACAACGCAGAACAGTCAATTCTGAGTGGTGCACAACCATTTGTTTGCCAGTTGTCATCCAAGAAATCAGGAAAACCAACCGCCGAAAACGGATCACTCTTCACCACGACAATGCGAGCTCTCACACATCGGCTCAAACAACTGCATTTTTGAGCACGCAAAACATCGATTTGATGAGTCATCCGCCATATAGTCCTGACTTGGCACCGAATGACTTCTTTTTATTCCCATCCGTAAAAAATAAAATGAGAGGTCAACGTTTTTCGACACCTGAAGAAGCGGTTGATGCGTTCAGAATGCATGTGTTGGAGATACCTCAATCAGAGTGGGAAAAGTGCTTCGACAATTGGTTCAAACGCATGCAAAAGTGTATAGATCTTAATGGGGAATATTTTGAAAAACAATAACGCGATTTTCAATGATTAATATTTATTTTTGTTCTCTAATCCCGAAATATAAAAGGCAACCCTCGTATAAAGTTTGTATTAGGCGACACTATGTTCTTGTAGAAGAAAATAGTATACTATTTTCTATCATGGTGTAATATACAAAATATCACCAAACGCGAATCTTGTTCAATTTTTCACAAATGTTATATTTGGTAATTTCTTGTACAATATTTTTGTACAAGAAAATAGTATCGTTTGATACAAGCTTAACACACGTCATTTGTAATACCTTTTTTTTACACTTGTTCTGAAACCCTGTACAATTTATGTCAAGTTAATTGAGTGCCATTTCCTTATATTATTTTTTTACTAGAAGCAATAAATATTTGCCTAAAACACTTCTTGGTCAACTTTCACTACCAAAAAATGGTTGTGTAACAATTTAATATGAATAATCTGTAGCAGACCGGTCCGCAGACGGAAATTCCATTTTGCATAGGCTTCTTATTATAATAAAACGAATAAAAAATTGAACTAGTTTAGTAGTTTTCGCATATTTCCATAATTAACTGCTGAAAGAACCTTGAGATACGTAACACATTGTGCTAGCAATGTAAACGATTGTAAAACATAAACGGTAGGTATCTATTTTATATTCAATTCAGGGTTTTCTATTTAAACATCGCAATATAATTGTCCCTGTTTCTAAGGTTCTGAAATAAAAGTAAGAAAATATATATTTCAATTGAGTCGCCCAGATGCAAAACCAGCCATACGTGTGTTTTGACAAATTTGTGGCCGATTTTGCAGCGTCTTTTAAATACATCAAAATAGTGTTGAATGAGCGTTGTATCGAATGGGAACAAGAAAAATTATATAAAACTAAGTAAAAAGTTTTCAGAATTTGCAGCAGAAAAAATGTCAGCTTTTGCAACTGGGAAATGTAGCAGGTTTTGCATTTGACGGGATTATTCAAACATTATTTTAAAAAGTTGAAGACGAGTTTTAAGGATCGATTTATTTTTGAAATTGTATCCTAAGATGAGCAGCATCCAGGGATATAAAAAAACTCAAAATAATAAAACAAAAGGTGTATGGCTGGTTTTGCATCTGGGCGACTCAATTATTATACAGTGCTTCCCGAAAGTAACGGATAAATTCGGCATTTTTCAAAATACGCATTCCTAAGAAAAATCCTAGAACATGTCGATTTTAGATTTGTTTTGAGGTATTACACATATAGATGGCGCGCGTCACGTTGCCCGTATGATGTCATCGACCTTTCTCTTGAATGTAAATCGATTTATTTTATGACAACTTTTGTAAATCTTCGAATTCTCCTTATAATGATTTATTTTTTATTTGAAAAAAATCTTTAATTTCTAAGAAAAAATTGAAAAAGAGTTACAATTAATGTTCAAACACGCCCCATGTTGAGAGTGCATCTGAGGACACCCTGTATACGAGGAACTTTTTTTAAGTATACATATCCTGATAATTAGAGCGTTTAGTAAATTTGCAAGAATTTGTTGTTTTTATTTGAAGCTTCTAACGAGTGTTTTCACTCCTTGATTGAACATAAGGTAAAATTTCGAGTTTAGGAAAGCCTTAAAATTTGGTTTGGTCGCTCTGCGAAGCGGAGCGACCAAACCAAATTTTCAGGCTTTTCTAAACTCGCAATTTTACTTTATGCGTCAAGCGTATTAAACACTGATTTAAAGTGAAGTTTAAAATATACACCTTTAGTTTGATATCTTCATAACATGGGTCGGCCCTATTATTACAACGTTACCGGTAATATTACCGAGAATATTACATAATTTAAAAATACTGGTAATCTCACCTGTTGACGATTGTAAATATTCTTAGCAATATGATAAACACAATAATATTATTATTATTTTTATATGAAAGTAAAGCTGTTCTAAATTTTGTTAATTGTATATTCACTATTATGATTATTCAGACATAAATAAATAACTTTCTATTTGTAAAAAATTAAATATAATTACGGTAAATAAAAATTAATTTGTGAAGACGAAATCTTGTCTTCACAAATTAATTTTTATTTAAAGTAATTATATTAATTTACGATAAGTGTTTAATTCACTACATTTTGTCCATATTTATTTGCTTGGTTGCGTTACATGTTCTATTAATTTTTAAATTTGTTATTTATAATTTTATTTATTTACTAAATCTTTTTAAAATGTGTTACATCTTAGTTTTAGGTTCTAATTCATTTGTTACTACGAGTATTATTAATTTATTTTGAATGCATGTATACCAGAGCTAGGCAGGATTCGAATCATTCAGGAATCACGAATCCAATTTACCTAAAGTATTCGAATGCCTCTTTTGAATTCTCTAAAAGGATTCGTCTTTCAGAGAATTCAAAAGAGGCATTCGAATACTTTAGGTAAATTGGATTCGTGATCCGGATTAGTTACATTTTTTTAAAAGGATTCGTATTCGAATCCGAATGCGGGTAATTCGAATCCTTATAAAAGGATTCGAATATTTATAAAAAGATTCGAGTATTTATAAAAGCATTCGAATACTTACAAAAGGATTCAAATATTTATAAAAGGATTCGAATACTTTCAAAAAGATTTAAATACTTACGAAAGGATTCGAATACTTCAAAAATGCTTCGAGTCGTCAAAAATAATTCGAATTAATTGTGAGGATTAACTTGAAAAATTTGTTTAGTATGATGTTAAATCTCTCCTCAAACCACTGTTTTATACGCGTGGCGCATGAAGTAAAATGTCGAGTTTAGAAAAGCCCCGTGAAAATTTGTCTCGGGTCGCTGCGCGACCCTCGACAAATTTTCTACGCGGGGCTTTTCTAAACTCGACATTTTACTTCATGCTTAGTCTGGGACTGGAAACGCTCGTTCGAAGCTTCAAACTGAATGCGTTGATAAGAGCATGAACATGGCTGAACATGCTTTTAAAGATAATATTCTAGTTTTTAAAATGTTGTTTAATATTATTTGAAGTAAAACTGACATGGTAGCCACAATCTGAAATGTTAAATTTTTCCGACATTTCCTTGATTCGAGATTTTTTTCTGTGGGAAACCCCCATTTTGTTAAATTGTTTTCATTGTTTTTGTCAATATTTAAGTTTGGTTTATAAATTTTTACGTGTTTTGTAATTTTAATAATGCCTGTTGATTTTGACAAATTTAATAAAAGCATATGGCTTTTTTGTTAGTGTTTTCGTCAATTTAAATAAAATTCCATGATTTTTTCTGACTTTCCCGACTTTAATGACATCCAGTGAATTTTTTATTTACATAATTTTCAGGCATTCGTCGATTTTATAATAGATCAATTTGAAGATATGAACGAATGATTCCACTCCCAGGTTATGCATGAAGTAAAATTTCGAGTTTAGAAAAGCCTGAAACCAAATTTTCAGGCTTTTCTAAAGTCGAAATTTTACTGCATGCGGCACGCGTACAAAACACTGGTTTGAAGTTCAAAAACACACAAATACATCTTTAATCAGAGTAAACGAAATCAGATATTTAGTCTGTTATCAACGATGTTCAGTGTTAATAATAAATAATTAGATTTTGAATATTTTTGATAAAACAACTGGTGGCGATATTTATATGTTAATGGTTGCAAAAAAATAATGAAAGTAAATTTATTCTAAAATGATTTGTATTCGTGATTCGAAAAAAACAGGATTCGAATCTTTGATTCAAATTATATTTATCTTTACGAATCCTTTATTCGAGTATTCGTGATTCGAATCATATTAGGTGATTCGGATTCGTGATTCTAATCCTTTTTACGAGGATTCTCCCCAGCTCTGATGTGTACCTACTAATATTATAATAAGCTACCATAACACTAAGATAGTCTTAAGTGTGCACGAATTATATATATTTTAATGTTTTTGATATGACTCATCCAGGAATGTCTTCATTTGTAATTGGAAATTAATAAAATTATCCTTATACTTTCCTTTTCTATTGTTTAAAAGCCGTACTCAATAATTATGCCCAGGGCCACAAAATGTTTTTGATATGACTCATCCAGGAATGTCTTCATTGGTAATTGGAAATTAATAAAATTATCCTTATACTTTCCTTTTTTATTGTATAAAAGCCGTACTCAATAATTATGCTCAGGGCCACAAAATCAAAGGACGGCTCTGTCTCAATTAAAAAAATCAAACATTTTCATTTGTTCTCATCACTTACATTATTTTTATTTTTATCAAGCTCTGATCATTATCAAACTAAAAGTTTGACGCTAATTTGTGTTCCATTTCAACAAACTCCGAGAATCGTTTTATAAGAAAGTTTTCTGTTTGTTTGTATAAATATGCTCATTTAATTTCCTGAATGGAATTATATAAAACACAAAGATATAATGATGAAATTTTCAAAGTTGAACGGACCGATAAAGAAGGTTCGCTTCTAAGGAAATATTTAATTGAACGCCCATTGAAAACGATTCGCCAACAAAGCATCTTTTCATCGCCGGCGTAAAATAGGGGTTGGAAAACACTTCACCTTTTTCCGGATCAATCAAAAATTATAATCTTCGCGCTTTCAAACTTAATCAAACGGAGGCTTTCCCCGACGCGGGAAAGACAAGTGAAATTGGACGGGTGTATAAAAGTTTTGGCGGAGCACATATTTTTAACACGAACTCGCCTCCCTTAATTCCCGTGTCAAATTGCCCGAATTTATTCCATCATAGGGTAGAGGAGGAGGAGGAGGAGTAAGGCCAAAAATTACATCCTCGAGATTTCGGAAACTTATCTTTATTACGCTCGTTCCGTGCGAACTTTAAGGTGTTTTTCCTTCGGACGGGAATTCCGGGAGTTCCGGGGTGAAATTGGCCGGACTCCCGGAGGCTTGTTTAATTTACTGCTCCGGCTAGATTTTTATTGCGTTTCGAATCAAAAATTCCCTACGGCTACAAATAATTTAATAAATTCTTTCGGACAATTAATTATTTATTACTCTACTCGTTGTATCATTAAAAAACAAAAAACAAATAAAAGCAAGTTACTTGGGGATTTCAGATAATATTATCTTAAACAAGAATAATTCAAAACTATTTGGATTCGAGAAAATAAGCTTACGCTTCTTATAGTTTGCACACTTTAAACATAATATATAAAATTACGAACATGTTATTCGTGAAAATGCAAACAATGTCTTAATTAATAAGACAACTTAAGACAATAAATATCCATTATAACAATTACTTCCCATGCAAATACACATCCGGATATTAAATTATACAATGAAATATTTAAAGTCTTCTTTAATTTGATTTGTTACAACGCTCTATCAAAGTATATGTAACATTTATGTAAAATTTGCTTCAAACCAACTAACAAATAAAAATTAAAAATGAAAGGAGAAATAACAAGAAATTATAAATGAAAGGATTTGGATTAAAACTAATGTCTTAGGCCATTTATAGACGCGTTTCGAGAATTATCTCTTTGCTTTGCTAATGACGTTTTAAAAAAAATTAGAAATAAAATTGAAATAAACTTACTTAGAAAAAGTGCTGTGTGTTGTGCTGTGTTGTGTGTTATTGTGTTAATATTATCTTTCATCAAAATAATATCTATAGAGTGATTACAAAATTCTAAATCAGAACTAATTGCCCGTCTTCACTAGGGGATTTTTAATGTTAACGCGAATAATTTAAAATATTTACAAGTCTTAAGTGAATTGATTACTTGTGTTTGTTGCTCGAAATCCTCGGGCTTATATTTTCCCCGTTGATTTATGGCCTCATTTGCAAAGTCAAAGTTTTAATTTACGATATTGCCTACACAGCGCGGAATTTTTACGAATTAGCATTAAATATGAGTGCGGGAGAAATCTGTTTCGGAATTTGAAAATTTAATGTTACCTTCAAGAAATTATTAAAATTATACTTAAATTTTGGGCTAAGACAAAGTTGTGCGATAAGAAACATTTGAATTTTTGTTAGTATTCTCTTTCCGCGATTTATTTTACAACTGTATGTTCCGCTTCAGTTCCAAAGAAGAAATATGGTGATGTGTCCATCATAGTACTTTCCCCCGTAAATTGCGTATTAAATCACTTTTAAAATATTTGTAGCATTATTATTTTCAAAATGTCTTCAACTTTTTGATAACTACAACTTTTATTTGAAACATTTTTCAATTGTATCAACACATACACTGAGACAAACCAATGACTAGATAAAAGAACATTATTTATTAATTATCTCAAAAACTAAGAGTGCTATGACAAAAAGTAAAGATACAAAAAATCTTTAATATTTTATTACCTACAAGTTTTATTTGAAACATTTTTCAATTGTATCAACACATACACTGACACAAATCAATGACTAGATAAAAAACACTATTTATTAAATATATCAAAAACTAAGAGTGCTATTACAAAAAGTGAATCTACAAAAAATCTTTAGTTTTTCATTTTCTACAACTTTTATTTGAAACATTTTTCAATTGTATCGACACATACACTGTCACACACCAATAACTAGATAAAACACACAACTTTTGAAATATCTCAAAAACTAAGAGTGCTATGACAAAAAGTAAGTAAACAATACATCTTTATTTTGTTATTATCTACAACTTTTATTTGAAAGAATTTTTTGTTTGATGAACATTTATTGAAAAAATCTTAAAAAACTGAAAAACGCTAAGAGTAAAGTACCACTTCCGGTTTTCCGATTTTCACCAAAAGCTTTTCAGTTCTTCCGATTGTAACAAAAAGCTTAAGTTTCAAGTTTCATCTCGATATCTTTAGCGGTTTTTGCGGTACAGCGCACACAGACTCACACACAGACACACAGACAGACAGACATTTTTCAAAAATGGTCTTATTCGACTCAGGGGACCTCAAAACGGATATTTCCGCTAAAATTTTTGATTCGAAAATTTTCACGAAAACAATACTTTCCCTTTGTATTACATACAGGGGAAAGTAAAAATACAATTATTTTCACAAATGAAACATGATTTTAACTTTGTTTGTATAACTAAGACTTTATTAAGTGACTATAGTTTCGTGTTTAATTTGTGAATTATGATGTACAGGGTGTCCACAAATAGTAGGGGGTATTTGTAAATTGAATTAAAAAAAAAAACAAAGGTCAGAAAAAAGAAAGTTTTATACTAATTTTTAGACAAGATTTGGAAAATGGAGTGCCAAAGATTACGTTGTCCAAATGTTAACCCTCACGCTGCTGGCACTCCTCTAACCCAAAACGGAAATTAGCTGCTACGCGTCTACACATCTCTCAGGACACTGCGGCCATTTCGGTGCGGATGTTGTCCTTTAATTGCAGTACTTTAATTGTGGTTTGATTTTATAAACTCTCTCTTTAAGGTATCTCCATAGGATATAATCAATGGGTGTAAGATTGGGGGCCAGTTAATGGTGCCTCGACGAGAGATCACTTTTTCCGGGAAAAGTTTATTTATAACCTCAAGTGATTGGTTTGAGGTGTGGTAAGATGCCCTATCTTGTTGAAACCATGTTTCCATATTAAAACCTTCAAACACCTGCAGTTGTGGAACCAAAAAGTTCTTTAACATGTCGCAATACGGTTCACAGTTACAGTAAGTGCCCAGTTGTGGAACCAAAAAGTTCCTCAACATATCGCAATACCGTTCGCTGTTTGCAGTAAGTGCCCTTGCCGGTCTTCAAAAAAATACCCTAAAGAGAAAGTTTATAAAAACAAACCACGAACTGAGCTACAATTGAAGGACAACATCCGCACCGAAGTAACCGCAGTTTCCAGAGAGATGTGTAGACGCGTAACAGCTAATTTCCGTTTTCGGTTAGAGGAGAGCCAGCAACGTGATTTTCAATATTTGGACAACGTAATCTATGGCACTTAATTTTCCAAACCTTTGTCTAAAAATTAATATAAAACTTAATTTTTTCTGACGTTTATTTTATTTTTTATTCAATTTACAAATACCCCGTACCCTTTGTGAACACCCTGTATAACGAAGTAGAATCCTCCACCGTTAACAATTAATTTTAATAATCCTTCGTGTTTACTTCGAGTGCTTATGCTAACCACAATTTTAAATTAAAAAAAAAACATGTACTAAATGCAATTTTAACTGATATAACTTTAATAACTTTTTAATTCTTTGCAACAATTATTTTAAAATTAATGTACTTCTTAGCAAATTTATGTTCATGATTTATGTTTATTATGTCGATTACTAATTGATTAAATGACGGTTACATTTTATTGACACTTAAAAAGAAATATGTATTAAAACTGTGATATTTCTTCAGAATCTGCCAATAGTAAGTTTTACTAAGATAAAAGCAAATAACTATTTCAATGGACATACTCTTAGGTATATATATATATATATTCTATTGCATGCCCGGTAAAATTTTAGGAAATCATCGTTTTACAAAGCGTAAAATTTGAAGTTTCTGGCATATGTTTCCACTCCTTGATTAAGCATGAAGTAAAATTTCGAGTTTAGAAAAACCTGAAAATTTGGATTGGTCGCGTATCGAAAAAATAATAAAATCAAATTTAATTTTATAGGATAAGTTTCGATTTTTAATACAAAGTAAAATTGCGTTAAAAAATGCCATCTATCGTAATATTTCCAAGATATATCAAAAAAGTGAAAATTGACAAAATTATCTTTTTATAGTGCAGGATATTTAAGTTGGAAATCATAAAATGGAACACCCTGTATAACATTTAACAAATTATTTATATTCGTAACAACTCCTTTAAGTTATGTACATTTAGCAAACAAAGTGTGAAGCTATTATTACTAGCACTAGCAAATATATTATTACAAATTGAGTTACGTGAAGATCAAATTAAATTGACAAATAAAGCACTAATAATATTATTAAAATTTATGATAATTACATCAACAATTTCAATTTATGTGAAAACCATTGAAGTTTTGTGTTTTTTTCACGTTCAAAGGTAAAAATAATGCAGCCTTTGAAAGTGAAAAGAACAGAAAACTTCAATGGTTTTTACATAAATAATGATTCATTTATTAACAGGTAAATCTTGAATACTTATTTTTTTTTAAGAGTTTATTTCGTACAATTACAATGATATATATATATATATATATATATATATATATATATATATATATATATATATATATATATATATATATATATATATATATATATATATATATATATATAGTAACATAAGTTAAAATTATTTGTATTCATCTGCGACTCATTGTAGTTGGTACCTTGGGTTTCATTCCTTCTTTCCTCGCCTCGTGATGTCTGGGTAGTACCCGATCTCGGGCTAACGGTATTGAAGGATTCTTGTGAGTTTTACATTTTCATATTTTCGGTCAGTTTATTTCGTTATTTATTAGTAGGTTTTTTATTTTTATTTTGAATGGAATAAATTTTAGAGATTTTACGTATTTTGGAAGTTTGTTGAAAATGTTTATCGTGTCTGTCGTCAAGTTTTGCGTGTACTTTTTGGTGTTGAATTTATCGGTTCTGAGGTCTGATTTTCTTCTGGTTTTATAACTGTGTATTTGTTTGTTGGGTCTAATTTTGATCCTTGTTTTTATTAAGTTATATTGTATTTTGTATATAAGTAATAGGTTATTGTAAGTTATTTCGAATAGTTTTTGCGTTCTTGTTCTTTTATTTAGTATGTACAGTATTTTCAGTGCTTTGTTTTGTTGACGTTGTAGCTTCTGAATGTTTTTGGCGGTTGTATTTCCCCATATATTGGAGAGGTAATTAATGTGGGAAGTAAATAGGGCATGGTATACTGCTCTCTTTCTGTTTTCGGGTATATATTTTCTTATTTTCCATAGTGCTCCTATTGTTGTCGAGTTTTTTTTCAAAATTTTATTTATGTGACTATCCCACTTTAAATTCATATTAATATTAAGGCCCAAGTATTGAGTGTTATTGATTTGTTTAATGTACTTTCCATTTATTCTAATCGTTATTTTTACAGGTTGTTTTTTGGGATTGAAGATCATGAACGTGATTTTTTCTTCGTTTATTGTTAGCAGATTATTGTAGAACCATTTTTCTAAAATTTTTAAGTCTTCATTTATTTTTCGTTCTATTTTCTTTTCGTCGTTTCCGGTATATATGATGCACGTGTCATCGGCGTATATAAATGGCATTCCTGTTATATTTAGTTCTAATATATCATTGATATATATTATATACAGGATTGGTGGTAGGTTCCCTCCTTGTGGCATTCCAAATTGTGCGTATTCTGGCTGGCTTGTAGTTTCATTGATTCTTGTCACCTGTGGTCTTTTTGTAAGATATGACTGCATTAATTTTAGTTCGATGTCTTTGATTCCAATGGCGTTAAGTTTGTCGGTTAGCATTGGTTTTTGATATACTATCTGGTCTTATGTTATTGTAACTCAAGTTGATGTGTGTGTGATTATAAACTTTACAATAAATCAGCGCTTTACACGCATGGCGCATGAAGTAAAATTTCGAGTTTAGAAAAGCCTAATTTGGCTCGGTCGCTCCGCTTCGCTACGCGCCCGAGCCAAATTTTCAGGCTTTTCTAAACTCGAAATTTTGCTTCATGCTTAGCCTGGGAGTGGAAAACACTCGTTTCAGTTTCAAACTGGGAAAACCTAACCTAACATATCTCAAAGTAATCTAATCTAAAAATAGTTGCACATGTCAAAAAACATTATATACAAATCTGGATAGCGTTGCATCACATCGGTTTTGTTTTAGGAAAGACAACAGAACTAAAAATCAATCCCCCTACATTTTTATATCCCTCTCGACATTTTTTGCTAGCCACGGCCTTGTGTATTCGTGATTAGAAAAACAGGATTCGAATCATATTTTTCTCGAACGAATCCTTTATTCGAGTATTCGTGATTCGAATCATATCAGGTGATTCGGATTCGTGATTCGAATCCTTATTGTCCTAGCTCTGCTAGAAAATACCACACTTTTCTGGAAAATCAAGCGGGAAGGAATTCATAATAGCGACCAATTTTTATTTCGCAGAAAAATTTTCCTCAAAAACCAGTCCAGTGGGTACTGGTTTCCCTGACTACACAAACAAAAAAAAGCAGCGTACGTGCGCATTTCTAGCCAGGTACTCGGAATTTGAAGTTAACGGTACTCACCTTGAATCGAATTTGGTACCGTCAGTAAGAGTTCCGGTGTAGTGCATAGTCAGCATGTCACCGTTCTTCGACTTAACGTCACATCCCTCCGGCACGCTAACAACGTCAATTTTCAAATCGTCATTACTTTTGTCACAATTCGCGAGTGCGACGATCGCAACGAGAAACAGCAGGAATTTCATGGTGTGCTGCGATGTGTTACGTACACGAGCGTCGGCTACAAACTGGCTCAATGAACCTGCTGAAAGTTGCCACGATGCTCTGCCACGCTGACAGTGGGAGAAACTCAAACGTGCTGTCGCACTCAAGCGCGCGGTTTTAGGCAAGGATGGGGATATTTAGAGCCACAGGTCGCGACTTCATTGGGCCGCGTGCGCACGTGATTGTTGTTTGATTACGTTTTACACTTCGAATTTTAGTTTATAATTTCAATTGTGTTTTATTCAAATAGTTGAAAAATAAATAAGAGAGAGGATACTAATGAGCTGTCGTTATATGTTATTTTTGGAGTAATTATCATACAAATTGCTCACTGTAAGGTAGAATTTACTGCACGACAAAACTTTGCTTTTTAGCTTGTAATTATTACCTACCTATAATTTTAGCTACAATAAATTTTTTAAAAGTAATGGATCCACCCTAGCCAGAGGGGGGCGGATATAAGGGTTCAAACCTTGCCCCGAAATTTAAAAAAATGTTAAATTTTTGTATGTAAAAGCGGCTCTGAAACAGCAAAAACAATATTTTTTCAGTAATTTTTCCCATGAAATGTTTATAATCCCCCCCCCCCCGATTTTTCTTTTCTAGCTACAGCCTTGGATACACCCAATGATATAGATAGCTGTTTGTCATGAGGGGAATTATCTACACTGTAGTTTAAACCCTGGGTCTCCAAACTATCTTCTTCGCGGGCCACAAATACAATTCTACATAATAAAGTCGGCCAAAATCCGATTAATTTTATAAAATTATGAAAAATTTAAGGAACAATTATTACAATATTTCAAAATATGACATTTACAAAAAAAATTACAAACAATCGCGGGTCGGATTCATGCAAGTCGCGGACCGGATTTGGCCCGCGGGCCGTAGTTTGGAGACCACTGGTTTAAGCCATGGGCACCCGCACTTGCCCCCCTGGCATTCTGATTTCCCATTTATTGTTATACACTGTTCGTTTGTTTTATTGTGCTTACCATTGGTATTTTATAAACTATTAGAGATACGAAGACGATTGAATTAGACAAAAGTTTCCATTTTTAATACAAAATAAAATTGCGTTAAAAAATGTCATTTATCGTAGTTTTTTTTTAAGATATAGCGAAAAAATTCAAATTTACAAAATTATCTTTTTATATTGCAGGAAGTTTAATTGAGAAATCATAAAATGGAACACCCTGTATAACATTTAACAAATTATTTGTATTCGTAACGACTCTTTTAAGTTATGAACATTTAGTAAACAAAGTGTCAAACTATTATTACTAGAACTAACAAATATATTATTACAAATTTAATTACGTAAAGATCAAATTAAATTCATAAATAAAGCACTAATAATATTATATATTATAATTTATGATAATTACGTCAATAATTTCAATTTGTGTGAAAACCATTAAGGTTTTGTGTTCTTTTTGCGGTCAAAGTTAAAAACTGGATATCTTCTGAAATAATGATTTATTTATTAACACGTCCCACTGAGCAAAAAACAAACAAATAACGTTATATCAACATTGTAGTAACATTGAACGTTGTTTTAATGTTGATGAAACATTACTTAAATGAATTTGCTGAGTGAAGTAAATCTAGAATTCTTATAAATCTGGTCTTATGGTATTGTAACTCAAGTTGATGAGTATGGGATTTTAAACTTTACAATAAATTAGCGTTTTATACGCGTGGCGCATGAAGTAAAATTTCGAGTTTAGATAAGCCTAATTTGGCTCGGTCGCTCCGCTTCGCTACGCGCCCGAGCCAAATTTTCAGCCTTTTCTAAACTCGAAATTTTACTTCATGCTTAGCCTGGGAGTGGAAAACACTCGTTTCAGTTTGGAACTAGGAAAACCTTACCTAACAAATCGCAAATTATTCTAATCTAAAAATAGTTGCACATGTCAACAAACATCATTTACAAATCTGGATAGCATTGTATCACATCAATTTTGTTTTAGGAAAGCCAACAGAATTATAAATCATTAATACAGTTACGAGAATTACAAAAGAAAAAGTATATCTTGAAAATTGAACATTTAAAAAAAAATGAACATTTTAAGATTCATATCTTGATAAGTTTTTGGAATATCCGTGTAAAATTTTGTGTAGATATTAGGTAAACATTGCTCTTTAAAAATGTGTAAAAATCTGAAAATACCTTATCAATAGTTTTGAGTTATTTTCTATTAAGCGTAAAAATAGATTAATTTTATACGATTTTTCGGGAAGATATTTCAAAGTTTCATATTTTGATATATTTTTTGGAATATCTGAGTGAAATTTTGTGTGAATATTAAATTAACATTGTTCTTTAAAAATCTGTGAAAATCTGAAAACACTCTATCAATAGTTTTTGAGTTATTTCCAATTGAACGTAAAAATAGATTAATTCTATGCGATTTTTCGGTAAAATAAACATTTCAAAGATTCATATCTTTATAATTTTTTGGAATATCCGTGTAAACTTTTGTATGGATATTAAGTAAATATTGTTCTTTAAAAATGTGTAAAAATCTGCAAATACTCTATCATAAGTTTTTGAGTTATTTCCAATTGAACGTAAAAATAGATTAATTTTATGCGATTTTTTTGAAAGATGAACATTTGAATGATTTATATCTTGATCATTTTTTTTATTATCAGTGTGAAATTTTGTGTGGATATTAAGTAAACATTGCTCTTAAAAAATGTGCAAAAATATGAAAATACCCTATCAATAGTTTTTGAGTTATTTCCAATGGATTAATTTTATGCGATTTTTCAGGAAGATGAACATTTCAAAGATTCATATATTGATATGATTTTGGAATATCCGTGTGAAATTTTGTGTGGATTTTAAGTAAACATTTTGCTTTAAAAATGTGTAAAAATACCCTATTAACACATTACTCGCCTGACTAGCGCAGAGCGAGGACGTACATGCTGCCTAAGCCGAGACGTACGATATTTATCAAAGCTAGTGCATTTAAAATCAAAGGTTCCTGATGGAGGATGACGATGAAAGTAGCGGAGATCACATCGATGTGGTGACAAAAAAACGGGGACGGCCACCAAGATACCCAGTAGCCAGTAAGGCCGCAAAAAAACAACACCTATCAGGTAACGCAAACTTACCCAAAACAACTAATAAGATACTCCAAGCCGCATTCAAAAAAATCAATACACAAACTCCATCACAAAATACGCAACAAGCAACAAGTGCTTCACAACCTCAACCATCACACAGTAGCGGGGTCACACTACCAACAACAAGTTCATATTCACAAAACACAAATACAACTTACACACCAATGACATCCACCCCAAAATACAGCAATAATCAAGAATACAAACACGCCTTTTCATTCACCACTACACAAAATTTATCACGAATACAATTTGCACAAGTATGGTCTAATCAACAATATGATAATAACGCTCTCATTATCAAAACACACAGTGGATTTATTCTAAAAACAAATGTGGATACACAAACAATATCACACAATTTAAACACATTAAAAACACAAAAAAAATCGTCCACGAATTTCGTGCATTGTCGGGTCCACGGGCCAACATCGCAGCCGCAGCACAATCGCGAGGAACGCCGACCCCATCTTACTGCTGCATTATAAAAAGAATCGAACCCGAGATCGAGGACACCACTATCAGCGAGCATCTAATCGCTCAAGGAATTAACCACAGATACTGCAAAAGAATAATCGCGAAAAAAGACAACTACAAAACACACATGATTAGGGTGATTACAGCTTCACACGAGTCATTCTCAAAACTTTTGCATAACAAATTTAGATTCATGTGCAAAATTTATAACGTCATCGAGAGCAAACCTCCTACACCTATTCCAGTGCCGTGCGGGCGCTGCAATAAATTCGATCACATCACAGAAAACTGCAAAGAGATGACCACATGCGCTAAATGTAATGGAACACATTCAACATCCACTTGTATTTCATCACTACCCATCAAATGCAGATGCTGCGGGGGCACAGATCACGGCGCCTGGTCCACTAAATGCCCGAATAGGCCACTGGAACCAATTCAACATAGACAAGGACCTAACTAAAAATTCACGCATTTATGCTCCTATCACCATCCATGACTACATAATTGACATCTATACCACTAATGTAAATTCACCCACGACAACGAACAGAGAGACACTCATTAAAAATCTTCGTTCACGATTCATCACCTCATTCAATATCGACACTCACGTAAATTTCTCAGGAAATAAAATGTTTATAGTTATGTTTGACCTTGAATCCCCCAATATAATCCCGCCCGTAGAACCCATTTCAGGTATTAGAACAGGAATCGCACAACTAAATAAAAATGGCTAAATTAAATTTCATCTATTCCAACATTAATTCCCTATTCACTAAATCCCAACTACTCTACAACTACCTATCTAGTAACCCAATCCATGTATGTATGACGGTAGAAATGAAAACCAACAACCCATTTGTATTTAATAATTGGTCATACATTCAAATCCCTGCATCCATTCCCAACGTCAACCAACGCGGAGGTTCAATTGTAGCAACTAAACCCGAAATAAAATTAGGAAAAGCCAATCCTCCAAAAATCAACCACATAATGAATGAATGTACTCATTGCACAATTGACCTTGCTTCCTTTAAATTACATATCTTCCTTGTCTATATTCACCATTCATCCTCTATTGAAGATACCATCCTTACTAAAGCTTCCCTCTACGACCATGTTATCGTGATCGGAGATTTCAATGTAAACAAAATTAAGCAAAAGCAACTCTCTTCATTTATGTCGAATTCAAATTTCATACGTATAAACACACCTCCTACATTCATAATTTCCCATAACCAATCCTCCACACCCGACATATTCATGTGTACCAGCAACATTTAGCACCTTATCCAAGACGTTACCCTTATACCCGATCTGTGCTCAGATCATTTAGCTATTCAATTTTCATTGAAGAAAGACCCGCCTATTCCCTCACCTCTAAAATTAATATTCCAACTGTAACATTGATAAAATTACTCAAGACATGACCGACTTTATAAACTCACAACACACAATAAACCCAGCTTCAACATCACTATTCCTACGCAAACTAACACATACAATTCAAAAATATACTCCAAGCTGCACAAGAACACCTTATAAGTATCCCCTTCCCAACTTTATCCTACGACTCCTCAAACACAAACGACAACTATATAGAGACTTAAGACTGACAGATGACATTAACTTAAAAACTAAATTCAACAAACTAAATAAAGACATCCACAAACTTATCTTAGACTACAAGCAGATTGTTGGATCAGGGCTTGCGAAAACATTAATATTCTAAGCGGAAGGGAGTACTGGAATGAAATTAAAAAACTTTCCAAATATCGCAAAACGGACTTTCTTAACAAAATACGTGACCCAAATACTAACGAGACAGTGACAGAAGACTATTTAATTTCCGACATTTTTGCTAACTATTTTAAACAAACCTATACAATGACAAATAACGATATATTTGATACTGATTTTTTAAATGACGTTAACTCCTGGTACATATCCCAAAAACATAGCGACTCCCCATCCCATTGTCCCGAGGACGACATATCTGAAGAAGAGTATTTCGAGAATCTTCATAAAGGCAAAAATACAGCCCCCCGGTCACGACAATATACCCAGAATTATCCTAAAATCCCTACCTGATCAAATTCACAACCATATCCTAAAAATATTCAACAATATATATGCCACTCAAATATTTCCTTCTGAATGGAAACTTGGAATCATTACATGCATCCCTAAATAACGATCCTTTAGAAATATCCAATTATCGTCCTATAACTCTACTTCCAGTCCTAGGCAAATTATTTGAATCCATTATTAAATCCAAACTCCTTCAATTTATTTCCGCCAAAATCCCTCCATATCAATTTGGGTTTATCAAACATCGATCTACTGCCCGCCCGTTATCCATTTTAACCTCAAATTGCCAAACAGCACACCTCGAAGGCCGAAAAACAGCAATTGTCTTTTTAGATATACAAAAAGCGTTCGATTCTGTATGGCATCGAGGTTTGCTGTATAAACTCAATTCATTAGAAGTCCCTCAACATCTAATAAACCTCCTTGACAGCTACCTTTCAAATAGAATCCTGCATGTCAAAATCCGAAACACTTTATCCTCAACAAGGCCTCCCTCAAGGTTCTCCCCTATCCCCACTTCTGTATAATATTTTTGTCCATGACATTTACAACCCAGAACCTACGTTTTTCAATAAATCACTCTACCCTCTCCTTTACGCTGATGATACAGCTCTTATTTCCCATGCTCCTACGCTTCCTAAAGCCCTAAGTACTCTGCAGGGTCTGATAGACAGCACCCAACAATGGTTTGCGAAATGGAGAACATCCATAAATCCTAATAAATCCCAACTTCTAATTCCCTTCCACCGCACCAACAACTCCCCATTCCAAATAATAATCAACAATATATCCATTCGTCCATCACATACCTGCAAATACCTAGGAATAACCCTCGATCCCAAGTTTTCCCTCAAAACACATTCCCAAAACCTTAAAAATAAAATCAGAAGCAGGGCGAAGCACTTTAGATGTTTAACGTATAAAACAAAAGGCATCACCACAAGTACCGCTGTACATATTTATAAATCCATCTGCCGACCCCTGCTTGAATACGCACCGATCCTCTTCCACAATCCACGCCCCATAGTGCTTAAAAACCTACAAATTGCGGAACGGTCAGCCCTCAGAGTACTAACGAAACTAAGACACCCACTAAATCCGCTCTTCAACCCATCCAATGAACTCCTCTATGAGAAAACCCAAGTAACCCCCATCGAACAACGCCTTCAACAACTGTGCCAAAAAATAGCCACCAACCCCTACATCCTCGACATATTCACATTATTATGTATCCCTCGCAATCCTGATATTCCGCCTAAATTCATACACCCCAACATAACAATTCAACAATTCATTTCATCCTTCCATGCAGACATTAGCGATCATGACGTTTAGAGGACCATTAAATTCACCGACATCGACTGTTAAACACTTCCCATTTTACAAAAGAAAAAACTAATAAGTAATTTTTAAAAAATCCAGGCTGAAAGACCGCAGGTCGATAGCCATTTTACGGAATTGTTATCTTTTTATATATATATATTGTTTCTGTTTTCATTTATATATGTATATGCTTTTTCTGTAAATAAAGATTGTTTATATATACCCTATTAATAGTTTTTGAGTTATATCAAATTGAACGTAAAAATAGATAAATTTTATGTGATTTTTTGGAATGATGAACATTTCAAAGATTTATATCTCTTGATCTTGATAATTTTTTAGAATACCTGTGTGAAATTTTGTGTGAATAATTAGTAAATTTTTTTTTTGAGATTGTGTCAAAGTCAGAAAATACTTTGCCAATAGTTTTTGAGTTATTTCCATTTGAACGTAAACATTGATTCATTTTATGCAATTTTATGGAAATATGAACATTTCAAAGATTCATATCTTGATATTTTTTTTGAAATATCCGTGTGAAACTTTGTGTAGATATTAGGTAAATATTGTTCTTTGAAAGTTTGTTAAAATCTAAAAATCCCTATTAATAGTTTTTGAGGTATTTCCAGTTGAACGTAAAAATCGATTCATTTTATTTCAAAGATTTATATCTTGATAATCTTTTAGAATATCTGTGTAAAATTTTGTGTGAATTATAAGTAAACATTGCTCTTTGAGATTGTCTCAAAATCAGAAAATACTTTTTCAATAGTTTTTGAGTTATTTCCAATTGAACGTAAAAATAGATTAATTTTAAGCGATTTTTCGGGAAGTTGAACATTTCAAAGATTCATATCTTGATATTTTTTTTTTTTAGATTTTCCGCGTAAAATTTTATGTGAATATTAAGTAAACATTGGTCTTTGAATATTTGTAAAAATCTGAAAATACCTTAGCAATAGTATTTGAGCTAATGTTATGCGATTTTTCGAGAAGGTGGACATTTCAAAGATTCATATCTTGATATTTTGTGGAATATCCATGTAAAATTTTGCGTTGATATTAAGGAAACCTTGTTCTTTGAAAGTTTTTAAAAATCTAAAAATATCCTGATATCCAATTGAATATAAAAATAGATTTATTTTATCCATTTTTTGGAAAGATGAAAATTTTAATGATTTATATCTTGCTAATATTCTAGAATATCTGTGTGAAATTTCGTGTGGATAATAAGTAAACACTGCTCTTTGAGATTGTGTCAAAATCAGAAAATACCTTATCAATAGTTTTTGAGTAATTTCCAATTGAACGTAAAAGTAGATCAATTTTATGCAATTTTTCGGAAGATGAACATTTTAATATCCGTGTGAAATTTTGTGTGAATATTAAGTTAACATTGATTGCTCTTTGAAAATACGTAAAAACCTGAAGACAGCCTATCAATAGTTTTTGAGTTATTTCCAATTGAACGTAAAAATATATTAATGTTATGCGATTTTTCTTGAAGTTAAACATTTCAAAGATTCATATGTTGATATTATTTGGAAAAATTGCTTACCTTCAATATTCGTACTAACTTATATGATATTTAAATTAATGATCAATTTCTACTCCCTTTACATGTTTTCTGTTAATCTTTACAGATTTTATATTGTTTTCCATATCTTCAGTTTTACTTCAGAAAAAATATATAATTCTGAATTTATGTAAGATTTCCTGCATTCTTACTGATTTATAAATAATTTGCAAGGAAAGCTAAAATTACTGTTGTCGCGTTTCATAATAGTATTATTCTCAAACGTTACCGATCTGTGAAGACTCTTTCAATGGGTATTATTCTGTAAATTGTCCGTAATTTGTTGGATAATAACAGCAGGTTTTATAATGATCTTGCACTAGATTCAGAATCAGTCAATTAGTTCAACTCGTTTAAACAGGAATAATTATAAAAACAAACGATTTAACGAAACTGCATCTAAGATGCATTTTTCCTGTAGCTAGATGTATTTCTAGAACACTTGTAAATAAAACAGTTTCTTGCTTTGTTTAACCACTGTTTATTGCACTTGATTCTGTGACTATAGTTTCAACTATGTAGTAGCCATACTCAAACTAAAAGTTTTGGTTTGAGAATGACTACTAGATAGGCAAAACTGTAGCCACAGAATCAACTGGAATAAATAGTGGTCAAACAAAGTAAAAAATGTGTTTTATTTACAAGTGTATTTAAGATGTACCACAAAGAGAACGCCTGCAACACAAAAAACTTAAAACTGTATTTATATTATATTAAAAGGTGCTTTTGCATGCGTGTTAAAACTTTAAATTTAAATAAACACATATAAATTTATTTATAGAAATATATACATTAGGGCAGGGATTCTCAACCGGGACATTAAACGTTGTTTTAATGTTGATGAAACATTACTTAAATGGATTTGCTCAGTGAGGTAAATCTAGAATACTTATAAATCTGGTCTTATGGTATTGTAACTCAAGTTGATGTGTGTGGGATTTTAAACTTTACAATAAATTAGCGTTTTATACGCGTGGCGCATGAAGTAAAATTTCGAGTTTAGAAAAGCCTAATTTGGCTCGGTCGCTCCGCTTCGCTACGCGCCCGAGCCAAATTTTCAGGCTTTTCTAAACTCGAAATTTTACTTCATGCTTAGCCTGGGAGTGGAAAACACTCGTTTCAGTTTCGAACTAGGAAAACCTAACCTAACAAATCGCAAATTATTCTAATCTAAAAATAGGTGCACATGTCAACAAACTTAAAAATGTATTTATATTATATTAATAGGTGCTTTTGCATGCGTGTTAAAACTTTAAATTTAAATAAACACATATACATTTATTTATAGAAATATATACATTAGGGCAGGGATTCTAAACCGGGATGGCTCGCCCCTTGAGGGGCGCAAACAATTTTACTCTTACGAACATTGGCTGAAGTGCCAAATATTTAATCTTTTAAATTATTTAGTGCTAGAAAATACATTAGACATTTAAATATTTAATTGATGAGGCCGATGTAATGAAACTCCATAATACTTTTTAATATACAACAACACAGTTGGAAGGGTTTTACTTTTATTGTTGAAACACCACTGTGTGGTAAAACATATGCAAGTTCAACAATAAAAATTAAACCCTGCTAACTGTGTTGCATTATTTTAAATACGAGGGTAATTTCATTAATAATACACAGTTTGGCAACACTGTGGAGTCAAAAACGCGATGATAGTGATTCTTGCGTAAGTTGTAGTTTATGGCTTGAGGAAAAAGCCGGTGTTTCTGTTTTATCAATAGGGTGTTTTGTTTTTTTTTAACAACGCGACCAAACCAAATTTTCAGTGTTTCCTAAACTGGAACTTTTCCTTCGATTTTCCTCACCGGTCTCGGGTACTGCGACTATTGAGGATCAAAGTTCAAAGTGCTGAAACGAAGATTTGACGTTAAAGATCAAGCTTTGTTGCATCGAAACATCACTATTAATGAAATGTGGGTTTGAAACTGAACTAGAATTAAAATCACAGTCAAACAAGTGAAGAGGTCAATCATCCCCACCTAGAAACAAATTTCCTCGAGCACAATCTAAGGTCAATCAAATGATGATCTTTGTTTATGATTACCATGGAATGATCATGCTAGACAGAGTTCCACATGGATGAAGTATCACAGGACTATATTATTGTGATTTCATTCAAAACCTGAACCGCAAAATTCAGAAAACCCGAACTCAGTTGCTCGAGACTGGGCCACTCATTCTCCACAAGAACGCACGCCAGCAAATTGCCAGTTTTGTAAATGAAAAGCTGTGCGATTACAGTTGGGAAGTGTTACTTTATCCACTTATTTCCAAAATTGAAACAACCTATGCGAAGACGTTATTCATCTGTCGCCGGTACCCGAGCCCTCCATCAGACGAAGACAGATGGCGTATTAGATGGTATTGTAAAGCTTCCCAGACGTTGAGACTCGGTCATTGAGTAGCAGAGAAATTATGTTGAACGATTGTAAAGAGATTATATTCAAAAAATTAGCATGTAATGAAATATAAAATAATGTGTATTATGGAATGACCCTCGTATAAAGGATGTTCATAATTTCATAGCGTAACTTTATTTTAGATTTTTAGTTTATTATCGATGCAGAAACTTTCTCATCTTTGGAATTCCGCTTGATGAAAAACCGATCGTGCCTGCTTAATTTCTCCTGGCTGGCAAAGTGACATCATCGAAGAAAAGAAAGCAGAGGTGAAAGCATTCCGTGTCGGTGCAAATTCAGCGCGATTCTCATCGAATTTGACGGATTCACCAGAAGAGATGAGCGTTCCGTTGTTCGCTAATTTCAGCACAAGTGGGTTTTGGAAAGTTGTCGTTTTCGGCCAACGAGTCGAAATCTCAATTTATTGCTCGTTTCTCAAACGCAACACAAACAAAACACGGAAATTTGATTTTCTTGTTCGGATGTTAATCTCTTATAATAAATAACTTCCTAAATGAGAAAAGTAAAGAACATGTTTTACTCGAAATATGAATGGTAAATGCTCTATACCTAATCTAAACTGATCAAATGCCTAATCTAACGAGTGTCTATAAACTGTCGGTATCTCGGTTGCTTTGAAAAACAAATTACATATCTTAGTTAAGTCGTATGATTTTGTGAATCTTGGAAACGACAAATAAATATAATTATATGTTGAATTACGACGTATGTTTCTGAAGTCGGAACCTACTGGGATGCTGACAGTTTATAGGCACTTATTATATTTTTCTATAATTTAGATCGAAGTGTTTATAGAGAACTTTAACTAAACTCACAGATTTTAAATTTAATTAAGTGTTTTCTTGGACCTTTGGTCCTTATTTAGATTATAGATTTCCAACCTTTTTCATTCTACCGCCCTCATTTCGAAAAATAAATCTCTTACCGCCCCCCATAAATGTTAATTAAATTTGTTTGATGATCAAGTAGAAGTAGAATAATTTAAATATTATACTTCTAATTACCAAGAATTTATTTTTTTGTAATATTACTCTGTAAATCGGTTGTCCTGTTGGGTAATAAATATTATTATTATTTATTATTACATTTTGTTTGAGAGAAAAGTTAAAACCTGAGGAAACTAATATTTTCGAGACCCCTCAAAATTTTATTTCACATCTATTTCATCACGACAAAGACAAAAAACGTGTTCACCATGGTAAAGTTTTTATTTAAAGCTACAAAGAATACTATAAAGAGAAAAGTTTTAAATATGAATATTGAACTTAAAAAAATCAATACCCACGAATAAATATATATCTCCCAAAGTTCGAACATTAATTGCCTAACTAGCGAAACCTGCGCTGGATCAACGGGATCTAATGAATGTCTGGAGGAAACTTCGTCCGAGTATTTTCTTGAGTAATTTCGGTAATGGAGCGTTGATTTGTGTCCGGAATCCGTTTAATGGACAAAAGTCCGCGGGATCGTAAATTATTGAAGTTCCAAGGAGAAAGTCAACGGTCAAGGTGTTACACACACGCAGACACATTCTTGGAGAAAGGAAAGTCCATTATATTGAATGCAAGTCGGGATCTGTGCAAATCCATTAAGAGAGGATGACCTTTTCACATTTCAAACTTAGTTCCTCCTTTCGTTGTGAATATTAAACAAAAATTGGTCGGTTAAAAACTATTAATTAAAAACATTAAAAGTGCGATTCTTTTCGCAATCTACAACAAGTTAGTCTTACAAAGACTATATCAAACACTCATTGAAACAACTACTTCCCGGGCTAATACCCCGACAGACATATTAGCCCGGGAAGTAGTTGTTTCAATGAGTGTTTGATATAGTCTTTGTAAGACTAACTTGTTGTAGATTGCGAAAAGAATCGCACATTTAATGTTTGAAGTGTTCTGCAACCAAGAATTGGCAATTTCATTTATACTTATTAATTAAAAGGCATTTATTATTGTGAATAGAATTTGAATGGTGACATTTATTGACAATAAATATAACACCTGTTTGTTAAAAAAGTAATAAGTGCTGTGGTAAACATTTATTCAAATTAAGTTTATAAGATTTAAATATATTTTTTAAATTCAAAAAAATTATTTACTGATATTTTAATAAACAAGTTGATAGAATTATATAGCAATGCATAAGTGTTAAAGATTCTTGATTTTTTTATTTTTTTCATTTAAAAACAGAATTCCACTGCTCAGATACTAGATTAGGAAAAAAAATTATAAAAAGTATAAAATTAACACAAAAACGAGTGTCCTACACTTTTTGATTAAGCATGAAGTAAAATTTTAAGTTTAGAAAAGCCTGAATATTTTTATATTTTTTGTTTTTCTGCACTTTCTCTAGATTTTATCAAAATCTGTTCGTTTTTACAAGTGTCGAAATAAATTTAAAATGTCTTGTATTTTTTTTGCACCACTTTAATGAAGTGTTAAAGATTCTTGAATTTTTTATTTTTGTTATTTAAAAACAGAATTCCACTGCTCAGACACTATATTAATAAAAGAATTAATAAAAAGTACAAAATTACCATAAAAACGTGTGTCTTACACTCCATGATTAAGCATGAAGTTTCTAGTTTAGAAATGCGTCTTCGGTATAAAAAGGTTAAATTCCTGCAAATTTATTTAATAGAACAAATCCCTGTATTGTATTAAATGACAAATGAATTGTACTTTTAGTTAATATATTTAAATAAATTAATAAAGATAATAATTTATGTAAACAAAGAATTATGATTTACTCTACTTATTCTCTATTCATTTGGAGCGTGTGAATAACTCACGCAATCTTTAATTATAACAAATAAGATATCGATGAGCGAAAACGATTGCAATTAGCGATGTTTTTTGTTCATGCTGTTTAACTAGTGAAGATTTTCCGGTCCGTGATTTTACTAGGAACGAAGAAAAGCGCAGACTTTCGCAACCGATTGCGTGCGTCCGGAATTTGTTCATTCAGAGCGCGCGCGATTTTATTGTTTATATGCTTTGGATTAAATTAGCGGTTCTTTCTCGAAATGGAAAAACGCGGCTTTTTACGCATTGCCGGTTTTTATGGTTTTGAACGAACGGAATAAGTGGCCATTGTTTGATTTGATTGAATTGTGAGAAATATGCAAAAGTTTGGGAAATTAAAGTTTTATATTTCAAGTTCAGCTACCTTACATATTTTTTGTTACATAGTTGAAATCATAAATAATGCAATATAGCAGGAGCTCTCAGCGCCCCCATTCATAACTCCACGCCCCCTTCTCTAATTTAATTTGAGTTTTTTAGTTCGATTGAAACACTATTATAGCCTTATTTCACTTCACTTCTCTTTAAGAAATCTGTAGTGCCCCTTCTGAAATCCTGCCGCACCCCCTATCTTGCCGCACCCCCCTAAGGGGGCGTGCCCCCCCCCCCCCCCCCCCCCCGGTTGAGAAATCTCCCCTAGGGTCTAATTATAAAAACAAAATTTTAAATGTAACGTATATGTTATTTCCAAGTTCTCTTTCTAAGTTTATATAACAAATACCAAATCCAGTTAGAAAGTGACGTAAAAGGATAACATATATTAAATTTAACATGTCACTTACAAAATCGGACCAAATATCAATTGATTTTTCTAAGTATACGGTAAATATTTAGACATTCTTTTATTTCAAACAGCGTTTAATTTGAAGCTTTTAATGAGTGTTCCCATTCCTTGATTAAACATTAAGTAAAATTTTGAGTTTAGAAAAGCCTAAAAACTTGGTTTAATCGCGAAGTAAATAAAACTACAATACGGGGTGTCCCATTTTAATGTCTTCACAACCATCTACTGAATGAAAAATGTTTCAAATAAAAGTTTTATGACTTTGAGGGGTCTTCCAATTCTGTAAGAAAATTTAACTCTGCACCCTCAGGGGAGGCTGGGGAGGGGGTAGCTTTGAAATGTTAAATACGAATTTCTATTTTTTATTACAGATTTGGGTAGAGCGTGAAAAAGTAAGTAAGTTTTATCTAAATACAGTTTTTGTTAATCTGATTGATAACGCTGCAATCAACAAAATTGAACAATTAATAATTGACATACTAAATTTATTTTACTGTAACCAATTAATTGAAGATTTCACTTGAAGTCAGTGATTTATACGCGTGGCACATGAAGTAAAATTTCGAGTTTAGAAAAGCCTGAAACATTGGATGGGGCGCGACTCGTTTCGCTTGCGCGCCCCAGCAAATTAAATATTTCAGGCTTTTATAAACTCGAAATTTTACTTCATGCTTAATCTGGGAGTGACAGCCCTTGATACACGATTACTCAGGAACATAGTTTGCAGTTTCCTTTATTTTTATGACGTAAAATAAATAGAGTTGATGTTATTTCTTACGTTAAATTTAGAACGAAAACAAATTTCTGTGTATTTTAGGCTTTTCAGATTTGTTCGTCGAAGTTTAGTAACACGAATAATAAGTCTTACTAAACTTCAACGAACAAATTTATAAAGCTTAAATTATGTAAAATAAACCCTAATAAACAATTGCAAAAGTTAAAAATGATCAAAAATTGTTCAAAATGAATAGAATTTAATTCAATAATAAAATACTCATAAATATTTCAAATCAAAATTTTGCATGTGATATTTTGAAATATCCCGTGACGATATTTTACTTTCAATTAGGCCTATCAAAATTTTATTAATTTTTGTGTAGATTCTATAAATTTATTTATTTTTATTTTTACAAAAAGCACGAGCGCACACCGCTTTCATAGGTTTCCATAAATTTACATAACTAAAACAATGTTGTTGATTGCAGCGGCATCTATCAAAGTAATAAAAGATGTTTTTAGATAAAACTTACTTACTTTTTCACACTTTTTACAAATCTGTAATAAAAAATAGAGGTTCCCATTTAAGATTTCTAAGCTACCTCCTCCCCAGCCTGCCCTGAAGGTGGGGGGTTGAATTGTCTTACAGAATTGTATTTCCCCCTTCAAATCATTAAACTTTTATTTGAAACATTTTTGCATTCGGTGCATGGTTCTGAAGATATTCTAGGTGGTACTTTAAAATTTAACACACTGTATAATGGAACAGCTTTGTTTTGTTAATTCGTGTCACATTTACAAGAATTAACAAAATAGGTACATACTGTTGTCGAATTATTTATTTATACAATTTAACAATTTTTTTCTTTTATTTTAAAAACTTAATTGATCTTCTATCGATTATAAGATAAAAGATCAATGATGTTTTTTTAAAAAAAAAAGATTTGTTAAATTGTATAAATAAATAATACGACATAATGGAACAACAGTATGTACCTATTTTGTTAATTCTTGTAAAGTCACAGCTCGCACAATGACTCTCAAACACTTTGAATTAGTAATTACCTAGTGCTGAACTACATGCATTCTCACTTACATTAGCTAAATTAGTCATGTCCTTCTTAAATAGAAGTCTTATTTAATTATCGACATTCAAATTAGACTTACTTCAACAATTCGTGAATTAGATTACCTGAGACGTATCTATACAGGGTGTCCCAGCGGAAGCCGCACATTAATAATATATGGCCTTCTAATTAATGTATTTTAATAGGATTTTCTTGTCATCTTGACAAGTATGATTGACATTACGTACACATGCACGTAATAACTTTGACAAGTACATAACGTGCTGACAGCTGAACAGCTGATTGCTTACCGTACAACCAAATGACATTTCTTTGATGTACAGGGAGTTTTTCTTTAAAGTATACGTTTTCCAAATTCAGCTAATTTTCTTTAAATCGTTAGTTATTCGTTGTTTCTTTTTAAGAGTTCAATTTGAAGCTTAAAACGAGTGTTTTCCACTCCCAGATTAAGCATGATGTAAAATTTCGAGTTTAGAAATGCCCCGTGAAAATTTGTCGAGGGTCGCGCAGCGCAGCGAGACAAATTTTCTGGGTTTTTCTAAACTCGAAATTTTACTTCATGCGCAACGCGTATAAAACACTAAAATATTGTAAACTCTATGTATATTTGAACCTCACTTGAAATCAGTGTTTTATACGCGTGGCGCATGAAGTAAAATTTTGAGTTTAGAAAAGCCCCGCAAATTTGTCTCGGGTCGCTGCGCGACCCTCGACAAATTTTCATGGGGCTTTTCTAAACTCGAAATTTTACTTCATGCTTAGTCTGGGAGTGGAAAACACTCGATTAAAGCTTCAAATTGAACTCTTTTAAAAACAAACATTAATCGAGTGTGCTTATTTTAATAAAAATATTTTCAAGAATATGCAAGTTCCAGTTATACTGTGATGTGATGTTCAGAATACACTTTTTTAGCATACTGCGTTAGTAGAATATTTTGAACTTCATATAAAATCAGTGTTTTATGCGTATGGCGCATGAAGTAAAATTTCGAGTTTAGAAAAACCTGAAAATTTGGTTTGGTCGCGTAGTGCTACACACTACGCAACCAAACCAAATTTTCAGGCTTTTCTAAACTCGAAATTTTACTTCATGCTCAATCTGGGAGTGGGATACACTCGTTTAAGACTTCCAATTAAACTGTTTTAAAAAACAAACTATCGGAAAAGGTGCAGCTCATGCATACATGTATGTATATTTAAAAGAAACATTTCTAGTATATTTACCAAATTTTAGAGGTAGCAAATGCCACCGTTAGGGCCGAAAGGGTTTAAGATAACAATTATTAGTTTATTTATTTGAAACAAAACGAATATTTTTTATGACAACTCCATCCATTTACATTTATGAATGTATCAAATTTTTAATTAAAAACAGAAGGCTCTTTTCCAAATACATCCTAAGCAGCACACATAATACGAGGCATGGTACTACCTATGTATATCCATTACATCGCCTAACATTGTTCGAACGAGGCCCATTGTACAATTGTATAAAACTTTATAATTATCTTCCTTTAACCATAAAAAATGAACAAAATGTCTATAAATTGAAAGGTATGATTTATGATTATTTATGTATGTTGGAACCTTACAGTATAGATGAGTTTTTAAATGATAGCAATTAGTTCTAATTTAGTATATTGATATTTTTTGTCATTTTTTCTGTTTTGACGTATTTCCATGTTGTCATGTATATACCTATATGTATTTGTATATGTGTATACACTGTATTTTTACACTGGAAATAAAAATTATTATTATTATTATTATTATTATTATTATTATAACTGTACTAAACTTTTATTCAAATTAAAAATTGATACCAACAATCCTAAAAAAAAAAACTTCGAAAGTTCATTAGCGAACTGTTTTCCCCTAACTGATAATATTATATGCTGCGGTGACATAAACATTGATTTACTTAAGCCTGAAAACAGTTCTTGTACTCTATTGTATGATGTACTTGATAGCTTTGAATTAACACAAATCATCAACGAACCAACTAGAATTGCCGGTGCTTCCTTATCTCTTTTAGATATTATTATTATTTCTAAACATATGGATGTTAGTAGTCATGGCATATTGGACTGTTCATTCTCTGATCATGATGCGGTGTATTGTACTATTGAACACAATTATACCGTACACCAGGATCAACAATTTACTTCCCGAGATTTTCGAAATATTGACATGACTGCATTTAAAAACGATTTAAATAACTTTCCCATGCATCATATTCTTATTTTTCATGATATTAATGAAAAATTATCTGTTTTTAATAAATACATTTTAGAAATACTCGATAAACATGCTCCTATAAAAACACGAACAGTATCTAAAAGGTATAGTCCGTGGTTAACAGATAATTTAAAACTGTTTCAGTTGCGAGATAAGGCAAAAGCACGGTGCAGAAAATCTGGCAATCCTTCAAACTTTACGGAACTTTACAAATGTTGCTATCAAAAATGGAAAAAGGGCATACTTTTTACATATTTCAAATAATAGAGGTAAACATTTTTTGTGGAAACACCTAGAAACGCTAGGTATTAAGAAAAAAACTGTTAATATCCCTGAATCGTTGCATAACGTAGATGCCATTAATTCTTATTTTCAAGAGATTATTCCTTCTTCAAACAGTCAAACGATGCATGTCAACTCATATTTTGCAGACAAGTCCCACTCATCTGCAGTTCCGTTTAATTTCAAATTGGTAAATGAGGACACTGTAACAAAATTCTTATTCCAAATTAAATCATCTTCCACTGGACACGATAATATTAATACTGTAATGCTACAAATGTGCTTTCCTCATATCGTGCCAGTTATCACTCATATTATAAATTGCTGCATTTTAGGCGGGGTATTTCCAGATTGCTGGAAGCTTGCCATTATAAAACCCATACCCAGAGTAAATAAACGTACTGAGATGAAGGACCTAAGACCTATCAGTATTTTGCCAGCTCTTTCTAAATTATTAGAAAAAATTATAAAACAGCAATTACTGGAGTACGTTGAAAAAAATACAATCTTGCCACAATTACAATCTGGGTTTAGAGTAGGCTATAGTTGTGAGACAGCATTATTAAAAATTACGGACGATATTTTATCAGCCACAGACAATGGACTTTTAACAATATTGGTACTTTTAGATTACAGTAAGGCCTTCGACACTGTCAGGTATGATACACTTAAGCTAATACTGCAGTACATAGGGGTAGAAAAATCTGCTGTCTCACTACTAACTAGCTACGTTAGTGGACGTAAACAATGTGTGCAACTGAATAAAAGCAAATCAAATTTCTTAGACATTAGGCAAGGGGTGCCGCAAGGTTCTGTGCTAGGCCCTCTTTTATTTTCCATCTATACATTTAATATACTCTCACAATTGAAATTTTGCCATGGTCATATGTATGCAGATGATAGCCAACTATACCTTTCTTTTAAACCTGAATCTTTTCGCCAGGCTGAAATGTATGTGAATTCCGACTTGCAAAGAATTTACGAACATTCTTGCATGTTGGATCTAAGGCTAAATCCTACCAAATATTCATTTCTGCTGTTTGGAAAGCATAAAACCTGTAACCTTATCCATTCCCAAATTAGTTTAACAAGTAATGGTGCTGATATTCCTTATGTTACAGAAGCTAAAAATCTTGTCGTAATTATTGATAATTCTTTTAGATATAAAAAACATATCAATAGATATATTAGCACAGCCTATATTAACCTAAAAAGATTGTATCCTCACCGTTCATGCCTTTCCATAGAAATGAAGATCATGCTATGTAATGCATTTGTCTTGTCGCAATTCACATACAGTTCTGCTATTGATAGAATAACTAATAATCGCATACAAAAAGTCCAAAACTCATGCCTGCGTTTTATATTTGGAATCAGAAATTTTGACAGAATTTCATATAAACTTATTGAAACAGGGTGGCTAAATACTAAGCGAGAATGTCAGACGTGTTTATTTCATAAAGTGATAATAAATAAATCACCACAATACCTCTATAATAAAATTACATTTCGTGATGATGTGCATACATTAAATACTCGATTTAAAGGGCGCCTATCTCGTCCTAAACACCGCACCTCTCTATATGAACGGTCATTTTCTTATCAAATATACAGGATGTATAATGAAATTCCAAATGAACTTAAAAATCTTAATTTGAGCAAGTTTAAGTTGTCAGTTAAAATACATTTACAGAAGTGCTAATAACAATCGTGATGGCTAGATTTTCAATGTATGTAACACAAAATATATATGTATAGAGTATTTGTTCATATTTGTTTAATTCGTAGATACAAAGTGTATTCCACATATAAAGTAAATATTTAATTTAATTTAAGGTTTGGATGGTAGAACAGTTTGGGGATTACCCCAACACTGAATCCCGCCTTATGATGCGCATTTTGTTATATTCAATTTTTCCTAATTTTACACTATTATGTACCTTTATATATTTTTGTTTGTTGAATGTTATTATTATGCAAATAAAGGATTAGTATTATTATTATTTCAAATATAACTAAACTATTAATTCAATGGTCAGTTGCTTATACATTGGAACTGCTATTCATCTCAGAACTTCAGATCAACATCAAATTTTTATTGTTTAAAAATTTGATACAACCGACTTTAAGAAATGTTTTTATACAAAATAGAGTTATTAAAAATTTTATTATTTGTATGCAACTTACCTAAAAAAAATCCTAGAATCAAATAATGGTGGTCTTGATTATAATCAAAACTAGACTGATTTGACTGGACGTATTTCAAAAGTATATAGCAATAAGACTTAGACTAGCTTAAGAACAGACCTATACTAAACTGGACATAAGTCAAAACTACAATGCAACTTGCCTTGAAATAGGCCTAGAATCAACTTATGCTAGTCTGGACTTAGGTCTAGACAGCAATAAGACTTAGACTAGCCTAGAAAGGGACCTAGAATAAACATAAACTAGTCTGTAACTTAACTAGCCTAACAACAGACTTATACTTAACTGGATGTAAGTAAAATCAAGATTATGATAAATCCCACACCAGCCTAGGAAAGGGCGTAGAATCAACGTATAGTTGTCTGGACTTAAGTCGAGACCAGACTGCAATATGACTTAGATTAGCCTAACAACAAACCTCTACTAACCTTAACGCAAGTAAAATCTAGATTGCAATAAAACTTATACAAGGCTAGAACAAACTTATACTAGTCTTGACTTTAGTTTAAACTAGACTGCAATATGACTTAGTATAGCTAACAACAGACTTATACTAAACTGGACGAAAGTAAAATCTATATCTTTTCAACTTCAAATTGAAAGTACGCAATTATATTGGGATTAAACAATTTCAAATTGTGACTTTAAACAGTTCAGGGAATTTTTCTTGAAAGTATACGTTTTCCAAATTCAGCTTATTTTCTTTAAATCTTTAGATATTCGTTGTTTTTTTAAAAGAGTTAAAATCCAAGCTTTTAACGAGTATTTTCCACTCCCAGACTAAGCATGAAGTAAAATTTCGAGTTTAGAAAGGCCCCGTAAAAATTTGTCGAGGGTCGCGCAGCGACCCGAGACAAATTTTCGGGGCTTTTCTAAACTCGAAATTTTACTTCATGCGCCACGCATATAAAACACTCATTTCAAGTGAGATTCAAACATACATATATTTCACAATATTTTAGTGTTTTACACGCGTGGCGCGTAATGTTTGGAGTTTAGACCCGAGACAAGTTTTCTGGGCTTTACTAAACTCGAAATTTTACTTCATGCGCCACGCATAAAAAACACTGATTTCAAGTGAGGTTCAAATAGACATAAATTTTATAATATTTTAGCGTTTTATACGCGTGGCGCATGAAGTAAAATTTCGAGTTTAGAAAATCCCAGAAAATTTGTCTCGGGTCGCTGCGCGACCCTCGACAAATTTTCACGGGGCTTTTCTAAACTCGAAATTTTACTTCATGCTTAGTCCGGGAGTGGAAAACACTCGTTTAAAGCTTAAAATTTAACTCTTTTAAAAACACGAGTATCTAAAGATTTAAAGAAAATAAGCTGAATTTGGAATACATATACTTTAAAGAAAAACTCCCTCTATATGTTTGTTGTTACGCTATACTATGTCAAATGGTAGTCTAGTCTTCACTATAGACTAGTATAATTTCATTCTCGTCCCTTTTCTAGGTTTGTGTCTATCAATCATAAACTTACACATCAAACTTGTATATTTTAAATTTTACTTTATTTCAGTGTTTTATACGCCTAGTGCATAAGCCTGAAAATAAGCATAAGCCTGAAAATTAAGATTTGCCGACGCTACGCTGTGCTTTGCGCCGGCAAATCCAAATATTTAGGCTTTTCTTAACTCGAAATTTTACTTCATACTTAACCAAGGAGCGGAGACTTTTGTTTGCAACACACAAACGCTTTTATTAAAAATTGAATATCAAAATAAGTAAAAATCGTGGAAATTTGACAAACATTAAAACAAAAAATAAAATAATAGTCGCATGATGTAAAATGCAAACAATACTTTTCAGTTAATGAGACAACTCAAGACAATAAATACCTATTGATAGAACTACTTATTGTCTTAGGTTATCTTATTAATTATGACGTATTGTTTGCATTTTACACGAATTTTTGTAATTTTTATATATTATGTTATAAGTGTGCAAACTATGAGAAGCGTACGTTTATTTTCTCGAATTCAAATATTTTTGAATTTGAATTATTCTAATTTGAATAAAATAAAACACTTTAACTTTGTTTGTATAACTTATGAGAATTTCTGTGAAAATTTTAAAACTGTAACTTTCTAAATTTGACAGATTATAGAGCGGAATTTTAACTTAAACATTTTAAGAATTATTACAGTTATAATATTTTGAATACATATCCTAACGTTAAAATGTTATATTTCATAAAATTCATAAAACTTGAATAACTTTATATTTTTTGATCATCTTTATAATCAAATGAAGTCAAAAGAGAAGAATTACTATAGTGTTAGTATCGCATTATTACATGAACATAACTAACATTCTTGTTAGTAATAACTGTATGTTTTTGAGTTTACGTGAAGTGATTATTACACATAAAAAGACTTATTCCTTACTTCACTTTTTATTTGTATCGTTAGATGTACATTTCGAGACACAAGGTGCTCATTATCAATAACAAACAAGTAACAAACTTTGTTATTGATAATGAACACCTTGTGTCTCGAAATGTACATCTAGCGATACAAATAAAAAGTTTAGTAAGGAATAACAATCTTTTTACTTGTTAGTAATGTTTTTCGTTTTCAAAATTAAATGAAACTATTACTATGTTTTTTACCACTTTTATTAAATTAAAGTGGTAAAAAATATGGTAATAGTTTTTATTTAATTTTGAAAGGATTACCACGTAGTAACGGTCGTGATGTTTTTTTTTCATTCTATAAAGTTTTCAGAATTCATGAATTAATGAAAATAATAAATAGCGCATTAATTAATTATAAAACCGAGTTTTTTTATAATTACAATTTCAGATCACTGAGAGATGAATTAAACGGAAACCAGAATTGGAATAAAAGGCGATTCTCTCCGTTTGAGAAAATCCGGTTTTTATTAAATAGAGGGAAACAATGCGCCGCGCGTCTATTGTTATAACTTTCATTAGATATTCCGTTGGAAAGCATCTCGGAGCACAGTGCCGGGGATAATGGAATAAACACATTTCAGACTGAGAAATCCAGAGAGTAATCACGCCCCAGTTCACTAGTTCACAATATGCGCAAGGATTTAATTGTCATTTTGTCGCCGGATGGACTGAACTAACCCATTAATTATGACGGTTACGACGAAATCGTGTTTTCGAAAATTACCAACTGTTGAAAGGTGTTTTCATGTTTGATTTTTTAATATTAGATTAGAAAATATTGTCTAGTAGACGATATTAAAACTTCTGTCAGCTGGAGCAAAATTAGGTTATAAGAAATAAACATTTTTATCTTCTTTTCTTTCGATTTATCAGATACGGCACTAACGAGTGTCTATAAACTGTAGGCCTCTCGGTTGCTTTAAAAAACATATATTTGATCAAGTCATACGATGCGGTGAATCTCTGAAACGAATTATACATTTAATTATACAGGGAATTTTTATTTTAAGTATGCATAACGGGTGTCCCAAAAGTTTGGAAACGGTTGAATATCTCGAGAACACCTCATCGGATCAAGATGGTATAAAATACGTCATTCTTTATTTTTAAAGCTCTATTTAGGCATACTGTGCGATAGCCACCCACACCCCTCTGGGGGGTGGTTCGGGGGGGTAGTTTAGACAACTTAAATGGAAACTTCTATTTTTTAATTGTTTTATCACTCCCTCCCCAATCCCGTTCGGTGGTGGAAAGGGTAGTTTTGAATTTTTCTACGAAAAAAAATATTTTGCTTGCACTGTTGCATTTTGTATCAAAAACGGTTTATGAATTTTTCAAATTGCCACTCCCCCCCACACACACACACCCTTTAAAAGTAGAAAAAGTGGTATTTTAAAAAAAAGTACCACCATTTATTTTAGACAAAAATTATTTTTCTTGCAGAGTTTCATTGTCTATCAAAAACTCCTTATGGAGTTGCAAAATATCCACACCTTAACCCCTTTTTGGAGGGTGGAAAAAGGAAGTTTTCGCTCAGTTTATCGTCAAATTTTTTTTTCCATTTTGTCATGTTTACAATTTTAAATGAAAGCACAGAAGTGTAGTTAATGAACATTTATTTCGGACTGTCAATGTTGACGTTCTCGACGACTCCGTGAAATTCTAAGAAATGGGTAATAGCTCAGAAACTTTAAAGCTAAATTAATTAAGCTGCTATCTGTCGTTTTGAGATGAGGTTATCGGAAAGTGAACGCATATCATTATTAATGAAGCGTGGGTCCGGGGAGAATGTGAGATCTTACGAGGAGGTGGCAAGGATGTTTAATGCATCCAATCCGCATCGTGATCCAGTGTCAAAATCGACGGTTCAAAAAACAGTGAAACGATTTGAAGATACTGGAGCAGTGAAGGATCGCGAACGCAGTGGCAGGCCAAGAACGGCATCAAACGAAGATCAGAAGGTGGAAGTGTTGCAGCATTTCGTGGAAGACCCTCATATTTCTGTAAGGAGAGTGTCGCAAGCTCAAGGCATCAGCAAGACTTCAGTACATAGCATATTGCAGGAGGAAAAGTGGCACCCTTACAAAACTACCCCCTCGAACCACCCCCAGAGGGGTGTGGGTGGCTATCGCACAGCATGCCTAAATAGAGCTTTAAAAATAACGAAAGACGTATTTTATACCATCTTGATCCGATAAGGTGTTCTCGAGATATTCAACCGTTTCCAAACTTTTGGGACACCCCGTATGCATACGTTTTTTTTTTCAAGTTCAATTTAGAGGTTTAAACGAGTGTTTTCCACTCGCAGGTTAAGTATGAAGTAAAATTTCGGGTTTAGAAAAGCCTGAAAATTTGGTTTGGTCGCGTAGCGCGAAGCGCAGAGCGACCAAACCAAATTTTCAGGCTTTTCTAAACTCGAAATTTTACTTCATGCGCCACTCGTATTAAGCGCTGAAAACATCGAAATATTGTGAACAAGTGAACTTCACTTAAAATCAGTGTCTTATACGCGTGGCGCATGAAGTAAAATTTCGAGTTTAGAAAAGCCTGAAAATTTGGTTTGGTCGCTTCGCGCTTCGCGCTACGCGACCAAACCAAATTTTCAGGCTTTTCTAAACTCGAAATTTTACTTCATGCTTAACCTGGGAGTAGAAAACACTCGTTTAATGTTTCAGATTAAACTGTTTTAAAAAAGCCACAAATACCTACCTGAAGAGTTACAGCGTATAAATGTGATTGTAGTATGTATCAATAGATATTTATTGTCTTAAGTTGACTTATTAATTAAGACATTGTATGCATTTTTACGAATAATATTTTCGTAAGAGTTACAGCGTATAATTGTGATTGTAGTATGTTTCAATAGATATTTATTGTCTTAAGTTGACTTATTAATTAAGACATTGTATGCATTTTTACGAATAATATTTTCGTAATTTTAAATATTATGTGATATGTAAAAGTAAAACTCCCTGTATGTCTAATTACGATGTATGTTTCTGAAGTCAGAACCTACTGGAATGTCGACAGTTTATAAGAGCATGTTAGATTAAACATAAAGAGGGCTGTATGATTTTCCTTTCGTTCAAGTTAAAGTGTGTCCCTGTTACATGTGCCAATTTTAACATGTTTTCACTCACTCTAATCAATTATTTAGTAAACGAAACCCTTAACGAAGGGGAAATCATACGGCCCAATCTGTCAAAACTGGTAGAAGACAATTATTCGTAACCTGTTTGTGTAATTTTCACAATATTTATAAATTTTTGACGTTTATTATGATTTTTGTCAAAGTTCAATCTTTTTAGAGTTTCATGATATTACAACTATTATACTCACTTAATGAAATCAATGTATTGCATTGTACCGTGCGATTAATTAAATTATGATTTAGAGTAGGCGGCATTTTTTGTGCCATTACCCAGAATGCTAATTAAATGATGGAATAAATTTGAGGTTATGATAAACTATGTGCTAACAGTCAGTAGTGCTAATCTAATTTAAAATTCAAAGCCTACTCTAAATCATGTTTTAAATTATCGCACGATATTTCATGTAGTATAAACGTAACAAGACAATCGTAAAGAAATCATCAACAAATTAATAGTAAAACTTTTATTAAAACACTTGATTTGTTTTAATTAAAGTTCTACTATTAATTAAATATGTTACACCACGGGCGAAGTAAGAAATTAATTCAACATATCAACAAATTATAGTTTATTTTTAATGGAATTGGTTGCATTTCAAAACCAGGGATCATTAATAATTTATTGTTGTATTTCATTTCGTATGCTCTTTAATTATTTTTAAATCTAATGCATGTGTCTGATTTTTCCCCGGAGAGAATTAAGGCCTCGGTAATATTAATTTATTTTTTCCTCTTGGATGCGAACGCAGCTTTGAGGCTGATGTAGGTAATTCCGTAGATCAAAGGAGTGCTTTAAATATAAATAAAAGCACACACATGAAGGGGATACATTTTTTTTTCTGGTGGTGTTTTAAGTATTTTCATACTAAATATGTTTTTTTTTCGCTGTCGGTTTCGAGATGAGTACGTTTTTAATTACACCCTTACTCTAACTGAAGGGTACTTTTATAAATACGTGTTTTTATTTAATTAGATTTCTTGGATAGGTTTAATGAGATTTACATTATAAAAACAAATTTTATGCAAAAAAAACATTATTTTTAATTATTTCACGCTAAGAAATTAAAACGTAGCATCGAAATTATTGACTTAATTTCTTATTTTGTTCTAATTTTGTATCTTAGTTAATGTTATTTGTAAAACGAACGATATCAGTAAACGTTTTAATTTGATGTTAGTATAAGTTGATGATAAACATTTGTTATTAGCGTGTACATGAATCATGAATGAGAATAACATGATTGTTTTAAACTTGTTGTAATAGAGCATTTTTATCACTGTCTAACATCAATACATCCAAGAATTAAAGTAATTGTATTTTGGAATTGAATCGGTAGTTTGAAGAAGGAAACAAATCTTAAAATGAAAGTTTTGGAAAATCAAAAAAAACTGCAATACAACTATACGTAAGTGTATTGACGAGAATAGCGGATATAAAAATGGTGATGTGTCCATCATAACACTTTTTATATCCGCTATTCTCGATATTACACCTACGTATAATTGTATTGCAGTTTTTGTTTTGATTTTCTAAAACTGTCATTTTTGGATTTGTTCCCTTCTTCAAACTACGTTTGTTGTGATAAAGGTAGTAAATACTGTCTAATACCTTGATTTTAGAAAAATTAACATTTGTTACTAGCGTGTATACGAATCTCGATGAGATTACCATAACTGTTTTAAACTTGTTGAAATAGAGCTCTTTTATCACTGTCTAACATTAATACATCCTAAAATTGAAATATTTGTATTTTGGAATCATAAACGACAAATTAAATATTATGATGTACTGTATGTACAAGTAAGAGAGAGTTTTTCCATTCATTAAAACTTTAACGGTCTATCCGTGGGGACCATGTTTTAATAAATGAAAAAACCCTCTAGAGCTTACGGGAATCACGTGGTTTATGCATTTATTAGAACATGTCACGTGGTGCAAACAATTGTATTCGTACAATTATGCTACTTAAGCTAATGGGCATTATGTATATTTTATTGGTTCATAATACTTTTAATGGAATAATCAAAGCAAAAAAATCACTCAATTAAATATAAGTTAATCAAATATCTGTACGAGCAAATGTCTTGCATTTGCGAAAATTTAAAGAATAAAATCATGTACAAATTCACAAAAAAATAGAACGCAGAAGAGGTTATGTTAAAGGGATAATGTATTCACCGGAGGATCCCCGTAATTGATATCTATGTCCGGAGTCCGGACATAAACTGCGGGAGTTCCGGAATTAAGGCATCGGCTTTACTGCAGCGATCTAAAACCACCCTCGACGCATACACACAACCGGAATTGATTCATTTCACGGGGGGTAATGAACACGCTGTGTGCGGTTTTTAATCTGGGCAAAAGAGAATATTTTCTGGATTAAAAAAAGTAAGATTTATGCGCGGGGAGGCTTGACAACCCTATTTGAAATATTAACTATGAAATCATACATACTAAAAAGTAATTAATAAGTTAGCAAAACAGTTTTGTATCCATTTCTTCACTGATATATTTTAAAATGTTATTATATCATAATAAATAAATCGCTGGACTTTCCGATAATTAACCATCATATATATATATATATATATATATATATATATATATATATATATATATATATATATAAACGTAGATTTTCGCGGGCGTAACATGTATCACTGTTTCTTCGGGTTTGGTCCCGCGTATTTTCTTGGCTCTGGTCCATTTTATTTTTAATTCGACGTTTCGATGACGTCGCAGTCATCATCGTCAGGAATAACTATCAAAATTCCATTGCTCTAGCAACCACTTGTTTGACTTTTACGTACTACTTGATGCGTGAATTTCTTGTTTGGCTTCGTGTTACTCTTCTGTTTTGTTCTTCTAATGATGTAGTAGTGACAATTTCAATATTATTTTCGGAAGGGGTTGGATTTTGAATTTCTTGGGTGTTGTTTGGAGATAATATATAATATAATATAATATTTTTTCGAAATTTATTGTATGTTTCGAAATGTTTACGTGTTGAAATAAAGAAGATTGTGGATCAGACTTTCTTACTGCTAAAATGTGTTCATCTCGACGAGTACTAATTTTCCGGTTTGTTTGTCCTACATAGCTCTTCTCACACATACCACATGGAATTTCATATACGCCTTGAGCTTCAAGTGGGATAATTTCTTTTGGAGTTCGGAGTAAATTTTAAATTTTTGTGTGTATATTGAAACAAGTTCTAATATTGCATTTGGAGAGGATTTTTCCGATTTTATCAGTTGTTCCTTTAATGTAGGGAAGGGTGACGTTGCTACACGGACTTTCACTTCTTGTTTTTGGACTTTTGTTTCTGCTTAATTTATTGATTGTTCTTTTGGAAAACCCATTTTGTATTAATGCCTTTTTGAAATTGGATATTTCATTATTTAAGTGGTGTTCGTCCGATAGCGTACGTGCTCTTAGTAGAAGCGATTTTGCCACAGACGCTATTTGAGCTGGATGGTGATGTGACTTCGCATTCAAGTACCTGTTTGTGTGTGTAGGTTTTCGGTATACGGTGTAATTTAAGTTTCCACTAGGATTTCGGATAATAAGAGTGTCCAGAAAGGGTAAACGTTTGTTTTCTTCAACTTCCATTGTGAATTGAATTTTGTTGTGGATATTGTTTAGATGCGATAAAAAATGGTCGAGGTTCTCAATACTATGTTGCCAAATAACGAAAGTATCATCCACGTATCGTAGCCAAAGTTTAGGTTTTAGAGGGGAAGAATTTAGTGCATTAGTTTCGAAATCTACCATAAATATATATATAATACACTTCTTCATTTATAATTTATTTTGATCCTTGAGAATGATCTATAAAGACCAGAATACGTGTCAGGAAACTGAAAATAAAATCATAGCACAAAACAAGTGATTTTCTTCACCAAAAAATAAATAAAATAAAAATATAAAAGATAATAAAACCATTCTTATCATTTCAATCATCCATTTATCGCCAATGACACGTACAACATGCATGATGACGTTTGTTTATTTTGTATGCGAGATGTTCATTTCCATTATAAAGAAATCATTAACAGTGATCCGCAATATTAGTAGGAAAATAAAAAGATTTTTCTTTGGACAGTTTTTCAGTATTTATAATAAAAAATTGTAAGGTAATTATTTTAGTATATATTTTTCGTTTATTCAAATAGTGTTTAGGATTTTACAACGTTTTGTACGTTTTGGGCCCGGCACAATCACCAATTTCTAAAAAATGTGCGTACTTATTAGGGCTTCGAACCGTTATTTTTTGCGTTCCGACTTTTGTTCTGGTTCAGTTATTAAAATATATATCGGTTCGATTCCGAAAAAAAAAAACTTTTCTTTGCGGTTTTCGGTTTTTCCTTCAGCTCCAGTGATTGTTTTAATTTTTGAAATGTTTTTATTTTATATTTAAAAAATAAAAATATTGATGTGCCTATCATAACACTATCCTCGTTATAGATATGATTTAAATATTAAGAATATGAAAAAATTTGTCACACTAAATTTGTTCTACTTTTGTAATTATTATCACATTATTATTACTATTATTATTATTAATACAACATTTTTACTAAATAAATATGTTATGCAGTTTTTCAATATATCTCAGTAAATATCTATCAGATCTCAGCAGTATATATTTTAAACCTTACTTTAGATCAGTGATTAATACGCGTAGCGCATGAAGTAAAATTTCGAGTTTAGAAAAGCCCCGTGAAAATTTGTCTCGGGTCGTTGCGCGACCCTCGACAAATTTTCTACGCGGGGCTTTTCTAAAATCGAAATTTTACTTCATGCTTAGTCTGGGAGTGGAAGACACTGGTTAGTTTAAAATATGTCACAACTATCAAAATGTGTGTCGCAAGTGTCATAAAGAAAAACAATAACATGACTATCTAATAATATATTTTAAATAATAGTTGTATCAAATTGATAATAGTCGCCCGACGCCGATTTGTGTCAAGTTCAATACATTGCACAAAATGTCATTTCAAGTTGACAGGATAGACTAATGTCGGCTGACGGCGACTCATGTTAAGTTGACACAATGGACTAACCGCCGACTATCGTCGTCTTAAGTCAAGTTGACGCGATAAACTCATGTCAGTCAATATAGTGACTTACAGTCATAAAGTCACAATTGTGAAAATACAGTCGAAATAGTGATTTAACGACAAAATTATATCATAATCAAAAGACAGTAAACCAAGTGAATTACAGTCATAACATCGCAGTAGTAAAAATACAGTGAATTAATGTCAAAATCCGAATACGTTAAAATACTAAAATACATTCAACCTTGTGACTTACAATCACAATATTGCAATACTCGAAATGCAGTCGATATAGATATAAAATGACAAAATCCTAGCATAGTTAAAAGACAGCCAACCAAGCGACTTATAGTTATAATGTCACAGTAGTAAAAATACAACATTTTATGTTAAAATCCTAGCATGACAAAAAAACATCCTAATCCCAATAAGTTAGAAGACAACCAACTAAGTGACTGACGGTTGTAATGTCACGAAAAAAAAACCAATCAATAGAAAGATTTAATGATAAAATCCAATCATAGTTAAGTCAATCAAGTGACTTACAGTCATAATGCCACAATAGATAAAGATATAATTTGACAAAATCTTATGATAGCCTAAAGTCAACCAATTGACTTACAATAAAAATGTCACAAATGTCAATAAATAGTCAACGGAGCAATTTAACGACAAAATAATACTTAGAGACTTATAGTGAATATTGCAATAGTCAATATACAGTCGATAAAGAAATGTAATTACTATATCGTATGTTCAATAATAAAATAAAAACTCCAGAGTGCCATGATTTAATCTTTTTGTTAATTTAAGTTAGCTCTAATTAATTTATTATATAAAATAAGTTACCAACACACAATATTTTTCATGGCAGTAGTTGTTTTCCAACTCCACGTAACACACACTTAAACGTTAAACAAAGTTAATGCAGGAATATCCCAATTACATGCTGCAAATTTTCAGATATTCGTTGTTTTTTTGTAAAGAGTTCAATTTGAAGCTTTAAACGAGTGTCTTTCACTCCCAGACTAAGCATGAAGTAAAATTTCAAGTTTAGAAAAGCCCCGCGTAATTTGTCACGGGGCTTTTCTAAACTCGAAATTTTACTTCATGCGCCACACGTATAAGACGCTGAACACACGTGACTTTCATTTTTTCACAATATTTCAGTGTATGAGTGTTTAATAAAGTAAAATTTTGAATTTAGCAAAGCCTGAAAATTTGGCATTCTAGGCTTTTCAAAACTGTAAATTTTACTTCATTCTTAATCTGGAAATGGAAAGCACTTGTTTAAAGCATCAAATTGAACTCTTTTAAAAAAATCTTATTCATATGTATGTATACTTAAAATAAAAAATCTACGTATGTAAATTAATTTTCTTGTTGATTAGGATTAAATAAACCATGCCAGAAAGTATTTGTTTTAACACTTTGATACACGTTGCATAGAAGCCATTCGAGGGCCGCATGCGGCCGGCGAGCCGTGGGTTGGCCAGCCCTGTCCTATGGAATACATTACTACTGTTAACTTTCACGCATACAAAATATCGTATGTTAAATTAAAAATAATCTCCAGAGTGCCATGAAAAATATTCTAGGTTGGCAACACTGAAAATATACATTATAATTATTATGTCTAAAGTTTTATATGTCAATTCCTGAAGTGTGTAGCCTACTTAAATTTTGTAAAAGATTCAATAATGGCAATCTACAGGTATTTTTTTATTGAACATATGATAGAAACAATAAATTACTAATTGACGTTTTAATGCGTAAGTTTAGTTGCCTACAATCACAACATAAAGCATAGTGCATACGACCGTCCAGTGCGTTTTTTGTCTTAGTATACATAGGGATTTGTTTACCGAAATAAAAAAATGCCCTGTATGTTAAATGGCAGCACCAAAAATAAAGACATCTGAGTTAATAAAAAAATAGATTTTTAATACCTGCTGCAGCGGTGAACAATGTCGCAAAAGCTTTATATGTATACGAAGTCACGTGATGATAATTAATGTTTCATAGAAGAACATATGCGTATACATATAACTAACTTTATACTTTCGACTTTTGGCCAGTTTTTTTATAGAAATACTCCTCTGTGCGTGCCCCGCACAAATTCTGAACTTCTGGGGCCTGTGGAAATACAGGTTGAGATGTGGTAAGGATTTTTATTATTATTATATTTGAAGAACACGAGTTGTTTTTAGCTACACAAAATATATTTTTACATTGATAACATTTTGCTTTAATTTTTTAAAATTATGATTATCACAAATGGTGTTTGATTTAAAAAAAATCGAAAATATAGTTAAATATAGATTCAAAACAATATTCGACAAAAGATTGTGAAATAAAATTTAGAAAACAGTAAAATATACGAAAGCCGAACAACTCAAATCAAAGAAAACAATAAAAATTGAAATTCAAATAAATTACTTTAGTTAAAAGTGCTCTAAATAATTTGAATCTTTGCCAAATAACAATAAAACTCAGGAATAAAAATGTGGGGAATAGAACAAAACTATAAGTTGAATGAATGAGTACTGAACACAGATTCATATTCTTGAGAAAACTATACGTGTCTTAAATGTTTACAAATATTTAAATAATAATAAGAATTATAACAATAATAGAACTGATAATGCAAGAACATGAACAAAAATTATTAATACAAGCATATGAATATTATTATAACTTGATTTTAATTGTTAATTTTTTATTTTGCATTTAAATAAAATGTACTCATTCACACAAAATGACGTATAAGAGACGTCAATTATTTAAAAATTAAAAAATCGATTTTGTTATGTCACAGACGTCACAAATATCACTAGATATTTGTTAAGTCAAGAAACAAAGTTTTTGGAATAAAATGTTAAAATTAATGTTTAGGCTTTTCTAGATTCAAAATTTAATTTCATGCGCCAGGCATATAAAACACTGAAATATTGTGAAGTTTAAAATATACTGCTGACGTTTGATCTCATGTTAAATAATTAATTTTACAAATGTTTATTTTGATTAATTCGAACGTCTGGAGTATTTTCTTTTTAATATGTAAAAGTTTACTAATAGAACAAATCCCTGTATGTATCTTAGATGTAATTTTATACTCAAGGGGGGTTTTATACTCAAGGGGGTAAGTTAAATTTAAAATTACCCTCATTTTGGTTTAACGACCCTTGATAAGATATTTATTCATACAAATAACCCGTCTTAAATTTTACATCTCACGCGTATGAGTTAGAGACAAACGAGACGAGTATAAATCTTATTTTCACCTTATCATTTTTATTTTTAATACACCATTTTTCTTCATGAATATTTAATAAACAACACACTACTTTGCTTGTTGTTGTCATTTTGTATTTGTACGTGTGTATAGTCATTCTGGAGCAGGAGGTCACGGGTGGGGATATTTATTTTAATGGTAAAGTCCATGGAGATGTAGCGGAAGGGCAGAAAGGGCAGTATCGCAGAGGGCCAATTTAATTTTATGTCGGCGATTATTCGGAAATTGAAGGCGTATACGTGTGTGTGTATGTGTACTAGGATGTCCTTTTCGGCAGTGGAAAATTTGAAAGCCGCCCTGGCATCAATTATGCAGAGTTGCTCGGATGCTATCTTGCATTATTTAAAAACACGCGCTCCAATCGTCAACGTAGAAGAACTTTTTTTTACAAATTTCACATACTTGGGGAATTTATTTAACCTTGTGTATTCGTTATATTAGCTTTAAATATTAGGTCAATAATGTTTAAGCTGTTTAATAAAGGTTATAAAATAAACGTATGCTGGGTTCCCAGTCATGTTTAGGATATGAAAATGCCGATTTGCTGACCAAATCTGCAAAGGATAGCCCTTTCAATATTCATAACTTTATAAGGATTACTTTAAAAATCCAGCCTTAGATTATAACGGCAATCAATTTGGTCCACTTCTTCTCCCACATTAAATACTACTCTTCACACCCAGTAATTCCCAGTAGTCTATGGTATTTTTTATCCAAAAGTTAGAGGTAATAGATTTTAAGCATCCATTATTCGAATAATGATGGGGCATAACTTATCTCCTAGTCATTTATACAAAATATGAAGTATATAAAATAAACCAGTGGAGAAAAAGGATCACTTGTTTCATTTAATATTACATTCATCTTCACGTAACGCATACTAAACAATTTAGAAAGTATAAGTTTTCCAAATTGCACATGTGGTGATATTGGAGACTTGAATTACATCTTCTTTTCATGTAATAACTATACTCAATGACATTAGAAGCGTAACACCCAGAAGGAGTTATTATTTTAACTTGATATTTTGCCAGTATGGTAGTCTTACATCAAGAATAAAATGATTACATTTTCAAGAAATTTTATTAAAAAACAATCTAAAAAAAATTAATAATGTGTTTGGCGACCCCTTTGCTGTATACACTCCTGTAGACGTCTGGGCATCGACAAAATGAGATGGTCGATGTCTTCTTGAGGCATCTCGTTCCAAGCAACTTGAATTTCATCGATCAACTGTGCTAGAGTCTGTGGAGGATGGTGCAAAGAGAATATTCTTCTTCCCATGATATCCCACACATGTTCAATGGGATTTAAATCCGGCGAACGGGGCGGCCACGCCAAAACATTAACACCAGCTTCATTAAGAAAGTTCATAGTTCGACGAGCAATATGGGGACGTGCGTTATCTTGTTGAAAAAGTACGTCTGGGCGGCCATCTAAATAAGGCAACAAAGTCGGTCGTATGACGTCTTCAACATAACGCGCAGCTGTCATACTGCCTCGAATGAATACAAGAGGTGATCGACTACCATAAGCAATAGCCCCCCAAACCATTACTCCAGCAGTCCTGTGTAGATGCCTCTCAATAGCAAACCTAAGATCAGGTCGTTCTCCACGGTAGCGTCGTACCCTTCTACGGCCATCATGCGTGCCTAGACAAAATCGTAATTCATCGCTGAATACGACATCGTGCCATTCTGCCTCCCAATGCTGCCGTTCACTGCACCAGTCCAACCTTTGGCGACAGTGTCTCGCTGTTAAAGGAAGCACTAATCTTGGACGGTACGAAAGAAGCCCAAAGGATTGAATGCGGCGATATAAGGTTCGCATACTAACGGGCCTACCTTCTTCTCCAATCCATTGATCACCGATTTGACGCGTAGTAGCGAAACGGTCTCGCAGGGCTATTTGTCTTAAGCGCCGATCTTGACGTTCTGTGGTACGCCTTGGTTGACCAATTGGTCTTCTTCTTGCTCCTCTACCTTCTTCTGTCCATACCTGATACACACGTATTACAGTTGCTGCAGTGGAATCAATACGGCGGGCAATTTCGCGATAGGACATACCGACATCTCGATAAGCAACAACTCGACCCCGGTCAAAATCGCTCAAATGGTGATATTGTGGACGTCTTCGGACTCGAGGCATTTTATTTAAGCTTAACACACTCAACGGAAACACAAAAACTAAAAACATCTGTACTAAACAGCTCATGTAAATAGTTTTATCAAAAATGAAAAAGTAAATTTTTTTTTCACAATAAATATAAAAGGCACAAGGTTGAAATTGTTATCAATGTATGCTTTAAATATAGTCACTCTGTTGTTAAAATATGAATTTAAAAAAATCATTCCTTCTTGGTGTTACGCTTCTAATGTCATTGAGTATATTATGACAAATGTGAAAATGTGTACTCTTACCTTATTGCAGTTGGTCATACAGCTCCTTTTTCTATTATATCTGTTCTAACTAAAAGTTGTATTTAAACTTACATCATTTTATTATTTATTATAAGAAAGCAATACATTTATTTAATAACTAAAGTAATTATCTTAATTTTCAAGGAAAATCCTTTCGTAACTAAACCTTTTTAAATATACCTATATCATTCATCCTATATCCTATATCTTTTCACTTTTCCTCAATACTGCTGTAGTTGGTCAACAGAGCTGTATAGCTGTTGTCAATGTTATCAACTATTGTCAATGTTGTGATTCAATGTGAAATTCGAGATATTCTTGTTTAGCAGTATATTTTTGATCCTGTTTTAGTAGTTTATTTGTAATACTGATTTTGCAGTATGTTTGGAAAGATTTCTCACTCTTCTCATAATTATATAAATTTTATTGAGCTAGCTCAAATGGGGAGTCTGATTTTGTTTTGCGTAGGGACTCCAGGTAGAGCCTCTCCAAAATATCTAAACCAGCAAATTTTGCAGAGAGACACCCACTACAAGCGCAAAAGTATAATAGACGAAAAGAAGCCCCAATTTATGGGGTGTTGATGTTACAATTTATGACCTTATCTAAATAGCAGGTAGTTTCCTTTCTTCCCCTTTTTAGAACGTTTTAAACGGTCGTTCATGTTTATTTGATGACTCCAACAATTTAACACATTAATCAATATGTTATGCAATGGTATTATTTGGTTACGTTTTAATCGAATCAATTAAATAAATCACGCTAATCTAGCAATAAAAAAATGTCAAATAAGGTTATGATTGATCATCTAACGAGTGTTTCCAATCCCAGATTAAGCATGAAGTAAAAGTTTGGGTTTTACTTCATGCGAGACGCGTATAAAACGCTCAAATTTAATGTGAAATGGTCTATAACCAACCAATTAACATGTGAAATACGTTTAGTATGCCAACTATCAATTGTTTAAATGAGGGAAAAAGTGCTACAATGAACATAAGTTCATTTTTTGTACTTGTTTCTGTATAACTTAAAAAAAATAAATTAATGAAACACTAACTCAAATCCCCCCCCCCCCCCCCCCAATCACAAAAAGCTATCTACGCTACTAAAACAAGGTATGTACGATCGTATTTATTAAAAACAAATAATAGCAATATATTTTTACAGTTTTATTATATTTTTATAACGGGTTTAAAACAAAAAAAGCGTTCCTTAGTTCTAATAGTCTTTTAATATAAATTAAGATCACACAAGGAGGGATGGAAGGTTCTTGATGGTCTTTAAAAAAACGATCTGCAAACATTTTCGAGATATTATTTTTTTTAGAAAATCCTCATTTATAAACTCAAATTTCTCAAAAAATATAGGTTTAATCCAAAATAATTATTGAGCATTACTCACTGAACTCTTCGCATTCTAATCGAAAATCAAACAAAACAACTTTTATTTATAAAAAAAACCTTGCCATTTACGTTTTATATATATTTGAACAGAATGGTTGAATTGGGGCAAAGTTGCGTAATTGAGGGTCCAATAATAATCTAAAATAAAATTGAAATATCTTTTTTCGTACAAGATAAATTCAAATTCAAAACTATTTGAATTCGAGAAAATAAGCTTACGCTTCTTATAGTTTGCACACTTTAAACATAATATATAAAATTACGAAAAAACTATTCGTGAATATGCAAACAATGTCTTAATTAATAAGACAACTTAAGACGATAAATATCCATTGAAACAACTACTTCCCGTGCAAATACACCTCCGGATATTGAATTATACAATGAAATATTTTATATCTAATTTAATTTGATTTGTTACAACGCTCTATTAAAGTATATGTAAAGTGTGCAAACTATAAGAAGCGTAAGCTTATTTTCTCGAACTCAAATAGTTTTGAATTTGAATTTATCTTGTTTGAACTGTACCGTAAGGTAAATAATAAGGTCTCACATTCTTCATACCTGTTAATGACATAATCCCCTTTTTTACCTATAAATACCGACCATCATTTTCACTCATTCCATTTCTGTGTACCTGTTCATTCTACACACACACACCACTTTTTCCAAGTAAGTTTGTTTTAATTTTATTCCTAATTTTTTCAAACGTCATAAGCAAAGCTATACTGAAGAGAGATAAATCTCGAAACGCGTCTATAAATGGCCTAAGACATTAGTTTTAATCCAAGTCCTTTCACTTTTAATTTGTTGCTATCTCTCCTTTCATTTTAAATTTGTATTGTTAATTGGTTTGAAGAGAATTTGACCTAAACGTTACATATACTTTAATAGAGCGTTGTAACAAATCAAATTAAATTAGATTTTAAATATTTCATTGTATAATTCAATATCCGGAGGTGTATTTGCACGGGAAGTAGGTGTTTCAATGGATATTTATCGTCTTAAGTTGTCTTATTAATTAAGACATTGTTTGCATATTCACGAATAGTTTTTTCGTAATTTTATATATTATCTTTTTTCGTTTTTGAGGTATTGTCAAAAAACGATTTTTTGAAATTTCGTTTTATTTTTTTATTTAAAAACTATTGAATTCAGACATTTACAACTTTGACATTAGACCATAGCCAACTTTGCTTTTTCTGATGGGCGCCATTTCGGATTTTCATATTTTTTAGAAGAATATATTTTTCTGAATTCAATGATGTATCACACTTATAGTTTTCAGTGCAATTTAAAGTAAATTTAAAGTTAAAGAAAACTAACCATCTTAATTCGTTTTAATAGTTTCATATATAATTTACATTTAAATTAACGACGTGAACACCATATACTGTCAATAGTAGTAACGATACTACTCAAAAATTGGCAGCACATGGCGTTCACATCGTCAATTTATATGTATATTACACATGACTACTAAAATAGTTATAGATGTTTAGTTTTCTTCTGGATTCTAAAATGCACAATCAATTGACATTTATAATAGTCATTCTATGAGTACAATAGACAAGACTATTGACAGTAGATGGCGTTCATGCCGTCAACCTAAATGTAAATTACATATGACTATTAAAATTGTCAATTTATAGTGCAATTTGAAATCCAGAAGAAATTATCTTTATTCATTTTCATAGTTTCATATGTAATTTACATTTAAATTAACGACGTGAATGCCATCTACTGTCAATAGCTGTAACGATACTACTCAAAAATTGTCAGCAGATGGCGTTCACATCGTTAATTTATATGAAAATTACATATGACTATTAAAATGGTTATAGAAGCTCAGTTTTCTTCTGGATTTCAAAATGTGAAATCAATTGACATTTATAATAGTCATTCTGTGAGTACTATTTTTTTCTGAATTCAATGATGTATCACACATATAGTTTATTGTACAGGGTGAGCGCAACTCGATTTCTTAGCTATATTATATGAAAAAGAAAAACGATAGAAAGAATCTGAAATCTAAAATCAAATGACAACAAAACAATATTCAATATGTGTAATTGCTTACATATCACCCCTGAAGACGGGCATTCAACGATATACAGTAAACCCTCCTATAACGCGGTACTCTCAGAACGCGGTTTCCATATAACGCGGAGCAAAAATGCGACAGCCCTCCAATAACGCGGTACTGTTTCAGCGCGGTTGCCGTTCAACAACGCCCCATCAGTTCTATCCGTGCACCCCGAATGGCTTTAACTGGATTAATTTGGGGAAGAAACTATAGATGAGGAAGAACTGATGGAATAAATTGATGCACCCACCTCAAATGCATTGATAAATGAAAATAAGGAAAACGAATAGGTGCCAAATCTCAATTTACAAGATGTGAAAAATTGCTAAATTTGGCTAAAGAATTAGAACTTCATTTCATTCAAACTGATCATTCAAAATGCTTAGCTCCCTATAGAGAGGTTTTAGTGGAGTTAGAAAAAAAAAGCTACAATCGAAAACCAATGTGAGGATGTACCAAGCGAGGAAGAGATTTTGCCTATTAAAAGAAGACGAGTTAGGCGACTCATATCTGACAAACATTTTTTTAGTTTATTTTTGTTTCATATTTTTATCATTTGTTCATATGAACTCTTCAATTCAATAAAAATAATTTATAATTTATCTTATCATTTGTATTTATTTTTCTCCATATAACGCGGTACGAATGATGTGATTTGTACTAATTCTGAGTTTCTTATAGCGTGGTTTCCATATAACGCGGTAGACGTTTTCCATAGAACGCGCTACGAATTATCCTGGTTTGTACAGTTAAATCCAAGTTTCTTATAGCGCGGTTTCCATATAACACGGTACGCACTCACCGCGTTATAGGAGGGTTGACTGTATATCTTACCAATTGTGATGTATTTTAAACTAACGAGTGTCTTCCACTCCCAGACTAAGCATGAAGTAAAATTTCGAGTTTAGAAAAGCCCCGCGTAGAAAATTTGTCGAGAGTCGCGCAGCGACCCGAGACAAATTTTCACGGGGCTTTTCTAAACTCGAAATTTTACTTCATGCGCCACGCGTATAAAACACTGATTTAAAGTGAAGTTAAAAACGCACTAAAAACCAACCCAACTTCGATAATTTTCAAAATTGGATGTGTTCTTTTCTATCCATGCTGTAAACCTTCAGATATTCGTTATTTTCTTGTAAAAAAACTTCGATTCCATGTAGTCCTTCGGTCTCCGAAGACCATGATTGGTCCTTCGAGCTGTAGCCTTTGTAAAATGGTAATAAACTTAGTAATCTAGAGTGATACTTCAATTTGAAACTTCTAAGAACGAGTGTTGCCCACTCCCAGACTAAGCATGAAGTAAAATTTCGAGTTTAGAAAAGCCCCGCGTAGAAAATTTGTCGAGGGTCGCGCAGCGACCCGAGACAAATTTTCACGGGGCTTTTCTAAACTCGAAATTTTACTTCATGCGCCACGCGTATAAACCACTGATTTACAGTAAAGTTAAAAATATATAACGCTTAGATGTGATGATGATCAATATTTACCAAGATGTAAACGTCAGATACGTTTAAAAAAAAATGATTGACCTAAATTTGTACACGTACACGTAGACATAATTCTCGACTTTATTTTACAAATGTCGTATTAATTATAATTCCATTTTAAATAATTTCAGAAATACCAAATAAATCTTCCTATCAAAACAACCCCAAACCGGACAAATGATAACGCCACGCGCCGGCTGAAAACAGATGGATTTCTTATTACCTGCTAATATCGGGTTGACATTGACACCCAAAAAATGCGGTTGGTGTTCATAATGGATTACCCCTTGAGTGCTCGGTCTCTTTCCCCTAACCCTCCAACATTTTAGGAAAGAGATAGAAATCGGAAGATTTTAGACTATTTGGTCTGATCGCCTACAGGTAACCCCGGGGCGGGCCTGTATTAAGGGATTATTCCGAATACATATCAGAAAAATAAAAACATAAAAACAAGATTTAGCAGTGTACAAGAATTAAAATTCAACGGGAAATACTCTTATTTTTTTAAGAGCAATATATCTGAGGTATTAACGTATTTCCTTTCCTCATAAACACCGTTCCGGATTTAATTTATTGCGTTTTTCTGAGAGGGCGATGCCGACGCCATTAACAATTACGGCAAGAAATGATGGCGCGTTTATTTTATTCGCGGCGTCTTAAGCATTATTACACACCTTTTCGTAAGCAGCGTTTATAGTTGCGGGTGCATTACGGTTGCTTTCAAGAGGGCGGCTTTATACATGCGAGAGAAGTTCTTATGCGAAAAGTTAGACATAAACTTATTACTTTTGATGTTTACTGGAATAGCATAATGACTTTGCTTCAGTGTAAAACAAATTTTAATCCATATGTATATGGAGAGCAATCTGAAAGTACAAACCGATTACTCTGATGAGCCACACTCAGGGTTGTTATGTTTAAAACACTTTGTCACATGTTTAAAAACAGCCGTCGTGTTTTGAACGGTTTTGTTTAAAACATGTTTTAAATCTTAAATTTGTTTAAAACATGTTTTAAGCGTTTAATTTGTTTGAAGCGTTTTTCTTTATTATTTTAAATTTGCTAAATTATATTTTATACTACTTCATTAAAATTTTTTGTTTAAATTTTTAAATATTAGCAAAATTGTTGAAGATATTTCAAATTACGTTATTAAAAATAATTTATTTATTTATTTATTTAACGGATTCACCTTTTTTATAATTGCTTACAATAAATATATATACAGTCTGTTTGATTTATTGTGACACATATGTGCTGTGTCACAATAAATCAAACAGACTGTCCGTTATTAGTACAGATAGAAACAAAAAGTTAAAGACAATAGTTTTAGTATTTTTCATGATCTATTCAGTAGCATTGTCAGAAAAACAATTGAAAATCAAATAAACACGTGAAAGCTATTAGCTTCATTTTCTTTAATGGAACACCCTGTATATTTTGTTTATTTCAAATAGGTAATAACCTTAGCTTTATAATGATACCACATAAGTGCCCCTTCATTATACAAATAACGCAACAATTGCAAATAAATGAAATTTATCAGTTGCCATGGATAACAATTGACATAAAACAATTTGTTAACGCTTTAATGTCAAAGTGGTGTAGTAACTTCCCGTCTTACGTGTTGTTGATTCAAATCTTTAGAGATGGGTGATAATTACTATTCTAATGATGAAAAAATGGATATGCTAAAGGTCTTCGTTAGATGCAACGATAATTCTAGAGAAGCTAGTATCACTTATGGAAACATGTATCCAGAAAGAAGACAACCACATTATTGCACTTTTGCAAAACTTGAACAAAATTTACGGAGAAATGGGTGTTTTAATTATAAATTACGAAGGAGAAGACAAGAAAGAGAAGATAATAATGAAGTATTGATATTGGCCTATTTTAGAGAACATCCACTTAGGAATAAGTATGCATAAAATATTTTCTATTCTGAGAAAACATAAAATGAGACCATATAAAATTAAGTTAGTACAAGGTTTAAGAGATGGTGATTCTAACAGGAGGATAGTATTCTGTACTTGGCTTAGCAACAATCAACAATTATTAAATTTAATTCTTTGGATTGATGAATCAAATTTCAACAACAACGGAATCTCCAACCGAAAAAACGACAATTTCTGGGATACTGAGAATCCACGTCAAATTCGAGAATGCAGATTCCAACAAAGATTTGCAGTTAATGTGTGGCTTGGTGTGTTAGGTGATACCATAATAGGACCATTTTTTTATCAAGGGACGTTGAATGCGGAGCGATATGCCAACTTTCTTACGATAGAATTTGAAGATTATTTAGATGATATCCCCCTAGAAATACGTCGAGATATGTGGTTTCAACAAGATGGAGCTCCTCCCCATAACGCAAGAAATATCAAAGATATTTTGAAAAGAAAGTTTGGTTTGAAATTGATTGCAAATGGTGGCCCCATAAACTGGCCAGCAAGATCGCCAGATCTGTCTATTTTAGATTTTTTTATTTGGGGATTTTTAAAGCAAAAAGTTTATGTTACTCGTCCAGAAAATCTAGACGATCTGAAAAATCGTATTCATATGGCATGTGGCCAAATAACACCACGGATGTTGCAAAAAGCACGACGAAATTTAATGAAGAGATGTGAAGAATGTATTGCAAACAACGGACGTCACTTTGAACAGACACTTTAAATAGTTATTCATGTCAACTGATAAATTTCATTTATTGGCAATTGTCGTGTCATTTCTATACTAAAGGGGTACTTATGTGGTATCATTATAAGGCAAATATTAATGCCTATTTGAAATAAACAAAATATACAGGGTGTTCCATTAAAGAAAATGAAACTAATAGCTTTCACGTGTTTATTTGATTTTCAACTGTTTTTCTGACATTACGATTGAATAGATCATAAAAAATACTAAAACTTTTATCTTTAACTTATTTTTCTATCTGTACTAATAACGGACATATGTGTTGTGTGGCAATAAATCAAACAGACTGTATACAAATTTTCCTAAAATAGAATAAATAAAATGATCTAATCTAGAAATTACAAATTGAACGTTAAATTGGTAGAATTGAACAATCATTTTAAAAACTCTGAAAATAGGCACCTATTAATGAAATCTTGAATTAATTAGCTGTTTACATGAACGTAGGGACATATGAAACAAGTCAAAATCGGGATCACAATATAAAGTATTTAAGTTTCTAACAATTATTTCAAGTGGTGAAAAATATCCATAATTAGTCCGATGAAAATTGACTCGAAATAACGGAGCGTTCCGAAGGTTAATACCATGCGGATACACGTTGAAATTCAATAAAGTTACTAGGCCAGGAGCATCAACATTGCCATTCAAAAGTTTGTGGATAAAGCAGATTCCTGATATTGTATGACGCTCCTGAATTGACTTTAGATTGATATTCTCATTAAATCTATAAGATAGATATCTAACAAATCGTTTCTGGATCCTTTTCAATTTTAGAATGTGCACATTATAATATGGAAACCACACCAAAGATCCATACTCAAGAGTAGATCGTACAAATGAGTTGTAAAGAACCAGCAAAGTTCTCATATTAAAATGTTTACCACCATTTCGCATGATAAAACCTAAAGAACGCATTGCTTTTCCACATACGGCCTTCATATGCACTGAAAATTTTAAGGCACTGTCGAAATGGACACCTAGGTTTTTAATGGTATCTTTCAAGAATCACATTATCGATAATATAACCATAGTTTATATGTCTTTTGAGTTTGTTAAAACTTATTAATTTACATTTGCCTATATTTAGACTTAAATCATTGATATTGCACCACTTAGACACATTATTAATATCCGCTTGTAGTTCCTCGCAGTCATTAATAGATTTTACTTCGTGTAGAATTTTCATGTCATCATCATACAGGTAACATCTGGAGAATTTTAAATAATCAGTGATGTCGTTAATTAAAATAAGAAATAGAATTGGGCCACAGTGGCTACCCTGCGGCACACCAGACGTTACCTGTATGTCTTCAGACATGAAACTTCCAACTTTGACATTTTGTATACGAGTTGTAAGGTAGGACCGAAACCAATTTAAAACACTTGCACAAAAACCATAAGCACTCATTATTGAAAGTATGATCGAATGATTCACTTTATTAATAATATTTTATTACAATAAAATATCAAATATGTGTGCGTAAATTTGATTTTTTAATACAGCGAATTTTTCTTTCAGGTATACATATACATACACTGTAAATTTTACAAGAGTCGTTGTTTTTTAAAAGATTTCAATTTAAATTTTTAAGCGGTTTTCTACTCCCAGACTAAGCATGAAGTAAAATTTCGAGTTTAGAAAAGCCTGAAAATTTGGATTGGCTGCGTAGCGAAGCGGAGCGGCCAATCCAAATTAGGCTTTTCTAAACTCGAAATTTTACTTCATGCGCCACACGTATAAAACACTGAAATATAGCAAAGTTTAAAATATACGGCTTTAGCAATCTAATATGTAGATGTGAATAAAACGTAAGTCAATTTCTGCGCTGAACAAATTGTTTAAAACAGTGATTATAGGCAACCCAATAACTCTAACCTATATTAGGTTGCCTATAATCGTTGTTGTATGTGTGTTTTTTGAACTTCAGTGTAAATCAGTGTTTTTAAACGTGGCGCATGAAGTAAAATTTCGAGTTTAGAAAAGCCTAATTTGGATTGGCCGCTCCGCTTCGCTACGCGGCCAATCCAAATTCTTAGGCTTTTCTAAACTCGAAATTTTACTTCATGCTTAGTCTAGGAGTGGAAAACACTCGTTAAAATCCTCAAATTAACCGCTTTTTAACAACAAATTCCCGCAAATAAAAAAAAATTATAGGGATATGTATACTCAAAAGACAAATTTCCTGTATGTTCTGTTTCAAACACGTTTTAAACGTGTTTTAAACATGTTTTATACACGTTTTAAACAAGTTTTAAACATCTTTTTAATTGTTAATGTTTTAAACGCCGTTTCAATAAAAAAAAAACACGTAAAAACAGTGAAAAAGAAACTGTTTGTTTTAATTAAATTGAAGGAAAACGTGTTTTTTAACAACCCTGGCCACACTCTAAAGATGTACCGAAAAATAATACATAACAGAATTTATAGAAAATACGAAGAACGTACAAGAAGAACATAGTTTGGGTTTCCTAATGGCCTTGGAACTAGAGAAGCCCTTTTTAGTCTGAATGTGCTGTTTCAACGATGCAGAGATGTTAAACCGCTGTAGCAGATTAACGGACGATTTTTAAATGGCTGTGAAAAAAAGTACTCAACGTTTCTAAAATTTATTAATACCACATTAAAGTATACAGGGCGGTAGTAAAGTATGGAATATTAAAAATAAATACGAACTCAACCGGTTTTTTTTTGAATGCTGAAACAGGTCGATTTTTGGTAATTAATGCGCCCTTGGTCTAGCAGATTAACGGACGATTTTCAAATGGCTGTGAAAAAAAGTACTCAACGTTTTTAAAATTTATTAATACCACATTAAAGTATACAGGGCGCTAGTAAAGTATGGAATATTAAAAATAAATACGAACTCAACAGGTTTTTTTTTAATGCTAAAACAGGTCGATTTTTGTTAATTAATGCGCCCATTTTACGTGCTCAAAAATATTGTGACGTCACTAGTGTTTGACGTGTGACATCATTGGCAATTTTTTTAAACGTAAATCGGTTTTATTAATTTGGCAACTCTTAATTCTCTTTACAGTCTTATTTTTCACTTTAATTCATTCTAGAAATGTTTACTAATTATTTATATACTTATACACCTTTTGTTGTAACTTGTATTTATTTTAATAACGAGAAAATAGTAACCCCTTTTTCGTTTCATTTTTTGTCGTCTGACTCTTTGAAGGATCGAGGAGGAAACTATTCTAGTTTTGCATTCAGTTATTGATACTCAAAATAAATTAGTGAGGAAAGGACATCAAACTATGTTCTCAACGTTTCTAAAATTTATTAATACCACATTAAAGTATACAGGGTGCTAGTAAAGTATGGAATATTAAAAATAAATACAAATTCAACCGGTTTTTTTTTTAATGCTGAAACAGGTCGATTTTTGGTAATTAATGCACCCTTTTTACGTGCTCAAAAATATTGTGACGTCACTAGTGTTTGATGTGTGACATAATTGGCAATTTTTTTAAACGGAAATCGGTTTTATTAATTTGGCAACTCTTAATTCTCTTTACAGTCTTATTTTTCACTTTAATACATTCTAGAAATGTTTACTAATTATTTATATACTTATACACCTTTTGTTGTAACTTGTACTTATTTTAATAACGAGAAAATAGTAAGCCCTTTTTCGTTTCATTTTTTGTCGTCTGACTCTTTGGGGGATCGAGGAGGAAACTATTCCAGTTTTGCATTCAGTTATTGATACTCAAAATAAATTAGTGAGGAAACGACATCAAACTATGTTCTCGACGTTTCTAAAATTTATTAATACCACATTAAAGTATACAGGGCGCTAGTAAAGTATGGAATATTAAAAATAAATACGAATTCAACCGGTTTTTTTAATGCTGAAACAGGTCGATTTTTGTTAATTAATGCGCCCTTTTTACGTGCTCAAAAATATTGTGACGTCACTAGTGTTTGACGTGTGACATCATTGGCAATTTTTTTAAACGTAAATCGGTTTTATTAATTTGGCAACTCTTAATTCTCTTTACAGTCTTATTTTTCACTTTAATACATTCTAGAAATGTTTACTAATTATTTATATACTTATACACCTTTTGTTGTAACTTGTACTTATTTTATTAACGAGAAAATAGTAACCCCTTTTTCGTTTCATTTTTTGTCGTCTGACTCTTTGGGGGATCGAGGAGGAAACTATTCTAGTTTTGCATTCAGTTATTGATACTCAAAATAAATTAGTGAGGAAAGGACATCAAACTATGTTTGATTAGTGATATATTACTGCACATAACTCAATAATAAATAGTGAATAAATAAAACAAATCGATTTTCTCTTTTATTACTAACATGATTTTGAGCATCCTTGAAAAATGTCACTAATGTGTAACCTCCCTTACTCTACATAAGATATAATATACAGCACTCGTTATCATAAAAACACTGTTCGCACAATATCAAATACGGGCGAGCAATAAATAAAATTTGATTAAATAAACCGAGTTTACGGCGCTCTCGCACGCTCCATCGGTAAATAAATATTTATAAAAATTTTAATATACACGCATTAAAAATGCAAAGAGGCCGTTAATGCCGGCAGAGGGAGAGATGCGCTTCAGACCGAATGGTGTCTATCCGCAGTTACTTCTAATATCGGTCTGATTTATAGCACGATCCCTTACATGAAATATTTAAAAACGGCCCTTTTTCGTATGAATAACATCATCCCCAGTGCGCGCCGTGGGAACCGGATGTGAGAATCCGCGAATGCGGATGGATACGGATTTCGACTTTTCCGGTTCGCGCAACTAACCTCGGATGGGTTGTAAAAATACCCCTCTCGCTGGTTAATTAAAAAGTTTAATTAGGAAGTGGTTCGGCATTGTTGGCGGCATGTAAAAATTAAATCTTATTTTAAGTGTCTTGTTAAAGGGGTTTCGTGTGCTTGTGGATTTTATAATGTAAATGTTTAATTAATTAACGTCGTGTCGGGTGTAAATATTATTTGAAGCACAAAGTAAAGAATATTATTCTTTACTTCGAACACAAAGTACAGAACTGGATATCTAGGTATATTTACTCTCTGTTCGAAGTAATTTAATTTGGAAATTTAAATCAAACACTAATTATACTAAAAAAACTGGATTATATTTTCGAAATTCCGATTAATATCATAAAGTAACAATACAGAAGAGATCTGAATTTGTTTTATTATTATGGATATGCGTTGGTGTATCGATTTTAAATTTAATACCAACTCTTTCAATTAGCAGGAGTTCGATAAATTTGTCAATCAAAACCATCGGTAAGTCACAATACTGTTGTTTTGGGGGTAAAAGTCGTTAAGTACGTAAACAATTAATACTATTTAATGAACCTAAAAAAATTTAAATTTACTATAAAATGACAAAAAGTAGCTAAAATGAAACATAATTCATATATGGGGTGCGGCAAAATATACCCAGTTATGGAATATTGTTATATTTTGTTATTTACATGACAACTGTCAAAAGTGAAGTTTTATATCAAAGTAGAAAGATACAGAATTTTATTATGGAGCGTTATTCGCCTCTAAAACGCGCAGAAATTCTTAAATTGTATTTGAAAACTCTTCTTCGATAATTTCAACTTTTAGGCGAGTGTATCCTAATCGAAAAACTCCACACGGAGAAACAATTAGACGTTTAGCAAACGCTTGTGTTCAAAATGGCACAGTAAGTGATATAAAGCATATTGGAAGAACTCATTCTGGTTATTTAAATGAAAATATTGAGCTTGTTCGGGCTGATGTTCAGGGAGAACCCAAAGCTTCCACAAGAAGACGTGCTGTGCAATTAGGATTATCTGAGCGGACTTTAAGAAGATTTTTTTTTAGACTTGCATAGTATCTACACAAAATTCAAACCGTGTTTAAATTACCTCTAATTAATATTCACAGCCGTTTGCAATTTGCACAAACCATTATAAACTTTGCCAGGTCTGTAAATATGAAACCGGAATTTGTTTATAAATGGCTCTAGTTGTTAATACAGTGACTTTTAAGTCGCGTTATTCATCTCTTATTCTTGTGTTTATATTTGTCAAAGACCTTTAACTCACAAGAATACAAATTTAATACAAATATATAAGTTTTCATAGCGTTGAAGGTGACTATCTTTGAGCCTAAAAATTATGATTCGCCGACAAGATAAATTTTCTGTTACCATTCGAAGAAAATTGCTGCAGAATCGCATAGAATACTTGTCGAAGCTTACGATGAGCATGCTCATGGTAAATCACAGTACTTTAAGTGATTTAAAATATTCAAAAGTGGCGATTTTCACGTAAGAAACCAAGAACGTGGAAGACTACCGAGAAAGTTTGAAGACGCCACATTGCAAGCATTATTGGATGAGGATGATGCTCAAACGCACCAACAAAACGAAATACTGCTTACTAGGTACAAAAGAAAATCATTTTCTTATCAAATTTTGACTTACGATAAAATACTTCAGCATGCGAATTGGCTCTATCTGATGACTGCTTATTTGCATCGATGGGACACGCATTTGCCGAGCAGCGCTTCACTTCTTACAAAAGCGCACAAAAATGGCTCAATGATTGGTTTGCCATTTTTTTGGCGTGGCATCCACGAATTGGCAGAGATATGGGAAAAATGTGAAGCTAGCGACTGGAAATACTTTGAATAAAATATTTTGTACAATTTTCATACAATAAATGTGTATTTTCTATTAAAAAAATCCGGTTTTATATTTACACACCTCTTAACGGAAGCAGAACCCAATTTTTGGCAAAATTTGATAATAAGCGACGAAGCAAATTTTTGCCTATTTAGTCGCGTTATCAAGGAAATTAATGCACTTTGAACAAAAAGTCGTTGTTTGGTGCGCAATATGCTCGGAATGAATCATTGGACCCTTATTTTTTTGGAGATGCAATGGGCAATGCAGTTACTGTTAATGGTGAACGGTATCGAAAAATGATACGAGCGTTTCTGTAACCACAGTTGGAAGAACTTGGCATAGAAAATTTCTGGTTTCAGCAGGAAGGCGCTACATGCCACACAGCGTGTGAAATGGTCTTCTTAGAGACATTTTCCCCGCCAGGCTGCTGTAAAAAAATGGAGACATTGAGTGGCCAGCTCATTCCTCTGATTTGACGGCACCAGATTTTTTATTGTGGGGATACTTAAAAAGTAGTTTATATCTGAGTTTTAATGGAGTTTCAACTCACCGATCAACAAATTTAGTTTGTATCACGGAATTTAGTGAGGCTTTTGACTCTAAATATCAAGTAGATGTTGCACATCTGGAATTTTCTAAAGTTTTTGAATCAATTAATTATAAAATATTCATTACTAAATTAGATTTATTTGAATATTCTAATAATTCAACTTCTTTCTTTAATGCATACCTATCTGATGGATATTCATTTATATAGTACAAGGGCTTTACATTTCCCATATATCATGTCTTTGTAAGACAAATCAGTTGTAGATTGCGAAATGAATAGTATATTTATTATTTTTTAAATATTCTGCCACCAAGGCAATATCATTCATACTTTAAATTTAATCCGCATGGTAACTTGTATACCTCTCTCGGTCAAGGCCGTAGCCAGGGGAGGGGGGATATGGGGGTTCAAACCCTGATATTTTCAAAATGTAAAATTTTTGTATGTAAAAGCGGCCCTGAAAGAGTAAAAACAATATTTTTACTAGTAAACCCCCCCAAAATTTGTATATCCCCCCCCGAATTTTTTTTCTAGCTACGGCCTTGCTCTCGGTTGTCAAATTGTTCAGAGCGAACGGCAAAGCTATACTGACGAGATTTAAATCTCGAAAAGTGTCCATAGATGGCCTGAATAATTTGACAAGAATTGTTACCTTCACAGTGGGTTACTGTTTTATTATAATTTGTGGGTGAACATTTCAGTCACGATAGTTGCCAAGCAGATGGAAAAAAAACTGCTAAAAACTATTTTGTATAAAGAAGTGGATAAAAAATGGATACAAGTTCCGAAAAAGTGTAATCCCATCAACAGTCCTTAATTTTAATCCCCTTAATGTTTTCAGCCTTGCGACACCTTATGTAATTAAAATTAGGTTTTTCCCATCTTTGTCAGGTTTATATAGTTGCGCACCTAGTTGTAAGACCAATAGTTATTGATAATGAGTGTACATCTAACGAATAAAAATAAAAGTGAAGTAAGGAATAAAAGTGTTCTTTATTGTGATTAGATACTCCACATAACTCAATAAAACAATTAGTGAAAAAATGGATTGTTTTTGTTTTTGCCAACATTAAAATAATGATTGTTTAACCATATTTAAATCTGATTGTTTTTTTTTGAGATAATTAGAAATACAGGGATTTTTTCTTTTAAGTATACATATGGATGGATGCGCTATAAATTTTCCGATATTCGTTGTTTCTCAAAAGAGTTCAAGTTGAAACCTTAAGCGAGTGTTCTCCACTTCCAGATTAAGCATGAAGTAGAATTTCGAGTCTAGAAAAGCCTCGACAAATGTTCACGGGGCTTTTCTAAACTCGAAATTTTACTTCATGCTTAGCCTGTAAGTGGAAAACACTCATTTATAGCTTCAAATTGATCATTTTTAATAAAGTATGAATATCCGAAGATTTAAGTATATACGCTGTAATTGGGATATGTATACTTAAAAGAAAAACTCCCTGTATAGTCGTCAGAGCTGGGATGAATCCTCAAAAACAAGATTCGAATCACGAATCCGAATCACCTAATATGATTCGAATCACGAATACTCGAATAAAGGATTCGCAAGTGAAAAATATGATTCGAATGAAAGATTCGAATCCTCATTTTTGAATCACGGATACAAATCCTTTAAAAATTAATTTGAATTTATTATTTGCAACCAGTAATATTCTATTTCATCAGTTTCTATTAATAAAAACGTTCATTTACCAACTAAATTTCTGATTATATAATGATTTTAATTAATGATAATGTATGTGTTATTGAACTTCATTTGAAATCTGTGTTCTATACGCGTGGCGCATGAAGTAAAATTTCGAGTTTAGAAAAGCCCCGTGAAAATTTGTTTCGGGTCGCTGCGCGACCCTCGACAAATTTTCTAAGCGGGGCTTTTCTAAACTCGAAATTTTACTTCATGCTTAGTCTGGGAGTGGACAACACTCGTTCTTAGAAGTTTCAAATTAAGGATCACTCTTGATTACTAAGTGTATTACCATTTTACAAAGGATACAGCTTGAAGGACCAATCATGGTCTTCGGAGACCGAAGGACTACAGGGAATCGAAGTTTATTTACAAGAAAACAACGAATATCTGAAGGTGCACAGCATGGACAGGAAAGAAAACATCCAATTTTAAAAAATATCGAATTTGGGTTGATTTTCAGTGCGTTTTTAACTTCACTTTAAATCAGTGTTTTATACGCGTGGCGCATGAAGTAAAATTTCGAGTTTAGAAAAGCCCCGTGAAAATTTGTCTCGGGTCGCTGCGCGACCCTCGACAAATTTTCTACGCGGGGCTTTTCTAAACTCGAAATTTTACTTCATGCTTAGTCTGGGAGTGGACCGCCAAGATTTTTTACTTGTCGAGATTTTCGATATTTCTAGATTTATGTCGATTTATTCACAGTTTGTTTTTGTATTAAATGCAACTTAAATATTAAATAAAAACGGTTTCTTTTTAGGAATAGAATATTCACCCATTAAGAGCCGAGCAAATTATTGAGTTAACTCTAAAAGTTAATTTTAGGTAAAATTTTGCATCTTTTTCTATAATTTCAATAAATGAATAAATCATTTATTGAAATTATAGAAAAAGATTACATACGTCGATTTTTTAAGAGTTAAATTTAAAATTCAAACGAGTGTTGTCCACTCCCAGACCATGCATGAAGTAAAATTTCGAGTTTAGAAAAGCCCCGCGTAGAAAATTTGTCGAGGGTCGCGCAGCGACCCGAGACAAATTTTCACGGGGCTTTTCTAAACTCGAAATTTTACTTCATGCGCCACGCGTATAAAACACTGATTTAAAGTGAAGTTAAAAATGCACTGAAAACCAACCCAACTTCGATATTTTTTTCAAAATTAGATGTTTTCTTTCCTATCCATGCTGTAAACGTTCAGATATTCGTTGTTTTCTTGTAAAAAAACGTCCATTCCCTGTAGTCCTTCGGTCTCCGAAGACCATGGTTGGTCCTTCGAGCTGTAGCCTTTGTAAAATGGTAATACACTTAGTAATCTAGAGTGATCCTTCAATTTGAAACTTCTAAGAACGAGTGTTGTCCATTCCCAGACTAAGCATGAAGTAAAATTTCGAGTTTAGAAAAGCCCCGCGTAGAAAATTTGTCGAGGGTCGCGCAGCGACCCGAGACAAATTTTCACGGGGCTTTTCTAAACTCGAAATTTTACTTTATGCGCCACGCATATAAAACACAGATTTCAAGTGAAGTTAAAAATATACTATTAACGTTGGAAATTATTCATGGTTAAGTAACCAAATATGCATTCACAAATATTTGAATTATTCGAAAATTTAAATATTTATATTCAAATATGAATAATTTAGTGATTTAAATATTCATATTAGAATATTTAACTATTTGAATTAATCGAATTTGAATCCTAGCATTAGTAGCGACAATTCGCATTATTTAGGAGGATTTGAATCTGTGTATGAGGATTCGAATCCTTTGATAAGGATTCGATTCCTTTTATAAGGATTCGAATCCTTTTATAAGAATTGAATCCTTTTATAAGGATTCGAATCATCTACGTCTGGATTCGAATACGAATCCTTTTAAAAAAATGTAACGAATCCGGATCACGAATCCGTTTTCACTAAAGTATTCGAATTCCTCTTTTGAATCCTCTAAAAGGATTCGAATCCGGGAATCGAATCCTGAATGATTTGAATCCTGCCCAGCTCTGATAGTCGTTTAGTGTTTAAGCGCAGAAAAACGGTATAACGAATAGATGCAACAAAGTTGTAATTTTTCATAAAATAATCCATTCAAATTCCTTCTTCATTCCCCCCTAAGTACATTCTCAAAAGAAATTTGTATTTCTCGAGGTGTAAATAAAAATAAGGACAAGCGGTGGCGGGGGCGGAATTTAGTGCGACACAGGCAAGTGCAGAAACCGCAATGCATAAATATTAGAAGAAGCGCGAGCTCGGTGTTGATTTATCGCGACCGTCCCGAGAATTTTCCGGGAAAACTCCCGTTCGGAAATAAGGCGTAACGAACAGAAAGGAAAGAGGACGCAAGCGGCCGCCTACAAAGGGAAATCGGATTTCTTAAGCTTTATTGCCTGTTTACTGCAGGATGTTTTTCCTTAACAACAATCTGAACTTATATCGTCTGAAAACACCGAAAAAGGATGTTGTTATTATATTTCCGCTTCTTTCCAGAAATAAAAGCTTCCAAATAGACCGGATTTATATCAAGCAGCCGCTTGGATCTATTTCTACGTGTATAACTATAGTAAACTACAATTTCTGATTCTGGAACTAATAATATTAATAATCCACTCACAATATTTTTCACTTTAATAAAACACTTAATTTGTTTAGGTTTCAAAATTATATTTATTGTACTACAACAATTGTTTCACCACACTGTAGGTTCATCTACCTGATGAAGCCACAGTGTGGTGAAACAATTGTCGTAGTACAATAAATATAATTTTGAAACCTAAACAAATTGAGTGTTTTATTAAAGTTATATTATGAAGTTTCAACAACTAACAGCCTCAACTATACAGTATTTCAATATTTGTATTCACCACTGTTTAATAATGAAGTTTCAACAACTAACAGCCTCAACTATACAGTATTTCAATATTTGTATTCACCACTGTTTAATACTTTTTAGCCATAGAAACACTGTACATTTGTAAAATTTGAAAATGACACTAAATATGTCGAAGTTCGAGTTGTAGAATTATTAAAATAAAGTGGTAAAAAAACATTTAAACGCGTTTCAATATTGATTAATCCACTTTCAATGTCGTGAAAAAATAATTCATCTATACAATGCCTTGAGACGTTCCATTTATCAAAAGTTCACTTTAGATGTAAGAAGGCGGGCCCGCAAGACGTCGCAACGAGTGAACAACGAGATAATATAAATTCGTACCGATTTTTATGTTGCCCCTATTAAATATTCAAATTTTAATCATGCACAGAAGCGCACGCCTCCCGACTCTTCGGATTTCAATAAACCGGAGGATCCTCTCACTGAAATAGTAATGATCCCGGATGCGGAAATAAATTAACCGGTTTCTTTCTTTTCTAAAAATAAACTAGCTATTCTGGCAGGATCGGCTCATCCATTGGGCAAACCTAGGCAAGAGCCTAGGGGAGCGTGATCCTATGGGCGCCAGAACACGGAAGCATGAATTAATTATTCTTTTGTGCAATTTACTGTTTTAATAATTTAAAATTAATCAATATTTGTTTGTGAATATTTTTTTGTGTGGTAAAATATAGGTATAAATTAACAAAGGGCGCAAATCCAAAAATATACTTAGATATTATTAATCCTTATTTTATTTTAACCTTGTGGTAAGGTTAAAATAAAATAAGGATGCATGTCTATGAAATACGGTTTGATGAATTCTGTGCTTTTACAAAACCGCTCAATGTGAAGCTTCTGTTTCCATTCCTTAATTAAGCATGAAGTAAAATTTTGAGTCTAGAAAAGCCTGATGCGAAGCCCTCAAATCCAAATTCAGGTTTTTCTAAACTCAAAACTTTACTTTATGCCCCACACGTATAAAACACTAATAAATTGTGAAATTTTAAATATACTGCTAAATCAGTATTAACAATATACTGCTAAAGCACGATTGAAAATATTCTGCTAAACAAGATTATTCTAAATTTCACAATATTTTAGTGTTGTATACGCCTGGCACATGAAGTAAAATTTCGAGTTTAGAAAAGCCTGAACATTTGGTTTGATCGCTCCGCCTTGCTCCGCGACCAAACCAAATTTACACGGTCTAGGACAGTGATGGGGAAACTACGGCCCGCAGGCCAAGTCCGGCCCGCGGAAAGGTTTAATCCGGCCCGTTTAAGAGTGCCGTCGTGAGAATGTTTGAACGCGTTCTTACTTCGTAATGTGACGACCCGCATAAAAACTACCTACCTACGATTAAGCATTATTCTTTGGTCCGCTACGATTGTCTGGTTATTACAAATGGCCCGTCTTAAAAAAGTTTCCCCACCACTGGTCTAGGACGTTTCACCGCCGCAGGTTCATCGCCGCCGTTTCATCGCCGGGCCAGTTCATCGCCGGCCGGTTCATCGCCAGGCCTGTTCATCGCCAATATTTTTATAAAATAAATTTTGAAAGAAAGATCATATCTAATGATATAATTTCAAATATTATTCAATTCTGGGAATTGTCCACTAATTTAATATTAGGTTTTATAACCAAGTAATCGTTACTCAAACTTAATAAAAATCGAATGAGAATCCTGTCATTTTATATATGTCATTGAGTGCAACTCAGATTAAGGTTTACTATTCGCAAGTATGGAAACACAAATTTTGACCAAAAGAGGGAAAGAAAAAGGCCTTGCGATGAACTGGCCTGGCGATAACCTGGCCTGGCGATGAACTGGCCTGGCGATGAACTGGCCTGGCGATGAACTGGCCTGGCGATGAAACGGCCGGCGATGAACTGGCCCGGCGATGAACTGGCCAGGCGATGAACTGGCCCGGCGATGAAACGTCCCATTCCCAAATTTACAGGCTTTTCTAAACTCGAAATTTTGCTTAGTGCTTAATCAAGGATTCAAATTGGACTCATAAAAAAATAACAAATGTCTGAAAATGCATACGCATCGGAATATGTATTGTTGATTTTTTTCAAATACTTGCTAATTTTTTCGTTACTCAAATAAATACTTGTAATTGTAAAAATATATTAAAAATGTGATTAAAACGGAATTCCCGAGCACTTGAAAAAATGTTAAACAATTCCAAAAGAGTCCATTAAATTTTTAAATAAAAATTAGCATATACAAAATAAAAATAAAATTACTTGATTATTCAAAATTTATTTCTATTGCTCTAGAAACATTTCAGCTGTTAATTTTGGCCCTCGAAGTAGTTTGGGTTGGGTTACATAAACGACATAATAACTTATTTTAAACATTTCAAATTCCTAGTATACGCAGATAACGTAAGGCTTTTTCATAAAATTATTAAGCTAAAAGTGTGTTTAATTTTGAATCATAATTTACAGAGATGATCAGAGTATTACGAAATAAACCACTTTATATTAAATATTTCCAAATGCCATGAAATATATAAATTATAATAATATATTCGAATTTCGTTGTGTTCCTGGTAAACAAACATGCATTTGAATATTTTCTTAATAGTAATCACATTAATGATGAACCTGTATCAAAGACTTAGGGGTGACTCTTGATCAGAAACTGTTATTCTTATTGTTTTGTTAACATTTTTCCAGGAAAGCTAACTTTTAATAAAATCCACTTTACGTACTGAAAGCGTTCTCTTGCCTTAATTTTTCAACAGACTCGAATAATCCAAAAAGCCTTTGATTTGAGATAAAACAAGCTTATAGCTAAGGTACAACAGTTTGCATAAGCTCAATGTTAGCCTTAATTGGATATATTGATTCTGCTTTAAATCAAATCCAATCTGAGTTAATTCCAAATTGATAACTTATAAGCATAAATGTAAGAAAAGTATTTTGTATTGTGGAGGCTTCTACTTCATTATACATGTTAATTTATCAATAAAAATCGTTTTAACTTTGTTTGTATAACACAATTTATTTTTATGTGACTGCAGTATCGGCAAATTTAGCTTGCCATGTTCAATAATGGCAAGCTAAATTTGCCGAAACTGCAGTCACATAAAATTAAATTGTGTTATACAAAGTTAAAACGTTTTTTATTGAAAAATAAATTTAAATTAATATCACTCGGTTTGTTTCACAAAAGTATATTTCTTTGCGGGAAATGATCACACAATCATACAAAACAATAGCTCTAAAACAAACTATTTAATATTCTTAAAATACACACCAAATCCAACACGACTCAAACAATTAGCAAAGACAAACAAATAGGGACAACGGTCCTTCCGATTCGTCTTCATTCCACCCTTGATGAGGTCGCCGGTGTCACCATCGCTCACCCTCAGACAGACCGTTTAATTTTTCCGCTTTAATTAAAGTCCCGTTTTTAATTTCACCGACATTTACTTACTTCCCCTCCTGCACTCGTGCTTTTTTATTGTTGCGACAGAAGGCGCATATTTACCGGTTTCAAAACTCCGGAAAAATAAAAATAAGAAGGGCGAATTTATGCTTTTTTCCGCGATACGAGGCAGATGTTCCCTTTGTTTTCCCACCGCGTTTGTTTATTATTTTTTATCACGAACACGTGCACTTCTGTATAGGATTTAAGCGCAGGTATGTATTATTGGGTGCATATTATGTAGATTGTTTATTTGACTGCTCGAAAAATATTAGAATTAATTCAACAAAATTTATTAATTTCTTCAACAAGTTTCTCATCTTTCTCGCTGTGAAACATATTTAACTATGATTTGAAAAAGAAAACAATTAAACTTCACTAATATTTTGTTTTTTTTATTCCAACTACTTTCGACTTTGAGTCATTCTCAAGGAGTTTATTTTTCAAATCAAAATTTATTAATTTGCAGGAATTCGTTTGTAGGGTTAAATTGAACGATTTTAAGATTAGTGAATTCCTGAAAATGTACATCGTATAAATCGGGATATGTATACTTAAAAGAAAAATTCCCTGTATGTAGTTATTACACTTAGTTTTTCTCACTAAAATAAGACATTTTATGGACTTTCCTGTACACTCTTTGTATAAATCGCCATGCCCTTGTTTACTATACAAATTTTAAAAGTAATATAAACTGCAGGCCGATTCAACAAACGAGCACTAAGTTCAGGTATTTGCAGTTCGGAAAGTGGGTTTAGCAAATACACAAGATAGCGTTTGTTTTTACGAGGACAGCTTAACGTTTATAATCCCGATAATTTCCGGCTTTACCGGCAAACTTTTTCACGGTGTGAGCGTAATATTCAGGGTAAAGTCCCCCTTAAGCATTATCATGAATGTATACCAATATATTATTTAAAAGCGCAATTTGAAAACCAACAATGAGGAAAGTAAGAAAATCCTCGGTTTAGAGGTCATCAAGAGCTACTAATTTCCTACGTACTTAGTTTATAAGGGGTTGAATTGTTCTTTATATAAGTCATCAAGCAGGGCTTCGAACCGTTATTTTTTGCGTTCCGGTTTTTATTCAATTAATATATATATATATATATATATATATATATATATATATATATATATATATATATATATATATATATTATATATATATATATATATATATATATATATTTATATATATATATATATATATATATATATATATATATATATATATATATATATCGGTTCGGTTCCGGTTTTCGTTCCGGAAAAAATAACGATTTTTTACGGTTTTCAGTTCAGCTCCGAGTGAGTGTTTTTATTTTTGAAATGTTTTTATTTCAATTAAAAAAAATGTTGATGTGTCCATCATAGTACTGTACTCGTTATAGATATGATGATTTATATATTAAGAATATTGAAATGTGTCTCAAACTAAATTTGTTCTACTTTTATTATTATTGTCACATTTACAAAATATTTACAACATAAATATTTTTTGAATTTTTTCGCTATATCCTAGTAAATATCTATCACATCTCAGCAGTATTTATTTTCAACTTTACTTTAAATCAGTGGTTTATACGCGTGGCGCATGAAGTAAAATTTCGAGTTTAGAAAAGCCCCGTGAAAATTTGTCTCGGGTCGCTGCGCGACCCTCGACAAATTTTCTACGCGGGGCTTTTCTAAACTCGAAATTTTACTTCATGCTTAGTCTGGGAGTGGAAGACACTCGTTAGTTTTAAATATGTCACAAATATCAAAATGTATGTCGCAAATGTCATAAAGAAAAATAATAACATGACCATCTGATAATATATCTCAAATAATAGTTGTCTCAAATTGACAATAGTCGGCTTTCGTCGATTTGTGTCAAGTTTGATATATTGGACTAAATGCCATTTCAAGTTGACAGGATAGATTAATGTTGGCTGTCGGCGAGTCATGTCTACTTGACACAATGGATTAAATATAAAAAGAGCACGCACACAATACATGATTGTTAAAAATTGACAATTACAACAATAAATAATAATAAATAGAAACCTCTATAAAAACGTTGTGAGTTTTAATACCGGGTATTACGTCAAAGAATTAAAATTATAATTTAGATATTGCTCTTAGCTGTAAAAGGCATTCTTCACAAGTATTAAATTAATGACGTTTTTAAATTCTTTGAAGGGTTTGTGTTTAATGTCACTAGGGAGAACATTACAAAATTTAACGCTGTCAAATCTAGCACCAGTTTGTGACTTCGACTTATGGTTGCCGGCGTGCGCATGTTAGTTTTTTGTCTGGTATTGTATTCATGAATTTCTGAGTTGATACAGTACGCTGATGAATTTTTCTTAATGTTTAATAAACACATTCTATATTTCTTTTTTTTAGAATTAATTTCTTATCTAGCACTTAGTGAAACATATTAGAATAAAATAACTTAACATATATTTTAAAATATATAATGATTGTAAAGTTAAGATCTCTAAATTAATAAATGCTTGACGACAATCTTCGAAGTAGCCGTAAGATGATATTATATGAATAACCTTTCTCTGTAGGCCAAAAATTCAATGATGAATCGAGTTATGACCCCAAATGAATAAGCCATATGCCATATGGCTCTGGATTAAAGTAAAGTATGCAACCCGTACAACATCATCAGCCTCTATATTTAACATTCTGCGGATTAGAAAAATATTTGAGCAAAGTTTTCTCGCAACTGTGATAGCATGGGTATGCCAGGTTACATAGAAATCTATTAGGAGTCCGAGAAATTTAGTGGAGGTAATTTCTGTAAAGTTTGTTGATAAACTAAACGTAACCACTGCAGATTTATCGCTGTTTAATTTAAGCTGGTTGCACTGGAACCACTCTAGAATCCTATTATATGATATGTTGAGTGTAATATTTACCTCTTCCATGTTTCTGCTTTTGGTTATTATGGTAGTATCATCAGCATACAGTGTTACATGGGTAGAGTTGTCGGGCAAGTCATTTATATAAATAAGGAATAACAATGGACCTAGAATGGAACCCTGTGGAACCCCAAACGGTAGTTACATATCGGTGTATCTGATTCTGTCTCCACACATTGTGGTCGACCAGAAAGGTAAGATAGTACCAACTGTCTGGATGTAGATTATAAAAATAATATACTAATACCAAACTAAAGAATTATCTCGGAAACACGTTTGACAATAAAAGCTACCTCTCTTTATCTGGCATTTATTCAATAGAGTGCTGCAATTATGATAAAATTTATGTTGGTTTAAAGAACATACCTTACACATCAAAAACTTTAATGCAGATAAATCAGCGGTAGCTCACCACGCCATCGAATCAGGTCACAAATTTTCAATAGATAAAATTAAATTATTAAAATTCTCCAGTTATTACCGGCTTAATACCTTGGAGGCAATAGAAATGAAAAAAGTGGAAAACCGGCTATTAAACTTTGATTTAAGCCCATTAGTAAATCCTTTTCTAGAACTGATCCCAGAGCTCTAATCCCAGTCACCCGAAACAGCGTAATTATAATCCGCCCTTTACCTACCTGTACCGCTTCCCCACTAATCACAAATCTGTATCCACGTGGTATAAATTAAGTTTCCGTTTGTTTTTGTACCTAGTTGAGCATTGAAAATGGTCACATCGTGACCGAAATGTACATTTGCGATTTTAACTAAATCTTGTGAAGAAAGGAGACTCATTTTTTTATTTAATATAAAAATAAAGTTTACTAAGAAGGGTCTGGAGCCATACACAATCGAATGCTTTTGATAGATCTAAAATGTTGATTTATAATTCGATCCATTTTCAAAGCATTTAATTGTTTTCTCCGTAAATTTTATTACAGCACCAGTTCTGGTTTTTCCCCTCCTAAACCCAAATGTTTCCGCTCGTAGAAGATTTGTGTCTTCGCAGTATTCTAATAATTGCGAAGTATTCAAATATTTTTCCAAATACACTCAAAATATAAATTGGTCTATAACCCTTAGGGTCATCGTGCTTACCTGTTTTGTATATAGCTATGCAGGGCCGACATTCAATTGTTTCCTCCGTAAATTTTATTACAGCACAGTTCTGGTTTTTCCCCCTTCTAAACCCAAATTTTTCTGCTCGTAGAAGGTTTGTGCCTTCGAAGTATTCTAATAATTGCGTCTAAAGGATTCTTTTCATATATAGGCAAAATATAAATTTGTCTATAAATGTTAGGGTCATCGTGCTCACCTGTTTTGTATATAGGTATGCAAGGCCGGCCCAAACAAAAGCCGGGCCAGGTGCAAATTTAAGTTGCGGGGCCTTAAACAAGATCCACTAGGAGAGATTTCCTCACCCCCAAATATCACTGGTCTGCAAAAAAAATTTGTATTTCGAGCACTGACACCATTCCTGCTGATTCTTATGTAAAATGACCTCCTGAATCCGAATATGACCTCCGTTTTCCCCCATCACCCACCGTTTTCGGGGGAGCCCCCCCCCCCCACCTATTTTTATCACATTTCGATAATTTGGAGGGACGAAAAGGATTATTTTAGCCTTTACATTTCTTCTGAGGGGCTAGAGAGGTGAAAAGTTCCAAAACATGAACATTTGTAGCAAGGAGGTAGATTTGAGGGGGGATTTGCCCCCTTAAATTGTAAAAAAATCATTAAAATTGATCAATTTTTTCCGTTTTTTTCGCAGTTTTTTCACTTATTTTCTACATATTCCAACTTCCATTCCCCCTCATCCTCCCCCAAACACCCCCAAATAATAAAAATATATTGCAACAATATATAGCAACAATAATAAAAATATATAGCAACAATAATAAAAATATATAGCAACAGTTCGGAAGATTCACTGTACCACGCTGGCGCTCTTAATACTCTCCCCGTTTCCCCCATCCATTGAAGGGGTGAAAAGGATTATTTTAGCTGTAAAGAATAATAAATAAAAATGAAAATTCCTGGGCAAACCTGTGCGCGCGAGGTATTGAGAGCGCCAGCGTGGTACAGTGAATCTTCCGAACTGTTGCTATATATTTTTATTATTGTTGCTATATATTTTTATTATTGTTGCTATATATTGTTGCTGTATATTTTTATTGTTTGGGGGAGGATGAGGGTGGATGGAAGCTGGAATATGTAGAAAATAAGTGAAAAAACTGCGAAAAAAACGGAAAAATCGATAATTTTTAAGGATTTTTTTACAATTTAAGGGGGCAAATCGCCCCCCAAATCTACCTCCTTGCTACAAATGTTCATGTTTTGGAACTTTTCACCTCTCTAACCCCTCAGAAGAAACGTAAAGGCTAAAATAATCCTTTTCATCCCTCCAAATTATCGAAAAGTGATAAAAATAGGTGGGGGGGCCTCCCCCGAAAACGGTGGGTGATGGGGGAAAACGGGGGTCATATTCGGATTCAGGAGGTCATTTTACATAAGAATCAGCAGGAATGGTGTCAGGGCCGATTTTCATGCCGACCAGTGTAGTCAGACGAGAATTTTTTTTAAATGGTTATATATTTATTATACTATTTTCTCGTTATTAAAATAACGATTAAATATGAAAAAATATTATCTCAAAATCCAAGGGTTACAATAAAAGGTGTATAAGTATATTAGTAAACAGTAAACATTTGTAGAATGAATGTATTGACCTAAGGATCAAACATAAAGGGTGGGTGTATTTTTAAATGTACTGTAAATCAGTGTTTTATACGCGTGGCGCATAAAGTAATCAAAGTTTCAAGTTTAGAAAAGCCTGAAAATTTACTTCATGCTTAATCTGAGATTTGAAACACTCGTTAGAAGCTTCAAATTGAAAGTTGTAAAAACAACAAATATCTGAAAATGTACATTAAAAAATCGTGATATGTGTACCTAGAAAAAAATGCCCAGTATTTATCTTGATATGATTGATTATTAAACACTCTTTTTAAAACTTTCAATTTAAAAGCCTCTAACGAGTGTTTCCAATCCCAGATTAAGTATGAAATAACATTTCGAGTTTAGAATAGCCTGAAAATTTAGTTTGGTCGCGTAGCGCGTAGCACTACGCGACCAAAACAAATTTTCAGGCTTTTCTAAACTCGAAATATTACTTTATGCGCCACGCGGATAAAATACTGATTTAAAGTGAAGTACAAAATATACTTCGACTTAGGTTTGATTACATGTTAATTCATTTTACAAATGTTTATATGGAATATGTGAAAGTATACTCACAATATTTAACAAAAATTACAAATTTAAAATAATTATTACAATTTTAAATAAAATCGCTAAAGCCAACACACAACATAAAATTTTATAAAAACTTCAGAACTATGGAAATTGGGATAAATTAACAAAAGGGTAAAAATATTTACCAAATCAACAAAATGTAAAATTCTTAAGTGAAATTTAACCTAAATTTTAAAACTGTCTTTGAATGGTAAATTTCTTCGCAAGATAAAATTGGTTGATCGGTCCCTTCATAACAAAATTGTTATGTTTTTACGCCAGTTCTCCGATTCTTAAATTTAGGTGTAATTTTTAATTCTTTTGCAAAGTCCATTGCGATTATTAAAGATTTGAATCCCGATTCACCATATTTTGAAGAGACATTTAAAATATGAGTTTGCAATACTGATATCTATATTCAAATGTTAAACTATCATGCTCACAATATTTACTAAATTCAGTATGTTATATCAAAAATGGTAAATGAAGTTAGTTTATTTTTTATTGATCTTTGGATTTCGGATGTCCTTTTTATGCTACAGGTATGTTCTTAAAAGTTGGAGTATTTGGATTATAAAAGGAAGAAAACGAAAATGAAACGATTTTTCAAAAACAGTGGCGCGGGGCCCTGCGCGGTCACACTGTTCTCACCACCCTCCAGCCGGCCCTGTAGGTATGACTAGTCCACGTTTCATGCCGTTAGAAAAGATGTGATTTCTTATACATTGATTAATAATTTTATTTAAAGGTGAGAGCACAGCACCTAAGACTTACGGTTATAATATCACAATAGAAAAGATAAAAATAGCATTATACCCCAAAAACATTTTAGAAAAGACCTGCGGTCTTTTCTGCTGATTTAAAACAAAGTTGATTTTTTTTCTCTAACGATTTTCAATAAAACAGTTGATCTTTTGGAAAATCCAGTGGAGATATTTAAATTGCGATTGCAACCAGTCAACGTTTATCAATTTTTGAGTAAGTTTATTCTTTGATGTTGACTATTTTCGTCAGATTTAGTTAATTCTGTAATTTTTATTCTAAAAAAAACAAACTGAGGCGAGCTAAAACTCACTTCTTTCAAACCCAAACGAAAACTAAAATTTCTACGAAAAAAAAAAATCAGAAATGGTCTTAATCGAGTGAGGAGACCTCGAAACGAATATTTCCGCAACGAGTTTTGATTTAAAAATTACAAAAAGTGAAAACTGTTCTAGAATATTACTTTTACTAATAGACACTAAGTCTATTTAATTGTATTTTAAATAATTATTGCTTTACCCCTAGATATTTGTTTGATTTTGATTTAAAAATTACAAAAAGTGGAAACTGTTCTAGAATAATACTTTTACTAATAGACACTAAGTCTATTCAATTGTATTTTAAATAATTATTGCTTTACCCCTAGATATTAAGTTTTATATTTATTATTTGCTTTAGCCCTGGATATTAAGTTTTATATTTTATTAATATGTACTTTTACCTCTGCAACATTTGTATGCTAGATGATAGGTTCTAATTTTATGTTTATTAAATATTATCGTTTACAACCATCGCAACCAAATGACTCACCCATGAATGCTATGTACTTATTCTTTTTGGAAATAAATGAAATTGGAATTGAAATTAAAATTGAAATTGAAATTGAAATTGAAATTGAAACTGAAATTGAAATTGAAATTGAAATTGAAATTGAAATTGAATTAAACAAGTGTTAACTTTCGTGTTTGAATCGAAATAAACCGATATTTTATTTCGGTTCAGATCCAGTTTTCGTTTTAATAAAAATAACATTTTTGTCCGGTTTTACTTTTACGGTTCAGTTCCGGTTCGAAGCCCTGATTATAACATTTTCAAAAATAAATTGAATGTTACAATTAACAACTTTTATAAAATCAAGGAATGCAAAAAAAGGTACACCGTATACAGCAGGATATGTATTCTTAAAAAAAAAATCCTGTATGTACGATTCATAAAAATGTGTTCAGCATATTATATATTGCTTAACACATTTTTATGTATCGTACATACAGGGAAGTTTTCTAAAAAAAAATAATGTGTATTCATGTGTATTCGAAGGTAATTTATAAAATATTTCCCCATTTTCCTTGCGTTGTCTCCTCTAATAAAAACCGCCGAAAATATATCCATCCCATCTGAGCAACGCGATTATTTCCCAACAACACATCACATGAATTTTTCACAACGACACACAACGAAAATAAAAATTCTGTTACGTGTGGATCAAAACGCGGAAATATAATAAATTACAGGTGGAATAGTAATTCACAGCACTGCGGGTCGAATAAAATTGTCGTGTCGCGCATTAAACCGTCCGGAACGAATTAGCAGATTGAAATGTGAGTTATTAATATCGTTTTCAATTAGTACAGCTTACTCCGGACCCGTAATTAATAAATAAATCGCGGACAATATAATAAATTATGTTATTAGCGGCAGGTGCGCAGCGCTATTTGCATAAAACTGGATAAATAATGCCGCACCCTCCGCTCTGCTCTAGCCGAAACAATGGTCTACGGATAAATATAAACAATGTCCTTTCGAATTATAAATTTCCACGTGCGGGGCGAAATCGGGGTTTAATTATTAAATGAAATGGAGCTTTTCTCTGTTGTGTGTCTGTCGGGCGGGACAAAGGGGCCGTGTTGCGGATTGCCGGTGGCATTGATTTTATAACATGTGTTTTGGATATTTATGCGCTGGGTTCGGTCTATTGTTACCCAATTGTTGACCGCTTCGTTTTGTTATTGTTTGTTGTGTATTGAAAACTATCGTTTGTGGAAATAATTAATACGTTTATCAAGTTAACTTTGAAAAAATATAATGTTACGAGTAAACATTTTTGTATACTTACAAAGCAAAATATGTGTGTAATGTCTGATCAATAATATTTAAATGAAGGACATAATAATTAAACAATGAATTTCTTTCGAATTCAAATTGATTTTTGAATACATTTTTACTTTCCCTCATTTGCAAAACGAAGGGAACGTATTGTTTCGTGACAATTTCTAAATTAAAAAATTTTGTAGATTTTTGGGTGGGGGGTTGATTAAGACCATTTTTTAAAGATGTCTGTCTGTCCTATAATTCTGTCCTTCCGTCCTTCCTTCTATTCTTCTGTCCATCTGTCCTTCTGTCCAACCTTCTGTCTTGTCCTTCTGTCCTTCTGTCCTTCTCTCCTTCTGTTCTTCTGTCCTTCTGTCCTTCTGTAATTCTGTCCTTCTGTCCTTCTGTCCTTCTGTCCTTCTGTCCTTCTGTCCTTCTGTCCTTCTGTCCTTCTGTCCTTCTGTCCTTCTGTCCTTCTGTCCTTCTGTCCTTCTGTCCTTCTGTCCTTCTGTAATTCTGTCCTTCTGTCCTTCTGTCCTTCTGTCCTTCTGTCCTTCTGTCCTTCTGTCCTTCTGTCCTTCTGTCCTTCTGTCCTTCTGTCCTTCTGTCCTTCTGTCCTTCTGTCCTTCTGTCCTTCTGTCCTTCTGTCCTTCTGTCCTTCTGTCCTTCTGTCCTTCTGTCCTTCTGTCCTTCTGTCCTTCTGTCCTTCTGTAATTCTGTCCTTCTGTCCTTCTGTCCTTCTGTCCTTCTGTCCTTCTGTCCTTCTGTCCTTCTGTCCTTCTGTCCTTCTGTCCTTCTGTCCTTCTGTCCTTCTGTCCTTCTGTCCTTCTGTCCTTCTGTCCTTCTGTCCTTCTGTCCTTCTGTCCTTCTGTCCTTCTGTCCTTCTGTCCTTCTGTCCTTCTGTCCTTCTGTCCTTCTGTCCTTCTGTCCTTCTGTCCTTCTGTCCTTCTGTCCTTCTGTCCTTCTGTCCTTCTGTCCTTCTGTCCTTCTGTCCTTCTGTCCTTCTGTCCTTCTGTCCTTCTGTCCTTCTGTCCTTCTGTCCTTCTGTCCTTCTGTCCTTCTGTCCTTCTGTCCTTCTGTCCCTCTGTCCTTCTGTCCTTCTGTCCTTCTGTCCTTCTGTCCTTCTGTCCTTCTGTCCTTCTGTCCTTCTGTCCTTCTGTCCTTCTGTCCTTCTGTCCTTCTGTCCTTCTGTCCTTCTGTCCTTCTGTCCTTCTGTCCTTCTGTCCTTCTGTCCTTCTGTCCTTCTGTCCTTCTGTCCTTCTGTCCTTCTGTCCTTCTGTCCTTCTGTCCTTCTGTCCTTCTGTCCTTCTGTCCTTCTGTCCTTCTGTCCTTCTGTCCTTCTGTCCTTCTGTCCTTCTGTCCTTCTGTCATTCTGTCCCTCTGTTCTTTTGCCCTTTTGTCCTTCTGTTCTTCTGTCGCTCCGATAAAGTCTTAACCGATCGAGATATTAGGATGATACTATAACCTTAAGATTTTTATTACAATAGTAGCCCTAGTAGAAATGAATCTTGAGTTATGTTATCACAATGTAATTTGCGGTTATTGATACTATATTAATATTTTTTATAGAAACAATGTTTAATAACTCCAGTATTAAGGTAATTCAGTTTTCAATATTGTATTTACAATGAAAATAATGATAGATATATAATTTAAAAGGTGGCAACTGCTAAAAGCCACAAATACAAAAACCCAACAATACATAAAACATCTTGACACCTCTAAAATAACAGACTATTTCCTATGGAAAGCGGCAAAAAAATTAAACACGAAACTCTGTTTAAACCACCCCTTCTGACAAACAACAACGAATGTGCAAACAGCAATGCAAAAACATTCGCGGCACATTTTACCGAAGTATTTAAACCCACCCCTATAGCTGAATCTACCAAAATAACAGAGGTTTCAAACTTGTTAAGTCAACCATATCAACTCGACCTGCCGATACCCAAAGTCACAAAATTGAAGTAACCTCGATTATTGGGAAACAAACTAAAAAAATCCCCAGGGTAACATAACGGATACTATGTGATTTTCCACCTGAAGGTATCGCCTTTCTTACTTAACTGTTCAATGCAATTCTACGCCTAAACTCAGTACCACGTCAATGAAAAGTTGCCCAAGTGGTTATGAAGATGTAAAATCTTACCGCCCCATCAGCATACTACCAATTTTTTCAAAAGTGATGCGAGATCCTGTTTCTCAATAGATTGGAACCTATTATCGAAGAAAACCAACTCATTCCACCACACCAATTTGAGTTCAGGAATAAGCACAGCACCATTGAACAAGTACACAGGCTTGTGCAACAAATAAATACACCCTTTGAAAAGAAACAATATTCTACAGCAGCGTTCCTACACATTACATAAGCCGAGTCTGGCATGATGGCTTACTAGCTAAACTAAAAACAGGAATACCAACAAATTATTTTATCTTCATCCAATCTTACCTAAGCGACAGACACTTCTTTGTGAAACAAAGTGAAGAGACGACCAACCTTTACAAAATAGAAGCTAGTGTTCCCAAGGCAGCGTAATTGGCCCAACATTAGATTTATTATACACAGCTTATCTACCAGCACTGGAGGGTGTGACAGAAACCTTCGCAGATGATACGGCAACTCTAGCAGCTGATGAATACCCGGTGGTTGCCACAAAAAAACTCTAAGCGTGCCTTAACAAAATTTCTAAATGGTTAAATGACTGGCGTATACAGGCCAACATATCCAAATCTGTTCAAGTAATCTTCACCACGAGAAGCGCAACTTGCCCTCCTGCCCTACTGAATGATTAACAGAAACACACAACTATCGCTTGAAAATAAATTAATTCTTTGTAATAATATCCTGAAGCCTATATGGTCCTACGGCCTTCAACTTTGGGGCTCGGCAGCAAATTCTAACATCAATATTATACGAAGATTCCAGTCCAAGGTTCTGCGAACAATTACAAAAGCTCCATGGTATGTGACCAACAAAATTTTACACCGAGACCTTAGTATTCCCAAATAAAAACTACAGCCAGAACCTACAGCTATGGTCTGATATCCCATCCAAACATGCTGGCTACCAAACTCCTGGAAAGCTCATTGTGAAGAAGAAGACTGAAGAGGGAAACCCCTGCAGATCTGATGTAGTTATTAATTTAAAAATAAACAAGAATTCGGATGGATCACTGGATTCAAGACTACTATTTCTCACTTACTCTAATACTTAATGTCTTTAGATAGATTGTATTGCTAATTATAATAAAACAAAAAAAACGATGTTTAATTTCTGTACAATATTGTGCCAGTAATGAATATAATTTAACACTTAATAATAGATATTTAATTTCTATACAATATTGTATCAATAATAATTACTATTGATCCTTCAATATAAATATTTAATACATGGACAATATTGTATCAATAATAAATACCGTTGATCCTTCAATATAGGCAATTTCGCTATTTTCACTATTATAGCATATCGATAGTCTTTCATCGGTTAAAGACCATTTCACATAAAATCAGCCTTTTGAGCGCGTGGCGCATGAAGTAAAATTTCGAGTTTAGAAAAGCCTAATTTGGCTCAGCCGCTCCGCTTCGCTACGCGCCCGATCCAAATTTTCAGGCTTCTCTAAACTCGAAATTTTACTTCATGCTTAGTCTGGGAGTGGAAGACACTCGTTTGTTTCATCATTGAAACAATTGAAAATTGACGTAATAAGTTTATTGTCGTTTTATTAACGGAGAATGTTCTATTTTCTTAAAATGGAACGTCAATTTTGATACAAGTTAAAAAGGATTCAGAAGATAATAGTTAAATTACAGTCAATTTATTGATGAAATACTGTCAAAATGCCATAATAGTGAAATTAAGGTCAAAATGTTACAATAGTCATTTAATGATGACATACTACCGAAATGCCACAATCAACCTAAATACAGTCGACTATGATGAAATAATATCAAAATGTATTAATAGCGAAAATACCGTTAAAATGTTACTAAATGACTATTGTAACATTTTGACGGGAATTTCGCTATTATTACATTTTGATAGTATTTCATCAAATTGTTAATCAATGTACCCACAATATTGTCACAATGTAATTTGCGGTTATTGATACTTTATTAATATTTATTATAGAAACAATGTTGTATAACTCCAGTATTTAAGTAATTCAGTTTTCAATATTGTATCTACAATGAAATTAATGATAGAAATTTAATTTCTGTACAATATTGTGTCAATAATGAATATAATTGTACACATAATAATAGATATTTAATTTCTGTACAATATTGTATCAATAAGAATTACTATTGATCCTTCAATATAAATATTTAACACATGTTTAATATTGTGTAAATAATGAATACCATTGATCCTTCAATATAGGCAATTTCGCTATTATGACAATAATAATATTGTGTTAATAATAATTACCTTTGAACCTTTAATATAAATATTTAATACATGTACAATATTGTATCAATAATAAATACCGTCGATCTTTCAATATAGGCAATTTCGCTATTATGTCATTTTGATAGTATTTCATCACAGTCGACTGTATTTTCACTATTATAGCATATCCATAGTCTTTCATCAGTTAAAGACCATTTTACATTAAATCAGCGTTTTGTGCGCGTGGCGCATGAAGTAAAATTTCGAGTTTAGAAAAGCCTAATTTGGCTCGGTCGCTCCGCTTCGCTACGCGCCCGAGCCAAACTTTCAGGCTTTTCTGAACTCGAAATTTTACTTCATTCTTAGTCTGGGAGTGGAAGACACTCGTTTGTTTCATTATTGAAACAATTGAAAATTGACGTAAAAAGTTTATTACGGTTTTATTTTGCGGAGAATGTTCTATTTTGTTAAAATGGAATGCCAATTTTGATACAAATTAGAAAGGATTTAAAAGATACAAGTTAAATTACAGTCAATTTAATAATGAAATACTATCAAAATGCCACAATGAAATTACCGTCAAAATGTGGAATGTAATACTATCAAAATGTAATAACATTGAAATTACCGTCAAAATTTTACAATAGTTATTTTGTAACATTTTGACGGTAATTTCGCAATTATTAAATGTTGATGGTATTTCATCATAGTCGACTGTATTTTTACTGGTATGGTATTTCATCATTAAATGACTATTGTAACATTTTGACAGTAATTTCACTTTATGGCATTTTTATAGTACTTCATCATTAAATTGACTGTTATTTAACTATTATCTTATGAATCCCTTTTAACTTGTATCAAAATTGACGTTCCGTTTCAACAATACAGAACATTCTCCTTCAATAAAACGACAATAAACGTATTACGTCAATTTCTAATTGTTTCAACGATGAAACAAACGAGTGTCTTCCACTCCCAGACTAAGCATGAAGTAAAATTTCGAGTATAGAAAAGCCTGTAAATTTGGCTCGGGCGCGTAGCGAAGCGGAGCAACCGAGCCAAATTAGGCTTTTCTAAACTCGAAATTTTACTTCATGCGCCATGCGTACAAAACGCTGATTTAATGTGAAATGGTCTTTAACCGACTGACAAGTGAAATAAGTTTAGTATGTGAATTATCAATTGTTTAGGTGATGGGGAAAGTGCTATGATGGACACATCACTATTTTTTTTATTAAGCTTTATTCGTAAGAACGTCATGTTGATAATTTAGTAAATAAGTAAGTAAGTAAATAAGTAAGCAAGTACACAAGTAAGCAAGTACTCAAGTAAGTAAGTAAGTAAGTAAGTTGTATATTGCTAGTACCACAGATTTACAAACATCAAGGAATTAATATGTTAATAATTTATCTCAATAAAATCCTAGTATTGCGTATTCCTTATCACAATAATTAATAATAAATAAATGATTAATAACAATTCCATAAATAATCTATAAATAATTATCAGTGAAACGTCAAAAAAACTTGATGATGCTTAAACCTCTGATAACACAAAGTGGCTGCTTGTACAGAAAATCCCAATTATTCTGATACACGACTTATCAATGATAAAGATAGTGTTTATGGAAAACGCAAAACGATTGACGCTTCAACGGTAAAACTCATCAAGCACACCGCAAACTAACAGCACTTAATGACGTTTACCTCTAACCCGATCTTATGTGGAATGTTATCTTGTTGAATTATATTTTTTTTATTTCGGCGGCGTTTTTGGATCGTAGATAAGGAGGGAAACATCTATTATCAAAAGTTTGATAAAACACACAGGACGACACGTTTTACTCAGCAAGAACGGATATGTGCGCGATTTAGTGATAGTTTTGTGAGTGTGTGTCGGAAATTTTGAGTAATTATTTGAAGTTTGATAATTGAGAAAACAATAATGGAGGGAAGTAATTCGGTGCAGGATAATAATCATTATCCTCCTGTTAAAATAAGGGAGAAAAAGTGAGTACGGATATTGTCGATTATCAAGAAATAGTTTTGACACTTTTAGTAAATAACACACTTGGTTCAGATTTCGCTGTTTATTAGTTGACACTGCAAGAATTGTTTCGCCACACAGTGGCTTCGTCAGGCAGATGAATGATATATCATATCATTCATCTGCCTGATGAAGCCACTGAGTGGCGAAACAATTGTTGCAGTATCAACTATTAAACAGTGAAATCTTAACCAAGTGTGTTATTTACTAAAAGTGTTGATATGGAATTTCACCAAGTAACAGCCTCAGCTATTAAATAGTTTTGTCATGCAGTATGGTAGATTAGTACAGATAAAATAAGACATATTTATTAAATTTGATGCGTCAAATTTTGTTAGATAAGTGGTATTAAAAAAAATAATAAATAGAAGAATCACGCTATATTTTCTTGCAGGTATATTGGTATTAATATAGACTTTTTTATATATAGGGTGTGTTTGGATTAAGGAATAGGCACACACAATAGGCGACTTGCTCATTTCCTCCACATCGACAAAACAAGAGCAGAACATGTTTGAATTTTCTATTCTTGTTTTGTTAATTCAATAAAAAATATACTTTCATATTTTCTAAAAGACAATTGCATTAAGAACATGGTTTTTTATACTCTAAAATCCTGTCCATACTGTTTGACAATTAAAAAAAATGCAATTTTGGGAACTATCTTAGTAATTAAGTTATCAGTTATTTTTTTAAATTTTTAAAATGTTTTTTTTATATTAAAAAATGTTGTTACTTTAAATCAGTGGTTTATATGCGTGGCGCATGAAGTAAAATTTCGAGTTTAGAAAAGCCCCGTGAAAATTTGTCTCGGGTCGCTGCGCGACCCTCGACAAATTTTCTACGCTGGGCTTTTCTAAACTCGAAATTTTACTTCATGCTTAGTCTGGGAGTGGAAGACACTCGTTAGTTTAAAATATGTTAGAACTATCAAAATGTGTGTTGTAAGTGTTATAGAGAAAAACAATAACATCACCATCTAATAATAAATTTCAAATAATAGTTGTCTTAAATGGACAATAGTTCTAACGTCGCACGGTATACGATTTAAGCAGTCTAGCGGGACAAAATTTATAGACATGATACTATGGCTCATTTTTAATAAAATTTTATAAATAATCAATTCAATAATTAATTTTAGTAAGCGATTTGAAATGTATTATTCACAAAAAAAAGTTTCTCTTGTATTTGCATTTGCATAAATGTAACATTATCAATATCACTTAGGTCATGTTTTGGAGTTTTTCTTATCCATAGTATTACTGTATATATTTTTACACCAATCACAAGCGATTGGCATTTATAAAGCATTTTATATACAAAACTCATAGAAACTAATGAAAACATTTCTTGAGATATACACAAAACTATCGGATAAGTTTATTTGAACAAACAGGGTGGGTAGGGTGGTCCATCTAGCGGTTTCTTTCTAAAAACGCTAAAAAAATAAACTCGGATCAATATTTTTGAAAATGTTTATGCTTTGTTGGCAAGAGCAATAATTCCCATTAATAATTGAATACAATTTCATTTATGTGGCTGCCTCGGCTAGCACGATAGAACCCCATCTTGTCAACCCAACGTTAAATACATTTTCGATGGTTGAGGGCTCTATCTCACAAATAGCTAGACCAATATTGCGCTTAAGCGCCTGACTCGTTTGTGGATTGTCTGCATAACATAGATATTTAACAACACCCTATAAAATATAGTCCAACGGCATCAAATCGCAGCTCCGTGAAGACCAATTGATATCACCAAAACGACAAATTACGCGATTACCGCACTTAGTGCACAAAGGATTGATTATTTGATAGACTGTGGTATGTCGCGCCATCCTGCTGAAACCAAAGATCGTTCAAGTCCATGTCCTCAATTTCTGGCCACATAAGTCGATAATCATGCCTATGTAGTGCTTCCAGTTGACCAAAATGGCAAGTTTATGTTTTTGAATTGGGCTACAAAAGCAATATTCCTATAACGTCCGCCCTTACTACCTGATGTTTTATAATAGTTTGTATCTGTATATACATATTTTTGTTTAGATATATTTTATACATTTCTCTTCGAAGATGACCAATGGTCAAAACTATTCGGAGAAAATATAAATTAGAGAATCAAACCAAGTGTTTTAAATATCCAGAATTATTTAAATAATGTTTCACCACGAGTTAAGTGAGAAATTAATTAAATATATAGCAATATTCTTGTCTGTACGCACTTGATGAGGAACGGGGGCGGGGTGGTCTACTAAAATTCCAATCTTATGAACCATTTACACAGATTTGCGTACAAGGCGCGGTTTGTGCTTCATTTCGACCGAAATTTCTTTTCAGAATTCGCACTGTTTGGACAACAAAGACGTTACTTAGAAAATAAATTTTTAATATTTCCCAAGGTTGTTGAATTTCGTACATTTCGTACCGCGGGCATACGATACTGAGTTTTTGTCAATATTTTGAGATTGATCAAAGTCAAAATAATATATGATTAAAAAATAAACGGCCAGATGGACCACCTTTTACATATTTCTAACTTTTAAAAACGGCATACTATTGTATTAGATCTACAGAAAAGTATATTATAAACATTTTGTGTATTTTTATGAGATCTACACCTTTTCAGTTGTAGGTTCAGTTCCGGTTTTCGTTCCGACAAAAATAACGGTTTTATGTCCGGTTGTTGCTTTACGGTTCAGTTTCAGTTCGAAGCCCTGGTTTAAATTACTGGCGATTTTGTCAATTGTTATTTATTTAATCTTTTTTTTATTCTTTATTGTGTTATTAGTTAATTTGCCTTCCACTTGTCAGGTTACATTGTTACCAATATATAAAATACATAAGAATAAAAAGTACATCATTACATTTACAAGAACAGCACAGCATGACAATACTACTAATTTTATGTGACTTCAAAATTAAAAATTAATTATGGTTTAATTTTTAATTTTGAAGCCCAGAACAAATTAGAAAATTGTATGTATATATATGTATATATAAATGCATACACACATATATGCATATACAGAGAGTTTTTGTAACACCGAACATGCCGGAAAATGTTCAATGTAAATTTTCCTATATTCGATTTGTTCTGGGACGCATCAAAGCATTGAGTGTGATGTGATTGGCTACGATTTCCAATTGTAATATAGTCAACCCGATTTACACTCTTCTGAGTGCGATTTTATTGGTTACGATTTTTAGTAGTTCTAATGCAAATTAGAATTAATGTAAATAGGATAAATGTAACGTCAAAATAAAATATGTTAGTTATTAAATCTTGTGTGTTTATTGTGCAGTGTGTGGGAATATGAAACATACTTTTTTGTCCAAAGCAAGACATCTGCATTTCAAGACAATCAAGATTAATACTGTTGGGAGACTCATCTTTAATTCATTGTAAGTTATACAGTCAATAAAGTAATGAATACACCTACATTATCCTTATTGAGTATTATGTAGACAAATAAAAGAAAATTGAAATGTTTGCCAAATGAAGCAGCACATCTAACAACCCAGTATTGTTGTGCTGGGAGCAGACCTAAGAGCGGCACTTGCAAACATTTTACTCTGCCTCGCCACACTCTTCCCATTTGGAATATTTATATTTAAATTTGACGAAAGGCAGTTTGGGGACGGCATTTTTGTTGGTATACCCGAAGCAACGTACCTTGGGGTAGTCTTGATCAAATGGTTTACATAATACGTTCAATTGTAATTCTTAATAATCTCAAGTAAAATTGATGCAATGTATAAAATATTAGCGAACGGAAGTAACAGGAATCTATTATTCTATTATTTTTGCATTTAAGCAAAATCTGTTCTCCTCTTTCTTATTCTTCTTTGCTGTTTAATATTAACATTCTATTAGTAATGTAAGCGATTAATGAATGACACATTTCATTTTGACGTTAAATGTAAGTTGCGTAAGAACTACCAAAATCGTAGCCAATGAAATTGCACTCAATGCTTTGATGCGTTCCAGAAGACATCGAACATAGGAAAATTTACATTGACCATTTTCTGGCATGTTCGGTGTTACATAAAACTCTATGTATATACTACACACATACATATATAAACGCCAACAAATTTGAGACAAGTCACTAAATATCTGAATGGTCTGCTTTTAAAAACTCATCCCAGCTATAGAATGCAATTTTTTTAAGGTATTGTTTCATTCTAGTTTTAAATGTAGATGGCAACTGGCGTGTAGATGTCGGGAGTATGTTAAAAAAATGTATGGCGTAGTATATGGTACCTGTCTGTGCTGTAGACCAACGAATATTATTAATTGTTTAAATTGTCGTGATTTGCATCTACTGTCATGATTTTCGTCGATTTCTAAATAATGTTAATAGTTTTAAATATTTTAATTTCTTATTTAATATAAAAACTTAAAAACACATTTCCATATTAATATTAAAAACGTTCATCGTCTTGTTAATAAAATGAATCATCTATAATATTAAAATCGTTCATCTTCTTGTTAATAAAATGAATCATCTATTTGTATTTTGTTTTGTTTTACAGACTAAGTGGAGATTTAAGCGAAACAGAACGCAAACGGCGGTCACGTAACCGCCTGTCTAACCGAAGGAGCACCGGTTACGTCAGCGCAGACGAGCTCGCTCAAATGCTCCAGATGGAGGAGCAAGGACGTTCGGAAAACCAAGACAATTGAAGAGATCCGTCTTTTGTGCAAATTTCTTCGAAACCTTACCGCAAAACACGACTTGTTGAAGTGCAAAAGCAACGCGTGTTTAGAAATTATTTAGAAACGATTAAATGTAAGAGTGGTCGTGATTAATTTCCGGAAATATTTACGTGTGGAGATGAACAATACTCGAGTCGACGTTACATTTAATTATTGTTATTAAACGTAATGTGTGATGAACCTTATGCATTGAATGATAATTTTCCTGATCTGCATGTATACGTATACGATGTGTAATTTTTTCTATTTATGGAAAAGTTATAAATATTCATGTAAATATAAGTATAGTTAAGTACCTACAGTCATTTATGTAAGGTTATATGCATTAAAGATACATTTTATTTACATAAAATGCAGTTTTTTAGCATCTTATGTAATTTCAATTTATTTTTATTTATGGTAGGATTGGCGAAATGAATATAATAAAAAACAGGTAATTCAACAATATTTTTGGTTTAACAATATTCTCTCTTTTTTAAAGCGATTGTACAATTTATAAATGAGTCGCCCAGATGCAAAACCAGCCATACATATTTTGACAAACTTGTGGCCAAAATGACAAAAACTAATTTTGCGGCGCCTTTTAAATAAATGAAAATAGCGTCTAAAATGCATTTAATCGAATAGGGACACGAAAAATGATGTAAAACTAAGTAAAAAGTTGGCAGGTTTTGCAACTGAAAAAATATGTTAGCTTTTGTAACCGAGAAATGTAGCAGGCTTTGCATTCTACTGGATTTTTCAAACCTAATTTTATAGGGTTTAGGAAAGGTTTTGAAAGTCAATTTATTTTTATAATTGTAGCCTGAGACGTGTAGAATCCAAGGATACTAAAATCTCAAAATTAAAATCGGCGTATGGCTGGTTTTTCATCTGGGCGACATACATATAGTATTTTAATACCCATTTGAAATATCGCCATCCTTATTTATCCATCATGAATCAGATGAAACAAAAAATTACCAACAAAAATGAACGTCGATTACTAATTAGATGTTACGTCAAAAGTTTGATGTTTGTTAATGTCATTAAATAACGCAAACATTTTCCGATGAATCCAAAAAGTGTATCCTTAATCCAGTAAGTTATTTTAAAAATGAATTAAGATCTTGATTTAAGGCAATTCAAAAAGCGTCCGAAGTCCTAAAAGTTCCACAAAGCACATTATACAATCTACAAGATGAAAACAGAGAAACTGATTTCGAATTTAGAAGGAATATGTCTGCAAACGTTTGACTGAGCAAAACTCGAACTACGAAGAATACTCTGCCTTTTTAAGGGAAGTGATTTGCAAAATGTATCCCCGAAAGGAACATATTACTTTAGAAACTATTTACTGGCAATTTATAAATAAATCACCAGAAATTAATACCTCGAAAAGTTCATTTTAAAAGCTGCTGCAAAAAACGTCTTATTGAATGGCTAGGAAAGAAAAATATCTCTTTTTACTCAGGGAAACGTTTGCAGACATATTCCATCTAAATTCGAAATCCATTACGTATTTGGATCTTCCAGGTTATATAATATATTTTATGGAACTTTTAGTTATGTTATTATAACATAACGTCCATATAAATAATTATGTTCCATATTATGAATTTAATTAATATACCTTCACCAATGCCCTGAGAATAATAGTTTAGATGTCAGACATTTGACATGACATGTTCCTAACCCGATTGTGTGTGTGTGTTCAAGAAGCCACATACGTTAAGTCACTAAAACGACTAGTAGTTCCAAATAGGTATTAAAAATACTATATCAATTTTATTAAATAACATTTGATTTGTGGAAAAACCGACCTAAGCCTAAAGTTCCACCAAAGAGGATTTCTCTTTGGTTTCATTCTTTACTTGATACATGTCATATAACATAAACAGTTGAAATCACGATTAATTTATGAGACAATAAATATTTATTTATTTATTTATTTATTTATTAGTAATTTGTGTCATTACAATAATTGCTTACACAAGTCAAGAAACGCAAATAAAATATAAAAGTAGCTTAAATCTAAGGACGAAACAACTAAAGCTAAGTGTAAATAAACAAAGTAATAATGTATGTAATCAGACTGGACAGTTATTAACAAATAAGTACTGAATGTCAAAAGACATACATATATTTAAAATTGCCAAATGACAAACATATAACTTAAAAATGTCAAATGACATACACACATTAATGACAAACATACAATTTAAAAATGTCAAAAGACATACATATAAACTAAAAATTGTGAGTAGAGTAAAAAGACGTATATATAGTATAAGAAATAAATAATGTGTTTACAATATTTTGTAGTTGTCAGACATGAGGTCTTCTATCGTGTAAAACGCTTTTTTAATTAAATAGTTTTTTATTTCCTTTTTAAATTGTCTAATGTTCAGTTTTTTTATCGGTTCAGGGATTTTATTGTATATTTTTGGTCCATAGTAGCTAACACCGTTCTGACATTTTGATAACCGTTGTGGCTGCAGACAGATGTCACCCTTGTTTCTAGTATTATATATATGTATCTCTTCATGTGATTGATAACATTTAATGTTTTTTTAATATGTAATAAGCAATTAAGGATGTATATAGCTGGTAATGTTAATATTTCTAGTTTAATAAATTCATATTTGCAATCATCAGAATATCCTAAACCAGATAGTATTCTAATTGCCTTTCTTTGTAACCCAAATAGCCGATGCAATATAGTAGAGTGGCCCCAAGTAACAATTCCGTATGAGAGATGACTTTCAATTAGAGAGAAATATATGGTTCGTAAAAATTTTCTTGGTAGGCTGTGCGCTAAGTTTCTCAATAAGTAAATGTTTTTACATAATCGAGAAGCCATTTCATTCCCGTGTGAATGCCATGTTAGCTTGCTATCAAGATATATTCCAAGAAATTTAACAGGAGCTTCTGTGTCAAGTTCTACAGATCGTAATGAAAAGACTTGATCAATAGTTTTTTCTTCGTTCATAGTTAATTTGTTATTTACAGACCAATCATTAACCCGTTTTTTTGTTAGTGCAATATCATTTAGACACTCATTTATATTATTGTCGCTATTTGTTACTAATGTATCATCAGCATAGAGAAAGATCGAGGAATCTCTAGCTACTAAAGGTAAATCATTAATGTAAGTTAAAAATAGTATGGGGCCGAGGATTGATCCTTGTGGCACACCATATTTTAATGTAATTTCTGATGATACATTGTTGTTTATCATAACTAACTGCTTTCTATCCTGTAGGTATGAATTTAAGAGTTTGCAGGTTGATGGATGAAAATTATAGAAGAACATTTTTCGAATGAGGGTTTCATGACAAACACAGTCAAATGCTTTACTTAAATCCATAAAGGAAGCGGCTGTATGCATGTATAATAGTAATCAAAATAAAGTCAATTATTTATTTTTGAAACATTTGAAAACAGTATATTATCCCAAGTTTTTGGTGAATATAAATTAAGTAGCTTAAGAATTAGGTGAAGTTATTTCTGTTGTTAAGTTAATCGTTTTCTTAACATTGTTTTTTAAAATTGCCTAGTTCCTATACGTGAATCGTTCGATAAGTATAGTCAATTTCTATGAAATGGTTACACAATCCATTTGTTTTAAGTGACATCTTGAAAGATCCACGTTTTAAACCCCCTTAGGCCAAATGTCAAATTCCGCGCGGTGATAAAATAATGCTATACAAAATTACACGAATTAGGCTATCAATTGATTCCTCACCTATCCTGCAAAAATTTGGCTCGGTGGATAGAAATTCTTGCCGAAAAATACCCAAATGATGATGTATACAGACTTTCAGATTATAAATTTTTTGGAATTGGAATCTCGCTGGACTCAAGTTCGAGTTGACAGTTTCTATTGTTCTAATGTCATTTTGAACTTAAGTTTAAAGTTGAACCAGTACAGCGTATTAGGTGTAACTGGCCCCAAGTGTATAGCCCTCAAAAGAAACTATGTTGAAAAATAAAAACGATTTTTTTTCAAAAAATATTGATCTACTAGGTTATTTGCTAAACTTATCAAACGACCCACGTATTAATTACAACACTTCCTGTAATTAACTTCAGAACATATATTTTTTTTCACAACCGATGCTTTTTAATTATGTGTAATGTAATTAAATAAAACTGTTAATTACCAAAATTAATAAAACATTAATTGATTGTTATTTCTTATACCCTCTTTGCAGCTTTTGTAATATTTAAATTAAAAAAACAAGTTGTACAACAATACCGCAGTGTAAATTCATTGTTAATTTATTGGACAATGAGCTTTTTCACAATCGACAAAACCGCTCCTAAAAAAGGTGAATCGTCCATTTCCTAGGCACGTTATTGCGCATTCACATTTCGAATCTCGCCTGAAAAGTTCTGGAGTTTTAAATGCAAATATTTTTATACGTGAAGCAAAGTCTCATGTTAAAAATCAGTGTTAAAAAATTACAAATCTAAGAAATTTCTGTGGCTTCTCTACTTGTGGAATGTATAAGGTAAGATCACGTATCTTATGATTTATCTTTTTATAAAGTGAAAACATAGTTTGTAGGCTCACGATTGAAAGCACATTTTTTTTTTAAATTAGTAAAATCTAAAACCGCTGGTTTATAATATGAATAAATATCTGTTAACATCCAAATTAAAAAAGCACACCATCATCTGAGACTAATAATTTGGCCAAAAATTTTAAATATTTAAAATCAAGTATAATTCTAGGCTCAACTATAGTCCTATTTATACATTGCTTCTGTGTAAATAATCAAACAAACAAATATAGCAGGAATAAAATTAATAATAAGAGAAACAACCATAAAATTCAGTATATTTACAGATGAATTAATTAACCCTTTTAAAAAGACTATTAAACCGGCCATTGTTGCAATAACGAAACATTATAATATTATTTTGTAATTACCAACTAAATAAGTTAATTTGTGACATAGTATTATTTGATCTGACTTGAGAATGTGTGAAGAAAAATGTAAATATTTTGTTATTTAAATATTTTGATTATTACTCATTTTTAAAGTGTATTTCTAACTTCACAACAATTCAGTGTTTTAGACGCTTGGCGCATGAAGTAAAATTTCGAGTTTAGAAAAGCCTGAACTTCATGCTTAATCTGGGACTGGAAACACTCGTTTGAACTTAAAATTAAACTCTTCTATAAAATCGACGAATGCCTGAAAATGTACAGCGTATGCATTATGTATATTTAAAAGAAAAAATCCCATTATGTAATTTAATAAGTCATTCCTTGAAACCATGAATAGAAGTACAGAATTTGACTTAAAATTAACGTTTAAATTTAAATCTACTATTTACTCGGCCGTTAATAGGTTAATACGGGTTTTCGAAATTATTACAAAAACGTTGAAATTGTGTAATAATATCAATTAGTTTTAAAAAATATTACGTTTAATTTAAAATTTCTGTGAATAAAACGGGTTTGATCATAATATATAAAAATACAAAAATGTTATTCGTGAAAATATAAACAATGTCTTAATTAATAAGACAACTAGAGATTCACTAATCATACCAGGAAGTGAATAATTGTTCATATGTTTAAAAAAATGAAAAATAATTTTAACACGTTTTCATAAATTTTTAAGCCAAATTATGTTAAGGAATATTTTCTTCAAAAACTTATAAAAAGTAAATTATTGTTGTTTAATCAAGTCGTATTAGAAAAATTCAATTTATTTTTTAAAACTATTGCGCGAAAGTTGACATTTTAAAGAGAATACGATACGACAATTTAAGGTTCAAGTTCTGTTTGAAAATTTGTAATAAGTGAACGGATTTTCTAATTAACGTGGAATTTAATTCATAAATAGAGATGCGGATGTGCTTCATCTTGCTTTAAAGAAAATTAAAATATCTTATCTATGTAGTTACCAAAATAATTTATATTATAATTTCAATTTTGTACTTAAGATCTATTTATTTCGAAGAATATTATGTTTGAAAAATAATGTAGAGACATGATTCTATGAAAACTGAATTATATCGTTACAATAATCATATACATGTGTATTATTATTATTTATTTCTGTATTTGTCCAACAGAATACAAATAAAAGTTACAGGTTAACATCAAATAAAATATATAAAATTGAACTACAATATAAGTAAAATTAATACAAAATAAAATACTTGTAGTTACAAATATATTATTTTTACATTTTTGCTTTAAATAATTTTGATAAATGTTCACAATATAATTTTTAATCGTTTGAATTGCGTCAATTTTCTTAATTTGTGTGATATTCTGCCAATTATATTAATTTTTTTTAAATCTATTAGAATATTGAGAATCGAAAAAATAATAAAAGTGTGTGGAAATTAGTGAACCATTTAAAATAATCGAGAATTTGAAAAAAATCACTAAAGCTAAACTAATATAATTTATTTTACTATTAAATGAATTTGGATGAATTACGTGAAGATGATAATAACTTTGTGTCCGAAATATACATCTGGTAAAAATTAACTTTTGAAGATAGGTTAACAGTGTTTTATTTCAAGTTAATTTCACTACTGTCTTCCACTCCCAGACTAAGTATGAAGTAAAATTTCGAGTTTGGAAAAGCCCCGCGTAGAAAATTTGTCGAGGGTCGCGCAGCGACCCGAGACAAATTTTCACGGGGCTTTTCTAAACTCGAAATTTTACTTCATGCGCCACGCGTATGAAACACTGATTTATTTTAGAGTTCAAAAGCAGCCTATTAATGTTTTAATGTTGCCAAAAGTTGAGTTGAGCTCAAATAAATATGCAGGATGTTAAAATATCATAAAATGTTCATGAGCTTCAAATCACATTATGTTTTATTTAATATATAGGGTTATTCAAAAAGAAGGAACAGATTTCAAACGTGTATTTCTTTTAAACTACAAAAGGTAGAACTGTCATTCCAACGTTCCTGGACAGACAAAAGTTTAAAATTTGAACAGTCCAGGCAGAAGTTCCAACCACGACCGCATTGGCGCTGTTATTTGTCATGTTGTTTGTCTGTAGTAAAATGGCGACACAACAAGAAACATTATTTTGTGTGCTGCATATAGCAAAACTAGAGTCCATTATTGAAGTTCAACGAGAAAAGCATGGGATGTCCACGCACATCGAATGAAAATGTCGAGCGTATTCGTACAGTTTACGAAAAGGAGCCGAAAAACCTCTCTTGAAAATATGCGACATCGAATTTTTTAAGCTGTAAGTTTGATAACTAGAAACCAGCTGACTCGTGTGTGGCAAGAAATAAGGCACCGTTTTGATACCTGTCGTGTAACACATGGTGGTCATATGAATTCATGAAAATTGAACTTTTCTCTATCAAGGAACCTTAGAATTGTGTTTCCATCTTTTGTCGTTTGGAAGAAATAGATGTTTGAAATCTGTTCCTTCATTATGAATAGCCCTGTACATTACATTATTAAATAAAAACATTTCAAACAAATAATAATAATAAATAATAAAACATTTTAAACAAAAACGGTAAAAACACTGCTTTAAAACAAAGTATTGATCCTAAGTCAAATTCCCTCCCCCCATCGCAAATAGCTATCTACGCCACTGCTTAAATTGTTTAATTTAATAGGCACAACAAGCTTGAATTATGACAAGTATTTATCATCCTAATTCAGAGTATTTACTTATCTGATAATTTTCTAAGATTATCGATTTTCCTAATAGTCATTTGAACTTGGGTTAATGAACACAAATTGCTTTTCCCCTTCATTTTGTAAGGTCAAGCCTCAAATTAATGAGGATCCGTTTTCAATCGTTAAGAATAATGAATTTATTATAACATTATGACACGATATTAGAAGATGCAATCATTTCAATAATAATTGTAAACACAAAATAAAAGCTCATTGGCCAATTAATATTTGATGAAAATTTCAAGTAACATAAAATGCGAATTATCTTGTTTTCTACAAAACATGAGAAAGCTATTAATTATTTGTAAAGGTTTCTAATAATCTAAATAATAATTAATATTAATAATCTGAATTATTAATTACTTCCCTCTGGGTTTTAAATATAATAAAAATAAAATAATATTTTTCTAAGATAATAATATGAAGGTTAAATTTATAGCAAACACTTTTTATAATTAAAATATAAAAAAATCTTAAAAGTCTGAATTACAAGCAATAACGGTAGCATGAAATTAAAATCTATGATAACTGAAGATTTCACAGTTGATTTTATATAACTCGCTTATTTTTTATGTCAAATCTCCACTGGTTTATTATAAGGCTGCGATTTATGATTGGTAAAATCCAACGTTTTTAGCAGTCACTAGTTCCAGCACCATTGATGTTCTGATTACGGGACAACTTTGCATAATACATCAAAATTATGCTAAAGCTTGTAAGATTTTAATGTCACCAATTTAAAATTTTTTGTAAAGAAATCCTGAATACGGCTAATTTTTCGGTCATTTATTTACTCATTTTTAGGTAACAAAAACTTATGCTAGGTAAAATTCAAGGGTGTCCGTAAATTCTGCATTCAACTGGCTCAACATTCATTAAACAAACATTTTTATATAATATATAAAATTACGAAAAAACTATTCGTGAAAATGCAAACAGTGTCTTAATTAATAAGACAATTTAAGACGATAAATATCCATTGAAACAACTACTTCCCGTGCAAATACATCTCCGGATATTGAATTATACAATGAAATATTTAAAATGGATATTTATCGTCTTAAATTGTCTTATTAATTAAGACACTGTTTGCATTTTCACGAATAGTTTTTTCGTAATTTTATATATTATGTTTAAAGTGTGCAAACTATAAGAAGCGTAAGCTTATTTTCTCGAATTCAAATAGTTTTGAATTTGAATTTATCTTGTTGAACATTTTTATATATCTTACGATTACCTTTTTATGCTGGAAATAGTCTCTCACTCTGGCTAACTGCTGGAAAGAGTCTGTCTTACTCTTGTAAATATCCCTAATCACTAGATGTACATTTCGTTCAACAAGTGAATATTTTCAATAGATGTACTAAACATTTGTTATATTTATTTATGGAGTGAGTGATGTGCATTTTATGTTATTAATGCCTCATTAAACTAAATGGAATAAAAGGAAAGCCGTATTTCCATTGAAAACATACTAATACCTAAACTAAACCAGATTTATACTAAACCGTAGAGAATTAATTAACACGGCATATTTATGTAGGCTTTGTTTTTGTTTTTATAAATAAAACACCAGATTTATACTTACTTTCAAAATCATAATTTTCCATGTTTACATAATTCCATTTCACGTTGTTAATTATTACTAAAAACCAAAGGATTTTTTTTAAATCCCGCGAAAAATTATTTAAAATAATAGAGTGCGTGCGTGCGTGCGTGTATGTGTGTGTGGGTAAATAAAGGATAAGCCAGCAATGGCCTGAGGTGATAATTTCAAATTCGAAATTTCAACATGATCCGCAACGCAGACGTATTTCTGTAATGCCGAGTGTTCCTCTTGCATTTTAATTAGATACGAGTGCATTTTGAATTTATGCAATCAATTATTTTGCCCCCGTTGTCTTCGGGCTTAATGGCTCCGATTTTAATTGCAAGCGCATATATATGCTGATATTCATTTATTATTTGCATACATAATAAATTTGCTTGTAGAGAATTTTGCAAATATTGTTATAGGGGATGATTTTATTCATTTTTAAATCATATAATTATTATCAAAATTGTATAATATTTTCAGATTCTTCCATTAATTTAAGGAGAAAGGGAAACAATTGTTATGGTAAACATTTTTAAACAAAAGTTGTATTGAATATAGCGAAATTAAAAAGTTAATAATTTGTATTTCTATTTACAAAATCGCCAAAAATCCAACGATTTATCAATATTTTATAAAAATTCTCAAATATTATTAAAGATAAGGTAAATAAATTGGTGAGTGGCAGAGCTGGGCAGGATTCGAATCATTCAGGATTCGAATCCTGGATTCGAATCCTTTTAGAGGATTCAAAAGAGGTATTCGAATACTTTAGTTAAACTGGATTTGTGATCCGGATTCGTTACACTTTTTTAAAAGGATTCGTATTCGACTCCAAATGCTGGTGATTCGAATCCTCATAAAAGGATTCGAATCCTAATAAAAGGATTCGAATCCTTGTAAAAGGATTCGAATCCTCATAAAAGGATTCGAATCTTCGTAAAAGTATTCGAATCCTCATAAAAGGATTCGAATCCTCATAAAAGGATTTTAATCCTCATAAAAGGATTCGAATAGTTACAAAAGGATTCGAATCATCAAAAATAATACGAATTAATCGTAAGGATTAACATGAAAAATTTGTTTTGTATGTTTTGAAATTTCTCGTTAAATCACTGTTTTATACGCGTGGCGCATGAAGTAAAATTTCGAGTTTAGAAAAGCCCCGTGAAAATTTGTCTCGGGTCGCTGCGCGACCCTCGACAAATTTTCTACGCGGGGCTTTTCTAAACTCGAAATTTTACTTCATGCTTAGTCTGGGAGTGGACGACACTCGTTTGTAAGTGATAAAATCGATTAAATTAATGATTTGTGTCAAATTTGACATTTTGATCAAATTTGATGATTTTTGCCAGATTTGAGATTTTTAATTGTTTTTCGGTAATTTCGCCAAATATAACATTTTGATGAATATGAATTACCATTCCCAATCAAATTTTTATACTTAACATGTCGATTTATAACATTTTTATAAGATTTTCAACAAATCGATATTTTCATAAAAGTATCATCATTTCGAGATTTTCGTCGATTAATCAAATTTTTATCAGATTTTGCAATATTTCCTCAATTTTCCCTAATTTATCGAATGTTGATTTCAATATTTCGAGATTTTTTATTAATTTATGAAAATGTTTATCAGATTTTCAACATATCTTGATTTTTGATATTTTGTCATTTTTATCGATTTATAAAATTTTGATGAAATTTTCGATATTTCGAGATTTTCTCGTCAAATATATAAAATGTTTGTATGTAAGATTTTCAATATTTTTATTCAGATTTGTAACGATTTTCAAAAATGATTGAATCATTACTTGAACACACAAATTTAAGATTTTTTTTTCTACAAGATATATTTAATCAATTTTGACATTGAATGACATTTTTGATATTTTTTACCTTTTGAAATGACATTTTTTACAATAGATTATATTCTTAATATTAGACTACGTATTTTGACATTAGATGACATGTTTCACATTAAATGTTACTTTTGATAAACAATGACATTTTGTACTTTATTTACTCTTTCTGATGTTGACATTAAATGACGTATTTGACATTAGATGGCAGTTCTGACATTTTATATTTTTTTAGTTTTTTGACATTAGACGACAATTTTGACATTTGATATTTTTGATATTACATATTTACTTGTTTTATATTAGATAACAATTTTTATATTATTAGATAACTTTTTTGACATAATTACTGATTTTAACAGAAATTTTCGTTTTTGTAAGAACGTTTTTGTCAAACCGTCACGTACTGACATAAAATGATAATTTTGACGTAAATCGATTTTATCAACACGCCGAATTTTTTACGTTTTTGATATTTTTTATATTTACTAGATGACATTTTGGTCATTTTGATGTTTTTGGCAATTTTAAATAATTTTAACATATGAAAATTTGTCTCGGGTCGCTGCGCGGCCCTCGACAAATTTTCTACGAGGGGTTTTTCTAAACTCGAAATTTTACTTCATGCTTAGTCTGGGAGTGGAGACACTCGTTCGTAAATTTTCGAATTATCATAAAGTTGTGTATTTATTTTCAAAAAAATCTTTCTCGGTTTATTGAACAAAAACAAAAGAGCTGAGGTGAAAAGTGTTTAGGTAAAAGTGGTTTATTTTTTCGTTGGCTACAACTTTTGTTTGAAACATTTGTTTGATTTAGACGTCGAAAGCCATAATCGGTGAGTTGTTGATGTCCACTAGATTTCTTAGTATCTAATTCAAAAACAAAAGAGCTGAGGTGAAAAGTGTTTAGGTAAAAGAGGTACATTTTTTCGTTGGCTACAACTTTTGTTTCAAACATTCTTTGACTTAGACGTCGAAAGCCATAGCGAAATTCGTTTAATAAAAAAAACATCTAATGATTTCTGGTGATTTTTAACGCAAAACTTTTAGACATTTGATGGTATAATTAATATTGAATTACTGAAATAAGTATTAATTTGTAATATATTCGTAAATATACGGTAAACAATGTTGAATATTTATTTAATTAAAATATTTAGAAAATAACAATACCATAAATTTTATATTATTATTATTATACCGGGTTTCCGTATTTCAACAGAATGTATGGGGATCTCGGTTATTTAAAGAGATAGAGAGTCGGTTAAATTGGGGCAAAGTTGCATAATTTAGGGCCCAATAATAACCCAAAAACAAGTTGGAAATATCTTATTTCCTTAATGAGATATTGTCAAAAAATGTATTTTTGAAAATTCGTTTTTATTTTTTTATTCAAAAACTATTGAATCCAGACATTTACAACTTTGACATTATAGGCACTTTTTAACGACAAATCTAGTAACATATTTTATTTTAAGATAACTATAACATTTACCTAGGGACCATAGCTAACTTTTGTTTTTCTTATGGGCGCCATTTTGGATTTAGATATTTTTTGGAAGAATATTTTTTACTGAATTCAATGATGTACCACACTTATAGTTTATTGTTAATTTTATATGTAAAATTTTAATCTTTTGTTTTTTCAAAGAGTGCCTTGGAAACAGTTGAGTAATTCACTTATTTGGCAACTCATAGGACCCATAATTTGCTTACATATCACCCCTGAAGACGGGCATCCGACGATACATACTTTAATAGTTGTCACATATTTTAAAGTAACGAGTGTCTTCCACTCCCAGACTAAGCATGAAGTAAAATTTCGAGTTTAGAAAAGCCCCGCGTAGAAAATTTGTCGAGGGTCGCGCAGCGACCCGAGACAAATTTTAACGGGGCTTTTCTAAACTCGAAATTTTACTTCATGCGCCACGCGTATGAACCATTGATTTGAAGTGTAGTTCAAAAACACACAAATACATTTTTAATCAGAGTAACACAGAAATTTAGTCTGTTATCAACGATGTTCAGTGTTAATAATAAATTATTAGCTTGTGAATATTTTTGTTAAAACAACTGATAACGATATTTATATGTTAATAGTTGTAAAAAAATAATAAAATATAATTTATTCTTGAAGGATTTGTATTCGTGATTCGAAAAAACAGGATTCGAATCTTTGATTCGAATCATATTTATCTCTTACAAATCCTTTATTCGAGTATTCCTGATTCGAATCATATTAGGTGATTCGGATTCGTGATTCGAATCCTTTTAACGAGGATTCGTCCCAGCTCTGATGAGTGGTATGTGAATGCGCAGTGCATGTGTTTCTCTGTATTCTGTTTATTCAGTGATTTCTGTGTACTTTAAATACTTGTGTTGCTCGTGCCTAAAGTCTTGATTATTATATGTGACTAATAAACATATAATTTCATACTGTAGCCCAGTATTTTCATTTAAAGTGTAAATAAGTTGTTTTTAAGTGTTCTTTACTCCTAAATATAAAACAACTGTTTTGACTCAAAATATTAGTATAATTGTGCAGTGATTAAATTTTAATTTTATTCTGAAACAAGAATCAATGGGCGTAGTGGGATAGTCGTCGGCTCGGCGACTATAATGCTATAACTACCGGTTGTTGTTTGTTGATCAAGTCCACATGATAGGCCCCTTGTGGTAAAGATTTGTGCCTTTTGTTTCTCCCGCTAGATTATTAACATTAATATGAATATCTGCACTTGCTGTAATACTCCCGCAGATGCACACAATACTGTTTGTTGTTGTATATGCAAAAAGTATTTTAAAATACCCTGCAATGATTTACCAAAACCCGAAGCCCGCAAAATCAACGGTAAATATGGTTTATCCTGGACTTGCAAATCGTGCAGAGAGTTGGGTGATGACATTATTGGTTTAAAGTCCGCTATTGTAGGCCTACAAGACGAACTGAAACAATTAAGATGTTCAACTTTCTCTAAATCCTCCACATCCACACTCTTGGAGAGTGAACAATTGACACAGGAAATTCAAGAAAGAGACAAACTCAAGAGAAACATCATTATTTTCGGAATCGAAGAAAAATGTAATTCAAAGACAGATCAAGTGGCTATGGACAATTTGATAGTTAACGACATTTTGTCACTTCTAAAAGTTAACCAAAGTGTAATTGCTACCACTAGATTAGGGAAATTTGATCCCAGCCGAGCGCCTAATAAAAGACCTATTAAATTAAAGCTTGCTCAACATTAGTTCGTAGGATCCGTATTTCGCAATATAAAATGTTCAAAAACATCACACGATTTTAAAAACATATCAATATCGAAGGATCAAACTCCGATGCAAAAGAAACTTTATAGCGAAACAAAAATGGAACTTCGAAACCGTACATTACAGGGGGAAACGAGTTTACGAATCAAATTCACGGCATCCCAACTATAATTACCGATGTACAAGGAATGAGCAACAGTTGTCTAATACGAACATCTCGGAAAACTAACTTAGAACGGAAAGAACGATTTATTTTTAAATATCTACTACTAAAATACTCGTGGTCTGCGCTCAAAAACACATGCTTTTTATACTAACCTATGTAACTCAATGTATGATATTTTACTATTAGTCGAGACTTGGCTTAACGATTCAATTATACAGGGAGGGGCAGAAAAGGCTATCCGATTTCAAATCCCTTTTTCTCAGAAGAGGGAACAGGTAAAGTAGTGGGGTAAAAACCGTTAGAAAGCCAGTTTTATGCCATTTGTCATTAGTCAACATGCCTTGGTCTGGTGAACATCGTGCTTTTGTTATTGAGCGGTTTATCGAAAACGGCGGTTCGATAATTGCTACACAACGTGCTTTTCGAATTCATTTCGGACTCGGGCGTCATGATCCTGTTCCACATCACGCTACGATTAAAGTGTGGGTGTCAAATTTTCGAGAGACGAGTTCAGCATTGAAAAAGAAGTCGCCTGGACGTCCCACGACAGTAACAGGACCTGAAAACGTGGCCAATGTGAGAGCCGCGATTGAACGTTCCCCGCGTCGTTTGGCACGAAAACATTCGCTCGCTTTGGCGATTTCCAAACGCAGTATTCGTCGAATTTTGCACCGGGACCTCAAAATGTATCCCTACAAAATGGTTGTTCCACAGGAATTAATTGAAAGGGATTTTGAAACCCGTATGAACCTGTGTCGCGATCTCCGAGAACTCCCAGTAGACGATGTTGTGCTCTTCACGGACGAAGCCCATTTTCACCTTTGTGGCGCCGTAAACAGGCAGAATTTTCGATATTGGAGTGAGGAAAATCCTCGGGAAATCCATCAGAAACCCCTCCATAGCCCAAAAGTGACTGTGTGGTGTGCTCTTTCCCGCCTAGGCGTCTGGGGGCCTTACTTTTTTGAAGAAAATGGGCAAACCGTAACGGTCAACAGTTAGCGCTATTGTTTTATGCTGGATCAATGGACATTCTCAGGGAAATGTTTCCCGGACGCCTCATTTCTTTGAGAGGTGATATTGGCTGGCCGCCGCGCTCACCGGATCTTACTCCATGTGACTTCTTCCTTTGGGGTTACCTCAAATCGAAGGTATTTCAGCATCGACCAAGGACCCTTCTTGCTTTACGAAGGGAAATTGCTCGGGCAATTGAAGAAATTCCTGTGGAAATGACGGTGAAAGTCATAGAAAGCTATCGCGAGCGCCTAAATCAGTGTATCCGCTCCCAAGGACGACATTTGAGTGATGTGCTTTTCAAAACTTAAATTTAAAAATGGCATAAAATTTGCGATATGTTAATAATAATTTTTTTGTCAAGTTGAGGGGTTTTAATTTTATAACGTTTTGAAATCGGATAGGTTTTTCTGCCCCACCCTGGCAATAATACAGAGCTTTTCACTTCTGAATACAGTGTGGTACGTCGAGATAGAAACTGTGACTCTGTTAAAAGATCTACGAAAGGTGGCGTGTTGATAGCACTTAAAAACAATATTGCATTTGACTACCTGGATGTAACACATATTTATCAGTTAATACCATTGGTCCCACCTGACTTACATTCAAATAGGTTGGCTACCTTCCTGGAAATGATCAAACTTTTGGTATATGATAAACCTATGCTGATGATTGGTGACTTTAATATTCCACATTTCAGTGATAATAATTTAAATGCCTCGGTTTGTCCTAAATCCACAATTTTGACTGAGTTCTGAAATATTTTAAAGATCACACAATTTAACAACATAAAAAATGTAAATATTAGGCTACTTGATTTAGTTATTTGTAACATAAATAATAATATTACTATTGAAAGAGATGAGTTTCCCTTAGTCCCGGAGGATATTCACCACCCAGCATTAGCCATTACATTGAATCTTGTCTGCACTAATTATAATCCCATAAATTTTCCTACAAATAATAATGTCAGATATAACTTCAGAAAGGCCAACTACCTTTCTCTGTATGAGCATTTATATAGCATTAATTGGTCATTCTTGAATTCATTTAACAATGTTAATGAGGTATGTGCCGAATTTTATCACGAATTATATAAAGTTTTTGATCTCTCAGTTCCAACTTTAAAACACAAAAATAACACTAATTTCCCACCATGGTTTTCTTCTGAAATAAAACATCACATTAAACTGAAAAAATACTATCATCATAAATGGAAAACTACAGGTTCTAACTTTCATCATGAAGAGTTTAAGAGAATTCGTCGATTAAATAAGAAATGCATTACCTGTGCCTACAATGACTACATGAGTCGAATTAAACACAATATTAAAACTGTGGAACTTTATACGAAATAGAAAAGGTGTGACTAGGATTCCTAAAGAGCTGCGCGACGAGGATACAGCTTACTCTACACCAATCGACATTGTGAACGCATTTGCTGATGTTTTTTCTAATGTATATACATCTGATCGATTGGTTGACTCCTTGGAAACGTTCAACAATTGTGAACTCTTAGCAGTCCCAACTATTACCGAATCTGACGTATTGCATAGTATCAATCACCTTAAAAATTCGCAGGTGTGGTGATGACCGCATATTTAGTTTTATTATAAGAGACTGTATATTTTCATTCTATTCGAGCATATTTCCATTGATGGGGAAATGTCATAGAGTTTGGAGAAACTCTATCATATTTCCCGATCAATGGAAACATGCTCGAATTACTCCAATTTTCAAAAGAGGCGACTCTTTCAATATTCGGAATTATAGACTAATCGCAATACTTTCCAACTTTTCCAAAGTTTTTGAACACGTTATTTATAACATCCTTTATAATCACATCAAAGTTTATTATTCTCCAAATCAACACGGTTTTCTAAAAGGTCAATCGACAGTTACAACCTTAGCAGTTATGACACAACATCGAAACTATCGATAGCCGGGGACAGGTAGATGCAATATACACCGACTTTACACAGGCTTTTGATAGAATACATCATGAGATGTTACTTTGTAAACTGAGCTCCTTCGGCCTGTGTAATAACTTGATACTCTTTGTGAAGTCCGATTTATGTATCCGCACAAATTCAATGGTTTTAAGTCTAGTTTCTTAACTTTATCTGGTGTCCCTCAAGGTTCTAACTTAGGCCCCCTTCTTTTCATTATGTTTATAGATGATCTGATCAGTTCATTATCGTGTCCGGTACTAGCTTATGTCGACGACTTAAAAATCTACAGCAATATAAATAGTGTAAATGATTGTATAGTACTACAAGAAAACTTGCATAAAATAGTTGATTGGTGTACAATAAATAGACTGCCCCTAAACATCAATAAGTGTGCTGTAGTCTTATATACTAGAAAACTACAACAAATTAATTTTAATTACACAATTGCTGGTACTCCTTTGACGAGAGATACTAAGATGAAAGACCTGGGTGTGCTTTTTAATTCACATCTCACTTTTAAGAACCACATGCTAAAAATTAGCACTTCAGCCTATAAAATGCTAGGATTCATTATGCGATCATGCGATCAGGAGTCTTCTGGGATCACTCGGTGTCGATGGCGTAGTTCGTATCCGTGTGAATTAGGTTCACTTCTGGTTTACGTTGTGGTTGTATCCGTATGAATTAGTTTCACTTCGGATTGACGTTATGGTTGTATCCGTGGGAATCACTTTTCCTCTTCGGATGGATATTGCTAGATTGACTAGTGAGAGGGCATGTGAATTAATTTCAGCTGTGCACTTCTCAGAGTCTCAAGAGCAACTGCCTTTTTCTTGTTGAGGGGTGCGCTTTTATGTTATTCCAAATATTGGTATCCTTTTCCAAACTCCTATTGCTTTCTCTCTTAGTAGGGCGAAGTTTTGAAAAAGATGTACGTATTGGAATATTCTAGAATCTCGGTCCTATTGTTATCGAGCAACGGCGAGTTTTATGGCGGCTTAGTGCGCGGGTTATCGGTACCGAGCGTGGTAATGAGGGTCCGTTCGCTGGCGGACGGCTACCTGCATGGGTGGTTGAAGGCGATTTCGTACAGCTTTTACAAGAAAAACGCTGTACGGTGTTTGGGATGTTACAATTATTAATTAATTATCATAAATTGTATTTTATTATAATGTATTTCTTTCTATTTCAACAAAGATTATATAGTAGTATTAAAAATAGAATAAAATACAGTTAGTGCCAATGTTTGATATTACAAAATTTTTGCCCGGCTTCACTAACTCTAGTTAAATCTTAAGATTTAACTGAAGTTAGTGAAGCCGGGCAATAATTTTGTATTATCCAATATTAGCATAAAGTTTATTTTATTCTTTTATTAATAATATCTGAGAATTGATTAATCAAATACTAAATGTATTTGTCGATTAAAATAAACATGTTCTATGTTATTAACGTCAGATATATAAGTCGATTAATAATGTGGCTTGTATATAACTATTAAAACATATTACTTGATAAATAACTATCTGTCAATTTAACACTGACGTTAGTGAAACCCGACATAATTGTCTCTTAACCCTAACCCTAAAATTTGGTAATCGTACTGGGATTATTTTTAAATACACATACATTTATGCATGAGCTGTAACTTTTCCGATAATCTTTTGTTTTTTAAAATAGTTTAATTTGAAGTCTTAAACGAGTGTTTTCCACTCCCAGACTAAGCATGAAGTAAAATTTCGAGTTTAGAAAAGCCTGAAAATTTGGTTTGGTCGCGTAGCGCGAAGTGCGGAGCGACCAAACCAAATTTTCAGGCTTTTCTAAACTCGAAATTTTACTTCATGCGCCACGCGTATAAATCACTGATTTTATATGAAGTGCAAAATATTCTACTAAAGCAGTATGCCAAAAAAGTGTATTCTAAACATCACATTACATCAGTGTTTATTACGCGTGGCGCATGAAGTAAAATTTCGAGTTTAGAAGAGCCTGAAAATTTGGTTTGGTCGCTCCGCGCTTCGCGCTACGCGACCAAACCAAATTTTCAGGCTTTTCTAAACTCGAAATTTTACTTCATGCTTAGTCTGGGAGTGGAAAACATCTGTTTGAAAGTTAAATTTGAAATATTTGTAAAAACAACGAATATCTAAAGATTTACAGCGTATTCAGTATTAATAATGAAAAGATAGCTTATTTTGAGTTTAGGCTGAGGTCCAAAGATTCTAGAGTGTTGTGGAAAGAGTTAAAAAAACTCAATATTAACTCTAGAGAGACCTCTAATGTCGAAATCACGAATGAGTTAGATGTAAATGTAATTAATAACTATTTCATAAACTGCATTCCATCCACTTCTACAGATAGCTCTGAATTAAACCAATATTATAACTCGCATTTACTTTTTCCCCACAACCCTAAATTTTCCTCTGCTGAAGTAAGTGATTCCGAAGTAAATACTATAATTAATAATTTATCAGAGGGTTCAGCAGGCTCTGACGGCATCAGCGCTAAAATGCTTAAATTATGTTGTCCATTTATTACACCTTACGTAACACACATAATGAATAATTGTCTCTCTCGTGGATATTTTCCTTCGTTTTGGAAAAAATCCCACAATCCCTATTCCTAAAAAGACCTCAGTTACTGATCCTAAGGACCTACGCCCAATTAGTTTATTATGTACGCTTTCCAAAGTTTTGGAAAAAGTAATTGAACCACAAATTAAATGTTACCTAGATCGTCACTCTATTCTCCCTGACACGCAGTCTGGCTTCAGTAAAAAATATAGTTGCTCCACAGCTCTAGCCGACATCATAGATAGTATAATTATTTCCCAGGACGAAGGCCTTCTGACATTACTTATACTACAGGACTTCTCGAAGGCCTTCGACACCTTAAATCATAATACCCTGCTTGCTATACTATCTTACATTGGCTTCGATCAGGTATCCATTCTTTTTTTTAAAGAATACCTAAGTAACCGATCACAAATAGTAAGCTTGAAAAATAATTTGTCGAATGAGCTGGAAACTCATAGAGGTGTACCACAAGGCTCTATTTTGGGGCCGTTATTATTTCTAATTTATACTTCACAAATTTTTTCAAGTATCAACTTGAATAACTACCATCTTTTTGCAGACGATACTCAATTGTTATATACTTTTGCAGAGAAGGACACTATTGTTACGTGCGCTAAAATTAACTCAGATTTAAATAGAATCGTTACAAAATTAAATGAGCGCTCTCTCCTAATAAATAATTCTAAAACTGAAATTATTCTGTTTGGTCCAAAAAAAGCGCGAGTAAGAGTATTCCCCTTACTTTCAATTAGCTTGGACAATACCAATTTTATTGACATAAACAATTGTGTTAGAAGTCTAGGAGTTTATATAGATGGTGAACTAAGATTCCACAGTCATATCTCCCGTTGTATCAATAAGGCATAGGTAAACCTTAGGTTAATATACTTAAATCGGCGATGATTATCGCAGAAATTGAAAACTATATTATGTGAATCCCTGGATTTGTCACACTTCAACTATTGTGATGTAGTATACAACTTTTGTTTAGATAAAAAAACAATTGATAAAATTCAACGTATGCAAATTTCTTGTTTGAGATTAATCTTCGGTATTAGGAAATTTGATCATATAAGTCATAAGCTTCAGGACTTAGGTTGGCTTAAAATGAGTGATCGCCGTTTACTTCATTTTGCCACTTTTTGTCACAAAATAATTAAAGACAAGACTCCACCTTATCTTTACCACAAAATTAAATTCCGCTCTGACGTTCATACACTTAATGTACGCTTTAGAGGATTACTAACTCCACCTCAACATAAATCTGTTTTTGCAAAAAGATCATTCTCAATCCAAATTTCTAAAGTGTACAATAAGGTACCACTAAAATGCAAAGCGAAATGTGTCTTAACTTTCCGTAAACATTATGCCAGACATCTTAAAGACAGATAGATGTATATTTTGTATTTCAATATTGCCGATTTAATTATAGAATAATTTAAATTACTGATATTTGAAACGCACTGAAACAAACTTCTGCGCTTGTTTGATATTTATTTATTAATTATGTTTTCAATGGTTAGGTTGAAAAACAGTAGCGGCGACACAGCCAAAGACTGAACTTCGCCATTAGATTCCAAATACTCGATTATTATCTTTTGTGTAAAATTGCATGTATCTAAATAGTATTTGAAATAAAGATTATTATTATTATTATTATTATTATATGAAAAACTCTCTGTATATTTGAGATAGTAATAGATAATATGCAGTGTACAAAACATTTAATTGTTTACCCGAAAAATTCCAGGGCTTAAAGGGTTGGCAAATTATAGTTGCTCAACAAAGCGTCAGATTTTAATAAAATTGATAAATTTTAAAGGAATAAATTAACTTACAACAGTTTCACTGATTATAGAGGCTTGTACTTCGTTATACATTGTTGAACATAAATAAAACAGTTTATCACTTTGTTTGTATAACAATTGGTTTATTTGGTGACTATAGTTTCGATACTACCCGTATCATTATCAAACCGTTAGTTACAAAAAACTACAAAGGAACATTATTTATATTTGCAAATTTTCTAATAACAGCGTTATTGTTAATTTTAGAAATATAGTAATTATAGATAAGCCCGCATATATTTCCAAAATTAACAATTTTCTTAATAGCTTAGATATCGTAATATTAAAAACAGATCCCACCCAAAAATTCCAAAAAATTCTTAAATCCATAGTAGACACACCTAATTCCATATTTGACCACAATTTTAACAAATATTTCCTATTTCCAATGAATCCCATTTGTCCAAGATTATACGGTTTGTTGAAAATTCATAAAGATAATTCCCCAATCCATCCGGTAGTATCCTTCGTAAATTCCCCCTCTCATAAAATAGCTTGCCACCTAAATTCCTTATACAGAGAACTAACCGATTTTAGAGACCCTAATTCAGTTAAAAATTCTAAAGAATTAACTGAAAAACTAACAACAATACAATTCCCAACTAACCACAAACTTGTTTCATTCGACGTATCTAATATGTTTGCGAAGATTCCACCTAAAGATTGTATACAGTTAATTAAAAAATCATTTGATAATTGTAATATAAATATATCAGTTCAAATAGAATTTATTAATATTTTAGAAATCATATTAGATAACAATTACTTTTCTTTCGATAATAAATATTTTAAGCAGACAGAAGGGTTAGCAATGGGTTCACCATTGAGCCCGTTGCTAGCCGAGATATTCATGTGCAACCTTACCAATTCAATTTTTAAATTCACAGCTAGGCAAGAAACATATTAAAGTGTGGTATAGATACGTCGATGACATCATAGCTTCTTTCGTAGGTACTAATAGACAATTAACACAATTTTTAGATTATATTAACTCATTACATCCAAATATAGTATTTACAGTAGAAACAGAAACTAACAATAACATACAATTTTTAGACCTCTCAATAACACGTACTAATGAATCACTAACTTTTGATATTTATAGAAAACCTACTTTCACAGACCGTGTAATTCCTAACTGTTTCAACCATCCCTATAAACATAAACTAGCTGCCTTTAACTCCATGGTAAACCGAGCTTTTATTGTTCCGTTGTCAGAAACCTCATTTAAAAAAGAAATAGATATTATTAAAATTATAGCCGTTTCAAATGGCTATACTACGTCAATAGTAGATAAAATAGTTAATCAATACAAAATTAAACTTATTAGAAAATACATATATGCCGGAATCGAACCTAAAACACAAGCAACATATCGTTCCCTTACTTACTTTTCAAATATAACTCACAAAATTAAAAATATTTTAGCAAAACACAAATTAAATATAACGATGAAACCATTTACAAAAATTAAAAATCATATTTTTAACCATAAGACTCAGATACCAAGTATTTACAAATCAGGAATATATAAATTAACCTGTAATGATTGTAAGGGAGTGTATATAGGTCAATCTGGTCGTAATTTTAAGACCAGACTCAGTGAGCATCTTTACTCTTTTCGGCATAGATTAATTGATAAGTCATCTTTCGCCAAACATTTGATTGAAAATAACCATTCTTTTGGCGAGGATGTACTTTCAGTTATTCACTTTGCCGAAAAGGGTAGAAAGATGGACCTCCTGGAGTCTTTGGAGATTCACAGAGCCCGCGCTAATCGGGAAATTCCCGTAATTAACGACCAGCTTGACCTTAAATACACCCCCCTCTTTAACGTTGTTATTAGAAAATTTGCAAATATAAATAATGTTCCTTTGTAGTTTTTTGTTACTAACGGTTTGATAATGATACGTGTAGTATCGAAACTATAGTCACCAAATAAACCAATTGTTATACAAACAAAGTGATAAACAGTGTTTTATTTATGTTACAGCAGTTTGTTAAAAATATAAAGTTCAATTAAAAGCTTCTAACTCTTTGGTTAAGCATGAAGCAAAATTTTGAGTTTAGAAAAGCCTAAACATTTGGATTAATCGCGTAAGGAAGCGAAGCGATCAAACTAAATTTTCAGGCTTTTCCAAACTCGATATTTTACTTCATGCGCCACGCGTGTCAAACACTGATTTCTTCTGAAGTTCAAAAGCACATTTAAATAGAATCAAAATAGAATTACTAAAAAATATGGGCAAATCACATTTCATTTTACAAATAAAAAAACAAGCGGAACAAGCGGAAACAAAATTATAAACATACCGATCAAATAGTTTTATTTAATTAATTAAAAAATAATTATCTGTAAGCAATAAAAGATCTACTAGTTAATAATGCAAGTTTTTTCGTAGTTAAGGCAAAAATCTCTAAACGAAATAATTAAGATTGCGCGAGATCATAAAATGCTTTATAAAAGAATATTCAGATAAAAAAAAAATAGCAGGGATTGACAAATTAGAAAACCATATAAACACTGAATCGTATATTAGTTTGTTATTCGCATGACGGAAACCTTGTGTGCGATTTGTGGTAATTTTTCTTTTTCATTTTCCAGGTAGAATCTCCAGGTTTCTTCAAGGTAATTGCGGCGTGTTCTAATCTTAGATTAAAGAATCGACAGTCACTTACCGGCTTAACGCGAGTTCACTTGATTTAAAGTATCCTCTCCAAAGTGAGTTTTTTTTAATAATAAGTGAATTTATTTTAAACTTGTGATCGCATAACTTTATTTGAATTCCTTACGCTCGTTCACTTGACTTAAAGTATCGTCTTAAAAGTGAGTTTTTTTTTGTAATTAGTGAACTTATTTTAAACTTATGATCGCGTGCATTTACGCGAGTTCACTTGACTTGATGTATCCTCTCCAAAGTGAGTGTTTTTAATAATAAGTTAATTTAATTTAAACTTGTAATCCCGTGAATTTACTTGAATTCCTTACGCGAGATCACTTGACTTAAAGTGTCGTCTTAAAAGTGAGTTTTTTTTCTAATAATACGTAAATTTATTTTAAACTTATGATCGCGTGCATTTACTTAAATTCCTTACGCAAGGTCACTTGGCTCAAAGTATCCTCTCCAAAGTGAGTTTTTTTTAATAATAAGTGAATTTATTTTAAACTTGTGATCGAATGCACTTGCTTGAATTCCTTACGCAAGTTCACCTGACTTAAAGTATAGTCTTAAAAGTGAGTATTTTTTAATAATAAGTGAATTTATTTTAAACTTATGATCGCGTGCATTTTCTTAAATTCCTTACGCAAGTTCACTTGACACAAAGTATCCTCTCCAAAGTGAGTTTTTTTTAAATAATAAGTGAATATATTTTAAACTTGTGATCAAATGCACTTACTTGAATTCCTTACGCGAGTTCACCTAAATTAAAGTATCGTCTTAAAAGTAAGTTTTTTTATAACAATAAGTGAATTTATTTTAAACTTGTTATCGCGTGCATCTACTTGAATACCTGACGCGAGTTCACTTGACTATAAGTTTTCATTTTTGGAATGAGTTTTTATTTAATAATAAGTGAATTTTTCTTAAACTTGTGAAGACTGATTCTTTTTTATCGAATGCATTTACTTGAATTCCTTTCGATTAATAACTTTTTGATAGTGCGCGAGTTGACTTTTAATTTTTAAACATAAACTTTACAATTGTGTGCGAGTTGAGATGAATTTCGGATCGTTTACGGGTTAGGAAAAATTTAAATTGTTGGTTTTGTAAATAAACGATTGGATATGTTGGAGGTTCTCAATGCAGCTAATCTACTTAAGAAGAATGAGTAAGTTTTTTTATATATAATTTATTTTAATCAGATTATTAGTATCAAATTAAAAATATTTAGACAGTTTAACGTTATTTTAGGGATCAGTGATCATTAATAGATTCTCGCCGATTTGGCAGAGTAATTTTAAATATTCGGTTTGATTTATAATATCTTGTAAATCATGTTTTCTATAATGACAATATACTCTATAATAATAATAATAATTTTGATTATTCCAACTAGTTTCGACTTTGAGTCATTCTCAAGGAGTACTCCTTGAGAATGACTCAAAGTCGAAACTAGTTGGAATAAAAAACCAAAATATTAGTGAAATTTAACCAAGTGTTTTCTTTATTAAATCATAGTTAAATATGTTTCACCACGTGAAAGATGAGAAACTTGTTCAAGATAATAATAATAATAATAATAATCATAGAGTTTATTGTCTCTATCTACAATTTTATGGTTTGTCAGTGGTGCGCAAACCATGAAAGATTGATAAAATGTCAAGGTAAAAATGTTGAATTGTGCCAGAATTTTGAAAAAATCGAAAGTTGTCGAAAAACGATGAAATGTTTAAAAAATGTCATTATCTTGTTCGACGTTACGATTGACACGATAGTTATTTAAGTCATTAATTATTCTCTAACGAGTATTTTTCACTGCCAGACTAAGCATGAAGTAAAATTTCGAGTTGAGAAAAGCCCAAAGAATTTGGATTTGGACGCGCAGCGTCCAAATCCAAATTCTGGCTTTTCTCAACTCGAAATTTTACTTCATGCGCCATGCACATAAAACCACTGATTAATTGTTAGGTTTAAAATATTTAAAACAGTTCTTAATTACTGATCACTTTTCGGCATATTTCGAAAATTTGTTATCTTTCAATATTTCTTGACATTTCATCACTTTTTGACATTAATCCATCATTATCTTCAAAAATTTGTTATTTTTCAATATTTATTTACATATTATCACTTTTTGGCATTATTTCAGCTTGAAATGTCAAGAAATATATAAAGTATTTCAAAAAGTGATAATCTGTAATAAACAATTTTTTAAAATATTTTAAACTTAACGATTAATCAGTGGTTTTATGAGCATGGCGCATGAAATAAAATTTCGAGTTGAGAAAAGCCAGAATTTGGATTTGGACGCTGCGCGTCCAAATCCAAATTCTTTGGGCTTTTCTCAACTCGAAATTTTACTTCATGCCTAGCCTGTGAGTGGAAAACACTCGTTAGAGAATAATTAATGACTTAAATAACTATCGTATCAATCTTAACGCCAAACAAGATAATGAAATTTATTTTTTTTAACAGAAAATTTTATTTACAAATGGAATAAAAATAAAAGTGTTTTTAATTACTGATCACTTTTCGGCATATTTCGAAAATTTGTTATTTTTCAATATTTCTTGACATTTCATCACTATTTGACATTATTCTATCATTATCTTAAAAAAATTGTTATTTTTCAATGTATTTTGATATTTTATCACTTTTTGACATTATTTCAGCTTGAAATGTCAAGAAATATATAAAGTATTTCGAAAAGTGATAATCTGTAATAAACAATTGTTTGAAATATTTTAAACTTAACAATTAATCAGTGGTTTTATGGGCATGGCGCATGAAGTAAAATTTCGAGTTGAGAAAAGCCAGAATTTGGATTTGGACGCTGCGCGTCCAAATCCAAATTCTTTGGGCTTTTCTCAACTCGAAATTTTACTTCATGCTTAGCCTGTGAGTGGAAAACACTCGTTAGAGAATAATTAATGACTTAAATAACAATCGTGTCAATCTTAACGTCAAACAAGATAATGAAATTTATTTTTTTTAACAGAAAATTTTATTTACAAATGGAATAAAAATAAAAGTGTGAAGAAAGGTTATTAGTGCTTTATTTATCAAGAAAATTTTATGTTAAAAAAATAACATTTCGTTTTTATGATAGACGCTAAAAATTGTGAAAAAAGACCTAAAAGTGATGAAATCTCAAAGGAATGTTGAAATTTACAAAAAATTGTAAAGATAGTCACAAAGTGATGAAATATCAAATAAATTAAAATATGCGAGATTTGTCAAAAAAATAATTCGAAAATGTCGAAATGTGATAAAATGTCAAACGAATGTTTAAATTGGCGAAAATTATGTAGTAAGTTGAAAAGTCATGAAACTTAAAGAAAATGTTGAAATAAAATGTTATTTTCAATAATGACAAAAGGTTGAAATTTGTCGAAGATGTCGAAAATTGTCGAAAAAAGTGATAAAATGTAAAAAAATAATGTTAAGATATTATGATTTATTAATAATTGTGCAAAATCAATTCATAAATGTTCATTGTTTTTAACAATTTCGACAGTAAGTCACTTTGTTGACAGTATGTTGACTATACTTTTAATATTGTTTAACATTATGGACCTCGGTTGACATTTCGTGGTTGAAATTTGGGATAATACCGTCGATTTTCGGTATTTTCCCAAATTTCATTTTTGAAACGTCAAAAAACTACAGTAAATTACATTAAGAGAAGACAGGTTCACTGTCGACATCAGAAAATAGCACTCGACAATCAATGGTGAGAAATTAAAGTAAAAAAAGATTATAGGTCACGATTTTACACTACAAAAAATACAGTTAAGGGTTTTCACAGTTGGCAAAAAGATAATTGACAGCGGTAAAAGACGATTGTTTTATTTATTTAAAAATAATTGATGCTTGGCTATAAAATATACCACTTGACAGTTTAATAGACAAAATGACAGTTGACGGTTCGACAGTAAAAAAATTACCATTATTTTATTTTTTTCAAAAATTACAGTTGAAGGTAAATAATGACAGTTGACAAAAAAAATCTTGCAAATTCTTAATTTTAAAGATTTAGGGAAATCTTGAGAAATTCATGATAGGCATCCAAATTTTTAAAATTATCGAATTTGTTTTTTTTTTCAAAAATTACAGCTGAAGGTAAATAATGACAGTTGACAAAAAAAATCTTGCAAATTCTTAATTTTAAAGATTTAGGAAAATCTTGAGAAATTCATGATAGGCATCCAAATTTTTAAAATTATCGAATTTGTTTTTTTTTCAAAAATTACAGCTGAAGGTAAATAATGACAGTTGACAAAAAAAATCTTGCAAATTCTTAATTTTAAAGATTTAGGAAAATCTTGAGAAATTCATGAGGCCTATCATCAAATTTTTAAAATTATTGAATTTGTTTGGATTTCACGGAAACCATCAGAATTTTAAAAATTAACGAATGTCTTGGAAATGTACGAAAAGCGTTTAAGTTTTTAAAATTGACTAAAAACGTTGAAAATTCACGAAAAGTTGTCTAAACTTTGAATATTTATCGTGGAAATTCTTGAAAATGAACGAAAGTTTAGAAAATTCATGGAAACCGTCAGAACTTTGAAAAATAACGAAAATCTTAGAATTTCATGAAATGCGTCAGCAATTACACAACGTTTAAAAATCTTGCTCAAATTCACAAAAAACTGAAAAAATAACGGAATGTATGAACATTTTTTAAATTAACAAAAATCTAAACAACTCAGGCATTTTACAAATTAAAGGAAATCTTGGAAAAGTTACGAAAAGCGTTAAAGATTAACTAAAATTTTGGAAATTAATTAGAAATTATCGAAACTTTGAAAATGAATTAGAATCTTCTAAAAAATGTATAATAACGTTAACCAAAGTTAACAAATCAAAGTCCAAGTCAAAATAGATTTACACAAACACAAACAGTCAAAATAGATTTAAAAATAAAGTTGAAATTACCTAATTTAACAGAAGTATAATGTACAGAAACGACTAGGTTTAAAACATATATATCATCATTCAAATTGACATACTCATTGAAAATTCAGTAAAATTGATAAATTCAATATTAAATGAATAAGATCTTTAGAATAAAGAAAATCTTGTGTCAATTTGCAACAAGGAAAATTTTAAAATAAGTTTTTTATACAGGGTGAGTTTTTTGCGATGTTCTCTATGGGGATCTCGGAAACTATAAGAGATAGAAAAACGGTTAAATGGGGAAAGAAATGTAGTTTTATAGGACGAATAAAATTACACTTTCAAAATATTTGAAAAAGTCAAGAGTAACTAGATATTTTGAATAAAGTAAAATGTGTCAATTTTTTGAAATCAATATATCTCTATTATTATCATAGATAGAAAAAAGACTGTAAGGCACAAAGTTGTAGAAAATTTTACACAGATTAATAACAAAAAATCAAAAAAAAATGTCGCCCATATTTTGGGAGATATGACACAAACTTACCTTTTTTTAAATGGAAACAATAGTTGGCTATGACTTTATTAAAAGGGCTATTTTTTTCCCTTCAATTCGATATAACATATGCCATAGTTATTTTTAAAATAAAGTAAGTTACAGTCGTTTTTAATTTTACCATACACCAAAAAATAGTTAGCCATGAAAAAGACAAAAGTAAAACAATTGCAGTTGTTTATTCTAAACACATATTAATTCATTTCCATATTTGGTTTGTTTCGAGAAGTTTGTTTTGTATTTATTTGGTGTTGAAAGTTTTTTAAAGTGATAATGAATTTTTCCAACGAAGAAAAGCGTGAAATGCTTGTTTGTTACATTCAGTTTAATAAATACGCTGCGGATGCTGCAGAACAATATTATAATCAATATATCGATCGTCGGCAGCCATCTTTACCAACATTCAGAAGAATTTACCACAATTTGGGTGAGTACGGATCCTTTACAAAGCCGAAACTTGAAAAAAACGAAATGAATGAAGTTTCGGAAATAAACGTATTAGCATTGGCGATGATAGATCCATCCACATCGACCAGACAAATTGCAACAGAAGCAAGCATATCTCAACGGACTGTAGTATGAGTTTTGAAAAACACAAATATCACCCATATAAGGTATCAATTTCACAAAATTTACATGACGGTGATACCAATAAGAGAATGGTCTTCTGTATGTGGTACAAAAACATGTGCCAAGAGGATAATACGTTCCCTACAAAAATAATTTGGACAGATGAAACGCGATTTACTAATTGTGGGATTTTTAACCGGCACAATGAACATGTTTGAAGTCAGGAGAATCCACGAGAAGTTGCACAACGTAGACCACAAATTAAATTTGGATTTAATGTATGGTGCGGTGTGTTTGGATCGAGAATTCTCGGCCCATATATTTTTGATAACACATTGAATGGAAATGATTACCTTCGTTTTCTTCAAAAAACATTTGAAGATATGCTCGATGATTTAAATTTATCAGTACGGGCAAGATTGAAGTGGTTTCAACACGACGGAGCTCCACCTCATAGCAAGTTGGCTGTGCGAAACTATTTAAATAATGCTTTTCCTAATTCATGGGTGGGAAGAAATGGACCAATCCTATGGCCACCTAGATCACCCGACCTATCCCGACTTTTTTCTGTGGGGTTATGTGAAGAACAAAGTGTATCAACAATCATATCAATCCGTGGAGGATCTTAGACTAGCTGTACTTGAAACATTTAATTCTATTGACAGAAGATAAGTCAAAACAGCCACAAATTCGATTTTAAAAAGATGTACTTTATGCCATAATAATAATGGTGGACTTTTTGAGCATCTTATGTAATATTAAAAATTTTCTTCTATTATTATTTTGATAATTTTGGAATTATTTTACTTTATGTTGCTTTTGACAAATCTAAAGAAAGATAATAAATTAAATATTGATTTCGTTGCTATAAACAACCGCAATTGTTTTACTTTTGTCTTTTTCATGGCTAACTATTTTTTGGTGTATGGAAAAATTAAAACGACTATAACTTATTTTATTTTAAAAATAACTATAGCAGATGTTATATCGGATTAAAGGGAAAAAAATAACCTTTCCAATGAGGCCATAGCCAACTATTGTTTCTATTTAAAAAAAGATAAGTTTGTGTCATATCTCCCAAAATATGGGCGATTTTTTTTTTATTTTTTGTTATTAATCTGTGTAAAATTTTCTACAGCTTTGTTCTTTACAGTTTTTCTCTATCTATGATAATAATAGAGATATATTGATTTCAAAAAATTGACACATTTTACTTTATTCAAAATATCTAGTTACCCTTGACTTTTTCAAATATTTTGAAAGTGTCATTTTATTCGTCTTATAAAACTACACTTCTTTCCCCATTTAACCGTTTTTCTATCTCTTATAGTTTCCAAAATCCCCATAGAGAACATCGAAAAAAACTCACCCTGTATATGTCTAACGAGGATGTGTACTTCTGATTAAGTATGAAATAAAATGTCGAGTTCAGAAAAGCCTGAAAATTTGGATTGAGGCGTGTAGCGTCCAAATTTTCAAACTTTTATAAATTAGAAATTTTATTTCGTGCGCCAGGCGTATAAAACACTGATTTAGCGCAAGATTTGTACAGGTAAAATGGTTATTTTAAATTTTTTACAGATGTTCAAATTATGTATGTCTAGAAAAGGAGCGCACAAATTATTTTTTTTTATTAAAATTTATTATACTAGGTGTTCTAAATTATCGGGAAAATATTGATAACATTGTTATCTTTGGAGTTATGAAGTCGGTTAAATTAGCAAGCAATAAACAGAAATACAAGTGAACCTCAGGTTTTTGATTTATTCGCAAAAACACAATTTTTTTAAATGGGTTTTCCCTGTATATTTTGACATATTTAGAAAGAGAAAAAATACACAAACAAAAAAGGCTTGTTAAATGATTATCCTAAAATGTGACTGAAAAAATGTTTTTTCTACAATTTATTGAAATTTGTGATTATGAGTGTATTTGAAGTAATTACTTATTTCTCGTTATGACAAAAAGGCATGGCAAAAATTACGATAATACAAGAAAGTTTGTTTATTGCCATTTTGATATCCAAAGATAACAAAGTTACCAATGGTGGCCCGATAAGTTAGAACACCCTGTATACGTAAAAATGTATTAATTTAAAATTACCTGATACACTTTTTTTTCTTAATAAACTGTAATTAAAATTAGAATTACTTTACTTAGTAAAAATGATTGTACTTGACAAGTGTAAATAAAGGCTTTTTTTGCTCTTAGCACACAATAAAGATTATTTATTTATTATTATTAAATATAAAGAGTATAAATTATTACATAATGTAGTATTTTCAATTTATTCATCAGTGTATTCACACAAAAAAATTAAAGCTCAATTATAATAAAAACACTATCACCCTTTATTATCCAACACGAAACTGTACACAAAGCCTGTTTTAAAATACCATTGTTCGTAAAAATTAAATTTTGCTTTTATTTTGGTGCGACATTTACTGGGATCCGTTCGTAATTACGGTTAATTAGAGATGTTTTTTTTTGTGAACAATTTGCCAAATGGCAAAACGGCGTGCCGATGGCAGGCAGGCACGTGTGAATAACGGTGCGCACAAATCAAGCAATTTTAATTAATAAAAGACCACAACGGAGTTAAAACCCCGTGCTCCCAATTCACTAATGAAATTATTTCGCGATCCTGATAGGGTAAAACCGCGTGAATGTTTTTTTTAATGCGGAGGTACACCACCAAATATTTTGGTATACCTATTTTGTTTGAAAACGTTTTATAAATCGAAAGGTAAAATCGATGGAGTTAAAGTGTTAATTTTTTTACAAGAAATTCTCTGTTTTGTCGTCATATTTTTTTTTATCAAATACATTTTTTTTATTATTGGCCTTGGTATCTATACCATTAATATATTTATATACTTAACATTTCAATGTATTCCGATAAATAACTATTTACTTCTGAAACGACATAAACTCATGGACCCGAATGGAATAATTTATAATCCATAAATTATTCCACCAGACGGTATTCGAACCCGCGACCTCTGGGTCTGTCAGCAGGGTCTCTATCCACCTGGCCATCGAGGCCTCTATAAAATATTATACAATTATAGTATCGCTTCTATTCCTTCTAGAAATACTATATTTTTATATTATAGTAGGAATGTTCCGATCCCAAGTATCAAAAGTATCAATATTAAATATCGATTATATCGTATATCAAAGTATCCATACCGTAAAATATCGTAATGAAAAGTCTCGATATTCAAAATATCGATATTTCTCAATACCTGCTATCAATTTTATATTTAATATGTATTATTATTCAATACTACAAATACATTTTTAAAACTCACCTAAGATAAATAATATTGTCAGTAATAGTTTAATGACAGATATGAAATTGTCAAAATTCACCTTTTACAAACAACAAAATATAATAAGTCAATGTTTCATACGCGTGGCACATGAAGTAAAATTTCGAGTTTAGAAAAGTAGAAAAATTTGGATTTGCCGGGGAGCGACTCGCTTCGCTCGCGCGCCCCGGCAAACCAAAATTTTCAGGCTTTTCTAAACTCGAAATTTTACTTCATGCTCACTCTGAGATTGTAAAACAGTCGTTAGAATTTCTTAAGAACTTAAAATTAAATTATCTAGCGTTAATCACAAATAAATGACTGACTAATAGGCGAGTTTACGGCTGAGATATAATCATATTTAAAATCATAATGATACTAAACTCAAAATTGTTGACATTTCATTATAATCCCGACAAATCGTCAAGAACTTGAAAATTAACGATAATCGTGAAGAATTTATGAAATGTATTGATATTTTTAAATGTAACCAACATTTAGATATTCACGAAAATTTTCAAGATTTAAAAAATTTATGAAAATCATCATTTTTTTTAAATTAACGAAAATTTAGGAATTTAGAAATTTAAAAAAATTAACGGAAATTTTAAATATTTACGACAAGCGTCAAGATTTAAAAAATGAACTATAAACTCGGAAATTCATGAAAAGAAAGAAGTATTTAAAAATTAACTAAAACCGTGAAATTTCACAAAAAGCAAAAAACATTGTAAGACTAACAAAAGTTCGGGATATTCACTAAAATTGCCAAGATTTTGAAAATTGACGAAAAGTCAAGTGTCGAAATTTTTTAAAATTAACAAAAATCTACGAAACTTAGGATAACCGCCGAAATTTTCAAAATCAAGAAAAATTCTTTCCAAATTCCTTTTGTTTTTGAAATTAGATTTGTTTTTCGAATCCCAGCAAAACCATTTTACAAATAAAATACTATAAATTTGTAATATTTATAACATTTTGTTCAACCAAATTCTGTGAACTTCATGAAAAATGTCGGCATTTTCAAAATTAAAGATTTTTGAAAATTCAAGAAAAGTACAAAGAACTTTTTTTAAATTAACAAAAAACTTGAAAATTCATCTAAATCGTCTACATTTCTAATTTTAATAAAACTTCAGGAAATTCACGAAAGCGTGAAGATTTGAAAAATGAACTAATTGATGTTTAATATCTCGACGATTTTGATGAAAATGTTGACGGTTTTCGTGAATTTCTTGGATTTTCGTTAGTATTAAAAATGTTGATAATTTTTATAACTTATTTCGAGCTTGAACATTTTTAAAATTAAAAAATATTGACGAAATTTACGAGCATTGTTCTTGGCAATTTTCGTAAATTTCCAAAATATTCGATTATTTAAAGATTGTTGAAGCTATTCGTACAATTCTAAGATTTTCCTAAATTTTAAAAATATTGATACTTTTTATGAATTTTTGTCAATTTTTAAAGAAATGTTGGCAGTTTTCGTACATTTTCAAGATTTTTGTTAATCTTTTGAGTTTTTCCACTGAGCAAAAGACAAACAAATAACGATTTATCAACATTGTAGCAACATTAAACGTTGTTTTAATGTTGATAAAACATTACTTAAATGTGCTCATTGGGTTGACTGAATTTCTAAGACATTCGTTAGTTTTTAATATTTTGACGCCTTTCGTGAATTTTAGTGAATTTCCAAAATGTCTGTTAATTTATTGGTAATTTGGTAAATTTCCCTAAACTCGTTAGTTTTAAAAAGTTGAAGTTTTTTTATAAAATTCCTAGGTTTGTCTAAATTTCTAAGATTTTTCTCAATTTTAAAAACATTGATACTTTTCATGAATTTTTGTCAATTTTTAAAAAGTCTTGGCAGTTTAAGTGAATTTTCAAGATTTTCGTTGGTCTTTTAATACTTCATTAATTTTTAGACATTCTTTAATTTTTAATATTTTGACGCCTTTCATGAATTTTAAATATATTGACACCTTTCATAATTATAATGAATTTCAAAAATATCTGTTAACTTTAAATTTGTTCTCATTGATCACTTGATGAAACATTTTAACTAATATTGAATTTAAATTAAAGGCACTTGGTTTGTTTCACTAACTTCTTTATTATTTTTTTTTTTTACTAGTTTAAACTTATCGTCATTCTCATTATAAGTCGAAACTAGTTAAAAAATAAAAAAGTTAGTGAAACAAACCAAGTGCATTTAATTTAAATTCAATAATTTCTGTTAATTTTTGATTTTCGTCAACTTTCTGACGAATTACGTTTATTATATATTTTTTAATTTTCGTGAATTTCCAAGATTTCTTTTTCAAAATTTTAAACTGTTGACGCATTTTATGAATTTTCAAGATATTTGTCGATTGTTAAAATATTGAAATCTTTAAATTAATGATTTAAATTATTTACAAATTTCATTTCTTTTCTTAATACTCATAATTCTTTTACTTCTTGTAATAATATCAAATATTTTGTTTTATATAAAACAGAAAAAGACAAAATGAGCCATAGACAATTGCCGAACGAGTATGTTCCACTCCCAGATTAAGCATGAAGTAAAATTTCGAGTTTAGAAAAGCCTGGAAATTTGGTTTGGTCGCTCCGCGAAGCGGAGCGGCCAAACCAAATTTACGGGCTTTTCTAAACTCGAAATTTTACTTCATGCGCCACGCGTACAAAACACTAATTTAAAATGAAGTTCAAAATATACTACTTATCAAGCCTTTCAAAATTCGATGGCGCCCAGCAATTTTCTTTAGAATATATTTTTTAAGTATAAATGAAATTGCCAATTCTTGGTTGCAGAATACTTCAAACATTAAAAGTGCGATTCTTTTCGCAATCTACAACAAGTTAGTCTTACAAAGACTATATCAATCACTCATTGAAACAACTACTTCCCGAGCTAATACCCCGACGGACATTGAATTATACAACAAGTGATTGCTGTTACATACAGTAACCTACTGCAAATGTAACAATTTGGGTCAAATTATTCAGGCCATCTATAGATGCGTTTCGATGTATATTTTTTACATTTTACATTTTTTCTTTTCGGAAATAGAATTAAAATTAAATAGAAAAGCATTATATTAAACACAGACAATTTTTCTTAAAAGCATAACTCTCCGTTTTACTTTATGTAAAATGTGTTTAATTTCTTCCTTAGTTTAATACAATATATAGATGACTTCTAATAAAAAACTAGTATCAAATGTAACGATGTCGACCATAAGGTATCGATACTAGCGATATATCGGAAAAATAAATATCGATATAAATATTGATTATTTTGCATCAAAATATCGAAATTTCAAGATATTGATATATTCATCGAACATCCCTATATTATAGTATGAAATAAGGATATATGTTATACTAAGAAATTATTTCAAGAGTTATCAATTAGATTTCATTGTTTATAAGGTATTAAATAATTGACGAACGACAATGAAAAAAGCAAAACAATATCATAAATAGCATTTACTTACGTATCTATTTATAAAAACCGTGTATTTATAATTAATTATAGGTCAGAATGATTAATAGTGCTTTATGCTTATAACAATTTGCACTAATCGGCAATAAAAGAAAAATCCGTGCTGCATAATCAACATTTGCGATTTGCATCGTGAAAATATGAATGCATACATCAATTGCGGGAATATTGTAAAATACCTAGGCAGCAACCTCGTACGTGTTCGCAATATGTAAACAGCTTATTTGCAAATACATAATACGTATTTATGTAGATACATAAATTGTGGAATATTTGTTCATAACTTTCCAAGAAGAATTAAAGCCATGATTCATTTAATGTTGATACACTAATACTTACTTTATAGATTTTATTAAATTATTCATATATTCGCGTTGAATAATGATTTTTTTTTAAATTAGTTTATTACTTCGTGAAACTTACTTAAATCATTTAAATAAAATAAAAAATGATTTTGTTAAATTGCTAAACAAACGACGGCGCACAGGGGAACAGAATGAACATTTTTTGGCAGAAATTCTCAAGCTCATGAAACTGTTCCAAATTAAGTTGTGATTACAGCAAAAATAATATAAACAATACCATTAAGAAATTGGTGGGGTTATTAGGGGATGAAAATCGAAATAGCCGAATAAAATTCTGAAACTTTGAATTCGTATAGAATTCAACCTGATTTATCGAAAAAAATAGTGAAAAATATGTACAGTAACATAGGTTAAAAACAATTTAAAAAATCTTTGCAACTTAGGCTGTATATAGACATCAATGGAAAAATAGTTAGGTACTTAAGAAAATCTCGTTTGTTCTCACAGGGTGAAAACTGAAAGTATTCCTGTAGAAATACTACCACGAATAATTAAAACATTGCATCGCGAAAAGAAACATTAATTTATTGAACCTAAATAAAATATGGTACATAAAATAGTTGTTTAATTAAAATAAAGTATTTTGTTTCTTTACAATGTTGACTTTAGATTCATAATCAGCTACTCCGAAAATCCGTGTATATTACATCTCAAACAGAAAAAAAAAAAAACAGAATAAACGTGTACGACTTGTTAGCTTATCTAGAATTGGCCCTACCATATTGTTAATTAAAAGGAAAATCGCAAAAATCCCAAAATTTTAAAATATATTCTAATTCTACCATGACTACATATTTTAACCATGCAAACGATATGGCTCGATGCACAACTAAAAGTTTACCTATTTCAATGAACATACTATTAGAGCATCAATCTCAAAAATGTGAATGTAGGGACCGACAGAACTCCAATACAGAGTAAAATTCTCAAAGCTGTCCGATGTGAACTTGAGGAGAGGCGTGAGAAAGGCGAATTCAATCTGACGATAAAGTACATCAAGGGTCTTCCGCGAGTTGTCGCCGCCACCCCCAAGTCTACTTGAAGTTCAGTATCAACAGGAAACATCACGGCATACTACCAGAACGTCAGAGGATTGAATACGAAAACTACAACATTTCATGACAATACTAGTACCAACGATTGTGACATATATTTTATAACAGAAACTTGGTTAAATTCGTCTGTAAATAACAGTGAACTATTTAGTGAAGAGTATGCAGTTCTCAGAACTGATCGTGATCCAATTCTTACGGGTAAATCTAGGGGCGGTGGTGTATTAATTGCCATGCGCAATACATTCAAAATTGAGATAATTCCTACAGACCATATTAAACTGCAAGTACCACTTATTGACATATTGCTATGTAAATGTAAACTTAAATCTTGTTGGCTCTATCTAATTCTCATTTATATTCCACCAAACATACCGATTGAAGATGTAAAGCTATTTTTTGATATATTATTGCAAATCAATTTTGAAACTAGTAAAATAATTCTATTAGGTGATTTCAATTGTCCTAATATATCAAATATTCCTCACAACTTGTCTCTCAAAGCTTCTTACATTGTCAATTTTTGTAATTTCTTAGGCCTTCAGCAATATAACACAATACCTAATATATCAAATAATGTTTTAGATCTTCTCTACTCAAACTTGAATTGTTATGTCCAGAGAGAAACTGATGCATTATTTGTAGAAGATACTTATCATCCCTCATTTACATTTACCTTCCAATGTGAACTCGCTATGTCTGCAGTCAATGAAAAGGCATGTAAATTTAATTTCAAGAAAGGTAACTACCTAGGATTGTACGCATTCTTATCTAAAATTGATTGGAGTTATCTCTCAACTGTCCAGAATATAGACTTAGCATTTGATGAATTTTATAATGTTATGAATACAGCCATCTCACAATTTATACCTAAGTTTAATTTAAAATGTAAATTTAAATATCTGCCTTGGTTTAGCCCAGAAATAATTAATCTCTTAACAGAAAAGAACGCAATTAGGAAAAAACTTAAGCTGAATCCTTCTATGTGTAAATTATCGGAAGAATTTAATAAACTAAGATCTGTTATTAAAAATAAAATAAAATATGCGCGCAAAACTTATATATGTTCGATTGAGAGTAGCGTAATATCAAACCCTAAACAGTTTTGGTCATATATAAATTCAAAAAGAGCGAATTCGTCTAGAATTCCTTCAACCATGTCATATAATGATGCCGTCCTAGATAATCCTACTGACATTGCTAACGGTTTCCGCGAGTTTTTTGAGTCAGTGTATAGTACACCAACGAATAATCACATTGATACGGATGTGAGTTTAATTCCTAATTTCGTTTTCGTCTCCACATCTGATCAACTTGTGTTTAAGCTACTTAGAAAACTAGAGAATAATTTTACATCTGGGGACGACAAATTACCTTCGTTTTTATTAAAAGATTGTGCTACGCTACTCTGTGTACCACTTGCTACATTATTTAACCTATCAATAAAAACGTGTACCTTTCCGCGATGTCTGAAAATTGCAGCAATCTGTCCTGTGCCAAAAACATCTTTTAAACTTCAAAACATTAATAATTTTCGACCCATTGCTATTCTGCCGCATATTGCAAAAGTATTTGAACGATTACTATTTGACCAAATTTACAATCATACTAAACTTTATATATCTGATAAACAACACGGATTTATCCCTAATCGCTCAACTGTGACTAATCTTACACTTATAACTCATGATATTGCTGAAACTATTGATGCAAAGGGACAAATTGACGTGATTTATACGGACCTGTCGAAAGCCTTCGACAAAGTTCAACACAATATTCTGTTGTCAAAGTTAAGTACCTTTGGTTTTTGTGCGTCGTCGCTGTCATTAATACAGACTTATCTTAGTGAACGCAAAGCATACGTGGTAGTCAATGGCTTTAAATCTGTTGAATACTGTCCAACTTCTGGGGTACCCCAAGGTTCTATTTTAGGCCCACTACTATTTAACTTATTTATTAATGATCATTCTGACTCCCTATCTTGTAAGCACCTACTCTACGCCGACGATTTAAAAATCTACAGTACCATTAAAAATGTCAACGATTGTCAAGTCTTACAATATAACCTTAATGCTTTATCATCATGGTGTCTAAAAAATGGACTCAACCTAAACATCTCAAAATGTACATACATGTCGTTCACTAAAATATCCAATCCGCTTACATTTAATTACACAATTCATGGTAATATCTTAGAGCGTGCCACAGTTTTTAAAGATCTGGGAGTATACTTTGACAACAACTTAACTTTTAATGTCCATGTTGACCATATTGTTAAAGACTCCTCAAGGTCTCTAGGTTTCATTTGTCGTAACTCTTCCCAGTTCCATAACCCCAATGCATTAAAATTATTGTTTTATGCATACGTACGATCAAAGTTGGAATATACGGCCATAGTTTGGTTTACGCAGAACCAGGGTCAGATTAGTGCATTAGAAAGTGTACAACGCAAATTTTTAAAAATTTTACCTTATAAGTCGGAGGGATATTATCCAAACAGAGGTATAGATCACGATATACTTTTACGTAAATATGATTTTGAAAGTCTTGCATCTCGCCGACAAAAAGCATGTATTTCTTTCCTACATAAACTTCTGCACAATTCTGTTGACTCTCCTGACTTCTTAAATAGAATTGGGCTGCATATTCCATCTTTTCATAGTAGACAGTCTTCTACATTTAATTTAGTAGCACATAGAAGTGATATAGGTCTGAAATCACCTGTCAGTATTGTGTCTAGATGTTTTAATAGCATTTCTTCTTCCTGTGATATATTTCATGATACTCTGAAAACTCTACTGACAGCCTTAAATCAATTATAATTCTTACTCATAATTATTATATACACTATATTTAGTAAAATGAAACTTGTATAGATTTAAGCAAGTTGTTACACATTCGTATATTGATTACTTATATATTTTTGTATGTTTTATAATTAATTTACTTTCTTTTTAACTATATTGTCTTGTAATTAGGATATGTTTCCTGTTGGACAATAAAGATTTATTATTATTATTATTATTATTCCCCAGAACATTTTATAATGATGACTTCTAACAGCTTATATTTAAGTGTAATTACTTTCTCACAAAATTAAATTAATGAAAATATAATACGTATCTGAGGTCGAATGCTCTATGACAAAAATGTATAAATTAGAACGGTTTAAAACAAAAAATAAAATCACAGTTCACTCAACAAATTGTCTTACTTACAACGCCATGCGCTGTCTCTACTAACTGAATGTTCTCGACTTCGGCAAGGGACACGAAAGTCGCGTTTGGTCCCGAAATATGTACAGGTCTATGCGCCCTAGTCTCATAAAAGCGATTGTATTTACTGCACTTTCATTTTTGATTTAATTCCAACTTATATGGCCACTGGCCCCACTGTGCGGCGTTAAGTTTATGCACTTAATATATTTGAATATTCGAATATTTAAATATTTCAATATTCGACTATGTGAATATCCAAATATTTGAATAATTCGAATATTTGAATATATTTTTGAATAAATATTTGAATACTTAAATTTGAAAAATTTCCAGCACTAATTTTAGTTTTTTAAAAAAAGATGAATATTTGGGTTAAACACACTTAATAATATTGATATTTAAACTATACATTTTCCCCTCTTATTTTTTAACATACTATTAATTCAAACAATCCCCAAGCATTTATTATCTCAGTAAATTATCCCCATCGAGAAGACTTAAATTGCCTGAAGCGTCATTTTTCTTTTCCTCTTTCGCTCTTTTTCCAGCGAAGGCGGAGGAAAATCCGTTCCGAGAGCGGGAGCGGGGGCGGCGGTTCACATTCCCACGGGACCGCCGGTCCCGAAAGGGGAGCCGTTCAAGAGGAGGCTGGCGTGGTTCAAGCGGGACACGGGACACCTGAACATGGCGTTCGTAGATGATGCCGAAGGGTAAGCGACGAGTGCTTGTGCGAAAACCGTCCCCTGATGGATGATTGAAAGAGCGTGAATTTGAGGGATGATTTCGGAATCCTATCCTTACTCCCTTCCGCCATGAAACACTGAAAAATGCTCGTGTTTATATCCCCCAAAGGCGATGATGATAAAGTAAGGATAAGGGTTGGGTTGTTCGCTGCTGTATTGTTTTTTTTTTACCATGTTATGTGTGATAGGTCTTGATGTTTACATATGTTGAGGATAATGTTTGAATTATTATGTTTATAGTTTTGACAGGTTCTCACCACAGCAAATGTAATGTATTTTTTTTTTTATTGTTTTACCAGCAATTATTCACTATTCAGATTAAGAACAAGACCAGGCCTGGATTCTGCTGGTCGTACACCGGGAAAATTCCCGGTAGATCAATGGTGCTTCAATACCCCAGCCAATACTTTTTTTTTTCTTTTACCTTATTTGTAGTAGGATATGATCTACACATGTATTACAATTGTCATTATGTTTAAAGAATTAAAATATAATAATGAAAAATAATTATTAAACGACATATAGATTTACTTAATTACTAATAGATAAATATAGCACCTAATTCTGTTTATCGCACTTTTTTCTAACGTACAATAAATCGAATATTTTATAAAATTATGGTGTTGAAAACAGGGCTTCGAACCGTTGTTTTAGAGCAGGTGGTGGCCGAGCGGTAACGTCGCCGGGCTGTATCGCTTGGCGAGCCACAATTCGGGTTCAATTCCCGTGCACGACGAGACTTTATTTAAAAATAATTTCTCGTCGTGACCCTGGGTGTGGTATGAATGTGTGTGCATACTACAAATTGTAATCTTAAGAATTAATACAAATATAAAATACATGATGTTGGCTAATGGACAAGTTCCCAAGGCCCGGCAAAAGCCAAACCAAACCCAAAAAAAGAAAAACCGTTGTTTTGTGCGTCCCGTTTTTCGTTTTGGTTCAATTAATAAAATATATATCGATTCTATTCCAGTTTTCGTTCCAGAAAAAAAAAAACGGTTTTTTACGATTTTTGGTTTTCGGTTCAGCTCCAAGTGATTGTTTTAATTTTTGAAATGTTTTTATTTCATATTAAAAAAAAAAAATTGTTGATGTGTTCATCATAGCACTGTCCTCGTTATAGATATGATGATTTAGATATTAAGAATATGGAAAAATGTCTCGAACTAAATTTGTTCTACTTTTATTATTATTATCATATTTACAAAATATTCTCAAAATGACTATTTTTTGCATTCATTCTTTATATCTTGTTTGTTCAGTATATATTTTCAACATTACTTTAAATCAGTGTTTTATACGCGTGACGCATGAAGTAAAATTTCGAGTTTAGAAAAGCCCCGTGAAAATTTGTCTCGGGTCGCTGCGCGACCCTCGACAAATTTTCTACGCGGGGCTTTTCTAAACTCGAAATTTTACTTCATGCTTAGTCTGGGAGTGGAAGACACTCGTTAGTTTAAAATATGTCACAACTATCAAAATGATGTTGATGTTTACTTGACATTTTATATTTTAATTATAAACACACATTTTCTTTAATATAAAAAACACATAACTTCAGTATCTAGTTCATAAATCATTTGCAATTGGTACTCAATTATTCTATTTTAGTTTTAAAATATATTTATGTAGTTTTTGAAATGTGAATAGAAATGTGCACTTGTGTTTTATTCGTCATCAATATTTATTATCTTATAAGTAATGTATTACTGAGTTTAAGGTAAAATAAATAACTATAGAACATGCTAAAACTAAATATCTTTAATATGGCGAAAACAGAAATAATTTATTTCAAATAGTTTTTTTGTATCCAATATAAATTGGAAACCGAAGCTCAAAATCTCAAATATAAACTAATTTGCGAAATAATATCGTAGTTAAAGTGTGTTTTCTTAATGCAAAAAAAAAATCTAAAATAATGTGAAAATTTAAACTTTTTCTTAAACACCCCTTAAACGTTCTAAAAATGGAATATTTAAGGGGTGTTTTTTTGCATTTGATTTGTTTTCACAATTCCATTCTCAATTTATGTCAAAAGTAAAGCATGTACATTTCTGATTTTTATTACTTTTACTTGAATTTTATCTCACACCAATGTATAGAATTAGTCTATGTTGCTTTAATAGCAGTATAATTTGTTAATTGCACACAAAATATCCAACATCTCATCCATTCTGTAAACCTCACCCCCGACCTATGCTCAGATCACCTATCTATCACTTTCCAACTAAAATCTAACGAACCTATTCCCCACACCTTCCTTGACTCCATCTATGACTTTAAAAACTGTGACATAGACAAAGTTTCACTAGACCTTACTCAATTCATATCCTGTAATCCCGATATAAATCCCAACCCAAAATGAGGTCGGATCATATGGTAGTCAGATATCTTGAAAATTCACTCTTTAAAGTCACTATTCCAGACCGCAACGAATGGAACGGCTTTTGGGAAGATATACACATACAAAGTGTGATCTGGTACACGGACGGTTCTAAATCAACCACAAGTACTGGATCAGGAATCTATAATGAAAACATTAGGACAGGCTATGCTCAACCATTGGGTAGCCTGGCATCAGTCTTTCAAGCAGAAATATTCGCAATCATAGAATGTGCGAGAACCAACATAGAGAAGGACTGTCGAAACAGGCAAATCTATATCATGTCCGAGAGCCAGGCGGCACTGAAGGCTCTCCAGAGTCAAAAGACTTCATCCAAACTGGTATTGGAATGCTTCAATACCCTGAATGACCTAGCGAGACAGAACAAGGTTACGCTTGTCTGGACGCCGGGTCACTCTGGTATTGCCGGTAATGAAAAAGCTGACGAGCTAGCAAGGCAGGGAGCCACCATTTCATTTATGGGACCCGAACCTGCCTTGGGCATAACAAAAAAGTCGAGTCGCCTTGAAGTCAGGAAGTGGACTCGCAACAAACACAAGGAATACTGGGAAAACAGACCAGGCCTTAACCATAGTAAGGCCCTTATAAAAGGGCTTAACTCAAGCCAAGCTGCAGGACTACTAACATTGAGTAGGGCACAGCTGAAAACAACCATAGGACTGCTCACAGGCCACATGACTGTTAAAGAGCATCTAAGGAAAATCGGGCTATACAACGGCGACACCAACTGTCGCCTCTGTAATACGGCACCGGAAACAGCTATGCACGTTCTGTGCAGGTGCAATGCGCTGGAGAGCAAAAGACGGCTCATATTTGGGAACAGACAAATGGAACCAAATGATTTCCACGCGCAACCTCTGAAGGACCTGCACAAGCTAGTGCAGGGCATCGAGTTCGGAATAGTTGCGTGAGTGTAATAATATTGGGGCAGTACAATAAGTCACCTAGGCTGCAGTGCATCCGGATCCGAAAGGAAGACGGCCCCCACAGGAAAAAAAAAATCCCAACTCCATTGAACAATTCAACAAAACTCTATCCGACTCCATTCAAAAAATACTCCAAAAATTACCAAAACATTCTCCCTCCCTAATTTTATCCTAAGATTCCCAATACACAAACGACAATTATATCGCGACATAAGACTTATGGACACACTGGAACTTAGACAGACATTTAATAAACTGAACAAAGACATTAAGACAATAATTTTTCAATATAAGACGGACGTATGGTTAAATACTTGCAAAGACATAAACGACATTAACGGCAAGACATTCTGGACACAAATAAAAAAACTATTAAAATATAAAAAAACTGACCAACTACAACAAATCACGGACCCTGACACTAACAAGACAATTACGGACGCAGACATAATCGTAGAAAAATTTGCTGACTACTTCAACGAAACATATAAGATGACAGAAAACACGACCTTTGACAAGAATTTTCTTAAACATGTCGAGGAATGGCACAAAGAATTCTTAAAAAACACTAACCCTACAAAACCAAACGACTTCTTTACTGAATTTGAATACAACAACATCATGAAATAGGGAAAACATACTGCACCCGGTCATGACTACGTACATAGACGCATTCTTATATCCTTACCACCTCACATCCACCACCACATTCTGAACATCCTCAACTACAACTACCAAAACAACTATTTCCCACCTGAATGGAAGACAGGCATCATCATATGCATACCTAAACGCGACCACAACACATCTCTCATTCCTAGTTACCGTCCTATAACTCTCCTTCCAGTCCTTGGCAAACTATATGAATCCCTCCTCAAAAACAAAATCCTCTCACTAATCTCTGACTGTATTCCCAATTACTAATTTGGATTTCTCCCCAAGCGCTTCACCAGTCTACCACTGTCTATCCTTACTTCCAACCTACAAACATCTCACATCGAAGGCAAATCCTCTGCAACCCTCTTCCTCGACATCCAAAAAGCTTTAGATTCTGTTTGGCATAAAGGCCTTTTTATATGTCACTCCAATATATAACTGCACTTCTTATCCGCATACTACATTCATTCCTCTTCAACCGATCCCTCAAAGTAAAAATCAAGAATCGTTTCTCCTCTACCTTTTCCCAGAACAAGGTGTTCCCCAAGGTTCCCCCCTCTCTCCACTACTATACAATATATTCTGTTCCGACATATACCATCCTGACCCAAAATACTTCAATCCCCCAAAATATATCCTACAGTTCGCCGACGACACTGCCCTCATATCCCACGCTCCCACCCTACCTAAGGCTCTCCAAACTCTCCAAGAACTCATCGGTACCCTTGAACGATGGTTCGCAAAATGGAGAATAAAAATTAATCCCCGTAAATCGCAACTCCTTATTTCTTACCGCAAAATCAATAACTATCCATTTATTATATCCATTTCACAAAACCAAATCCACCCCTCCTCCCATGTATAATATCTTGGATTTACTTTCGACCAAAAACTCAACTTCAAAAAACATGCATGTAACATAAAAAGTTAAATAACAACTCGGGCAAAACTGTTCAGAAACTTAACCTACAAACAATCTGGAATAAACACTAAAACTGCTGTAATCATCTATAAAATGATATGTCGTCCCTTGATTGATTATGGTTCCATCCTATTTTCCACATCCCAAAATCCCACCCTACACCACATCCAAGTTAGTGAGCGAGCATCCTTAAGAACCCTTACCAAAATCCGTTACCCCATAAATCCGCTACATAACCTATCTAACCAACTCCTCTACGACTCAACTGAGATAACCCCCATAGAATAACGCCTCCAATTCCTTTCCGAAAAATTCTCTAAAAATCATTTTATCGCACCATTTCCCATTACTGTTTCCATCTAAATCCCACTATACTTCCCAAATATAAAAAACCATTAACAACCATATTTGAATTTATTTCATCATTTCGCCCATACACTCATTAAGGACTGACGTACGACACTAATCATCAATCTAGGCAAAAAGACCTCAGGTCGATAGCCATTTGACAGTGACAGTAACAGTTCGTATCACTCATCCATTTTAAATAATAAAATGTAATTGTTTTGTAAATACACTGTAATCACTTTACAGTTATAATATTTATAATATTTATAATATTTATATTCTGATGTAAAAAAGTTTATTGCCGTTAATAAAGGAATTTGAATTTGAATTAAGAAAACATACTTTAACTAAGATATTATTTTGCAAGGTATTCATATTACATTTTTAGTTGCATCAATAATCCAGAACATTGCCATATTTCTGTGACCTCCACATTTTCTGAAAATGTTTATAAGAAACGACATGAAAAAATGTCACATGCACTTGCAAATATGAACAAAATAATAAAAAAGTGTAAACAGATTTTAATTATTAAAAAACAAAATCATGTAAAAGCCTAAAAACCAGCCTCTTGATGTCGTTTCCCACCTTCAATAAATATAAAGAATATGGAAAAGTGTCTTAAACTATATTTTTTCTACTTTTATTATTATAACTACATTTATAAAATATTCACAAAACAATCATTTTTTCATTTTTTTGCTATATCTTAGTAAATATCTACCACATCTCAGCAGTATATATTTTTAACTTTAATTTATATCAGTGGTTTATACGCGTGGCGCATGAAGTAAAATTTCGAGTTTAGAAAAGCCCCGTGAAAATTTGTCTCGGGTCGCTGCGCGACCCTCGACAAATTTTCTACGCGGGGCTTTTCTAAACTCGAAATTTTACTTCATGCTTAGTCTGGGGATGGAAGACAATCGTTTAGATTTTTGAAAATTTTGATAAATTTTTAAGATTTTAGTTAATAATCAAAGTTTTCACAATTGTTCAGGAATTTCTAATATTTCAGTAAATTTTTAACGCTTTTCGTATAGTTCTAAAATTTCGTTTGATTTTCTAAGTGCTGACGGGTTTTCTGAATTTCCGAACATTTTTATACTTTTCATAAGTTTATAAAATTATCTTTAATTTTCAAATTCTTGGCAATTTTCAAGAATTTACTAAATATTCTTTTAATTGAGAAATTAAAGTTTTTCATTAAATTCCAAGATTTCCATTAATTTTCAACAATCTAGCTTTTCAGAAATTTTTAAATCTTCGATAATCTTGAAATATATTATACTTTTCATGAATGTTCGTTGATTTTTTTTAAACCTTACCAGTTTTCGTAAATTTTGTTATTTTTGTTAAATTTAAACATTTTGATACTTTTCATGACTTTTAAAGATTTTCGTAAATGTTTATTTTTTTTATTACTTTTCGTCATCTTTTTTAAAATCTTAATAGTTTTCGTAAATTTCCAAAATATCCGTTACATTTAAAAATTTAGACGGTTTTCATGAATTCTTTACAACTCTAGTTAATTAAAAAAAAATACTTCATGTTGGTCTGGAAGTGGAAGAAACTTGTTCAGATTTTTAAAAATTTTAATAAATTTTTAAGGTTTTAAGTAATCGTCAAACAACAATTTTTAGAATTTTTCACGAATTTCCAGTATTTTAGTAAATTTTTATCGCTTTTCGTATAGTTTAAAGATTTTGTTTAATTTTTAAAACTCTGACGGGTTTTCTGAGTTTCCGAAAGTTTCGATACTTTTCATAACTTTATAAAATTATCTTCAACTTTCAAATTCTTGGCAATTTTTAAAAATTTACTAAATATTCTTTTATTAAAAAAATGTTGAAGTTTTTCATGAAATTCCAAGATTTCCATCAAATTTAATCAATTTAGCGGCTTTCACAAAGACTTTAAATTTTCGATAATTTTGAAATATTTTACACTTTTCATAAATGTTCGTTGATTGCTTTTAAATCTTAGTAGTTTTCGTAAACTCACTTAATTTTCGTTAAATTTAAATATTTTGATTCTTTTCATAAATTTTCAAGATTTTCGTCAATTTTTATTATTTTTCATGACTTTTCGTCATCTTTTGTTAAATCTTAATCGTTTTTGTAAATTTCCTAAATGTTTGTTACATTTAAAAATTTCGACGGTTTTTATGAATTTTTCACTACTTTAGTTTATTTTAAAAATCGTGAAGATATTTCGTGAATTTCCAATTCTCTACCTTAATGTTTTTGATTTTTTTCTATTCAACAAATCTTGACAGTTTTGGTGAAATTGAATTTTCAAAGATTAATAAAAATCTTGAAAAAATAAATCACGATTGGCGTCTAAGCCTATCGCGATTTTTTTTCAAGATTTACATTAATTTTAAAAATATTGACGCTTTTTAGAAATTTCCAAGATAGCCGTTAATTTTCAATATTTGGCCGCCTATACTGAATTTTGATTTTATTCTATTCAACAAGTCTTGACAGTTTTTGTGATAATGAATTTTTAGAGATTAATGAAAATCTTGAAATAGAAAATCACGATTGGCGTCTAAGATAATAATGATTTTTTTTCAAGATTTTCATTAATTTTCAAAATATTGACGCTTTTCAGGAATTTCCAAGATGCCGTTAGTTTTCAATACTTGACCGCCTATCATGAATTTTTTAGGATTTTCACAAATTTTAAAAATAATGACGTTTCCATTATCTTCTAAATTCTTGACGGTCTTCACGTTTGTTAATTTTTTCGTGAAATCCAAAATTCCCGTTGACTTTCAAAATCTTGATGTTAGAACAGCGTCAAGAATATTTCAAGATTATTATTATTATTATTAGATTGTTATTATTACTATACAGGACTATTCAATAGAAAGGAAAAGATTCCAAACGTTTATTTCTTTCAAACTACAAAAGTTATAGCCATAATTCCAACGTTCCTGGACTGACAAAAGTTTAAAATTTGAAAAGTCCAGGCAGAAGTTCTAACCACGGCCGCATTGGCGCTGTTATTTGTCATGTTGATTGTCTGTAGTAAAATGGCGACACAACAAGAAAAATCATTTTGTGTGCTGCAATTAGCAAAACTAGAGCCCATTATTAAAGTTCAACGTGCTTTTCGCCGTCAGTTTAATAAACAACCGCCTCGTTATGAGCAGATTTACCAGTGGCATCGGAAATTCGTAGACGATGGTTGCATCTGCAAACAGAAAAGCACGGGATGTCCACGCACATCGAATGAAAATGTCGAGCGTATTCGTACAGTTTACGAAAAGGAGCCCAAAAACCTTTCTTGAAAATATACGACATCGAATTGTTGAAGCTGTAAATTCGATAACTAGAGACCAGCTGATTCGTGTGTGGCAAGAAATGAGCCACCGTTTTGATATTTGTCGTGTAACACATGGTGGTCATATGAATTCCTAAAATTTAAACTTTTCTCTTTTAAGGATCGTTGAAATTGTGTTTCTATCTTTTGTTGTTTAAAAGAAATAGATGTTTGAAATCTGTTCCTTTATTTTGAATAGCCCTGTATTATACAGTGTTTCAGCGAGGACGAAACGTTCTATAACTCAATTAATATTAAAAATACGAAAACATGTTTCAAATAAAAGTTACAAGAATTAATTTTCTCCATAACATAACATAATATTCACATATACAGGGTGTCCCATATTTACTGCATGCCATTCAACTTTGTAATTTTAAATAGAACACCCTATATATTATTCACTTTTTGGATTCCTCAAAAATGAATGTTTCTTTATATAATATTCGGTCTAAGTAGTAGCATTTCGGAGTTACTTGACATTTTTGAAAACAAAATGACGTTTGTAGTTGTTTCATAAACCTAAAATATCTCTGAAATTAAATGAGATAGAGAGTTAGATGAGATAGAGGTTTTCGTCACCCTCTTGAGCATGGAGGGTGCTGTCGCCAACATTATAAAGTTGCTGTTTTCGTCATTCTCTTGAATATAGAGGGCACTGTCGCCAACGATATATAAGCTATGAAATTAAAACAGTTGAATTTGTAAATTTTCAATTCAGGGTAACTTGATTATGGCAATTGTATGGAATATTCAGAACATTAGTATATAAAACCATTTTTATATAAAAATATGAAATAAAATAGTTAACATTTTCAGTTCAGCTTACAATACATTATTATTATTATTATTATTCAAATTATCAGCGGTGGAGGCTTCTACTTTGTTATACATGTTAATTCAATAAAATAAAACTCTTTAACTTTGTTTGTATAGCACAATATTTTCATTTTCGTGACTGCAGTTTCGGCAACTCAACTTGCCATTATCAAACAGAGTGAGTATCTGTTTCATAATGGCAAGTTGAGTTGCTGAAACTGCAATCACGAAAATGAAAATATTGTGTTATACAAACAAAGTTAAAGTGTTTTATTATATTATTATTATTCATTGTGAAATTATGCCGCCCCCAAAAAGTTTCACCCAGGGCGAGACGGGATGTTATGCTTCAATTATTTTTGTTAGATACATTACTAATAGATACAGTGAATTTTTCGTATATATGTCGATCTGTGTGTATTGTACAAAATTAAACACGGTTTGATATGTTGTAGCGAGTTATTGAGTAAGTTAAACTTTAATATTCCGTCTAAAACAAGACATATCAAAATATTTAACGAGGATTTGTATCATACCAGATACTACTCCATTAATCGAATGATAAGAACATGTTATTTAGTTTGTTCCTCCCCTCATTTTAGATTATTTGATGGGTCATTAAATACATTTAAGTTTCATCTAAAATTAATAGATTTGTCGGCTCTTATTAACGATTTTTTATAAGAGTATCTTCAAAATCTATGTTTGTTAATTAGTGAATGTTAATATATACTTGTAGAATTAATAACTTTATTTTTATGTTATTTACATTACTTTCTTTGTTATAATTTTTGTAAAAAAAGGCATTGCCGTAAATAAATATTATTATTTTTATTAAGTAGATATAGATACGCTGTAAATTTTACGACATTCGTTGTATTTTTTATAAGAGTATAATTTGAATCTTTAAACGAGTGTTTTCCACTCCCAGGCTAAGCATGAAGTAAAATTTTGAGTTTAGAAAAGCCTGAAAATTTGGTTTGGTCGCGTAGCGTGGCTTTTCACTCGTTTAAAGATTCATTTTACTCGTTTAAAGATTCAAATTAACGTATTTTAAAATAACAACGAATGACGTCAAATTTACAACCAAACCAAATTTTAAGGCTTTTCTAAACTCGAAATTTTACTTCATGCTTAATCTGGGAGTGAAAAACACTCGTTTGTAGCTTCAATTTTAACTTATTACAAAAATACATAAAGATTTACAGTTATTGAGATATGCATACTTAAACGAAAAACTTCCTGTATATTTTTAAATGGTCAAAATTAGGTTTAGCAATAAAAAATAATATATCAAAATCGTTAATTACTGATAAATATAGGTTTGAAAATTTGCATTTTTCTATATATGTTCGGCGAGACCTAATTTAAAATCTAGTAACCCTGCTGGGCCTTAATTACGTTTTAAGATAACAACAAAACTAATTATAATTTCATCTATTGGATCTATTAAATATATAAGTCTAACAAAATATGTTTCAAATCTAACTAAAGCGGGAATTTATAAGTAAACAAATTTAATTGTAATTTTGAAAGGAAAAGGCTTTTTTTCTGTTTGTAACTTTGGCTTTGTTGGTTGTTATTATATATATTTTCGTTCATTTAATACACTGCTTTCTAAGTTAATTTTCTATGCCAAATAAAAGTTGATTATATGTAAATATAACCAAATTATAAATAAATCGTACGTAAATTAATTAAATAAAAGGAGTAATTTTCAACACAGGCATTATTTAATTATGACCCGGTGAGGTGCCGATGAATCAGCGTTAGACAAAGTCTGCATGCGCAAGAAAACCGCAACTTTCCGCCGTTTCAGGTGCGGCTAAATCAAAAGCAACGGCCCCTCCGTGCTATAATAAGTGTACGCGCGCCGCACTATTTTAACCCGGCGCCTCCACTTAATCCGCCCCATTAACCCCTTCCCGAGCCCGTCTTAACATCGCGATTCTCTCAACACTCTTCTCACCTCGAAATTTCCAAGACAGGTGTGCTAATTAAACCTGCAGCGGCGTTACATAAATTCACCTTCTTGATGCAATCCGCTCTTCTGCCGAGGAAACGACCCCCAGAAGTGCACTACGGTAGGTTTTATTGCTCGCCGATTTTCCGATATATCCGGATGTATCGGAGGGTGGATTGGATTGATAACCTTCTTACATTTTAATAGCGAATATCTAGATACCTTCGCAGATTCATGTAAGAATATTTAACGTTCTCATAAATTATCAAATGGTCGAATGGTAGCGTCGTGTACAATCGCATTTAACCGAACGTGAATGATTTCTGTATCTCCTTGTTAAATTCATACTAGGATGAAAGAATCGTAATCAGTAATGAATACTACCGATCATAGGTGCTCGTATATATGGGCAAGGGGAGCACTTGCTCCCCCTCCCTGCGATTTAGTCTTAGGGAGCCCAATCAATTTCACAAATTATATCTAGGGTAATAATATATTACGTCACAAGAGTGGTATGCAGCATATTACATATGAGCGGATATGTTGCGCACGAGCCGCGCACCGGCGAGTGCAGTATTCTGCGACTATATAATTGCCATACCACTCGAGAAACGTACGATACTTTACCTACGCCCTAACAGAATAAACAATGAGCATGAAGGAACAACTTATTTATTCAATAATTTTTTACAGTAACATGACATAGATGAAAACTAAATTCATACTTGATCAATATACATCAAAGAAATGTCATTTGGTTGTGCGGTAATCAATCAGCTGTTCAGCTGTCAGCATGTAATATACTTGTCAAAGCTATTACGTGCATGTGTAGGTAATGTCAATCATACGCGTCAAGATGACAGTGTGGTATGTTCCGGTTACTAGATAGAACGTAGGTAAAATCATGTAATTTTGAAATAAATTGATATATTTTAATAAACAGAGCATTACCAATTTCCAGTTAAGAAAAAACAGACTGAAACAAATCGTCAAAAGTTTCAAATTGGACGATTTTTAACAGCAATTGCCTGAAAATTGGCACAGTATGTATTGGTTTATTTATATTGTTCATTATACCATTTAATTTGTTATTATGTTTCGTAATTTCTCAGCAATCTCTGTTAACTTCATAATTATTGTACATATTTAAATCTTGTACAGACTTCGAAATTAAACACATTTATTTGTAATTATATAAATATTTATATCAGGAACCATATATTATTTTTTTTATTTAGGTATAATTTTACATATTCCATATAAACATTTGCAAAATTAATCAAAATGATATAAAACCTGAGTAGTGTATTTTGAACTTCACAATATTTCAGTGTTTATACGCCTGGCGCATGAAGTAAAATTTCGAGTTTAGAAAAGCCTTATTTGGATTGGTCGCTTCGCTTCGCTACGCGACCAATCCAAATTTTCAGGCTTTTCTAAACTCGAAATTTTACTTCATGCTTAATCTGGGATTGGAAACATTCGTTAGAAGTTTCAAATTGAAAACAAAGATTGTCTTAAAATTCCCTGATTATTGCATCATTTATCAAATTATTTAATTAATAAAGATATTTGTATAATTGTCTAATAATTATTAAAATGCACTAAATAAATGAAATTGATCGAACATTTTATAAGTTATTGAAATTCTAGAAAATTCACGGAAACTTTTTACTTTCAAGTGAAAATAACTCCAAAACTATTATTAGGGTGTATTTTTATTTTCACATATTTTTTCACATAAATAAGCAATAATTCAGTGATATATACACCTAGTTTTATGAAGATATCTTAAATAGCGTAGGGGGACAGTTCTTCCACTCCATTTCTTCCACTCCATTTCTTCCACTCCATTTCTTCCACTTACCAATACTTCCACTACACCTTTACTTCCACTCCATTTCTTCCACTGACCGTTACTTCCACTAGTTCTTATTTCCACTAACCATCACTTCCACTAGTTCTTTTTTCCACTCCATTTCTTCCACTCCAGTTCTTCCACTCCAGTTCTTCCACTTACCAATACTTCCACTACAGAGACGATGATGCAGCAACTTGACTTGGGACAAAAAATCAAAAAAGGGCAATTACAATCGAAAATTAAAGCCGAGGAACGAATAGCAAACATTGTCAAAAAATTTAGTAAATTCGACGAAGAAAATAGGATTCTGTAGTACCTACAAGCTGTAGGCCACAATATCTCTCTGTGATTCTTATACTGTATAAAATGTGGAATAATATAATGTAATTTGAATAAATTGTACAATTATTTTGAATTGGAAAAAAGGTATGGTGGAATTGGTGGTTAGTGGAAGTAAAGGTGTAGTGGAAGTATTGGTAAGTGGAAGAACTGGAGTGGAAGAAATGGAGTGGAAGAAATGGAGTGGAAAAAAGAACTAGTGGAAGTGATGGTTAGTGGAAATAAGAACTAGTGGAAGTAACGGTCAGTGGAAGAAATGGAGTGGAAGTTGCGTCGCACAATCCTTAAATAGTATTCAAGTTATAAAGTCTTGAAATTTTTATATCACTCAAAATAATTAAAATTTACTCCTGTTTCACGTTTAAGTGAAAATACTTCAAAAACTATCGATGGCGTGCATTTTGATTTTCACATATTACGAAAGACCACTAATTGAGTGATATGCACATCAAGATTTATAAAGATATCTCAAATAGTATTCAAGTTATGAACCCTTGAAATATCTATATCACTCAAAATAGTCAAAATTTACTCCCGTTTCGCGATCAAGTGAAAATAACTTAAAAACTATAAGTGAGATATATTTTAATTTTCACATATTTTAAAAGACCAACAATTAAGTGATATGCATACCAAGTTTTATTAGAATATCTTAAATAATGTCCCAGTTGTGAACTCTTGAAATATCTATATCACTCAAAATAATCAAAATTGCCTCCCGTTTCACGTTCAAGTGAATTTAACTCAAAAACCATCGATGGGGTATATTTTAATTTTTACATATTTTAAAAGAACAATAATTAAATGATATGCACATTGAGTTTTAAACAGATATCCTAAATAGTGTCCAAGTTATGATCTCTCGAAATTTCAATATATCACTCGAATTTATCAAAATTGACTCCCGTCTGACGTTCAAGTGAAAATAACTCAAAAACTTTTAATGGGGTATAATTTGATTTCTACATTTTTCGAAAGAAGCATTTTTGATTAATATTCACACGGAATTTTATAAAAAAATATCAGAAATAATTTTTAAATTATGATCTCTTAAAATTTGTATATTACTCAAATTAATCTAAATTGTTTCTCGATTGACGATTAACTGAAAATAACTCAAAAACGATTATTAGGGTATATTTTGATTTTTACATATTTTTAAAGAGCAATATTTGATTAATATTCACACACAATTTTATAAAGATATCTCAAAAAGTTTTCAAATAGTAATCACTTGAAATTTCAATACTAGTCAAATTTATTAAAATTGACTAACGTTTGATGTTCAAGTTAATGCGCTATAAAAATGCGGACATTCATTGGTGAATTTAAAGCGTCTAATAAGTGTTTCCACTCCTTGATTAAGCATGAAGTAACATTTGTTATAGTTACACAAATGTATAGCAAAATATTGAAAAGTAGTAAATTAACATAATCACAAACAAAAATATGTAGAAACAATTAACACTAACCAAAATTGAGGCAATTAAAATTAATTTACATAGAGGATGTGTGGATAGATGATGGATAGATGATGTGTTTTTTCAACTTTACACTAAATCAGTGTTTTATATGCGTGGCGCATGAAGTAAAATTTCGAGTTTAGAAAAACCGAAATTTTGAAGCTCGAAATTTTACTTCATGCGCCACGCGTATAAAACACTGATTTAGTGTAAAGTTGAAAAAACACATCATCTATCTATCCATCATCTATCCACACATCCTCTATGTAAACTAATTTTAACTGCCTCAATTTTGGTTAGTGTTAATTGTTTCTACATATTTTTGTTTGTGATTATGTTAATTTACTACTTTTCAATATTTTGCTATACATTTGTGTAACTATAACATACTAAACTAAAGTTGACTCATCTATAAATGTATCACTCTATTTGGAAATAATTAAATTGAATTAAATATACCTGAATAAAACGCAAGTTAAACTAAGGTGACCTGATTATTTCAAGACATTTAATTTCCAAGTTTTCAGCTCTAATCCTGACTCATTCTGTTGTTATCTCGAGCTTAAAGCCTTTCTCCGAATTGTCCTGATCGGAAAACAGTAATGTGAGAGACCAAAAGTATTAAATGCATTGAAAAAAACCTTAGAAATCCGGTGTCCACAATATGCAGTCAAGCCACACGACCTTTTGCGCGTGGCTTGACTGAATATTGTAAACACCGGATTACGTTGACTTGTTTAAGGAACTACTTGTATTTGTGCTTCAAAATGACGAATCTGAAATCAATTTTTATCGGAAACCTACAGTTTAACCACAATTTGTATTCAAAGTTGATTTTGTTGTAGGCTATTAATTAATAATATTATAAACTAAATAAAAGTAAAAAATACTGAAGTAATGTCTTATTCAAATTTAATATTGTATAAAATTCGGGTAGTAAAAAAAATGCTGTACGCAACTTGTGTGTGAACGGCTTTTGGGCACTCTCTGATGTTATTAACGGTTTAAACTAAAATATGTTATAGTATACATTATTTAATTGTTTATTATATTATTAACAGCAGCGAAACTTAGGTTATAAATAAAGTGATGCAAATTAAGATCGAAGCATGGGACAGAAAAATACTGCGCAGAATATATGGAGGAAAGAAAAGTGACTTAGGATGGGAAATGCGTAGAAATAGAGAAATATATGAACTGTATGGGAATCTACTAATAGGTATGGTACTGAAATTTAGAAGATTACAGTGGGCAGGCCATCTAGAGAGATTGGATGAAAATAGAATCGCCAGGAGCAGGATGGAAGAAACCTGAAGGAATAAATAAAGAATAAAGAGAAAAGGAAGACCACGGAAAACATAGAGAGAACCAATTACTAGCGACTTGCAAGACAAAAACATAACAAAATGGAGGTCAAGGGCTAAAGATGGAAAGCAGTGGAAGGAAATTACAAAGCTATGGGCCTAAATGTCCTGGACAAGCTACTATATATATCGGGTGTGTATAAATTGGCGGATAAGCTACACGTGACGATATTCTACATTAAATTCTGAATAGAAAATGTAGACGCAAAAATGTTGCATCATGCTTCATATACCATCAGGAGGCATTCAAAAGAAATTGACATTAGGCAACAGCGCATTTACGGGCTGCCATGTTTTTTTTATTAATCTCGTGATTCGTTATGTGGGTTGTCTGAAAAAAGTAATAATAATAGAGCAGGGTTTATTTATTTATAAATTGGCGGATAAGCTACACGTGACGATATTCTACATAAAATTCTGAATAGAAAATGTAGACGCAAAAATGTTGTATCATGCTTCATATACCATCAGGAGGCATTTAAAAGAAATTTACATTAGGCAACAGCGCATTTACGGGCTGCCATGTTTTTTTTTATTAATCTCGTGATTAGTTATGTGGGTTGTCTGAAAAGAGTAATAATAGTAGAGCAGGGTTTATTTACAGATGTATATGCAATGTAAAACAGAGTATGAGTAAATTGTCGAAAAGTGTCTCTTTTGGAAGTTGTCTAGAATAACGCGTTGTCTGGGAGGTATTGGCCAAGCGTCTGGATTGCGGCAGTCGAGTAATTTATGTTAACTGCAGTACTATGGTATTTTTTCTTCTTGTAATGACACAGCATATAGCAATTCACGTATTTTGTTCGAAATAAAACCCATCTGCTTCTAAGCATAGTTGCAATCTCTTTTGTATCGTATTCATCACTCGCTCCAGTATTTCGGGTGTAATTTCCAGTACCAGTACCAGTCAATTCTGTTTCTAACTTCGTCAGAATTTTGTGGAGGCGTAGAGTAAACTTTTTATTTAATAAAGCTCCAAACAAAAAAATCTAACGGATTGAGATCGGGTGATTTCGGAGGCCAAACCATAGGACCAGCGCGATCAATCTAACTGTTTGGGAATTGCTCGTCCAATCAGTCTCTTACAATACGGCAAAATGAGTAAATTCAACGGCAACTCATCAATAATTTGTTCTAGAACATTAATGTAATCATTAGCATGAAGACGATATGGTAAGTAAATTAGCCCTACAACAGTGTGGTTTATAATGCCTAGCCAAACATTAACGGAAAACTTTCTTTGGTGACCATGTTCTCGAACTTTTCGCGGGTTTTCCTCAGCCCAATAGTGACTGTTATGATTGTTAAAGACCCCATCTCTAGTAATCATACTCTCATCGCTCCAAAGAATACGTCTGGTAAATCCACCTTCGCCACGAATTCTATTTAAAATTGTGTTGCAAAAATGTGTTCGGTATATGTTATCATTTTCATAGAGAGGCTGCACCTTCGTGAGATGATATGAGTGCAGAAGGTTTTCTTGTAGAACCAAATGAACGGTATTGATACTGGGGATATCTAATGTGGCAGCTAATTGTCGGGTATTGACGGTGGGATCTTTTTCTATTGCACCTAGAACTTGCTCTTCAAGTTGTACTGTACGCCTCTGCCGTGGCCGACCACTGTTCGCATTTTTAGGGACAAACATACCCGTTTCACGAAGTCGTTGATCCAGCCTTCGAAATTCATTTGTAGAAGTATGACTGCGATTTGGAAAACGTGCTCGATATTCTATTTTTGCCATATTTGCATATTTATTACCGAAACCGTAAGCCATGTACATGTCGGCGTACTCATTAAACGCAAAATCCATTATAAATGAACAAAACAATAACACGATAATAACACAAAAACACAAAAACACTAAACGGCGGGATCTAATACAAACTGATAATAACGAGAAAAACAGATTCGGCACAAAATTCGAACTAGCAAGTTTTAAACAATTCGTGACAGTAATAATAATAATAATTCTTTATTAACGGACAAGCCATTCTAAAATGTAAGACACAAAACATGAATCACAAATATGCACAAAGACACATATGTTAATCTGCGTAAACCACAATAGGGTTATAACATTTAGTGCACACCATCCGCGAGACTCCTCCTAATTAAACCTAAAGATGAGTTAAAAAAGTCAATACCGCTACAAATGTCATTAGCCGTGCGCGTTAATCGAGTCATGGGGCAATTTAAACTGCAAGTCGTCCTGCAAAATTCGTTATGAAGTAGCATGCGGCTACGTGCATGTCTAGGTGGTACATGTGTCAAAATTTGTTTGTGACGTAAGCAGGAGTCGACGTTGCCGGCTGTACTTTATATGAAAATAAGCTAATTAAGAAGTGTTAAAAACACACATTTGAGATAGAAAGATTGCACACACTGGCAAATAATTTTCAAACTAGTCGTTCCACCGTAAATGCAGGGTTTTCTGTAAATTATTATCGAATAATAACACATATGAAACGATTGGATCTTCAAACTTTGAGGACCTCGTGAAGGTTTAGGAAGCATGGTACAACATTTTAGAATAAAGATATCCTGCTTAAAATTTTACGAAAAACATCACCACGTGTAGATTATCCGCAAATTTATACACACCTTGTATATTATAATATTGTGTTAATAGGAAATACTGTATTCTTGAAGTGGCGTAAAGTTTGTAATTTTGCCCGTGTGAATTACATTTCCTTCTAATCTTAAGAAATGTCAATTTAAATATGAATAATTGATATTTTATATTTTAACAGGTTTCCACTCCCACATTAAGCATGAGGTAAAATTTCGAGCTTAGAAAAACTTGATAATTTTCGAAACTTATTAATATTTTGCTTATCAAATTATTAAATTGGTTCTTTTGATACATTGTATTATTTAACCTGACTTGAGAATATGTAGAGAAAAATGTTAATATTTTTTCATTAATATAATTTGATTATTATTCATTTTAAAATATTTAGTTAATTACGACGAAATTAAGTAAAATAAAAAAAATCAGTGAAATTTAACCAAGTGTTTTCTTTTAAAATCAAAGTAAGCTATATTTTGAACTTTACATTAAATCGGTGCTATATACGCGTGGCGCATGATGTAAAATTTGGAGTTTAGAAAAGTCTGAAAATTTGGATTAGTCGGGACGTGACTCGCTTCGCTCGCGCGCCCCGGCAAATCCAAATTTTCAGACTTTTCTAAACTCCAAATTTTACATCATGCGCCACGCGTATAAAGCACCGATTTAATGTGAAGTTCAAAATGTAGTTTACTTTGATTTTAAAAGAAAACACTTGGTTAAATTTCATTGATTTTTTTTATTTTACTTAATTTCGTCGTAATTAACTAATTATTTTAAAATTAGTAATAATCAAATTATATTAATGAATAAATATTAACATTTTTCTCTACATATTCTCAAGTCAGGTTAAATAATACAATGTATCAAAAGAACCAATTTAATAATTTGATAAGCAAAATATGAATAATGTTACGTTCATTTTGAAAGTATTTAAACATTAATTGTGTGGTGAAAACCTACTAATTTTGATGTAAATTTCATGTTGATTCAAGATTAAAACAGCTTTAAGACTAAGACAGATGATGAATTTTCATTGCAGCTCGTGTTCGCGCAACAAAAAATAAAAATAAAGGCGACAGTTAGCGTAACTAATCGCCGGGGGTGTGATTAAAAGAAGGTCTCGCAACACTCGTAACGTTTTGATTTAACGTCCGGCCGCGGAAAATTCGGCGGAAACTTTGCTAATTTAACCTGCAGCCGGCAACTTTTGTAATGAACGGGAACGCCCGGCTCAAATTGGAAAACCCCGCCGGCTCCGAATTAACAGATTTATATTGTAAATTAGCCCGCGATACGGATCGCTCCCCTGGGAGTTATAAAAAATGTCTTGCCTTAATTGAATAAATTATGGGATTTCGGTAAAGAAAAAAGAACATGTTTCATAATTTAGATTCTTGATGGTTGCTTGTGCAGGTATTTATTTTTAATCCTGCCTTACACATGTGTCTTATCGAATATTTTCATGATTCTACGATTATTCATTTTAATGTGTTTATTTATTTTATTATTATTTTAATATTACTTTTTGTTATAATTTTTTGTTCCAGTTTTGGTTTTAGTTAATATATTATCATCACAAATTAGTATTTGGTCTAATTAATGATTTTGTTTGATGCATTATGCAGTAGTGGATTAAGTTAAATTAAGTTCAATAATAAAATTTTCGTTTTTTTGTTTGTTTAAGAATTAAGTGTGATTTGCTATAATTTGTTGTTGATTCTTGTTTTTGTCCTGTTATTGGTGTACACTGTTGAACAATTAAGTTGATATTATTATTATTATTATGTGTTTTTGCAAAGTGAAACAAAAACATATTACAGTGCAATTAATTATATAGTTTAATATGTTTAATCAGTGATTCTAAACCAGTATTCCAATGAACATTACAGCTCCATGAACATAAAAAATGTGTTTCGCTAAAATTTGAAAATCGGCCAAACAATAAAACGCGTATTTAACCGAAAATCGCATATAAAGCACTGAAATATCGTGAAGTTTAAAATATACTGCTTAGGCGGTGTTCGAAAGCAGTATATTTTGAATTTCACTTGAATTCAGTATTGTAAAGTTTCGAGTTTAGAAAAAACTGTTATTGGTTGAGACTTCTACTTCGTTATACATTATAATTCATAAATGAAACACGATTATAACTTTGTATAACTGAGACTTTATTAAGTGCCTATAGTTTCGACAACTTTAACTTGTCATTTCTAAACTTAAAGTTTACCATGAATTTGAAAATGAACATTTAAAGTTGTCAAAACTATAGTCACTTAATAAAGTCTCAGTTATACAAAGTTAAAATCGTGTTTCATTTATGAGTTAAGAAAAGCCTGAGAATCTAGCAGAATCTTTGGGAATTACTTGACATTTTAATAAATAAGAATATACATCAAATAATAAACTTAAATTCTAACAAATTTTCATTTTTCACATGAATATTTAGATTTTTTACTTAAATCCAAAAAATCCACAGGAATTTCTAATGATATAACCAATAGTTTAGAATAATTAATTAATTATTTTACTCCGGAAACAATTGTTACGTCCTCTAGATCGAACTGATTTTTTCTGAAATATGCAATGTTTGATTTCTAAAAAATCTTAACAAAAATTCAGTTCTGACAATCTACAAAATTTAGCGTAAATGTCCAGCAAACATTTAAAAATACCCATTTTATAATTTTCAAGTTATTTTCACTCAAAGTCACACTTTGTGTTATTTACTCTGATTTTTTTGTAGAAGTTGCTTTTTTTTAATTATAACTAGAAAAACCAAGCATTGATTTTTATAAAACTTTCTGTGGGTGTTGAGAAAACTATTCTCTTTAAAAAGATGTAAATGTTATTATAAAATATCCCTTTCTTTGCTTTCGAGTTATTTTAACTCAAAATAGATATTGTGTTATTTTCGTTTAATTTTTGAAGGAGTTTCGTAAAATTTTATGCGGAAATGTTAAGATAGAAAGTAGTTAATTACAAATACAGCAATTAATGACCTGCCATTAACGACGGTTAAGCATAAAGTAACATTTCGAGTTCAGAAAAGCTCAAGAATATTGTTTGGTCGCGATCAAATCAAATTTCCAGGCACTTCTGAACTCTATATTTTTTTATTCCTGCGCCACGCATATAAAACTCTTTCAAGTGAAGTTCAAAACATACTACTAAAGCAGTATGCTAAAGACGAATATTTTAAACTTTACATCAAATCAGTGTGCAATACGCGTGGCGCATGAAGTAAAATTTCGAGTTTAGAAAAGCCTGAAAATTTGGTTTGGTCGCTCCGCGCTTCGCGCTACGCGACCAAACCAAATTTTCAGGCTTTTCTAAACTCGAAATTTTACTTCATGCTTAATCTGGGAGTGGAAAACACTCGTTTTAAACTTCAATTTTAAACAACGAATAAATATTTGATTGTTGAGTAAATATTGATAAAAATTCTTCACTTTTATTCACTGATAAACCGATAATCCGGTTTACCGGTATTACAATCTCTAAATTCGAATGAAAGGTGTATAACGTAGGCAACATAATTTGCACGCCTTCTTTAATTCCAAGGTGTGCTTTCGATTTGTTACTTATTTAATGCTTCCTTTATTCAAAATGCGTGATTAATTTATTAATTTTCTTTTTTAAAACCGATTAAGTGTCCTATTTCAAGATTTACTTGTTAAAGTCAAGTCCAGTTCAAGTTATTTGCCCTGTCTAATTATTGAGTTATTGATAGTTGAATTCTTGTTAGTGTTTGTTATTTACATAAAGTACGTATATGTATTTCTACACAATTTGTTATTGTTAAAGTTTGATGTAAAAGGATTTCCATTAATAAATAAAATGAAATGAAATGAAAAGTCCAAATACCAAACTAGTTATTTTTAAATAAAATATATATTTTCAAATTACTATTTTCGTTAGAAAATTATTTGCGCTGATTCTTAGCAATAATAATAATAAAAATAAACTATATTTGAGATTCTTAAAATACATTCAAAATACAAAACAAATATAAAACAAGCATGCAACTCTATAAAATTACAATCCATCCATCCTCGCTGCGCAAATCTATTTAAGTAATGTTTTATCAACATTAAAAGGAAGGTTATTGTTGGTACAATGTTGATATAACGTTATTTGTTTGTTTTTTGTTTAGTGGGTTTTAAAATTTAATCTAATAAATTATCTCTTTACCAATAATTGGTGATATTTAGATATTCAACTTGTCATAAAAACATATTTTCTTTTTAAATGTCTTAAATAAACAATACGAGTAAAGTTCGATTTTATATAATACTGGCGCATGAAGTAAAATTTTGAGTTTATCGAATTTTTACTTCTTGCACCATGCATGAAAAGTTATGATACTAAAGCATTATGTTAAAGACGTATATTTTTAACTTCACTTTAAACCATTGTTTTATCGAGGCGCATAATAGTATATTCTGTAACGAGGTTAGAATCAAAAAATTGATACGAGTGAGTATCAATTTTTCATTTTATCTGAGTAACAGACTATATTTTCTCCACGACCAGAAAGTATGAACCAATAACAATTAAATAAATCTGTACAAAACAAGTTATTTATTGCAACATTTAAAATAAATAAATAAAAATAAAACGTTTATTTACGGCAGTGCCATTATTACAAAATAATAAAATAAAAGAAATCCAAAAAGCTTAAAAAAAATATAAGAAACAGAAAATAATTTAAAATATACATGTAGGATTGATAACTAAAAATAAAGATCAATTTAAATAATTTAAATCTACTGAATATAAAATATAAATATTATTATAATACGCTTACGAAAAATGATTCAATCTAGCCTTAAATTGTTGAAATGACAATCCAAAGTTGATCTCTTTGGATTGTCATTTCAACAATTTAAGGCTAGATTGAATCATTTTTCGTAAGCGTATTATAATAATATTTATATTTTATATTCAGTCGATTTAAATTATTTAAATTGATCTTTATTTTTAGTTATCAATCCTACCAATGGTATTGGTTGTAGTCATTGCCGGTCTTCATTAGTCTGGTAATCGTGTTCATCGATACTGAAACTGTGCGATGAGAGTCCAAATAAAATAATGTATTGGTCCGGGTGTTCCTTGTAGGCACATGCAAAGCTAAGGCATCTAACAGGCCGGGGGAATTAATGTGCCCATTGATTATCCGATATAAAAGGCAAATGTCGGCATTTAGTCTACGATTTTGGAGAGTTGACAAATTGAGGTCTTCCAATACTTGTTTGTAATCACCGCGAGCATGGCGATGTCCGGATTTGTACTCAATACATCGCAAACATTTCCTCTGTACTACTTCCAAACGTTCCATGTTGTAATTAGTAAATGGTGTCCAGACGGGCGACGCATATTCAAGATGAGATCTAACGAGGGAGCAGTATAAAGTTTATAGACATTTCGTGTCCAGATTTTTAGTTATATGCCAAACGAATCCCCACACTTTTAAAGCTTTCGAAATAATATTGGAGATGTGGATGTTAAAAGAGAAACTCGAATTGAATGTTACTCCAAGATCTTTAATTGTAACATTAAAAGTGCGATTCTTTTCGCAATCTACAACAAGTTTGTCTTACAAAGACTATATCAAACACTCATTGAAACAACTACTTCCCGGGCTAATACCCCGACGGACATTGAATTATACAAGTGTTTGCCGTTACATACAGTAACCTACTGCAAATGTAACAATTTGGGTCAAATTATTCAGGCCATCTATAGACGCGTTTCGAGATTTATCTCTCATCAATATAGCTTTGCCATTCCCTCTAAACAATTTGACACCTTAGACTGGCGGTCGCCTTACCGTTCAAACATAAGTATAAATGAAATTACCAATTCTTGGTTGCAGAGGGAATGGCAAAGCTATACTGATTCTCAACAAGATCTCTAGGGCCTTTCTTATACAGTGGAATAATGTAACTTGTTTTCCATTTGGACGGTACCATACCATCAGCTAGAGATCTTATAAGCAGGTCATGAATTGGCCGACATAGCGAGAATATACAATTTTGTAAAAAGTAGTTAGGTACTAAGTCGGGGCCACTAGAAAATGACGGTTTCAGGCTACTAATTGCGCTAAAGACCTCTTGACCACTAATTGAGAGATTGCAGTTTTGTAACTGATGCGATGGACAATCAAGAGGTATAGTATTTATATTACTAGATGGATTGTAAACTGAAGAAAAATATTGGGAAAATAGATTGACAATACTTAAGCCATTATCCGCAGCAGCATCTTTGTATCTCATTACGCTTGGGTAACCACTACCATTGTTTAGATCTTTAGCGTATTTCCAAAAGAATTTTGGATTTGATTTCAAAGATGAGCCGACTCTCGATAAGTAGTCTTTGTAACATTTTTTCGAAGTCGTTTTGCACTTTTCTCTTAAACTGGAAAAAGTGATATAATCGTTATAAAGACCGTGTTGCTTGAATCTCAAATGAGCTTGTTTCTTTTTTTTTTATTAGGGCTATTAATTCTTTTGACATCCACCTTGGGTAGTTCCTATCTTCTTGACAAACATACTTGAAGGGAACAAAATTTTCGATTGCAAAGTGAAGAATATCATAAAATGAATCTATAATACTGTCCATGTTATTATTTGATGATATAAAACTCCAATCGATTGAATTAAAAAAGTTATTAATTGAAATGTAGTCTGCCCGGTTATAAAAATAGGTTTGTATTACATTAGATTAATATTTAGATTTATAGAGGTAAATTATAGTTTTTATTAAAATATATATCATCCAGACCATTTTTTAAGAACTGCTCAACATTTTCTTCTATAAAAACTTTCGATTTCTTAGCTTCATACTTTTAAGAAGAGCGTTTTAACAAAGTATTTAATTTATTGTATCTTGAAATATCGATATCGTGTTTCACATTTATTGTTTCTTTCAGGATTGAATATATTTTTCATAGAGTCAAGGATTTCCATTTATTTTTGATAAATCGCCGAAAAATGCAATTAAAACATTTTCGGAAAAGGAGTCCATTTTCTTTTCTTGTTGCCAATTACAGTGTATAATACTTTTCATATTTATGTCTCGATTTGTGCAGCAGCATGTTCTTGCTTATATTATTTGCATAATTTGTAATTTCAGGTGGAGAAATATCAAGTTTTATATCTGATTCACTCGATGTTTTACTCATTATTTTACTTATATTACAACTTGTTTGAAAATAATTAATACGACGTCGGCATTTACATCTGACAGATTTGAAATTCAGTGACAGTGACAGTTTTGAAATTCAAAGCAATCTATGTTGTTTAGTTCGATTACGGAATATTCATTCTGTATCTTGTTATAGAATGAATATACATGCAAAATTCATAAGAAACAAGTGTTTCAGAATAAATATTCTAACTCAAGAGTGAGAATTTGTACATTCAATTATTAAAAATGATTTTGGACTTATTACATTCACTAATGGTCGTGGAGAAAGAATTATTTCGAGTTGAGAAAAGCCTGAGAATTTTGTTTGCCCACTCCGCTGCGCTAAATATTTTATTTATTTTTGCAACTTTTACAGCAAGAGAAATTAAAATACTACACAGAAAAAGTTGCAAGTACTTGATCACTCTAAAAGTTGCAATCCCTGCTGAGTATTGCAGTTTATATTACAAACTTTACAGAGAAAGGAATTAAAACACTACACAGGAAAAGTATTTCATTTTAAAAAAAAACTAAATTTAATATAAAATCACTTGGTATGTTTCACTAATTTTACGTCTTTATTCCGACTAGTTTCGACTATCAGCCATTTTCAAGGAATGTGATGAAAATTCCATGAAAATGAGAATGGCTGATAGCCGAAACTAGTCAGAATAAAGACGTTAAATTAGTGAAACATATCAAGTGATTTTATTTTAAATTTAATTTTTTTAAAATATTTAATCATGTTTCATCCAGTGATTACTGAGAAACAAGTTGAAAGTATTTCATCACCCTAACATTGCAATCGCTGATAAGTATTGCAGTTTTTATCACAAACACCGTGAGAAATTAAAATTTTACACAGGAAAAGTTGACAGTATTTGTTCGCCCTAGAAATTGCAAACGCTGCAGTTTTTATTAAAAATGACACAGCGAGGAAAATACAAAAAAAAATCTGTACAGGTAAAGTTGAGTGTTTTGATCTCCCTAAAAGTTGTAAACGCAGCTAAATATTGTAGTTTTTATTACAATTTTTACAGCGAGAGAAATTTGAATTTTACACAAGGAAAGCAGAGAGTTTTTCTTTTAAGTATATACAGCGTGTAATCGAACTAATGTACATCCTCTTAAGGGCGTATACACAAAATATTTTGACACCAATTGCAGCAAAAATAAAATCAGAAAAAAAATATTATATCCCAATTATATGCTGTAAATCTTCAGATATTCGTCGCTTTTTTTAAGAAGTTTAATTTGAAGTTTTAAACGAGAGTTTTCCACTACCAGGTTAAGCATGAAGTAAAAATTCGAGTTTAGAAAAGCCTGAAAATTTGGTTTGGGCGCGTAGCGCGAAGCGCGGAGCGACCAAACAAATTTTCAGGCTTTTCTAAACTCGAATTTTTACTTCATGCGCCACGCGTACGAGATACTGATTTCAAGTCAAGTTCACTTGTTCACAATTTGCAGTGTTTTTAATGTTCTATACGCGTGGCGCAAGAGAAATTGACAGTATTTGAGCACCCAAAAAATTGCAAACGCTGCTATTAATATTATAAATTACACAGCGATGAAAATACAAAAAGAAAACTGTACAGGAAAATTTGAGTGTATTTGATTTCCCTAAAAGTTGCAAACGCAGCTGAATATTGTAGTTTTTATTGCAACTTTTACAGGAAGAGAAATTTAAATTTTACACAAGAAAAGTAGAAAGTACAAGCTCCCTGTATCTTTTAAGTATACATATCCAAATTATATCCTGTAAATGTTCAGATATTCGTTGTTTTTTTGAAGGAGTTCAATTTGAAGTTTTAAACGAGGGTTTCCCACTCCCAGGTTAAGCATGAAGTAAAAATTCGAGTTTAGAAAAGCCTGAAAATTTGGTTTGGGCGCGTAGCGCGAAGCGCGGAGCGACCAAACCAAATTTTCAGGCTTTTCTAAACTCGAATTTTTACTTCATGCGCCACGCGTACGAGATACTGATTTCAAGTAAAGTTTACTTGTTCACAATTTGCAGTGTTTTTAATGTTCTATACGCGTGGCGCAAGAAAAGTTGACAGTATTTGAGCACCCAAAAAATTGCAAACGCTGCTGTTAATATTAAAAATTACACAGCGATGAAAATACAAAAAGAAAACTGTACAGGAAAAATTGAGTGTATTTGATTTCCCTAAAAGTTGCAAACGCAGCTAAATATTGTAGTTTTTATTGCAACTTTTACAGCGAGAGAAATTTAAATTTTATACAAGAAAAGTAGAAAGTACAGGGAGCTTATCTTTTAAGTATACATATCCAAATTATATCCTGTAAATGTTCAGATATTCGTTGTATTTTTGAAGGAGTTCAATTTCAAGTTTTAAACGAGGGTTTCCCACTCCCAGGCTAAGCATGAAGTAAAAATTCGAGTTTAGAAAAGCCTGAAAATTTGGTTTGGGCGCGTAGCGCGAAGCGCGGAGCGACCAAACCAAATTTTCAGGCTTTTCTAAACTCGAATTTTTACTTCATGCGCCACGCGTACAAGATACTGATTTCAAGTAAAGTTCACTTGTTCACAATTTGCAGTGTTTTTAATGTTCTATACGCGTGGCGCAAGAAAAGTTGACAGTATTTGAGCACCTAAAAAATTGCAAACGCTGCTGTTAATATTAAAAATTACACAGCGATGAAAATACAAAAAGAAAATTGTACAGGAAAAATTGAGTGTATTTGATTTCCCTAAAAGTTGCAAACGCAGCTAAATATTGTAGTTTTTATTGCAACTTTTACAGCGAGAGAAATTTAAATTTTATACAAGAAAAGTAGAAAGTACAGGGAGCTTTTTTTTAAGTATACATATCCAAATTATATCCTGTAAATGTTCAGATATTCGTTGTTTTTTTGAAGGAGTTCAATTTGAAGTTTTAAACGAGGGTTTCCCACTTCCAGGCTAAGCATGAAGTAAAAATTCGAGTTTAGAAAAACCTGAAAATTTGGTTTGGGCGCGTAGCGCGAAGCGCGGAGCGACCAAACCAAATTTTCAGGCTTTTCTAAACTCGAATTTTTACTTCATGCGCCACGCGTACGATATACTGATTTCAAGTAAAGTTCACTTGTTCACAATTTGCAGTGTTTTTAATGTTCTATACGCGTGGCGCAAGAAAAGTTGACAGTATATAAGCATCCAAAAAATTGCAAACGCTGCTGTTAATATTAAAAATTACACAGCGATGAAAGTACAAAAAGAAAACTGTACAGGAAAAATTGAGTGTATTTGATTTCCCTAAAAGTTGCAAACGCAGCTAAATATTGTAGATTTTATTGCAACTTTTACAGCGAGAGAAATTTAAATTTTATACAAGAAAAGTAGAAAGTACAGGGAGCTTATCTTTTAAGTATACATATCCAAATTATATCTTGTAGATGTTCAGATATTCGTTGTTTTTTTTAAGGAGTTCAATTTGAAGTTTCAAACGAGGGTTTCCCACTCCCAGGCTAAGCATGAAGTAAAAATTCGAGTTTAGGAAAGCCTGAAAATTTGGTTTGGGCGCGTAGCGCGAAGCGCGGAGCGACCAAACCAAATTTTCAGGCTTTTCTAAACTCGAATTTTTACTTCATGCGCCACGCGTACAAGATACTGATTTCAAGAGAAGTTCGCTTGTTCACAATTTTCAGTGTTTTAAGTGTTTTATACGCGTGGCGCATGAAGTAAAATTTCGAGTTTAGAAAAGCCTGAAAATTTGGTTTGGTCGCTCCGCGCTTCGCGCTACGCGACCAAACCAAATTTTCAGGCTTTTCTAAACTCGAAATTTTACTTCATGCTTAATCTGGGAGTGGGAAACACTCGTCTAAAGCTTCAAATTGAACTCTTTTAAAAAACAACGAAGGCTGAAAAATTTACTCCACTCCCTGATTAAGCAAGACGTAACATTTCGAGTTGACTCTACTTGAATGAAAAAATGCCCTGTATTATTCCATCAATAATGGATTTATTAAATATTTCAACATGTAGTAACTCTGCTTTTTAAATTTTAATATTTAAATTAAAGGCGGGATTTTTTTCTACCTAAAAAAACCGCAAACATACACACAGAGCCATCTAGATGCCTAAATGTTAGTTATTCTATTAAACAGCCGAGGGCGCTGAAAGCCCTGAATTTAGGTCAAGCGTATTCTGTTTGTGTTGTAGAAACCTTCCTCGCTTCACGCTTAAATCAATAAACACGGCCGCCTCGTCGAGCTCGTTTTAATACCGAATAAACTTCAACATTACCTTCACTAAATCAACTTATTACAGGCATGCTCGAGCGGCAACTCAAACGAGATATTAAAATTCCAAACACGAGTTGTAATATTTGTAAAAATCCGGAAATTTCCGGATAAGAAACAGTTGCTACAGCACTGAACCCAGCGCAGGAGTTAATTATATTTGTTCACGTGACTCCCTAGCAACCAATGAAAGCTCGCAGTGCATTACAACACTTGATTATGATCAGTGTAGAAACGTCATTTGGTGCGAGTTGAGTTGACTTACACTTAAAAAAAGTTAAATATAAGTGGCTGACGGCCGGAAGCAAAGCGGCTAAGTGAAACAAGATTCAACACAACAAACGGTAAGCTGTTGTGAAAAGGATTCAATATTTTAGAAAATGAAAATCACAGCACGCCTTTTTACTGAATTACTGATGATTGATACACACGTAAAAATATAATGTTAAATTTTTGAAAGGGTGGTGGCGATCGACTGTCTTACCTAGATTGAAAAATCAATAAAACCTTATTAACCCCCCACACGATTTCCATTCATTTCTCATGGCTTTATTTTACTAACCAATCCCCAAACTAATCAATACTTTAATTTCATTGTTTTTGATTTTCGCTTCTTATTTTTGGGTTAAGGGTTGCCCTTTTTGGGAAAGGGGTTGAAGCGACCAGGGGGGTAAAATCGGAGGTGTTCCCAGCCGGGACCTACGCTTATCGATTCCTGCTTGAGGGGCACTGTGTGTGACGTAACTAGCCCCAATTGCCGGACTCGTGCAACCCTCTAGGAATACAATGACGTAACAACCTACGGTTTCATTCTTGAAGATAACAAGGGATTATTTTTAAATGATACAAATTGTAGTTTTCAGTGTTAAGGGTTGATGTTGCAAAGTGTAGATAGTACGCTTTATCCTAAAATATTAGGTGCTTAAGGGTTGATTTTAAAATAAGTTTCAACGTAAAGAATATTACAGAATGATTTTAGTAACCACCTAGGATTTTATTCTTGAAAATAACAAGGGATGGTTTTTAAATGATACAGATTGTAGCTTTGAGTCTCAAGTGTGTTAAGGGTTAATTTTAAAAAGTGTAGACAGTACGTTTCATCCTGAGATATTGAGTGTTTAAAGGTTAATATTAAAATAGGTGTCTACCTAAAGAATATTACAGGATGATTTAAGCAACAACCTAGGGTTTCATTCTTGAAAATAACAAGGAATGATTTTTTAACGATACAGATTGTAGTTTTCAGTCTTAAGAGTCTTAAGAGTTAATTTTAAAAAGTGTAGACAGTACGTTTCATCCTAAGATAGTAAGTGTTTAAGGGTTAATATTAAAATAAGTTTCAACCTAAAGAATATTACAGGATGATTTTAGTAACAACCTAGGGTTTCATTCTTGAAAATAACAAGGGATGATGTTATAATGATACAGATTGAAGTTTTCAGTCTTAAGAGTGTTAAGGGTTGATTTAAAAAAAGTTTAGATAGTACGTTTCATCCTAAGATATTAGGTATTTAAGGGTTGATATTAAAATAAGTTTCAACCCAAGGGATATTAAAGGATGATTTTAGAAGATATAGCTATATCTGTAGTATTTTCATTGTGCAACCCTCTAGGAATACAGTGATGTAACAAGCTAAGGTTTCATTTTTAATAATAACAAGGTATGATTTTATATAATATAGATGATAATTTTTAATCTTAAGAGTGTTAAGGGTTGACTTTAAATTGTGTAGATAGTACGTTTCATCCTAAAATATTAAGTGTTTTAAGGGTTTATATTTAGCTAACCCAGCACACACACATATATATATATATATATATATATATATATATATATATATATATATAATATACATAAAGGAAATGTTTCTTTTAAGTATACATACGCATACGCTTTTTCAAATAGTTTAATTTAAGGCTTTAATAAGATTTTCTTCTAAGTATAGATATCTCAATTACAGCGTATATTCTGTATATTTTCATATATTCGTTGTTTTTTTTTTAAAGTTGAGTTTGAAGCTTTAAACGAGTGTTTTCCACTCCCATGTTAAGCATAAAGTAAAATTTCAGGCTTTTCTAAACTCGAAATTTTACTTCATGCGCCCCGCGTACAAGACGCTGATTTCAAACAAAGCTCGCTTGTTCATAATATTTTAGTGTTTTCAGTGTTTAACACGCGTGGCGCATGAAGTAAAATTTCGAGTTTAGAAAAGCCTGAAAATTTGGTTTGGTCGCTCCACGCTTCGCGCTACGCGACCAAACCAAATTTTCAGGCTTTTCTAAACTCGAAATTTTACTTCATGCTTAGTCTGGGAGTGGAAAACACTCGTTTAAAGCTTCAAACTGAACTTAAAAAAAACAACGAATATCTGAAGATTTACAGAATATACTCTGTAATTGAGATATGTATACTTATAAGAAAAACTCCTTTTATATGTAAATATTATGTAAAAATATATACTGAATATATATGTAAAGATATCATATATTACTATATACATGTATATTTTACACGGGTGTGAAGTTACCAATAGATTCCGCCAATAGATCATAAAAAAATAAAAAAACAATATATTTGATATTTTTCTCCACAGGCCTACTCATTGTACTCCATTCTTGATGATAACATTGATAAACCCGGTTTACTACCCCTTTCTACCCCTATACCTCCCCTAATTCCGTTTGATTATCAATTTTCATTATGTGCTCCTCAAAATTTTCAAGTTATTTTTATATACACATGTTCCCCATACTTCTATTAATCAATTAGAAAAGAAAAAATGTTCACACCGCACCCCCGTAACCCCCCAAAAAATAAAAATGCATCCTGGATTATAAACTATTTTTCGCCATTAAATTTTATAAATATTAACACTGTTTATGTACACACGTATTGCTTGCCTATGTTTCAACAAATATAAAATAAAAAACAAACTACCCCCACCCCCATATGATCTTTTTTTTTTCGAAAAATTATTTATTTGCGGTAATTGCTCCTCTCACTATTGAAAATATTTACTTACAGGCGTTATCTTCATACTTCAATTGTTCATTTATGATAATAATATTATTTACACCGTAGCTCCCCCACCCCTTAAATATGCGAATTTGAAAAATGAATGGATTTTTCATGACAAATAATTAGATTTCAGTAATTGCTCCTCCAAATTATAAAAATATTTTTACACAGGCGTGTTCAGCATACTTTCTTTATTCAGATTCTACAGTCAAATTATTCACACCGAACTTCCCCCGCCCCTAAATAATTGCGAATATAACACGTGATCATCTCTCGATGTTTATGATAAATAATTAGTTTTCAGTAATTGCTCCTCTGAGTTTTGCAAATATTTTTAAACAGGCGTGTTCGCCATACTTCATTTATTCAGATTCAACAATCAAATTTTTCACACCGAACTTCCCCCACCCCTAAATAATTGCGAATATAACACATGATATGTTTTAGATTTTTTATAATAAATAATTAGTTTTTAGTAATTGCTCCTCCGAAATTTAAAAATATTTTTGCACAGGCGTGTTCCCCATACTTCATTTATTCAGATTCAACAATCAAATTTTTCACACCGAACTTCCCCCACCCCCAAATAATTGCGAATATAACACATGATATGTTTTCGATTATTTATGATAAATAATTAGTTTTGAGTAATTGCTCCTCCGAAATTTTAAAATATTTTTGCACAGGCGTGTTCCTCATACTTCATTTATTCAGATTCAACAATCAAATTTTTCACACCGAACTTCCCCCACCCCCAAATAATTGCGAATATAACACATGATATGTTTTCGATTATTTATGATAAATAATTAGTTTTGAGTAATTGCTCCTCCGAAATTTTAAAATATTTTTGCACAGGCGTGTTCCCCATACTTCATTTATTCAGATTCAACAATCAAATTTTTCACACCGAACTTCCCCCACCCCCAAATAATTGCGAATATAACACATGATATGTTTTCGATTATTTATGATAAATAATTAGTTTTCAGTAATTGCTCCTCCGAAATTTTAAAATATTTTTGCACAGGCGTGTTCCTCATACTTAATTTATTCAGATTCAACAATCAAATTTTTCACACCGAACTTCCCCCACCCCCAAATAATTGCGAATATAACACATGATATGTTTTCGATTATTTATGATAAATAATTAGTTTTGAGTAATTGCTCCTCCGAAATTTTAAAATATTTTTGCACAGGCGTGTTCCTCATACTTCATTTATTCAGATTCAACAATCAAATTTTTCACACCGAACTTCCCCCACCCCCAAATAATTGCGAATATAACACATGATATGTTTTCGATTATTTATGATAAATAATTAGTTTTGAGTAATTGCTCCTCCGAAATTTTAAAATATTTTTGCACAGGCGTGTTCCCCATACTTCATTTATTCAGATTCAACAATCAAATTTTTCACACCGAACTTCCCCCACCCCCAAATAATTGCGAATATAACACATGATATGTTTTCGATTATTTATGATAAATAATTAGTTTTCAGTAATTGCTCCTCCGAAATTTTAAAATATTTTTGCACAGGCGTGTTCCTCATACTTCATTTATTCAGATTCAACAATCAAATTTTTCACACCGAACTTCCCCCACCCCCAAATAATTGCGAATATAACACATGATATGTTTTCGATTATTTATGATAAATAATTAGTTTTGAGTAATTGCTCCTCCGAAATTTTAAAATATTTTTGCACAGGCGTGTTCCTCATACTTAATTTATTCAGATTCAACAATCAAATTTTTCACACCGAACTTCCCCCACCCCCAAATAATTGCGAATATAACACATGATATGTTTTCGATTATTTATGATAAATAATTAGTTTTCAGTAATTGCTCCTCCGAAATTTTAAAATATTTTTGCACAGGCGTGTTCCTCATACTTAATTTATTCAGATTCAACAATCAAATTTTTCACACCGAACTTCCCCCACCCCCAAATAATTGCGAATATAACACATGATATGTTTTCGATTATTTATGATAAATAATTAGTTTTGAGTAATTGCTCCTCCGAAATTTTAAAATATTTTTGCACAGGCGTGTTCCTCATACTTCATTTATTCAGATTCAACAATCAAATTTTTCACACCGAACTTCCCCCACCCCCAAATAATTGCGAATATAACACATGATATGTTTTCGATTATTTATGATAAATAATTAGTTTTGAGTAATTGCTCCTCCGAAATTTTAAAATATTTTTGCACAGGCGTGTTCCACATACTTCATTTATTCAGATTCAACAATCAAATTTTTCACACCGAACTTCCCCCACCCCCAAATAATTGCGAATATAACACATGATATGTTTTCGATTATTTATGATAAATAATTAGTTTTCAGTAATTGCTCCTCCGAAATTTTAAAATATTTTTGCACAGGCGTGTTCCTCATACTTAATTTATTCAGATTCAACAATCAAATTTTTCACACCGAACTTCCCCCACCCCCAAATAATTGCGAATATAACACATGATATGTTTTCGATTATTTATGATAAATAATTAGTTTTGAGTAATTGCTCCTCCGAAATTTTAAAATATTTTTGCACAGGCGTGTTCCTCATACTTCATTTATTCAGATTCAACAATCAAATTTTTCACACCGAACTTCCCCCACCCCCAAATAATTGCGAATATAACACATGATATGTTTTCGATTATTTATGATAAATAATTAGTTTTGAGTAATTGCTCCTCCGAAATTTTAAAATATTTTTGCACAGGCGTGTTCCCCATACTTCATTTATTTAGATTCAACAATCAAATTTTTCACACCGAACTTCCCCCACCCCCAAATAATTGCGAATATAACACATGATATGTTTTCGATTATTTATGATAAATTATTAGTTTTCAGTAATTGCTCCTCCGAAATTTTAAAATATTTTTGCACAGGCGTGTTCCTCATACTTAATTTATTCAGATTCAACAATCAAATTTTTCACACCGAACTTCCCCCACCCCCAAATAATTGCGAATATAACACATGATATGTTTTCGATTATTTATGATAAATAATTAATTAGTTTTGAGTAATTGCTCCTCCGAAATTTTAAAATATTTTTGCACAGGCGTGTTCCTCATACTTCATTTATTCAGATTCAACAATCAAATTTTTCACACCGAACTTCCCCCCACCCCCAAATAATTGCGAATATAACACATGATATGTTTTCGATTATTTATGATAAATAATTAGTTTTGAGTAATTGCTCTTCCGAAATTTTAAAATATTTTTGCACAGGCGTGTTCCCCATACTTCATTTATTCAGATTCAACAATCAAATTTTTCACACCGAACTTCCCCCACCCCCAAATAATTGCGAATATAACACATGATATGTTTTCGATTATTTATGATAAATAATTAGTTTTGAGTAATTGCTCCTCCGAAATTTTAAAATATTTTTGCACAGGCGTGTTCCCCATACGTCATTTATTCAGATTCAACAATCAAATTTTTCACACCGAACTTCCCCCACCCCCAAATAATTGCGAATATAGCACATGATATGTTTTCGATTATTTATGATAAATAATTAGTTTTGAGTAATTGCTCCTCCGAAATTTTAAAATATTTTTGCACAGGCGTGTTCCCCATACTTCATTTATTCAGATTCAACAATAAAATTTTTCACACCGAACTTCCCCCACCCCCAAATAATTGCGAATATAGCACATGATATGTTTTCGATTATTTATGATAAATAATTAGTTTTGAGTAATTGCTCCTCCGAAATTTTAAAATATTTTTGCACAGGCGTGTTCCCCATACTTCATTTATTCAGATTCAACAATCAAATTTTTCACACCGAACTTCCCCCACCCCCAAATAATTGCGAATATAGCACATGATATGTTTTCGATTATTTATGATAAATAATTAGTTTTGAGTAATTGCTCCTCCGAAATTTTAAAATATTTTTGCACAGGCGTATTCCCCATACTTCATTTATTCAGATTCAACAATCAAATTTTTCACACCGAACTTCCCCCACCCCCAAATAATTGCGAATATAGCACATGATATGTTTTCGATTATTTATGATAAATAATTAGTTTTGAGTAATTGCTCCTCCGAAATTTTAAAATATTTTTGCACAGGCGTGTTCCCCATACTTCATTTATTCAGATTCAACAATCAAATTTTTCACACCGAACTTCCCCCACCCCCAAATAATTGCGAATATAGCACATGATATGTTTTCGATTATTTATGATAAATAATTAGTTTTGAGTAATTGCTCCTCCGAAATTTTAAAATATTTTTGCACAGGCGTGTTTCCCATTCTTCATTTATTCAGATTCAACAATCAAATTTTTCACACCGAACTTCCCCCACCCCCAAATAATTGCGAATATAACACATGATATGTTTTCGATTATTTATGATAAATAATTAGTTTTGAGTAATTGCTCCTCCGAAATTTTAAAATATTTTTGCACAGGCGTATTCCCCATACTTCATTTATTCAGATTCAACAATCAAATTTTTCACACCGAACTTCCCCCACCCCCAAATAATTGCGAATATAACACATGATATGTTTTCGATTATTTATGATAAATAATTAGTTTTCAGTAATTGCTCCTCCGAAATTTTAAAATATTTTTGCACAGGCGTGTTCCTCATACTTAATTTATTCAGATTCAACAATCAAATTTTTCACACCGAACTTTCCCCACCCCCAAATAATTGCGAATATAACACATGATATGTTTTCGATTATTTATGATAAATAATTAGTTTTGAGTAATTGCTCTTCCGAAATTTTAAAATATTTTTGCACAGGCGTGTTCCTCATACTTCATTTATTCAGATTCAACAATGAAATTATTCACACCGAACTTCCCCCACCCCCAAATAATTGCGAATATAACACATGATATGTTTTCGATTATTTATGATAAATAATTAGTTTTGAGTAATTGCTCCTCCGAAATTTTAAAATATTTTTGCACAGGCGTGTTCCCCATACGTCATTTATTCAGATTCAACAATCAAATTTTTCACACCGAACTTCCCCCACCCCCAAATAATTGCGAATATAGCACATGATATGTTTTCGATTATTTATGATAAATAATTAGTTTACAGTAACTGCTCCTCCGAAATTTTAAAATATTTTTGCACAGGCGTGTTCCCCATACTTCATTTATTTAGATTCAACAATAAAATTTTTCACACCGAACTTTCCCCACCCCCAAATAATTGCGAATATAACATATGATATGTTTTCGATTTTTTATGATAAATAATTAGTTTTGAGTAATTGCTCCTCCGAAATTTTAAAATATTTTTGCACAGGCGTGTTCCCTATACTTCATTTATTCAGATTCAACAATAAAAATTTTCACACCGAACTTCCCCCACCCCCAAATAATTGCGAATATAACACATGATATGTTTTCGATTTTTTATGATAAGAAATTAGTTTTGGGTAATTGCTCCTCCGAAATTTTAAAATATTTTTGCACAAGCGTGTTCCCCTTACTTCATTTATTCAGATTCAACAATAAAATTTTTCACACCGAACTTCCCCTACCCCCAAATAATTGCGAATATAACACATGATATGTTTTCGATTATTTATGATAAATAATTAGTTTTGAGTAATTGCTCCTCCGAAATTTTAAAATATTTTTGCACAGGCGTGTTCCCCATACTTCATTTATTCAGATTCAACAATCACATTTTTCACACCGAACTTCCCCCACCCCCAAATAATTGCGAATATAGCACATGATATGTTTTCGATTATTTATGATAAATAATTAGTTTTGAGTAATTGCTCCTCCGAAATTTTAAAATATTTTTGCACAGGCGTGTTCCCCATTCTCCATTTATTCAGATTCAACAATCAAATTTTTCACACCGAACTTCCCCCACCCCCAAATAATTGCGAATATAACACATGATATGTTTTCGATTATTTATGATAAATAATTAGTTTTGAGTAATTGCTCCTCCGAAATTTTAAAATATTTTTGCACAGGCGTATTCCCCATACTTCATTTATTCAGATTCAACAATCAAATTTTTCACACCGAACTTCCCCCACCCCCAAATAATTGCGAATATAACACATGATATATTTTCGATTATTTATGATAAATAATTAGTTTTCAGTAATTGCTCCTCCGAAATTTTAAAATATTTTTGCACAGGCGTGTTCCCCATTCTTCATTTATTCAGATTCAACAATCAAATTTTTCACACCGAACTTCCCCCACCCCCAAATAATTGCGTATATAACACATGATATGTTTTCGATTATTTATGATAAATAATTAGTTTTGAGTAATTGCTCCTCCGAAATTTTAAAATATTTTTGCACAGGCGTATTCCCCATACTTCATTTATTCAGATTCAACAATCAAATTTTTCACACCGAACTTCCCCCACCCCCAAATAATTGCGAATATAACACATGATATATTTTCGATTATTTATGATAAATAATTAGTTTTCAGTAATTGCTCCTCCGAAATTTTAAAATATTTTTGCACAGGCGTGTTCCTCATACTTAATTTATTCAGATTCAACAATCAAATTTTTCACACCGAACTTCCCCCACCCCCAAATAATTGCGAATATAACACATGATATGTTTTCGATTATTTATGATAAATAATTAGTTTTCAGTAATTGCTCCTCCGAAATTTTAAAATATTTTTGCACAGGCGTGTTCCCCATACTTCATTTATTCAGATTCAACAATTAAATTTTTCACACCGAACTTCCCCCACCCCCAAATAATTGCGAATATAACACATGATATGTTTTCGATTATTTATGATAAATAATTAGTTTTCAGTAATTGCTCCTCCGAAATTTTAAAATATTTTTGCACAGGCGTGTTCCCCATACTTCATTTATTCAGATTCAACAATCAAATTTTTTACACCGAACTTCCCCCACCCCCAAATAATTGCGAATATAACACATGATATGTTTTCGATTATTTATGATAAATAATTAGTTTTGAGTAATTGCTCCTCCGAAATTTTAAAATATTTTTGCACAGCCGTGTTCCCCATACTTCATTTATTCAGATTCAACAATCAAATTTTTCACACCGAACTTCCCCCACCCCCAAATAATTGCGAATATAACACATGATATCTTTTCGATTATTTATGATAAATAATTAGTTTTCAGTAATTGCTCCTCCAAAATTTTAAAATATTTTTGCACAGGCGTGTTCCCCATACTTCATTTATTCAGATTCAACAATCAAATTTTTTACACCGAACTTCCCCCACCCCCAAATAATTGCGAATATAACACATGATATTTTTTCGATTTTTTAGGATAAATAATTAGTTTTGAGTAATTGCTCCTCCGAAATTTTAAAATATTTTTGCACAGACGTGTTCCCCATACTTCATTTATTCAGATTCAACAATCAAATTTCAACACCGAACTTCCCCCACCCCAAATATTTGCGAATATAACATATGATCATCTTTCGATTTTTTCTTATAAATAATTAGGTTTCAAAAGTTGCTCCACCGAAATATATAAATATTTTTGCACAGGTATGTTCCCCATACTTTTTTTATTCAGATTCTACAATTAAATTTTTCACACCGAACTTCCCCTACCCCTATATATAAAAATCTATTGGTTTCGAATATTCAATAAACAAAGGACTTCATTGAGTTTGTTTTTTCAAGACCTCCTCTTTAGCGGCACACGGTCTATAAATGAATATATCTACGGTAGGCGTTTTTCATTTTTTTTTCATAATCGCAATTTAGGAAGTTTGGTGCGAACGGTGTTTAAAGAAAAACAACGTTATTTGTTTACACTATAAAGTTAATCATTTTGACTTGTTCCCATTTGCCCTGATGCCGTCCAATTGGTCCAATACACATCTAGTATTTAAAAATTATGAAAATTAATATCCAATTATTTATAATAACACTTTGCAATTAATACAGTTTTCATTTTATTTATTTTTTGATAATACATTTCATTTATGACTCATTTGTAAACCAAAAACGCTGACTCTATTCATGGGCTGTCTCACAAAAAACATAATAAATCAACTTCTTTGTCGTTAAAATACTGCAATATTTGAAATTGTCTGCCACATGATTTTTATATCCACAAATAAAAAAATGTGCTGAGAGGCCGTAAGTGTTAATACGTAGTAAAATTGATTATTGCTACCTTTAACAACAAGTGCTTTCGTTTTTGATTTTATAGGAACATTAAATTTACGAAAAATGTGTTGCTTAGAATTATCTCAAAACTGGACGACAATGTTAATATTTTTATTGTCGAGCGGTAAAGGGATTTTGCTTAAATGAATCACATTTTGAGTGCCTAAAATTTAAACAAACTTAGATTTGTTGCTTAAAGGACTCTGGGTTGTATTCCGTATATATATATATATAAATATATATATCTTTTTTTTCACTTTCTCTAAATTATCACAATTTAATTCGGTACTTTGTCCAGAAAAAACAAGAGCTATTAAATTTTTTACGTTTGTTGTAAAAAATAATCATTAAATATAAGAAACTTAAGCATTTAAAGTATTAAAGTACCTCTGTTTAAAAATATTTTCAAAATATTAAGGAACAATTAAATAAAACTCATTATTTATCAAGAAAAATAATAATAATACTATTTGGATTGATTGAGTTACTTGAAGATAATTATACTTTGATTAAAAAACACTTAGAACCTTTCTTCAATACTTTATTTTGTAACCAAATGTACATTTCGGACACGAAGTGTCCATTATCAATGGTTTGATACTAATACTAATACTAACTAATACTAATACTAATACTAATATTAGTATCAAACCATTGATAATGGACACTTCGTGTCCGAAATGTACATTTGGTTACAAAATAAAGTATTGAAGAAAGGTTCTAAGTGTTTTTTAATCAAAAATAATAATACTATTCATTTATTTCTCAGCAGAATAAATTCTATTTAATAAGTTGATCATTCGCAATTATTTAGAAGTAGGAAAACTTTAGTTAAAATATTGTGTTTATCAAAATTAACAAATCAAGTATAGGTAATACGCCTCTTATACTTTCAAAATTTGGACGAGCAATTACTAAAAACTAATTATTTATCATAAAAAATCGAGAAATGATCATGTGTTATTCGCAATTATTTACGGGCGAAGGAAGTTTGGTGTGAACATTTTGTTTGTAAAATCTGGACAAATAAAGTATGGGGAACACGCCTAGATAAATATATTTTCAAAATTCGAAGAAGCAATTACTAAAACCTAATTATGAAAAATTTTATTGTTGAATCTGAATAAATGAAGTATGGGGAACACGCCTGTGCAAAAATATTTTAAAATTTCGGAGGAGCAATTACTCAAAACTAATTATTTATCATAAATAATCGAAAACATATCATGTGTTATATTCGCAATTATTTGGGGGTGGGGGGAAGTTCGGTGTGAAAAATTTGATTGTTGAATCTGAATAAATGAAGTATGGGGAACACGCCTGTGCAAAAATATTTTAAAATTTCGGAGGAGCAATTACTCAAAACTAATTATTTATCATAAATAATCGAAAACATATCATGTGTTATATTCGCAATTATTTGGGGGTGGGGGAAGTTCGGTGTGAAAAATTTGATTGTTGAATCTGAATAAATGAAGTATGGGGAACACGCCTGTGCAAAAATATTTTAAAATTTCGGAGGAGCAATTACTCAAAACTAATTATTTATCATAAATAATCGAAAACATATCATGTGTTATATTCGCATTTATTTGGGGGTGGGGGAAGTTCGGTGTGAAAAATTTGATTGTTGAATCTGAATAAATGAAGTATGGGGAACACGCCTGTGCAAAAATATTTTAAAATTTCGGAGGAGCAATTACTCAAAACTAATTATTTATCATAAATAATCGAAAACATATCATGTGTTATATTCGCAATTATTTGGGGGTGGGGGAAGTTCGGTGTGAAAAATTTAATTGTTGAATCTGAATAAATGAAGTATGAGGAACACGCCTGTGCAAAAATATTTTAAAATTTTGGAGGAGCAATTACTCAAAACTAATTATTAATCATAAATAATCGAAAACATATCATGTGTTATATTCGCAATTATTTGGGGGTGGAGGAAGTTCGGTGTGAAAAATTTGATTGTTGAATCTGAATAAATGAAGTATGGGGAACACGCCTGTGTAAAAATATTTTAAAATTTCGGAGGAGCAATTACTCAAAACTAATTATTTATCATAAATAATCGAAAACATATCATGTGTTATATTCGCAATTATTTGGGGGTGGGGGAAGTTCGGTGTGAAAAATTTAATTGTTGAATCTGAATAAATGAAGTATGGGGAACACGCCTGTGCAAAAATATTTTAAAATTTCGGAGGAGCAATTACTCAAAACTAATTATTTATCATAAATAATCGAAAACATATCATGTGTTATATTCGCAATTATTTGGGGGTGGGGGAAGTTCGGTGTGAAAAATTTTATTGTTGAATCTGAATAAATGAAGTATGGGGAACACGCCTGTGCAAAAATATTTTAAAATTTCGGAGGAGCAATTACTCAAAACTAATTATTTATCATAAATAATCGAAAACATATCATGTGTTATATTCGCAATTATTTGGGGGTGGGGGAAGTTCGGTGTGAAAAATTTGATTGTTGAATCTGAATAAATAAAGTATGGGGAACACGCCTGTGCAAAAATATTTTAAAATTTCGGAAGAGCAATTACCCAAAACTAATTATTTATCATAAATAATCGAAAACATATCATGTGTTATATTCGCAATTATTTGGGGGTGGAGGAAGTTCGGTGTGAAAAATTTTATTGTTGAATCTGAATAAATGAAGTACGGGGAACACGCCTGTGCAAAAATATTTTAAAATTTCGGAGGAGCAATTACTAAAAACTAATTATTTATCATAAAAAATCGAAAACATATCATGTGTTATATTCGCAATTATTTGGGGGTGGGGGAAGTTCGGTGTTAAAAATTTGATTGTTGAATCTGAATAAATGAAGTATGGGGAACACGTCTGTGCAAAAATATTTTAAAATTTCGGAGGAGCAATTACTCAAAACTAATTATTTATCATAAAAAATCGAAAACATATCATGTGTTATATTCGCAATTATTTGGGGGTGGGGGAAGTTCGGTGTGAAAAATTTTATTGTTGAATCTGAATAAATGAAGTATGGGGAACACGCCTGTGCAAAAATATTTTTAAATTTCGGAGGAGCAATTACTAAAAACTAATTATTTATCATAAAAAATCTAAAACATATCATGTGTTATATTCGCAATTATTTAGGGGTGGGGGAAGTTCGGTGTGAAAAATTTGATTGTTGAATCTGAATAAATGAAGTATGGCGAACACGCCTGTTTAAAAATATTTGCAAAACTCAGAGGAGCAATTACTGAAAACTAATTATTTATCATAAACATCGAGAGATGATCACGTGTTATATTCGCAATTATTTAGGGGCGGGGGAAGTTCGGTGTGAATAATTTGACTGTAGAATCTGAATAAAGAAAGTATGCTGAACACGCCTGTGTAAAAATATTTTTATAATTTGGAGGAGCAATTACTGAAATCTAATTATTTGTCATGAAAAATCCAGTCATTTTTCAAATTCGCATATTTAAGGGGTGGGGGAGCTACGGTGTAAATAATATTTTTATCATAAATGAACAATTGAAGTATGAAGATAACGCCTGTGAGTAAATATTTTCAATAACGAGAGGAGCAATTACCGCAAATAAATAATTTTTCGAAAAAAAAAAGATCATATGGGGGTGGGGGTAGTTTGTTTTTTATTTTATATTTGTTGAAACATAGGCAAGCAATACGTGTGTACATAAACAGTTTTAATATTTGGAAAATTTAATGGCGAAAAATAGTTATTAACCCAGTATGCATTTTTATTTTTTGGGGGGTTACGGGGGTGCGGTGTGAAAATTTTTTCTTTTCTAATTGATTAATAGAAGTATGGGGAACATGTGTATATAAAAATAACTTGAAAATTTTGAGGAGCACATAATGAAAATTGATAATCAAGCGGAATTAGGGGAGGTATAGGGGTAGAAAGGGGTAGTAAACCGGGTTTATCAATGTTATCATCTAGAATGGAGTACAATGAGTAGGCCTGTGGAGAAAAATATCAAATATATTGTTTTTTTATTTTTTTATGATCTATTGGCGGAATCTATTGGTAACTTCACACCCGTATATTTTACGTAATATAATTTATATAAAAGTTGTTACATGATATATACCTAATAATTATTATGTCTATATTATATACAGAATATTATAGAGGCATTTTTCCCTTTTAAGTATACTTATGCAGTATATTTTGAACTTCACTTTAAATCAAAGTTTTATACGCGTTGCGCATGAAGTAAAATTTCGGGTTTAGTAAAGCCTAAATTTTGAAAATTTGGTTAGGTTGCTCCGCTTCGCTACTCGACTAAACCAAATTTACGGGCTTTTCTAAACTCGAAATTTCACTTCATGCTTAATCAAGAAGAGAAAGACTCTCATTAAAAGTAAATTTCACTCAAATAATTTAGCAGAAGAAATATATTTTCACTCAAAATAAACAAAAAAAACAGTGTAACAATTACTAAATTACCGGGGTGACTTTAGACAGCGAAGTGAGATTGGAAAAGTTGAACTTAGCGCGCTTTTAATTTAGTAAGTTTTAGGTTATGCGTTTTGCAAAGTTGCTTTTAACAAATGTCACTAGTAGAACTTAAGTTTATAATATTTTGACCTGGTTAAGGCTGGAACAGTACACATTTTTGAGAAAAAAAAAATGGATAATGCAAGCATTTTTGTATACATTGTCATCTGGGTTGTCTTTAGACAGTGAGGTGAGATTTGAAAAATTGAACTTACCGCGCTTTTAATTTAATAAGTTTTAGGTTATGCGGTTTGCAACGTTGCTCTTAAGAAATGTCATTGGTAGAACTTAAGTTTATAATATTTTGACCTGGTTGAGGCTGAAACTGTACACATTTTTGAGAAAAAAAAAATGGATAATGATGTATACATTTTTGTCCTTTTTATATAAATCCTGTAAACTTTATACTGTAGCTTTTGTTCCAATAACTTTAGGGTTCCTTTATTTTAATGGTGGGCTTGCACATTATTTGTCATTGACGTTCGGCTGTTTGTAACCTTAAATTATGATTGTTCTTCTTTAAATATTTTTTTAAATAAAGGGCTGTCACTCGCACAGGTCAGATTTGCCATGGCCAATATCTACAAAAAAACTTTTCAGTTTAGATCTACGTGTTGCTTATTATTTAGTTTTACTACCTAACTATAAGAACAAAATGGTTTGTTTTGTGTTTTCATATTATAACTTTAATAAAAAATGCATTTCTATTAGAAATTGTTTTAAATGCGTTTGCAATTAAATATAATCCTTTTTTTTTTTTTAAATAAACATAGAATACTTTTTGAAAAACACATTCTGTGTCCAATCTTCCTCATGACGATGACCCACTTCGAGTTTTGAAACGATTTAGATATCTGTCGAAATTTACCCCAAAATGCGGGGTGAGTTTAAACACTAAAAAGTCAAAAAAATGCTGATATAACAATAAGAAAAAAATCGTTTTTCTTTAGACAATGTAGCTAAGACATCACTATCACTCAAGACAATGTTTTTATTATTTTTTTTTAATTGTTAATTTGCTATTCTGTGAAATGTCTAAAATGTGTCCAATCTCGCCCCGTTTGACAGTACTTAATTACCATGAAGTTGGCAACACATAAAAATGCAATGTTGCCATGCTCATTTTATCATCAGTTCAAAACCAACTAAGTATCTATAGTAAGTTAATCCCTAATAATACAGGGATATTTAAAAAGAAGGAACAGATTTCAAACGTTTGTTTCTTTCAAACTACAAAAGGTAGAATCATAATTCCAACGTTCCTGGACGGACAAAAGTTTAAATGTTTTAATGTTTTAAATTTGTTCCTTCATTTTGAATAGCCCTGTATAAAGAGTTGTACGTTTAATTCCTAAAAATGTAAATAGTTTAATAATTATGTATTTATTTTAACTATGGGCAATTACATCTGAATAACCAATGAAAATTATAATAATAATTACATATTAATAAAACAAATTAGCTAAGAATATTATGTAGCCCATTTAATATAACTTCATGGGAAATTCATCTTTTTCTAATGAAGATATTTCGGCAGAAAATATTTTCTTTTTTAAAAATTTTACAGAAGAATAAAAAACTCGTTTTTAGTTAATATTGTTTATTATGATACACCTTCAAAATATTGCAGGAACAATATGGAAGGTAAATCCAAGGATACACAAAAATATATAAATATTTTATTTTTCACTTTTAAAACGGAATTGTGATTTACTGGTAACTTACCGGTTTTGATTCACAAATTTATCGAATTCACTAATTTACCGAATTGATTGTAAACATCGGTAAAGTTACAATTCCATATTTCCAGCAAATCTATTTCATTGTCGATGGTAAATTTTCCTAATTTACCGAATTAATTGTAAAAATCGGTAAGGTTACACCATTTTTTAAGTGAATTTATTATATTGTCGACGGTAAGTTTTCCTAATTGACCGAATTAATTGTAAAAACCGGTGAAGTTACAATCCCATTTTTCTTGCGAATTTATTTTATTGTCGACTGTAAATTTTCCTAGTACTGGATATTTACGAAGAATTATTTCATTGCATTTTTACGCTAACACGGTGACACAAATTGCCGCCTAGGAATTGCCCGTTTAGAGTCTAATAGTGCCATTATTACTAGCACTTACACAGAGTAACGTCATTTGCGTTTCCTGAAAGCAAATTCGGATCTTTCAAATTGCTCACATTTTTCAAACTTCGAACTCATCCAACATCATAAAGATAAAGTATTTACACTCAGAATTGAGAAATTCAAATGTGAACTAATCAATTATAACATCACGATGGTTTTGACCGTTACCACGTGGTAATCAATATCAAAATTAAATGAAACTATTACTATGTTTTTTACATAGTAATAGTTAATAAAAGTAGTAAAAAAACATAATAATAGTTTCGTTTAATTTTAATTTGAATATAACCTTGCGTTAATGAATTATTGACCCTTCTTATGTAAGCAAAATGGTAAATTTAACGTATATATTATTATTTAACTTCACATTCTATGTATTTTTAAACAAGTTCCATATTCATTTAGAAGGTGTTAACAAATAACATATACAGCTTGTCCGTATTTCGATAGAATGTATGGGGATCTCAGTTATTTGAAGCGATAGAGAGTCGGTTAAATTGGGGCAAAGTTGCGTATTTTAGGGCCTAACAATAATCGAAAAACAATTTTGACATATCCTTTTTTGTTATCGAGATATCAACAAAAACTGATTTTTTGAAAAATAGTTCATTTTTTTAATTCAAAAACTACTGAATCTGGACATTTAGAACTTTGAGAATATACAGGCACTTTTTAATAAGGAATCTAGTAGCATATTTTTTCTAAGATAATTATAACATTTACCAGAGGACCATAGCCGGCTCTTGTTTTTCTTATAGGCGCCATTTTGGATTTTTATATTTTTTGAAAGAATATTTTTTTCTGAACTCAGTGATGTATCACACTCATAAATTATTTTAGATTTGATATTTAAAATTATAATATTTTTTTTTGTAAAGAGTGCCTTGGAAATAATGACTTCATATCTATTATTCAATAAAATCTTCACAGCAGTCAATCGTTGTCAGCAGTCAAAATTATTTAATAACTGTCAATCTTTTGTAATAATAATAATTAGTATCGATTATCACACAAAACATAAATTAAAAAAATGATGTGTCCATCATAGCACATTCCCCGTTGAAAATATGATGAGCTAAACAGTATGGAAAAGTTGCACAAACTAAATTTATTCTATTTTTTTTTTATTATTACTCCAAAACTATTCACCCAAAAAGTATTATTATTATTATTTTGGGTTTTACGTCATCTATTTCCGCTGCTAAGGCCAATCATGACGCCGGAGATTAGGTCTACAGCTATCCGGGAATTTTGCCGAACCCGGTGGGAGTTCCAACCCACCGGTGGGATCTTTAACGTGCACGCAACATCCAGGCAGTACACGGGTCCTACATGCATTTAACGTCATATCCGAGAAGACGGAGTGTTTGGCATTTTTATCCTAACCTATATAAATGCAGACCCAAAAAGTAATTCTTCAATTTTCACTACACCTCAATAAATATTGATCACCATCACATTTAAGCGGTATATATTTTTAATTTCGAGTTTAGAAAAGCCTCGTGAAAATTTGTCGAGGGTCGTTGCGCGACCCTCGACAAATTTTCTACGCGGGGCTTTTCTAAACTCGAAATTCTACTGTATGCTTAGTCTAGGAGTGGAAGACACTCGTTAGTTTAATATACATCACAACTGGTGATGTATTTTAACAACAATTACGGGTTGGGAGTTGTCAAATGATAAAGTTACTAAACTGTTTCCAAGGCACTCTTTACAAAAAACAAAAGATTAATATTTTACAAATAAAATGTATAATAAACTATTAGTATGATACATCATTGAATTCAGAAAAAAATATTCTTCCCAAAAATATAAAAATATAAAATGGCGCTCATAAGAAAAACTATGGCTAAAATTGGCTATGGTCCCTGGGTAAATGTCATAGTTATCTTAAAATTAAATATGTGACTTGATTTCTCGTTAAAAAGTGTCTCTATAATGTCCAAGTTGTAAATGTCTGGGTTCAATGGTTTTTGAAGAAAAAAAAAAAACGAAATTACAAATAATCCGATTTTTGACAATATCTCAAAAACGAAAGAAGATATTTCAAATTTGTTTTAAGCTTATTATTGGGCCCTAAAATACGCAACTTTGCCTCAATTTAACCGACTCTCTATCTCTTCAAATAACCAAGATCTTTATACATTCTGTTGAAATACGGTCACCCTGTATGTTACATTAAACAATTTGTTTGCAGAATCGGCGGAAATAACTAACTTTTTTCAAATAGTGTCTGGACAGTTTTCACAAGGAAATTACACGTTTATTTCCTAATGGTAAGGAAGAGTACTTTTGAATCAGAAATATGGGGAATTCATTAAAACAGAGTCAGATTTTACTATAAAATAAATTAAAATGATTGCAAGAGCAATTAAATTAACTGCAAAAACAATCAAAATTACTGCAAAAGTAATTTTAATACTTAGCAGTGTTTGCAATTTTTGTGGTGATCAAATACTTGTAACTCATTTTGTGTAGTATTTACATTTTTCTCGCTGTAAAAGTTACAATATAAAAAATTAAAATACTTCAAAGGACAAGTTGCAAGTATTTGATCACTCCCAAAAGTTTGCAACTTGATCAATAATTTGTCCTGTGAAGTATTTTAATTTCTTTCTCTGAAAAATGCTCCATAAAAACTGCAATACTTAGCAATACTCAACAGGGTTTGCAACTTTTAGGGTGATTAAATACAGGACATTTTTCTTTTAACTATGCATACCCTTATTTTAAAAGAGTTCAATTTAAATCTTCAAACGTCTGTTTTCCACTCCCGGGCTAAGCATGAAGTAAAATTTCGAGTTTAGAAAAGCCTGAAAATTTAGTTTGGTCGCGTAGCGCAAAGCGCGGAGCGACCAAACCAAATTTTCAGGCTTTTCTAAACTCGAAATTTTACTTCATGCGCCACGCGTATAAAACACTAAAAGCACTGAAAGTTGTGAATAAGTGAACCTCACTAAAAATTAGTGTCTTGTACGCGTGGCGCATGAAGTAAAAATTCGAGTTTAGAAAAGCCTGAAAATTAAGTTTGGTCGCTCCGCGCTTCGCGCTACGCGCCCAAACCAAATTTTCAGGCTTTTCTAAACTCGAATTTTTACTTCATGCTTATCCTGGGAGTGGAAAACCCTCGTTTAAAACTTTAAATTGACTCCTTAAAAAAAAAAACAACGAATATGTGAAGATTTACAGAATATGATTGCGATATGTATACTTAAAAGAAAAACTTCCTGTACATACATTCTACTTTTCTTGTGTAAAATTAAAATTTCTCTCGCTATAAAAGTACAATATTTAGCTGCGTTTGCAACTTTTAGGGAGATCCAATATATTTAACTTTTCTTGTACAGTTTTTTTTTATATTTTCCTCTCTGTGTAATTTTTAATAAAAATTTATCTTGTAAAGATTTTTTTTTAAATATATGAAATTTGGAATCATAATTGTAATATTTAGAAGCGTTTACAACTTTTAGGGCGATCTATTACTTGCAACTTATTCTTTGTAGTATCTTAATTTCTCTCACTATAAAGTGGAGTCAAAAGTACAATTAGATTTCTGTACAGTATTTTATATTATCTTGCAGTAAAAGCTGCAACAAACTATTCAATTAAAATTACTGCAAGAGTAATTACTACACTTAGCAGCGTTTACAACTTTTAAGGTAAAATAATCACGCTAAATAAATACATTATTTTCTGAATAAATTCATTTTTTAAACCTAATAATCCCTTAAACATATTCATAAAGAATATTTCCCCCAACATAATTCACTCAATTTATCCTTACTATTCAGTAGTTCATTCAAACTTTAACAAATTTCCAACCCATATATCATCCATCAGGCCCGGATCGAAATTAAATTTCATAGATTATGCAAGCGCGCTGCACGGCTTACTGGAAAAGTTTCCAGCCGGAGTTTCCGTCGCAAACATGTGAAGATTTATAAACCCGCGTGTAATCCTCCCCTAATGCATTCAACTCAAACACCCAAACCCCGACTTGTTATTCCTAAATCCGGAAGCCGCTACGGCTTCAGCTTCGACAAACCCCGAGGATGACGCGTAATCTAAGTACTAGTAGTTTTGTTCTGAAATCGTTTGAGACATGTGTCTTGATTAAGTGAAAATTAGTACGAGTGATTTTACTAATGTCTCATAAGATTAACATATTAGTAAAATTAGCGCCTAAAATGTAGGGTATATAGTTTTTAAAATAGATGAAAATAAATCAGATCGGTTTACTGTAATATACAGGCTAAACACCACAAGTCGCATATCCAGCAAATTCGACATTATTTTAATTGTTTAACAAAGTGTATACACAGTGATCTGTTATGCACTTTTTGCACTCGTGTCATTGACGATACGACTATGGAGCATTAGATGGCGTTAGCTATTGAATCCATTATTAGTTTTCACATATTGGCTTGATATAGTCAAAAATGTTCAGTATTCCTCAGCACTGGGTCGGGACCACACTGACGAAGACCTTGAAGTCCGAAATGCGTCTGTGGGTATCTGGCGCCGGTATATTGAATACAAATTAAATTTTGTTTAACAAGTGTTTATCAAAACATATATACAGGATGTTCCATTTAAAACAAACTTGGATAATATCATACCTGGAGAAGTAGAATAGCTGTTGCAAATCACATTATGTCCTTAAATAAATTAAAACGACTAAAAAAATTATATTAAGAGTATTTTTTCATCGCACGTATAGTTTACCCAGAAATCCGGTGTTCCCATACTTTTGCCCAACCCTGCATTTAGAAAATAAGAGTTATATTTATTATTAATTACTTGGATGATATCATACCTCGAGAAATAGGATAGCTGTTGGATACCACATTACGTCCTTGAATAGATTAAAACCACTACAAAAATTTTTAGTAAGAGTATTGTTTCATCGCACGTACAGTTTACCCAGAAACCCGGTGTTCCCATAATTTTGCCTAACCCTGTATTTAACATAATAAGAGTTATATTTCTTATTAATTACTTTACCTAGGCTGAAAGAATTAGGTCAACGCTATTTTCATCGACCCCCTAATATTACCGAACTTTCTGTGGCACACAATTTGAAATATTGCAATATTTACCGTATTTTACCATAAACGGTGACATTCTTATACTTGTTCATACTTTTGCATGATTCTAATCAACTTTCTATAATGTAAATGATTTTTTGTCAGTTTGAATTACTAAAACTAATTTTGATCCAGAAAATAAAAATTGATGTGTAATATAGCACTTTCCCCTTTAAAGATATGATGATTTAAATATTAACAATATGGAAAAGTTGCACAAACTAAATTTATTCTACTTTTATTATTATTATTCCAAAACTATTCACAAAAATAGTAATTCTTGCATTTTTTTCGCTACATCTGGATAAATATTGACCACCACCACATATAAGCGTTATATATTTTTATCTTTACTGTAAATCAGTGGCTTATACGCGTGGCGCATGAAGTAAAATTTCGAGTTTAGAAAAGCCCCGTGAAAATTTGTCGAGGGTCGCGCAGCGACCCTCGACAAATTTTCTACGCGGGGCTTTTCTAAACTCGAAATTTTACTTCATGCTTAGTCTGGGAGTGGAAGACACTCGTTAGTTTAAAATATGTCACAACTATCAAAATGTGTGTCACAAATGTCATAAAGAAAAACAATAACATGAAAATAAACTAAAATTGTCATTACATTTAAAAATTACGACATTTTTCATGAATTTTACTCATGAAAAATGTCGAAATTTTTAAATGTAATGAACATCTAGGAAATGTACGGAAGCTACTAAGATTTAAAAAATTGATAAAAAGTCATGGAAAGTGTCCATTTTAGAAAAGCTAGAAAATGGACGAAAAAAGTTAAGGTTTTAAAAATTGACGAAAATCTTGATCATTTATGAAAAGTATTAAAATGTTTAAATTTAACGAAAATTTTGGAAGTTTACGAAGACTACTAAAATCAATATTGTCAATAATGGGAAAATTAAAATGTCTTTTTAATTTAAAAAAACTATGAAAAGTATTTAAATTTTAAAAATTAAGAAACATTTTATAAAGCCAGTAAAACCGTGAGAATTTCAAAAATTAAAGGAAATCTTGAAAAACCACGAAAATCATTAAAAGTAAACTAAAATTTCGCAAATTTACCAAAAATCGTCAAAACTTTGATAATTAACTAAAATCTTGAAAATTCATCAAAATGTTTAAATTTAAAATTTAATAAATTTACAAAGACTACTAAGATGAAAATAGCCAATAATTTGAAAATTAAAAGGTATACTCAATGACATTAGAAGCGTAACACCCAGAAGGAGTTATTATTTTAACTTGATTTTTTTCCAGTATGGTAGTCTTACATCAAGAATAAAATGATTACATTTTCAAGAAATTTTATTAAAAAACAATCTAAAAAAAATTAATAATGTGTTTGGCGACCCCTTTGCTGTATACACTCCTGTAGACGTCTGGGCATCGACAAAATGAGATGGTCGATGTCTTCTTGAGGCATCTCGTTCCAAGCAACTTGAATTTCATCGATCAACTGTGCTAGAGTCTGTGGAGGATGGTGCAAAGAGAATATTCTTCTTCCCATGATATCCCACACATGTTCAATGGGATTTAAATCCGGCGAACGGGGCGGCCACGCCAAAACATTAACACAAGCTTCATTAAGAAAGTTCATAGTTCGACGAGCAATATGGGGACGTGCGTTATCTTGTTGAAAAAGTACGTCTGGGCGGCCATCTAAATAAGGCAACAAAGTCGGTCGTATGACGTCTTCAACATAACGCGCAGCTGTCATACTGCCTCGAATGAATACAAGAGGTGATCGACTACCATAAGCAATAGCCCCCCAAACCATTACTCCAGCAGTCCTGTGTACATGCCTCTCAATAGCAAACCTAAGATCAGGTCGTTCTCCACGGTAGCGTCGTACCCTTCTACGGCCATCATGCGTGCCTAGACAAAATCGTGATTTATCGCTGAATACGACATCGTGCCATTCTGCCTCCCAATGCTGCCGTTCTCTGCACCAGTCCAACCTTTGGCGACAGTGTCTCGCTGTTAAAGGAAGCACTAATCTTGGACGGTACGAAAGAAGCCCAAAGGATTGAATGCGGCGATATAAGGTTCGCATACTAACGGGCCTACCTTCTTCTCCAATCCATTGATCACCGATTTGACGCGTAGTAGCGAAACGGTCTCGCAGGGCTATTTGTCTTAAGCGCCGATCTTGACGTTCTGTGGTACGCCTTGGTTGACCAATTGGTCTTCTTCTTGCTCCTCTACCTTCTTCTGTACATACCTGATACACACGTATTACAGTTGCTGCAGTGGAATCAATACGGCGGCAATTTCGCGATAGGACATACCGACATCTCGATAAGCAACTCGACCCCGGTCAAAATCGCTCAAATGGTGATATTGTGGACGTCTTCGGACTCGAGGCATTTTATTTAAGCTTAACACACTCAACGGAAACACGAAAACTAAAAACATCTGTACTAAACAGCTCATATAAATAGTTTTATCAAAAAAGAAAAAGTGAAATATTTTTTTTTCACAATAAATATAAAAGGCACAAGGTTGAAATTGTTATCAATGTATGCTTTAAATATAGTCACTCTGTTGCTAAAATATGAATTCAAAAAAATCATTCCTTCTTGGTGTTACGCTTCTAATGTCATTGAGTATATTTTAAAAATGTATGAAAATGATCCGAATTTTAAAAGTCAAGTAAAATTTAATAAAGCCAATAATACCGTGAGAATTTCGAAAGTTAAAGGAAATCTTGAAAATTTACGAAAAGCTTTAAAAGTTAACAAAAATTTTGCAAATTCACCAAAAATCGTAAAAATGTTGATAAGTAGTAAACTCCCAACTGTTGTCTGTGATGAACGGGCTCATTGGCATTTCACATTAAAAAATATCACAAATGCTAACTGTCATAATAATCTAAATGTCATGTAACATTGTAAAGTAAATCGTATAATATAAACTGGGGGGATTCAATTTTAAATATATTCTAACATAACTATAAAAATAGTCAAAATATATCATAATGATCACATAATAATCATATTCATATTCTTACATTTCTTGCACAAAAAATGTTTCCAAAATATTACAACTGACACAAAAATATTATCAATTCACGGCAAAATATGCCAGTTTTTACATCAAACGTCAACATCGTATTGTTATAAGAAGACTAAAAATAGATTTTTCACAACGCTTAATAATTGTTTATTTATTCAGTCAACGGAGTCCATTTAAAAAATACAAATATAGTACAACTAAACATTTTAATAACACATGAAAACATAATTGAAACTATATATATATATATATATATATATATATATATATATATATATATATATATATATATATATATATATATATATATATATATATTTATATATATATATATATATATATATATATATATATATAAAACAATCAAAAATGACGACACATGCATAACTAAAAACTTGTTACTAAGTTAAAACCACGACAAAATGATAACCATCAATTAAAACACTTTTGACTGTCAATTTTTGTCAGTTCACGCAAGCAACGTCCGAAGTTTTGAGACTTTTATAAATGTTTAAACTTAAAATATGATGATTTTTGACAATTTTGATTATAATTCTAATGGTCAGAACTAATTTTTACATCATGTGATTTTTGAAAATAAATTATTCCTTAAAACCTGATGAATTTTCTAGAAATGAAATATTTGATTATCCATACAATCAAATATTTAAATTTTTTAAACAACGCCAAAATTAAAGCTGCAAATGTTTGTTTATGTTATTTACATATTGTTAAATAAAAATGAAAATAAAATATGAATCAAAATTCGGCACGCTGAACTTAAGTGTTACATTAAGTTCAGCGTTCCAAATTTTCATTCAATTTTTTTTTTTTTGTTTAAAAATGTATAACTTTCATTAAATTTAAAAATTATGACTCTTTAAAAGATTTTCATGAATTTACAAGATTTTAGGTAATCTTAAAAATTCTGATGATTCTGATGATTTTCTTTAATTAAAAAATGTGGACCCTTTTTATGACTTTTCATTAATTTATAAAATCTCGGCAGTTTTTGTGCGCTTTCTAAACTTTCATAAAATTCAAAAACGTCCATTTCCAGACGATCTACATTAACATCCGTGCTATTAGTTAATTTTCAAATCGATTTTTTAGTCAAATTTTGAAAATTTGTGAGTTTGCTTAAATTTTTAAGATTTTGGTTATCTTCCAAATTTTGACATCTTTCACTAATTTCCAAGATGTAATAATTTGACGCCTTTCATGAGTTTTTTATTATATTGCATAGACTTTTGTTCATTTTCAAATTCTAGCACGTGATTTTTCAAGATTTCGATCTATAAAGTGTCGACGCTTTTTGTGAATTTACAAGATTTTTATCAATTTTTATAAAAATTGAAATTCATAGATTTTTGTTGATTTTTACATTCCAAGACGTGATTTTTTAAGATTTCGATTTTTAAAGTGTCGGCGTTTTTCGTGAATTTACAAGATATTTATCAATTTTTATAAAAACTGATTTCAACTTTTAAAGGAAAAAATCATAGTTTTTTTTTTATTGTTAAAAAATTTCATAGCTTTTCTTAATATTTCGCATGTCATAACTTTTCTCAATATCGCATTTTTTTGTATAAAACAGAAAAACACAATTAAGATTATTGACAATTGCCGAACGAGTGTCTTCCAATCCCAGACTAAGCATGAAGTAAAATTTCGAGTTGAGAAAAGCCCGAAGAATTTGGATTTGGACGCGCAGCGTCCAAATCCAAATTCTGGCTTTTCTCAACTCGAAATTTTACTTCATGCGCCACGCGTATAAAAACGACTGATTTATTCTGAAGTTTAAAATATTCCTCTTATTTAAAAAAAAAAAAATATAATATGCGCATCAATTAAAATTGAAATTATTGCAATTTGTAAATACTTTTTTAACAATTTTCGCATTCTTTTAAGGATTGTTGACATTTCATCCCTTTGACAATTGACAATTTTTGACAATTTTGACGTTTCAATAATTTTGTCATTTTTGACATTTATCAACTCAGGCATAAGTTCATCAAAACAACAGATTTTATAACAATAATGACACTTGACATAAGTCGGCGCCAGCCAATATTTCAACTAACAATGACAGTTGACACTAGTCGGCGCTAGCCGACATTTGAACAACAACGACATTTAACCCAAGAAAGATTAAATTTGTTAATGAGAAGATTGTTTAGATAAAATTAAAAAATACTAGGTTAATAATCACTCAATATCATTCGTAGTCTACACAACTTTGAATTTAAAATTACTCATAACACTCGATTTCATTTAATAATAATAATCAATATTTACTTGCATTTATTAGTTTCGATAATGTCGGTTTTTATGTTGTTATATTTGGTTGTCGACCCCTTGAAGATCATTGATCCCCAATCGACCCCCTGACCATCATCGACCCCCAATCGACCCTTTGCCTATCATCGACCCCCTGTTAAACTTCATCGACCCGCAGGGGTCGCTACTGACCCCGTTGAGAAACACTGTATTATGTCGATGATCGTTAGTAACTTTGAGTTCAGTTTAACATAAAATAAATTCAACATAAAGAAAAATTGAGTTTATCAATAGTTTGCAGAATATTTACAAAATATAAATGCGAATTAAAATTAATATCGACTTTCTGCAAAAATGTTGTCTAATTGAGACAAGTCACCAAATATTCATTGAAACAACTCGAAACAGCTCGAGAAGTAGTTGTTTTAATGAATATTTGGAGACTTGTCTCAATTAGACAACTTTCTTGCAGAAAGTCGATATTAATTTTTAGTCGCTTTTATATTTTGAGTTCAGTAAAAAGAATAATACACTTTTATTTTTTCGATCATTTTATAGACATCACAAAAAATCGAGATTCTTTTTTTAATTGTCTCACTTTTCAATCAACGAAGTGATGTTGGATTGAACACGCAAACAAACGCAGTATTTATCCACATTCCACCATGTTTTTAATAAATCCAGGAATTTCCCTGAAAACCCCCCTAAGGGTGCTTTTTCTATTAAAGTCACTCCCCTCTATCATCATTGGCTGTGCGTTGATAAGGACCTGAATTAACTCCGGGAATACCCCCACAATGGAGGGCCACTCCACAAAGGTAGCTTTTATTTAAGGGCGGCTTTCAATCGGCGGGACGCGATGAAAGGGCTGGCTGCAAGGGGGGTGGAATCTTTCGCCCCACGGTTCGGGGGGGTTGAAAGGAAAGGCATTCTCTGTTTGCCTGTGATGGTGACAGTTTGCTACATAAGGGCATAATGGAGGTCCGTTGTTCGTGACGTTTCCATTACACACCGACGTGAATCCCTTTTTGTAAGCCAGAAAACGAGAAACTGATAATTTTTAGGAAAATAATATTTACTAGAACATGAAATATGATTCACTTTCGCGATTAAATTACATATATTCTAGGAATTTTCTACTTAATCTGGGGTTGCGACCATACAATTTTTCTGCAAGAAGATGTCTGAAAACCACCAGAAATCAGCAGATTTTATACAGGGATTTTTAGTTTAACTATATGTATATATCCTAAAGCAAATAGCTTAAATTTTGAAAACGAAAGATTTGTTTAGCTGAATATACATTTTTTAGTACTTATTAACGTAAAATTAAACTTGAGCAGCATGTTTTGAATTTAGTTTAAATCATTGTTTTATACGCGTGGCGCATGAAGTAAAATTTCGAGTTTAGAAAAGCCTGAACATTTGGTTTGGTCGCATAGCGCTTCGTGCTACACGATCAAACCAAATTTTCAGATATTTCTAAATTCTAAATGTTACTTCATGCTTAATCTGGGAGTGGAAAACACTCGTTTAATTAACACTTTAAATTAAACTACTTCATGCTTAATCAAGGAGTGCAAACTCTCGCTCGACAATTAAGTTAAACTAAATTTATTGTTTAAATAGAAACGTACTTACTATTTGTGTTCAATATAAGAAAGAATACACATTTTGTGTGTATATTTTTATATTTCATATTTACAAAAAATTGAATAAATATAAATTACATATTTATTGAATTTTGATCGATTCCTTTTTTGAGGTCTGAAGAAAGTTTGACAACGTCTAATTTTTATGACTTCCATAGAAATCTCAAATTTAGTTGATTTTTCTTGTATTACAGAAAACATAAATGTTTTGCATTATTAAAAATTATAACTGTACTATGAACATGTGCATTTCTCAATATTTTTTGTGAATTTGTGTATGAGGATTAAAATGAAAATAAAGTAAAGTGAATCAGCTATGTAAATCGTTAAAGTGTGAAATAATTGTGCACTTTATTCAATTTTGTTAGAAATTATGTTTACACTAAGTTAATTAATTGTCTTGGATATCTTAATTATTTATTTTTTTTATCTGTACTCGTATTTTTAAAGTGTAGACAAAGTTTGATTTTAAATGAAATGAAACTACTAGAGGCTATTAATTGGAAATTATAAATGATAAAAATCGTTTATAAAATCATTTTTTATTTTAAATGATGTGAAAACCTTAACAATTTTATGTCATACTGTCAAATTAACAACCCAAAAATTCTATCTTAAACAAGTTTCTCATCTTTCACGTGGTGAAACATATTTAACTATGATTTAAAAAGGAAAACACTTGATTAATTTTCAATAATATTAAATCACCAAAAATTCTATACTTATTACAAAGCTAAATTCATTTAAATTATGAACGGTTGAGGCTCCTATCATTATGCATGTTAATTCAATAAAATAAAACACTTTAACTTTGTTTCTATAACACAATATTTTTATTCACTATGTTTGATAATGGCAAGTTAAGTTGCCGAAACTGCAGTCACGAATATAAAAATATTGTGTTATACAAACAAAGTTAAAGTGTTTTATTTTATTTTACTAAATTCATTTGTTTATTGCTACGATGTTAAGAAATCATTACTTTTTCAGACTATTCTAAAAACAAAAAATGCGACTTTGCAGTTTTCTACTTATTTCCGACTAGAAGTCGAAGAAAATAGAATTTTATAGAAATATTTAGGGAAATTTAAGTTTGAAAAGTTTACGTCATGGAAATTATTCAAGAAATCTTCATTAAATTCTGTGTGGATGTTAAGAAGGCATTGCTCTTTCAAAATATGCTAAACACAAAATATAAGCCATCGACATTTTTTTAATTGTTTTCGGTTGAAAGTCAAAAACGTGGAATTTTATGGAAACATTTAGAGAAAATAAAGTTTAAAACACTCACCTTAATTTCGAGACCAGTTTGCGCAACTTCTTTCTACTATTTGTGAACTACACTTCTAACAAATGTTTCCACTCCTTGATTAAGCATGAAGTAAAATTTCTAGTTTAGAAAAGCCTGAAAATTTGGGTTTTCCGGCGCGCGAGGGAAGCGAGGCGTGCCGGCAAATCCAAATTTTCAGGCTTTTCTAAACTAGAAATTTTATTTCATGCGCCACGTGTATAAAACACTGATTTACAATTAACTGCTTAGGATGTGGATCTTTAGTTTTGTAGGAAGATAACGTTTTTAATGTTATTTTTATTGTACATTTACTACTATTATTTAGGAATAAATCAATTTTTATTCGTAACTGAAACATAATTTTCTTCCTTCATTTTTTTTACACAGCACCCCTGATATGAATACAGTTGTAATTCATATAAAATAAAGTAAATATTCCATGAGCATTTGTATACAACATACACACATATTTACTGCAAACACAAAAAAATCCTTATCAGCGATGTCCGCAAGTGCACACATATTTATCATTTACAACAAAAATGTATGATACCAACATGGCAGTAATTGTATTCAGCGGAATTTTAGGGCATCGATCACACACTAACCCAAATATGATAACGGAAAATCCTGACACAGCGCGCGTTACGATCCCATTAAATATTTACAGAGGAATACCTTTTCTGGATTCTGGGCTCACACTCGTCTGGAATTAATTTTTCACGAAGGGTAGATTTTAATTGCAACGCCCGAGTGCCATTCAGTTTGAATTACATTACTTTATTTTTTCGAAATACGTGAGCTGAAATAATTAATGGATTAAATGAGCGTAATTTTGTAATGTCGCTTATAAAAATCTCCCTTTTTTTAAATTGATTTTTAGCTGTTTTTATACATGCTCTATAAGTTATTGTGCGATCGTTTAAATTATGATTTAGAGTACGCGGCCTTTTTTTTGTGCTGTTGCCCATAATGCTAATTCAATGATGGAATAAATTTGAGGTTATGGTAAACTGTGCGTTAACAGTCAGTGGTGCCAATCTAATTTAAAATTTAAAGCCTACTCTAAATCATGTTTTAAATGATTGCACAGTACATTCAAATTTTTATAATTAGTGCTCACTAATATACTCACTCTTTGCTTTTCGCAGATTTTCTGTGATTTTCAGTGCTCATTTTGTACTCAACAAAAATAATAATAATTAAGTGTATTATTTCTTGAATCTTGGAGGCGTTTACTTCGTGTACCACGAAGTAAACGCCTCCAAGATTAAAAAATATACTCTTAATTATTATTATTTTCAATTTTGAGATAAAGAAAATACTTAATTTTTGTATAATACTTTTATTGTAGTGTATTATTATTATTAAGTGCATAGTGGGCAATAATTTTCAAACTTTGAGCAAAGTGGGTAATAATAAGAAGAATACATCCTTAACATATCTACAGTGGCGTAGTGGTCGAGTGGTACCTGGTTACATCACTAATCACACAACAATATTTTTGAAACACATACCTTTTTAACTTCCATATAAAAGTATCTACATATAAGGATTACTTTTTAGTATACAAATTTCGATATATACGCTGTTAATTTATTTTGAATACCGCTCGATTTGATGCAACGAGTGTTTTTACTCTTTGATTAAGCATGAAGTAAAATGTCGAGTTTAGAAAAGTCTAAAAATTTGGCTTTGCTAAGCGACCAATTCCAATTTTCAAGCTTTTCTAAACTCAAAATTTTACTTCATGCGCAATCCAGGAGTGTAAGTACTCATTAGGAGCTTCAAATTGAACATTTTTTGTGAACAATAATCTCAAAACATGTATGACGTATGTATCGGGATATGTACTTTGAAAGACAAATTTCCAGGAAATTCTGGTTCAAATTAATTTAAAAACATTTTTATAGCACCTTTTTTAAAATTATCTTTCTTTCTGCGAATAGTGTTAAAACATTTAACAACACTTGAAATTTATTAAATTATCAGGTATCAATCAAGCTGTAGTTTCCTTGTTATTTTGCCTTTATTCTCGAGTTAACGAATACAGCTAGAACATGTCTTTTAATTTAAAGTTCAGTGTTTCGTTACTTCCGCTCCGCAATTTGTCATAAATTGCGTTAATTGGGCCGTCGCAATTAAGAATAATTTGGGTTACTTGCACATGGTTTAATTAAGGCTACTTTTATTCAACACTTTTACAGAAAGTAATCCCCCACGATCAATGCCGTAGCTAGAAAAAAAATCGGGGGGGTGGAGGAGGTTTACTGGTAAAAATATTGTTTTTGCTTTTTCAGGGCCGCTTTTACATAAAAAAAATTTACATTTTGAAAATTTCGGGGATGGGGGGTTGAACCCCCATATCCTCTCCTCTGACTAGGGCCTTGTCCACGATGAACTCTACAATTATCAACTTGCAGTTTGTTGAAATACTAACATAATTGATAGTTTCTTTTAACATTAAGATAAGTACGAATTTTTCAAACAACTTAAAGATAATGTGCAGTAAAAAATGCAATGTTCTTTTTTTCATTGTTCTTTAACAGAGCTGGGCAGGATTCGAATCATTCAGCATTCGAATACTGGATTCGAATCCTTTTAGAGGATTCAAAAGAGGCATTCGAATACTTTAGTTCAACTGGATTCGTGATCCGGATTCGTTCCGATTTATTAAGAGGATTCGTATTCGAATCCATATGTGGGTGATTCGAATCCTTATAAAAGGATTCGAATATTTATAAAAGGGTTCGAATATTTATAAAAGGATTCGAATACTTACAAAAGGATTTGAATCGTCAAAAATAATTCGAATTAATTGTGAGGATTAACATGAAAAATGTATTTTGTGCGTTTTTAAATTTCTCGTTAAATCACTGTTTTATACGCGAGGCGCATGAAGTAAAATTTCGAGTTTAGAAAAGCCCAGAAAATTTGTCTCGGGTCGCTGCGCGACCCTCGACAAATTTTCACGGGGCTTTTCTAAACTCGAAATTTTACTTCATGCTTAGTCTAGGAGTGGAAAGCACTCGTTTAAAGCTTCGAATTGAACTTAATAAAAAACAAGGAATATCTAAAGATTTGCAGAAAATAGACTGTTTTACCAAAAACACTATTTCTACCAGCAGAAACAACTAGCATTATTACCAGCCAGAACTTCTAGCTCAGATGGTTATAGCTTCAGATATCTTGCTACCAGTAGACGAGGCCTGTACTAGTACTACTAAGTACTATTAGCCGAAAGAACCACTACTACAAAATGTAACTACTTACTTTTTTTTTAGTTACAAACGATTTGTCCACTAGCAGAAAGAACTGCCGCTATTGGCAGACAGAGCTTTTAGTTCCGCAGACGGAGCCTGTACTACTACTACTAGTAACAGAAAAAACTAGTGGTAGTAGAATAAAAAACTACTATTACGCTGAGAGAATGACCAAGGCCGCAGCCAGAAAAAAATCGGAGGGGGTTATAAAAATTTCGTGGAGGGGCTTAGGGAAAAATAATGTTTTTGCTTTTACAGTCCCGCTTTTACATACAAAAATTTATCATTTTGAAAATGTTAGGGGGGGTTTAAACCCCTACATCCCCCCCCTCTTCCGGCTACGGTCTTGAGAACAACTGCTACTAGCTAAAAGAATTATTACAGCAGAAAGAACTACCGCTATTAACGGAGCTTCTAGTTCAGATGGTTTTAGCTTCAGATGTCTTACAAACTAGTTGCAGAGAGTCCTAGTAATAGTAGAAGGAACAAAATAGTAGTTGTTTCAGCAGACGAAACCTGTAGTACAGGTTCCGTCCGTACTAGTAGTAGAAAGACTTACTTGTAGTAGTAGTAGAAGGAACAAAATAGTAGTTGTTCTTTCTACTACTGAGTGGACGAACGCTACTAGCACATGGAAATTGTACTACTAGCTGAAATAACTACTACTACTGATAGAAAAGTTCACTTTTTAGCAGAACACCCTATTTCTACTAGCAGAATAGGGATAAAAAAATTGTATAACACGGTTATCTACATCGATTTCTCTTTTCCTCTGCCCCTCAAAAAATAAAATCTCGTGTTAATAGATATTTCATTTCGTCGAGTTGAGCTTCATTGTAATTGGATTTGATAAATGTTGCGCGGAGGAGGGTAATTCGTCTACCGCTATTGGCAGACAAGGCTTCTACTAGCAGAAAGAACTACTGCTATTAACAGAGCGTCTAGTTCAGATGGTTCTGGTTTATCGTGTCTTACCACCAGCAGACGGAGCCTGTACTACAACTAATTGCAGAAAGTCCTAGTAATAGTTGTTTCATCTACTACTAAAAGGACGATTGCTGCTAGCAGAAAAACCTTGTACTGCTAGCTGAAAGATAGATAGTTTACGTCTTTTAACATAAAACGCATTTCTACTAGAAGATTAAAAATACATGTATTTTCTTTGTCGCCGCCATTGTTTAACAAACGCCAATTGTGTATAATATTAATTAACTAGTGTTTTTTGAGAATTAATTGTTATCTTCATTATGGTTTATAATTATTCATATTTCATCGGAGCAAACAGATACAGGGGGTTTGTCTTTTAAGTATACGTATTCCAAATTCAGCCTATTTTCTGTAAATCTTTAGATATTCCTCGTTTTTTTTTTAAGTTTAAGGCTAAGCATGAAGTAAAATTTCGAGTTTAGAAAAGCCCCGTGAAAATTTGTCGAGGGTCGCGCAGCGACCCGAGACAAATTTTCGGGCTTTTCTAAACTCGAAATTTTACTTCATGCGCCACGCACACAGAACACTGATTTGAAGTGAAGTCCAGAAACACACAAATTCATCTTTAATCAGAGTAACAGGGAGTCAGATATTTAGTCTGTTATCAACGATGTTCAGTGTTAATAATGACATAATATATAAAATTACGAAAAAACTATTCGTGAAATAGTGTTTAACTTTAAGTTAATAATAAATAATTAGGTTTTGAATATTTCTGCTATAACAACTGGTAACGATATTTATATAATAATGTTTGCAAAAAAATTATAAAATTAAATTTATTCTTAAAGGATTTGTATTCGTGATTCGAAAAAACAGGATTCGAATCTTTGATTCGAATCATATTTATCTTTTACGAATCCTTTATTCGAGTATTCGTGATTCGAATCATAGTAGGTGATTCGGATTCTTGATTCGAATCCTTTTTACGAGGATTCGTCCCAGCTCTGTTCTTTAATAAGTACTTATTACTATTTTCTCAAAAACATTATTAAAAATCCAATAATAGATATAACCATTTTGTTGTTATTTTAATGAAATGAACTTAATGAGTTACAATTGGCCATCGACTTAAATCTTTCTAGTCGGATTTTGTCATATTTAGCAGAAAGAAAATGTATAGTAAAGTACAAGGATTCACTGTCTAATAAATACTCTCTTAATTCCGGAACACCTCAAGGAAGTAATCTGGAACCTTATTTATTTTAATGTTCGCGAATGATTAAATAACAGAAGGAGACATTTTTATATTTGCGGACAACACATCAGTATCGATAACGGCAGATAACGTTGATGAAGCAAAACAAAAAGTTTGAAAGGTGATGTCACAATTTTATAGATGGTGTAACAGTAACAATTTAATAGTAAATATCAAATATTTACAATGAAACCAACTAAGTATGTTTTCATTCCGAATTCGAAGGCGATGTAATCTTCCTCATTGTATTAAAACACTTACTTTCTTGAGTATCTTGTATCTCAATTCTCTCCCAAAACTCTCTCAGGTGTCTGTTTAGACTTTATCAAGTCTCTTTTGAAACCCTCTAAATACTCCAGTTTCCAATTTTTGAATACATTTCTCTCAAATGTATTTTAAGCCTTCCTAAAATCTCCCATTATAGAAATCTGTCCCTCTCAAGAACCGTGAGACCTCGAATCACTTGTTTCTCAATTCTCTCCTAAAACTCTGTCAGGTGTCTCTTGGGTCTTTCTCAAAACTCGCTGTGGTCTAGAAAAACGCATCTCAGAAAGAATAATATTTCTAACGCGTGCTTTCACTCCTTGTTTAAGCATGAAGTAAAATTTCGAGTTTAGAAAAGCCTGAAAATTTGGTTTGGTCGCGTAGCGCGAAGCGCGGAGCGACCAAACCAAATTTTCGGGCTTTTCTAAACTCGAAATTTTACTTCATGCGCAACGCGTACAAAATACTGATTTCAAATGAAGTTCAACATATATTTTTGGATATGTTCATTGGATTATTTATGCATAAGAGCAATTCGTTTTCGAATCACAGAATCATTTTTACACAAATTAAATTTGTTTAAGCACCACATAATTAAATTCATTGCATTATTTATGTATAAGAGCAATTCGTTTTGGAATCATAGAAACATTTTTACACAAATTAAATTTGTTTTAGCACCACATAATTCAGAAAGCTATTTTTACAATAAAGATTATTATTGTGATGAATGCTTTAATTACTTTTCTATTATTGACTATTATATAAATTATTTGTTGCTAAACTACATTTATTGAGTTTACTATTATTAAAATTGTCAATAAAAAATAAGTTTTTGACAAATCTCGCAGATACTCTTACACGAGACATAATCTCATATCATTATAAGGCTCAATGACAAAGCTTCTCCTTCACTCGCTGGAAGATTTTATATAAAAAGCTAAATTGGACGGGATAAACGATCTTGAAAGCTCTTTATAAAAATACTCCGTCCCGTAATGCTATTCTCCCGTCTGAGAGTGCTTATCGATCTCTCCCTGCTGTGTTGTATCGGGAAATTGGATTATTTTCCTTAATAAGCTCCTATTTTCGTTCCGGATTTAACTCGTCTAAGTCGACAATCAACAGGATATAGTTAAAACAATCGACATGGGGTAAATTTAGCGTAGAAATTTTGAATTGAAACCTTACAAAAATAAAAAGTTTTAAACTAAGTAATTATTATAATCAATAAATAAACACCACAAGAAATTGTTATAAATAATAATTATATATATATATATATATATATATATATATATATATATATATATATAATTTTATAATAATAAGTCTAGCAGCATTCATTGACTTTCTTATATTAAAATTTCATCAATGTAGTATAAATATTGTAAGATGTTATGAGGCAACATTCAAATTTTAGTTATTTTTTTCAGCGATTGATTCGTCCTTTAGACACAAACATTTTAAATTTTTATTCACGTTTTGTAGTGTTGTAGAATTATATTCTATTTATATAATATTATATTTTGTACAAAATCAAAATTTAAAATGTTTGTGTCTAAAGGACAAATCATTCGCTGATAAAAATAACTAAAATTTGAATGTTGCCTCATAACATCTTACAATATTTATACTGCATTGCTGAAATTTTAATATAAGAAAGTCAAAGAATGCTGCTAGACTTATTATTTATTTTTTTTTCGAAAAATGTTTTTTAAGCGGTTTAAAATTATTTGAAAGATGTAAAATATTCGCCTATTTCCTTATATTGAAAGGTATTCCCGTAGACTTTAATAAGTAGAATGGATTATGATAAATGTGTTTATTTCTCTCCGTTCTAGTATGTTGACAGAACAACTTTTTACAATATCACTTATGACATTCAACTAAATATAAACAATATAAAAACGCTCGCCAGAGCTTAGCGATTTTATCCAACACTCCCTCTCGAGATGATGACGTATTTTTGAGGATCAAACGTTGTTAAGTCCCAGGAGTTCGAGACATTTGCGATGATTGGATCCCGAAAGTCCTTTGGTTAACACATCAGCCGCCATTTCATTTGTTGGGACATATTTAATTTCCAAAGCTCCAGCTTCAATTATTTCGCGTACAAAATGATGTCGAACATCAATATGTTTGGTGCGATTGTGAAAAATTGGGTTTTTAGCCAGTTTCTGTGCACCACAATTGTCACTTAAAAGTTTCACTCTCGTCATCTTATCGAAACCAAATTCATTAAGTAATCTCTGAAGATGTATGGCGTCTTTTGTAGCTTCGGTAAGAGCCATATATTCCGCTTCAGTTGACGAAAGAGCCACTGTTGGTTGTTTCCGTGATTCCCAAGTGACTGGACACCCTCCTAGAATAAAAGCGAATCCAGTATAAGATCTTCTGTCGATGAGGCAGTTAGCCCAATCAGCATCAACGTATCCCATTAAAGGCTGCGAAGTTTTCCTGAATTTTAGCCCGAGATTCGAAGTTCCTCGTAAGTATCTAAGTACTCACTTCGCCGATTTCCAATGGGTGTCGTCGTAGCATGAATTAAATTGACTCAGATAACTGACAGCATATGCTATATCTGGTCTAGTGCAAACTGCGAGGTACATGAGGGAACCGATTAATTCTCAGTATGGCAATTTGCTCAGTTTTGAATTCGATGATTCTTTGCTCTTCTGCAGCTTTGTGCCTAGATCGAGAGAAGTTGCCGAAGAACGAGATTTGTTCATTGCAAAACGCTCAAGTACATCTTTGATATATCCTCGTTGATGCATCGAAATTGCATTGTGTTGTCGAGAAAATTCTATACCAAGGCAGTAATTAACTTCTCCAAGGTGTTTAATCTCAAAGCTTCGCGACAAGTGATTGGTGAGTTTTTTGATCAGGTCTTTATTTCTTGATGCAACTAAAATATCGTCGACATATACAGTCATCAATAGTATATCGTCGTTTTGTTTTTCGTGGAATACACAGGGATCTTCCTTCGATTGAATCAATCCGTATTTATTCAGTTCTTCACATAAACGTATGTGCCACTGTCGTCCGGCTTGACGTAAGCCATAGAGTGCCTTTTTCAGAAGACATATCTTATTCCCTCCTTCTAAGTCTCGCATCATCTGTTGTGCTTTTCTTCCGACTTCGCTCGACGGTTCTTCACTGTGAATAATCTTCTCTAATGTTTGAGTAGTATATTCGGGAATTTCCATGTAAATATGTTCGTCCAAGATTCCATTTAAATAGGCTGTTGTTACATCAAACTGTTGAATTTCCATGTCATATTCAGCAGCCAAAGCTATTACAGTCTGAATTGAACCTAGGTGTGCTACGGGCGCAAAAGACTCATTAAAATCTATTCCAGGACGTTGAGAGAATCCTTTCTTGACGATTCTTGCTTTCCTTTTATTCAATGTTCCGTCCGAGTTATATTTATTTCGTAAAATAACGCGACTTCCAACGAAATGTTGATTCCTCGGCCGATCGACGAATGTCCACGTATTATTTTTTATGATAGACCTCAATTCCGCTCCCATAGCGTGGAACCATTCGCTCGAATACGAACTGTTGACGGCTTCGTGTATTGGGATTTCAGCAAGGCAAGCAACACATTCAGTAACTGATTCTTCGATTGGTGGATTTTCCTCGGCATTATTAACCATTTGGTATTCCTTGCGAGGTCTCCCTCTTAATCCAGTAGTTATTTTTTTTGGTCTTCCTGGTCCTCTTTTTGGGCATTCGTTACTCTCTTGTTGTCTTTCCTTGGTTCCATGGTTTCCGTCTTCTTCTTCTTCGATTTGATCTAAATCTTCGTTATTTCTTACGATTTCATTTTCCGCAATTCTTTGCATTCCGAATTCGATTTCTCTCACTTTCGAGACTTCTTCGTTTGTTTGATAAAACTCTTCATTTTTCTTTTCAGATGAGATCGTTGAGTTTTCTTTAAATCTTACATCTCGTGTGATATCGATTTTCTGTTCTTCCGTAATCCATACTCTGTAGGCTTTTGACGTTTCTGAATAGCCGACGAAAATTCCTCGCTTCGATCGAGATTCGAATTTTCCTTTGAGAGGTTTTCGATTAAACGTGAACACTTTGCATCCAAAATGTCTAAAATAACTTACGTTTGGTGCTTTCCCGGTCCATTTTTCGAAAGGAGTCTTTCCATTTAAAGATCTCGACGGACATCTATTTCTTATGTAGTTTGCCGTATTCGCGGCTTCTCCCCAGAACGAATGAGGCAAATTTGATTGAAGCAACAAACATCGCGTCATCTCTAAAAGAGTTCGATTCTTGCGTTCTGCTACTCCATTTTGTTCAGGGGTATGTGTTACGGTTAAGTGAAGCAAAATGGAATACCATTTTGCTTCAAGAAATCTTCAAATTCTTTATTAATATATTCCCGGCCGTTGTCGGTTTGCAAGAATTTAATTTTTCTTTGTGTTTGGGTTTCAACGAGCGCTTTAAAATCTTTGAAAACCTTGAAAACTTCGTCCTTGGTCTTGATCATTCGTATTTCGCACCATTTTGAATAATCGTCAATGAATGTAACGAAATATCGAGCCTTTCCGTTCGACTTGACTCTCATCGGTCCACATACATCGGAATGAATAATTTCTAGAAGTTCGGAACCTCTGTCAGATTTCTTAGGAAACGGTGACCTCGTCATCTTTCCTTTTAGACAAATATCACATTCCAAATTTTCTTTTGATTCGGTCAGCTTCATTCCGAGAACAGCTCCGCTTTTACTGCCATTTACCAGATCGCGTACGTTCAGATGTCCCATTCTACGATGCCAATCAGTAGTTGCATTAAACGTCGATTCTGTTAACGCATGACAGACATCTTCAGTTTCATTTATAAAATATAATCCGTCGATTCGCTTTGCTTGTAGCACTGCGTTGCCATGTTTATCGATAATCGAGGCGTTATTCCTTTTGAAAGATACTTCGAATCCTCGATCAGTGATTTTTCCAACGGATAATAAATTTGTGCGGAGATCTGGCACGTAGAAAACATCCTGATGATCAACTTTCTTTGATTTCCCTTTGAATTCGCTTGCAATACACACTTTTCCTCGAGACTTTATTTCCGTTGAAGCGTTGCTAGCTAAATTCAACTTCTGATTTCTCGTTTCAGATATCGTCACAAAATTTCCTTCATTTTTACATAAGTGTGACGTGCAGCCACTGTCGAGACACCAATTTTTGTCGAGATGTGTCGATTTTGCTCTAAAAACTTGCTCAGAGTGTTCTCCCATGGCGCAGAAACTCACGGTTTTTGCTGAACTCGCACTATTGCAATCCGCAGCCTTGTGTCCTTTCCTTCCGCAGCGATGACACATAAAATTGAAAAACTGTTTTTGTTTTTCGTTCGATCCACCGTTTTTGGAGTTTGAATTCCGCCGTTTATCGAATTTCTTCTTCACGAACATCGCGTCCGATGAGGTTATTCGAGTGTCATTCTTTCGTGCTTCAGCCTCTTCCACGATCTTTACCCTCAGGGCTTCCGGTGTCGGTAAGTCGTCGCGCGACTCGATTGCACATCGGAAATTTTCAAAACTTGGAGGAAGACTATACAATAACATGATTGTTAACAGATCTGGATTTACCTCGATATCCATTTCACTCAATTTATCTAGCGTGTCGAAAAATTTCCGAAGATGATCACCAATCTCTTCGATATCCTCCATCCGATGCAAAGTTAATCTTTTCAACAGCGTTGCCTTTCTGGCTGGTCCATGAGATTGGTAGATATTTTTTAATTTTTTCGATACCTCGTTTGATGTAACGCAGTTCTTGATCTGCTTAAGCTCGGTTGGGTTTATCGACAAAATCACGTCCGATTTTGCTTTTCGATCTTCTGTTTCCCATCTTGCGATTTCTTCAGCCGACGCACTATCACCAGCGACGAGATCGGGCTTCCGTTTTACTCCGATGACGTATGACCAAGCATCATTCTTTATCAGGAGAGCTTCCATTTGAATCTTCCATGTATCATAATTATTCTTGTTTAAGAGTTCAATCCTCACACTGTTTGAAGAAGCCATCTCTTCTTCCTTCAAGCGATAATTTTCCTTATTACACGTTATTTATTCTTGTTCCACGAATAAATCAAATCAATCCTTCACTTCTCTTATTTAACGTTATTTTGGGCCCATAACCTATTGAAAGGTATTCCCGTAGACTTTAATAAGTAGAATGGATTATGATAAATGTGTTTATTTCTCTCCGTTCTAGTATGTTGACAGAACAACTTTTTACAATATCACTTATGACATTCAACTAAATATAAATAATATAAAAACGCTCGCCAGAGCTTAGCGATTTTATCCAACACCTTATATAATATATCCACATTTAAAATTAATTTCGATATTTTAAAATAATAGAAAGTGTAATAACTAATCCGGTGGAGGCCTCTCTTATTCGCCTTGGAATTGAAAAGATGGACTTTTCTATCAATTGAACTGGATACAGACATACAGAGAGTTTTTTTAAGGTATAAATATTTCAATATACTGTGTACGCTGTAAATCTTGTTCGTTGTTTTTACAAATATTCCAAATTGAACTTTCGAACGAGTGTTTTCCACTCACAGATTAAGCATGAAGTAAAATTTCGAGTTTAGAAAAGCCTTAAAATTTGGTTTGGTTGCGTAGCGCGAAGCGCGGAGCGACCAAACCAAATTTGATGATGATGTGATGATGTGATGTTCAGAATACAATTTTTTAGCATGCTGCTTTACTAGAATATTTTAAACTTCACCTAAAATCAGTGTTTTATACGCTTGGCGCATGAAGTAAAATATCGAGTTTAGAAAAGCCTGAAAATTTCTTTTGGTCAGGCTTTTCTAAACTCGAAATTTCACATAATGCGCTACGCGTACTAAACACTGATGTGATGTGATGTTCAGAATACACTTTTTTAGCATGCCTTAGTAGAATATTTTAAATTTCACCTAAAATCAGTGTTTTATACGCGTGGCGCATGAAGTAAAATTTCGAGTTTAGAAAAGCCTGAAAATTTGGTTTGGTCGCGTAGCGCTGCGCGCTACGCAACCAAACCAAATTTCCAGGCTTTTCTAAACTCGAAATTTTACTTCATGCTTAATCTGGGAGTGGAAAACACTCGTTTAAGACTTCAAATTAAACTATTTTGAAAATCAAACGGTTATCGGTAAAGTTACTGCTCATGTATGTATATTTAAAAAAAAATATTGTGCCTATACTTTTATTTTTGTATGGAAAATATAACCCGTTTTTATAAAGATTGCTGCTGTTGTATAATAAAATTTGAAAAAAAAACAGCAGTAAATCATTATTTTTTCAGCTCGTGAAAAACGATTACAAAATTTGTTTCAAAAAGTTTCAAATAATTGAACACAGTGTTTAATTATTTGAAACGTTTTGAAACAAATTTTGTAATCGTTTTTCACGAGCTAAAAAAGCTGTTTTTCTTCAAGTGATAAATATTAGTTTCTCCTAAACGATTGACTCAATCGATTAGAAGAAACTAATATTTAATAATTACTTGGGTTTCACTCTTGTAAATTTTAAACTATTTATGATCAAATTTGTAACACATGAAGTTATTTAATTGCATCACACATCTTAAATCCTTTTCCAACTATTCGAATTTGCAAGACACAAGTTATGCGAACTTCCTACCAAACTAAATTCCTAAATACATAATTGGACACTTACAGTTTGCAAGTTATCTTGGGACCGTTTAATTCCCGCAATCCTTCATCAAATATTAATGCCTTTAAACACCCAATTATCTCCTAAAATATAAATCAGAAAACAACAGAAACGAAATATGCGGTCCGTTTTTAATTATTTAATTATTTAAGGGTGAAACAGAAACGAAATATTGAAATATTCAAATCATCGATCTCTTATGTCTTCTAATTAAAATCCGATAAATTTAGAGTTAAATGTTGTACATGGAATTTTTCTTTTAAGTATACATAGCTCGATGCATATGCTGTACAATTTCAGGCATTCGTTGTTAATTTAAAGCTTCTAACGTGTGTTACCACTCCTTGATTAAGCATGAAGTGAAACTTAGAGTTTGGGAAAGCCTGAAATTTTAGCGAAGCGCAAGACCACACAATTTTATTTATTTTACAGCAAAATAAGTTTATGATTGAACGTCTAAAGAATATTTCCAATCCCAGGTTAAGCTTAAAGTAAAATTTCAAGTTTAGAAAAGCCTGAAAATTTGGCTCGGTCGCGTAGTGCAGCGGAGCGACCGAGCCAAATTAGGCCTTTCTAAACTCGAAATTTTACTTCATGCACGAGACGTATAAAAGACAGATTTTACCTGAAGTTTAGAATACACTATTTTAGAATACTGATTTAAAAGTATGTTTTAAACTTCACTTTATATCAGTACTTTATACGCGTGGCGAATGAAGTAAAATTCGAGTTTAGAAATGCCAGAAAATTTGGTTTGGTCGCTCCGCGCTTCTCGCAACGCGACCAAGCCAAACTTTCAGGCTTTTCTAAACTCGAAATTTTACTTCATGCTTAATAAAGGAGTGGAAAACACTCGCTAAGAGTTTTAAATTAAACTTCTTTTAAAAATAACGAATGCCTAAAAAAATAAAGCGAGATATTTATACTTGAAAGAAAAATTCCCTTAATACAATAGATACCTTTTTAATCAAAATTTGATAAATCTGAAGCTAAATATTTCATACACACAACATCTAGCTCAATATTTACCGGATTTTTTTAACAAAGATTAATGCTTTTATATAGAGGAAATAAATCTTGTAAGAAAACGAAAAATCTAGTAAATTTAAAGCCTCGGGGTGTGTATCTAGAAACCTTTGACGTCGGTTAAATTTTATGGCGCATGAAGGTGTATTTATTTCTTCTTGGGCTTCCACCTGAGTGGAATTCCGAGTGAAGTTTTAAACGCTTAGAATTTCAAACTTTGTTATTTATTTGCGCCAATTGAAGCTTGAAAAAACCATGCAGGTAGTATAACATATGATTAATCTTGTTATAGCAATATCAAACTTTAGAATAAACATTTATTGAACAAATATATACATTTTTTCATTAATTATAAAAAAACAATGAGTTTCGTATACAGAGAGTTTTATGTAACATCGAACATGCTAGAATGTACTCAATGTAAATTTTCCTATGTTCGATGTGTACTGGGACCATATACAGAGAGTTTTATGTAACACCGAACATTTTCTTAACGACAATTCTTCTTTGAAGTATCCATATGCATACGTTGCACATTTTCCGATGCTCGGTTTATTAAAAGAATCCAATTTGAAGCTTTAAGCGAGTGTTTTTCACTTCCAGTCTAAGCATAAAGTAAAATTTCGAGTTTAGGAAAGCCTGAAAATTTGGTTTGGTCGCGTAGCGCGAAGCGCGGAGCGGCCAAACCAAATTTTCAGGCTTTTCTAAACTCGAAATTTTACTTCATGCGCCACCGGTACAAAACACTGATTCAATGTAAATTTTAGCGGTGCGTTTTAAACTTCGCAATATATCAGTGTTTTGTACCGGTGGCGCATGAAGTAAAATTTCGAGTTTAGAAAAGCCTGAAAATTTGGTTTGGTCGCGTAGCGCGAAGCGCGGAGCGGCCAAACCAAATTTTTTTCAAATTAAATTCTTTTAATAAACCAAGCATCGAAAAATGTGCAACGTATGCATATAGGTACTTCAAAGGAAAATTCTCGTTATGAAAATGTTTGGTGTTACATAAAACTCTCTGTATGTATTAGACTAATAAGTATATGACTTGGACGCATCAAAGCATTGAGTACGATTTGATTGGCTCCGATTTCTAATCGTAATATAGTCAACCCAATGTACACTCTTGTTGTCAAAAATAAATTTAATTTGTCAATTATTATATCAGCCACAATATGTTGTATTTTGAATATTTTAGTTCAACGGAATGCTTATCAACTTTTGTTGTATTTTTAATCAGTAAAATACTAATTAAAGAAGGTAAGAAGATATATACGCTTCATCAGTAAACACAATTTTCCGCAACATTTCGTTGTTTAATTTAACATATTAAATATAATTTTACAAACATTTTATCGCTAAATTTTATCATACGGCAACTAATAATGTTGGAATTTGTAGGACCTAAACTTAAATTCTAGTAGAACTCTTATGCACAGACAATTTTTAAATATTAAATGATTTTGCAATAGTAAAGATATTATTGGATACTCTTCGACATAGCATAGGTTGTTTAATTTCATCTCTTCCAATAATATCGACGGACTTCTAACTCCTCGCTCATGAAATTTATCCAAACTTTTTTATAAGGTTCGAAATGGTTGAAATAAATGATATTAGTCAATCAGAAAACTTTACAGTAAATGATTCATGGGAATTTCTTGAATTTTTTTCTCCATGGTATAAGTTTACAAGAAAAACTGTTCCTTCTTTGTAAATATTATTGATATGTTCAACTCTCCGTTCTTTGTCTACGTCTGCTTCAAGTGCTAGAACATTAAATATCACTTGCTTGCGATATCTAACAGATTTCATTTATTTTTGAAAGGAAGAGTGTAAATTGGGTTGACTATATTACAATTAGAAATCGTAGCCAATCACATCGCACTCAATGCTTTGATGCGTCCCAGTACACATCGAACATAGGAAAATTAACATTGAGTACATTTTAGGATGTTCGGTGTTACATAAAACTCTCTGTATGTTTTGATGAGTTTTAACTTACTATAACTTTCTATTTTTAAAGAAGATAATGAAGTGAGATAATCTACAAATGAGTCGTCTAGATGCAAAATTAGTTACATTCATTGTCTTGAAAAAAAAGTTAAACTAAAATGTTGATGATTTCCAAAACTACGGTTTTTAGAAGAATAGTTTTGGGGCTTTAGCTGGTGTCCTTTATCCATACATACACCCATGCCAAATATATACCGGGCTATTTGAATATTTGAATTAGGAACAGATTTCAAACATTTATTTCTTCCAAACTACAAAAGGTAGAACTATAATTCCAACGTTCCCGGATAGACAAAAGTTTAAAATTTGAACAGTCCCGCATTGGCGCTGCTGCTTATCATTTTGATTGTCTGTAGTAAAATGGCGATTCAAAAATAAAAAGCACTTTGTGTGCTGCAATTAGTAAAACTAGAGTCCATTATTGAATTTCAACGTGCTTTTTACCGCCTCGTCATAAGCAGATTTACCAATGGCATCGAAAATTCGTAGACGATGGTTGCATCTACAAACAGAAAATCACGGGACGTCCACGCACATTGAATGAAAATGTCGAACGTATTCGCACAGTTTACGAAAGGAGCCCCAAAAAATCTACAGCACGGGAAACACATGGTGTTCATATAAAAAATTAAACCTTTCTCTTTCCAAGAACGTTGGAATTGTGTTTCTATCTTTTGTAGTTTGGTAGAAATAAATGTTTGAAATCTGTTTCTTTATTTTAAATAACCCTGTATATATTATCAAGGTTCAACGAATGAACGCTTCTTTTGCTCTACTGAAAAATAAAAACTCTTTTGGATGTAACCACACACTACACGACTCAAATACTCTCAAAACTCTTTATTAATAAAATTGTCATAAAAAATCGCCATCGAAATAATTAAAAAGTATTTAAATAAATGATCAAAATTGTGACACTAAACTACACAAAAGGCATTCCTTGAAAATGGTTAGAGATAATTAATAAAGTGAAACAAATTAATTGATATTTGAATTTTTATTTGTAACATACAAAAAGACGTTAATGTGAAGAACATTTTAGAATTCGAGGCTAATCATGAAAGCTTAAGTTTAAGTTCTGTTTTGTTAATTATATACTTAGTTTATTTGTTTGTAAACAAACACTGTATTTGAAAATTGTAAACCTGCATAGGCTTTAACAAGAACAAACTACTTTACTTTGCTTTACTTTACTAAGTTATTAAAACAAAAATATCAAGAATATGAATTTGTTTTCAGTACTCATTTGTGTTCATGAACACAAATTTATATTTTTGTTATTTGTATTCTATAAAATAAAGCTCTGTTGTGGACGAACAACTGCTGTATACACACGTTTAGTTTGCTAGCTATTGATGATGCTACTCAAACTAATGGGCATTAGATGGCGTTTATGCTTTCGAATATATGTAAAACAAAAATAGGTTTGGCAATATTGTATAAATTTGTAGAAAATGATTACAATGTCCATTCTTTTTCTTTTGGTTTTCCTCTTTTGTCAACTGTATTTTACTATTTCTCAAAATTAAATAATTTTGAGAAATAGTAAAATACAGTTGACAAAAGAAGAAAACCAAAAGAAAAAGAATGGACATTGTAATAATTTTCTACAAATTTATAAAATTAAATAATTTTGAGAAATAGTAAAATACAGTTGACAAAAGAGGAAAACCAAAAGAAAAAGAATGGACATTGTAATAATTTTCTACAAATTTATACAATATTGCCAAACCTATTTTTGTTTTACATATATTCGAAAGCATAAACGCCATCTAATGCCCATTAGTTTGAGTAGCATCATCAATAGCTAGCAAACTAAACGTGTGTATACAGCAGTTGTTCGTCCACAACAGAGCTTTATTTTATAGAATACAAATATCAAAAATATAAATTTGTTTCTAATAAACATAGGGTTCTGTTTGTCAAACAATACTTTGAAAAAAGAAGACAACCAAAAGAAAATAAATGTAAAAAGATGTGGACATATAATATTAAGAAAAATTGAATTGGCCAATTGTTTGCGGAATATTTGCAAAATATAACGTAGAAATTATTAAAACGATCAATCTGTTTTATTTTATATACGAAAATATAGATGTTTATGAAATATTGTTTAAATATTACTAATAATGTTTGAAAATGCAAACAAATGTTTTCTGAGAATCGATTAAACTTCAGATTTCTATGTAAATCATATCAATTAATAATACATTGACAAACTTCCTCTCAATATTCCAAAAATGATAATCGATCAACTGAAAACGGAGTTGTAGTCGATAGAATCGACCACAAAAAGTGTTTACCATAATTAAATGTATTTTACTTTACTTAAACATAATACTGAAAATTACTCTTTACTGTAATATTAAACACAATGGGTGAAATATGTTTAAAAATTTTATTCTACATCCAATAACTAAAATTCTGTCATGTTTGAATGTTAGTTATTTGATGTAGAATAAACATTTCTTAAAACATATTAATGTGTAAGAAACGATTTCTTTTACTGGGCCGACTATTAAGGTTTCGTGATTTTATCACATTGTTTATAACGCTCTGATTTCTAAAATACTAAACGGATTTTATTATTTTAAAAAGGAATCGATTTAAAGTTAACCCCTTGACTGACGATTTAAAATTGCATTAAGGAAACACAGGATTTACATATTTTTTAAGAATAATTTTACATATTCCAAGACGTTCGAATTAATCAAAACAGACATTTGTAAAATTAATTGACATGAGATCAAATACAAGCAGTATATTTTTAACTTCGCAATATTTCAGTGTTTTATACTTCATGCGCCACGCGTATAAAACACTAAAATATTGTGAAATTTATCTATATTTGAATCTCATTTGAAATCAGTGTTTAATACGCATGGCGCATGAAGTAAAATTTCGAGTTTAGAAAAGCCCAGAAAATTTGTCTTGGGTCGCTGCGCGACCCTCGACAAATTTTCACGGGGCTTTTCTAAACTCGAAATTTTACTTCATGCTTAGTCTGGGAGTGGAAAACACTCGTTTAAAGCATCAAATTGATCTCTTTTAAAAATCAACTAATGTCGAAAAATTCCCTGTACATAAAATTTTGAGGGGTCTCTAAAATATTAGTTGTCCCGGGACTGTAATTTTTAGTAAATGATTTCATTTAAGACTTCTAAACATTCTCTTAGATATATCTAAAAAAAAAGTTTCAACATTTTGCTTTACATTTCGTTTCACAAAATTCGTTTATAATCACTGGTTTCGGTGTTTTATATTAATTTACCATAATTAGTTTCACCAGTGTTGCACCACGGGTTCAGTAAGAAATTAATTTAATATGTGTCCACTTTTGAACTCAACTTGTAAAAAAGAAACTTACATTTTGTTGCATTTAGACAAATTATTTTCAAAATCAATAAATAAAAATTAAATCTGCCAATAGTTTGCAAAATATTTACAAAATATAAAAACGAATTAATATTAATACCGACTTTCTGCAAAAATTTTGTTTCGCTGAGATTTCTTCGAGAAGTAGTTGTTTCAATGAATATTTGGAGAAGTCTCAAAGAGACTACATTTTTTCAGAAAGTCGATATTAATTTTAATTCGTATTTATATTCAAAATCAAGTTGTAGAAATCGAAATTGTATGGCATTATGACTGATGCCGCACAATTTCTTCAATTCATTTCTCATTTGGCACTTGGTGAAAAATATTACGCTATGTAAAGTTATTGAGAGGAAAAATACTGTACTGTTTCACAAATTATAAACTTTATTCCGACTAATTTTAGTTTGTTAGACCATTTTTAAAGCAATATTGCTTTGAAAATGCTTTAACAAACCGAAACTGATCGAAATAAAGTTTTTAATTTGTAAAACAATACTAAGTAGTTTTCCTCCTAATAACTTTACATAATGCTACACAATATTAAGTATAAAAACCGATAATGAAGATTTTTGATTTAAATTAAGTTTCTGCTATGTTTTATTATAAAATCCAATTGAACCAATAAATTGCCATCCCTCTTTCCTCCTCTCAATAACTTTACATAATGCCATACAATATTAAGTATAAAAATCGATAATACAGATTTTCGATGTAAATGAAGCTTCAGCTATGTTTTATTTTAAAATCCAATTGAACCAATAAATTACCATCCCTCCTTCCTCTATTATAAAATTTCCGTCGATATTCCTCGTATAGCTCCCGTTTAACACTTCCCGTCGATTTTAACGAAATTACTCACCTCGCCTTCTAAGGTCTCTTCGCTCAATTAACATGCGAAATTGCCGCCCTTTTCGCGAAATTACACCCTCTGAACGTTAATGGAGCGGAAAAGGGCGAGATCGCTTCCGCCTCGTATAACTTAATTCATACACTTCCATATCAGTAAAGAAAACGAAAAAAAAAACAGGAATAATTGCCGATGTATCTTCGGGCTATTCATCCCCCGAAAGGGTGCTAATCTTTAGCGTCTATTTCACGAGGGTTGATGAAGATAAATCGGGTTCTTGGATTCGATCCAAAGGGATTATTGTGTGTGTTTCGTGTGGAAGATTGTAAATGATGAGGGTGTTTATATCGTGGTTAGGTTCGCTTATTTTCAGTAATTTGAAGGAATCTATCGAATTTATCAAGACTAGCAATGATCTAATACACAGTGAATTTTTCTTTTAGATAATAATATATGCATAAGCTGTAGATTTTCCGACATTCGTTGATTTTTAAAAGAGTTCAATTTAAAGCTTTAAACGAGTGTTTTCCACTCCCAGACTAAGCATGAAGTAAAATTTCGAGTTTAGAAAAGCCCCGTGAAAATTTGTCGAGGGTCGCGCAGCGACCCGAGACAAATTATCTGGGCTTTTCTAAACTCGAAATTTTACTGCATGCGCCACGCGTATAAAACACAGATTTCAAGCGAAGTTCAAATATATATAAATTTCACAATATTTAAGTCTTTAATACGCGTGGCGTATAAAGTAAAATTTCGAGTTTAGAAAAGCCTAGAAAATGTTCACGGGGCTTTTCTAAACTCGAAATTTTACTTCATGCTTAGTCTGGGAGTGGAAAACACTCGTTTAAAGCTTCAAATTGAACTTAAAAAAAAACAATTAATATCTAAAGATTTACAGCAAATAGAATTTGAAATACGTAAACTTGAAAGAAAAACTCCCTGTATATATATTTATCATTCTGGTCGTTTAATCATTTAAATTAGTCTTTAGTACATCATCACATTTGAATCAGTTTATTTAAGCTTTAAACGAGTGTTTTCCACTCCCAGACTAAGCATGAAGTAAAATTTCGAGTTAGAAAAGCCCCGTGAAAATTTGTCGAGGATCGCGCAGCGACCCGAGACAATTTTTCTGGGCTTTTCTAAACTCGAAATTTTACTTCATGTGCCACAGATTTCAAGCGAAGTTCAAATATACATAAATTTCACAAAATTTTAGTGTTATATACGCGTGGCGCGCGAAGAAAAATTTCGAGTTTAGAAAAGCCCAGAAAATTTGCCTGGGAGTGGAAATTACTCGTTTAAAGCTTCAAATTCAACTTAAAGAAAAAATACTAGGCATATCTAAAGATTTACAGAAAATAGGCTGAATTTGGAATACGTATACTTAAAAAAAACTCCTTGTATATATATTTATCCTCCTGGTCGTTTAATCATTTAAATTGGACTTTAATATAATATCACATTTTAATCACATAATGTCACTTTGTATTGTGGAGGCTTCTACTTCTTTATAAATTTAACCAAAAGAAAAACACTTAATATAATTATTAATCGCTTTTACTAACAATCTTCTTTATTAATAATAATATTTGTAAGAGCATTTCTAATATTTTTTTAAGTCTCATTGCTTGTACTAACAACAAATCCTGCAGATACTTTCAATTTGGGTAACTCAAACGGTCTGCCACTTAAAAAAATCTTTTAAAATGTTTAACATTATAAAGTGCATGTTGTGTACATACACTTTGTATCTAATGAACGTGCATGTGCATTGCTAGCTTATGCACGGCTACGATAGTTTTTTGTTTTATTAGTTTCAGCAATGCGTTTCCGAGGATCAGTATAATATTAAATAATCAATTTTGTAAGTACTGCAATCGTTAAAGTTTTATTTAAAACTCGTGCACACAACAGGTTTATTTTTGTATGTATTAGGTACTAACATTTCAAGTGTAAATAAGATAGTTTAAAATAATTGGCATTGTTAAATTTACAACCCAATATGCATTGATTTACATTGAATTATGTTTAAAATACAACATAACATTGTTGGGATGCATTTTGGCTTCACAATATTTCAAGTGCAAACGAGATAGTTTCAAAAAAATTGCATTGTAAAATTACCAACCCAATATACATTGAATTATATTTAAAATACAACATAACATACAGGATTGTATGTTTGGTTAAAAAAATGCATTGTTAAATTTACAACTCAATATACATTGATTTACATTGAATTATATTTAAAATACAACATAACATACAAGATTGTATGTTGGGTTGCAATTTGGCTTCACAACATTTCATGTGCAAACGAGAAAGTTTCAAAAGTTGCATTGTTAAATTTGCAACCCAATGTGCATTGATTTACATTGAATTATATTTAAAATACAACATAACATTCAAGATTGTATGTTGGGTTGCATTTTAGCTTCACATTTCAAGTGCAAATGTGATAGTTTCAAAAAATGTGCATTGTAAAATTTACAACCCAATATGCATTGATTTACATTGAATTATATTTAAAATACAACATACCATACAAGATTCTATGTTGGGTTGCATTTTGGCTTCACAACATTTCAAGTGCAAATAAGATAGTTTATAAAAATTTGCATTGTAAAATTTACAACCTAATATACATTAATTTACATTGAATTATATTTAAAATATAACATAACATACAAGATTATATGTTGGTTTGCTATTGGCTTCACAACATTTCAAGTACAAATGAGATAGTTTAATAAAATATCCATTGTTAAATTTACAACCTAATATGCATTGATTTACATTGAAATATATTTTAAATACAACATAACATACAAGATTGTATGCTGGGTTGCATTTTGGCTTTTCAACATTTCAAGTGCAAATGAGATAGTTACAAAAAATTTGCATTGTTGAATTTACAACCCAATTGATTTACATTGAATTATATTTAAAATACAACATAACATACAAGATTGTATGTTGGGTTGCATTTTGCCTTTAAAACATTTCAAATGCAAATGAGATAGTTTTAAAAAATTTGCTCTGTTAAGTGTACAATTTTTGAATTTTCAAAGTAATAATACTAATAATTATGCAAATAATGCGATTAAAGAATTGATAAATTGTTAGTTCTGTTCGGAGCACGAATTTGTCCCATTAAATAATATTAAATTAAATTGATAAAAATGATGTGTCCATCACAGCACCTTCCCCATAATTTGAATAACTAATAATTGACATACTAAATTTATTTTACTCTAACCAGTTAGTTGAAGATTTCACTTGAAGTTAGTGATTTATACGCGTGACGCATGAAGTAAAATTTCGAGTTTAGAAAAGCCTGAAAATTTGGATTTGCTGGGGCGCGAATCGCTTCGCTCGCGCGCCCCAGCAAATCCAAATTTTCAGGCTTTTCTAAACTCGAAATTTTACTTCATGCTTAGTCTGGGTGTGGAAACCCTTGTTAGAGGATATATCAGAAACTTATTTCACTGTTACCTTTACTGTAAAATTTATGACATTTTAGTTTAAATTTAGAACAAAAACAAATTTGTGTTCATTATTTATGTGTTACTAAACTTTGATGAACAAATTGGAAAAGCTTAAATTATACTGAAATTATGTAATATTCAGCCTTATAAACTAACCACCAAAGAACCAATTTTAATTAAAAAAAGTCAGTAATATATTTACCCGAAAAACGTCGGAAGATGGACCTCCTGAGCCCCTACATACAGCACCAATGCAATTTGTCATCGGTGAGAAGTCGAACTGAAATGACGTAATTTTGGGAAGAATTTACCAAACCGTATGGAGTAAAATTACGTCATTTTGGTGCAAGTTTTCATGACTAAATTGCCTGGGTGCTGTAAATAGGGGCCCTGGAGTCTCTGGAAATTCACAAAGCACGCGCTAAACCGAAAATACCCTTATTAATTAACGACCAGCTTGACCTAATATACACCCCCATTTTTAATGCAATTTGTAACCGTAATTTTTTGTATATATATATATCTAAGGAATTGTTAGTTTAAATTACTTCTAGTTTGATAATAATAAGTTAAAGTTGTCTAAACTATAGGCACAATAAAAACCAAAACTGAGGTTTTTATTGTGCCTATAGTTTTGACAACTTATACTTGTTTTTATCAAACTAGAAGTAATTTAAACTAACAAACAAAGTTCGAGTGTCTTATTTGTGTTAAAATATCATGATTGAATTATATTTAATATACAACATAACATTGTTGGGATGCATTTTAGCTTCACAACATTTCAAGTGCAAACAAGATAGTTTCAAAAAATTGCATTGTAAAATTACCAACCCAATATACATTGAATTATATTTAAAATACAACATAACATACAAGATTGTATGTTGGGTTGCAATTTGGCTTCACAACATTTCATGTGCAAACGAGAAAGTTTCAAAAGTTGCATTGTTAAATTTGCAACCCAATGTGCATTGATTTACATTGAATTATATTTAAAATACAACATAACATACAAGATTGTATGTTGGGTTTCATTTTGGCTTCACATTTCAAGTGCAAATGTGATAGTTTCAAAAAATGTGCATTGTGAAATTTACAACCCAATATGCATTGATTTACATTGAATTATATTTAAAATACAACATACCATACAAGATTCTATGTTGGGTTGCATTTTGGCTTCAGCTTCACAACATTTCAAGTGCAAATGAGATAGTTTATAAAAATTTGCATTGTAAAATTTACAACCTAATATACATTAATTTACATTGAATTATATTTATAATACAACATAACATACAAGATTCTATGTTGGGTTGCATTTTGGCTTCAGCTTCAGAATATTTCAAGTACAAATGATATAGTTTAATATAATATCCATTGTTAAATTTACAACCTAATATGCATTGATTTACATTGAATTATATTTAAAATACAACATAACATACAAGATTGTATGCTGGGTTGCATTTTAGTATCACAACATTTCAAGTGCAAATGAGATAGTTTCAAAAAATTTGCATTGTTTGATTTACAACCCAATTGATTTACATTGAATTATATTTAAAATACAACATAACATACAAGATTGTATGTTGGGTTGCATTTTGCATTTTCAACATCTCAAATGCAAATGTGATAATTTAAAAAACTGCTTTGTTAAGTGTACAGCCCAGTATACATTGATTTACATTAAATTACATTTAAAATATAACATAACATACACGATTGTATATTGGGTTGCATTTTGCACATGCTCAAGATAACTTCTGGCCGAATGAAATTGATTCTTAATTCCATTCTCGTACCAACTTTCATAAACCCATGGGAATTTTCAGTTATTGCTTTTTTGCCAGTTTAGCGAGCCTATGCCTGCGAGATATTTATCCTAGCAGAAATAATGAGCGCAGACAGCTGTCGGCGAGTTCGCTGCGCCATTCATCAAGAGTTGCGTTTCGTGTCTGCAAAATGGGAAATTCTAACCTTGTATGATAAACAGCTGTTCATCGATTTTCTGTCCTCGCCATCCCCGGCGGGTTTTGACTAATTATTCTCATTTCGGTAATTTGTTGCTCCGATATTTCTTCCACTTGAAAGCCGGAAACCTCAGGAAGTTTCCGGCTAAAACACTTAGATTTTTAAAACGAGAAATGTTAACAACAAAAACGATTCATAATGTATTCAATATTCCAACACGTTCGAAGAACTTATAGATCAGTTTTACTATGGTCTATCTCTAAACTTGTAGGAATGCTGAACGATTGTTCCTGATTAAATTTATAGCCTATTATAGCTTAGTATTTTATTTACGAGGTCTGTTCAGATAATAACCGAACTTAATTTTTTTAAACTTTATTATTCATTTTACAGATTATTGGTCTTTGTCCTTTTTTCAAAGTACTTCCCTTCTCTATTCATACACTTTTCCTAGCGGTGTTGCCGTTTCGCAAAGCATTTCTGGATAGCTTCATTTGAGATGGCTTCTCGCATGGAGCTAGGTCTGGCAAAAACGAGGGTGCGGGAAGACAATAATTTGATTCTTGGCATAAAACTGACAAATTACCAAAGCCGAGTGTGCGGGCGCATTATCGTGTTGCAAGAACCATGAGTTGCCTTGCCACTACTCTGGTCTTTTTTTAAGGATTTTTTTCACGCAAAACGCACTGATAGTACACACGGTTCACTGTTTAACCTTGAGGCAAGAATTTAAAATGCATAATTCCATGAAAGTCGAAAAAAACTATGAGCATCACTTTGACATTGGATCGATACTGACGTGCTTTCTTGGGACGTGGAAATCCTTTGCCAATTTATTGTGATGGGGTCGAACTTTTGTCTCAATGTCGTAGCCGTAAACCCAGCTTTCGTCTCCCGTTATGATTCTTTGCATGAATGTTTCATCGTCATTGGCTTGTTAAAGGAGTTGCCGACAAATGTCCACTCGATCATCTATCTGTTGTTCGGTCATCAAACGAGGAACACATTTTGCTGCAACTCTACCAATGTTCAAATTTTCAGTCAAAATTGCATAGCATGACCCAGTATAACATGCTAACCTCTTCTGCAAGTTCTCTGGCAGTCAATCGGCGATTTTCACGCACCAGATCGTTGATTTTCTAAACGTAGGAGTTATCAGTTGGAGTGGAAAGCCTTTCTGCTCGAGGATAATCTTGAATTGACTGACGACCGTGAAAACCATTCGTAGCATTGCATACGACTCAGAGCATCATCTCCGTAAGCTTGTTTCAAAACATTAAACGTTTCTGTGAACGTTTTCCCTAGTTTCACGCAAAACTTTTCACGGCATCTTTGCTCCAAAAACTCGTACATTTTAAAAATCGCGACTACCACTTAAACACGTTGCTCTCAAATAAAAATATCACGAAAACTGAACGAGATATCAACAGTCCAAGAACATTCGCCTACAAAGGAGGTTATGCGCAAGGCAGTGCTGCCAACAGCATATCATCAAATATCTCAGTTGGCGCGTAATTCGAAATGTTCGGTTTTTATCTGAACAGGCCACGTATCTAATATAACTAATTAATTCTACATATTGTCTCATAATTGGGATATAATTTTCCTGTTGGGCAATAAAGACTTATTATTATGTTGTGACATTTCTTTTTACTGTTGTTGTCCTAAGGCTAGCCAGGACAAACCTTTTTTTTAAACAATTTTCATTTACTTTCTTCTCAGTATTTTTTTATCTATTTAATAAAAATGTTTTTCTATATCTCATTCAATAATTTAAAAATATGTCAATTACCTAACAAATCCTCGCGTGTCTAAAACGCATTACCCTATTCGCGGTAAATGCACGGAATTTTCCCGCGATTATTATCTGCAAGTAATAATAAAGGGAAACAAATAACGCAGAAGCCTAATATCCGTTGAATTGCTGCTGACCCATAAAGCTCACGCTTCATTTCATCGCGACTCTAACTAATTGAAATCGCCTGGATAATTTTAGTGCATCAATCATGCCATTATCTCATAAACACGACCTCTAGACGAATTTTTATTGCGCAGAAAAAATGTACTGGGCCCATTTACGAAGACAATATTCAAACACGTCTTGATTCATAAAGAGAAACAAAGAAAGGAAGCATTATTTTTCTACATGCATATTATTACCCAAGTATTTTAAATGGATTACCCTGTATATTATCTGCTTTCCAAGTTCCTCCATGAAAATAAAGTGTCATTTTGTAATATCACATTTGGTCAGGAGTTATCAGTCGTTTTTTGTAAAAAATGACTTCTGCAGTGGTTTCCTAATTCTAAAATATTTCCGAATTATCTACTTTCCAAGTTCCTCCATGAAAATTGAGTGTTATTTTGTTATTTTACATTTGGTCAGGAGTTATCAGGCTTTTTTTGAAAAAATAACTTGTGCAGTGGTTTTGTAATTTTAAAATATTTCCGAAACTAAATAATATAGAAATTTGTGGTTTTCGGCAATCTTTGAGAAAAAAGGGCGTTTGGGTTAACCTGCGTTAATCCCTACAATTTTGCTTTTGTTGCATCACTTGTTTTTACAATCCGCCAATGTGAATTTTTCGTTTATTTAGCAGTAAATGGAAATAGATTTTTTGTTTGTTTTCACTAAATATTAAAGATAATACAGGTATATTAATTACTGTATTGACTGTATAACTTACAATGAATTAAAGGTATGATTCACGACAGTATTAATCTTGATTGTCTTGAACTGTCGATATCTTGCATTGGGCAAAAAAGTATGTTCCATATTCCAGTGCACTTACCATAAGCGCACAAAATTTAATAACTGACATATTTTATATTGACGTTACATGTACCTTATTTAGATTAGTCCTAATTTGCATAAGAACAACTAAAAATCGTAAACAATGAAATCAATGCTTTGCTGCGTCCCCAAACAAATCGAGCACAGGAACATTTACATTGAACATTTTCTGCCATATTCGGTATACAGTTGCGATTGAAAAAAAACTAGTACAGTAGGGAACTTTAGCCACTTCTAAAATACCGTTTTTTTTTTTCTTGTAAAACAATCTTGTCATGTATAAGTTAACAACCATTTTTTTTTCTTGGCTAATAAGACGGTGCTTTTATCGACCTTTTGTTGACTTATTAGCAATGTCTCTAATGCTAATACCGTCTCTAAACGGGTATTTATTATCGCTTTTTGCGTTTGAGTCAGTTGAGGCATATCAACGTTAATTAAATTTCGTTTGACATTTCCGCAGATTTGACAATTTGATTGACAAAAACCAAAGTGAGTCCAGTTCACATAGCCAAATATTTTGCTGTACTAGTTTTTTTCTCTCGCAACTGTATAATTCTTTATATTCAAAGTTTTTTAAATTAATACATCATTCATTTATCTCTAAAAAGGCTAATACCCTTAAACACCCACACAATTCACACTGAATATCGATTCTAAGTAACTTCCAACAAAGTTACGATTATGTCTGCAGTCTCGTGCCACGTCGTATCCGCTTCCTAGATAACTCAGATGGGCGTCCTCGTTTACTCGGCGTAAATCATAGTTTTATCTTAATGGCCAGACGAAGTTAAGCTGGAATACAAAAAGGGACAATGCCGCGTGTACGAAAATATTGATTGAATCAAGGCTAGGATGGGAAGAAAACAGAACGCTCGACTCAGCGAAAACTGAATTTGTTTGTGTGGGAAGTTCCTCTAGATTTTATTGCTCGTTAGATTTATTCAGGTTGAATCAATTCATCGATTCTAAAAAAATATTTCTAAGACAGTTTCAAAATTATGTGAGTATAATTTTAGAATATAGCTCCCGAAAAAAAAAAGATTTTTGAAAAGATAGTCTTCAAATGAGTTTGAATAGATTTATAAATTCTCTTCCATAAGATAATTTTTAATGAGTTTAATAGATTTATAAATTCTCTCCTGTACGATAATTTTCCGTACGAAAAAGAAGTCTTCAGATTCTAAAGAATTATTTCTAAGGCAGTTTTAAAATTATGTGTGAGTATAATTTTTGAATATAGTTTCCGAAAAAAAAAAGATATTTGAAAATATAGTCTTCAGATGAGTTTGAATAGATTTATAAATTCTCTCCCATAAGATAATTTTTCGTACGAAAAAGAACTCTTCAGAATGGACCTTTTGATAGATAACAGAAATCCATTTAAAAATGTAATTCTTTAACAGGGTTAGTCAAGAAAAAGTCAGAGGATTTTATTCATCGGGAAAAGTCTTGGAAGACTCAGGAAAACTCAGCCTTTTAAGCAAAAAGTCCGGGAATTTTCAAAGTAATAATACTAATAATTATGCAAATAATGCGAATAAAGAATTGACAAATTGTTAGTTCTGTTCGGAGCACGAATTTGTCAGATTAAATAATATTAAATTAAATTGATAATGATGATGTGTCCATCACAGCACCTTCCCCATAATTTGAAAAACTGATAATTGACATACTAAATTTATTTTACTCTAACCAGTTAGTTGAAGATTTTACTTGAAGTTAGTGATTTATACGCGTGACGCATGAAGTAAAATTTCGAGTTTAGAAAAGCCTGAAAATTTGGATTTGCTGGGGCGCGACTGGCTTCGCTCGCGCGCCCCAGCAAATCCAAATTTTCTAAACTCGAAATTTTACTTCATGCTTAGTCTGGGTGTGGAAACCCTCGTTAGAGGATCAATCAGAAACTTATTTCACTGTTTCCTTTACTGTAAAATTTATGACATTTTAGTTTAAATTTAGAACAAAAACAAATTTGTGTTCATTATTTATGTGTTACTAAACTTTGATGAACAAATTGGAAAAGCTTAAATTATACTGAAATTATGTAAAATACAGCCTTATAAACAATCCACCAAAGCACCAATTTTAATTAAAAAAAGTCAGTAATATATTTACCCGAAAAACGTCGGAAGATGGACCTCCTGAGCCCCCACATACAGCACCAATGCAATTTGTCATCGGTGAGAAGTCGAACTGAAATGACGTCATTTTGGGAGGAATTTACCAAACCGTATGGAGTAAAATGACGTCATTTTGGTGCAAGTTCTCATGACTAAATTGCCTGGGTGCTGTGAATAGGGGCCCTGGAATCTCTGGAAATTCACAAAGCACGCGCTAAACCGAAAATACCCTTACTTAACGATCAGCTTGACCTAATAAAACGGTATAAAGTATTATGGTCCAAAATTTTATAATCCACTGCCATCCACTTTAAAAACTCTACCAACAGAACAATTTAAATCTATTATGAAGCGCTATTTCATTAAAATGTCTTTCTACAGCATTGATGAATATACAAAAACAATGGAGCATGACAATAATGTCATCTTATAAACTATTTTGATCTTTTTACTAATTTTTAATTTGTTCTGCACCTATTTATTTATTTATTGTAATCGTTAATAATTATTAATCATTTACACTTATACATGTATTTAATTATTTTATATTGTATTGTCTATTTAATTAGCAAGGTAATATTTTCTGTATATCTGACGTATGTAAACCTAGGTATTAACATTAATAAGCACTTACTTACTAATATACACCCCCATTTTTAATGCTGTTTTGTAACCGTAATTTATTGTATATATATATATATATATATATATATATATATATATGTCTAAGGAATTGTTAGTTTAAATTACTTCTAGTTTGATAATAAGTTAAAGTTGTCTAAAAACACAATAAAAACCATAACTGAGGTTTTTATTGTGCCTATAGTTTTGACAACTTATACTTGTTATTATCAAACTAGAAGTAATTTAAACTAACAAACAAAGTTCGAGTGTTTTATTTGTGTTAAAATATCATGATTTTCGTCGATTTTCCACAAATTTTATTAGAATTCTGATTTGACTAATGTTAAAAATATGTGATTTTTGAAAATAAATAATGCCTTAAAATTCAATTAATTTTTTAAAAATGATGTTGGATAATCAAATATTTAAGTTTTCTATAAAACACCAAAATTGAAGCTGCAAATGTTTACTGTATGTTATTTATATATTTTGTAATAAAAATTGAAATAATATTTTAATAAAAATTTCAAACGCTGAACTTAACTTAACTTTTCTAAACTCGAAATTTTACTACATGACCACGCATACAAAACAAATATGTTGTGCATTTATATATATTTGAACCTCACTTGAAATCAGTGTTTTATACGCGTGGCGCATGAAGTAATATTTCGAGTTTAGAAAAGCCCTGAAAATTTGTTTCGGGTCGCTGCGCGACCCTCGACAAATTTTCACGGGGCTTTTCTAAACTCGAAATTTTACTTCATGCTTAATCTGGGAGTGGAAAACACTCGTTTAAAGTTTCAAACTAAGCTCTTTTGAAAAACAACGGATGATGATGATTATTATCAGTTAAAGTTAATCGTGACACACTATTTAAAAACCGTTATAAATTTTAAATTTAATGAACCTAAATTTTCATTAAGTTAAATAACAATGTCGGTTTTTAAAGGTTCTTGATAAATTAATAAGATTTTAGTTAATCTTAAAAATTCCGACGAATTTCACGATTTCTTTCTTTTGATTTGAAAAACTAGGACACATGACTTTTCATCAATTTTTAGAATCTCGGCAGTTTTTATGCATTTTTTCAAAACCTTTTTAGTCAATTTTTGAAAATGTATCTGTTGGCGTGAACTTTAAAGATTTTCGTTAATCTTCAAAATTTCGTAACAATTTATCGCCTTTTATAACTTTATAAAAAAATGTAATCTTGACGATTTTCCTGAATTTGATAGATTTTTGTTAATTTTCAAATTTTATGACGTATTACATGAATTTTCAAGATTTCGATGTTTAAAATGTAGACGCTTTTCGTGAATTTAAAAGATTTGAATCGATTTTTACAGAAATTGCTGATTTAAATTTTTAATGGGAAATATCGTAGTTTGATTTTTTATTGTTAACAAATTTCATAGCTTTTCCTAATATTTGCCATTTCACGGCTTTTTTTTAATATCGCATTTTTTGTATAAAACAGAAAAACACAAAATAGGCTATTGACAATTGTCAAACAAGTGTTATTCAATCCCAGGTTAAGCATGAAGTAAAATTTCGATTTGAGAAAAGCCAGAATTTGGATTTGGACGTGTATAAAAAATCACTGATTTATTCTAAAGTTTAAAATATTCTTTTCATTTCATAAAAAATAATATGATATGCAAATCAATTAAAATTAAAATTATTGAAATTTTTAAACACTTTTTTTAAACAATTTTTAAGGATTGTTGACATTTCATCGTTTCTTAATAACGCATTTTTTGTATAAAACAGAAAAACACAAAATGGGCTATTGACAATTGTCAAACGAATGTTATTCAATCCCAGGTTAAGCATGAAGTAAAATTTCGATATTTCTCAACTCGAAATTTTACTTCATGCGCCACGCGTATAAAAGCACTGATTTATTCAAAAGTTTAAAATATTCTTTTCATTTCATAAAAAATATAATATGAACATGAATTAAAATTATTGAAAATTTGAAACACTTATTGCATTTATGTATATTTGAACCTCACTTGAAATCAGTGTTTTATACGAGTGGCGCATGAAGTAAAATTTCGAGTTTAGAAAAGCCCAGAAAATTTGTTTCGGGTCGCTGCGCGACCCTCGACAAATTTTCACGGGGCTTTTCTAAACTCGAAATTTTACTTCATGCTTAATCTGGGAGTGGAAAACACTCGTTTAAAGTTTCAAACTAAGCTCTTTTGAAAAACAACGGATGATGATGATTATTATCAGTTTAAGTTAATCGTGACACACTATTTAAAAACCGTTATAATTTTAAAATTTAATGAACCTAAGTTTTCATTAAATTAAATCTGTAGCTTTGAGGAAAAACCAGTTAAGTCACTTTTGCACTATTTCGAGTTATTTGCGTTTGAAGTTTTAAAAGTCAATTTCTTAAGTACCTTAAAATAGCTGCAAATATCTATCTCATATTATTTATATTTCATAAAAAAGCATTAAATTCATTGATAACTTGTAACAAATTTTGCTAATAATTAAACGGGCATCTAAATGAAACATAACGCTTTTTTTCCCAAAAGATGTCACATAACTGGTTTTTCCTCAAAAATGACATTTCACTGGTTAGATTTTGTTCAAATTACGCGAAACCTATGTCAGATAACATTGTTTGGAGGTAAGAATATGAAAATATAAATGAATTTGTATCAAAGTCTGCACTTAACTTAATTTGACCAAAAAGTGACTTAACTGGTTCTTCCTCAAAACCACAGAAATAACAATGTCGGTTTTTAAAAGTTCTTGATAAATTAATAAGATTTTAGTTAATCTTAAAAATTCCGACGAATTTCACGATTTCTTTCTTTTGATTTTAAAAACTAGGACACATGACTTTTCATCAATTTTTAGAATCTCGGCAGTTTTTATGCATTTTCTAAACCTTTTTAGTCAATTTTTGAAAATGTATCGGTTGGCGTGAATTTTAAAGATTTTCGTTAATCTTCAAAATTTCGTAACAATTTATCGTTTTTTATAACTTTATAAAAAAATGTAATCTTGACGATTTTCCTGAATTTGATAGATTTTTGTTAATTTTCAAATTTTATGACGTTTTACATGAATTTTCAAGATTTCGATGTTTAAAATGTTGACGCTTTCGTGAATTTACGAGATTTGAATCGATTTTTACAGAAATTGCTGATTTAAATTTTTAATGGGAAAAGTCATAGTTTGATTTTTCATTGTTAACAAATATCATAGCTTTTCCTAATATTCACCATTTCACGGTTTTTTCTTAATATCGCATTTTTTGTATAAAACAGAAAAACACAAATTACGCTATTGACAATTGTCAAACGAGTGTTATTCAATCCCAGGTTAAGCATGAAGTAAAATTTCGAGTTGCGAAAAGCCTGAAGAATTTGGATTTGGACGCGCAGCGTCCAAATCCAAATTCTGGCTTTTCTCAACTCGAAATTTTACTTCATGCGCCACGCGTATAAAAAATCACTGATTTATTCTAAAGTTTAAATATATTCTTTTCATTTCATAAAAAATAATATGATATGCACATCAATTAAAATTAAAATTATTGATATTTTTAAACACTTTTTTTAAACAATTTTTAAGGATTGTTGACATTTCATCGTTTCTTAATAACGCATTTTTTGTATAAAACAGAAAAACACAAAATGGGCTATTGACAATTGTCAAACGAGTGTTATTCACTCCTAGGTTAAGCATGAAGTAAAATTTCGAGTTGAGAAAAACCTGAAGAATTTGGATTTGGACGCGCAGCGTCCAAATCCAAATTCTGGCTTTTCTCAACTCGAAATTTTACTTCATGCGCCACGCGTATAAAAAATCACTGATTTATTCTAAAGTTTAAAATATTCTTTTCATTTCATAAAAAATAATATGATATGCACATCAATTAAATTTAAAATTATTGAAATTTTTAAACACTTTTTTTGAAACAATTTTTAAGGATTGTTGACATTTCATCGTTTCTTAATAACGCATTTTTTGTATAAAACAGAAAAACACAAAATGGGCTATTGACAATTGTCAAACGAATGTTATTCAATCCCAGGTTAAGCATGAAGTAAAATTTCGAGTTGAGAAAAGCCTGAAGAATTTGGATTTGGACGCGCAGCGTCCAAATCCAAATTCTGGCTTTTCTCAACTCGAAATTTTACTTCATGCGCCACGCGTTTAAAAAATCACTGATTTATTCTAAAGTTTAAAATATTCTTTTCATTTCATAAAAAATAATATGATATGCACATCAATTAAAATTAAAATTATTGAAATTTTTAAACACTGTTTTTTAAACAATTTAAAGGATTGTTAACATTTCATCGTTTCTTAATGTCGCATTTTTTGTATAAAACAGAAAAACACAAAATGGGCTATTGACAATTGTCAAGCGAATGTTATTCAAGTAAAATTTCGATTTTTCTCAACTCGAAATTTTACTTCATGCGCCACGCGTATAAAAGCACTGATTTATTTAAAAGTTTAAAATATTCTTTTCATTTCATAAAAAATACTATAATATGAACTTGAATTAAAATTATTGAAATTTTGAAACACTTATTTTTAACAATTGTCGCTTTTTTTAAGGATTGTTAGCATTGCATCACTTTTCGAAATTATTAACAATTTTGACATTTTCAATAATTTTGACATTGAAATATCATTTTTGAGATTGTTCTTCTAGTTATATAATAAGTTCAAATAACTGATATCTTAGACAATTATTTCTTGCCGTCTTCTTCTGTTTTTTTTTTTTCGTTAGCAATTAATATTCAAATCTTTAGAGACATCCCTTTTAAATCCGTGATAAAACCCTAACGAATAAAGAGCGTGGAATTACTGCTAATAGACGTCCTCGGAAAACCTCTTCCATTCATTAGGTGACATTAATGGGCCAATTACACGTCCGATAAAAATTCCATCCCAGGTCGGATTTTCGCAGGAAATTTGATTTAGGGCGACGTTTGAACGTCGAGGGCCGGGGGTCCGCGCTACTTCATAAATCCCGCCCTTGATGCGTTTAATTTGCAGCAAAAAGGGAACTCTGTCCCACGGGTTTAATTGCCCCAAGGGAAGAGGAACAAATCGTGCGGCTTCGACCCACTCTCCAGAACTAACGGCAAATTAATGGGACGGCCCTTTTGGTGTTTGCGGCATGTTGTTGACCCTTGTCTCAGAAGACAACAACTAGTTGTCGGTAATTAGATACGGTGTGCATCTTGATTTAATTAGATTCCTTTTAATGATTTGATTCTCAGATAACTTATATTTCATTTGAGATCGGATTAAACCCTTAAAACCTTCTTATAGACTTACTTAATTCTTTATAACTGTATGTTTTTGAGTTTGTTATTGATAATGAGCACCTTGTGTCTCGAAATGTACATCTAACGATACAAATAAAAAAGTGATGTAAGGAATAACAGTCTTTTTATGTGATAATTTTTGTAGTCATTTGTCGATATATCGTAGATATTATAATCCAGGATATTTAGGATAAAGATTAAAAGCGTGTCTTAAACGCTTCAGGCATTTATTTAAAGTAAGAACATGCATTTAAAAGTGCAATTGAAGATTATAGAATCTTTGAAAAGATATGTATCAAAAATAAACAAATCCTTAAAGTGGTTTTATTAAGAGTTTATCTCTGTTTTATCGTAATTACAATGCTGAGCTTGGCCAGCTCAGAATTGTAATTACGATAAAACAGAGATGAACTCTTAATAAAACCACTTTAAGGATTTGTTTATTGGACTAGTATTCGAAGCAAAGAAAATCAAAATTTATCATAATTAAAAAGGTGCTAGTAAAAGTTAAAGAGATCTTATAAAAGTTTATTTGAAGTTTAATGAACCCTTACAAAAGTTAATTTAAATGTTAAAAAACCTTTAAAGAAGGATCTCTCTCTGAAAATCTAAGATTATTATCATCTCTGAATTTGAAGGACTGAATTTTGTTCGTATATTTCAATTTTTATTCATATAAATATTTAAACAAATTTACATTGAATACAAAATTCAATCCAAACTCCCAAGATTACAAAACCTTATACATACCTGCAAAACAAATTTATATTATAAAAAGAAAACTATGTGTGTGCACGAGGCTTTTGGGAAAAGGGGGAAAGCGACCCCCTGGCACCTGCGAGACCTAGTGCGGGGTGGGCATGCCCCCCTGCGACGGGGTCACATCCTTGACTCGTTTTTGCTATTGATCCTTGGAAACAGATTGCACGTGTATTCTTGAATGACCTACATATATATATCGTCGTCAGCCAGTGATGCCAGGCAGCATTGGGGGGTCATATAGGTCCCTGGGCGGATCCGGAGACGTGTACAGGTCCACCACAACGGTGGCAAATGGCCCCTCAACGGTGCTCGACACGGTCAAGAAGGCCTTTAGTTTTGGCAACCAGTCGCCCAAGGAAGAGAGGCTCATTGAGTCCAAACAGCCGGTTATCATCTCCTCGAGGTACGGTATACATGTATGCAGTCGTTTTAAGTCCGAAAATATAGCAACTTATATACATTATTTTAAAATATTGCAGAATCACATTAAATACAGGGTGAGAAAATAATTAAATTCATCATTGCAAATTCTGATCCTTACACTTAACTACTAACATATCAAAAATGATTTCAATCAAAGGCGGCTAGAATATGCAAGATACTCGTCTTGGCTTGTACTATTATTTATCAAATTAAATACAGGTTGAAAAAACAATTGAATTCATCATTGCGAATCCTAATCCTTATACTTAACTACTAACATATCAAAAATTATTTTAATCAAAGGCGGCTAGGATATGCAAGATACTCGTCTTGGCTTGTACTATTATTTTATTGAGATGACTTATAAAGCAAAATTCTAACTCGAAGTTTTACTTCATGCGCTAGGCGCATAAAAAAGTGGAACATTTGAATTATTCAAATTTAGTAATATTTTCCAATATCTGCTATAGCAGTAGGTATGTTTTCTATACTATTTTCTCAGTATATTTTTAATTTCACAATATGTCAGTGTTTTATACGCGTGGCGCATGAAGTAAAATTTCGAGTTTAGAAAAGCCTGAAAATTTGGTTTGGCCGCTCCGCGCTTCGCGCTACGCGACCAAACCAAATTTTCAGACTTTTCTAAACTCGAAATTTTACTTCATGCTTAATCTGGGAGTGGAAACACTCGTTTGAAACTTCAAATTAATCGCTTTTAAAAAAAGCAATGATTGCCTGAAATTGTATATCACATGCATCGGAATATATATATATATATATATATATATATATACATATATATATATATACATATATATATATATATATATATATATATATTCCCTGTGCATAAGTAATTCAAATATGTACTCACATACAAACCTTTTTTAAATATTTAGCAGATTAGTCTTGTTTTCTTTTTATTTTCAAATGTAGGACGCCCTAAAGTTTTAAGGGCAAGTTTTTTCATGTAGCCTTAAGCTAGAAAATTGGTTTACGGAATTTTTTCTTCGTGTATCTCTACAAAAATGTATTGCTAAAAGGAATTAGAAGAGAATACGTTTTAATTATTTATGTCTTTAATTTGTACTCGTGGAGGAAGACCCCGCTCCCCTCCTTGCCTCGCAGCCCTTATAGACGAGCCCCCATTGGGTAGGAATAGGTTTAGAACCCTCTATTAGGTTTCACAGTAGTGTTTCATAACTAATTAGCTAAGATTTAAACAACAGAAGTATGCCATTTTCTCAAATAAAACACGGTTGGGTTTCCTTTCTTCTCTAATTTTCAATAACTGACTTTTTGCAAAGTTAAAAAAAAAATCATATATTAGGTAAAATGCATAGAGTAGGCATTTTAGAAGTGCACATATGAACAACTTTTTTATTTGAAGAAATATTGAAAAACCTTTTTCAGAAACTAGGATCTCTATTTTGTGCTTTAATCAATGGCAAAGAAAAATCTGATCCATTTTTAACTGCTTCTGCTTCTAACCGGAATTATTAACTTCCGGTTATAGAGCAGAAGCAGTTAAAAATGGATCAGATTTTTCTTCGCCATTGATTGAAGCACAAAATAGAGACGTCGATTTTACGAAGACTAACTTATTTGTTTTTAAAGTTACAACCAATTAGTAAGAACGTTCTTAGAGCAACTTTTTACGACCGACAAAATTGCCTACGTATTTCATTTAAAGGACGTTTCGTTTTTTTTCCGGTTTTCCTTACACCAAATTCACGTTTTTCTTATAGATACATACATCGAATTTTTCATTAAAGTATACATAACTCGATACACACGTTTTAAAATTTCATGCATTCGTCGTCTTTTAAAAGAGTTTAATTTGAAATTTCTGCCGAGTGTTTCCACTCCATAATTAAACATGAAGTAAAATTTAGAGTTTAGAAAAGCCTGAAAATTTGCATTACCAATTAGAGTTTGTGCAAAAATGTGTTTTAAAAATATCGTATGTTCATTAAAAAAAACCTCTGAAATTTTATTACTTTAAGTAAAACACTTTGTTTATAACTTTCAAAAATTGTTTATTTTGTATTCACAACAAATTTTTCGCCACACTGTGGCTTCTTCAGGTGAAGAACAAGTGATTAACTTAACCTAATTACAACGTATTTATAGGGCTAGCTGATAAGTAAGAGGGGTGGGGGTTACAGTTTTAAATTGAGCAATGGGGAGTTATTAGTATCTGTCTGATCGTTTAGTAATTGATCGCTGAATTTTCTTTTGTTTATTTCGGTGCTTTCCAGGATGTTTAATTTTTTTCCTTTCTTCTCGATGTGTAGTATTTGGAAGTCTTCGTTGAAGTTGTGGCCTTCATCTAGCAAGTGGTTGGAATAAGTCGAGTTGTTTTTCTTTTTCTCGAAGCTGGTTTTATGCTCGTTCATCCTTTCTTGAAAGGCTCTCCCAGTTTGGCCGACGTATGCTTTGGGGCAGTCACCGCAACTTAACAAATAGACACCGCTATGTCGAGCTCTGGATATTCTATCTTTATTATTTTTTATGTATTTTCCTAATTTGTTGTCTGTTTTATACGCAATTTTAATATTTAGTTTTTCTAATTTTTTAGTGATAATATTAGTTTCTTTGCCTGTGTATGTAAAAGATGAATAAAGCACCGAAATAAACAAAAGAAAATTCAGCGATCAATTACTAAACGATCAGACAGATATTAATAACTCCCCATTGCTCAATTTAAAACTGTAACCCCCACCCCTCTTACTTATCAGCTAGCCCTATATATACGTTGTAATTAGGTTAAGTTAATCACTTGTTCTTCACCTGATGAAGCCACAGTGTGGCGAAACATTTGTTGTGAATACAAAATAAACAATTTTTAAAAGTTATAAACAAAGTGTTTTACTTAAAGTAATATATAATTAGAAGTATCTCAAGATCAAACTAATTATCATCCTGTTTTCTGAAATATGATATTTAAAGTCTCTCAAGAACCAACTAAAGAAATGTTTTTCTCCCTTTGATTTTTTTGCAGAAATTATAAACTTTTCCAGAAATTGCAATGAAAAGTACACTTCTGTGCAATAAAATTCAGCACAAGTCTTATAACTGTTTTTCACAATATTCTAGTTGTAAAATTCGGGTGTATGTTAATTGCCTAGCAGCAGTTTCAATAAATGATAAAACACCATTACTTGAAAATAACATCTTTATTAAAAAACCAAAACTATGATTTTCTGAAAAAACGCTCGTAATCAAGACAACAAAGCCAAAATAGAAAAACCATCTTCAATTTTAGTTAGAATTCGAATATTTGAATTGTTGTCTAAATGACGCAGAATTTTGACATTAAGGAACTTGACATATTTAAAAATGTTTGTAACTAGGAAAGTTATCACGTCCTTTTTAAACTATAACATATTTTATGTGCTTAATTTTATTGCACAGAAGTGTACATCAAAAACTAACTTAAAGATTTTACTTCTTCTTTCAGTTGTTTTGTGGAAAGCTTTCATTTCTTCTTAGAAATATGCAAATAAAAGTATCTTAAGATCAAACTAATTATTGTTTATTGTTGTTGTTTATTTACGGATATCCATTTAAAATAAATACATAATGCTTAGTCTAAAATAAGTTAAAAGTAATAATTAAGTTAAAATATATAAAATTACAAACAATATACACAACAGATTAAAATAAAAATGGTCATCACTATGCTAAAAGTAATAAATAAGGTTAAAATATAAATCATAAACAATATACAAATAAAACAAACAAAACAGATTAAAATGTGAACAAAAATAAAAATCTAATTTGTCTCACGGAGCATGGACTTAAGATTATTTTTGCTTGTGGTAGCAAAGTCTATATTCGCCGAGTTGCAGTGCGCGGCAACTCTAGCCATACCATAGTTTCTACCATAATTGGTACGATGAAATGGTACGTTGAAGAGGTCGAAGGAACGCAAAACCCTGCTAGGCACATTGATTTTAAACTGGCCCAGAAGGTAAGGGCAGTCGATCCAACCGTTTATCAAATTGAAGCCTAGCATTACATCCGCGTTCCTCCTTCACTGCTCCAGCGTATTCATTTCTAGGCTACTTAAAATCTCTTGGTAGGAACCACAAATATGGAACTTATACGCTATAAAGCGTATACATTTCGTCTGGACCCTTTATTATCCTGTTTCTGCCACTTTTCCATTTTCCAGAAATTAAACACTTTGTTAGAAATATAAAGTAAAAAGTATTGTTCTTGAGAGTCATCATTTAATGCTCCTTTTGATTTTTTTTTGTAGAAATAACAAACTTTCTCAGAAATTTGCAATTTAAAGTCTTTCTAATTTGCATCCTGTTTTCTGCTCCTTTCTTTTTTTGTACAAATTAACTACTTTGCTAGAAACATAAAATGAAAAGTATCTCAACACCCAACTTTATCATTTTACTTCTTGTTTTGATTTTTTTGTGGAAATTACAAATTTTCTCAGAAATATGCAAATAAAAGTATCTCAAAATCAATCTTATTACCATCCTGTTTTCTGTCTTTATTCTTTTTTGCAGAAATTAAATACTTTGTCAGAAATATAAAATAAAAAGTATATCAAAAACCAACTTTACCTTTTGATTTTTTTTGTAGAAATTACAAACTTTCTAAGAAATATGCAATTGAAAGTCTCTTAAAATCAAACTAATTATTATCGTATTTTTCCGGCCATTTATTTTATGCAGAAATTAAACATTTTCTTACAAATATAATAGTAAAGTCTCAAGAACTAACTTGATCATTTTTCAGTGAAACACACCAAGTGTTTTAGTCAAAGTTCTACTATTGATCATGTTGTTCTTCTTTTGATTTGTTTGCAGGGATTACAAAGTTTCCCAGAAATATAAGATTAAAATTATATCATGAACTAACTTCACCATTATTACTTCCATCGATTTACTTCTTACGGTTTATTTTCACAAATTTACTTCTTACGGTTTATTTACTTCTTACGGTTTATTTTCACAAATTACAAACTTTCCCAACAAAATAAAAGTAAAAGTCTCTCGTGAACTAGCTTAGTTTTTCGACTCCTTTCAACATCCTTGCACAATTTGTTAACTTTCCCAGATAAATACAATTAAAGAATATGAATATTTGTTCAGTACTCATTTATTAACCTTAATAAAGCCCCCTTGTGGACGAACAATTGCGGTATACAAACGTGTAGTTTGCCAGCTATTGACGATGCTACTTAAACTAGTGGGCATTAGATGGCGTTTACGCTTTCTAAACATATGTAAAATACAATTATTAAAGGTCATTCCCTTTGTTGCTCTCCGTTTTTGCAAAAATTAATAACTTAATAATCACCAAATACAATATTTTCTCACAAATAAAAATAAGTTGCTATATTTACGACTTAGTACTGTGTCAACAGCAAACAAACACCTAAACACAAGCTCTACAACACTACAGAAAGCAGGTTAAACTAGTTTTCTTTTCTTTTTTTCGGGCGTGAAATGTAATCCCCCAGCGCTCGGCCGTTTGTTTTATAGGTCCTTGAAAATCCAACGTGTGCACCCGGGAAATTTATGTGCGAATTGCCCCCCTTTACCATTTCCCCCCTCACTCATTGCCTATTCATTCCGTGTTTCACTCGCTCGCCCCGCCCGAAAAACATCCCCCAGGTTTCCCATCTAGACGTGTCTCGCGGAATTAAGGGTGTTCTCACCTGAGGAAACGGATCTTGGCTTAAACTCGGAGAAAAGTTATTAAATACTGAATTTTGGAAGGAATTACGGTTTTCTTATCACGATCTTAATAATACACATGACAAGGTTAAATATACGAGTACATAAAAAATTGAAACGAAAATTCAGTTGAGGGTTGTCATGATCTTAAATGTAGCTATGTATTCATGATATCATAATTTACTAATTCAGTTGGCAATTTTGAAATAGTACGTTTGAACAATTAGTCAAATTAAATTTTACTTCGTGCTTAATCTGCGATTGGAAAACACTCGTTTAAAGCTTCCAATTGAACTCTTTTAAAAACAACGAATATCTGGAGATTTATAGAAGTTCAATTTGTATTTTAAAAGAGTTCAATTGGAAGCTTTAAACGAGTGTTTTCCACTCCCAGATTAAGCATGAAGTAAAATTTCGAGTTTAGAAAAGCCTGAACTTTTGGTTTGGTCGCTCCGCGAAGCGGAGAGACCAAACCAAATGTTCAGGCTTTTCTAAACTCGAAATTTTACTTCATTCGCCACGCGTGTAAAACACTGACTTTAAATGAAGTTAAAATATACTGCCTTACAATATTTCAGTGTTTTATGCGCAAGGCGCATGAAGTAAAATTTCGAGTTTAGTAAAGCCTGAAAATTTGGATTTCCCGGCGCAACTCGCTTCGCTCGGGCGCCGGCAAATCCAAATTTTCAGGCTTTTCTAAACTCGAAATTTTACTTCATGCTTAATCTGGCATTGGAAATTTTTTAATTCTGATTAAAAAGTATATTATGAACTTCACTAGAAATCAGTGTTTCATACGCGTGGCGCATGAAGTAAAATTTCGAGTTTAGAAAAGCCCAGAAAATTTGTCTCGGGTCGCTGCGCGACCCTCGACAAATTTTCACGAGGCTTTTCTAAACTCGAAATTTTACTTCATGCTTAATCTGGCAGTGGAAAACACTCGTTTAAATCTTCACATTAATCTTTACTTCATGCTTAATCTAATATTTCCTAGTGTTTCAAATTAACATGAAGAAACTTGATAAATTACAAAAATCCGCTAAATTAATAATCCCTCCATTAATAAATACAGATTCTGGGTTGTAATGAATTGCTTGATAAACAAGTGTAGGTTTGTGCATTCATTAACAAAAAAAGAGACATTAATTCAAGCACAAATAAGCAAAAACTCGGAGAAAAAGGCGGGCTGTTGCACAAAAGGAGAATTAATGTTTTGGCACCGGTGGCCGAATTCAACGTGTGCTTTTGGCCCACCTCCAAATTCGAAGGGCTTTGTTGCATATCCGCAATTTTTCCCCTCGGATAAGACGTATTTCGTGTTTATGAATTATTCATAAATTTTAAAAGAGAATGTAACGTTTAAACGATGGAGGGATTTATGATTAAATTAAGGTTTAGACTGAATTTGTTTTTCTGATGCTTTCAATAAATGTCATTGAACTAAATGAACATGGAAATGTTCTTGGGACAGATTTATACATACTTTTAAACTTTTAATTGTAGACTCATCTAACACTTGATGAAACATGTCTTAACACTACATTTAAAACTGATTTAAAATTAATACAACACTTGGTTATTGTTTTACTGTTTGTTTTTATTCTTAACTGACTAGTTTCGGTCAGACGACCATTATTAAAGTTATTACAAAAGGTCTTGTAATATCTTTGATAATGGTCGTGTGACCGACGCTAGTCAGTTAAAAATGAAAACAATAAACAACTGTTTTATTAATTTTAAACCAGTTTTAAATTCAGATTCATATTATATACAGTATGTCCGCGGATTGTGTGCATATAAGGTGTAAATGACAAATTTTTTAGAGTTCGATCTTCATGTTCTGAGGATCGCTCCTGCTTAGGCTCAAACTAAGATATTGAAAAAATGAGCCAAATCAATTAATAAACATGGTGTTTTCTTGCCGGAATTCTAAAAATTAGTCAAGAGTAAACTGTCTTTTTTTCAGCAGATATAACAAAAATGTATTATAAAGATGTTTGAATTAAAAGTTATGGAAGACTTTCAATGTTTGTACAAATCAGCCTACTTTGATTTTTTTCATCAGCATCCAATACTTTTGAACTCATGTTTGTAACAAAAATCAAAGTAGGCTGATTTATATGAAAATTGAAAGTCTACCACATCTGTCAAGCTGATATGTCTAAGACGTGATTGTTATTTTACACGATTTACTGATTTTGAAATGTTAGCAACAGAACAAAAAGTTTTTATTGTGCAGTGCTACGGTTTGGGTGACCAGTATTCGTATCACAGTGTAACAAGACAATTCCGTGACCGCTGGCCAAATTGTTCGGTATTAATTAACGGTGTATAAAAGATTGTGTCAATATGTACGCTTACTGGGAGTGTGACTAATGTTAAGAAGAGAAAATCCGAGCTGATTAAAGAAGATAATGCTGCAGCTGCATCAGCTATGGATTTTGTAAGGTGCTTTCCACAATTGTCATTAAGAAGAAGGGCATTAGAAATTGGCAATATTGGTAAATCGCATTTAAAAAAAAGTGTAGGGCAACTTGGTGGTGTAGTGGTTAGAGTGTTGTACTGCCACGCCACGGACCGGGGTTCAAATACCGGCCTAACAAGTTGTCTGCATTTATATAGGTTAGGATAAAAATGCCAAACACTCCGTCTTCTCGGGTATGACGTTAAATGCATGTAGGACCCGTGTACTGCCTGGATGTTGCGTGCACGTTAAAGATCCCTACCGGTGGGTTGGAACTCCCACCGGGTTCGGCAAAATTCCCGGATAGCTGTACACCTAATCTCCGGCGTCATGATTGGCCTTAGCAGCGGAAATAGATGACGTAAACCCCCCCCCCCCCCCAAAAAAAAAAAAAGAAAAAGTGTAGTGTTAACAAGGTGAAACCATTTAAAGCTAAGTTTATACATACTTTAGAAGAAAATGATGAGGCAAAACGATTAGATTTTTGTTTGTGGCACGGTGATAAGTATCTTGAAAATCAAAATTTTGGTAGAAATATAATTTTCTCTGACGAATCCACTTTCACCACTAATGGGGCGGTAAGTTCGCAAAATTTACGGTATTGGTCTACCGATAATCCGAAATTTCGAGTTCACAGTAGAAAACAATACCATAAAAAAGTAAATGTGTGATGTGGTATCTCTTATAATGGGATAATTGGCCCATATTGTTTTTAACAAATATGAACCAGTACAGCTCTTTGGAAATGTTGGAAAGTATTCTTCAAGATCACTTGGATAACATACCACTAAATGATAGACAGCCAGTATACATTCAACAAGACGGTCACTCATTATATGGGACACGAATCGTTTGGGAATGGTTACATCGTCAATTTCCTGAGCGGTGGATTGGACGGTATGGTCCAATACCTTGGCCTCACGGAAGCCCCGATTTAACCATAATGGACTTTTACTTATGGGGCTATCTTAGACAGAAAGTCTACGCGCCCCCACTAAACAACGACCTCTATCTGTTGAAACTCAGGTTAAGAGACAATTGATGCTATTCCAATTCCGGAAATTCAGAATGCTTACGGAGCATTTACTAAGCGAGGTGATAAGTATCTTGAAAATCAAAATTTTGGTAGAAATATAATTTTCTCTGACGAATCCACTTTCACCACTAATGGGGTGGTAAGTTCGCAAAATTTACGGTATTGGTCTACCGATAATCCGAAATTTCGAGTTCACTGTAGAAAACAATACTATGAAAAAGTAAATGTGTGGTGTGGTATCTCTTACAATGGGATAATTGGCCCATATTGTTTTTAACAAATATGAACCAGTACAGCTCTTTGGAAATGTTGGAAAGTATTCTTCAAGATCACTTGGATAACATACCACTAAATGATAGACAGCCAGTATACATTCAACAAGACGGTCACCCATTATATGGGACACGAATCGTTTGGGAATGGTTACATCGTCAATTTCCTGAGCGGTGGATTGGACGGTATGGTCCAATACCTTGGCCTCACGGAAGCCCCGATTTAACCATAATGGACTTTTACTTATGGGGCTATCTCAAACAGAAAGTCTACGCGCCCCCACTAAACAACGACCTCTATCTGTTGAAACTCAGGTTAAGAGACAATTGATGCTATTCCAATTCCGGAAATTCAGAATGCTTACGGAGCATTTACTAAGCGAGTCGAGCGATGTGCAGCGGTTGGTGGTAGCGTATTTGAATAATCTCTTTAATTGTTGTTTTAGCTCGTTTTTTTGTTATGTTAGTTAATCAGGTTTAGTATTTTTAATAAATAATTACTTATTTTTTAAGTACTTTGCTTAATTACTCTTCATGTATGGGTCATTAAAACCACAAATAAAGTCTCATGTTGATGAAAAAAATCAAAGTAGGCTGATTTGTACAAAAATTGAAAGTCTTCCAAAACTTTTAATTCTAAACAACTTTTTCTAATACATTTTTGTTATATCTGCTAGAATAAAGACAGTTTACTCTTGACTAATTTTTAAAATTCGGCCAAAAAACACCCTATATATTAATTGATTTGGCTCATTTTTTCAATAACTTAGTTTAATACTAAGCAGGAGCGATCCTCGGAACATGAAGATCCAACTCTAAAAATATTTGTCATTTACACCTTATATGCACTCAATCCGTGGACACACTGTATATAGAATAAATTCTGGGGACCTAACTGCTATTATTTATAAATTTTAAAAATTAAAAAATCGTCAAATTAATTGTAGACGCAGATTGAATTATTCATAAATTGTGAACACTTGAAATACTTTACTTAATTTAAGATACAGTTTGAAATAATAATGAATTCTAAATGTTGAAAATGTTTACAATTTTTTTATTATATTAATAGTTAGCTGTTAATAATAGGTACATAGTGTTCGAAGTGTATCGTATGTTCAATAAAATGAAACCACTAGAGTGCCATGGAATATATTGTATATTTGGTTTTTTTTTTATTGGCGAACCAGATTTGGGATTTATTTTTGTTAGATTCTTTGATTATTTGGGTGTCCCTACTATCATGTATGGACGTTAATATATGAATGCCATTTTGCAATTGAATAATTATTTGACAGAAAAGTGTTAATAACATGCCGAAGGTAATGTTCCGCCACTTAATTATCATCATATGATAATTAATCTTCATGATAAGGTATCATATAATAAGGTAATTAAGCATATGGCAACCGTGTGGAAAACATAACCTTAAATGTATTTATTTTAAGCAAAAATCAGAATTACAGCCAGAGTATTCAACCAAATATCCAACATTATAAAAAAAAATCACTAGCAGATCTGGTGATTTTGGCCAATAAAATAAGCAGAATATAGGTTGGCAACTCTGAAATTATACATTATAAATATTATATTTGACGTTTATATGACAGTTCCTAAAGCGTGTAGCCAACTTACATTTTAAAAAAGATTAAATCATGGCACTCTAAAGGTTTTTTTAAATTAAACATGAGATACATTTAGCATTAAAAAAAAGTGAAAAATAGAATATAACTGTGTTTTTATTATATAAAGGTGATGTTGATTATTTCAATATTTGGATTTGAGTAATATAATTGAGATATATCAAGGGTATTATTCCTGATGCTTGCAATAAATTTAATTGGACTAGATCAAAATGGAAATGCCTTCAGGCGTCAAGAATTTCTGGTTAGCCATAAATCGATTATTCGTGCCATTCCATACGTATAAGATAGACATACTCGTATATGGAACGAACTTAAATCCAATAAAAGCCGCTGGAGCTTCCAAATTAAATTGTTGTTTAACTTTTCATACATTTTAGAATTCTGTTATAAATTATCAATACAATGCAGTGGCGTAGATAGATTATTGCGATAAGGGGGATTTTTTCTATTTAGTTTCATAAATGTATTTTTCTAAAGTACAAAACATGGTTTTATTTTTAACTTAGATGCAGGGGCACCATCGAAGTCTATAACTATATTTTTAGTTTCACTTTAAATCAGTGTTTTGTACGCGTGGCGCATGAAGTAACATTTCGAGTTTAGAAAACCGTTAAAATCTGGATTTGCCGGGGTGCGACTCGCTTCGCTCGCGCGCCTAATTTTCACGCATTTCTAAACTCGAAATTTTACTTCATGCTCAGTCTGGGAGTGGAAGAGAATCGTTAGAGTTATGTTCAAATAACAATAGATTAATAACTTTAATTCAAAAGGTAGTTTATTGTAGTGTTTTTTATACGTAACCTAATGTCATCATCATTTAAAAAAGCAGTCCATTGTTAATTTAAAAAAAAAAACATTGAATAAAGTTATTTTCAACTGAATGTGAATGATACACATTTTTACCGGAATTTTAGAGAAAATGATGAAAATCACACTTTAGGTCAATTTTGATGTTAGATTGTAACAAATTGACATAATTACATAACTTTCAAATGAGTAAACAAATGATAGTTGTAAATCCAATTTTGCATTTGAAAAATGGCAATTTTTAGTTTTAAACATTAATGTTGATAATGGATATGCCAAAAATGATATTAAACCAAATGGTATTGCATAACAGCAAAAGTGTAGTTTTTTTGTAAAATGTCAGACGTATTATTTGTGACGTAAAATATCAATTAAATTGTCAAATCTAGAAAATTTTAAATGTTTTTTTAAATATGCCAAAAACTGATAAAAGTCAAACGTAACAACTAAATAATATTTTCCTTGTTTTTTTATTTCTAGGTAATTTTAAATGTTTTTTCAAATATGTCAATAACTGATGAAAGGTGAAAAACAGTGTTTTCAACAATTATGAGCTGATGAAAAAATAATCCAAATGACTGACTTTTATCAGTTTTTGACATATTTAAAATAACATTTAAAATTTTGTAGGAATAATAAAACAAAAGAAATATTATTTAATTGATACAGTTGACTTTTATCAGTTTTTGGCATATTTAAAAAAACATTTTGAATTTTCTAGAAAAAAAAAAGAGAAATATTATTGTTGCAAGGCACTAGTTCCACTGTCTTTTGACTAGGTATTTTCATATTATTTACTCAATCGACAAAATGTCATAATTGTTGAAAACACTGTCGGTCGAGTGATTAATATGAACAATGAGAACATACTATAATAGTGAAAAGACAGTCAACCTAGTGATTTAAAGTCAAAATGTCACAATAGTCAAAATGCAGTCGACCGAGTGATTAGTATGAAAATACTGTTATAGTCAAAAAACAGTCGAGCTAGTGCTTTACAGTCAAAATAATCAAAACTAGTTCGACAGTCTTCCGACTATATTTTTAAAATATTTTGTTTGTTTATAGTAACTATTTGTTTCACACCAATAAATTGTAATTATTTGCGTTTAAATAATTTATACTTTTAATGTGTTAAGTGATCGCTATTATAAATGTGATTATACATAGTATTATTTAAATTTACCTATGAGCTGTGTAAACAATTCTATATTAACACGAATAAATATATTATATTAAATTATTATTATTTTCTATAAAAGTATTTTCATACTAACCACTCGATTGACTGAATTTTGACTATTGTGACATTTTGATTGGAAGTCACAAGCTCGACTGTTTTTTAACTATTACTGTATTTTCAGATTAATCACTCGATCGACTGTTTTTTTTACAAATTGTGACATTTCGATCTTGATCGAATGTCTTTTGACCTTAACAGTATTTTCACATTAAATCACTTTATTGGCTGTATTTTGATTATTGCTACATTCGACACTTGGTCTATTATTTTTTTACTGTGATAGCATTTTCACATTAAATCGCTCTGTCGACTGTATTTTGACAATTATGATATTTTGACTATAAGTCACTTTGTTGACTGTTCTTATATTATGACGGTGTTTTACAATTAAATTATTTTGTCTGCAGTACTTCGACTATTTAATTACTCTGTCGACAGAATTTTGAGAATTACGATATTTTGATTGTATTTTGAGTATTGTGACTGTAAGTAACGAGTGATGTCTACTCCCAGACTAAGCATGAAGTAAAATTTCGAGTTGAGAAAAGCCCTAAGAATTTGGATTTGGATGCGCAGCATCCAAATCCAAATTCGGGCTTTTCTCAACTCGAAATTTTACTTCATGCGCCACGCGTATAAAAGCACTGATTTATTTAAAAGTTTAAAAAACATTTTAAAAATTCTTAGTTACCAATTTCATTACTTTTCGTAATTTTTGCAAAATTTTACCGCTTTTCGACATTTTTCACAATTTTCGCTAATTTCAACATTTGATTATTGTGACATTTTGACTGAAAGTCACTAGGTCGACTGTTATACTATTACAGTATTTTCATGTTAATCACTCAATCGACTGTTTTTTCAACAATTATGACATTTTGACCTTGATCAAATGTCTTTTGACTGTGACAGTAAAATTCTTAGTTAATAATTTCATCACTTCTCGTAATTTTTACAAAATTTCAACATTTCCTGTAATTTCATCACTTTTCAACATTCAAAAGTTTAAAAAATGTTGAAAATTCTATTATTCTGACTGTATTTTGAATATTGTGACTATAAGTAACGAGTATGTCCACTCCCAGACTAAGCATGAAGTAAAATTCGAGTTGAGAAAAGCCCTAAGAATTTTAGGAAATTCAGGCTCTTCTCAACTCGAAATTTTACTTCATGAGCCACGCGTATGAAAACACTGATTTATTCAAGAGTTTAAAGAAAAAAAATAAAAACTCTTAGTTAATAATTTCATAGCTTTACATAATTTTTGCAAAACTTCAACATTTCCTGTAGTTTCATCACTTTTCGAAATTTTCGACAATTTTCGACTTTTTTTACTTTTACCGCTTTTCGACATTTTTCAAAATTTTCGCAAATTTCAACATTATCAACATGTTTCGCAAATTTCAACATTTTTTGACATTTCATTACTTTTCGACATTTTTAAAAAAATTCAATATTTATTAACATTTCATACTTTTTTGGCGTTTTTAAAAATGTGCGAAAATCTTAACATTTCATCACATTTTTGTTTTTACAATTATTACAAATTTCCACATTTTTTTGTTTTTTTCGCAAATTATTATATTATTATTATTATGTTTTTTGATATTTCATATCGTTTCGACATTTTCACAATTTAGATAAATTTAAAAAATTTTCACAAATTTCTATATTTTCTTAAATTTCATAATTTTTCGAATATGCATACATTTTGGCATTTCATCACTTTTCGACCTTTTTTACACAATTGTTGCAAATTTCAACATTTTATGACGTTTCATCACTTTTCAACATTTTTTACAATTTTCACAAATTTCAACATTTTTTTTTTGCAAATTTCAATGTTTTTTGACATTTCATAACTTTTAATAAATCAAAATACCTTAGTGTGGTCATGTTTTCAATCAACGCAAATCGCACATTTTCATCTTCTTTAAACAAAATAAAATATGTTAACACGTTAACAACATTAACAAGTTAAAGTGGACATTTTGCAATAAAATCCATCAATTTTAGGAAATCATTTTATTTATAAGTTACATGCTAACCACTTTCAGTTTTTTAAGATTATAGTTGTATAATCTTAAAAAATTGCAAACATGATTTTTAATGCTAAAATTTGTTATTAATCTGTGTGTCAGTGGATTAGTAATGATAAATATGTAATTTCAACTTCAGAAAAATAAAATATCATTGCGAGTAACAGTTGGCAAACTTTAATGAGTAATGTAATTCTCAAAAGAAACGACCCAAACAAAAACAATCTGTAAAAGCCGCAAACTTCGTTAAAATATTCCCTTCTGCCAGAGCGCACATCAGAGAACTTATTCTCCGTTTCGGGCAACAGACGAATTCCTCACAAAATTATTGAAACTCGTTCTTTTAAAACTATTTTTTTTTTAAATTTTGTATTTATATAAATCTCAAATATCTTTGTTTTAACGGTAAATATCAAACATTTTCGCAACAAAAACATTTTTTTTATACATTAAAAGTGCGGTTCTTTTCGCAATCTACAACAAGTTAGTCTTATAAAGACTATATCAAACACTCATTAAAACAACTACTTCCCGAGCTAATACCTCGACGAACGTTGAATTATACAACAAGTGTTTGCTGTTACAGTAACCTACTGCAAATGTAACAATTTAGGTCAAATTATTCAGGCCATCTATAGACGCGTTTCGAGATTTATCTCTCATCAGTATAGCTTTGCCATTCCCTCTAAATGATTTGACACCTTAGACTAGTGGTCACGTTACCGTTCAAGCACAAGTATAAATGAAATTGCCAATTCTTGGTTGCAGAATTCTTCAAACATTAAAAGTGCGATTCTTTTCGCAATCTACAACAAGTTAGTCTTGTTGTAGATTGCGAAAAGAATCGCATTTTTAATGTTTGAAGTATTCTGCAACCATAAATTGGCAACTTCATTTATAATTTTTTTATTCTTATAGTATAACAAATATATTTACAAACTTGCTAATTGAATGAGTTATTTTTTATCTTATGATATTAAGCTTGTATTAGACGACACTATTTACTTGTACAAGAAATAGCACTATTTTCTATCATGGTGTAATATACAAGCACCATTTTCTATCATGGTGTAATATACAAAATATGACCAAACGCGAATCTTGTACAGTTTTGTATAATGGAAATAGGACAAGTTCTATTTGGTTCACCATGATAGAAAATAGTATACAATTTTCTTGTACAAAAAACTATTTCTTGTACAAGAAAATAGTGTCGTCTAATACAAGCTTTAAAACAAGGATCATTGTAACAGTGTTGCCAACTGAATCAAACAGTTTTATCTTATGGTATAATAATAAGGATAATTTTTATAGAGCAAGTTAAAATTATAATGATGATGATGATGATGGCTAATTGGACGATCGCGCCTAAAGCATTAAAAAGTAATCAACTCGAAACTTTTAGCCATCACGAAAAAAAAAATTATCAAATTCCGCCCTTGCCTAGTCGCGATAAAATGGGGAAAAAAGGATCCGTGCCGTTTAGCCTAATGCATTATTCGTACCGAATTGCGGCCTCGCATCTTGAAAATATCAGTCACACTCGATTTGGCCCCTACACATAATTTCCCTCCTTATCTCAGAACCGTGCGGTTTTCTCGAATTTTCCGCACGGTTGATTTCCTTTCCTCCTTCAGTAATAAAAGCCCGTCGCACACGGATTTCGATTATTTGCAGTGCGCGCGAGAATTTTATTTGTTAGATTGGTGTACACAGAAATAGATTCAGGCGTTGAATAACGAATGATCTAGAAGTGCAACTCTATGTAGTTTTTGTGACGGTAAGGGCCAGTTGCATCAAATACGTTAAACTGGTTCAACTCTGAACTTCAGTTCAATGTGGTATTAGAGCAATAGGAACTATTATCTTGAACTTAAGTTCAGCTCGACTATTTGCAGTGCGCGCGAGATTTTTATTTGTTAGATTGGTATACACAGAAATAGATGCAAGCGTTGAATAACGATTGATCTAGAAGTGCAACTGTATGTAGTCTTCGTGGCGGTAAGGGCCAGTTGCACAAAATACGTTGAAGTGGTTTAACTCTAAAATTGAGTGCAAAGTGGCATTAGAACAATAGGAACTGTCATCTTGAACTTAAGTTCAGCTTGAACTCGAATTCAACGTTTTTGGTGCAACTAGGCCTAAATGCATTTCGACTATGTTGTGGCATCTGTGTTTCTGTAGGTGAACTAACAATTTTAGAATTGGCCGATTCAAGAGGGAAACAGAGCAATATAAATCTGTATAACATTGACCGAGATAGATTAAAACTAAAGCAAAGGGTGCTTTTTTGTGGAAGGGAAGAATGAAATTGAACCGGCGTTTAAAATATCTTTCACTATGTTTTCGTTAATCACTTGGTCAAACATGAATAAATGTATATGTATGAATATTAATATAAATAAAAATGACTTGGTTTGTTTCACAAAATATTTGATTTATTCCGACTAGTTTCGGCTTGTAGTCATTATCAAGGAATGTTCATTCCTTGATAATGGCTAGAAGCCTAAACTACTCGTAATAAATCAAATATTTTCTGAAACAAACAAACAAAATTTACTAAATATTTGATTTAGTCCGACTAGTGTCGGCTTCTAGTCATTATCAAGGAATGTACATTCCTTGACAATGTCTAGAAGGTTATTACTCGTAATAAATCAGATATTTTCTGAAACAAACCGTGATTTTTATTTAAATTAATATTCATACCTACACTCTGATTTTTTTTAATATGACCAAACTTAGGAGGTATTTACTGCGAACAGTTGCAGTCCTGTTCAAACAGTAGGGTATTTTAAGAAATCAAATTTTGAGATGTTGGTAAATGATTATCATTGTGATAAATAAATCATAATTTGTCAAATAATTTATTACGATGCAGAGATTTTCAAAAAAGAGAACGCTACAACTTGCAACTTTACAAAACATACCGGGATTTTTTCTTTTAAGTATACTTTCACATATTCTATATAAACATTTGTAAAATTAATAAACATGTGATCAGAACTAAGCAGTATATTTTGAACTTCACTTTAAATCAGTGTTCTAGACGCGTGGCGCATGAAGTAAAATTTCGAGTTTAGAAAAGCCTGATTTGGCTTGGTCGCTCCGCTGCGCTACGCGACCAAGCCAAATTTTCAGGCTTTTCTAAACTCGAAATTTTACTTCATGCTTAGTCTGGGAATGGAAATTACTCGTTAAAGTTTTAAAAGTTTTTAATAAGATCACGAATGTTTAAAAATGTACATTAAAAAATCGTAATACGTATACCTTAAAAAAAAATGTCCTGTATTTACTTTTATAAAATTTGAACATATAAATGGGCAGATAATAAAGAAGACAGATATTCTCGAGCAAGGAATATTACCTAATATTTCTATACTACCTGATCTCCAGAGACACTTTATTAAATGGGTAGTAGATACAAATAATTTGAGGCGGTGATAGGTAAATACATTTGTAATCGTAATCTTTGTGAATTAATTGAATTGTCGTATTCATATCAGATTTCCTTTCACATAACCTACAAATTAAAAGTTCTTCTTCTTCTTCTTGCGTTTTTAATGGCCTCAGCTATATAGCTCTGTTGACCAGCCACAGCGGAGAAGAAAATAGGGGATAGGATAAAGTGAAATAAATGTATCAGTTTCGTGTAATAAAGAATATAGAATGATGTAAGTTTTAATACAATATTTAGATAAAACAGATAAAATAGAAAGAGGGGCTGGGTGACCAGTTGCTATAAGACGAGAGTACACATTTTTACATTTCTCAGAATAATTGTTACATGAGAAGAATATATGATTCAAATCCCCAATGTCACCACAAGAACAGTTTGGAGAACTTATGCTTCCTATTTTGTATAAATGACTGGGAGAAGAATTGTGACCCATTTTCATACGAATAATGAAAGTCACGAATCTTCTTCCTCTAACTTTTGGATCAAAGAACCAAACACTGCTAGGGATTACAGGGTGTAAAGAAAAGTACTTAATATGAGAGGAAGAAGAGGACTAAAAAGATTGCCATTTAAATTTAAGGCTGGATATGAGTGTTTTAAAGAAATCCTTATAAGGAGATGAATATTCAGACAAAGGGCTATCCTTTGAAGATTTTGCTAATAAATCGGCAGTTTCATTCCCCATAATGCCTACATGACTAGGTATCCAACAAAAATTTATTTTATAACCTTTATTGAACAATTCAAAGATTATAGTCCTAACATTCGAAACTAATAAATATGTATTAGGGTTTATTCCTAATTTTTGTATTGAATATAGAGCTGACTTAGAGTCTGTAAATATTACTACCTTATTTATACTGAGTTCTTTAATTAATTTTAGGCATTCAAGTAATGCTTAAAGCTCTGCTGTATGTATAGAAGAGGAATGAGGGATTCTAAAAGAGTAAGATAAAGAGTTTTCTATATATATTCCACAACCAGTATGAGAAGATGTAAATGAACCATCCGTAAAGCAAAAAACAGAGTCTGGCCATTTTTCTCGAGCTATATTATAAAAAATTACGTTTTTATTATGTAGATTAGGGCTGTTAATATCCAAATTAAATGTGCTTTTTATAGGGAGAAAATTAGAGAAGTAGGGAGAAAGATAACAAGGTAATTTAGATGAGGTAAAAATGTTAAAAGAAGAAAGAGGAAATTTCATAGTTTTCTAATATAGCAGGATGGGGTTTATGATTCAGATTGTATGTATCCAGTAATTTATTTATAGATGTGATGACCATTTGATTATTATTTGCAAGACATTTCAGAAAATATTTTCTTGCTAGAAAATCAGATCTTATGAGTATTGGAGGAACACCACTTTCCACTTCTAAAGCTCTAGAAGGGGCAGATCTCATACAGCCCAGGACAATACGCAATGCAGATGTTTGTAGTCGATCAATGATTATCGCTGAAGATTTATTTTGTGGAGAGAACAATAGCAAACCATATTCTATTCGGGATCTTATTAATAATTTATACAGAGTAATTAGAGTAGCAGGATCCGAACCCCACCAAACATGAGAGAGACTCTTGAAAACATTAAGAGTTTTATTAACTTTTTCTTGTATGTCCAAAATATGAGGTTTCCATGAGAGCGAAGAATCTAGAGTGATACCCAAATATTTAACTTCTTTAAATTTTGGTATTGCTACGTCCTGGAAATAGAGTTGATAATTGGGAATATTTCTAGATTTTTTCTTGAAGATTATATTTTTAGACTTTGAAGGGGAAAGAGATAAGCCATGAGAAAACAGCCAATCTGACAAATCAAATAAAGCTTGATTTATTCTAGTAAACAATGATTGGGTATTATCTCCTGAGCAGTATAAAATTATGTCGTCGGCATATTGAAGAATAGAACAATAGGGGGAAATTAAAGATTGTAAGGGCAAAGTATATAATATGTACAGAATTGGGCTAAGAATGGATCCTTGAGGGAGACCTATATATGACACTCTGGGATTCGAAAATGTGGTATCATTTTTAAGGTAAAGAATTTTTTTATTTATTAGAGACCAAATACATTTTACTACATTCGATGGAATGCCTATTGATGAAAGTCTGTCGATCAATATAGACGGGATAACCGAATCAAATGCAGCAGAAATATCTATGAATAAGGCAACAGTGATTTGTTTATTTAAAAAGGAGCTATTTATATCTGAAATTAATTTGATTAAGTTATCGATGGTGCTCTTCCCTTTTCTGAATCCACACTGTAAAGACGGATAAATATCATTTTTCTCTAACCACCAATCCAATCTGATTTTTATGAGATGTTCAAAAGTTTTTCTTATACAAGAAGTAAGAGCGATAGGACGATAATTGTTAGCACAATTAGGACTTTTACCAGGCTTTAAAATAGGACAAATAATTTGTTTATTCCAAGATTCTGGAACATTCCCAGATAATAAGAAACTATTAAAGAATTTCAGAAGCAATGATTTTCCTTCAAAGGGTAAATTTTTAATCATAGAATAAGATATATTATCTATTCCTGGATAAGAATCCTTTAAATTATCCAAAATTGAGTTTAATTCTCCTAATGTGAAGTTAGATGAAGGAAAAGATGAAGAGATCGAGGGAATTTCTAATTTAAAATATGGTTCTACAAAAGGAGGAGCTAATTTAGTAAAAAAGGAATTCAAAACCTCCATATTACAAGTAGGAACAGAAGGAGGCTGAAATGATTTTCTAAAAATTTTTATTTTCCTCCAGAGTTCAGAAATTGGAGTGAAACGAGAAATAGATTCACAGAATTCCTTGAAAGCTTTCTTCTTTTTTTGATTGAATATTTTTCTAGACAGTGCTATGGCCTTTTTAGCTAGAACAAATGCTTCTGTCGACCCTGTTCTGTAAAAATTCTTAATTGCTTGCTTTCTCGAGACTTTCAATTGAGTACAAAATGGATCCCACAAAGGACATAAAGAAGGCCGGAAAAATGCATGATGAAGGGGAATAGACAAATTTCCTGCCTGATTGATACACTCTATAAATTCTAGATATGAATGTTCTGAAGAAATTGAATTTGTAAGTTCTTCATAATAATTGGTCCAATTAGCATGTTTAAAATTATGGCCAGGAGAAATAGATTTTTTAAAATTTGTATTTAAGTTAGAGTTGAAATGAAGATTAATGACAATGGGAAAATGATCACTGCCATATGAATCATTTAAAGTATGAGAAGAAGTAAAAGAACCTAAAGATGGAGAAATAAGTGTTAAATCAATAATACTTTTTTGTGAAGTATTATTAGCAAGACGAGTGGATTTATCGTCGTGTAAAATTAATAAATTATTATTTTCTATAAACTCCCAAAAGTATTTTCCGTTTGCATTTGAATGAGAGCCATTAATTTGGGAGATGTGAGAATTAAAATCACCCACTATTATGTGCGGGGAAGGTCCAGAAAGAATTGAATCCCAAAAATTGTTTTTGCATTTATAGGAAGGAGGAATATATCCAGAAATTAATGTGAAACTATGAAATTTAACTGCAATAAATTGTGCATTATTGCCAGAATAAATAGGATTAAGGGGAATTTCATTAAAACTCAGAGAATGACGGATAAGCATGGCTACACCACCTTTACCGTCTTCCCGAGATTTAAAAAGGGTTTTATACCTCTAATTTTAATTATATTTTTTAGTCCATGTTTCAGAAAGACATATAATATCAGGTATATATGTATCAATTAGGTCACTTAAATTGGCTTTATTTGCATTGAAGCTTCTAGTGTTCCATTGAACTATTTTTACTGGATACATTATTGGTTGACGGGGATTTATAATTTTCAAGAGTATCGACTAGAACAATGTTTAAAAATGTTAGAATAAAAGTAGTTGGGTCTGAAGAGTATAATTTTGAGATAAGGTCTTTAAATTGAGTTTGGTCGCATTCTAATTCAGAAGTTGTATTATTAAAACATAATTTTTTTGGAGATGGAGAAAGTTTTAAAGGGTTAATTATATCAAGATATCGTTGTCTGAAAGACTCGTCAATATTTTGGGGAGGAGGAGAAGATGGTCTTCTTTTATTAGGAGAGGAATTAAGAATTGATGAATAGGATGAAGAATTTGAAATCGGGCGAATCAAGTTAGGATTTGAATAAGAAGGTGAAAGAGAAGGAAAATTTTGATTCGAAGGAATGAAGTTAATATTTGGAACATCATTGTTTTTAGGATTATTAATTAGGGTACTATTTTTTGTATAATTTATTGGAAATAAAGATATGCTTGTGGGAAGGAAACATTGTGTCTAGATATGTATTCTTTTATTTTTCTTTGTCTCAGAAATTCTGGGCAGACTCTGTTTTTTGCCAATATTCCGACTTCAGATGAAGTATGGGAACCCTGACAATATACACATTTAGGATTTAAAGCCGTGCATTCAGCAAGAATGTGATCTTGTGACCCACATTTACAGCATCTGCCTTTACCTTTGCACACATTTTTCGTATGACCATACCTCAGGCACGACTCACATTGGGTGACTGGGTAAATGTACATTTCTGGGCATTTATTTGTGCAAAAGAGTTTTACGTTGAGTGGAGGTGAGTTGGCTCGTACTGTAATAACGATAGTGTGACTGTTTTTAAATTCCTCTTTGTCATCAACAATGAGTTTTCTTTTCCATCTTCTCACACTTAAGGTCTGGAATTTATTTGAGCAATTTAAATTCTGTAAGATTTCATCTTCTGAGGAGGAGGGATCTACGTCTCTGAGAATACATTTGGTTGTAATGAATTGAGAGGGTATATAAGCTTTAATTTCGTGCTTGCTGAGTAATTTATCATCATTAATTAATTTATTAGCATCTACCAAATTTTTAAATTCAACACTGACACGATTCCTACCTCTCCTAGAGGTGTTAACGTGATATCCAGCCTTAAATAAAATGTTTCCAACCACCATCTCATGCAGAGAAGGAGTTGGTCCATTTTCCAATGCAATTTTTTCAATGTAAACTATATATGGATAGCGGTCTCCATTTTTAAATAACAAAATATTTTGTTTACTTGGTAACGTGACGGGGGGGAACTCCCCCAGCATTGAAAGACTTATTCTACCCTAAACGAAAATGTGTACTCTTTTGTGAAAATTGAAATTAATAAAGATATGAAAAGGTAAAGAGAAAATAACTTACGATACACACAAGAACCGAGAAGAACACAGCCAAAAGTCACTCAAGAAGATAACACACAACCACTCGGATCAAGAGCTGTCGGTCGAATCCCAAAATTAAAAGTTGATTTGCAACACAACACGTGATTAATCTTGTCCTAACCTAAAACACACAACCTGCATCTTGAAATATCAAATTTCATTGGTCATATTAAAAAAAAATTACATATATGAAATTATACATTGGGTTGCGTACATTTAGCCTAAATCACCTAAATTTGTCATTCACTTGTGTATTTGGTTTGAGGTAGGTGAAGAGTTGAATACAAATTGAACTTACCACTAACATTTTCATCATTAAGAACATATATTTACTCTAAATGTACATTTCGAGCACATTCAACGTAAACAAATGTGTTTAGCGAGGAAAGTGTTAGTGTTGTATTCGGTCTATTTTAATTTACCATTCAGTTGCTCTTCTATTTATGCGTCATTCAACGATTCAAGACAAACATTTCAAAGAAATTACTTTGTTAAAATTGACTGATTAGTGAAGTGTTTTCTTTAAAATTTTTTACTTAAAATAAATATGTTTTATTACGGAAAAGATTAAAAACATATTCAAGATACACTGAATACGCTTTTGCAAAAAGTTAATTTAGCTGTATAAAATTTAGGAGTGCGTGCTTTTGTTTGTTTGGTTATTAAATCAGTCACTTTTGATTTGCTTGCCGGTTTTTACTAATTTTTTTCTTTATTCGCTCCTAATGTTTGGTAAGAAAGATAGGGAAAATTACACGAAAGAGTATCTGAAAACTTTTTCCACGCTCTGCGCGAAATGTACCACTAAGGGGATGACCAGGTAAGGAGCACGTTAGCATGTTTTCTAATTTTTCTAAAAATTGACGTTTCTCGCCACAAATGACACACGAACACAAACGTGACGGAAAATGAAAAATAGAGCGTGAGCAGCTTTTTGTAGAGAATATTAGGTAGAGACACTAAAGCCGTTGAAACTTAGCACTTAATTATTAATCACAATTATGCACTTACATAAATCATCAAAGTTTATATCATTTTTAGTTGTTTTGCAAATTTTGAAGATGAGTTTGCTATAACATTAAACCAAGGATGTTATATCTATGGCAGAGCTTTGAATCTTTTTAGAGAATTCAAAGGAGGCATTCAAATACTTTAGTTAAACTGGATTCGTGATCCGGATTCGTTACATTTTTTTAAGAGGATTCGTATTCGAATCTAAGTGCTGGTGATTCGAATCTTTGTAAAAAGATTCGAATATTTATAAATGGATTCGAATACTTACAAAAGGATTCGAATCGTCAAAAATAATTCGAATTAATTGTGAGGATTAACATAAAAATGTGTTTTGTGTATTTTTAAAATTCTCCATAAATCACTGTTTTATACGCGTGGCACATGAAGTAAAATGTCGAGTTTAGAAAAGCCCCGTGAAAATTTGTCTCGGGTCGCTGCGCGACCCTCGACAAATTTTCTACGCGGGGCTTTTCTAAACTCGACATTTTACTTCATGCTTAGCCTGGGAGTGGAAACGCTCGTTCGAAACTTCAAACTGAATGCTTTGATAAGAACATTAAATGACTGAAAATAATGATAATAATCTAGTTATCAAAATTTTGTTTAATATTATTTAAAGTAAAACTGACATGGTAGCCACAATCTGAAATTTAAAATTTTTCGACATTCAAGATTTTATTTTCTGACCTTTTAATATAACTTTCTTCTGTGGGAAACCTCCATTTTGTTAAATTGTTTTCATTGTTTTTGTCAATATTTAAGTTGGTTTTATAAATTTTAACGTGTTTTGTAATTTGTATGATGCCTGTTGATTTTGACAAATTTAATAATATCATATGGCTTTTTTGTTAGTGTTTTGGTCAATTTGAATAAAATGTCATGACTTTTCTTTGATTTTTACGGTTTTAATAATGTTCAGTGAACTTTTTATTTACGTAATTTTCAGGCATTCGTCGATTTTATAATAGAGTTCAATTTGAAGTTTTGAACGAGTGATTCCACTCCCAGGTTAAACATGAAGTAAAATTTCGAGTTTAGAAGAGCCTGAAAATTTGGTTTGGTCGTATAGCGCGACCAAACCAAATTTTCAGGCTTTTCTAAACTCGAAATTTTACTTTATGCGCCAGGCGTACAAAACACTGATTTAAAGTGAAGTTCAAAAACACACAAATACATCTTTAGTCAGAGTAACACGGAATCAGATATTTAGTCTGTTATCAACGATGTTCAGTGTTAATAATAAATAATTAGATTTTGAATATTTTTGATAAAACAACTGGTAACGATAATTATATGTTAATGGTTGCAAAAAAATAATAAAATCAAATTTATTCTTAAAGGTTTTGTATTCGGGATTCAAAAAGACAGGAATTGAATCTTTGATTCGAATCATATTTATCTCTTACGAATCCTTTATTCGAGTATTCGTGATTCGAATCATATTAGGTGATTTGGATTCGTGATTCGAATCATTTTTACGAAGATTAATCCCAGCTCTGATCTATGGATTGATTACTTCGGTTTTACGGGCGAGGCAAGTGGCGGGCGACATTAATCAAATCAAATCGAATCAAACTTTATTTAGACAAAGTACATACAATCCCTACCACAATATGGTCGCCGTTTGTTGACATTCCGAGTGAACTTAATATTGTTATATTTTTTGGTGTTACGTCACAGTGTTGTGCCCCCTGTTTATTCATTTTGGGCTTGTTTTACTATTTTATTCATAATTTTCAGACTTTTGTGGGATGATTATTACCGTCAATATAGGTTAGTCAATAGAATTGTTCTGTGTTTTGTGTAAAAAATTTAATTTGTGTTCAGTATTCCGGCAGCGGATACCCATCTTTGTTTACTATACAAAAGAAAATATTTATAAATATAGATAATAAAATATATTCGTATACATTTACATTCCCGCTTAAATCCCTACCACAAGATGGCGGACACTTGCGTCACTTTGCGAATCCATCATTTTGACAAGTTAGCGAGCGATCCATGTATGTAACATCCTTGCATTAAAGATATAACCAATCATATTTTTTTTGGGTTTCATTACGATTATTTCACAGAAACATAAGGCATATAGAATACTGAAAGAACATACAGGGAATTTGTCTTTTAAGTACACATATCACGTTGTATATGCTGTCAATTTTAAAGCATTCGTTAATTTTATAAAAGCAGTCGATTTAAAACTTCTAACGAGTGTTTTCACTCCTTGATTAACCATAACGTAAAATTTTAAGTTAAGAAAAGAATTTGGCAACCAAATTTTCTGGCTTTTCTATAGTATCAATTGTGACCATATCGTGTGCAAATTTAACGATCAATGTTTTTTAATATTAATACAATATTGTACATGTATAATAGCCTAAACATTTAATTACGAGAACATACTCGTACTTAGGTTATTTATTCCTATTTACCCTAAATACTTGTAATCAAAATGATTTATAAAAATTAGATGATAAGTACTCAAGATAAGTTAGGTTAGGTTAAGTATTTGTAATTAAACCTAATCTCAGTAACCAAACATATTATTTGATTATTTAAGTTAAGTTACTTATAATCAAATATAATTTAACTTAAATTACCCGACCTGTCTTAGGTAGGTACTAAGCATTTAATTTCTATAAAAAAGTACTTTAAATAGGTTAGGTTAGCTTTGATTATAAGTACTTAAGTTAAGTAGGAAATATTAATTACAAATATGTTAACCTAACCTACTTGTAAATAAGTTGGTATTCCTACGTAACTTAAGTACTTGCAAACTTACCCAATCTAAATAACCAAATTAAACCACTTATAACAAATCTAACTGAAATAATTTAATCATAGGTTATGCCATTTAGATTAGGCTTCACAAATAGAAAGACTGTTATTCCTTAATTCACTTTTTATTTTTATGTTAGATGTACATTTCGAGACACAAGGTGCTCATTATCAATAACAAACTAAATTCTTAAAACTATGTGCGCGGTATATATAGTTGACGGGATATCGGAAAAACCAAAAAGTAATTAAACCTATTGTTAGCGGCTAAAGGTTCTAGATGGGTGTCGGTGTCATTACATTATCTGCGGAGTGGGACGGCGCGGGCGGCTTATGGATCGGGAAGTTGGTCGGTAGGATTACATTCACTGAAGGATTATTTTTGGGTAACAAATCTAATAATGGATTAACTAAGGGACTAAGATCGAAATTCAGCAAAACATTTTTATTTTTATACATTTCAATGGATTCAAGCATATTTAATCTACGATGACTTGATTGCTTTAAAAGTTTAATATTGTTTACCGAGAATGTGTGTCCTGTTTCAATTGAATGGTGTGCAACTGCTGATTTGTCCGGGTTTTGAATTTTAAAATAATACTGGTGTTCTTTAAATCTTCTTAATATGTTACGTTGTGTTTGACCTACGTATATTTTATTGCAATTGTTGCAGTTTATTGAGTAAATTCCGGATTTTTCTAGGTGGTTTGTTTTAGTGAATGTGTTGCCAAGTAAACATTTTCATTTTGTGTTGACATAAAATGCAGGAGAAAGGTTGTATTTATTCAATAAACCACCAATTTTCATACAAGTTGCTGGGTGGTACACGAATCTAGCATACTTTTTTGGGGCGGCTTCCTTTGAGTTGGTTAGTGTGGAATTTGAAATAATTTTATGATTCCTAATTTGTTTGTTAATTAATCTATTGATTGTGTCAATGCTGTAATTTAATGAAATGCCTATGTTCTTGATGAAACTAAATTCCTTTTCCCTATTTTCTTTGGATAATTATCCATTATCCATTATCCAAAGAAAATAGGGAAAAGTTTAGAGTTTAGAAAAGCCCTTTCTTTGGATAATTATCCATTATCCATTATCCAAAGAAAATAGGGAAAAGGAATTTAGTTTAATCAAGAACATAGGCATTTCATTAAATTACAGCATTGACACAATCAATAGATTAATTAACAAACAAATTAGGAATCATAAAATTATTTCAAATTCCACACTAACCAACTCAAAGGAAGCCGCCCCCAAAAAGTATGCTAGATTCGTGTACCACCCAGCAACTTGTATGAAAATTGGTGGTTTATTGAATAAATTCAACCTTTCTCCTGCATTTTATGTCAACACAAAATGAAAATGTTTACTTGGCAACACATTCACTAAAACAAACCACCTAGAAAAATCCGGAATTTACTCAATAAACTGCAACAATTGCAATAAAATATACGTAGGTCAAACACAACGTAACATATTAAAAAGATTTAAAGAACACCAGTATTATTTTAAAATTCAAAACCCGGACAAATCAGCAGTTGCACACCATTCAATTGAAACAGGACACACATTCTCGGTAAACAATATTAAACTTTTAAAGCAATCAAGTCATCGTAGATTAAATATGCTTGAATCCATTGAAATGTATAAAAATAAAAATGTTTTGCTGAATTTCGATCTTAGTCCCATAGTTAATCCATTATTAGATTTGTTACCCAAAAATAATCCTTCAGTGAATGTAATCCTACCGACCAACTTCCCGATCCATAAACCGCCCGCGCCGTCCCACCCCGCAGATAATGTAATGACACCGACACCCATCTAGAACCTTTAGCCGCTAACAATAGGTTTAATTACTTTTTGGTTTTTCCGATATCCCGTCAACTATATATACCGCGCACATAGTTTTAAGAATTTAGTTTGTTATTGATATTGAGCACCTTGTGTCTCGAACTGTACATCTAACATAAAAATAAAAAGTGAATTAAGGAATAACAGTCTTTCTATTTGTGATTAATCACTTCACGTAAACTCGAAACAATACAGTTAGATTAGGCTTGATTACTTAAGATAGGTTAAGTAGGAATATATATATATATATATATATATATATATATATATATATATATATATATATATATATATATATATATATAATCTGAGTACTTGTAATTAAACCTGACCTAGCCTATATTAAGTACTTGTCTTCAAATTCCTATACATTAGTCACAAAAACATACTCGTACTTATGTTATTTATTTCTATATAACCTAAATATTTTTAATCAAACTTATTCTATCTTAAGTATTTGTCAGCTAATTTATATAAATAGAATTACAAGAACAGTTGCGGCCCCTACAAACTCAGATACTGACTTTTGACTCATCTGCTAAATTCCAAAAATTTGTGAAGTGTAAATTTGACTTTTATCAGGTATGGCGATATCAGTGTTAGTTTTTTGTAAGTCAAATGCGAGCACATTTTACAAAGCCAACATTTTCTATTTGTCACACTGTTTGAGCTTGTAGGGGCCATATCTGTACTTACGTTAAGTATTCAGACTTAAACTAAGTACTTGTAATTAAACCCTGTATAAATAACCTATTAAGTACTTAAGAAATGTTAGGTTGGTTATTGATTTATAGGAATTAGATGACAACTACTTAAGTTAGATTAAGTTACCTGCATTAGGTGTGAATTCAAGCACTTAGATTGGGTTTGATTACAGATACTTAAGTTAAGTGCCATTCAAAGTATAAGTTGAAGTATTTGTAATCATACTTAAAATGAATAACTTAACCTTGTAATTAAACCCTATATAAATAACTTATTAAGTACTTAAGATATGTTAGGTTGGCTATTGATTTATAGAAATTAGATGACAACTACTTAAGATAGATTAGGTTACCTGCAATAGGTGTGAATACAAGTACTTAGATCGGGTTTGATTACAGATACTTAAGTTAAGTACCATTCATAGTATAAGTTAAAGTATTTGTAATCATACTTAAAGTAAATAAATTAACCTAAGTACTTGTCATCTAATTCTTGTAAATCATTTAGTATTAAAATTAATAAACATTCAGGGGGTTTTTCTTTAAAGTATACGTATTCCAAATTCACCTTATTTTTTTAAATCTTTAGTTATTCGTTGTATTGTTCAAAGAGTTCAATTTGAAGCTTTAATCGAGTGTTTTCCACTCCCAGACTAAGCATGAAGTAAAATTTCGAGTTTAGAAAAGCCCCGTGAAAATTTGTCGAGGGTCGCGCAGCGACCCGAGACAAATTTTCACAGGGCTTTTCTAAACTCGAAATTTTACTTCATGCGCCACGCGTATAAAACACTAAAATATTGTGAACTTCATGTATATTTGAACCTCACTTGGAATCAGTGCTTTATATGTGTGGCGCATAAAGTAAAATTTCGAGTTTAGAAAAGCCCAGAAAATTTGTCTCGGGTCGCTGTAAACTCGAAATTTTACTTCATGCTTAGTCTAGGAGTAGAAACACTTGTTTAAAACTTCAAATTGAACGCTTATAAAAATGCATTGAATGACTGAAATTTCACAACAATTGCAGGTATGTATACTATGTATAAAAATTCCTTTTATGTATGCTTCAAAGAAAAATTCTCTGTGTATATTTAATGAACAAGCTTACAAGTCCGCAATATTGGCTAATATCTGTCATTAGATCATTAGATCATCAATAATATTTATTACTAACACAATATTATACAGTAATTAAATATCTGTTATTGTATTCTCAATGTTTGATACAATATTGAAAACTGAATTATTTTTATATTTGATTTATAAAATATTTGACCTACATATAATGAATATTAAAATAGTATCAATTACTGTAAACTATAATGTGACAGTATTGTGTGCACATTGAATAACATCTTTAACATATAAATACTGAAATCTGTATTGTGGAGGCTTCTACTTATATAAATAATGATACAATAATGTAATATTGATGTAGGCATAACACTAGAAGCGATAATGTCCTCAGCAGAAGATAACATTTAAAAAAAAATCATATTGGAACATTGTAAATTCAAGATGCATTTCTACCAGGGAAATGTTTCCACTGACATTTTTCAAAACTTAATTAAAAAATTAGAAACAACATTTGAACAATATAAAAACCAACTTATTCATAGAATTTATTGAGAAATAATCTTTTTGTTGACATTCTTCAAAACTTTCTTAAAAAATTAGAAACAACATTTAAACAATATAAAAATCAACTTATTCATAAAATTTATTGAGAAATAATCTTTCTTTTGACGTTCGAAAACCAAAAACCGAGCACCTGAAAATTAAGTTAGCTAAAATAATAATGATAAAATGATCATCACTGAGAAATCAAAGTTTATTAAAACTTACTGAAATTTTCACTTCTTTTTTTCCACGTCGAATAAGAGTTGTTGCTATAAATGATTGATAATCTAGAAAATCGAAATAAAATTGCAAACGCAATTGCATCAAAAGTACACAGGGTATCCCATTGGGGTATTAAGAATCTAATTCTCATTTTAAAGTGACGGTAATGGCCAATTGTTCGTTTTAAACTGACAGCAATAGTGAAATGTTCATGGATCTATTTATAATTTTTATAGTTTTTATAATTTTTATGACAGTTGGCAATAGGGATATTTATCAAGGTATAATGCCAACAACTTCACTTTAAATCAGTGATTTGTACGCGTGGCGCATAAAGTAAAATTTCGAGTTGAGAAAAGCCCGAATTAAGATTTGGACGCTGCGCGTCCAAATCCAAATTCTTCAGGCTTTTCTCAACTCGAAATTCAACTTCATGCTTAGTCTGGGAGTGGAATACCCTCGTTTAATGTTTTGAAATTGTTGATGAATTTTCAAGATTTTAGTTAATTATCGAAGTTTTGACGATTTTTAGTGAATTTCCATTTTACTCAATGTTTAACGCTGTTCGTAAATTTACAAGATTTCCTTTAATTTTCGAAATTCTGACGTATATCCTGGATTTTCGTTGATTTCAATAGTTTCAATACCTTTCACACATTTTTAAAATTTCCTTCAATTTTCAATTGACAATTTTCAGGAAATTCCCAAATAATCGGTAACCAAAAAAATGTTGACTATTTATGAAATTCCAAAATTTCAGTTAGTTTTAAAAATTCTGACGGTTTTCTGAATTTTCTAAATTTTCGTTAATTTTAAAAATTTTGATAGTAACATAAATTTTCCAAATTTCTTTTCATTTTCAAATTCTTGGTAATTTTTATAAATTTCTTAAATATTCGTTAACTTGAAATTTTTGATGATTTTTTAAGATTTTAGTTTATTGTTAAAGTTTTGACGATTTTTAGTGAATTTCCATAATTTTACTCAATTTTTAACGCATTTTATAAATTTACAAGATTTGCTTTAATTTTCAAAATTCTGACGTATTTCCTGGATTTTATTTGATTTCAAAAGTTTCGATACTTTTCAAACATTTTTAAAATTCCCTTCAATTTTCAAATTATTGACAAATAATCGTTAAGCCAAAAAATGTTGATTTTTCATGAAATTTCAAGACTATTTATGAAATTCCAAAATTTCAATTAGTTTTCAAAATTCTGACGGTTTTCCCGAATTTTCTAAATTTTCGTTAATTTAAAAAAAATCCATAACATAAATTTTCTAACTTCCTTTAATTTTAAATTTCTTGGTAATTTTCATGAATTTCTTAAATATTCGTTAACTTGATAACGTTGAAGTTTTGCATAAAACTCCAAGATTTCCGTTAATTTATAAAGGTATATATTTACATTATATTAAAATTAATATATTTATATTTTCATTGTTGCTGGATCTCTATTTAAATTAATAATGACGTTAGGGTAAACAGGTACAAAATTAAAGGTAAATTACAGATTTATTTGCCTTCACTTTTCTCATTTCTGTTTCGCAAAATTATATATATAATTAAATATTCTAGAATATACACTAAAAAAGACTGTTATTCCTTACTTCACTTTTTATTTGTGTCGTTAGATGTACATTTCGAGACACAAGGTGCTCATTATCAATAACAAACTAGTTTGTTATTGATAATAAGCACCTTATGTCTCGAAATGTACATCTAACGATACAAATAAAAAGTCTAGTATAGAATAACAGTCTTTTTTTAGTATAATAATCACTTCACGTAAACTCAAAAACATACAGTTATTCTAGAATTTTGTAAATCTATCTTTTTATTATATATTTGGGATAATTGGACAAAACCTTTTAATTTTCTAAATAATCTTATCATTTCAAAATATATTTCATTTCATTTCAAAAAGAAAAGCATTCAGTATTAATGTTTATTGCAATTTAGATAAGAATTGTGTGCATGATATGAATATGCCACTTTATTTACATAAATAAATAAATCTGGCAATGCGGTGGCAAGACAATATCGAAAAGACACTGACAAAAAAATAAAGTTGCATCACCGAATCAGTTAGTCCAACATGAAAAGAAACAAAATCATAACCCACTCTGTTCCAAAAGGGTCGTGACCGGATTTAAGGAGTGAATCTGTTTTCTCTAGAGGTAACATTTTATTTCATTTATTGTCAAACAAATTTGTTTTAAATCTGTCTTTACTTTATTTAAATAGGGATTATTTTCTTAAAGTATTCATGTATACCGTGCGTTTTATTTAAGTATGGCCATAGGGATTTACATGGTCAAAGTTGTACTCCATGTTAACTTTTGTTGTCGTCCAAATTTGAAACACTTATTTTATTGTTAGAAGGGCATAAATATGTTAGAATTCTTTATTTTAGCTTTGAGGATTAGCAAAACAAATACTTACATTATGACATTTTCGCCAAGTTGATTTTTTGGCTTAGTTATTTGTATAATGTATAATTAATTTCAACTTTGAAGGCGAAAATAAAAAAATCTAACATGTTTATGTCCTTCTAGCATTATACATTTCATAGAAAAAATATTGATTTATCAATAAAACCACAAAAATGTTTCAAATGTGCATGACAACAAAAATTAAATGGGGTACATTTTTTACCATGTAAATCCCTGTGGCCATACTTAAATAAAACGCAGTGTATAACCTGAAGTATATGCTTTACATTTTCAGGCACTCAGTGATTTTATAAAAACGTCCAAAGCTTATAACGAGTGGAGCGACCAATCTAACTTATTTAGGATTTTCTAAACTCGAAATCTTACTTTATGCGCCACGCGTGTAAAACACTGATTTAAAATGAAGTTCAAAATATATATTTAGTAGTTTTTTGCCGCCAAGTTATTAAAAACTTCTATAAACTTTTTTGGGGGAAAAGTGGTAGAATCCAAACATTATATTTGTCTTTTTAGCTAGAAAACGTTATTCTTATTTAGCCTATATTTCGCTAGATATTTTCCAGCTTCCAGCTTCTTCAGGGCAAGCTAAAAATATAACTGGTTTTCTTAGATACAATTAAAAATGGTCAGATAGCGTCGTGTAAAAAATTATTTTTATTTACAAACATTTTACACGTCGATATCTGACAATTTTCAATTGTGTTATGTAAAGTTAATTAAAGGAAAGGCACTTGGTATTGTTTCACAATTAAATCTTTATTCCGACTAGTTTCGGTTTGTTAGACCATTTTCAAAGGAATGTACAGAATAAATTATTTCCTAAGTATATATACAATATTTTTGTTTCAGGTAATAAGAGAAGTCAGAATTGGGGAATTCCAAATCTCCTCGTTGTCGTTTACGATATTTTTCCCCAACATTGCATCGCATTCAATCACTTCTTTAATCCGCATAATTTTAAGATTTTGCATTCAGGTAATAAGGGATACGCACTAAACCTCAAAGAGGGCCTGGAGATTAACGGGGCCATAAAAATGGGGAAAAATATCGTAAACGACAACGAGGAGATTTGGAATTCCCCAATTCTGACTTCTCTTATTACCTGAAACAAAAATATTGTATATATACTTAGGAAATAATTTGTTCTGTACATTCCTTTGAAAATGGTCTAACAAACCGAAACTAGTCGGAATAAAGATTTAATTGTGAAACAATACCAAGTGCCTTTCCTTTAATTAACTTTACATAGTGTAATATGTTTCACCAAGTGCCAGATGAGAAATTAATTCAAGAAATTTTCAATTGTATCAAATAAGTCCAGATATATTTTTAACTTGCCCTGAAGAAGCTTGAAAAACATCCAGCGAAATATTAGCAAAATAAAAAAAAGTTTATAGAAAGTACTGCTAAAGTTTGATATAACGTTAATAAATTTACAATATTTTTATTTGATTGATATAAATACATTTTGTTTCTGGAATGAAAGCATTTCAGAATATTATTCTTAAAAGACATTACAGTGTAATATTTGTTGAACAATGGAAAATTTGTATACTATTAATTTCGCAGAGTAAACGAATTCTTCGGGTGTTTGTGGAAAAAGTAAATATTGACCGGTGCCTGAAAAAATAAAGCCGGAACTAGGACGGGAAGTTGTTTGTACAGGGTGAAATTACACCTTTGAGGGCACTTAATGTAACCGCCACTGAAATTGTCCCCGGGGCGGTTACAAAACCCCCAAATCCTGCGGTCTTTTCGATTTTCTACTTAAATAAAATATCGTTACCACAGTGGAATTTAATTAATCACAGAAAGAAAAATAATCAATACTTTTAGAGTGTGCTAGATACAAACTTTCTTGAAAATTAAGTTAAACGTGAAACTTTGCTTTGTCCAACATAAAACAATAGTTTTTTTTTTCTGAAGAAGAGACCTTTTTCGTTACGGTAAACAGATACAAAATTAAAGGGAAATTATAGCAAAATTATTTATGGTACAAATATTCTACAATTTTGTAAATCCATCCGTTTATTGTACAGGGAGTTTTTATTTTTGGTATACATATCCCAGTTTTATGCTGTAAATGATGAGATATTCGTTGTTTTTTTTTTAAGTTCAATTTGAAGCTTTAAACGAGTGTTTTCCACTCCCAGAGTGAGCATGAAGTAAAATTTCGAGTTTAGAAAAGCCTGAAAATTTGGTTTGGTCGCTCCGCGAAGCGGAGCGGCCAAACCAAATTTTCAGGCTTTTCTAAACTCGAAATTTTACTTCATGCGCCATGCGTATAAAACACTGATTTCAAGTGAGTTTTCTTGTTAACAATATTTCAATGTTTTCAATGTTTATTACTTCATAAGTTTGATTTCACGTTAATAAATTTAAATCTGAAGAAGAGACCTTTTTCGTTACGGTAAACAGATATAAAATTAAAGGGAAATTATAGCAACATTATTTATGGTACAAATATTCAACAATTTTGTAAATCCATCCGTTTATTGTACAGGGAGTTTTTATTTTTGGTATACATATCCCAGTTTTATGCTGTAAATGATGAGATATTCGTTGTTTTTTTTTTAAGTTCAATTTGAAGCTTTAAACGAGTGTTTTCCACTCCCAGAGTGAGCATGAAGTAAAATTTCGAGTTTAGAAAAGCCTGAAAATTTGGTTTGGTCGCTCCGCGAAGCGGAGCGGCCAAACCAAATTTTCAGGCTTTTCTAAACTCGAAATTTTACTTCATGCGCCATGCGTATAAAACACTGATTTCAAGTGAGTTTTCTTGTTAACAATATTTCAATGTTTTCAATGTTTATTACTTCATAAGTTTGATTTCACGTTAATAAATTTTATAAAATTTATTTACTCTAAGCAAATCTCGCCTTTTCAATATTCGATATGAAAGTAAATTTAAAACCAAATTTTCAGGCTTCATTAAATTCGAAATTTTACTTCATGCGTATGAAGTAAAATTTCGAATTTAATGAAGCCTGAAAATTGGGTTTTAAATTTACTTTCATATCGAATATTGAAAAGGCGAGATTTGCTTAGAGTAAATAAATTTTATAAAATTTATTAACGTGAAATCAAACTTAAGCAGTATATATATATATATATATATATATATATATATATATAACATCCTTATGTATAGAATATTCATAATAATTATAAATACGACAGATAATAAATTATATACATCTATTAAAATAAATTTTATAAAATGGCTATCGACCATAGGTGTTTCAGCCCTAAGCAGTATATTTTGACCTTCAATTGAAAAAGTGTTTTATAAGCGTGGCGCATGAAGTAAAATTTCGAGTTTAGAAAAGCGTGAAAATTTGGTTCGGTCACTCCGCTTCGCGGAGTGACCGAACCAAATTTTCACGCTTTTCTAAACTCGAAATTTTACTTCATGCTTAACCTGGGAATAGAAAACACTCGTTTAAAGCTTCAAATTAAACTTTAAAAAAAAGCGTATGTATATGTATACTTAAAAATAAAATTCCCTGCATATTTGGATAATTGGACAAAACCTTTTAATTTTCCAAATAATCTGATCATTTCAAAATTTTACAACAATCTTGATTAAAATATCGAAAACAAGAGTGTTTCATACGTGATTCAGTGCAGGTTTCTTCGTCAGAATATTTGAATTAGGTCAGGTGATTTCAAGGTTTCTGCTACATTTTCGCCATTTAGAAATAACATCCAAAACAACATCAACTCGGTGAGTTGGCCATCCAAGGTCTCTGCCATGACAACATAAACATAACGGAATGTCAACAAACGCAAATTATTATGATCAACCTGCTAACAGCAAAATCGTAAATTGTACGATCCTAGCCAGATATTTAGTAAACACACAAAATACGCTTCACTTTATAAATAAACGTTGAATGACTATTTTTGCACTCTACCAATGTAATATTATGCTCAGTGCAGTTTTGGTACTTTTAAGATATCATACATGTTAAAATTGTTGCAGGCAGATATAAGCAAAAATATGTAAGTGTTTTTTACAAGTTCTAAATTAATTGCGATAAATTTTGTACTTATTACATTGAATGAAATGTTTACGAAATTCATACAAAAATGAAAACTTTGAAAAAAATCTTGTAAATTAATACAGTAAATTTTTCTAAGTAAGTAAATATACATATGCATAAAGTGTACATTTTCCGACATTCGTTATTTTTTAAAAGTCAATTTGAATCCTTAAAGGAGGCTTATCCACTCCCAGACTAAGCATGAAGTACATTTTTGGGTTTAGAAAAGCCTGAGAATTTGGTTTAGTCGCGACCAAACCAAATTCTCAGGCTTTTCTAAACTCGAAATGTTCCTTCAAGCGCCACGCGTATAAAACGCTGGTTTTAAGTGAAGTTAAAAATATACGTCTTTAGCATATTGTGAACTTTAAAATTCATGGACGCATTTATGTGTGTAGTTTACACGCAGAATTTATTAAATATAATTTGACGAAAGTTTTTTTGTTTCTATTTATCATTTTGTACCAAAATAATGTAAAAACTTTTGGTAGAATTGTCATCACAAGAAAACGTCATTATACAAAAGTATTTATACCTCTAATTGTCATTTCTTTTACTGGTTTTGAGTTAAGTTAAAAATATACGTCTTTAGTGCACATTGTGATCTTCGCAATATTTCAGTGTTTTAGACGCGTGGCGCAAGAAGTAAAATTTCGAGTGATTTAATAAAGAAAACACTTGGTTAAATTTCACTAATATTTTGGTTTTTTATTCCAACTAGTTTCGACTTTGAGTCATTCTCAAGGAGAGAATGACTCAAAGTCGAAACTAGTTGGAATAAAAAAAACAAAATATTAGTGAAATTTAACCAAGTGTTTTCTTTATTAAATCATAGTTAAATATGTTTCACTACGTGAAAGATGAGAAACTTGTTCAAGAGAAAATTTCGAGTTTAGAAAAGCCTGAAAGTTTGGTTTGGCCGCTCCGCTTCGCGGAGCGACCAAACCAAACTTTCAGGCTTTTCTAAACTCGAAATTTTACTTCATGCTTAGCCTCGCGGAGCGACCAAACCAAACTTTCAGGCTATTCTAAACTCAAAATTTTACTTCATGCTTAGCCTGGCAGTGGAAAACACTCGTTTAAAGCATCAAATTGAACTTTTGTAGAAAAAACAACAAATATTTGAAGATTAACAAAATATACGCTGTAAATTGGAACATGTATACTCAAATGAAAAACTCTCTGTATGAAAAATAAATAAGAATAATTGATACCTCTAATTGTCATTTCTTTCACTGATTTTAAATGAAGTTGAAAATATTCGTCTGTAACATATTATGAACTTCAAAATAAATGGACGCACTGTGTATTTTACACGCAGAATTTATTGAACATAAAAGTTTTTTTGTTTCAATTTTATATTTTTTATCAACATAATGTAAAAACTTTTTGTAGAAATTTCATCAAAAGAAAACGTCATTATACGAAAGTTTTGATACCTCCAATTGCCATTTCTATCACTGGTTTTGAGTTAAGTTAAAATTATAGGTCTTTAGTGCATATTGTGAACTTCGCAATATTTCAGTGGTTTAGACGCGTGGCGCATAAAGTAAAATTTCGAGTTTAGAAAAGCCTGAAAGTTTGGTTTGGCCGCTCCGCTTCGCGGAGCGACCAAACCAAACTTTCAGGCTTTTCTAAACTCGAAATTTTACTTCATGCTTAGCCTGGGAGTGGAAAACACTCGTTAAAAGCATAAAATTGAACTTTAATAAAAAAAGCAACAAATATCTGAGGATGTACAATATATACACTGTAAATTGGGACATGTATACTTAAAAGAAAAAACTCAGGGGTATGAAGAATAGATAAGATAACAAATAATATTTATGAACAAGAATAATTATCAAGAAGTTGATATATATCGGATAAATATGTATCCGATATTTGGATATTTATATAAATATCATGATATTTCATAACTCTGCTCTTAAAGCTAACTAAATTATACTATATTAAGAAGATTCTTATTTAAATAAAAAAAATAATGTCAATAATTTATAATTTACGGTACAGCTATGATAAAATTACAAGCATTTAAAATAAACACCAAAATAATTACAATAAATGTATTTGGATTGAGTTACGTGAAGAGTTGAATATAATTTACTTAATAAAAGACCAACACTTTCTTCACTAAAAACATTTATTTTCGCTAAATGTACATTTCGAACACTACGTGCTCATTATCAATAGCTTACTTTGTTAAGTAAATTAAATTACAATAAAACTTAACATTTAAGAATAAAAGTTCTGTAGGTATACACAAAATAAAAATTACAAACATAATCTTCACACCGTTGAAAAATAATAACAAAACGCAATTTTTCCAATCCCAGTCGAAACCACCTTTAACCAGATCCAAGCCAGCGCAACCAGTTTGCAATAAACAAACAAAAACAAAACGCACTCCTCTCGCTTCTGCCGATTAAGTTTCAATTGATCACAATTGAATACGTGTCGATGGAAAACAATAAAACCAATTTCAATTAAAAAAATTGGAAAAGGTTAAACTTTTTAAACGTGACGGCCAATCGAACAAACACGCGAGATCGGTGGGGGGATGATAGACCAAAAAAAAAAACAAAGAAACACACCACTCACACACATTTGTAGATAACTCGACGCCAGTAACATCAGTTTGTGTTTTTGTTAATTTATTTTTTTTGCTGTTTTGTTCCCCGTTGGACATTTAAGTTTGTTGTTTTGTTTTAGGACTGACTGTGCTAACACTAACACTTGTAGAAAAATGCCTGCGTCAGGTGTAGCTGAAGAAGCCGCCCTACTTGGGTAAGAACACACATCCATATTATACATGCTGCATTTTTTTTTGTTAATTCTTAAGATTTATTTTTTAATTCATTGTAAGTTATTAGGTTAACATGTTTTTATTGTTGCTCGATTTGCATTTTGGACATTTCGTTTTTTATTAAAAATGTTTGAATCCTTGAAGTGTAAAAGTATCAAAGGTAAGTTTATAGTAAATACCTGTAGTATAGTTAAGAATTTAGTGTTAAGTATGGTGAAGATGGGCTCTAAAATTAGAAAATGTGTTAATAAAATGTTTTAGAGAATAATAAATAAAGATTAGCAGCTATTTTCATTGAAAAATCCTAGCTTAAATTTGATAAATATTCTTCTTAAATACAATTGCTACTACTACAATTTTTTTTAAATATTTTAACGAATACAAATCTCATGATCTGGATTCACATTCATGTGAAGTGTTCGAATATCGCTTTCGAATCCGCTTTCGCATAATTTTATATGGGAATGTCACTTTCGAATCCTACAACATTACTCGAATACATGATTCGAATTCTACCCACGTAACACACTTGTATCAGTTATGTATCTAAGATATAACAAAGAAAAATACAAATTTGTTACATATCTGTTACATAAATAATACATATATGTACATCTTTACTTAGATTATTTAAATTAAATTAAAACGGATGTAAGGTTAGCAAAAGATTTCGTAATAGACTAGTTTCTAGTTTATTGGACTCTAAACTGTGGAGTTCAAGGTGTAAAGTATAGAGTTCAATAAACCAGACTTAAATCAAGACTGATCTCTAGAGTCTTGAGTTATGAATTTAGAATTTAAAGTCTACAGTTTAGAATCTATACTATCGTCTAGAATAAAAAAACGAATCTAGAATCTAGTGTGTATAATCCAGAATCTAGAGTAGTTTATGGACTGTAATCTCTAGCACTCTGTAATCTAGACTCATCATTGTACTCTAATCTATAGATTAGATGCATTAAATATATAGCCTTGAATTTATAACGGGTCTATATATTCAGAGTGCTAGAGATTAGAGTACATAAGCCTAGAGTAGTTTACGTGGAAATCCACAGTTTAGGCTTATAACTTAAGACCCTAGACCAATCTCCAGACTATTTTCTAAATTCTTGGACTCTAAACTCTAGAATTTAAAGTGTAGAGTATAGAGTTTAATAAACTAGACAACCTAGTTTCTTGGTCTCTACAGTCTAGAACTTAAGATGTATTATTCAATAACCTAGACTTATTGTATATTACTTATGGTAACAACTTATGACACTGGTCGCGAGATCTTTAGTTATAAGTTTAGAATTTAAAGTCGAGAGATTATAGCCCAATAAACTAAAAATTAGTCTAGAGTCTAGTTTAGAGTTTATTCAAACGTCTAGAAACCGAAAACTAGTTTCTAATCCAAAGTGTGTAGAGTCCAGAATCTAGACTAGTTTATGGACTTTCTTTAGCACTTTGTAATATAGACCTATTATTGTAGACTCGAAACTATAGAATAACTGCATTTAATCTATAGTTTCGAGTCTACAACGATGTGACTAAATTTGAGAGTACTAAAGATTGGTCAACTAATTAATCCAGAAAGTAATCTAGAATTTATATACAATCGTCTTGAATCCAGAAACTAGTCTAGAATCTAAAGTATGAAGGGTCCAGAATCTAGGGCAACTACCTAAAATCCAAAGTCTAGGGCCTAGAGACTGTAGATTACAGGCAAGGTCGACCACCTAAATTTAAAGTTTAACGAGCCTAGGGTACAAAGTTTAGAGATTAGAGACTAGAGCCAGTCAAAAGACTCTAGATTAAAGTCTAGGTCGACCTATTAAAGTACAATTTCCGAGTGCGTTAAGTACACAATTTAGAGATTACAGTCTAAAGGATGACTAGAGACTCTAGAATAAAAAAGTCCAAGTTTAGTTTAGAGTTAAGAGCGCGTGGAATACAAAGTGAGGAGATTAGAGTCTTGATATCACAGTCTAGTAGCTAGAGACTTCAGGTTGAAGTTTAGTTTATAGAGAGTGGATTCTAGATATTCGAGTATAGAGGTTGTCGAGACTCTTTTAGATATTCGAGTATAGAGGTTGTCGTATAGAGGTTGTCGAGACTCGAGATTGGATGCTAGGTTGATGGCGTAAAGTCGAAGTTTAGTTTAGAAAGCCTAAAGTACAAAGCTTAGATAATTGAGTCTAGATAGATATATTAGACCTGGACTCCACTAGGTCGACAGCATAAAGTCGAAGATTAGAGTTTAGAAAGCCTAGAGTGCCAAGTTTAGAGATTCGAGTCTACGTGTAGAATCTACGTTGACCGCTTAAAGTCGAAGTTTAGTCTAGAGTTTAGAGTACAAAGCTTAGATTGTGGAGTCTAGATATTAGAGTCTAGAGCCATAGTTTAGAAAGCCTATATTACCTAAGTTTAGAGATTAAAGTTTACAGGTAGGCAGCATTTACATTCTTGATTTAAGATTTGATTTATCGCTTAATGTCGAAGTTTAGTCTAGAGTTATGGAGCACAAAGTTTAGAAATTGGAGTATTTATTTAGTCTAGAGGTCAGACTCCAGATTAGAGGCTAGGTCGACCATCTAATCGTAAATTAGTCTAAAGTTTAGAAAGCCTAGAATGATCTAGATATTTGAGTCTAGAGGCTGTCTAAACTCAGGACTGGATGCGAGGTAACCCGCCTAAAGTCTACGTTTCTCCTAGAGGATCTAGATTCGAGTGTAAGTCGATAGACAAAAGTCTAAATTAGTTTAGAGTTTAAACCAACTGGAGTATATAGTTTAGAGATTAGAGACTCCAGATTAAAGGCTTGACCAGCCGCCTCAAGTGGAAGTTAAGTTTAGAGTTTAGACCGTCTAGAATACAAAGTTTTGATATTAGAGCCTCCAGATTGAAGACTGCTTAAAGTAAGAATTCTGAAGATTAGAGAGCCTTTGTACAGCGCCTAGAGTCCAGAGTTTAGAGATGAATGTTTAGATGTTCAGTCTTGAGGGTGCTGAAGGGGTTCTACAACTAATAGAATATAAATGAACAATTAAAACAGTAATTAAGATGAAACAAGAAACAAAAAAAATTTGTTTCAGATTACAACTGTTTCGTAAAAATCTTGTAAGGTAGTAAGTTCTCCGGGGTTTTAAAAATGTTTAGAACTACTGAAGTAGAGCATTATTATTGATTGATTTAAAAAATTTAGATTCAATACCTTTTTAATTTTACCTTTTTTAAAAAAGTGTCGTTGTTACGCCCTTGATTCTTACACAGAACTCTTCAGTGACGTAATTTACTCGAGAAGGATATAAAAAAAGGTGGGTTATCCTCTATAATAAGTTACTGCTCTGTGACGTAACTCGTGAGGTGTTGTAGGTGGTGACTTTTTTTCTGATGGTGAAGCTACCTACTTTAAGTTTTCATATTCATTGAATTCACAAGCCCACCACTGGCACACACAGAAAAAGAAACTACTTAAATATCTCAACGTAATATAATCAGGGAATTTCTCTCTCATCGCCTTTTCCCATTTCCCAGCCTTCGCGCGCCCTCCCAATCCTATCCCTATTCACGATTCGATTTTCCCGAGCACAGCCCTCGTGTCCTCGTTTCCGCTTTCCGTTCGCCCTTCGGTCCTTCAGTTGGGTGAATTCGGTGCGAGAGAGTGTGTGTGTTTTCCGTCCCCCGTTCGATATTCAGTACTTGTCTTGTACCATACTAAAACGGCGCCCATTTTTTTCTCGACCCGTACAGCACAATGCCGTCTGACAGCATGGATGACATCGAGCTGAAGAACATCCAGTTGCAGTTCCCTTCGGCCAGGTCGCTCTCCAGGGACGACTCTTCGGCCTGCGAGGAGACCGTCGAGACCGATCGCGGTCCCATCGTTGTCGCCGTGCAGGGATCGAGGAATAAACCGGCTATTGTTACCTACCACGATTTGGGACTCAATTGTAAGTACATTAATACTTATTATGTAACGTAAGTAAGCTATTGATAATAAATACATAGTACTCGATATGTACAGTTGCGAGAGAAAAATACTAGTACAGCAAAATATTTGGTTATGTGAACAGAACTCACTTTGATTTTTAAAATTTTCAATCAAATTAACATATCTGCGGAAATGTCAAACGAAATGGAATTAACGTCACCTTGGCTAAACTCACTGAAACGCAAAAAGTGACCCATTTAGAGACGGTATTAGCATTAGAGACATTGCATGTCAACAAAAGCACCGTCTTGTTTGCCAAGAAAAAAAATGTTAACCTGAACATAACAAGTTTGTTTTACAAAAAAAAAAAACGATATTTTAGAAGTGGCTATAGCTCCCAGTTGTTTTATTCTCTTGCAACTGTATATTTAGCGAACAAATGCGAAGAAAGTGTTAGTGTTGTCATTCCAAGTTATGTAACGTACCTTATAAACGTAGGAAATATAGAGCAAAAGTTTGTTACAGAGTTTATAAATCCATTTCTCTAGAACAGTTGGGTTTACCATGAAATAAGAGAGTGTTTCAATGATTTTGTATAACGTAACCAATTTTTTTACTGAAAATCTTTAAGGTTTAGTTCATCTTTGAACTGTAATTCTTGTAATGTCATTAGAATACAGAACTGACGTTGAATTGAGGTACGGTGGCGAACTTCGACAGTTCAAATATATATGTAACTGGCTCTTAAAAGTGAAGAACAATGAATAGATTTGAATGATACTAAAATATCTCCTAGGTTGATAGCTATTTGTAACTCTGAGTTTAATTATGTTGATTATTATTATTAAATTGGCTAATTCCATGACGTTGGCTCTTATGACTTAAGATGAGCCGACTGTGCTTATGATGGATATGATACTTTTGTAGACAAATCGCTATTATTTGTAGTAACTGAATGTTTTTATTCAACGAACCAATATTGTTTGATTAATACGAGTACATGAAATATTGACATCTCCTATGCATCTGGGTCAATTCAAAAACCTACATACTAGAAGGCAATAAACCCATGAAAGCCCAACGCAATTAATAGAACAAGTTATTTTTTCATTTCATTTATTTAAACCGGAAACCCCTATTACATAAAATACATACATAACAAATACTTAACAAACAATAAAATATTGCAAGTTATGTAACATTTCTAATATATTTCATTTTTACAATGACTAACTACATATAGGGCTGGGCAAAAGTATGGGATATCTGGCTTAACTATACGTGCGATGAAAAAATAGTCTTTACAAACATTTTTGTAGTCTTTTGCATCTAAAAATTGTATAAAAATCAATAGATTCAAATCACATACATTTACAATGTTTGAAAAAATTAATGAAAATCATGAATCATGAACATTATCAAAAGCTGCGAAACATACAAAAATTTATTAAAAATCATGTAATTATTTAAATTAATAAAATTAAATTTTTTATTGAGTTTTATAAATATGTTGGAGAAAGTGGCGTTGAAAATCATCAAAATGTATTAATAATTAAGATAATTGGCATAAATATTGAAAAAGGTGGAAAGTTTTGTTAAATAATGAAATTCAAAAACATTTATAAAACATCAAGATAACTTTTAATTAATTAATTCAACACACAAAAAACTTTATCCTTTCTTAATCTGGAAATTTCTCATTTGTTGATATCTAGACATAACAATCAAGGATTTTTTTAAGTACTTATACATATCCCGATATACAGTAATTTTTAAGTATTCGTTGATTACATGAAAAAGTTAAATTTGAAATTTTTAAAGAGTGTTTGCACTCCCAGACTAACCATCATCGAACAAAATCTAAAATCAGGAAAGTCAGGGAAAAGTCATGGAAATTTAACATTTCAAATTGGTCGCCACCAAGCATTACGTTCTTAAATAGATGCAAACGACTACAAAAATGTTTGTTAAGAGTATTTTTTATTGCACCTACAGTTTAGTTAAAAATCCGGTGCTCCCATACTTTTGCTAACGAAACACTTAAGTAATGTTAGATCAACATCATGTTATTGTAACCGTAATTAAATATTATTTAATACTTTTTTTTTGGTTTCGTGGCTGACATTATTCACATTTGTTGATGCACAATATTCATTTATTATAACCAGAGATTTATGATATTACAAATCAAAGCTATTTTTATCTTAGAGACCAGTTTGCTCCAGAAATCTTGAACTTACTGTCATTATGTGTTCGGATAATCTCAAAGGAAATTTCCATGCATTTCTAATAAACCGAGATAACAATGCACTGCAATCCAACTCGTAACGGATCACTTGAATTCAGCACATTATTATTTACATAATTTCTAGGTCAAACTCTATTTATGTTTATAAATAATCATCTGCACTGTAGATAGTATCATCACTTTAATTACCATAACATCGCCAAGTGCATGGGAAATCAACAGCACTTAATGAGTTTTTTTATACGATGATATCAAGAGAACATAGTGAGTTTTTCTTTACGTGGGAGATCAAGAGCACTTGATGAGTTTTACTTTTAAACTGATGATGTAATAAAAATGTGTATACAAACAAACTCGCAGATTTGTGCATAATCAAATGATTATGTCATGCACGTTTATTAATAAAAATGTAATAAATGTAGGACAATAATTTATATACCGAAAGATCAGCCCTACGAATCCTCACAAAACTTACACCCAACGATTCCTCTCCATAATCCCTCAAATAACATCCTTTACGAAACTACCCAAGACAGTCACAAGCCTGTCTTGAAATACGTATTCCAAATTCAGCCTATTTTCTGTAAATCTTTAGATATTCCTTGGTTTTTTTTTAAAGTTCAATTTAAGGCTTTAAATGAGTGTTTTCCACTCCCAGACTAAGCATGAAGTAAAATTTCGAGTTTAGAAAAGCCCTGTGAAAATTTGTCGAGGGTCGCGCAGCGACCTGAGACAAATTTTCTGGGCTTTTCTAAACTCGAAATTTTACTTCATGCGCCACGCGTATAAAACACTTAAATATTGTGAAATTTATGTATATTCCAACTTCACTTGAAATCTGTGTTTTATACGCGTGGCGCATGAAGTAAAATTTCGAGTTTAGAAAAGCCCAGAAAATTTGTCTCGGGTCGCTGCGCGACCCCCGACAAATTTTCACGGGGATTTTCTAAACTCGAAATTTTACTTCATGCTTAGACGGGATATGGAATAGTAGCAAACAGGGCCATGGAAGGTTCCTGAATGAGCTTGTCTATATCCCACTGAGGACTGATAGCTGTCTTCCAGAACTTACCTTTAGGAACAAGTTCTCCATTTCCATCCCGGACAAAACCGAATGGGTAAAGGGCAAGATTGTTCAGGGAAATGAAGTCTGGCTCTTCACGGATGGCTCCAATTCCGAAAACAGAGTAGGGGGTGGAATTTTCTCACATGAGTTCAACCTCAAAAAATCTTTTCGACTCCCAAACCACTGCAGCATCCTACAGGCAGAAGTCATGGCTATCCGAGTGGCAGTGGACTGGATAGGTAAAACCGACCTTCAGGTAAACCATATCAGGTTCGTCACCGACAGCCAGGCCGCCATTAGGACTTTAAATAGTCCCTACTGCACCTCCAAGGTGGTCAGAGACTGCAGAAAAGTGCTTAACAAGCTCGCTAACAGCTGTGATGTGGGGCTCATCTGGGTACCAGGTCACAGTGATATCAAGGGAAATTCAATTGCCGACGGCCTCGCAAGGAAGGGGGCAAGGATGAGAGACCTATCTACTGAAATTTCCGCCGACATTCCTCTTGGGGAATGCAAGAGACTATTAAGGGACCAAATGACATCATGGGTTAACCTTAGGTGGAAGGAAGAAGACACGTGTCACATAACAAAGCAGCTATGGCCTATGTGTGACACTATAAACAGTAAAAGATTAATTGCACTTAGCAGAATCGACATAAGGAAGGCAGTAGGCATCATCACGGGTCACTGTTTTCTGGGTGGACACGCACATAAGATGGGTCTCAAATACAATGACTACTGCAGAGAATGCCTAGATGAGGAGGAGGAAGAAACAGTACTCCACTATCTAGGTCAATGTCCTGCTCTTGAGGGGAAACGAATGAAGTACCTCGGTCTGCACCACGCAAGTGAACTGGCGGAGCTCTCACCTATAAAGGTGGGAGATCTGATCGGATTCATTAGGTGCTCAAATTGGGTTGTATAGGGGAAGGATCTCTCATGGTATCACAACGGGCCCTATGGGCCTAAGTGAACAGCCTCGGCTGTTGCCATATAAACCTCACCTAACCTAGTCTGGGAGTGGAAAAACAAATTGAACTCTTTTAAACAACAACGAATGTCGGAAAATGTAGAGCTTATGCATATGTTTAAATAAACGAAAAATTCACTGCATACCATATATATAATTTATATATACCGGGTGATCCATTTTAAATAATCCACTGAAAAATCTCAACAAACATGCATCGTACAAAAAAAAAATTCAAACAAAAGTTTAATATCTTTGATGGCGAGATTCAATCGCATGAAATTTTCGTAACTTCCACCTTTCAGGGGATGGATGAGAGGGCAACTTTGAAATCTTAAATAAGAACCCCTAAATTTTAATTAAAGATTCGGATTATACACCAAAAATTATGTATTCAAATTCAGTCACATTGTAAAAGATACTCTTGCTAGGATATGTGATTTTTTTTATTCATATATTTACTTGAATAATGTTACTAGGATGTTGCGCGTAAAACAGTTTTTCAATTTTCGGAAAAATCAATATCACGCGGCATTTCACTGAATTTATTTTAGGATAGGATTAAATGGAAAAAAATACAAATCTTTGCAAACAAACTTTTTGCAGTGTGACTGATTCAGTTTACCAATATTTTTTGAAGATATTGTAAAAAAAACTAATTTAAGACGCGATTACGCTACTTTACCAATGTTTGATATTTTTTGATTTGAAATAACGGTAAAAATAGGAAACATTTTATTGAGACAAGCACACAGTTTATACTTTTCTTAAAGTATACCTATTTTTCAAAATATTTCATCCCTTAATAAGGATGTAGTTAAGACGTCAATATGCAGAGTTTTATACGTTTAGATAACGGTCGATATCCTCTTAGGATATTACATTATAATAAAAATAAACTGATAGCGGTATTTTTATTTTTAATTTTTCTTTCTATTGTTTACTGTTAGTTTTTGTTACAAAGTGTTTTTTTATTGTTGTTTTTAAACTTAGTAGTATACACAATGTATTGTATTTTACATGTATACAGGGTGGGACATTTAACAGGTTTTTCGCAAATATTTCGAAAACAAAGCATTTTACGCAGAAATGACCTTAGTGAAAAAAAATTGTATAGAAGGGGCCATAATAATGTAATAATGGTTTTCTTACAGGTGGCGCTGTTGTCAACTCAATTTTTTTAACGGGAACCCCTATATTTGATTGCAGATTCAGATTCCTCGTAAAAAATAAGAATAGAATAAGAATATATGGCGCTGTAATCGCGAAAAATAATAATGCGTTCGGATGTTCGTGTGATTTGCGGGTAGATTCAATTTGAGATATAATATCTGAAAAAACAAGTGTTTCGAAACAAACAGAAGACTTTTTACAGAAGTAATTTTTTATTTTTGTTCAGTTAAGAAATTATCCACAAAATATGCAATATTGGTCAAATTCCAGTTATTTTTTATAAATTAAAATGATACAATTTTTAATCGTAAAAATGTTAATGCTGCTTGTCATTTGTACGCGCTGACACTCCAAAAACAAGCGTTTCTTTCTGAGACACCAGAACATCTTTCATGTTTCACCTGTCTCGATTACAGCGCCATTTATCAGGCTGACAAAAAAATAAGGTAAATAAATTCTTCTTATTTTTTTACGAGCAATCCGAAACTGCAATAAAAAATAGGCGTTTTAGCGACAACAGCGCTACCTGTGGGACCCTTCTGTACGATTATTTTTACTTTCCCCCGTATGTAATACAAAGGGAAAGTATTGTTTTCGTGAAAATTTTCGAATCAAAAATTTTAGCGAAAATATCCGTTTTGAGGTCCCCTGAGTCGAATGTCTGTGTGTGTGTCTGTGTGCGCTGTACCGCAAAAACCGCTAAAGATATCGAGATGAAACTTGAAACTTAAGCTTTTTGTTACAATCGGAAGAACTGAAAAGCTTTTGGTGAAAATCGGAAAACCGGAAGTGGTACTTTACTCTTAGCGTTTTTCAGTTTTTTCAGATTTTTTCAATAAATGTTCATCAAACAAAAAATTCTTTCAAATAAAAGTTGTAGATAATAACAAAATGAAGATATATTGTTTATTTACTTTTTGTCATAGCACTCTTAGTTTTTGAGATATTTTAAAAGTTGTTTGTTTTATCTAGTTATTGATGTGTGACAGTGTATGTGTCGATACAATTGAAAAATGTTTCAAATAAAAGTTGTAGGAAATAAAAAACTAAAGATTTATTGTGGACTCACTTTTTGTCATAGCACTCTTAGTTTTTTAGATATTTAATAAATAGTGTTTTTTATCTAGTCATTGATTTGTGTCAGTGTGTGTGTGTTGATACAATTGGAAAATGTTTCAAATAAAAGTTGTAGGTAATAAAACACTATTATTAGTAGCTTGTATCTTCACCTTTTGTCATAGCACTCTTAGTTTTTGAGATATTCAATAAATAGTGTTTTTTATCTAGTCATTGGTTTGTGTCAGTATGTGTTGATCCAATTAAAAAATGTTTCAAATAAAAGTTGTAGTTATCAAAAAGTTGAAGACATTTTGAAAATAATAATGCTACAAATATTTTAAAAGTGATTTAATACGCAATTTACGGGGGAAAGTACTATGATGGACACATCACCATTTTCTACTCCGGTAATTTCCGCGTAAAATGCTTTGTTTTCGAAATATTTTCGAAAAAGACGTTAAATGCCTCACCCTGTATATTATTGTTGTAAAAATGGTCTATTCCATTAAATAAATAAACAAATTGCACACAGGCTCTTATGGTCAGTCCGCCTATGTTTGTTCATAAAATTCAACAAAAAACCGTTTTGCATATTTCTTTTTGCATTAAATTCAATTTTACTCAACGAAGAAATCAAAACACGTTTTAAAGGGCATAAAAATAAAAAAAAACGTACAAACTAAGTGAAAAAATGGTTAATAAAATATGTAATTTTATGTATACTACCTATTTATAGAAATATAACAAAAACTATTGATTCTAAACACACACAAAAAAATGTAGGAATATAATAGAGGTGACTTACTAAGGTAGGAAATTTATCGATTTTTCTAATAATAAACAAAACGAGGCAATCAAAATTGCGGCGCGGTGGAAATTACGTAACCGATTCGCCCTCCTATCATTAAAGATTAATTCGAATTGGATTCTGAAATCGAGAATGTCCCATTGTGTATAATTGATTAATATGCGCCCAAACGCATTAAAGCCGCTTCGTTAAACGGCTGTAAACACCAAAGTTAATTGAATGGTGAATATTAAATGAAATTTCCCTCGCCAATAATTATTATTAGAGATATAAATCCTACTGGTGACGACATAATCTAAATTTATAAGCTAATGCTAAACATGTATTAAGAGAACGAAAATAATGGAAAATTAATAACAACGTTTATCGTCGATGTAAAAGTATGTCATTAAGTATCAGAGCTGGGACAAATCCTCAACAAAAAAAAATGGATTCGAATCACAAATCCGAATCATCTTATATTCTTCTAATCATGAATACTTGAATAAAGGATTCGTAAGAGATAATATGATTCACTATTAACCCTTTCAGCACAGGCATTTTTCTGGTGCCCAAGAAAGTGTTGTACACTGCATATTATTTATTACTGCATCAGATACAAAGAGAGTTTCTTTTTTAGGTACACATATCTCAATGTACTGTATACGATGTACATTTTCAGAAATTCGATGTTTTTACAAATTTTTCAAATTGAACTTTCAAACGAGTGTCTCCATTCTCAGATTAAGCATGAAGTAAAATTTCGAGTTTAGAAAAGCCTGAAAATTTGGTTTGGTCGCGTAGCGCGAAGCGCGGAGCGGCCAAACCAAATTTTCAGGCTTTTCTAAACTCGAAATTTTACTTCATGCGCCACGCGTACTAAACACTGATGTGATGTGATGTTCAGAATATACGTTTTGAGCATACTTAGCTTTAGTAGAATATTTTGATCTTCACCTAAAATCAGTGTTTTATACGCGTGGCGCATGAAGTAAAATTTCGTGTTTAGAAAAGCCTGAAAATTTGGTTTGGTCGCGTAGCGCTACGCGCTACACGACCAAACCAAATTTACAGGCTTTTCTAAACTCGAAATTTTACTTCATGCTTAATTAGGGAGTGGAAAACACTTGTTCTAGACTTCAAATTAAACTATACATGTATGTATATTTATAGGAAAGAATCCCAGCATGTTTACCAAATTTTAGTGGTGGCAAATGCTCGAAATTTTACTTCATGCGCCACGATTATAAAACACTGATTTCAAGTGAAGTTTAAAATATACTGCTTAGTATTTTTTTAAAATTCGATCAATTAGCTTTATGCGTAAGTATACTTACAAAAAAAATCATTTTATTATCGCTACCAGTTGTTTTAATAAAAATATTCCAAATAATTTATTATCAACGCTGAACATCGTTGATAAAAGACTAAAGATCTGATTCCTCGTTACTCTAATTAAAGATGTAATTGTGAGTTTCTAAACTTCACTTGAAATCAGTGTACTCGTGAAATTACAATTTCGAGTTTAGAAAAGCCTCAACGTTTGAATTCAGGCTTTTCTAAACTCGAAACTTTACTTGGTGCGCCACGCGTATAAAACACAGATTTTACGTGAAGGTTAAAAACAGAAACAAAAAATGTTCATGCAAGTCGTCACAATTAATTACAATTATTCTTGAGAATTCAAATTCTTTTGTAAGTATTCGAATCCTTTTATAAAAATAGCTTAAAAAATGTCTATTTTTCCTGTTTCTCTAGAACACGCACGAATCAAGTCACACAGCGCGTCCAATTTAAAGCTTCTGACGAGTATTTTCCACTCCCAGATTAAGCATGAAGTAAAATTGCGAGTTTAGAAAAGCCTGAAAATTTGGATTTGCCGGGGCGCGCGAGCGAAGCGAGTCGCGCCCCGGCAAATCTAAATTTTCAGGCTTTTCTAAACTCGAAATTTTACTTCATGCGCCACGCGTATAAAACACTGATTTCAAGTGAAGTTTAAAATATACTGCTTAGTATTTTTTTTTAAATTCGATCAATTTGCTTTATGCGTAAGTATACGTACAAGAAAAATCCCTGTGTAATTTTTACTTTTACTTTTTTGCAAGTTTTAACTTGAATATTTTTTTTATCACTTTCATAATAAAATAGATGGCGTTTAATATTAGTATCGAATGTAATAATACCGACCATATTGTGTAGATACTAGCGATATATCGGAATATTAAATATCGATTAAAAATCCACTGCGCTACGCGAACACACCAAAGTCTCAGGCTTTTCTATACTCGAAATTTTGTTTCATGCTGAATCAAGGAGTGAAAACACTGGTTAGAAGTTTCAAATCTAACACTTTTATAAAAACAACGAATGCCTGGACATTTACAGAAAAATCACTGTATATTTGAACATTTTTGTTAAAAGTCGCATGCACTGTTATATTTTTTGTAATTTCTTTAAAATAATATTTGAAATTTTGTTACATGACTTTATTATTTTTAAAGATATCTTGAAATACATAGATGTAAAGAAAATTTCGTGAATTTAATTGATACAAAAAAAGAATATTATCTTTAAAAATAAGAGAGTCATTTCAACAAATTATATTCCGAAACAGAAAATATTTTAAATATTATTTAAAAAAAAATAGATAAATTATAACAGTACACGCGACTTTTCACAAAAATGTCAAATTTATTATTATTACCGTTATAGTTGTACGATTACTAGTAGCTTGCTAAAATTTCTTTCTAAAGTCTTTTAAATATTAACTTGTTGTTGTCTTGTCTTTTAGTGAAGATAAATAAAGTGAAATTAAACAGTTTACAAACTGTGTAAACACTTTAATATAAACTTAATGCGTCCACGAAAACATCTAAAAATATAAGAGATGCACGAAACAGACGCGCAATTCTCCAATGTAAATAGTTATAATTGGGATTGTTTGTTACAATATCGAGGCGGTTGTTTATGCATCTGCGACTTGGAATAGAGTGCAGAATAATTAAGTAGTTGGACATTGTGTAAATTACGCGTAATTGTTATGTTCATAAGGTGTGACTTTTTTGTAATTTTTATTTAAATATTTTTTTTTTAAATATTACAAATAAATTGCAACAAAACGATTACGCTACCTTACCTTTTAATATAAAACGCTAAAAAGAAAACAAAATGGTTGTTCAAAATGCAACACGAGAATAAATTTTAGATAGAGTCAATCAAATGTTAATGTTCTGCTTGAAAAAACCACTAAAAAATATGTCATAAATTTATAAAGTCAATCAAATGTTAATGTTCTGCTTGACAAGAACCACAAAAAAATATGTCATAAACAAAAGAAATTACCTTATTCCTTTTGTTTGTGACATATTTTTTGAGGTTTTTTCAAGCAGAACATTAACATTTGATTGACTTTATCTAAAATCTATTTCCGTGTTCCATTTCGTAAAACTATATTTTTTTTCTAATACGAATATTTCTAATTTTTTAATGTTGATGTTGCAAACTATATATTTGTTTTAATGAATTATATGCATAGTGAAAGAATTAATCAAACAGATTTTGTATCGCTTAGGTATATTTATCGTTATTGCTATCAGATTTAGATTAATGACTACGATTTTCTGTTGAATGCAGAATAATGAATTTCATGGTGAAACAATTTATCAGTCAGATATTTTAATGCATACATATTGTTTTCGTTGCGTAAAAATATCCCTACAATCAATTATCACCATGTTAGGATTAATCACCAGAGGCTACATGCTACTTTCAAAAGAAACAGGTCGGTCCTATACAGGGTGATTCTTAATATATGCGACAAACTTTAAGGACAAATTCTTAGGGTTATTATGATCATAAAAGTTTATATGAATAATTTTCCAAAACAGTTTGACATATTATTATATAAACTCTTAATTTATTATACAGGGTGTCCACAGATTCATTCTCAACATGAGGATCACCGTTATTATAAGAGATAGAGATTTGGTTAAATGGGATGAAATACTCCTTAGTTAAAATTGTACTAAACCCCATAAAAAAAAACTATTGATATGTTACGTAGTTTAGGCGCTATAATAAAAAAAGGGAATTTCAGGTTTCTTTAATTATTGTTATAGCTCAATTATTTTCAGAGCAAGTCTAGTTTAACACAATAAAACACTTTTAACTTTGTTTGTATAAAACAATTTATTTTTATGTGACTGCAGTTTCGGCAAATTCAGCTTGCCATTATCAAACATGAAGTGTTTATCATGTTTGATAATGGCAAGCTGAATTTGCCGAAACTGCAGTCACATAAAAATAAATTGTGTTATACAAACAAAGTTAAAAGTGTTTTATTGTGTTAAATTAACATGTATAACGAAGTAGAAGCCTCCACAATTCAAAATAAGTCTAGTTTAATTTGCATGTTCTCTAGACACTTTTTCAATAGGAATCTCGTAGTGTACTCAGATTTTCGAAAATTGTTATCATATATTAGTTACAAGTGTCAACTTTGTTTTTTCTTATGGAGGTCATAGTTGGCTATGGTATCATTGAAAGAGATTTCTTTAAAATGTGTTATGTCTAATATGAAAACTAATGGTAAAAACAACAAAATCTATTGTTTTAACACTGACAGGTTGACAATTGAAGACTCTGAAAACAAAAGAATAAGGAACATTTATTTTGTAATAATTATTTATTAAAAACAGAACACTTTAAAAGATATTTAGACCTTACTTGAATGAAAGATATAAAAAGGAGTTACAAAAGATGTCCAAACACGCCCTATGTTGAGAATAAATCTGTGGACACCCCGTATACGTATGTGTATTATTAATAATTAAACATCCTATAACTTTAATACTATGCTGTTTTGTACATTTGTTCATATAAACTTTTTGATCAAAATAACCTCAGGAAATTTAGAGTTTATCGCATATATTAAGAATCACTCTTGATATCGTCTGTTATATATGAAATTATAAGAACTGGCAATTGCAACTAAATAATTCAAATTAAATCAGGGCGGCGTGGAGATTTTCATGAGTTATGTGGAGGCGCGACCTAAAAAAGGTTGAGAACCCCTGATTTACAGTATCTAAATTAAAGGCGAAATGTAAATATTATGAGTTTTATAATTACTCATGATGTAGAGTTGTTATGAATTTTCTAAAGTGATAATAAATTATCGTCAAAACAAATGCCATTGTCATTAGGAATTTCTCTGTTTTATACATTTTGCGATTTTGTAATCAAATTTTATCGCGTTTTCAGTTTAATAATTTTTTAGTATTTGGTTTTATAAAACACTTATCCCTGAGTGTTTCGAAAAAGTAAGACCGTTACTTCCACCTAAATTCTATTGGGGTTTTGTTTCATTGATGTACAGGGTGGCCCAAATTCGATGTTTTCATAGGGTATCTCCGTAACCTGAAGGGTTAGAAAAAAATTAATATAAACGTCATCACCTCTTTTTACGAGACATTAATAATGGCGTAAATAGATCATGGCTAACTTAATTAGTTTGGAAGATATCAGGCGTTTTTCAATTGTTGGCTATTTTAAAATATGTCTTTATCTTAGTAACTATAAGATATAAAAAAAACTTCAATAATTATTCATGTAGTTTTCAGCGTAGAATGCAATGGCGTACTTATTTTTTTATTCGGACTTTTAATTTCCGAGTTATGATATAAGGCTGCATTTTTTTAAATAAACACCCTATATATTTTTATGTTATTGAATAGCATATTAAATTAGCTTTACATTTTTCTATAATTTTTTTTTTTTTATTGAAAAATTGTGTTTTTAACTCTAAAGATAAAGATAAATATTTGATAATAATTACTATTATCATCACAGAGATGTTAGTATTATTTATTAATAATGAAGTGATCTGTAGACTCAGTAATTGATTGCAAAAGTCTTCAAACATTATAATATTAATATTTAAACTAATTTATATAAAAATTACGACCTAAACGTTACATATACTTTAATAGAGCGTTGTAGCAAATCAAATTAAATAAGATTTTAAATATTTCATTGTATAATTCAATATCCGGAGGTGTATTTGAACGGGAAGTAGTTGTTTCAATGAATATTTATCGTCTTAAATTGTCTTATTAATTAAGACACTGTTTGCATTTTCACGAATAGTTTTTTCGTAATTTTATATATTATGTTTAAAGTGTGCAAACTATAAGAAACGTAAGCTTATTTTCTCGAATTCAAATAGTTTTGAATTTCAATTTATCTTGTTTAAACTAATTTAGTTTAATCGTAATTTTTTCGTATTTTTACGAATTTTTGTTAAATATGTACATCAATGTCAAGCTAATTTAAAATGCTATTCAATAACATAAAAACATACAGGGTGTTCCATTTAAAAAAATTAAGTCTGAAATTAAAAGTTGAAATAAAAAAATAAGTACGCCACTAAATTCTACATTGAAAACTACACAAATAACTATTAAACTATTTATTTGTATATCCTATGGTTATTGAGAAAAAGACGGATTTAAAAATAGCCAACAATTGAAAAACGCCCAATTCTCGAAAACTAATCAAGCTAGCTATGATCTGTTAATGATATTGTTATTTTCTCTGAAAAAGAGGTCATGACATGTATATCAGATTTTGTTTAACTATTCAGGTTACTGAGATACCTTATAAAAACATTGAATTTGGGCCACCCTGCACATTAATCAATGATACAAAACCCCAAAAAATTTGGTCGAATTTTGGAATTTAGGTGAAAGTAACGGTCATACATTTTTGAAACACTCAGGGATTAGTGTTTCGACATCCCTGTAACTAATCCCTGAGGATTTTAGAATTTACCGAGTGTTTAATTTCCGTACGAGAAATTAACGTCCACTAAAAATATTAGGAGCTTGTGTTACATACTTTGTGTCACAAACAGTAAAATGTAATCCAATTTATAAATTTCCTTCAAATGTGAAAAACATTGAAATCACCACAGAATATTATTTTTTTACAGATATCTCGAGTTTCCAGGCCTTCTTTAACTACATCGACATGAGGGCCCTCCTGGAAAACTTCTGCGTTTATCACGTGAACGCCCCAGGACAAGAAGAGGGCGCACAAACCTTGCCAGACGAGTGAGTCGATATTTCTTTTTAGCTGTGTATGACGTTTCCAACGTTGTCTCATTAAGATAATTTTAAGAATTTAAGAAATCAGAAACTAAAAAATAAGTGTTTAAAAAGAGACTTTTACAATTGAGTCACCGAAATGCAAATATAGCCATTAAAATAATTATAAAAATTTAAGAAATCAGAAATCTAAAATTAAAAGTTTACAATGAGACTTTTACAGTTGAGTCACCTAAATGCAAATCTAGCCATATACCTATCAAATTAATTATTTTTTTATTTTGAGGTTTCTTCTACTCGTTTTAGGCTACAGTTTTAAAAATAAATTGATCTTCAAAACTCAACCTCAGCCTTTTTAAATTAAGTTTGAAAAATCCTGTTGAATGCAAAACCTGTTACATTTCTATGTTGCAAAAGCTGATATCTTTTTGCAAAACCTGCAAACTTTTAACTTAGTTTAACATAATTTTTCTTGTTCCCATTCATTACAATGTTATTCAACACTATTTTAATGTATATACAGAGAGTTTTATGTAACACCGAACATTTTCATAACGAGAAATGTTCTTTTAAATATACATAAGCATATGTTGTATATTTGCCGATGCTAGGTTTATTGGAAGAATTTAATTTAAAGCTTTAAACGAGTGTTTTCCACTCCCAGGCTAAGCATGAAGTAAAATTTCGAGTTTCTTTCAAGTATACATGTCCCAATTACACCGTACATGTCGTAAATCTTTAGATACTCGTTGTTAAAAAAATCAATTTGAAACTTAAAATGAGTGTGTTCCACTCCCAGACTAAGCATGAAGTAAAATTTCGAGTTTAGAAAAGGCTGAAAATTTGGTATGGTCGCGTAGCGCGAAGCGCGGAGAGGCCAAACCAAATTTTCAGGCTTTTCTAAACTCGAAATTTTACTTCATGCGCCACCGGTACGAAACACTGATGCAATGTGAAGTTTATCGGTGTGTTTTAAACTTCGTAATATGTCAGTGGTTTGTACCGATGGCGCATGAAGTAAAATTTCGAGTTTAGAAAAGCCTGAAAATTTGGTTTGGCCGCTCCGCGCTTCGCGCTACGCGACCAAACCAAATTTTCAGGCTTTTCTAAACTCGAAATGTTACTTCATGCTTAGTCTGGGAGTGGAACACACTCGTTTTAAGTTTCAAATTGATTTTTTTTAACAACGAGTTTCTAAAGATTTGCGACATGGACGGTGTAATTGGGACATGTATACTTGAAAGAAAAACTTCCAGTATGTGCAAGTTGAGGCATTAATTGCGATTGATACAATTTTTAATAGTCATATAGGCAACCCAATTTACACCTAACTTAAAAAATATAGGTGTCAAATTGTATTGGATGAACATGTTCGGTGTTACATAAAACTCTCTGTATGTTCGACAGCTTAAACGCCATCTAATGCCCATTTGTTTAAGTAGCATCGTCAACAATGAGTACTGAACACAAATTCATATTCTTGATTATTTTAATTTATTTAAAATACGCTGCAAAATCAGTTTTTGTCATTTCCCACAAGTTTGTCAAAACAGCTCTGGCTGGTTTTGCATGTGGTCGACTCAATTAGTTATATTCATATTAGCAATAGATGGAGTCACCCGTCACAAAAGTATTATGTGTATTATAACAGGAAGTTAACAGCAGCTAATGAATTTTACTACGATTTATAACACCACATTTGTTAAAAAAATGTAAATCAGCACATCTAAATACGGATAAGCCTTCCCTTAAAAAAAGAAAGATATAAGATAACTCACCTGAATTATTCAAATATTTGAGAGTGGGAAAAATCCCGCGGAAGCGATAAAAAAAGACGTTCGAAATTGTACGGCCTGTGACATTAACGCCCCTCGAATTTATGACCCCAATTTTCGCGGCGAATTGAAATGGGAATATGAGGAGGCTTTTATATGGCTGTTTTGTGTATACTTTGCGAACAGGAGACAGATTAATTAAACCGTTCGGTATGATCTTTGTTTGATGGGGATGCGAACAACAATGCGGTTTACGAGTAGCGCCCCATTTTCTTTTTATTACCACCGCCGTAATATAAATAAATTTAACAGGAACGCGAATGTTCTATGGGTTTACGAGTGTGTAATTGTTTCAGTGGAATAATATCCCCCACCCCGTTCTCTCTCTTTAACAAGAATGCTTTTGTTGAGTGAATTAATAGAATTATTGCTATTATTTTACGTCAACATTTACTACTACTATAAATTATCGTCAGTTTTAATTATTTCTTCGTATTGTGAGTTCCTCATGCCTATTTGTTTATGCTTAGGCTTGGAATTTTTCAAACTCTATTATTCGAATGTTTATTCAAACACATATTCGAATATTCAACAGCAATATAACAAGACCTTTTCAAATAACCGACTATTATTTTTTACTAATTTGTTGAGAAGACTTGCATTTTGACAATTCAAACGAGACCAAATTTTAAGCATTAATAATCTGATTAAAGCCCGAGAGCTTTAGCTCGAGGGCTTTAATCTTTGATTTTTAATGCTTGATATGTCGAGTTGAATTGTCTAAAAATGCAAGACTTCAGGATGAATTATTTAAAAAATAATAGTCGCTATTTGAAAAGGTCGTGTTATATTTATAATAGTATATTGTGTATCTAGTGCGTGAAGTAGACTTTTTTACACAAGCGTGAAGATTGCGAAACGAGCGAAGCGAGTGAAGCAATCACGCGAGTGTAAAAAAGTCTTCACGCACGTGTTACACACTATACTTTTTCTACGACTACACGATTTAATAAATTCCAAAACACAAACAAACTATTAACGTAAAGTATTTATTTATCTATATAATAATAATTATTAATTGTTACAGTGCAGTTGGTTAGGTACATTACACCAGAACTTTCGTTGGATGTAGTATTTAGACAACTATTGTTATTATTATTGCTAATATTCAAAATTTTGTTTGAAACATCTTGCTTCTTTCTTATCGAATTTTCAACATATCTTTCTGCAACAGCAGAACTTTTCCAGCCTCCGTGCTTTTTTTAAGTTAACAGATCGGCACCAGCTTCAACTAACAGAGTTGCAGAAGAACGCCTAAAGCAATGGCCGGTATATTGCTCAGGATTTGGCAATTTTAAAAATTTTGCAACATCTGCGGGTACCTTTCCAATTTTATTAATGCCGATAACTTGACGGGTACATTTTCCTTTTTGATAATTAATGAAAAATTTCTTTTCAGCGTAATTTTTAGGGCGTAGAGCTAAGTATTTTCTGTAGTATTCTAAATGTAGTGTTACAGCAAATTTTCTTGAAATTTTAGTTTTAGTGTCTGGTACAACTATGAGAAAAGATGATCCAAAATCTTGAATATCCTCTACATTCAATTTATATAATTCGTCTCTTCTCAGGGCACCAGCAAGTCCAAAAATTAAAACGACCTATAGTAAGAAAATAAATAAGAATTTTGAAAACTATGCTGCATTCCACTTACCTTATTTAATAAATATATATTATCGGGTGCTTCATTTATAAATTTAAGGATATGTTCTTTATCCAAAACTCGAGATTTCTTTGGAGTATATCCTTCACTTTTTCTCTTTAAAAATGATATTACTTTAGTATAATTACCAATGTTTATGTTATGGTTGACATTTATTGTACTCTTCAACATTGAATAGTGACTCCAAAGTGTTGAGGGCTGGAATTTTGTCGCAAGTTCTGCGAGATATGTTAAAATTACGTTTTCCGAAAATGAATTAATTTCATGTTCAGTGCGCCATTCCATGAATGTTTTATAAATATTTTCATAAATATCAAGAGATTTTTTCGGCAACAGCGACGAACTAGCAGCGTTTGCTGCCGCAATAATCCTTGGTGGGGTATTGGGCCTCTCTGGAGATAGTGATGTCTGCATTTTAACGTTCACCAATGTTCACCAACACACAAAACAGCACAAACCTAACTAAATGACATGTGTCATTTAAAAAATCACCGCCATCTAAAAATTGTTCACCGATGCTGAAAAGTGTATTGGCTCTTATGGCAGCGGTGCGTGAAATAAATCCCATAAGAATTGCATTGTACTTCACGCATCGGTATGAAAAATCAAATTTCACACATTTTTATCGATGTGTAAAATTGTATTTCACAAATAGGAGTAGAAAAAGATTATTTATTGAATCATTCCACATTACCTTAATTGTATATTCCTTTTATTCCTCCTTCCGCACATTCCAAGCCGACTCCTTTAAAATTTCAGCTATCACTCAATTTGAGGTTGCTTTCTCCAAATTGTAATTTTTAGCCTTACAACATTTTTTACCGTGCCATTTTTATGACTTTATAACAAATGTCAAAGTGAAAGCACAGACTACTTTTCGTAATTTTATGTCGTAGAAAAGGAGAAGAAGAAGAGGTAGAAGAGAGAAAGAGAGAGATGAAGAAGAGGCATTAATAGTCGACTATTTTTTCTGGCTATTTCAGTTTTTGATTTCAATACACGCCGTAATCGTACCAAATTATGACATATTAACAATCAATTTTGACAGATAAAATAAATAATCAATTTTAATTCGAACATTTAAATATTTGAATATTCAAATATAAGAATCCAGGGTGGCGACCAACCGGATAAACAACGAAAGTCAGGGGATTTTATTCGTCTGGAAAAGTCAGGGAAATTCGACCTTTTTAGCGAAAAGTCAGGGAATTTTTAAATTAATAATAATAATAATTGCATATTTATAAAAATACAAACTAAGAATTGACAAATTGTTAGTTCTATTAGAATAAACTAAATTAATTAAAATCAAGCACACACAGAATTGAATAATCAAACAGAAAACGGCATTTATTATTGAAACTAATCTCCCAGTCTACATGTTAGGAGTGTTAGCGAAACATTTTGCCGCTTTAATGAATTTATTAAATCCAGCAAATTTCTCTCTCCGCCCCTTCAGGCGGGGAGGGTGTGCGATCAATCGCCCCTTACCCTCTCTCCTCCCACTCGGAAAATTCGACCTTAGCGGAAAATCACATTTTCCAAACCCTTTCACCCCTCGTGAAGATTAGGGTGAAATATAACCCGTGTCCGAGGGAAAATAAAGGGGGACGACTTTTTTTCCACCACTAGTCCTGGTGTATTTATAGTGGGATGTGGCGGTTTGAGCGATCTGAAAATTTACGGATGGATAAACCGAGAGCCGTTCGTGTGAATGAACTGCTCTCGTGTGTAAAATTTGAGGAATATGCCTTTTATTCATTCACGGTTATTTGAGATAAATTGGGCTTCGGTTAAAGTGACATATTTCACATTACATATAAGGGTTATAGATACAGTGCGATCGTTTAAAACATGATTTAAAGTAGGGTTTGAGTTTTAAATTAGATTGGCACTACTGACCGTTAACACATAGTTTAGCATAACCTCAAATTTAGAGTCAGACGCGCCGAACCCGTTGAACTGGTTCAACTCTGAACTTTAGTTCAAAGTGACACTAAAACTATAGAACCTGTCATCTTGAACTCGAGTTCAGCTTGAACTAAAGTTCGACGTTTTTGGTGCAACTGGGCCTTATTCTATCATTTAATTAGCAGTCTTAGCAACCGTACAAAAAAAAAAATGCCGCCTACTCTAAATCATTAAATGATCGCACGGTACAAAGTTAGCATTCTCCACTTTAATGTTTTTTTTGTAAAAAATAACAAAAACCTGTATCCCTAAAGATACACATATTTATTATACTGTATATTTTGCTGTTCAGTAGAATAGAATTGGATGAAGATATGAAGCAAGTTTGAACCAAATTTACATAGACAAATACGACAAATACGATAAAAAATTATAAGTTCATGAAAACATGAAAAGGAAATTGTCACCTTTGTTTTTATAACCCTTAAATATAAAATTGACGTATCCATAAAAATGTTCTCAGAAAAAAAAACGCGATCACCAAACGACAAATTATCATTTTGTTGTCATTTTCATTATTTGCACTGCTTTAACCCTTTCAGCCCTGGAATTTTTCTGGTGCCAAAAAAAATGTTTTGTTCACTGCATATTATTTAGTTTTTCTTTTCAGTATACATATCTCAAAATAATGTATACGCTGTACATCTTTAGATAAACGTTGATTTGAAAAATATTCAACTTTCAAACGAGTGTTTTCCACTCCCAGATTAAGCATGAGGTAAAATTTCGAGTTTAGAAAAGCCTGAAAATTTGGTTTGGTCGGGTAGCGCGTAGCGCTAGGCGACCAAACCAAATTTTCAGGCTTTTCTAAACTCGAAATTTTAGTTCATGCGCCACGCGTACTAAACACTGACGTGATGTGATGTTCAGAATGCACATTTTTAGCATACTGCTTTAGTAGAATATTTTAAACTTCGACCTAAAATCAGTGTTTTATACGCGTGGCGCATGAAGTAAAATTTCGAGTTTAGAAAAGCCTGAAAATTTGGTTTGGTCGCGTAGCGCTACGCGCTACGCGACCAAACCAAATGTTCAGGCTTTTCTAAACTCGAAATTTTACTTCATGCTTAGTCTGGGAGTGAAAAACACTCGTTTAACACTTTAAATTAAACTATTTAAAAAAACAAACTATATCGAAAAAGTTACAGCTCATGCATACATGTATGTATATTTAAACGAAAAATTCCCAGTAGTTTAGTGGTGGCAAATGCCACCGTCAGGGCCGAGAAGGTAAATTAATTGAATCACATAAATATGTACTGGTAGTATCAACAGTGGGATTTGTTATGTAAATATGCGATAATTACGGTCGGCGATTTCCTGTTTATAGGCAGATAATGACTGCTCAAGGACTCGGCTAATTTTCATCCGATGATTTAAACGAGACCGCATTAGCGGTTTAATTGTAGAAATGGATTAAATTCAATTTGGAATCCCAAAATATTTACATTCAGATTCCATTATCTCTCCTTGTTTGCATTTACTTTATTATTTACCGAGTCAACACGCCCAGAGTTCCAGAGCGGTTAAGTTTTTAATGCACAAGTAGATGGAGGGAATCTACTTGATGTTTAAATTAAATAAACTCAAAACGTGTTATAATAATTTAATTTCTGATGTTTTTATTGTTTAATATTCGTGGTTGATACTTGATTGCCTGCTGCTGGAGAACTTAATTTCAAAACTACATTATTGTTTTTTCTTATGTCAAATTGAATTCGTTTAAAATCAGAAAGGCCAAAAGCCATTCTAAAATTTCTTTGCGCAAAGATAGACAGAGAACTTTTGTAAGACTAGTGCGAAAGTTTCTGTTATATCAATATGCACTGAGCAAAATGAATTATTGCAGTAGCATCTTCTGGCGTTTCCGATTTCCAGCGAATTCGACACGATTGCGACTTGCATCTCTAGCCACCGCGTTTTCACGATAAAATCGCGAATGAGATTTTTTTAATACAACTAATTGTTCTTTTAAGTCTACACATCTCGTGTTCGCTGACATTTTTTTAGCATTAGTTGTTTCTTAAATTAATTTAATTTGAAGCTTCTAACGAGTGTTTCCACTCCTTGGTTAAGCATAAAGTGACATTTCGAATTTAGAAAAGCCTGAAAAATTGGATTGGTTTCGTAACGAAGTAGAGCGAAGTAAATCGACCAATCCAAATTTTTAGGCATTTCTATTCGAGTTTAGAAATGCCTTAAAATTTTACTTCATGTGCGACGCGTGTAAAATACTGATTTAAATTAAAGTTCATAATATACTGCTTACTTGACAATATTTTTGTGTTTTATAAGCGTGGTGCATGAAGTAAAATTACGAGTTTAGAAAAGCCTGAAAATTTGGATTGGTCGCGTAGCGCTACGCGACCTATCCAAATTTTTAGGCTTTTCTAAACTCGAAATTTTACTTCATGCTTAATCTGGGAGTGGAAAACACTCGCGAGAATTTTTTAAAAATAAAAATGTACATACGATTTTCTTCAAACAAAATCGACGATTATGAAATTCTTTTTTTTACTTTTCAAAAAAACTACAGACGGTTCCATCGATATTAGAAACAATCTGTGGTATTAATTTATTTTAAATTATTAGTTTTCCCTAGAGAGAAAATTCTAAAGCGATTCAAAATAAAATTCAATAAAAATGTTCGAACGAAAATTACGATTTTTTTAAGATATTTAAAAATTCTTAATAAATTTACAGACTTTCTCATTGATATTAAAAACAATTAAGGTTGTTTATTTTACCCAGAAAAAAATTTAAAACACTTAGCTTGAATTAAAATTTTCTAAAAATCTCGATTCTAAACAAAATTAGATAAAAATGGTTATTCAAAATTTACGACTTTTTGATTTTTTTTCATATTCTTAAAAAAATCACAGACTTTTCCATCAATATTAGAAACAATCTGGGGTATTCATTTTTCTTAAAAAAAAAATTCTTAAAGCACTCAGCTTAGATTAAAATTTCTTGAAAATCGCGATTCAAAACGAAATTCCAACTTTGATTGTTTATGTCGGACGTCATTTTTAAATTACAAAAACGTGAAATAACTTAAATTAAAGCCTCTTCGATTCTTAATAAGCTTATGTTTACCTTTTTTTTATTTTCTTGTAATTTTTATTTTCTTTAAACATTGTTTTTATTGACATACTCACTTTTACGAATTTATCATTTGCCTCATTCAAATCGCTTTGATTTAGAAAATCCTCATCGTATATTATTAATTGAAAAAGTGTTCGATTGAGGATTGAATAAGCTTTAATTCGGGTTTTAAAATGTTTTCGAAGCTTACAAATTGTGCTTAAGACAAGCGCTTAACGTTGATTTTTATGGGATTTGATGCTTCTCGGGTGATTGTAAAATTGATTGAAAAACTTTATGAAAAAAATTATCAGAACAGAAAATAAGTAGCTTACATTGTTTCTAGCATTTATAAGTTTAGCTGTGAATTTTTGGGGATTTTTTCAAAAACATTTTTATTTTAGTGAAAATTGACAAAATGTGCGAATTTTCAATCGTTTCTTTTAATTTTTTTTAATTGTGTGACGTAAGAAACAATATCGATTTTTTTTTCTTAGTTAAACATTTTCTTCTATAACTTTTCACTTACTTTATCAATCACCAGAAAATTGGTGAAACAAAAATTCCAAGTTTGAGCGTCCACTAAGAACACAATTTTTAACTTAGAAATATGAGAGCTACATCAATTATTTATTAATAATGAAGGGGTCTGTGGACTCAGTAATTGATCGGAAAAGTTTCCAAATTATTAATTTTTTGTTTTTTTTTTTATTTTGCGATTATTGTGTATACACAATTGAATTTAATGGTCTCCCGTAATAAAGTAACGTATTATAAAATTAATAATTAAAATAAACTTAGTTTTCATCAATATAATCATTGTTTGCTCATTTTTACGCATTTTTGTTAAATCGAATTGTTTGTTAAATCCATCAATTTTTATTATATCAATGTAAAGCTAGTTTAAAATGCTATTTAATGACATAAAAAGATACAGGGTGGAACACCCTGTATGTTTTTATGTCATTAAAAAAATTCGACTTTTGCAACTCTGAAATTAAAAGTTAAAATAAAAAAATAAGCACGCCTCGGAATTCTACGTTGAAAACTACACAAATAACTACTTAACTATATATTTGTATATCTTATGGTTATACTTATGGAGAAAATGACGTATTTTAAAATAGCCGACAATTGAAAAACGCCAGATATCTCCCAAACTAATCGAGCTAGTTATGATCTGTCAATGCTGTTGTTATTTTCTTAGATAAAGCAGTCATGACGTGTACATCAGATTTTGTCTAACTACTCGGGTTACTGAGACCCTATCAAAACATCGAATTTGGATCACCCTGTACATTTTTCATCTCCTTAACAATTCCATTACGATCAATTATTTTTACGAGCGAATAATTCCGTGCTCGGGGGGGAGACGCGAAAATTGATCAGTTCCAACGAATGCCAGGCACCGGCATTAATTTTCGGAAAGGTTGACGCTTACACCATAAATCACAATAATAATTTTGGGCATTATAAATTTCGACGATCATTCATTCGTGTATCAAGGAACTCGAAGTAAAGCCAACAAATCACTAATAAAGTCAAAGACGTACACATAGTTTGTTTCACTAATATTATTTACTTATTCCGACCAGTAGCGTAGATAGCAAGGGGATTCAGGGGATTAATCTCCTACCCCCATGAGTCTTGAAAATTAAATGAATGAAATAAAAGGTTATTTTTCTGTTATCGATTTATTTAGGGAGGGTTAGGGGATCAATACCCCCCTATAAGTCTTGAAAATTAAGAGAATGAAATAAAAGATTATTTTTTTGTTATCGATTTATTTTGTTATCACTTTACTTCATGCACTACGCGTAAGGGACATTTATTTCAAATGAAGTTCACTTGTAAACAATAATTCAGTGTTTTCAGTGTTTAACACGCGTGGTGCGTGAAGTAAAATTTCGAGTTTAGAAAAACCTGAAAATTTGGTTTAGAGCGACCAAACCAAGTTTTCAGCCTATTCTAAACTCGAAATTTTACTTCATACTTACTCTGGGAGTGGAAAACACGTTTTTACTTTTAAATTGATTTTTTTTAAAATTCCCGTATTTAATTTTAATACTTTATTTTGATTTATCTATGTTTTTTAATATATTGTGTTCAATTGAAGATTTCATAATAAATAAACAAATACAAATACCAAAATGCATAAAAGAAAATCTATTATGTTCATTTATGCAAATCTATTTTAGGGTCTCATAACTTTAAGACGTAAAAGGATTTTATATTTTTCCGTGTCGAATATTAAATTATGCATATTTCTTAGTTGATCTTGAAAATTTTAAATAAATTCGACTATCGATACGTTTTTTGCAAGTCGACTAAAGCACCAACTTTATTTATTTTAGTCATACATTTTACAATAAAAAAAAAACTGCAAAATAAGGTTATAATTGATCGCCTAACAAGTGTTTTCAATCCTAGATTAAGCATGAAGTAAAATTTCGAGTTTAGAAAAGCCTGAAAATTTGGCTCGGGCGCGCAGCGAAGCGGAGCGACCGAGCCAAATTAGGCTTTTCTAAACTCGAAATTTCACTTCATGCGCCACGCGTATAAGTCGCTGATTGAATGTGAAATGGTCTTCAACCAATTTTCAATTGAAATACGCTTAGTATGTCAATCATCAATTGTTTAAATGACGAAGAATGTGCTACGATGGACACATCATAATTTATTGTACTTGTTTTTGTATAACTTTAGAAAAATAAATTTATAAAACCAAATACTAAATCAAATGTTTGATTCAGATAGAATATTTTACACTTTCTCATAAGTTCGCTACAATCGTTTAGAAAGTTAGATAGATACCTTTCTAAACGATTGTAGTGAACTTTTGAGAAAGTATAAAATATTCTGTCTAAATTAGACATTTGATTTAGTCTTTGGTAATATTTTTCAATTCAATTCAATTTAATTCAATTCTTGAATTAATGTGAACTGGACTCACTTTATTTAAGTGAGGATAAATATACAATAATAATGTAGTGTCCAAACTGATAGTGTCAAATACTACATAACTAAAAATAATAAGATTGATAATGTTCGGTTTTGTTTATTTCCCGTGAAAAGGACCAAATGAAGAATATTTGATTTTTGATTTATATTTTGAATATTCGCGCGCTTGGAAAGTGCGCGCGTAAGGGGTGACGCTCGTAGCCCTACTTGCAGAGAAGAAGTCGAGTGAGACGCGTTCAACGCCCCCGGTTTTGTGTTATGTATGCTTCGGTGGTTGGATGGCATAAAGACACGATAGTTTTTTTAAGTTTGAGCTGTATTTTAACGAACGAAATACAACTCAAACTTAAAAAAACTATCGTGTCTTTAGGCCATCCAACCACCGAAGCACACATAACACAAAACCGGGGTAAGTCACCCCAAAACACCACTTTCCAGCGGGGTCCGCAGATCAGTAAAATAAATAATTAGTGTAAGCGCCTGTATACGCGCATCACAACCCTTCAGCTAAAAACTGAAGTGAATTATACAGATAATGAATGGAATTATAATACAAAGTAATACACTAATATATTTGTTAATTAATATAAAGAATTGGATTCATGGATTAAAGGATTTTTTCCTTTTAGTCATTTATTTAATAGCCCTGTTCATTTCTTGGCCTTCTTTAAAAATGACCGTACCTCCCTTATTACCTGATAGCAAACTAGCACGGTTGTCCAAAATATGCTTACTGTGGAATCTACAACGCGTCTACTAAAGTCACACACATCTTGAATACCATAGTGGGCATGTCTGTGTATCTTGAATAGCACAGCTTGTGTATTTTGATTACCATAGAAGCTGTGATTTTACCACAGTCCTAGTCTATACAGGTTAAGTAAGATTTATTGTCTAAAAGATGCCAATTATAGACTAGCATTGTCTTGTGTATCGCGAATACTCATACCATAGTAGGCGTGGTTTAAACACAACCTGCGCCTAATATAATAAACAAAACAAGACACGCCTACTATTGCATTCAAGGCACATAACGTTAATATCAAAATCAGGCCAACTATAATATCTATTTGTAATAAAAGTTCTGCCAGTATGGTGCAATGTTGTTATTTTGAGGTATTCATCGTGATTCGAGAAATAAGGGGGTTATCCACGTGATATTTTTAAATTGTTAGTTTTATTTGATTACTCTTAGATTAGATCCTCTTCAAGTTAAGAAAAGCCGAAAAATTTTAACTTTTTACGTCTGTTTTATAAGTACAGTTGCGAGAGGAAAAAACTAGTACAGCAAAATATTTGGCTATGTGAACTGGACTCACTTTGATTTTTCAAATTGTCAATCAAATTTACAAATCTGCGGAAATGTCAATGGAAATTTAATTAACGTCGGCATGCCTCAACTGACTGAAATGCAATAGCCAATAATAACGACCCGTTTAGAGACGGAATTATGAGAGACATTCCTAATGAAGTGCATGTCAACAAAGCATCGTCTAGTTGGTCAAGAAAAAAATATTGTTAACCTGTATATGACAAGTTTGAGTTACAAGAAAAAAATCTACGATATTTTAGAAGTGGCTAAAGCTCTCTGCTGTACTTTTTTTTTTCTCTAGCAAATGTACATGTGCTTCTTTTATACAAAAGATAAGATAAATTCAAATTACTCTAAATCAGTACAAAATGAACAACTATTTATTGTTGCCATCATAGTTGAAAAAAGAATCCCTCAAGGAAGAAATTTAAACATAGTTTGAATTTGCGGGGAATTTTGAAGGAGATAAGGGGTGTTTCGGGTTTTCTTGGGAGAAGTTTAGTGGCAATAGTTTGATGTAACTCTGCTATAATGTCAACTACACGAGTAATACCCAAACCACGCCTACTAACTATGCAGATTAAATCAGATACGCCCTTTGCGATCTGTACACGCTGACTTGTGTCCTAGGCATTCGAGTTATAAGGTTTGTGCTGCACTAAGCTGAACTGAGTTAAATTTTATGACGTCACTAGTTCATGTTAGTGTAAAGGACCTGAACTCGACATTCATACTGGCAGGTGTCTGGTACAGTACGTTCAAACACACAAAGTACAGTTCAAGTATAGGTTGTATTTTTGTACAAGAAAATCGTATACTATTTTCTATCATGGTGTAATACACAAAATATGACCAAACCAAATAGAACATATCCTATTTCCATTATACAAACTTGTACAAGATTTGTTTTTGGTCATATTTTGTGTATTACACCATGATAGAAAACAGTATACTATTTACTTGTACAACAAAATAGTATCTTTAATCTTTATTAAACGGAAGGCCAATACAGAAATACAAACACACAGAATAAGAACATATACTGCCTTTCAAAAAAATCAGAACACAAAGTATTTATTGGACGATTTTAATGAAATTTACAGAATTTGATCATGTAAATGAACTGCATCGATGACCAAAAAATCAATTGTTTTGGTTACTATTTAATGGTATTTTTCCTTGATTTCACCATTATGAAGAGCTGCTGATTTTTTAATGTAATTGCTTCTAATATCCAAGTAGCCTCTGAGTAGTTTGACGTTTCAGTTTGTAAATCATAAAAAGATGCCCCGTGTTCGTCGGCGTGCACAATATCATCATCTAAGTGAATTTGAAAGGGGTCGCATTATTGGAATGCGAGAAGCGGGTTTTTCGGTTCGTGCTATTGCTGAAAGGGTAGGCCGTAGTGTATCGGCTTTGGAGAATCGACGTAGACTTGGATCAGGACGTCCAATAAGCACCACTGAGTGTGAAGATCGAGCTCTTCGTCTTACAACTTTAAGGGACAGATTTACAACGTCGCGGGCATTGGGTAATGAGTGGTTGGCTCTAAATGGCCAAAGAGTATCCATAGCTACTGTTTACAGAAGAATCCGCAGATTTGGTATAAGATCCTACCGTCCACAAGTGTGTCCTCTTACTCCGCAGCATCGCAGAGCAAAACTTGATTGGTGCAGGGAAAGACAACATTGGACCCATGAATGGAATAACATTATCTTCAGCGATGAGTCTCGGTTCTGTTTATGGGCTCATGATGGTCGCAGAAGAGTGAGACGTCGACGCGGTGAACGCAGAATTTTACAATTTGCTGTTGAAAGACATACGGCTCTTACACAGGGAGTTATGGTTTTGGGCGATAGCATATGGTAGTCGGTCTCCTCTAGTTTTTTTTAGAAGCAAGTCTTAACGCGATTCGGTATATTGACAACATTTTACGGCCAGTGTTAGTGCCCTATGTAAATGGCTTGCAGAACCCCATTTTTCAGCAAGATAATGCTCGACCTCACACAGCGGCCATTACAAGACAGTTTTTTGATAGTGCCGAAATCAATTTGTTACCTTGGCCATCTCGTTCTCCAGATCTATCGCCAATAGAACATGTTTGGGATATGATAGGTGTTAGAATAAGTAACTTACAGCGCCCCGCTAACACTGTAATGGAACTTAGAGGTCAAATTATCGAAGTTTGGAATGAAATACCCCAAGTCGATATTGACAGCCTGATTATTAGCATGCCTCGACGTGTTAATGAGTGTTTGGGAAATCGTGGAGGCCCAACACATTATTAATTTTTATTCATTTGTTTTTTTGTTTTTCAAGTTGATTTTTTGATCATCGATACAGTTCGTTTACATGAGCAAATTGTGTAAATTTTATTAAAATCGTGCAATAAATACTTGGTGTTCTGATTTTTTTGAAAGGCAGTATATAAATAAATAATACAATACAGAAATCAGCACAATAAAAACATAGACAAACCAAAAGAAGACAAAATTTACGATTTCAATGAGCGCAGTAAGTTGTTGTAGGAGTCAACAAAGAAGTCAATATTGACTTCGTTGGCGGTCCTTAATATACGCGTAGAGGCCGAGTGCAGAGCGTAATCCGTCCTTCTAAATGAAAGGTTAAATGTTGGATTTTTTTTACAGTTCTAGAGGGAACATGCACTCCTATCTAATTTAGAAGGTCCGAAGTAACATCAAAGTTAAACCAACGTTGCTCTAAACTTTGGATGCCGAAATGATTACAGAGTTCTACAGTGCTTCCGATAATCTTAAATCTATAACCTAAAAAACAAATAAACTTCCTTTGGATGCATTCAATCCCGTCTTTGTCTACCGCCGTGTATAGAGACCAAACACAAGACCAAACACAAGAACCATCGTATAATGCAAGCTTAACGAATAAATTCAGTGTAGCATATATAAAAAAACATATCTATAGTGTTCGAGATGAAAAGTCTATTAAAATCATCAACCCATGCATACTGTTTATAAATGTAAATGGCTTGAATACTTATTTGTGCTTCCATAAATTACCTCAAGGCTGTAGTCGGGGGGTGGTAAACACGATTTTTATGTTTTATTTCCATAAAATATACTAAACTTCTATAGATTCACCTCATATAGCTGTATTTTAACGTGAATACTAACACAGTTTTGTGACCTAACTGACATTGAATGACAGTCTGCAGCGATTGCAACCCTAGTTTTTGTGCCTTTTGGCTGTGTATACTATTTAGGTTTTATCAAACAGCACTAATGCAATTGCAAGTGCTTTCACTAATGCTCATTTAACTTGAATTATCTCTAAAGTTGCATATGTAAATTTCACGTAATTTAACATGAGTTTGAATAACTTACGTTTCTCTATCTGAGCATACAAAAGGTTAAATAATAATAAACTATAACTTTCTTTATTTAAAGAAAATCTCATTTTGAAATAAAGTTTTACTAATTTCGTTATTCTATTTTTTGTTTTAGTTATATTTATCCGACGATGGATGAATTAGCGAGCCAATTAGACTTCGTCCTCTCCCATTTCGGACTCAAGCAGATCATCGGATTCGGCGTCGGTGCCGGCGCAAACATCCTCTCCAGGTTCGCCCTCGCGAACCCCGGCAAGGTCTCCGCCCTCTGCCTCATCAACTGCGTCAGCACGCAGGCCGGCTGGATCGAGTGGGGCTACCAGAAACTCAACGCTAGACACCTACGGTCCAAGGGAATGACGCAGGGCGTTCTCGATTACCTCATGTGGAATCACTTTGGAAGGGTAACAAACCAAAGAAAATAAACTCATAAACTAATATTAATAATGCTATACCTTATCAACTTCAAATTGAAAACAAACAACTTCAAATTGGGAACAAACAATCTCAAATTAGGAACAAATAATTTCAAACTGGGAACAAACAACTTCAAATTGGGAACAAGCAGTTTCAAATTAGGAACTAACAATTTCAAAATGGGGATAAACAATTTTAAATTGATTTGGGCGTAAAATAATAAAAAAATTTAAGAAATCAAATAACTTGACAGCGAACAATATTAAAATGCAAATTTGTGCATTGTGAATTATACATTGCAGTGCATTTGCTTCTTTTCCAATTTGAAATTGTTTATTCTAATTATGAAATTGCTAAGTCTCATTTTGAAATTGCTTGTTCCCAATTTGAAATTGTTTGTTCCTAATTTTAAATTATTTGTTCCTAATTTTAAATTGTTTGTTCCTAATTTGAAGTTGTTTGTTCTCAATTTGAAGTTGTTTGTTCTCAATTTTAAGTTGAAAACTTATATATATGTATAGTTTTCTAAAAAGAAAATAAAAGAATAGAAATCGAAAGTTGACCACTAATATGAAAGAATTAGATGATTTTCAGCTTCAAAGAGTTTGCTATTCTTTGTGTTTTTATTTGATCAACTTTCCCCTCTGGACAATGTTTGATGGATTCTTAATGTTCAAGATTTTAACTGTGAACGCTTTGTAATCTTTGATTAATTCTTCATTGTGATTGCTTGTCTTACACTCACAGCAATTTTTAACGAACTAATTACTTTTTTGGCACAAAAAAATATTTGATGGATTCGTAGTTTTTTGTTGTTGTTCAGTTTTGGGAATTTATTGGTAATTGACAACAATCAAAAATAAAAGAATTTAAACTCAAAGTTGATCACAAAATGTGGAAGAATTAGATTATGCTCAGCCTTAAAGGTTTTGCTATTCTCTGTATTGTTATGAGTGGACAGTTACTGTGGAAAATGTTTATTGGATCCTCAGTTTCTTCAGATTTTAATTATACATTTTTTTTAGAATACCGAAGAAAGGAATCATGACTTAGTCCAGGTCTACAAGAGCTACTTCGAAAGGAACGTCAACGCGACGAACCTGTCGCTGTTCATCGACGCCTACATCCGTCGCACGGACCTGAACATCCAGAGGGAAATGGACCCGACAAAGAAAAGGGAAGGAATGACCCTCAGCATGCCAGTCATTAACATCACCGGATCCTACAGCCCTCACATGGACGACACCGTCACATTGAACGGCAGGCTCGATCCGACAAATTCATCATGGATGAAGGTAAGAATCAAGAAGAAAGGAAAACCTAAAACCTGTCTTAAGTCTTGCAATCTGTTGGAATTAAGAATATGAAAATCTTTTCTATCTTCTTATTTATCGCATTGTATAGTTCGAGAGGAAGATCTTTTTTTTAGAAGGATTGCAATAGATATATTTCCAAAATCATTGTTAATATGTAGAAAGGAACATCTATAGTTCAAAAGTCTTGCTATCTGTTGAAATAGATTGCAGATCCAAAAACTATTTAATTTTGTTGCAGGTCTTTCAATCCATTAACCCTTTCAACCCTAGAATTTCTCTGGTGCCCCAAAAATGTTTTGTATACTGCATATTATTTATTACTATCTCAGGTATACAGAGAGTTTTTCTTTTAAGTATACATATCTCCATATACTGTATACACTGTAAATCCTTAGATATTCGTTGTTTTTACAAATATTTCAAATTGATTCAAACGAGTGTTTTCTAATCCCAGATTAAGCATGAAGTAAAATTTCGAGTTTAGAAAAGCCTGAAAATTTGGTTTGGTCGCGTAGCGCGTAGCGCTACGCGACCAAACCAAATTTTCAGGCTTTTCTAAACTCGAAATTTTACTTCATGCGCCACGCGTACTAAACACTGATGTGATATGATGTTCAGAATACACGTTTTTAGCATACTGCTTTAGTAGAATATTTTGAACTTCACCTAAAATCAGTGTTTTATCCGCGTGGAGCATGAAGTTAAATTTCGAGTTTAGAAAAGCTTGAAAATTTGGTTTGGTTGCGTAGCGCTACGCGACCAAACCAAATTTTCAGGCTTTTTTAAACTCGAAATTTTACTTCATGCTTAATCTGGGAGTGGAAAACACTCGTTTAAGATTTTGAATTAAACCATCTTTAAAAACAAACGATTATCGGATATGTTACAGTTCATGCATACATGTATGTATATTTAAAAGAAATATTCCCAGTATGTTTACCAAATTTGAGTGGTGGCAAATGGCACCGTCAGGGCCGAAAGGGTTAAATAAAAAAAGTAAATCTTAAAAAAAATCCTCAGGCATTTACGAAAATTCAGTTGAATCACTTTGCACTTCATAGAAATGCAATATTTTAATAACAATTATAGAACTAATTTTCTCCATACGAGTTCGCTCTGCCCTATGTTAAAGAAAATTCAATTTCTTTGTTAAAATCACAGTTTGAGAAGTGTGTGTCCTTCTCAGAATACTTCAAAAATATTAAAAGTGCGATACTTTTCAAATCTACAACTAATTTGTCAATGAATGTCAATAATTCGTTTATGTAACACAAATTAGTTGTAGATTGGGAAAAGTATGGTACCTATAATATATTTAAATAACTTATACACTACTTAGAGCCCAGCGCATGCACCATTTCTCTAATTTAATATTTAAATGATTAAATCATAGCTGATTTATCTGCAATTTCGTTCGAATATAATCTTTTATTCCAATTTCAATGAATTTAAATAAGAGTTTTGACGTTTTTAAATTTACACAACTGCAAAATAATTTAAAATTGATACATATTCAGAATAATTAGTGTACTTTATAATGAAGTCGCTCAATTTAATAAATTTTGATCAGTTTTTTATTAAATTTGAACCAACATGGATTTCTATTAAAAAAAATCTTGATATTTTATGATTTTTAAATTCATTTTCCTATAAATAATGGAACTATATACTTCATGCGCCAGACACATAAAATACTAATTAAGTGTGAAATTAAAAATATATATGTTTCGTCAGCGTATACGCCATCTAATGCCCATTAGCTTAAGTAGCCTGAAACGCGTATATAGTTTTCCGGTGAATGAATGAATACTGAACACAAATTCATATTCTTAAAAATATATATTTACTTAGTTATACGTCTACATTTTTTTAATGCCAGATTGCAAATTTAAAAACGTACAATCCACAGAATTAAACAAAATATATCTTTGATAATATAATTTCATAAAATAAGTTTTTAATACTAGTTATGAGGAAATTATAGAAGTTTCACTGGTTATTAAGATTTTGAGAAAGTTGATCATAATAATGTGTTATGATTAACTTTCTTAAAATCTTACGAACCAGTGAAACCTCTACACATTTTCTCATAACTCGTATTAAGAACTTATTTTATTAAAATAAATTATTTGTTGAGTTATGTAAAGATGATACAGGGTATTTTAATTTTTTTAGTTATACATATCCCAATTTTCCATAAATTTTCATACATTCGTTATTTTTCTCTAAATGAGTGTTTCCAATCCTTGTTCAAGTATGAAGTAAAACTTCGAATTTAGAAAAGCCTGAAAATTTTGGAATGATAGCGTAGCTACGCGGAGCGACAAATCCATATTTTCAGGCTTTTCCAAACAAATTTTACTTCATGCGCCACGCGTTTTAAACACTGAAATATTTTAAAGTTCAAAATTTACAGCTTGTTTGATCTCATCTTAATTAATTTTACAAATATTTGTTTTGATTAATTCGAAAATCTGGAGCAACTTGTTTTGAAATATGTAAAAGTATACTCAAATGAAAATGTCTCTATATACATAGTGAGTTTTTCTTAATGTTCTCTATAGGAATCTAGGAAACTATAAGAGATACAATCGGTTATATGGGCAAAGTAGTGCAGTTTTACGAGCTGAATAAAAAGACACCTGTAAAATTTCAATTGTTATAAAACTCATCCTGTATATTCTAGCACAATTAATTAGAAAACGGAATTTTCTATCTTAGCAAAAATGTATTCACTTTGCACTTAAGTTAAGGTAAGCATTGAAAATAGTCACATTGTGGTCAAAATGTACATTTTTTATATTGAGAGACTCCGTTTTTTTAAATTAATTTTGCTAACACTTTCTATGGCTTTTTGGGATTTTGAGTGAGTTAATAATTTAATTTTCTTCACGAATTTATCTTTGCATTTAAAACAATCTAATTCTATTTTTTCCTTCCAAAAAAATCAACAAAAGATTTCCGACTGCGGAATGGTATTAGAAGAACAGCCAGGCAAAGTCAGCGAGGCGTTCCGTCTCTTTCTACAAGGAGAAGGATACGGTAAGTCGCCAATCAACTAACCTACCCCCGTCCCCAGTATTAACTCAACAATAAAAAAAAAAAAAACAATAAGCGGCCGCTTAAATCTCGAAAAAATAATTTATAAAATGTAGCGTGTATAATTAATTAATCCCCAAACAAAACAAAAATAAGAGCGCTAACAAAAAGGAACATTTTGGTAAGCTTGTGTGAGATGATGAGTAAACAAATTAAATTAAAATACACGGAAGTTTATTTATTAAAAAAAAAAATAAGAATAAGAGACACACACACACGACTGCGTTTTAGTTCAGCTTCATCCTCAACTTACACACATTTTACACGCCGACACAGCTTAGCAAAGTCAGAGTATTTCGAATTTTATTTTTTGTTTTTCGTTTATGTATCTTTGGCATATTTTCTACACCCCGTACCGAACTGTTGAAAAAAAAAATATAATCACAAGAAAGTTTAGAAACGAAACACTGAGTTCATTTTTTTGTTTTTACAATGTTTGCATTGCGTGGATTGCGCGAATGGTATGTATTCTCAATTTATTTACTTCTCTGGACCGTTTTTTTTTGTTTACCATTTTTGTAATTTGTGGTGGTGTGAATGCAGCTAGTTCAGTGAAAATGTGTCCGAAAATCATGCCCGTCCTTCAGAGATATTAATTAAATTTTAAAAAAATGAAAAATGATACAATTCCCACTCAGTAAAAACGTTTAAGTAATATTTGATCAACGTTACAACAACGTTTCATATTTTTATAATGTGACCCACTGAGCAAACACATTGAAATAATGTTTAATCAACATTAATACAACGTTTAAGGTTGCTACAATGTTGATATAACGTTATTTGTTTGCTTTTTGTTCAGTGGGGAGATATTACAACAAAGTTAAATGTTGCTGCAATGTTTGATTAATATTAGAAGAAGGTTATTTTAATAATGGACTGATTTTACAATACATTTCGATATTGTTGTTGTAAGGTTTTATAAACATTTTAACAACGTTTCATGTTATTGTAATGTGTAATGAACATCACAACTAAATTCTATTTTGTTGCAATGTTTGATCAACATTACACCAAAGTTTTATATTATTGTAATGTCTGATCAATTTTGCAACCAAATTCAATATTGTTGTAACGTTTGATGGGCAATACAATAACATTTTATAATGTTAAAATACCATTACAACAACGTTTTGATTTGTTGTAAATTTTGATCGACATTACAACGCCGATTCATATACTAACAATAACATCTTATTTTGCTGTAAACTTTGATCAATATTACAATTAAGTTTCATATGCTACCAAGAACGATTTATTTTTGTAAAGCTTGCTCAACATTACAATAACGTTTCATATATTAACAGCAACGTTTTATATTGTTATAAAGGTTGATCAACATTACAATAATGTTACATCTATTAACAACTATAACGTTTTTTTCTAATAAAGTTTGCTCGATTACAATCCCACTGAGCAAAGAAACGCTGCATGACACGTTGCATCAATGTTGCCGTGTAACACGAAATGTTGCGTTTTAAGTTGCACGAATGTTGAAAAAACTTTGGATAAACGCTTAATGTCCACCTGCAGGAACGTTGCATGCTAACATTCAAAGAAAAATGTTGCTGTACCGTTGAAAAAGCAACGCCCATGCAACACGAGTAATTACTCTTATTGTATGCAACCCAACATACAAATGCATGTATGTTAAGTTGCATACGATGAATGTATAGAATCCGTATTGTATACAACCCGGTGTACAGCAATTAAGTGAACGTAATAGGAATGTTACTCTCGTAATCTTAATGTAATATCTATCTCTGGGTTTAAATGGGTCAAAAAATACAAATATATATTGGTAACAAGAAAACAAGAATAAAACGGTCTTACAAAAAGTAATGTATAGTCTAGGGGGGGGGGGCAGTACCCCAATACCTAAGTACCCAGTACCCTTAAACTTTGAAAATACTAAAGTATAGTTAACAAGTGAACTTCAATTGAAATTAGCGTCTTATACGCGTGGCGCATGAAGTAAAATTTCGAGTTTAGAAAAGCCCCGTGAAAATTTGTCTCGGGTCGCTGCGCGACCCTCGACAAATTTTCTACGCGGGGCTTTTCTAAACTCGAAATTTTACTTCATGCTTAGTCTGGGAGTGGAAGACACTCGTTAGAAGTAAATTTCAATTAAAAATTTAACATTTTCACAGACATAAACAAGAACAGGGTACGTGTTTAATAAATATTAGGGGTAATTTATAATGCTAGCCTCCTTCCATCTCAAGTTTATTAAAGATTGAGGTAAGCCTACTTGTTTAATAAAGATTGAGGGTTGTTTAAGAGGCTAGCTTTGTTCTGCATCAAGTTTATTAACGATTAAGTGTAATTTGCGAGGCTAGCCCACGCGTTTAATAAAAGTTGAAGGTAATTTATGAGGCTAGCCTGGTTCTGCCTCAAGTTTGAGGGTTAATTACGAGGCTAGCCCATACGTTTAATAAATATTGAAAGTAATTTATGAGGCAAGCCTCGTTCTGCCTCAAGTTTGAGGGTAGATTACGAGGATAGCCCATGCGTTTAATAAATATTTAAAATAATTTATAAGACTAACCTCGTTCTGCTTCAAGTTTGAGGGTAAATTACGAGGCTAGCCCATACGATTAATAAATATTGAAAGTAATTTATGAGGCTAGCGTCGTTCTGCCTCAAGTTTGGGGGTAAATTACGAGAATAGCCCAAACGTTTAATAAATATTGAAGGTAATTTATGAGGCTAGTCTCGTTCTGCATCAATTTTATTAAAGATTTATTTAATAACGCTATAAATTACAAATGTGCATACCTGATCAGGATGCTTTGAACTTTACTTTAAATTAGCGTTTTATCCGCGTGGCGCATGAAGTAAAATTTCGAGTTTAGAAAAGCCCCGTGAAAATTTGTCTCAGGTCGCTGCGCGACCCTCGACAAATTTTCTATGCTGGGCTTTTCTAAACTCGAAATTTTACTTCATGCTTCATCTGGGAGTGGAAAACACTCGTTGAAAGCTTTCAATTGAACTCTTTTAAAAAAACAACGAATATCAGAAGATTTACAGCATCTAATTGGGATATGTATACTTAAAAGAAAAACTCCCTGTATGTTCAATGTCCATGAAATAATGCTGCATTACAGCAACAGTTTCAACCATAATACAATGTTAAAAATGCAATGTTACCATTTTCAATATTTATTCATTGTTTACAGTACAATGTTGCATAAAAGTCAAATTGTAATGATTGTACAACGTTATGTTACTTTGCCGAAATATTTTTATAACGTTAGAAAACAATGTTAAACATTAGTATCATTTTAACATTTAGGTGACGTTTTTAAATGAATATTTTTCATTTCATTTATTTATTTATTTAAACGGGAAACCCCTATTACATAAAGTACATACATAACAAATAGTTAGCATACAATAAAATATTGCAAACTTAGTTAAAATAACTATTGCGCGAAAAACGTGCATAAAATGTCTGTAACGTTGCTAAAACTTTGTTGTAATATTTTGTATACAATGTTTTATTTTAGTATCATGTTGAATATTCGTGCAACGTAAAAAATGTTTCCGTGTTCAGTGGGATAACGCGTCATATTCTTGTAATGTTTAATCAACACTATAACATCGTTTTAATTTGTTGTAGTTTGATCGACGTTACAATAACGCGTCGTATGCAAACAACAACGTTTTAGGTTCTTGTAAAGTTTTATCGATCTTACAATAACGGATTATATGCAAACAACAACGTTTAAGTTTCTTTTAAAGATTGATCGATCTTACAATAACGTTTATATGTTACCAAGAACTTTTTATTTTGATGTAGAGTTTGATCGACATTACAATAACGTCTTATATGCTGACAATAAGGTTTGTAAAACAAAACGTTATTGTTAGCAAACACTACAAGATGTAAAGTTTAATCGACCTAACAACAACGTTTTATATGCTAACAACAGCGTTTTATTTTAAAGTAAAGTTTTATCGTTATTACAATAACATTGCATCTTCTTGTAATATTTGATAATCATTACAACCAAGTTTTATATTATTGTAATCTTTAATCGATGTATATAATAACCTTTTAACTTGTAATGTTTGATCAACGTTACATAAACGTTTTGTGTTGTTGTAATGTTGAATAAACATTGTTTAAACACATACTTTTTACTCAGTGGGTTATTATAAAAGAGTGGAGAAAAATTTACGCTTGATTGCTTATTGATAACAAATAATAAAAGAAAAATGTGCATGTGTATTTACATTAATAAAGGGTGATTAATAATGCTTGAAATTCGAACTGTTGCAAAAAATAAAAACAAACAAAAAATCATCTAAAGTTAAATTATACTTAATACTAATAATAACTAATACACAAAGTAGTGCTTTTAGTTTTTCTTCTTAAAAAATAAATATTTCACTGTATAATGTGTAAATGACCAACCGTTTTTTTTAATTAATTAATTATAAGTATAAATGAAATTGCCAATTCTTGGTTGCAGAACACTTCAAACATTAAAAGTGCGATTCTTTTCGCAATCTACAACAATTTAGTCTTACAAAGACTATATCAAACACTAATTGAAACAACTACTTCCCGGGCTAATACCCCGACGGACATTGAATTATACAACAAGTGTTTGCTGTTACATACAGTAACCTACTGCAAATGTAACAATTTGGGTCAAATTATTCAGGCCATCTATAGACGCGTTTCGAGATTTATCTCTCATCAGTATAGCTTTGCCAAGAATTGGCAATTTCATTTATACTTATGTTTGAACGGTAATGTGACCGCCAGTCTAAGGTGTCAAATTGTTTAGAGGGAATGGCAAAGCTATACTGATGAGAGATAAATCTCGAAACGCGTCTATAGATGGCCTGAATAATTTGACCCAAATTGTTACATTTGCAGTAGGTTACTGTATGTAACAGCAAACACTTGTTGTATAATTCAATGTCCGTCGGGGTATTAGCCCGGGAAGTAGTTGTTTCAATTAGTGTTTGATATAGTCTTTGTAAGACTAATTAATTAATTAATTTCATCAACACGTTCAATTATTATTTACACTTTTATACAACTGTTTTTTGTTGTTCAATTTTGAATAGAGTTTCAAAAAATTAAATAATTTAAACACTTAACAGTTTTCTTTTTGTCTATCAAGTTATAATAAGTATGTAAAAACAAGATTTCACCACATAGAATTTTCTCAAATATTTATTCGACACTTTTTCGACAATTTCAACACTCAATAATTATTTTACAGAAACTTATTGTTTAATAAGTTTCTGCAAAATAATTATTGAGTGTTGAAATTGTCGAAAAAAATAAGTGTCGAATAAATATTTGAGAAAATTCTACAAATTCTACAAGTGGTGAAATCTGAAAGTCTAGTGTTTTTTTTAATGTTAACATTCAATTATTCTTTAATCATGTTATACTCAGTTTGTTCCTTTATTAATTTTAATAGCTTTGCCAAAAATCATAAAAACAAACATTTCGATTAATCTACAAACATTCATTCAACTTTTTTTTTAGAAAATTTAACATTGAATTATTCTTTAAACATTTATTTAGCAGTATTTTCTCCATTAATTAATTAAGTCTGCCAAAATTTAAAATAATCTATTATTCTACATTTAATCAAGCGTTTTTATTCATCTACTATTTTAACACATAATAATTTTCCAAAGATTCATAACTTTTTTTCATCAATTTTATTACCATATTAATATATGAAGACTTACGAAAGAGTTTTGCTACTTTAAATTTAACACTTAATTATTCTGCAAAAATGTCATCAAACATCCTTCGTCAATTTAATAAGTGTGCCAAAAATTATAGAAAAATCCTGTCAACGCTCTCAATAGTTCTAATTCTGAGCATTTATTAATCACCCTTTAATTTAACTTTTTATAAAATGAGATATATTCTATTTACCCTGTTATGAAAATAAATGTACTTAAACGTTTAAGAAAATAAACAACATTTTAGGCATAATTCGATCCGAACAGGCTGCATTATTTATATATTTTTTGTAATTCCTAAAATTACGTCTCCATACATTTTTTTATAGTTTATCCTCATATTGCTTTACCTACATTTTTCATCATCAAAACCATGGATTATGAAATGTTTATACTTTTGTTAAATTTTAATTTGATTGAACAATTTGATTAATTATTTGATTATTTGAATTTAGACTAACAAATTAAATAAAATTATTTAGAGCACCCTAGTGCTCTAAATAATTTTATTTAATTTGTTAGTCTAAATTTTAATTAATTAATTAATTATTTGTCTAAGATGCTCTAAATATGTATTCTTTTAAGTAGGCTAAATATTAATTTATTTATTGTTTAATTGATTGTTTATTCCATTAAGATGATTAAACTTATCTTAACTAAATATTTAAATTGCATAAATATTTATTTATAACGTGCTATCAATTGAAAACTAGCGTTGCTTTTAATAAATTACGTGTAGTTTATATCCTTAGTCAAAACCGTAAAAAAATGTTGATTTAAAAAACTCAATCCATTTTTGTTCCAAATCGTCAAAAGTTGTAAATGTTGTAACAAAGTAGCAGTAAATGAGCTGATTTTTGATGTGTTAATTAATGTAATGACATGTAAATTATTATTGCTAATGCCAAATAATTTACATTAATTATGAAACTACTTCTAAACCAGGGTGGTTTTGTTTAAAACACGTTGTTTTAAAACAGTGTTTTAAACATGTTTGAAAACAGCCGTCGTGTTTTAAACGGTTTTGTTTTGAACATGTTTTAAATCTTAAATTTGTTTAAAACATATTTTAAACGTTAAATTTGTTTAAACCGTTTTTTTTAAATTATTTTAAATATACTAAATTATATTTTATACTACTTTATTAAGATTTTTTATTTATATTTTTAAATTTGAGCTAAATTGTTGAAGATATTTTAAATTACATTATTAAACATAACATTTTATTGCAAAAAAATATCGAATATGTGTGCATAAATGTGATTTTTTAATACAGGGATTTTCTTTCAGGTATATACAGTCTGTTTGATTTATTGTGACACAGCACATATGTCCGTTATTAGTACAGATAGAAAAAGAAGTTAAAGACAAAAGTTTTAGTATTTTTTATGATCTACTCAATCGTAATGTCAGAAAAACAGTTGAAAATCAAATAAACACGTGAAATCTATTAGTTTCATTTTCTTTAATGGAACTCCCTGTATATTTTGTTTATTTCAAATAGGCATTAATATTAGCCTTATAATTATACCACATAAGTACCCCTTTATTATAGAAATAACACGACAATTGCCAATAAATGAAATTTATCAGTTGACATGAATAACTATTTAAAGTGTCTGTTCAAAGTGACGTCCGTTGTTTGCAATACATTCTTCACATCTCTTCATTAAATTTCGTCGTGCTTTTTGCAACATCCGTGGTGTTATTTGGCCACATGCCATATGAATACGATTTTTCAGATCGTCTAGATTTTCTGGACGAGTAACATAAACTTTTTGCTTTAAAAATCCCCAAATAAAAAAATCTAAAATATACAGATCTGGCGATCTTGCTGGCCAGTTTATGGGGCCACCATTTGCAAACAATTTCAAACCAAACTTTCTTTCCAAAATATCTTTGACATTTCTTGCGTTATGGGGAGGAGCTCCATCTTGTTGGAACCACATATCTCGACGTATTTCTAGGGGGATATCATCTAAATAAATAATCTTCAAATTCTATCGTAAGAAAGTTGGCATATCGCTCCGCATTCAACGTTCCCTGATAAAAAAATGGTCCTATTATGGTAACACCTAACACACCAAGCCACACATTAACTGCAAATCTTTGTTGGAATCTGCATTCTCAAATTTGACGTGTATTCTCAGTATCCCAGTAATAGTCGTTTTTTTCGGTTGGAGATTCCGTTGTTGTTGAATTTTGATTCATCACTCCAAAGAATTAAATTTAATAAATGTTGATTGTTGCTAAGCCAATTACAGAATACTATCCTCCTGTCAGAATCACCATCTCTTAAACCTTGTACTAACTTAATTTTATATGGTCTCATTTTATGTTTTCTCAGAATAGAAAATATTTTATGCATACTTATTCCTAAGACAGCCACTGCTTTGCGTATTGAATTACGTGGATGTGCTCTAAAATAGGCCAATATCAATACTTCATTATTATCTTCTCTTTCTTGTCTTCTCCTTCGTAATTTATTATTAAAACACCCATTTCTCCGTAAATTTTGTTCAAGTCTTGCAAAAGTGCAATAATGTGGTTGTCTTCTTTCTGGATACATGTTTCCATAAGTGATACTAGCTTCTCTAGAATTATCGTTGCATCTAACGAAGACCTTTAGCATATCCATTTTTTCATCATTAGAATAGTAATTATCACCTATCTCTAAAGATTTGAATCAACAACACGCAAGACGGGAAGTTACTACACCACTTTGACATTAAAGCGTTAACAAATTGTTTTATGTCAATTGTTATCCATGGCAACTGATAAATTTCATTTATTTGCAATTGTCGCGTTATTTCTATAATGAAGGGGTACTTATGTGGTATCATTATAAAGCTAAGATTATTACCTATTTGAAATAAACAAAATATACAGGGTGTTCCATTAATGAAAATGAAGCTAAGAGCTTTCACGTGTTTATTTGATTTTCAATTGTTTTTCTGACAATGCTACTGAATAGATCATGAAAAATACTAAAACTATTGTCTTTAACTTTTTTTTTTCCTATCTGTACTAATAGCGGACATATGCGCTGTGTCACAATAAATCAAACAGACTGTATATGCATACATTGTTAATTTTACGACATTCGTTGTTTTTTTAAAAGATTTCAATTTCAATTTTTAGACGAGGGTTTTCCACTCCCAGACTAAGTATGAAGTAAAATTTCGAGTTTAGAAAAGCCTGAACATTTGGATTGGCCGCTTCGCTTAGCTACGCGGCCAATCCAAATTAAGCTTTTCTAAACTCGAAATTTTACTTTATGCGCCACATGTATAAAACACTGACATATCGCAAAGTTTAAATTATACGGCTTTAGCAATTCAATATGTAGATGTGAATAAAACGTGAATCAAATTCTGTGCTGAACAACTGTTTAAAACAGTGATTATAGGCAACCCAATAGCTCTAACGTGTATTAGGTTGCCTATAATCGTTGTTGTATGTGTGTGTTTTTTAAACTTCACTGTAAATCAGTGTTTTTAAGCGTGGCGCATGAAGTAAAATTTCGAGTTTAGAAAAGCCTAATTTGGATTGGCCGCTTCGCTTCGCTACGCGGCCAATCCGAATTCTTAGGCTTTTCTAAACTCGAAATTTTACTTCATGCTTAGTCTGGGAGTGGAAAACACTCATTAAAAGTCTCGAATTAACCGCTTTTACATAACGAATACCCGCAAATTTAAGAAAACGCTGTAATTATCGGTATATGTATACTCAATTGAAAAATGCTCTGTATGTTCTGTTTTAAACATGTTTTAAACCTGTTTTAAACATTTTTTTAATTGCTAATGTTTTAAACGCTGTTTCAATGAAAAAAACACGTTTTATTAAAAAAACTGTTTGTTTTAATTAAAATGAAAAAAAAGTGTTTTTTAACCATGTTCTAAACTGTGAGTCAGCTGATTTGCGTGCGAAACAATTCGAAGAAAAACTGCAAATTGGGTGATTGTAAGTGAAACTTGCGAAATTAATATGATTTTACTTTTGACTCACGTTATTTATATAAATTTATTTAAATTAAAAATACTTATACAATTTATTTAAAATATTTTGACCAACAGTTTAATTTACTTATAAGTGTGTAATTTTACTTGTATGTTAAGCGGCCAATTTGTTTTCGCTTTCATTTCCAAAAATATCATTTCCCCGCGAATTTAACTAATCAAACTTATTTATTATTTTATTGTTTTCTGTGTATTTGATAATTTGTTTAATTTTATCCAACCATTTTAGTCAAAATCACAAATTGTATATTATATTTTCAAAGGTATTGTTATTTTGTTTAATTGTTTATAGAGCTATTTAAACGGCAGCGTATATTTGCAAAATAGTCACTTTACAATTACTCTAATGCAATTTGTAAACATAATCTGCTATTAATTAAAGGTGGTGCCAAAGACCGCAATACCTGCAGAGGAAACTGGAAATAAAGCCATGCAACACTTGTTTTTTTTCTTCATCAAATCAAATAAAATATAATGAAATGCCAATACTTTTGTATAGTATTTCAAAAATATGAATATAAATTGTTTTGCTTTTTAAAAATTACAAAATACACCGTACATGTACGGTAAATACCGTTCGAATGGCAACACTGGTTCAGCAATACATTTTTTTGTGCAGCTAATTTTTATTATGCTTACGATTAAAAAAACTAAATTGTTTAAATACAATTTGTCGAATGGAACTAAAATGGTTGTAATTATTTTAAATATTAATATTTCTAATATGATTTTCTTTATTATTTTACATTTGTGTTTTTGTTTTCAGCTATTCATGTCAAACCCAAACCCACAACTCCTTGCTAGTCTTATCATAATTTATTATTTTCTTAGAAAATATAATAAAAACGCAACACAAATGCAGTCTCAGCTTTTGCAATCGTGACGACTTAAAAGTTGCTATTAGTCATTTAACTGTGACGATGGTTGCTGAAAAAAAATAATACAATCACAAAAACCAAACAAAAACTCGCATGTTACACGACTGTGCGAGCGAGCTGGCTAATCCATCCATCTTTATCCTCATTTAGTATTTTTGTGTGTATAATTGGCTTTATTGAAATTTTTATGTGTGTACACAGATTTTAGTTTCTTTTTTGTTATTATGAATATATATGAAAAGTATATATTTTTAACGTATGTGAATCGATTTTTATTACACATAAATGTTATAGGAAATTTAAACTAATTCTTTAAGGAGTTTATAGAATTAGTTTTATGTTCTTACAATATTTTTATCTTAGGTACTTTATGATATGAAATGAATTTTTTTTCTTTTAAGTATACATATCCAGATGTATATTATACAGGGTGCCCGTATTTCGACAAAATGTATGGGGTCTCAGTTATTTGGAGAGATAGGGAGTCAGTTAAATTGGGGCAAAGTTGCGTATTTTTGGGCCTAACAATAATCTGAAAACAGTTTTAAAGTATCTTTTTTTTGTTTTCCAGATATCAACAAAAACCTGATTTTTTGAAAACTCGCTTTTATTTTTTTATTCAAAAACTACTGAATCTGGACGTTTAGAACTTTGACAATATAGATGCACTTTTTAATGAGAAATCTAGTAGCGTATTTTTTTAAGATAACTATAACACATACCCGGGGACCATAGCCAACTTTTGTTTTTCTTGTGAGCGCCATTTTTGACTTTTATATTTTTTAAAAAAATATTTTTTTCTGAACTCAGTGATGTACCATATTCATTATTTATTATAGATTTGATATATAAAATTTAATATTTTCTTTTTTGCAAAGAGTGCCTTGGAAACAATGACGTCATATCAATAAAATCATGACAGCCGTCAACCATTGTTGGCACTCAAAATTAATTCATAACTGTCAATCGTTTCTAATAATAATAATAATAAGTATTGATCATCACATAAACGTTGCACAAAAAAATGTATTCTACTTTTATTATAATTATTCAAATACTATTTACAAAAAAAGTAATTCTTGAATTTTTCGCTACATCTCTGTAAATATTGATCACCATCACATCTAAGCGTTATATATTTTAAACTTTACTGTAAATCAGTGGTTTATACGCGTGGCGCATGAAGTAAAATTTCGAGTTTAGAAAAGCCCCGTGAAAATTTGTCTCGGGTCGCTGCGCGACCCTCGACAAATTTTCTACGCGGGGCTTTTCTAAACTCGAAATTTTACTTCATGCTTAGTCTGGGAGTGGAAGACACTCGTTAGTTTGAAATACATCACAACTGTTAAAATATGTATCGTCGGATGCCCGTCTTTAGGGGTGATATGTAAGCAAATTTTGGGTCCTAGGAGTTGTCAAATAAGTGTTACTCAACTGTTTCCAAGGCATTCATTACAAAAAACAAAAGATTAAAATTTTACGTATAAAATGTACAATAAACTATACAAGTGTGAGGCATCATTAAATTCAGAAAAAAATATTCTTCCAAGAAATGTAAAAGTCCAAAATGGCGCCCATAAGAAAAACAAAAGTTGGCTATGGTCCCTGGGTAAATGTTATAGTTATCTTAAAATAAAATATGTTAAAAAGTGCCTCTATAATGTCAAAGTTGTAAATGTCTGAATTTAATAGTTTTTGAATAAAAAAATTGAAACGATATTTTAAAAAATCCGTTTTTTGACAATATCCCAAAAACGAAAAAAGATATTTCAAATGTGTTCTTTGATTATTATTGGGCTCTAAATTACGCAACTTTGCCCTAATTTAACCGACTCTCTATCTCTTTAAATAACCTAGATCCCCATACATTCTGTTGAAATACGGACACCCTGTATACCCTGTGCATTTTCAGGCATTCATTGATTTTATAAACGCGTTCAATTTAAACCTTCGGAGTGTTTTTACTCCTTGATCAAGCTTTCCAAACTCGATATTTTACTTACACAATGCATAAAACGCGTAGAAAACAATTGAAATCTGCAGCTTTTACAAAAACAACAAATTCCTCCAAAAACACGAAACTTTGTAATTATTGGAATATGTATACTTAAAAAAAATATTTCCTGTATTGATTATTATGTTAACATAATTTGGCTACTCAACACCATTAAAGATTTTAAGTATTGATGAAATAAAATAAGTTCAAACAAACGAGTTTAATGTTATAATCTTCAACAGTTGTTTATCTAGATATTGAACATTTCTAAATCCAAGATTTGTGAATTAAAAGAATCGATTCACATATACATAAATGAGAGCTTTCGCATTTGTAAATAGCAACTTGAGCAATTTTTATATTTTTTTTGTTAAATAAGTGTTGTATATATTTATATGAAGACTTTAGCAGGGGGTGATTTTGTTGATGCAAAAAAAAAAGAAATTATTAGTGGGTCCGATGTTTTGGCGGATGTATGAAGGCTGTGCTGTTGTTTTAGCGGTTCGAGTGGGCCGGAGGGTCAGTAGCGCTGCCTCTGTTGAAGGTAAATGTTACTAGACCATGTTACGGTCAGTGCCTCCCATTTTTCTTCATGTAAGTCAACAAATTTCGCAATTCTCTATATAATTTTTTTCTTAAACTAATCTAACAACACTAATTTTCAAAGAAAGAAAACAGGGCGCTGTTTTCTAACTAACACAAAATGCAAGAAGTATTTTCCTATTTTTTTTAAACTAACATAATTGCTACACTAACACAATAAAAATCACAGAAGAAAAACTGTGCTTGTGGTATTAACGATAGAAAAAAAAATCACCGAGACGCATGCTTTTCTAATCTAACAAAATATTTTGCAAAAACAAGTATAATTTTCTAATAAGACAAAATTCAGGTAGATAAACAATCATAATTTTCTAATGAAAAAAACACTAAGAAGAACACGCATATTTTGTCCATAACATACAATCCTAGAAAACTGCGAGGCGCATGCTCTTCTAAATCAACAAAATTCAATAAGAAACAGGCATCATGTTTTAAGAAAACAAACACCAGAAAAGTCGCATGATGTTCTAATCGAACCCCAAGAAGAAACACAAGCATCATTTTCTAATAAAACAGAATTCCAGAAAAAAAACAAGCACACTATTTTAATAAAAAAAACACCAAAAAGAAGAACATATTATATTTTTAAAAATATACATCCTAGAAAAGTCCGAGGCGCATGCTTTTCTTATTAAACAAAATTCAAGAAGAAACAAGAAAAAAAAAAGAAAGAAACAGGAAGAAAAACAAGCATATTTTTTTAAGATATCAAACACCAACCAGAAGAAGACGCATATTTTTTAATAACATTTAATTCTAGAAACCTCGAAGCGCATGCTTTTCTAATCAAACAAAATTCAAGAAGAAACACAAGCATAAATCAAACATTAAAAGTGCGATTCTTTTCGCAATCTACAACAAGTTAGTCTTACAAAGACTATATCAAACACTCATTGAAACCACTACTTCCCGAGCTAATACCCCGACGGACATTGAATTATACAACAAGTGTTTGCTGTTACATACAGTAACCTACTGCAAATTCAACAATTTGAGTCAAATTATTCAGGCCATCTATATAGCTACACTGATGAGAGATAAATCTCGAAACGCGTCTATAGATGGCCTGAATAATTTGACTCAAATTGTTGCATTTGCAGTAGGTTACTGTATGTAACAGCAAACACTTGTTGTATAATTCAATGTCCGTCGGGGTATTAGCTCGGGAAGTAGTTGTTTCAATGAGTGTTTGATATAGTCTTTGTAAGACTAACTTGTAGATTGCGAAAAGAATCGCACTTTTAATGTTTGAAGTATTCTGCAACCAAGAATTGGCAATTTCATTTATACAAGCATAAATATCAAATCAAACAAAATTTAAAAGAAAAACGAACATTAGTTTTCTAATAAAACAAATACCAAGAAGAGCACTCATATTTTTTAAACTGTATACAATCCTAGAGAAGTCCGAGGCGCATGCTTTTCTTATCAAATAAAATACAAGAAGAAAAAGTATCATAATTTCGTAATAAAATAAATTTAAGAAGAAAAACAAGCAATTTTTTTATTAAACAACCAGCAAAACAAACAGGCATATTTTTTAACAACATAAAATCCTAGAAAAGTCCGAGGTGCATGCTTTTCTAATCAAACATAATTCAATAGGAAACACAAGCTAATTAAGCTCTAATAAAACAAAATTATAGACGAATGACAAACATAATTTTCTATAATTAAAAAAAAAACAAAAATTATTTTCTAAAAAAATTAAAATTCAAGAAAGAATAAACAAGCATAATTTTCTAATTAAATAAATTTAAAAAACAACAATGATAATTTTCTAATAAAACAAAACTGGAGTAGAAATACAAACATTATTATCTAATGCAGTGGTAGGGAAACTTTTTTTAAAACGGGCCATTTGTAATAACCAGACAATCGTAGCGGGCCAAAGAATAATGCTTAATCGTAGGTAGGTAGTTTTTATGCGGTTCGTCACATTACGAAGTAAGAACGCGTTCAAACATTCTTACGACGACACTCTTAAACGGGCCGGATTAAACCTTTCCGCGGGCCGGACTTGGCCCGCGGGCCGTAGTTTCCCCATCACTGATCTAATGTAACAAAGTTTAAGATAAAAAAACAATCATAATTTTCGAAAATTACATATTTCAAAAAGAACAAAAATGCTCTTGTAAATGTTCGGCATTTTTTCCAAACTTGGACCGAATCGGAAATTTTATAGGGTGCAACTTTTGGTTGGGACACCCTGTACTGGGTGTCCGTATTTTAACAGAATGTATGGAGATCTCGGTTATTTGAAGAGATTAAAAATTAGGGCAACGTTGCGTAATTTAAGGCTCAATAATAATCTAAAAACAAATTTGAAATATCTTCTTTCATTTTTAATTTCGTTTAATTTATGTATTCAAAAACTACTGAATCCAGACATTCACAACTTTGACAATATAGAGGCAATTTTGAACGATTAATTTAGTAACATATTTTATTTTAAGATATCTATAACATTTACCCAGGGACTATAGCCAACTTTTGTTCTTCTTATGGGCGCCATTTTGGATTTTCATATTTTTTGGAAGAATATTTTTTTCTAAATTCAATGATGTACCACACTTATAGTTTATTGTACATTTTATATACAAAATTTTAATCTTTTGTTTTTTGTAAAGAGTGCCTTGGAAACAGTTGAGTAACTCACTTATTTGACAACTCCTAGGATCCATAATTTGCTTACATATCACCTCTGAATACGGCCATCCGACGATACATATTTTACCAGTTGTGATGCATTTTAAACTAACGAGTGTCTTCCACTCCCAGACTAAGCATGAAGTAAAATTTCGAGTTTAGAAAAATTTGTCGAGGGTCGCGCAGCGACCCGAGACAAATTTTCACGGGGCTTTTCTAAACTCGAAATTTTACTTCATGCGCCACGCGTATAAACCACTGATTTACAGTGAAGTTAAAAATATATAACGCTTAGATGTGATATTTACCGAGATGTAGCAAAAAATACAAGAATTACTTTTTTTGTGAATAGTTTTGGAATGATAATAATAAAAGTGCAATAATTTTAGTTTGGGCAATTTTTATGTGATAATCGATACTCATTATTATTATTGCAAAAGATTGACAGTTATTAATTAATTTTGAATGCTAACAATGATTGACTGCTGTCAATATTTTATTGATTAACAGATATGATGTCATTGTTTCCAAGGCACTCTTTGCAAAAAAGAAAATATCATAATTTTAAATATCAAATCTATAATAAATTATGAGTGTGGTACTTCACTGAGTTCAGAAAAAAATATTCTTTCAAAAAATATGAAAATCCAAAATGGCGCTCATAAGAAAAGCAAAAGTTGGCTATGGTCCCCCGGTATATGTTATAGTTATCTTAAAAAAAATATGCCTATATTCCTCATTAAAAAGTGCCTGTATATTGTCAACGTTCTAAATGTCCAGATTCAGTAGTTTTTAAATAAAAAAAAACGATTTTTCAAAAAATCAGGTTTTTTGTTGGTATCTCGAAAACAAAAAAAAAGATATTTCAAAATTGTTTTCGATTATTCTTAGGTCCCAAAATACGCAACTTTGCCACAATTTAACCGACTGTCTATCTCTTCAAATAACTGAAATCCCTATACATTCTGTCGAAATCCGGGCACCCTGTATATAGTAAAAGCAGAATTCAAATAGAGAATGTCATAAAACCTAGTTTGTTCTAGAATGTTTTGCCAATTTCCAATTATTATAAAAGATATATTAGTGATTCAAAATTAAATGTATTTACTTCGACATTTCTACAAGGGATGCAGGTTTTTATTTTTTTGACACGATACTGTCAACATTTTTCCTATCACTTGCCACGCATTCTTAAAGTCGCGACTACAACTTAACGAAATAAAAATCCGCATTCACTGTAAACATTTTGAAGTACAGTTGAATCTGGATAAAGTGGCATTCGAAAACTATATCTCCGTCTCGCTAGTTCCGCATTCGCCTTCCTTTCGTATCCTTCACACTTAACGACCTCGAGTGCCACTGTAGGGTAGATCGCCCTTAAAGTACCTTTAATTTTGAACCACTAATAACTTTTTTATTGCAGTTTAAAATCGGCCAAACATTCGGACAAGAAAATAAACAGAAATATCAAGAAAATAATAGTAAAATACAACAGATAAAACTACAAATAATAGCCGAATTCAAGAAGAGATCATTTTAATAGCAGAGAAAAAAAAAACTACAAACAAACAAATGAAACACTACAAATAATAGCTAAATTCAAGAAGAGATAATTTTAACAGCAGAGAAAAACAACAACAAACAAATAAAACACTACAAATAATAGCCAAATTCAAGAAGAGATAATTTTAACAGCAGAGAAAAACAACAACAAAATTTAAAAAGAGAATAACATAACTGAACAATTTAAGCAACACGTAACAACAGCAAAAATCAAAAAGAAACACTCGCGCGCCTTTTCCATTATTTTCTTTCTTCTTTTGGTGTAGATTTTTTTCTAGGTTTTAACCGAAATCTTGGCAATGGCATGGCCCTCATGTGAACAAATCACACCTCTTTCTGACACCAGGAATCGGAGTTTCTGACAAACCGCTCGACTAATTTGTAGAAAATAACAAAATTCTGTGTTTGTTCTTCTCTCTTTTTTTTCTTGCGGCAGGTATAATTTATTGAAAGAAACCGACGACCGTTTGTAAGCTTTGCATTTTCTTGGCGTTAGCTAACCCCCTGAATAACTCCCATTTAATGGATTGTTAATAGAAATTAGTGGGACGTTTAAAAACAAACTTTGCTAATGGTGCAAATTCAGTTGTTAATTATTATGATGTAATTTGCTTTTTTAACAGTAGGTTTTGTTCAGGTTTTTCAAAAATGTGCTCAATTTACAATTACATTTATTCAGTTACAAACTCAATTAGCTGGTGTATTTACAATGTAAATAAATTGGATCGATTACAAAGTAATTTAATTATTATTCTTTTAGTTACGTTAATGCCCGGTATTATAAACGATAAACAAATCATTAGATAACTATTTGTAGAGTAAATTTATTTACCTAGCAAACCTACCAAATAAATAGCGATTCTAGAAATAAATAATTTAATTAGTAGATTACAGACCGAAATTATACCTTTTCATTGTGGCCATAGCTGGAACCACTAATTTGTTAAATTGAATTGTCAATATTTCAAATTAAATTGTCAATCAAATTGGAAACAGTGTAATCCCTTATAATCATGGAAAATAACCGTAGAATAGGACAGAATTACACAGAACAAGAAAAAGAAAGCTTATTAGAAATTATAAAAGGCTTAAACGAGTGTTTTCCACTCCCAGGCTAAGCATGAAGTAAAATTTCGAGTTTAGAAAAGCCTGAAAATTTGGTTTGGTCGCGTAGCGCGAAGCGCGGAGCGGCCAAACCAAATTTTCAGGCTTTTCTAAACTCGAAATTTTACTCCATGCGCCACGCGTACAAGACACTGATTTCAAATAAAGTTCACTTGTTCACAATATTTCAGTGCTTTCAGTGTTAAATACGCGTGGCGCATGAAGTAAAATTTCGAGTTTAGAAAAGCCTGAAAATTTGGTTTGGTCACTCCGCGCTTCGCGCTACGCTTCAGGCTTTTCTAAACTCGAAATTTTACTTCATGCGCCACGCGTACAAGACACTGATTTCAAGTAAAGTTCACTTGTTTACAATATTTCAGTGCTTTCAGTGTTAAATACGCGTGGCGCATGAAGTAAAATTTCGAGTTTAGAAAAGCCTGAAAATTTGGTTTGGCTGCTCCGCGCTTCGCGCTACGCGACCAAACCAAATTTTCAGGCTTTTCTAAACTCGAAATTTTACTTCATGCTTAGCCTGGTAGTGGAAAACCGTTTAAAACTTTAAATGACACAAATTTTAAAAAAGTGTATGCGTAAGTATAAAAATCCCTGGTTACGAAAGCTTATTAGAAATTATAAAAGCCTTAAACGAGTGTTTTCCACTCCCAGGCTAAGCATGAAGTAAAATTTCGAGTTTAGAAAAGCCTGAAAATTTGGTTTGGTCGCGTAGCGCGAAGCGCGGAGCGGCCAAACCAAATTTTCAGGCTTTTCTAAACTCGAAATTTTACTTCATGCGCCACGCGTACAAGACACTGATTTCAAGTAAAGTTCACTTGTTCACAATATTTCAGTGCTTTCAGTGTTAAACACGCGTGGCGCATGAAGTAAAATTTCGAGTTTAGAAAAGCCTGAACATTTGGTTTGGTCGCTCCGCGCTTCGCGCTACGCGACCAAACCAAATGTTCAGGATTTTCTAAACTCGAAATTTTACTTCATGCTTAGTCTGGGAGTGGAAAACACTCGTTTAAAACTTTAAATGACACAAATTTTAAAAAACGTATGCATAAGTATAAAAATCCCTAGTTACGTCTGAAAAATTCTAGGTCTTCGACTCCTTAGAATATCTTGTGATTCGAATTAATCACTGTCAGGGAAGATACTATGAGCGAACTTAAATCTGACACGGATGATATGATAGACATGATAACTGTAATGAAATTAATAAATACAAGTAGTAGAATCTAAAGTAATTATAATAATATAATACACTTTTGACTCTAACTGTCAAATTATTTAGAGAATAAAATTTACTTGGTAGAAAAAGAAACAAATAATTTACTGGGGAGATTTATTACCAAAATAACGTTATTTTATAAATTTTATTTAGGGAATAAAACGTTCTATAATACCGGGCGTAAGTGTTTTATTAATTATTGCAGTAATTCCTTTCTTGACAGATTAGTTTTATTTTACTAATCAGTGAAGAAATGAATTACTACAATAATTAAATTTAATTATCATACAATGAAATTACCCGTATTGAATTTCAATATAATTGAATTCCAAATGTAATTACACTCATTCAATTACAAAATAAACGAAGTGTTGTTGCAATTTTGTTGGCAGATTACAAACAAATCTCCCTCATTTTATTGTAAGCATTCTATAAATAAGATTTCTGATTTTTAATTATTCTATTCATTTAATATTTGTAAAAAATAATTAATTCAATTATACAAGGAATTTTTCCTTTAAGTAGACATGCAACAACTACAGCGTATATGCTGTAAATCTTCAGATATTGGTTATTTTTAAAAAAGAGTTCAACTTGAAGCTTTAAACGATAGGTTTCCAACCTTTTTTTATTCTACCGCCCCCTATTTAAAAAATGTATTACTAACCGCCCCTCACAACTGTTGATAATCAACTGTTTATTACAAAAGAAGTAAAATAATCTAAATATTATATTTCCAATCATTTCGTTTCAGAGAAAACTTGAAGCCTAAGGCAACTAATATTTTCGAGGCCCTTCAAAATTTTATTTCACATCTATAACTCCACTGTTGACAACTTCAGAATAAATCAGTGTTTTATACGCGTGGCGCATGAAGTAAAATTTCGAGTTTATAAAAGCCTGAAAATTTGGTTTGGCCGCTCCGCGCTTCGCGCTACGCGACCAAACCAAATTTTCAGGCTTTTCTAAACTCGAAATTTTACTTCATGCTTAGTCTGGGAGTGGAAAACACTTATTTAATGCTTTAAATTTAACTCTTTTAAAAAACAACATACATCAGAAAATCTACTTATTATATAAATTAAAAAAAAATTACCTATTTTATGAAAAATCTAGAGTGTAAACAATCTTTGCTGTTTTAACACACTAGCAATAAATGTGTACAAAAGGATTTTCATCGTAAGATATCTGTGGAGTCTTTAAACTGACTACTAACGTCTATTAATGATCCCTTTTTTATTAAAAGACGTTAAAAGAGAGTTTTAATGCTCCACGCATCATTCGGCGGAGTTCCAAATCTGCCCACTAATATCTATTAATAAGGTAGTTGTTTGTATCTTTAATATTTCGAATGCGTGGATTGGATTTGTAGGTACATTTTCTTTTTTTTTTAATTGCATGCGCTCTGTTTGTTTTAGTTTCTATTTATTTCTCGCACTCACAGCTAACAGATAACAAACACACACCCATCACATTTTAGTTGTCAAGCTTTTCAAATTTCACCAGATTTTTTTTGTACCGATTGTCATAATTGGAAATATGAAAGGTTTGATGTTTTTTATGTTTTATTTGTTCTGGATAATGTGTTATTTTAGTTAGTTGTATTTAAAAGCTCCTTGAAAAAGTGTGGAGCGAATTTAACATGATTTTTTTTCAGAATTATGTGAGATGTATTTCTTGCTACATGATCAAAATGTATTGCTAAAATATATCACAATTTATGAGAAAGTTAATGAGCAAAACGTTTAAATAACGTTGTAAGTTTCATAAGACAATATTTCATAAAAATTTGTAAGTTTCTTTTAATATAACATTCTTTTATGCAGAGCTTCTGCATAAATTCATGTTGTATTAACAGAAACTTACAAATCTTTATCAAAATTTGAAGAAATTTAATCATTGGATTTGCGTTGATTTAGAGGTAAAAGTCATTTTAATTACTGAATAACTTTATCCAAAGAGGATGTTATACAGGGTAGACCATTTTAATCAATCCACGCAAATAACTCCGAAGATATATTCGATAGCAAAAATGACCATAACAAAAGTTGTATGGCTGGTAGGGGGACATCCGATGATGGCCTTTAAAGTGACCTTGAAGTTGACTTTCAAGGTCATTTGAAGACCAACTTACAAATTTTAAATGGCAACCCTGCTTTTTCAATGTTTATGTTGAAAGAGGATCATCATGTTAGTATGGCTGCATAAATATTTTAATACCTCACATAAGAACATTTTCGGGAAAAAAACTTAAAGAAAATTTTACTAATAGACTTTAATTCAAAAGTTTAATACTTCACTTAAAAAGGAAACTAAACGATATTTCCTGCCACCAACATAATGAAGCCGTAATACGGCAAGCCGTTGACAAAACTAAACAATACACAATAAAGAAAATTAAAAAAATGCTCAAAGACATTTCCATTTTGCTGGATACATAAATTAATTCGGCGCTGAAAGTCCTGAACTGTTCTTAACAAAACTGTCCTTGGAATATTTTGGCAAGTGGTCTGGATTATACCTATCATATTATCTCTGTTTGTTGTTTCATGCTCATAAACAACATCTTTCAAATAACCCCATAAATAAAAATCCGGAGAAGTTAAATCTGGTGATCTTGGTGGCCATGCAACAGTTCCACCACGTCCAATCCACCTGTTATGGTAACTCTCATTTAAATAATTTCTAACTATCCGGGCAAAGTGTGGTCCGGCTCCATCCAATTGAACCCACATTCTCAATCTTGTTCGCAAATTCACATTTTCCAGTAGTACTGGGAGTGCATCTCTCAAGAAATTTAAAACAAATTGCCCATTTACGTTACCGTTGAAAAAATGTGGACCAATAAAATGTCCATCTATGATACCACACCATACATTAAGACTCCAACGATGTTGATTGTTGACCTGTCTATGCCAGTGAGGATTCACGTGAGACCAATAGTGACAATTGTGTCTATTAAGCTGTCCGTTGCTTTTGAAAGTTGCCTCATCGGCAAACATAACATAACGAAAAAAAATGGAATCGTTCATTATTATTTGTTCTGCCCATTGGCAAAACTCTACGCGCTTCCTCATACCATTGGGTGTAACCGCTTGTGTTAGCGAGATATGATAGGGGTGATAACGTAGGCTCTTCAATATTCTCAGTGAAGTACGTCTGAGTATGCCAGATTCTCTTTCAATGTCATAGCTGCTAATATGAGGATTAATGTGAACCATTCCCAGAACAGTTATTGCACTAACGTCATTTTGGTTATAAATATGTCTTGGTTTAACACGTCGTAAATGTCCTTGTCGGGCTTTCAGATGGATGTTTCGAATTATAGAGTGATTGGGGTGCCGTCTTTGAAGATATCGATTCCGATACAAGATATCAGCTTGTCGATAGTTACCTCCACATTCTCCTAGAATCAACAGCATATCGACTCTCTCTACCGCCGGATAGTCAGCCATATTTTATTTGATTTGCAGAAGATATCTTGTCCAAGTGTTTACTTCTTCAAATGAAATTTCCATTGAAAAATGAACGAATGCATTTTGGAGAGAAATTTTGATTGACACTATTTATTTGCATGAGAACCTCAACGACCAATTGTTTATCGCCCCTAAGCTCACGAACAACACTCATTTTTGAATTTTTATTTAAAATATTGATCATAATGTAGTACAATTACATATCTAGTTTAATTTTTGAGTTTTTTGAATTAGAATAAGTGAAGTAGCTATTGAAATGATATGTTGGTGGCAGGAAATATCGTTTACTTTTCTTATTTAATGAAGTATTGAACTTTTGAATTGAAGTCTATTAGTAAAATTTTCTTCAAGTTTTTTCTCGAAAATTTTCTGATGGCCCTCTTTCAAAATAAATATTAAAAAAAGTAGGGTTGCCATTTAAAATTTGGAAGTTGGCCTTCAAATGACCGTGAAACTTCAAAATCAGTTTAAAGGCCATCATCGAATGTCCCTCTACCAGCCATTCAACATTCAAAATCAGTTTAAAGGCCATCATCGAATGTCCTCTACCAGCCATTCAACATTTGTTATGGTCAATTTTCGCTATCGAATATATCTTCGGAGTTATTTGCGTGGATTGATTAAAATGGCCTACCCTGTATATTATACAGGGTGCCTGTATTTCAATAGAATGTATGGGGATCTCGCCTATTTAAAGAGATAGAGAGTCAGTTAAATTGGGGTAAAGTTGTGTATTTTAGGGCTCAATAATAACCTTAAAACAAATTTAAATTATCTTCTTTTGTTTTTGAGATATTGTCAAAAAACGGATTTTTTGAAATTTCGTTTTAATTTTTTTATTCAAAAACTATTGCATCCAGACATTTACAACTTTGACATTAGAGAGGCACTTTTTAACGAGAAATCTAGTAACATTTTATTTTAAGATAACTATAACATTTACCCAGGGACCATAGCCAACTTTTGTTTTTCTTATGGGCGCCATTTTGGATTTTCATATTTTTCGGAAAATATTTTTGTCTGAATTCATTGATGTATCACACTTATAGTTTATTGTACATTTTATATGTAAAATTTTAATCTTATGTTTTTTGTAAAGAGTGCCTTGTAAACAGTTGAGTACCGCACTCATTTGACAACTCCTACGACCCATAATTTGCTTACATATCACCCCTAAAGACGGACATCCAGCTGATTAATTGCTGTACTGATAGAAAATGTATTTGTATAAAAATGAAATACTGGTGTGACATAAATCTCAATAAATGGCTTAAATGGACTATCATTTTGTCATATTATATCTATATTGACCGTATTTTGACTATTGTGACTGTAAGTGGTTTGATTGACTGTCTTTTGACTATGCTAGGATTTTGTCTAATTATATCTCTAAATGGACTGTATTTCGGCTATTGTGATGTTATGATTTTAAGTCACTTAAATTAAATCACTATATCAAATACAGTCAATATAGTGATTTTATAACTAAATACTAATACGATACATATTTTAACAGTTATGATGTATTTTAAACTAATGAGCGTCTTCTACTCCCAGGCTAAGCATGAAGTAAAATTTCGAGTTTAGAAAAGCCCCGCGTAGAAAATTTGTCGAGGGTCGCTGTGCGACCCTCGACAAATTTTCACGGGGCTTTTCTAAACTCGAAATTTTACTTCATGCGCCACGCGTATAAACCACTGATTTACGGAAAAGTTAAAAATGTATAACGCTTAGATGTGATGGTAATCATTATTTATTAAATTACCATTTTTTTACTTTATATTTTGTGTGATAATCGATATTTATTATTATTATTACAAAAGAGTGACAGTTATTAATTAATTTTGACTGCTAATTTTGACTGCTAACGCTGATTGTTTCCAAGGCACTCTTTGCAAAAAAGAAAATATTATAATTTTAAATATCAAATGTAAAATAAATTATGAGTGTGATACATCACTAAGTTCAGAAAAAAAATATTCTTCCAGAAAATATGAAAATCCGAAATGGCGCCCATAAGAAAAACAAAAGTTGGCTATGGTCTCCGAGTAAATATAATAGTGATCTTACAAAAAAATATGCTAATAGATTCCTTATTAAAATGTGCCTGTATAATGTCAAAGTTTTAAATGTTCAGATTCAGTAGTTTTCGAATAAAAATATAAAAACGAATTTCAAAAAAACGTTTTTTTGTTGATATCTCGTAAACAAAAAAAGATATTTCAAAATTGTTTTCAGATTATTATTAGGCCCTAAAATACGCAACTTTGCCCCAATTTAACCGACTCTCTATCTCTGTAAATAACTGAGATCCCCATACATTCCGTCGAAATACGGACACGTTGTATATGAGTTTATTTTGAAAGTGACCTAACTCCATTTCTATTTTTTTTGTGGTTGATTGAAATAATCTTCAAAATTTGAGTTTTCTTGTCCTAAATACCAATTTGTGGTTGAGTATATCTAAAATATATAATGTATATTTCAAATATACTTAACCACAAATTGTTTTTTATAAACAAAAAAAGAGGAAGGAGTTAGGTCACTTTCAATATTAGCTCATATTTTATCTATCCTCTTCGATTTAACCTTTAAATCAACAAAACCTCCGACGAATTATAGCAATTTTTTTTTCAAGAACTGTCTCAGAAATTTCGTATTCTTAAATTCCACTTTTGATTTATTTTAATCAGTCAGAAAGTCAAACTACAAGTTGTGTTATTATTTTAGTAATATCATGTATTTTCATCGGTTTCGGGATTGAAATGTTATCAAGTGTCCCAAATTTTCCGCGCACTTTATAACATTTACTTCTAAACCGAAGATTTAATGTAGCAGAAAAGTTGTTCTTAAAACAAGTTCAAATTTAGTATAGAACAAAATCCTAGCTAGAACTGTGATTAATATTGTTTAGTATCGATGAATCATCACATTTCGAAAATAGCGATACCAGTTTTAGTCGAATAGGAGTTTACGATTTCATTGGGTTCAATTGTTTCGTTGTAGCTTTAAGATAATGCTGGGTAACAATTTTGCTGAATTCTTTTCGCACTGGGAACAAAAACTCCTGCATCGGCATATATATAATTAAAACAGTAATATAACAGTAATTCTTAAATAAAACGAAGGAATTTAAAAAAAAATCGAATTTACTTTAGATGCAAGAATTATCAAGTTAACAAGTGTTTTAAGATTTTATGCAAGTTGATTATTATAAAAATAGGTCGTTGTAGGGTACAAGATTTACGAATGGAGTTTTATAAGAAATTAATCGTTTAGATTGAAATCTTGGAATAAAAAATAAAACAATGTTTTGTAAAGTTTGGCTTTTTTGATATGTGTTAGCAAGACACTCTGGGTAGCAGACATTTGGGAGCTCTTCAAAATGCTAAATGTTGAGACCTTGAGGAAGCAACGTTTTAGGTAATTTTCCAAAAAACAAAAAATTATTGTAATTGTAAGATTTTTGGAAGCTCTACAAAAATCTATGTTTTAAAACCTTTTGGCAGAAATAATTTGGGCAATACCCAAAAAAAACCTGCAAGGTATATTGTGATTTTCTTTCAACATCAAATTACTGGATTGTCAATTTCGGAATGCTTGTACTATGCTATTCGTTTTATTTCAAGAAGTATCTTTTTTGGTTCATTGTTTCTGATATTAGACGACATCGATTTTTTTTTGTTTAACTAAAGACTTATTATATTAAAAATGTGGAACCTAATTCATTGATAGACCAAGTTTTTTTTATTAACATTGTATATTTGAAGAGTTCATCTCCTTCTGTAACAATGGGCCTAAATGTGCATCTCATGTAAGGTACTGCAGATTTATTGTAGAATCCACAATAGATCTGCAAAGGTCGCGGTGGTACAGGCCAAGAGACCACCCCAACAATTATCTAATCTAAGGTACTGCCACTTCAACCTAGGTTAGGTTTTTCAAAGCCAAGGCATTTTTCCAGCAAAAATGACATTGTATTTTGTGGTTCATTGCCAGATGCATCTTTTGAAGAAAAAAACACCTTAGATATTTCTGACGTAGAAGACGAATTCAATAAAAGACAATTTTAAATATACTAGGAGCATAGTACATTTGTAGAGTTTACCTTTTTCTTCAAACCCAGGGCATTTTATTTAGCAAAAATTGCATTATATTTTGTAATTCTTTCCCGGATTCTTTCCCGCAAACATTGCATTGTATTTTTTAATTCTTAACCGTCAATATAAGGAGGCTTTGGTAATTTCAATTTAAAAAAATATATACTGTAGATGTAGGAACCAATTCAATAAAAGACAATGTTTATTAAGTAACATTGTAGATTCATAAAGTGTACCTTTTTCTTCAAAGCCAAGGCATTTTTTTCAGCAATAATTATATACTAATTTAGTATAAGAAGTCTTTGATCCATTAAAGTCAAAATATATATTCTTTACGGGGTGTGTTTATTCTAAGTATACATACCCCAGTTATATGCTGTAAATCTTCAAATATTCGTTGTTTCTTAAAGGCTCTCAATGTTGAGCTTTAAACGAGTGTTTCCACTCCCAGGTTAAGCATGAAGTAAAATTTCGAGTTTAGAAAAGCCTGAAAATTTGGTTTGGTCGCGTAGCGCGAAGCGCGGAGCGACCAAACCAAATTTTCAGGCTTTTCTAAACTCGAAATTTTACTTCATGCGCCACGCGTATAAGACACTGATTTCAACTAAAGTTTACTTGTTTACAATATTTTAGTGTTTTCAGTGATTAATACGCGTGGCGACTGAAGTAAAATTTCGAGTTTCGAAAAGAGTGAAAATTTGGTTTGGTCGCTCAGCTTCGCTACGGGACCAAACCAAATTGTCAGGCCTTTCTAAACTCTAAATTTCACTTCTTGCTTAATTTGGGATTTTTTTATTAATTCCATCAACTTAATTATTGAAACTTCAGTTCTATTAATTTGCTAATGCTTTAAAGAATATTCGGCAATAAATCAAAAAACGAGCTTTTTCCATTAAATATGATTTATCAACAATTATCTAATCTAAGGTACTGCCACTTCAACCTAGGTTAGGTTTTTCAAAGCCAAGGCATTTTTCCAGCAAAAATGACATTGTATTTTTTCGTTCATTGCCAGATGCATCTTTTGAAGAAAAAAACACCTTAGATATGTCTGACATAGAAGACAAATTCAATAAAAGACAATTTTAAATATACTAGGAGCATAGTACGTTTGTAGAGTTTACCTTTTTCTTCAAACCCAGGGCAAACCAAATTTTCAGGCTTTTCTAAACTCGAAATTTTACTTCATGCGCCACTCGTATAAGACACTGATTTCAACTAAAGTTTACTTGTTTACAATATTTCATTGTTTTCAGTGATTAATACGCGTGGCGAATGAAGTAAAATTTCGAGTTTCGAAAAGCCTGAAAATTTGGTTTGGTCGCTCAGCTTCGCTACGGGACCAAACCAAATTCAGGCCTTTCTAAACTCTAAATTTCACTTCATGCTTAATTTGGGATTTTTTTATTAATTCCATCAACTTAATTATTGAAACTTCAGTTCTATTAATTTGCTAATGCTTTAAAGAATATTCGGCAATAAATCAAAAAACGAGCTTTTTCCATTAAATGTGATTTATCGAAATGAAAATAACACTACATTTCTTTCTAAAGGTGGAGTAGTTTTTTTAAAAATGGATAAAATGTAGAGGTTTCTGCGATTGCTCTCGAAACAACTGCAAAGAAAATAAATCTAAAACTCTGTGAGAAATGTTTCAAAATTGCCTTCAGTTTTGATTTATTTGAAGAGCCATTTTTGCGGTTTACGGTTTACCGGTATTAGAATTCTTTATAAGTTCCACTCGGCACTAAACAAATTCAAGTTGGCAATAATAAAAATCAAGTATTGACTAATCAAATTCAACTTGCAATTTTAAGTTGAAGTTGGCATTAAACAAATTCAAGTTGCCAATAATTAAAATCAAGTAGTGACTATATCGTACACTTTTTTCTCATTAATCACTTGGTAAAACATTTTAAAATATAATGGTTTGTAAATTAAATTCACTTGGTTTTGTTTCACTTATATGTATTTTATTTTCTACTAAGCCGAAACTAGTAGAAAATAAAATACATATAAGTGAAAAAATACCAAGTGAATTTAATTTACAAGTAGTGACTAATCAAAATCAACTTGCGATTTTAAGTTCAAGTTGGCGCTAATCAAAATCAAGTTGTCCCTAATTAAATGTCAGTGGCAAATTCAAATTCGAGTTATCATTAATTAAATTTAAGTATTAGTGCCAACTTGACCTTGAACAATTATAGAAAAAATAATAAAGCGTTAGAATTTTTATTTGTACTTATTAATAAAACATATTAAATTTGATTGAAAATTTTATTTCTTGTGCCAAAAGTTTAGAACAAAACTTTGATTCTTGTACCAAATGTATTGAAAGTAAAGTTCTACCTTTTATTTATACTTATTAATAAAGTATATTAAATTTGATTTAAAATATAATTTCTTGTACCAAAAGTCTAGAACAAAACCAGATTCTTGTACCAAAAGTCTTGAAAGTAAAGTTCGACTTTTTATTTGTACTTATTAATTATTAATAAAGTATATTAAATTTAATTGAAAATGTTATTTCTTGTATAAAATGTCTAGAATAAAACTTTGATTCTTGTACCAAAAGTCTAGAATAAAACTTTGATTCTTGTACCAAAAGTCTAGAATAAAATTTTGATTTTTGTACCAAAAGTCTAGAATAAAACTTTGATTCTTGTACCGAGCCTTAAAAGTAAAGTTTGACAAAGAATTCAGCAAGATTGTTATTCCTGAATAAAAATCTGCTAAAAATCTACCGTACCTCATCACCTTGAAACGTTTTATGTAGAATAGCTTCTAATTTAACTCTACTAAAAAAAACTAAACGTTAGTTTTTTCTTTCTTTATCGATTTTTTAACGCATTTTTTGGCAAACCAATAATCTTGAACCAATTCTTTTTTCAGTGGCCCCGTTGTCTCCAACCAAAATCTCGCAATTCCGCAAAGCGTCGATAGAAGAACTGCTCAAATCCAAGTATTCTACCGGGCAGTGGCCCAGCTCTATAATCCATATCACCGAAAACCCCATCTCCGCTGTTGTTTGCTAAACCAGAAGCATGTTCAACCATGGCCGAAACGTACCAAATACCACACCTACACAAACCACAAAAACACGACCTCAAAAAAAAAGAATAAAGCATCGAATATTTAAAATAATCTAAACCCAACAAAAAAAAAAGAAATGCAAATCATATGTTGTAAATATCGTAATTTATAAATTGGATTATTAAAGTTAAATAAATCCCCCCCTCTAGTTGGGCCCATATTCCCAAACTGTAAAATTACGTTTATTTCACGTGTAAAATACGTTTATTTCAGGTGTAGATTGCGTTTATTTCACGCGTAGAATACTTTAATTTCCCGCGAAGAATAATATGTTACGTTTATCTCATTCCTAATATCCATTAATGTCGTTCATTGTATGACTAAATACGTATGTTTGACGTGAAATAAACGTCTATTGAGATACGCGTCGATGACGGTTATTGTATAGATGCCGTTTGTTTCACATCTTATATGAGTAAATGACCTTTATTTCTCTTACATCTATCTAGGTACGCGTAGATGAGGTTTACTTCACATGTAATATGCGTAAATGACCTTCATTTCACGTGCATCTATCTAGATATGAGTAGATGGCGATTATTTCACATCTAATATGCGTAAATGACCTTCATTTCACGTTCATCTATCTAGATACGCGTAGATGACGTTTACTTCACATCTAATATGCATAAATGGCCTTCATTTCACGTGCATCTATCTAGATGTGCGAAGATGACGATTATTTCATATCTAATATTTGTAAATGACCTTCATTTCAAGTACATCTGTCTAGATACGCGTAGATGACGTTTACTTCACATTTAATATGCGTAAATGGCCTTCATTTCACGTGCATCTATCTAGATATACGTAGATGACGTTTATTTCACATCTATTATGCGTAAATGACCTTCATTTCACGTACATCTGTCTAGATACGCGTAGATGACGTTTACTTCACATCTAATATGCGTAAATGACCTTCATTTCACGTGCATCTATATATATATGCGTAGATGACGTTTATTTCACATCTAATATGCGTAAATGACGTATATTTCACGAGTATTCGACTTGAAATAGACGTTACTTTACTATTTGGGGTAAATTTCTCGGTGTATTTCGTGCGGTTCAGGCCGATGAGTATATACATATATGTACATACAGGGAATTGTTATATTAAGTATACATATCCCGATGTATACACTGTCAATTTTCAGGCATTCGTTGCTATTATAAATGGGATACATTTGTAACTTCTATCGAGTGTTTCCACTCCCAGATTAAGCATGAAATAAAATTCTGAGTTTAGAAAAGCCTTAAAATTTGGTTTGGTCGCGTAGCGCGTAGCGCTACGCGACCAAACCAAATTTTTAGGCTTTTCTAAACTCGAAATTTTACTTCATGCGCCAGGCGTATAAAACACTTAAATATCATGAAGTTTTAAAACACACAAAGACTATCTATGTATTTTTGAATTTCACTTTAAATCACATTAAGTAACATTGGATCAACATTACACTAACGCTATTGAGTTAACATTACAACAACATTGTTAAATCAACAACACGCCAACCGACCTAACTTCGTAACTTGTCATCTAACCTTACTAAGTATATTAAATTAAAAAATTGGGTTGTGTTAATTCTACAATTAATCCTGTAACATCATTTCACTAATTGTCACGTAACCTAACTTTGTTACACTAAATTGTGTAGCTGGGTTCGGTTAGATGATAATCTAACCTGATTTCAGACTTATCACCTAACCTGATACGTATCTAGCCTAACGTTAGGATTTGTCATTTGACGTAACCAGGCTTCACAACTTGCCATCTAACTTAACCCAACTTTACGAAAACACTGTGAAGTTAAGTTACGTTAAGCTTGTATTAGACGACACCATTTTCTTGTACAAAAATATTGTACAAGAAATTACCAAATAGAACATGTCCTATTTCCATTATACAAAATTGTACAAGACTCGCGTTTGGTCATATTTTGTGTATTACACCACCCACTGAGCAAATCTATTTAAGTAATGTTTCATCAACATTAAAACAACGTTCGATGTTGCTACAATATTGATATAACGTTATTTGTTTGTTTTTTGTTCAGTGGGCATGATAAAAAATAGTATCCTATTTTCTTGAAGAAAATAATGTCGTCTAAAACAAACTTGAGATATTAACCTAACCTAGGCCCACTTGCGGCACTCGATTTTGACAGCTGTCAAATGTTTGACACTGTGTGAATCACGCAAATATTCTAAAGTTCTAAAATACATATGTATTCAATAAAGAATATGTGTGTTTTTGAAACTCTAAATTTTACTTCATGCTTAGTCTGGGAGTGGAAACATTCGTTTAAAACTTCAAATTAAACGCTTTTTATAAAAAGAGCGAATGCCTCAAAATTTACAGTCTATATACATCGAGATATATAAACTTTAAATCAGTGTTTTATACGCCTGGCGCATGAAGTAAAATTTCGAGTTTAGAAAAGCCCAGAAAATTTGTCTCGGGTCGCTGCGCGACCCTCGACAAATTTTCACGGGGCTTTTCTAAACTCGAAATTTTACTTCATGCTTAGTCTGGGAGTAGAAACACTCGTTTTAAAATTCAAATTAAACGCATTTTATAAAAAGAGCGAATGCCTCAAAATTTACAGTCTATATACATCGAGATATGTAAACTTAAAATAAAAATACTCTGTATACACACAAATATAAATAAATTAAAAATGTAACAAAAAATAAACAAAACAGCTTGAGGTGGGCTGTATTGAAATTTATATTGATATTGGTATTGATTAAGAAAAGCGCGAAAAGGGGTTTTTCAATTGTACAATTATACAATTTTAAAACAAAACGAAAAAGGCTTCTTAATTTCAAGCTTGTGATGTGTATAAAAAAAAGGCGGAAACGGGATTATTTTGAGTCAGAGCTTGGGATCAGAATCAATTGGGTAAAAATGATTTTTTGTAAAATATGAAGACTTGTATAAAGATTATCTGTGAGAAAAATTGTGAGATTTTATTCCTCTGGTTATTTTTGTGTTCTTTTGAAATTGCGTTCGTGATTTGTGTAATAAATTTCAATACAGTTCGTTGTATTGTAGATTTTGTCTTGGATTTTTGGCCACTGCCCTTTTAAGCACATATCTTTTGGGTTTTCTAGTTTTTAGTCAGCGGACGCGACGGTCTCGAAATATTCAATCTTTAAAAAGAACTATTTGTATTAAAGAGAAGAAAAACAAAAATAAGGAAAAACGAGTTTTGGGTGATCAACAAAAACAAACATTTGCTCACAGTTTTAAAATAAACTACAAGAATCACTTATTACTAAAAATATTAAATGTTATAAATCAGTATTAAACCCACCTATTAGGTGAGAACAATGAAGTTACGTTGGATCAACACTTCAGCAACGTTGTTAAATCAACATTATAGCAAAGCTGTTAAATCAATAATAGAAAAACGTTGATTAATTAAGTCGCTTTTTTTCTAAAAACTCCTAAATCCATTTAAAAACAATGGATTTAGGGGCTTTTGGAAATAGGCGACTCAATTAACATTACAGCAACGTTATTAAATCAACATTACATTATTTTGTTAAATTAATAATACAATAACGTTGTTGAATAAGAACATTGAAGTTACGTTGGGTCAACAATACAGCAACGTTGTTAAGTGAACATTGCAGCAAAGCTGTTAAATCAATTATAGAAAAACGTTGATTAATTAACATTATAGCAACATTCTTAAATCAGCATTACATTATTTTGTTAAATTAATAATACAGTAACATTGTTGAAGAAGAACATTGAAGTTACGTTGGGTCAACAATCCAGTTACGTTGTTAAGTCAACATTACAGCAAAGCTGTTTAATAAATGATAGAAAAACGTTGATTAAATAACATTACAGCAACATTCTTAAATCAACATTACATTTAGTTGTTGAATTAATTATACAGCAACGTTGTTGAATAAGAACATTGAAGTTACGTTGGGTCAACAATACAGCAGCGTTGTTAATTGAACATTACAGCAAAGCTGTTGAATTAATAATAGAAAAACGTTGATTAATAAACATTACAGCAACATTCCTAAATCAACATTACATTATGTTGTTGAATTAATAATACAGTAACGTTGTTGAATAAGAATATTGAAGTTACATTGGGTTAACACTACAGCAGTGTTGTTGAGTCAACATTACAGAAAAGTTGTTAAATCAATAATATAAAAACGTTGATTAACATTACAGCAACATTCTTAAATCAACATTATATTAAGTTGTTGAATTAATAACACAGTAACGTTGTTGAATAAGAACATTGAAGTTACGTTGGGTCAACAATACAGCAGCGTTGTTAAGTGAACATTACAGCAAAGCTGTTTAATTAATAATATAAAAACGTTGATTAATAAACAGTACAGTAACGTTCTTAAATCAACATTACGTTATATTGTTGAATTATTAATACAGTAACGTTGTTGAATAAGAACAATGAAGTAACGTTTGGTCAACAATACAGCAACGCTGTTAAGTCAACATTACAGCAAAGCTGTTAAATCAATAATATAAAAACGTTGATTAATTAGCATTACAGCAACATTCCTAAATCAACATTACATTAAGTTGTTAAATTAAGAATACAGTAACGTTGTTAAATAAGAATATTAAAGTTACGTTGGGTCACCAATCCAGCAACGCTGTTAAGTCAACATTACAACAAAGCTGTTTAATCAATAATAGAAAAACGTTGATTAAATAACATTGCAGCAACGTTCTTAATAATATATTACGTGACGAGAGTGGTATGCAGCATATAACATATGAGCGGACATGTTGCGCACGAGCCGCACAGCCTCGAGTGCAGTATTCCGCGAGTATGTGATTGCCATACCACTCGAGAAACATACGATACTTTACCTACGCCCGGACAAAACAAACAATGAGCATAAAAGCAACACTTATTTATTCCAATAATTTTTAATGGTAGCATGACAATGATAAAAACTAACTTGCTACTTGATCAATGTTCAGGGATTTTTGCTATTAGGTAAACATATGCATAAAGCTGTACATTTTCCGACATTCGTTGTTTTTTAAAAGAGTTCAATTTGAAGCTTTAATCGAGCGTTTTCCACTCCCAGACTTATCATGAAGTAAAAATTTTACTTCATGCGCCACGCGTATAAAACAGAAATTTCAACTGAGGTTTAAATATACATAAAGTTCACAATATTTTAGTGTTTTATACGCGTGGCGCATGAAGTAAAATTTCGAGTTTAGAAAAGCCCAGCAAATTTGTCTCGGGTCGCTGCGCGACCCTCGACAAATTTTCACGGGGCTTTTCTAAACTCGAAATTTTACTTCATGCTTAGTCTGGGAGTGGAAAACACTCGTTTAAAGCTTCTAATTGAGCTCTTGAAAAAAAAAACAACGAATAACTAAAGATTTAAAAAAGTAAGCTGAATTTGGAATACGTATACTTTAAAGAAAAACTCCCTGTACATCAAAGAAATGTAATTTGGCCGTGCGATAAGCAATAAACTGTTCAGCTATCAGCACGTAATGTACTTGTCAAAGCTATTACGTGCATGTGTACGTAATGTCAATCATACTTGTCAAAATGACAGTGTGGTATGATGCGGTTACTAGAAAGAGCGTAGGTAAATCAACATTACGTTATGTTTTTCAAATAATAATACAGTAACGTTGTTAAGTAAGGACATTGAAGTAACGTTGGGTCAACAATATAGCAACGTTGTTCATTCATGACTACAGCAACGTTGTTGAATCAATAATAGAAGAATGTTAATTAATCAACATTTCAGCAACGTTCTTAAATCAACATTACGTTATGTTGTTCAATTAATAATACAGTAACGTTGTTAAATAAGAATATTGAAGTTGCGTTGGGTCAACAATACAGCAACGTTGTTCATTCATTATTAAAGCAACGTTGTTGAATCAATAATAGAAGAATGTTGATTAATCAACATTGCAGCAACGTTCTTAAATGAACATTACATTACGTTGTTGATTTAATACTACAGCAACGTTATTGAACAAATAATACAGCAGCGTTGTTTAATCAAGATTACAGCAACGCTATCCAATCAATAACACAGCAATGTTGTTGAGGCAACATTACACCATTGATTCATGCTGTTGTAACTTTGATCTAACGTTATTCAGAACACATTTGCTCAGTGGGAAAGTATGTTTAATAGACTCCAAGCACATAACACGTTGTTGAGTCAAAATTACAGCAACGTTGTTTAAACATCAACGTTTAATGTTTTTATAACGTTGTTTCAACATTATTCACATAAGTTATGCTCAGTCATTTTGAGTCAATAAAACATACTTCAGGCGTGAACTGAGTTTATCGAAATTGTAAGCATCTGTTTTATTTTTTAATGATAAACTACTAAAATGTGAATCATCTAAAACTAAGATGAGTCATAAATGGATTGTGTGATTTTTAAAATAAACTAAACAAAACTTGTGAGTGTAAATTTAACTCGAATCTATGTTACAAAATGTGTGTAAGTAGACTAAAGTTTCATTCAAGCTCAGAGGACTTTTGCAAAGGTTTTTTCTAAATCTTACTTTCACTTTTACTTTTTAACCGAAAGATTTTTACATAAAACCCCTAAACGAAAAAAATTTATTTTAGGATTAATAATAATTTCGACAACTGAAATTACAAAATAAAAAAACCGTTGCATCGAATAAATAAAATAAAAAATTAAACACGCAAAGAAAGAATTAAATTTTAATTTTGTGTTTGAATTCTCTCGAGAAAAAAAAATATTCAAACAAAAAACAGCAGTTGTTAGTCTTGTTAAATAGTCATCGCTTGAATAGGTGAAAACGAAAGAAAAAAAAAACGGCCTATTATCATTTCCTAATTTGATTTGTTGATTGATTAGGGTTTTAATAAATAACATTCTAGTGTAGCCCCGCTTTACCTGTTGAAAGATTAAAAATGAAAAAAAAAACTGCTAATACATTTACTTAAGATAATGTGCAACGTTTTTGTCGATGATTTACGCACGGTACTCAAAGTATCGTCAATTTTTTTTTGTAATTATACTGAGTATTGTTTTTTTTTCATAGTGTATTCATTTTGTATAGTATAGTATAATATTGTTGCATTTAGTGATTATGTTTGATAATGGATATATTTTATTTAAACACTGTTGTGATCAACATAATATTGTGCCTAACTTTGTTAATTTATGTTTAGCACTATAATTTTAATAAAATGTTCTCGAACTTTATACTTGTGTTTTATTTTATATTCCTCCCAAAAAAAAGATATTGTGAGGTGAAGAACTTTATTTTTCATGTTGTGTTATTTATGGGATGAATAAAGTATTATTAAAACTCCACACTAAGTTAGTGTTTGATACGCATGGCGCATGTAGTAAATATTTCGAGTTACTATGAGTAACCGTCAGAAAGTGAAGATTGATTTATCGGGTTTTGCGCGCGAACTTCTTAATTAGGAAATTGACAAAAAAATAAAATAATACTATTCCACATAAAATCTAAAGGCAGTGAATATAAAATGAATCCATCGGACACTTTTTTCTCATTAATCACTTGGTAAAACATTTTAAAATATAATGGTTTGTAAGTTAAATTCACTTGGTTTTGTTTCACTTATATCACAGAGGAAAGAATAACCGGAGTAATCACGCCTGTAACTCGGAATCCACAGTTTGCATAGTGTAGCCATCTCTGAGGCGATTATCAATACATCCACCTATTAAAACCTTCAACCAAAACAGTTTCCTGTAATTTTGATGGCGATTTAAGGCACAAAAACATATGTTAAAGGATGATTCGTTCATTGGAATGTTAATGTAAACATAAATATACTCATATTTCAATAAACCCATACACCAATTTACTGCTGATTGACAGATGTGAAATAAAAACATTCTTGTTTTAATACGTTCAGTTTATAGATAATTTGATCTTTTATATCTCCACTAATATATAGCCACAGAGTAAACAATAATATTGTTTCCTCTGCGATTAAGCAAAGTTCTCCGCCACCGCCGAGGTATTACCTAAGAACTAATTATGTCAATCAGGCACGGATCCACGGCGGGGGGGGGGGGGGGGGAACTGGGGGAGCTTATAATATAATATTTGAAAAATAAAAACGTGCACTTTGAACGGTTTATTTTATTATTATCGGTATTCATGAGGAAACAAGAGTGATTAAAAATGATACGTTTTTAAACATCTCATTAAATCAGTGTTTTATACGCGTGGCGCATGAAGTAAAATCGAGTTTAGAAACGCCTGAAAATTTGGATATTTTGTTTATTGTATAATCAAATTTAATAAATAAAATTGATGATTATTTAATACATATATTGTCTTTGGAATTAACGCCTTCAATTTATTGTTCCTATATAAATATTCTTGTAATGAAAAATATTAAAATTAAGTAAGTATGTAATATTTAAGTACACATTTTCAGACTTTCTATTGTTTATAAAAGTTAAATTTGAGGCTATAAACAAGTGTTTTCCACTACCTGGTTAAGCATGAAGTAAAATTTCGAGTTTAGAAAAGCGTGAAAATTTGGATTTGCCGGGAGGCAAACATTGAAATCCTTTTTGTAATATTTTCAAGTTCAAAATTGACATTTAAACGAATTCCATGAAGGTTTACTAAATTAAAAAAAAAGTTAAATAATCTATACAGGGTGTCCCGATTAAGCAGCCCATGCATAGGTATCTTCTAAATGGTAAGAGATAGAGATTTGGTTAAAGGGGAGAAAATATGCAGGACGATGAGTACTAGCTATATCCGTTATATAATTAACAAAACAGTTGAAAGTTCAGACCATAATTATTATTGATGATAGAAGGATAATATTTTGACATTATTAGGGCACGTTTTTATGCTTTTTAATAATATATAGTCAGATTTATCATAAAGCAAATATTTTCCAATATATGCATACTAACTTCATTTTTTTATATGGGCGTCAAAGTTGGCCATAAGCTAATTTTATAGATTTTTAATTCTCTTTAATTTGGTATATCATATGATATGTTTATTTTTTCAAAAACAAATAACGCTTTATGTTAGTATTGTTATTGTTATTATTTCATTTATTTTGGTATATTCATCGCCAACTTCAAATACTATGAAAATATCGTCCAGTTTTTCTATTAATGAAAACAAACGTACCATATGATACATCAAATTAAAAAAGAAATGTCTACAAAATGATATCATGGCCAACTTTGACGCCCATATAAAAAAAATGGTGATGTGTCCATCATAGTACTTTCCCCGTTTAGATTTAATATTTTTGAATTAAATGTAATTAAATATAAATTAATAAAAAAGAAAAAGCAACCGGCGACTGCATTTCAAGCCGGGACCTTTCGATTATGAGTCCGGCGCGTTACCGCCTGCGCCACGACACTTCATGGCCTATCGATGTTATAACCAACAATAATTATTTAAAAAAACACTATTTTTAAATAACTCCTAAACTAAGAGTGCTATGATAAAAAGTGAATATACAATATATCTTCATTTTTTATTGTATACAATGTTTATTTGAAACATTTTTTAGTTTTGTGAATATCTGGAAAAAACTAAAAAACGCTAAGAGTAAAGTACTACTTCCGGTTTTCCTTTCAAAAAGCTTAAGTTTTAAGTTTCATCTCGATATCTCCAGCGGTTTTTGCTCTATATCGTTCTATCATCAATAATAACCAAGTTATAAAGGAAAATAAAAAAAATCGCAAAAACCAGTTTTTTCGCAATGTGCTCTGATGGTTCAACTTTTTTGTTAATTTAACACCGGGTATAGTTGGTACTCATCGTTTTGCATATTTTCTACCATTTAACAGATCTGTATCTCTTGCCGTTTAGAAGATACACATGAATGGACTGCTTAACCGAGACACCCTGTATATTGAAACTATTTTTCAATCGTAAGTATATATGCGTCTTGAAACGGACATACTGTATTTTCTTTATAGAGAGCAATGAATTATATTTTTATCACAACTTTTATCGATTTATTTAATATAGTTAAATTTTTTAGTAAAAATAATGCATCATACGACTGTTTGGAAACCCATAAATCTAGTGATAATTTGGTTTAAAGTGTTCGTTTTCAAGTGTTCACTCGCCCCACAGATGATCTAAAAAAACAGTCCAAATTCGTACCCTTCTTATCTGCCTTTGTCCTTAAGCCCTAGAAATCAATTACTAAGGATGTAAAAAATACATAGAAAAATATTTGTAAAAGTACCCTCTTCAAAGTACTTATAGGAAATCGTCAGTTAGAAATATTTTAAGAAAAATAATCAGTATGTTTTTCGCTCTCCAGTGTGCACGTTAACGGTTTCTAATTTTATACAGACAAACTATAATTTAATTAAGTATAGTGAACATTTAGCGTTTTTACATAATAGTTGTAGTTCTAGTGATATTTAGTTGTAAAAATATGGCTAATTATTTAAAATGCGCCTATCGTGATTGTGGCGCGAGGAAAACCGAGGATGTACACTTCTTTACATTTCCTGTAAATAATAGCGAAAGATGTGATCATTGGTTAAAAAATTGTGGTAATATGGATCTCTTTATTTTGTTCGAAAAGAAACTTTCTTCAAAGCGCCTGTGTAATAAACATTTTCGAGCAAGTGATTCTACAAATTACCAACAAAATAGACTGTTAAAATCAGCAATTCCAAAACCATTTGACATAGTATTAAGTGATTCGGATTCCGATTTAGAAGTGTTAAAGCCCATTCACATGTACACCCGAAAATTGGAAGAGGATTTGCCATCTACATCCAAAGAAGTAAAGTTTTTAACCCCAAAAATGAACAAAAATTTTTAATATATGACATAATAATTTATTTTTTTTTTATATATCATATCCTTATATATTCGTATACTCTGTACATTTGCGGACATTCGTTGATTCTATAAAAGAGTCTAATTTAAAATTCGAACGAGTGTTTTCAATCCCAGGATAAGCATGAAGTAAAATTTCGAGTTTAGAAAAGCCCCGTGAAAATTTGTCTCGGGACCCGAGACAAATTTTCACGGGGCTTTTCTAAACTCGAAATTTTACTTCATGCGCAACGCGTATAAAACACTGACATATTGTAAAATTCAAAAATACTAGCCTTTATTTTGTTCGGTTGATTGACAAATTATATTGAATATTAAATTTTATTTATAAAATCTTGGCAAAAACTTGAAACCTGTTACAACATTTCGAATGAAGTGGATTAATAAGAAATCGTGGAAATTAGTGAAAAACCTATTTAAAAAATCTATAAATATAAAACATGGATTTGTGTGAGTGTTTTCCACTCCCCGATTAAGTAAAATTTCGAGTTTAAAAAACCCTGAACATTTGGATTTGGCGATACGAGCGAAGCGAGTTCAGGCTTTTCTAAACTCGAAATTTTACTTCGTGCGCCACGCGTACAAACACTGATTTATTATAAAGTTCAAAAACACATAATCGATCTACTATTTTTGTCAGAAGTATAGTTGAATATGTGAAATAAATGTATATAATGTTGATATGATTTACCAAAATACCGGTACATTTTGAAGAGCAATTTTTGCGATTAACCGGTATGCCGGTATTCCAATCCCTACCTGTATCATATAACTGTATTTATTTTAATTTAAATTGCATTTCATGAGAGTAAATCTAGATTTCAATATTATATGTGGAATTAAAAATTGATTGGTGTAGATTCACGCTCGATTTGTTTATTTTGATAAAATAAACAAACTGAGCGTCATCATTTTTCGTTCCGTCGGTACCGTTAGAGAGGAAAAAATATAAACATTCCTCTGCGGATCCGATATACAAATGAATTGGGAAGAGTGGGGAAACCTAGTAGTTACTCTAAATCACACGCCTGCTGGGTGAGCCACCTGACAGAGCCGCCCCCCCTGACCCCGCACAGCCAGCGTGAATACTCTAGTTACTCCATACTCTGTGCTTATATGTATTTTATTTTCGATAAAAATATTTTCAATAAAAATAAAATACATATAAGTGAAACAAAACCAAGCGAATTTAATTTACAAACCATTATAAAATGAATCCATATAAACAGGGAATTTTTCTTTTAGGTATGCATACAGTGTTAATTTTACGACATTCGTTGCTTTTTTAAAAGATTTTAATTTGAATTTTTAAACAAGGGTTTTCCACTCCCAGACTAAGCATGAAGTAAAATTTCGAGTTTAGAAAAGCCTGAAAATTTGGATTGGCCGCGTAGCGAAGCGAAGCGGCCAATCCAAATTAGGCTTTTCTAAACTCGAAATTTTACTTCATGCGCCACGCGTGTAAAACACTGAAATATCGCAAAGTTTAAAATATACGGCTTTAGCAATCTAATATTTAGATGTGAATAAAACTTGAGTTAAATTTCGCGCCAAACCAATTGTTTAAAATATAGAAAAACTTCAGGTTTTTTTAAACTCGAAATATTTACTTCATGCCACTTCGAGCAATGGAAAACACTCGTTATAAATTTGGTTTGGTCGCGTAGCGATATTGCATCAATGGCGCTTAATCGGTTGAAAAAATCGTTTCTGATCATTTTTGATAATACCATTACGGCGGCTTATGTATTTTTAATTGAACAATTTATAAAAAAAACTCTTTGCGCCAGAAAGATTCCCGACCCTCTAATAGATATTAAAAAAATAACCATACGTTTTTTACTGAAAAAAAAAATGCAGTTGATATAAAATATAAAAAAAATGAGGACAAATATGTGCAAAACGTCACATATAAACATAGGTTATGCAGCCCTTAAAGTCAATCGTCTTTGTTAAAGAAACTTCGTTTGTTCACGACAATCTTATAATATGTGTATTATTTAATTATGTGGGGTGCATTTAACACTCAAATACATTAAACACGGAATTCGCGTGATAAATGTGTTTTTTAACACGAATATAAATAATTGCCTAATTAGATTTTTTGCCGCTATGCGGTAACAGCGCAATGCTAGTCAAATCAGCTTCGTTTGTCTTACATTTGTCCATGGTGATGATACCGTCGTCGACGTCATTTTGTTAAAGTACGAAGTAACGCGTCAACATCTCCGCCGTTCTCACTAGTTTAACCCGCGTAAAACGCGTTTGTAAACATAAATCATTCTCAAATCGGTTAAACAATTGTGCGTCTATCCGTCGCGAGTGTTTTTTAAAGCGAAACAAACGCTAACACCGTGAAAACTCCATCTAAATGGAAGAGTTTGTTTTTGTGCAAAGAACGGGTTTCTATGTAGCTTAATTGAAAGGGTAAACTGTGTGAGTATTATTTGTTGAACAATTATTACACATTCAACTCGAAGTACCACAATCTGTCATCATTTATCTGTCAAATTATTATAAAACAAATCCGACCATTAAGACTGACGCGTATTCGATAACTATTTATAATGTGTTATATATTGTTAATGAATATGAGTGAGTTACGTGAAGATCATAATAACTTTAAATAAAAACACTATTTAACCTTAGTTCAGAAATTTATTTTATACCAGATGTACACTTCTGTGCAATAAAATTAAGCACAAGTCTGATAACTATTTTTCACAATATTCTAGTTCTATAATTTGGGTCCATATTAATTGCCTAGCAGCAGTTTCAATAAATGATAAAACACCATAGTTTGAAAGTAAGACCTTTATTAAAAAAAAAACTAAGACCTTTTGGACGCTCGTAATAAATACAACAAAGCCGAAATAGAAAAGGCATCTTCTATTTCAGTTAAAATTCGAATTTTTGAATTGTTGTCTAAATAAGGCAGCATTGACATTAAAAGAATTTGACATATTTACATATTGAGTATGTCCGTTTTAAACTATAACATATTTTGTGTGCTTACATATATTGTACAGAAGTGTACATTTCGGTCACAAGGTGACCATTATCAATGGTTTGATACTGGAGATAAGGTCAAACCATTGATAATGGTCACCTTGTAACCGAAATGTACATCTGGTATAAAATAAATTTGTGAAGAAAGGTTAAAAAGTGTTTTTATTTAAAGTTATATATTGTTGTTTTCGAGAACAAAGTATAGTGTACAACTCGCATATAATGGCTATTGATCACTCGAACGACTTGCTACACTTGCCTTCGGCTCGTTCCGCAAACATTGTTCTTGTGATTAATAGCTATCATTACATGCTTGTTGTACAATATACTATTCTATCTTTAGGGAGAGCTAAAATATCTTCTAAGAACGCACTAATGGGACACCATGTGTATTTAAACGGAAAGATAGAAAAGGAAAAGGATTAAAAACAAAGTACGGAGAGAGTAAACGAAAATATATAATAATAATAATAGGTCTTTATTTCCATAACTTCACAAAGATTACATACATGATTAATTTACAGTGTTTAATATTAAATTGGAGTTATTGATAATGGTCATCTTGTAACCGAAATGTACATCTGGTATAAAATAAATTTGTGAAGAAAGGTTAAAAAGTGATTTTATTTAAAGTTATATATTGTTGTTTTCGAGAACAAAGTATAGTGTGCAACTCGCATATAATGGCTATTGATCACTCGAACGACTTGCTACACTTGCCTTCGGCTCGTTCCGCAAACATTGTTCTCGTGATTAATAGCTATCATTACATGCTTGTTGTACAATATACTGTTCTATCTTTAGGGAGAGCTAAGATATCTTCTAAGAACGCACTAATGGGACACCCTGTGTATTTAAACGGAAAGATAGAAAAGGAAAAGGATTAAAAACAAAGTACGGATAGAGTAAACGAAAATATATAATAATAATAATAATAGGTCTTTATTTCCATAACTTCACAAAGATTACATACATGATTAACTTACAGTGTTTAATATTAAATTGGAGTTATCAAAAATCTCAAGGTGCCAGTTCAGGATGCGAAATTAAATTTCCCTGTTCTTCCACTGGGACCTTGTTTTTATTTTATATATATTGCTTATATCTATACTTATACAATAATTATAAACAAAAATTTTATACATTTTAATTTCAAAACTTGAAATTTCAAAATTTGAAATTTAAAACATAAAACTCACCGAAATTGAAATTTAAAAAATGGTGATGTGTCCATCATAGTACTTTCCCCCGTAAATTGCGTATTAAATCTCTTTTAAAAATATTTGTAGCATTATTATTTTCAAAATGTCTTCAACTTTTTGATAACTACAACTTTTATTTGAAACATTTTTCAATTGTATCAACACATACACTGAGACAAACCAATGACTAGATAAAAGAACATTATTTATTAATTATCTCAAAAACTAAGAGTGCTATGACAAAAAGTAAAGATACAAAAAATCTTTAATATTTTATTACCTACAACTTTTATTTGAAACATTGTTCTATTGTATCAACACATACACTGACACAAATCAATGACTAGATAAAAAAACACTATTTATTAAATATATCAAAAACTAAGAGTGCTATGACAAAAAGTGAATCTACAAAAAATCTTTAGTTTTTCATTTCCTACAACTTTTATTTGAAACATTTTTCAATTGTATCGACACATACACTGTCACACACCAATAACTAGATAAAACACACAACTTTTAAAATATCTCAAAAACTAAGAGTGCTATGACAAAAAGTAAGTGAACAATACATCTTCATTTTGTTATTATCTACAACTTTTATTTGAAAGAATTTTTTGTTTGATGAATATTTATTGAAAAAATCTTAAAAAACTGAAAAACGCTAAGAGTAAAGTACCACTTCCGGTTTTCCGATTATCACCAAAAGCTTTTCAGTTCTTCCGATTGTAACAAAAAGCTTAAGTTTCAAGTTTCATCTCGATATCTTTAGCGGTTTTTGCGGTACAGCGCACACAGACTCACACACAGACAGACAGACAGACATTTTTCAAAAATGGTCTTATTCGACTCAGGGGACCTCAAAACGGATATTTCCGCTAAAATTTTTGATTCGAAAATTTTCACGAAAACAATACTTTCCCTTTGTATTACATACGGGGGAAAGTAAAAAAGAGAGAACACAAATGGACGTATTGCCTTTCTAACAAATAAAGGTGATATTGTGTTTTGAACGCTGTTTTGTTTAATTTTTTAATTTTCTCTGGAATAGATTTATATAAGGCACTCATGTGAACAATAAAAGATCTACTCATATAAGCTGTGCAGTGCCTCGGAATGGTAATAAAATCTCTGCGTCTTAAATTTAAGTGATGTACGTCAGTTCTGAAGGATATGAGGTTAAAAGGGTAAGAAGGCTGTTTTGTTTGAAGAATTTTGTGGAAATAAGTTGCACATGATAAATTAATTTGATTTTCAACATTTAGTCATCCTAGCTCTGGAAGTATCTGTGCAATTTAACAATTAATTTCATTAGATAATATTATATAACACATAAATAAATGTCTTTTTTTTTGTGGTGTGGAAGGGGAAATCCACTTACGGACAGAGTGTGGGACTCCTTCCAGTCAAAAGGCGACTGGAAGCCTACCCACTAAAACCCCTCCCACTTTACCGGCGTCGACTGCTAGGGTCATTGGCCGGTCTAGTCTTTTGATATGCACTGACTTAAGTCACAAGACAACAATATAAAGACAGGCAAGTCAGGCATGTAAAAACATATAGCTTACATTTAGTATCACAGACTAGGGACAGTACCAGGGTTGTAAATGACCCTGATACCGGAGCCTATCACGACACAACGAGTTACTAGACCTTAAACCTAATATCACAGACAAAACGACATCAGGGTTGTAAAAGGACCCTGATATCGGGTTCCTAAAGAAAGACTATTTAAAAACTTAACCTAAATACTTCAGAGTTGTAAACAGACTCTGATGCATTTTACACAGAGAGACATAATACAAGCTAAAAAGCGGCACCGAAGTTGTAAATGGACTTCGATGCCACTGAACATAAACCAAACAGTACAATCAATAAATTATAATAAGTTAACATAAAATAAACAACACAAACCCTAAATTCGGTTCAATAATTTTGTTTCACGTAGGAAACTTAAACATTTCTCTACGGACCCCTTACAATTTGCCAATGCTGACGCCACATCACCACCAAGCCTCAGCCTATTACGCTGACGTGCGTAGGCTGGACAGTCTATAAGTATATGCTCCACCGTTAACCGGTCGTGACACAAGTGACACTCTGGCGCTTCGTCGCCGGCGAGAAGATACAAGGAGGTTAAGTTGGTGTGCCCTATGCCTAAACGACACAGGGCAACCTCCTCTCTCCTGGTAAGAGTCACCGGCGTTCGCCAGGGAGTCACGGAGAGCTTTATGGATTTGAGCTTGCTCTCGGAGCCATTCCAACTCTCCTGCCAATCCTCTACTATTTTCTCTTTGATGTACCCTTTAAGGTCGTCGGGCCTTACGGGTACATCATCTATGTTGTCCGCTTCTGCTGCCTGACGGGCAGCTTCATCGGCCAGCTCGTTGCCCTCGATACCTACGTGCCCCGGAGTCCAGACGAAAACGACCGTCTTTCGCAGCCGGGACATTTCGAATATCGAGGCTTGTATGAGCTGGACCAGCGGATCAACTGAGTATAGCGACGATATGCTCTGGATGGCACTAAGAGAGTCGGAGCAAATAAGAAATGAGCTTTGGTGGTTCATTAAACAGTAGCGAAGAGCTTGGTATAGAGCATATAATTCTGCGGTATACACGCTAGCCGACTCGTGTAATGACCACGAATGTGGCGTTCCATCGATGACGACGGAACAGCCCACGCCATGGTCGGTCTTCGAGCCGTCTGTGTATAACCGCGGAGAGCCTGGGTATTCAGCGATAATGGTATGAAATTTGCCCCTAAGAATGTAGGGGCTAATATCGCTTTTCGTATGTGAGGTCAGATCCGTTCGACACTTAACCCTTGGCATAAGCCAGGGGGGTATCTCCAGAAATCCGACCTCGAATACCCTCGGTAGACTGATATGTAGACTCTCCATAAGCTCCTTCGCTCGGACGCACACCGGCCTACTGACGGTAGGTCTTCTTGCGTATTGTCTCTGCTGCTCTGTGTCGGTGATAAAAAGTCGTCGGTTCCTGTGTCCCTTCCTCGCACGCATGGCCGCTGCGTATTGCAATACAAAGCGGTTACGACGTGCATTTAGAGGAGGGACGCCCGATTCGCAGCAGAGACTCGGTGCGGGACTCGTCCGGAAAGCTCCAGTGGCGTACCTAATACCGGCATGGTGAACAGCGTCTAGGGCTTTCAACCAGGACTTTCTTGCTGAGGAGTATACTGCGCAACCGTAGTCAACTCTGGAAAGAACCAGAGCCGTGTACAGTCGCAGCAGTACTTCTCTTCCAGCTCCCCAGTTGATGCTGGCCAAGCATTTAATGACGTTTAACGCTTTCTTAGACCTTTGGACCAGCTCATCTATATGGGCCCGATAGTTAAGAGTCCTATCGAGCCTCAGCCCTAGAAATCGGATACTATCTACGACCTGTATCCTTGTGCCCCGTAGAGACATTACGGGATCACGATGTGGACGTCTGAGTCGGCAAAAATGTACACATGAGGTTTTCGCTGCAGAGAAGCGGAAACCTCGAGACTCAGCGTCGCTGTTCACCTTATCGATGACTGTTTGGAGTTGGCGATTAATGGCGGGGATGGTATCTCCCGCCATATATATCACCAAGTCATCAACATACAGACTTTTTTGTACAGGGGAGTTTACTGACATCGCGATGTCATTGACCGCTATAGCGAAAAGGGTTACACTGATGGTTGAACCTTGGGGGATACCGTTTTCAAGCGCAAACTGCCTTGACTCAGTATCCCCAACTCTGACTGAAAACGACCGATTGGACATAAATGATTCGATGAAGAGGGGCAGACGGCCCCTCAGTCCCCATTGGTGTAATTTTTGGAGAACTCCATATCTCCAGGTCATATCATATGCCTTCTCGAGATCAAAGAACACCGCAACGAGGTGCTTTCTCTCTAAGAAGGCATCCTGGATGGAGTTCTCGAGATGGATTAATTGGTCAACCGTGCTGTGAAATTTTCTAAAACCAGCCTGGTACTTAGCCAGGAGACCGCGCGTCTCCATCATCCATACCAGGCGGTTGTTGACCATCCTCTCGAGGTCTTTCCCCAAGCAGCTAGTAAGAGAAATGGGCCGGTAACTACTGACGTTGGTGGGGTCCTTACCAGGTTTAGGAAGAGGCAGAATTATGGCTAATTTCCATTGGCTGGGGTAGACGCCCCTGTCCCATATCAGGTTAAAGATGTCCAACAAATACTCCCTCATGCACGAGGGGAGTTGTCGGACCATCTGATATGGAATGCCGTCTGGTCCCAGGGCTTTAGACGCACCCGTTGATTTTATTGCCTCTTCCAGTTCTTTTAATGTAAATAAGACATTGTATGGTAAGGACTCCCTTGATGAGAAGTTCAGAGCAACCTCACGGTTGTTCCTATTTCCCAGGAAACTTTCTTCATAGTTGAGAGAGCTGCTAGCGGAGCAGAAATGCGATGCAATAGCATCCGCTATTTCTATTGCGTCGACGACATCACGACCATCCACGTGCAGGATGGGTGCTACCGCTGGGAATTTCTTCCCTGCTATTGCACCCACCTTTTTCCACACGTCACCTACCGGTGTGGTAGCCGTAATCGTCGACACGTAGCTCTCCCAAGACAACCTTTTGCTTTCAACAATTTTGCGCCGCGCGATTGCTCGGCGCTTCTTGAAAGCTATCAGGTTTTCCTGGGTAGGAACTCGTCTAAATCTGTTTAGTGCCCTTTTCTTCTCCTCAATTGCCACCTTGATGTCTTGGTTCCACCAAGGAACAGGTGGACCGGCCATTCTCCCACTAGACATTGGAATAAACTTACTAGCTGCTTCTAATATCCGTTTGGTGAAATCCTCCACGGCGGTCTCGACGTCGTCACTATGTGACGAAGGCGGGGTAAGACTGGCTTGAAATCCAAACCAGTCTGCCTTGTCGAGACACCATCTCCGGGGGACTGACTGTCTTACCCGTTTAACGATGGTTTTTGCAGCGATCGGAAAATGATCGCTGCCGTGCTAATCGTCGAGGACTTGCCACTTAAGACCTGTAGCCAAACGGGGGGATGAAAACGACAAGTCGATCGCCGAGTAATCGGACCCTCTAGCACTAAAGTGCGTGGGGCCTCCCCTTGTTGAGGAGAACCGCGTCACTCTGATCGAGGAATTCCTCGATGAGTCGACCGCGGGGATCTCTCCTCTGGGAGCCCCACAATGGGTTGTGGGCGTTGAAATCGCCCACTAAGATGTACGGCGAGGGGAGCTCGTTAACTAATTCGACGATGTCTTGTAGGGTCCAATCGAATTGTGGAAGATAAACGGTGCAGATTGTGGCTTTTATGGGATGAGTGATCCGTACGGCCAGTGCCTGGAGCGCCGTTCTGAGAGGGATCTCCTGAAAAGGGAGGCCTTCTCTCAGAAACATGGCGACTCCGCCCCTAGCTCGCACATTGGGCACTACATCCCTTCGCACTACAGAAAACCCTCTGAGCTGAAAGCTATCTCCTGGCTTGAAATGCGTTTCTTGTAGGCACATGCAAAAAGGCGTGTGCCTGGCCAGGAGTAGTTTCAACTCATTGTAGTGTGTTCGGCAACCGTTACAGTTCCATTGAATTATTTGTTCAACCATTTTGAAGACATTTTCAACGTACACAAGACAGATAATAATAAATTAAAGTAAATAACACTAATAACAACACAGGGTGGATGACATCGGAGTTGTAAAGGACTCCGATGCCAAAACAAACACAACAAAACCTTAAAACTAATATCACAAGTGACACCAGAGTTGTAAAAGACTCTGCTGCCTGCACACACACGACAAAAAATCGTAAAACTAATATCACAAATGACATCGCAGTTGTAAAAGACTCCGATGCCGGGACAGAAACAACACAGAAACTTAAAACTATTATCACTGATAGCATCGGAGTTGTAAAATACTCCGATGCCCAAAACAAAACAACACAGATCCTTAAAACTATTATCACAGGTAAAACCAGAGTTGTAATAGACTCTGATGTCAGGACGATCACAGCAAAAAAATATGTAAATAAAATAAATAAATAAAACAGACAACAAAGACATGGGGAGGATTATTCCTAGAAATCTTACTTTCTAGGAACACCCTTCTGCCATCCGGGTTTTCTTTTACCCTTCCCTCGTGTGGTTTTACCCGTTTCATCGACGGTACTATCGTCCGTCGATGAGAGGGAGGCCTCAGAGGCTCCCCTCTTCCCGGGCAGGTCAGTAGACGACATGTAGCCGTCTACATCAATAATAGGGGGCTGCTTGCTCTCGGAGCCCTTCGGCAACGGTGTTGTTGCCGGCGATGCTCCGGTCGCTGCAGCCGCCAAGATTTTTTGAACGGCAGAGGACAGCGTAGCAGTCCCCTGCTGTTCAGGTGATGGGGATGGCGTGCTCCCCTGTTTTGACGATCGCGTCAATGCGATCGTCGATGGTGGAGGCATTTGACTTGCCTCCTTTGGTGGAGGCAGTCTACTTGCCTCCTTTCGCGGAGACAGTTTACTTGCCTCCTTCTGCGGCTTCAGGCTATTTATTTCTTGCTTCACCGTCTTTGAAATAGCTTCCTTCAGGTGTGGCAATAATTGTTCCATCAGCTCCATGTATGCTGGCCTAGCTGCAGTCGCTTGCGAATACAACACGCCAGCAACCGGAGTCCGTGGAACCACCCTCTTCTTAGCTTCGAAGTAGCTAATCTTTTCTTTTACTTTCATCTCTTGTATTGCCATCTCAGTTTTATATTGAGGGCAATTTCTCGATCTCGCCGAGTGCGAACCTCCACAGTTTACGCATGTTACCGGCTCAATGCAGCTTGTACCTTCGTGGACACTTCTGCCACATACGCACACTTGTTCCTTAGAACAGCGTGTTGCGGTGTGACCGAAGACCTGGCATTTAAAGCACCTCATGGGTGCAGGAATGTATGCACGAACCGGTAAACTGTGAAACCCTCCTTTAACAGTGGCGGGAAGTGTTGCCCTGTTGAATTTTAAAATATGGTTTGGTGTTTCATGCACCAAACCATCCCGCTTCGTATTCATACGGCGCACTTCGATAACCCCTTGGCTACTTAGATTCTCTTGTATTTCCTCAACTGTGCAGTTGAGGAAATCCTTGCAGTAAACAATACCTCTACTATAGTTCAAGGTCGCGTGTGGACTCACAGTCACCTTGAATTCGCCTAGCTGCTCCATTTGCATTAGCTTTTTAGATTGGCCATTGCTAATGGTCTCTACGAGTAATCCATCTTTTACTTTTTTTATAGATTTGCTTGCGCCAATAAAACTATACAAAGCCTTATCTATAAAAAAAGGACTGATCTTATCGAAGTTTCCTTCGGCTTTCGAAACAAGCAAAAACCGGGGGATCGGCTCCCCCGTCAGTTGCGAGTTTTGGTTGTTTTTTAGAGGGGATGTATTCATTTTGTTCCCACGAGTAGGGCAGAACTAAAAGTCGTCACCGGCAGTGCTCCCTTACCGATGAAAGGCTACATACAACCGGAGGTCGCCAGGTATCCGGAGGTCACCATTATTAGACACACTAACGTAGTGCCATTCATCCCATCGGCACGGTACGTATAACACCGGGGATTACGGATTTTTTATCGAGGTTTACTCCTCTAGATCCGACATGTTTGCACCTTTAGGGCGCGGGTGTGGCTCGTCACCACGCATGCCGGTCTTGAGGGAGGAGAGGCTAGAGATACCTAGACGATATCTTAACATCGCTTCACTCCCTCCTTCCATGTTGGTCCGCGGGAGGTCAATCCTCCTACCGTCAACGAGTGACGGCATTCCCCTATCCGCCACCTGGGGACGCGCCCTGTAGGGGTAGGATCCCCCCGAGGGAAATAAATGTCTTTTATTAACAATACAGCTAAAATGTAATGTTAGTTAATTAATTGTCGACGTTTTAAGCCCAACCAAAATCCACCTTCAGGTTGTAACTTCATTCCTTTTTTAGCAACCTTAAGGGGAATGACAGTCTTCGCCACCGGAACCAACTCAAATTTCCAAAGTAAGTACACAGTCAACATTTTAATTTCCGATAAAGCAAATCTCGAACCTAAAATAATATATATTTTTATATTCTCTAAAATGTACAAGATGGTGCATTTTTGAGGTGCCACATATCGAAAACTTTTTTATTTAAAGAGATTTAAAAAGCGTTATAGCAAGTCAGGGTCACTGTCATCATTTATCTCTCAAATTATTATAAAACAAAACCGACCATTAAGACTGACTTGTATTTGATAACTATTTATAATAAATGCTGTGTTATACATATATTGTTAATGAATATGAGTGAGTTACGTGAAGATGATAATAACTTTAAATAAAAACACTTTTTAACCTTCCTTCACACATTTATTTTATACCAGATGTACATTTCGGTCACAAGGTGACCACTATCAATGGATTGATACTGAGATAAGGTCAAACCATTGATAATGGTCACCTTGTGACCGAAATGTACATCTGGTATAAAATAAATTTGTGAAGAAAGGTTAAAAAGTGTTTTTATTTAAAGTTATATATTGTTGTTTTCGTGAACAAAGTATAGTGTATAACTCGCATACAATGGCTATTAATCACTCGAACGACTTGCTACACTTGCCTTCGGCTCGTTCCGCAAACCTTGTTCTCGTGATTAATAGCTATCATTACATGCTTGTTGTACAATATACTATTCTATCTTTAGGGAGAGCTAAGATATCTTCTAAGAACGCACTAATGGGACACCCTGTGTATTTAAACGGAAAGATAGAAAAGGAAAAAGATTAAAAATAAAGTACGGAGAGAGTAAACGAAAATATATCTGTACAATTTAACAATAAGTTTCATTAGATAATATTATATAATACAAAAATAAATGTCTTTTATTAACAAGACAGCTAAAATTTAATGTTAGTTAATTAATTGTCGACGTTTTAAGCCCAACCAAAATCCACCTTCAGGTTGTAACCTCATTCCATTTTTAGCAACCTTAAGGGGAATGACAGTCTTCGCCACCGGAACCAACTCAAATTTCCAAAGTAAGTACACAGTCAAAATTTTGATCTCCAATAAAGCAAATCTCGAACCTAAAATAATATATATTTTTATTTTCTCTAAAATGTACAAGGTGGTGCATTTTTGAGGCGCCACATATGGAAAACATTTTTATTTAAAGAGATTTAAAAAGCGTTATAGCAGGTCAGGGTCACTTTTTCGTGTTTTAATCAATGGCGAAAATATAATTGTTTTTCTCTAACCGTTTCCGCTCTATAACCGAAAGTTGATAAAATGTCATTTTTAGGAAGTTACTGTAACTCATTTGTTTCAAAAGTTATAACCAAACTGTAAAAACTTTCTTATGGCAACATTTTAGGACCATTAAAATGAGGTACGTGTTTTATTTCAAAGACGTTTCGTTTTCGTTTTCCTACACAAGGATCACTTTTTTCTAATGGGCGCATATGGAGATTTGCATGTTATATCCTTTCACCATTGATTAAAACACGAAAAACTGAACCAAGCGCGCGAAAACGGTTTTTCAATATCTCTTCAAATAAAAAATGTTTTTCATATGTGGCATCTCTAAAATGCACCACTCTGTACAGGCATTTTAATGGCAATTAATAGCATAATAAATTGTGTATAGAGCATAAGTATTACCGATGCAGTTTCTAGGACCAACTCCGAAGGGCAAGTATGAAAATGGCACGATTTTTCCTTTATTTTCATCGGAAAATCTTTCAGGATTAAATCGGTCAGGTTCTGGGTAATATTTCTCATCCCGGTGGATTCCCAAAATCGGTATCAACACCGAATCATTCACTTCGATGATCAAGTCTCTTTCGTTTGGATGGATAGCTTCTATTTTGTATGGTTTTGTGCATTTTCTATCTGTCATTGGACCTGGAGGCCATTTTCTTAGGCTTTCTATAAATATAAGAAATATCATTGGTTCAATATTAGCTTTTGGATATTCTTACAGAGTTTTTCTATTGCATTTAAGTTTATATCGAATGTGTATCCCTTTATCTCAAATGTGTTTCCCATTTATTAAATACATTTCCCTATATACCACTACATTTCCCTATATGTCAAAACCTTATTACAGTTTGTCAATTACATTTCACTTGTCAGCAAAGTCGCTGCAGTTCGTCAAAAAATGCATGTTAGCAATGAACTAAGAGGACTAGTTATCCGGAGAATAGATGCTGACGTAAGTAGTGTTACATATGTACAAATAAAAACAAAATATTTCCAAAAGAAACTTACAGCCCACTGAGCAAACACGTTTAAGTAATGTTTCATCAACAATAAATTAACGTTTAATGTTGCTGCAATGTTGATATAACGTTATTTTTTTTGTTTTTTTGCTCACTCGATCAATAGTGAAATGCAATAGAAATACCCTATTGCATTTCACCATTGATCGAATGAGATTCACTATATCCCAAATATCTTTCATCTTGTCAAATATATGCCAAAATATTTCTCATTTACGGAATGAGTTTTACCATATACGAAATACCCTTTAATATTTTTGCTGAACATTTTTGCAGTAACAATAACTTTGTTCTAGAAATATTTTATTTGTATTTATACATACAGAGAGTTTTTCTTTTAAGTATACGTATTCCAAATTCAGCTTATTTTCCGTAAATCTTTAGATTATCCTTGTTTTTTTTTAAGTTCAATTTAACGTTTTAAACGAGTATTTTCCACTCCCAGACTAAGCATGAAGTAAAATTTCGAGTTTAGAAAAGCCTGAAAATTTGGATTGGCCGCGTAGCGAAGCGGAGCGGCCAATCTAAAGTAGGCTTTTTACGCGTGTAAAATACTGAAATATCGTAAAGTTTGAAATATACGGCTGTAGCAATCTAATATTTAGAAATTGTCGAAATGCCTTAAAGAAATATGGCGGATCACATTCTATGTTAAACATGCTATTACATTAAAGTCAAATCTAAACACATTAAACTATATATATTTTATTAACAGGCAATGATATATTTTGACGTTTTTGGTTAATATTGACAGTCTCTGCATCAGCAATCTAATATTTCGATGTGAATAAAACGTAAGTTAAATTCTGCGCTGAACCAATTGTTTAAAACAGTGATTATAGGCAAGCCAATAACTCTAACGTATATTGGATTGCCTATAATCGTTGTTGTATCTGTGTTTTATTGAAATTCACTGTAAATCAGTGTTTTTAAGCGTGGCGCATGAAGTAAAATTTCGAGTTTAGAAAAGCCTAATTTGGATTGGCCGCTCCGCTTCGCTACGCGGCCAATCCAAATTCTTAGGCGGTTCTAAACTCGAAATTTTTCTTCATGCTTAGTCTGGGAGTTGAAAACACTAATGATCGCTTTAAAACAACGAATTTCCGTAAATTTAAAAAAAGCTATAATTATCAGAATATGTATACCCAAAAGAAAAATACCCTGTATATATCATATGTTCAATAAAAAAAAAACTAGAGTGCCATGAAAAATATTATAGGTTAGCAACTCTAAAATTATATATTATAAATATTTGAAATAAAACAACACAGTTGGGAGGGTTCCACTTTTATTGTTGAACACTGCAACATGTTTCACCACACAGTGGCTTCATCAGGCAGATGAAATAATGATTTGACAAAGTACAGGTAAAAGCTTGTATACTAATGCAATTAAGTTAATAGGAGGGGGGGTAATGAGGTAATTAAGCTGAAACTAATACAAACAATTTTGAGCGACTAAATATTGATTAAGGGTGAATTGTTTACTTCTATTTGGTCATTTAATAGAATACCTTTTTTGTTATATTTATTAATTTCTAATTCTTCTAATAAGTTTAATTTACGACTTTTGTTACATTCGTGCAAAATTTTGAATTTAGGGTTAAAGTTATGTTGGTATTCGATTAAATAATTGGCGTAGGTTGGGGAGGTTTTCTTAAATTGAAAGCATGTTTGATGTTCTGAAATGCGATCTGGGAAGCTACGTCCAGTTTGTCCAACGTATACCTTAGGGCAATCCCCACACTTCAGCAAATACACGCCAGAGTTCGTAGTTTTATCAGATTTGTCTTTAGAATTATTAATGAATTTATTAAGTGAATTGACCGTTCTAAAAGAAGGAGTTAGGTTTAAGCATTTGAGTTTTTTGCTGATGGCAATCGAAGGGGGACCGTTAAATGTTAATGAGCAATATTTATTATTCTGATTTTGAAAATTGTTGGGATATACTAATTTCAGGGCTTGTTGTTTTTGTTTTTTAAAAAGGATGTCTAAGATAAGCTTTTGACGAAAGCCGTTGTTATTAGCTATTATAAGCATTCTGTTGAGCTCATTATTAAAATTATTAATTGATAGGGGGATAGTGGTTAGCCTATGCAACATGGAATGGTAAGCTGCTAGTTTATGTTGCATAGGATGGAATGATGTGCTATGGATCGTAGTATCTGTATGGGTCGGCATGTGAAAAATATTGAATTCATGTTTTTGACCTGGATGTGAAATTGTTAAGTCTAAAAAATTAATAGATTTATTAGATTCGATCTCCCTAGTGAATGAAATATCCTTGTGAATTGAATTAATGAAATTTAAAAGTTGATCAACTTTAAAAATCAACTTTTAAATTTCATTAATTTAATTCACAAGGATATTTCATTCACTAGGGAGATCGAATTTAATAAATCTATTAATTTTTTAGACTTAACAATTTCACATCGAGGTTAATAACATGAAAAATTAATAATTTTAATAATGAGCTCAACAGAATTCTCGTAATAGCTAATAACAACGGCTTTCGTCAAAAGCTTATCTTAGACATCCTTTTTAAAAAACAAAAACAACAAGCCCTGAAATTAGTATATCCCACCAATTTTCAAAATCAGAATAATAAATATTGCTCATTAACATTTAACGGTCCCCCTTCGATTGCCATCAGCAAAAAACTCAAATCCTTAAACCTAACCCTTTCCTTTAGAACGGTCAATTCACTTAATAAATTCATTAATAATTCTAAAGACAAATCTGATAAAACTACGAACTCTGGCGTGTATTTGCTGAAGTGTGGGGATTGCCCTAAGGTATACGTTGGACAAACTGGACGTAGCTTCCCAGATCGCATTTCAGAACATCAAAAATGCTTTCAATTTAAGAAAACCTCCTCAACCTACGCCAATCATTTAATCGAATACCAACATAACCTTAACCCTAAATTCAAAATTTTGCACGAATGTAACAAAAGTCGTAAATTAAACTTATTAGAAGAATTAGAAATTAATAAATATAACAAAAAAGGTATTCTATTAAATGACCAAATGGAAGTAAACAATTCACCCTTAATTAATATTTAGTCGCTCAAAATTGTTTGTATTAGTTTCAGCCTAATTACCTTATTACCCCCCCCCCCCCCCCTCCTATTAACTTAATTGCATTAGTATATAAGCTTTTACCTGTACTATGTCAAATTATTATTTCACCTGCCTGATGAAGCCACTGTGTGGTGAAACATGTTGCAGTGTTCAACAATAAAAGTGAAACCTTCCCAACTGTGTTGTTTTATTTAAAATAGTATTATGGAGTTTTATCATGTATCCGCCTCATCAATTAAATATTATAAATATTATGTCTAACATTTTATATGTCAATTCCTAGAGCATGTAGCCAACCTAAATTTAAAAAAAGATAAAATCATGGCACACTAGAGGTTTTTTATTATTGAACATACGATATATTCAAGGCTAAAGTTGTTTTACATACCTGAAACGACCATATCCAAATACTTCATATGTACAATATCCTCGTAACTAGGTTTTCCTCCACGCCTCGTCATAACTTCCTCGATTTCCCTAAAAAGCCTTTCCTGCACATCAACATTTATGGCTAACTCAGTGAACATGAAACTCAACATGGTTGAAGCCGTGTCGAAGCCAGCGAAGAAAAATATAAACGCCTGAGCAGCAATGTCGATATCCGTAATTTCCATCTTGTTGGTTTGTTCTTTTCCGATTGAAGATTCTTCAACGGCTGAAAAACCATCATAAGCAGTATCTTCTGAAGTATTTTCATGGTGCAATTTTCCTTTGCGGGCTTCCAAAAGAAGGTGGATCATATCTGGGCGAACGACGGAGTGGTCTTGGCGGTATGCAATTGTTTCTTTGATGGCGTTGATAAAGTAGTCGGTGATTGTTGCAGAGAAAAGACCAATTTTGAAAAACTTTAAAAAGAATCATTAGTTTTAGATGCGAAATAATGCTACAAATGGTGATGTGCCGATCATAGTAATTTTCCCGGCAGATATATACAGGGGATTGTTATTTTAAGTATACCTACATATCGCTGGCTTAATAGTACAAGGTTTTATGTGACATTTTTTGCGATTTTCAATTTGTGATGTTACAAGGCTCTATGTGCATACATAGAGCCTTGTAACATCACAAATTGAAAATCGAATACACAAGGATAGATGTTAGGTTATGTGCTCACGTATCCCGTGTTATGGCCCGGAGATTGAACCTGTGATGAACCGTTTTCGTTGGTTGGGTAACACATTCAAAATTGTAAAACCCTTAAGAAGGAGACAAATAATCTCCGAAAGCTCATTTAATTTCAATAAATTAATTACTTCAAATAAGAAAGCCTAGTCACTGGTCGACCAAAAGCCTGAAAATTTGGATTAGTCGCGTAGGCTTTTATAAACTCAAAATTTTACTTTATACGCCACGCATATAAAACACTAATTTAAAGTAAAATTTAAAATTTACTGCATAAGTTTGATCTCGCGTTAACAAATTTTGCCAATATTTATTTCGTCTCACCAAATCTTGCGATTTCAAAATTCGAGTAATTTTCTTTGAGATGTGTACCTAAATAGAATTAAAAGAAAAAAATGGATATTAGCTAACATGACATAAACATTTGTTATATTTATGAGAGACAAAAAATATGTCAATCTTAGGTTAAATTCAAGAAATCAATGGTTAGGGTCCAGTAGTTTTAATGTTGTCTATAGTGTGTATATTAATAAGCCAAATTTATTAGTAAACTTTGTTTCAAAATTATGATACTTAAAATAAGGCTGGAAATGTTTGAAACTGAAGTATTTAAATATTTATTCCAAAATATTCAAATATTCGAATTTGAATATGTTTTCTAACTTTCGAGTTATTCCATGTTTTCTACTTGGATATTTATTATTGTTTTAAATAACTCAAGTCGACTGTTTTGTTTTTGTCACAAAATCGCTTAGTCGAGTATCTCTTGATTATTTTGACAATAAACATCGGATTACCTAGTCCAGAGATTTTATTTTATTACATTTAGTCTGCATTTATTACTTTAAAAAAATTGAGAAATACAAATTGTTCAGATTTATTAAAAAAGTTACATATTGTTTTTTTTGTAACGAAATCGCTTATTCGATTATCTCTTGATTATTTTAACAATAAACATAGGTTCACCTAGTTCAAAGATTTTATTCTTATTACATTTAGTCTGCATTTATTACTTTTAAAAAATTGAGAAATGCAAATTTTTCAGAATTATTAAAAAAGTTATCTATTGTTTTTTTTGTCACAAAATCGCTTATTCGATTATCTCTGGTTCAGACAGTTTTTTTATTGCATTTAGTCTGCATTTATTACTTTTAAAAAATTGAGAAATACAAATTTTTCAGAATTATTAAAAAAGTTACCTATTGTATTTTTCTGTCACAAAATCGCTTAGTCGATTATCTCTTGATTATTTTTACCATAAACATAGGATCACTTAGTTCAGAGATTTTTTTTATTACATTTAGTCTGCATTTATTACTTTAAAAAAATTAAGAAATACATTTTTTTCTGAATTATTGAAAAAGTTACTGTTATATATGTATATATTATAATTATGTTATTTTATTTTATTTTATTTTATACTGTATATATTTATTGTATTATTCTACAGAAAGAGTTTTTTGTTATATCTGTAAGATAGGCCGAGCGCCAGATGTTCGCGGACGCATTATTAAATAGCCAGTGGATTAATAAACACCTTAGCACATTATCAAGTGATTATTTACAAAGTTAAAGTTCCCAAAAATTACTAATTACTAAATTCGCGTAAATTAAATTCGCGGATTTAACAGTTACCTATTGTATTTTTGTCACAAAATCGCTTAGTCGATTATCTCTTCATTATTTTAACAATAAACATAGGATCACTTGGTCCAGAGATTTTTTTTATTACATTTAGTCTGCATTTATTACTTTTAAGAAATTGAGAAATACAAATTTTATGGAATTATTGAAAAAGTTACTTATTGTAAATTCTCAAAATAGTCAGTACTGTAATTTTAGTTATTATAGTCAAAGTGTACACATTTGTCAAAATGAAATTATTTATTTAACTTTTTTTTAATAAAAAGATCACCTTAACGAAATATGGTGGATCACATTCTATGTTAAACATGTTATTGCATTAAAGTCAAATCTACACATCTAAAATTATATTTATTAACAGTCAATGATGATATATTTGACGTTTTTGTTATAAATTGACAATCTTTGCATATAACTATATTTTTATTATATTGAGATAAGTTACCGTTTTTAGCATAATTTGTATTTTTTCGCATAAATTGATATTTTTAACATAGCTTGTCATTATTGACATATTGACATACATTGTCATTCCGTGATGGTAATATCAAATTATGCCAAACAAAATAAAAACGACATTTTATGTGCATAAAATGGTAACATTTTTGTTTGTGACATTTTAGGAGAGTTTTTTAGGAGAATTTCTTTTGTCTATAATTTTGTAAAGTTAGGTAAAATTAGATGACAAGTTTGATAACTTGTCATCTAATATTACCTAACTTTACTAAATTTTAAGTTAGTTTGTAAATGAAGTTGGTTTCAGGTAATTTTAATCTCGTCAGGTTAAACGAAAGAGACGTTAACTAATCTCAGTCAAAACTTCATGATAGTCTTTTGACTATCATGACATTTTGTCTTTAAGGGACATAATTGAATGAGCTTGATTTTTGTAATATTAAATCAATATGTGAATTGTTTTTATTTTTTACTATTATATTAAAATTCTATAAAATATTGTCTTAAAATCAATCGCCTTTTGACTGTGATGGTATTTCATCATTAAATAACTATTGTAATATTTTAACTGTTCCTTAGTCGACTGCAGTTCACTTGTATTATGTATATCTCATATTTTTTAATTGGATTTTATATTAATAGTTTTAATTATGTTTTAATGTACTAATTTTATGTTTTTCAAATGGACTTCGTTGACTAATAAATAAAATAAAACTAAAATATAATAAAATATGACATTTTGACGTCAGTCCATTGATCGATTGTGGATTTTTTTTTGACGTCTGGCATAAAAGAACGATTTCTTCCTCTTTAACTTTTATCAAAATTGACATTCTGTTTTACTCTCTTAAATATTTTTCCGCCAATAAAACAACAATAAATGTATTATCTTAGTTATTTATTGTTTTAATAATGAAGCGAGTGTTTTCCACTCCCAGATTAAGCATGAAGTAAAGTTTCTAGTTTAGAAAAGCTTGAAAATTTGAGTCGGACGCGTAGCGGAGCGACCAAGCCAAATTAGGCTTTTCTAAACTCGACATTTTACTTCATGCGCCACGCGTATAAAACGCTAATTTATTTTGCAATGGTTTTTAACCAATCGACAAGTGAAATTAGTTTTAAGTGTCAATTATCAATTGTTTAAATAACGGGAAAAGTGCTATGATGTACACATCACTATATTTATTTATATATATGTGCAGGCGCGGGTAGGATATGATAAACTATTTGCGGGTATTCCGCAGTTACCCGGGGGTACCCGACCCGATTCAGGACTGTACCTTCGGATATTAGCTTTCTATAGCCAACATTCCATCCCTTTGATTTTCTTTTATTAGAAGATACAAATTTTGAAATAATTCACGAAAAATCACAACTTTTTCAAATGTCAAATTACTCAACAGTTAAATTTTAAGGTTATGTTACATTATGATTATTTTACAAAATTGTTTGTAGAATCAATATTCTGTTTAAAATAAGGAAGTTGGTGTTAACTACCAGGATAACCGAAAGTCGAATAATCATGAAAATAATTTCATTGAAAAGAGCATACACGTTTACACAAGTTCTGAAAATCTCATTACAATAGATTAATTAGATGTCCATATACTTCTAATGTGCGGTTTTGGTGGGAAACCCTGTATAAATGGGTTTATATTGAAACAATTTGATCTTATATCAACTTAAGTTAATTTTATAATTGCTCAGTCGTTAATCGGTAAACTATAATTTTTCAAATGTAAGTATTCGAATATTCAAATTTGAATATTATAATATTGAAATATCAGAAATATTTGTGAATATGTGAATAATTTTTGTAATCGAATCCTAGTTTTAGATTTAACGCGAAGCACGTGGAAATTAAAACCCTCGTATGTATATCAACTGTTTCTTGTCAATATTTGACATTTCGATAACAAAAAACAAATGAAAGACTATCTACACATTTTTTTTTAAGAAAATAGTTTCCTCCTGTAATTATGTTTTCCCAGATATTATTTTTAAATGATTAATATATTTCGTGGCTCCTCTAAGTAATAAGACCGCTGGTTTGATTGATTAGACTGATTTTACTTTAACAATTCATCTAAATCTGATAGTGAAAACGCTAGATTTTATGACAAAATCATTGATTTGGTAACCACGGTCTGTATCATGATTACCAAATCAGTGATTTCGTCATAAAATCTGGCGTTTTCGCCAGTAGATTTAGATGAATTGTTAAATTAAAAACAGTCGCATCAATTAAACCAGCGGTCTCATTACATAGAGGGGCCTTGAAATATATTAATCATTTAAAAATTTGATCCTTAGTATATTGTTATCATTATAAACGTACCTTACTTATTGCGGGCATAAAGTTCGCTATTAAAAACTTGAACATCCTCACACCACTGAAAGTCGTTGCTGCTTTCCCCATCATAAAAAACTGATTCTCCCTCTCCCGCAAAGAATCGCACTTTAATCCAAACGCGCAAGTGGCAATCACGTCGTTCGCGTATCTCGTGAACAAATCCTTCATTTCTATCTCCGTAAGTTCTTTGTTTTGTTCAGTAAAGTGATCTACCAGTTGCTGGGCGCAGTCTGAGATCAAAAAGAACATGGCTTTCATTTTGCTTCCAGTGAACGCCGGGCTGAGTAAAGCTCGCATGTCTCTCCATTTTTGCCCGTTCAGCTGGAAGATATTTTTGGATAAGAGGACGTCTACATCTTGGCTTGCGGTATCTCTGTGGTCAGTAAAGTGATCGAAGTCTTTGACGTTTATGCGTTTGATTAGATCCAAGTCACGAATTATAAGACTTGGTTGTATTAATTGGAATGAACCATTATATCTATAAATATACAAATATGAAGGGTATAGGCAAAGAAGCATACATTAAAGTTATCGTCTTGTTCAGATAAAAGTTTTAATACAATTGTAATGTCACTTTAATAAAACACTTAATTTGTTTAGGTTTCAGATTTATATTTATTGTACTACAACAATTGTTTCACCACACTGTGGCTTCATCAGGTAGATGAAGCCATAGTCTGGTGTAACAATTGTTGTAGTACAATAAATATAATTTTGAAACCTAAACAAATTAAGCGTTTTATTAAAGTGATATTATGAAGTTTCAACAACAATACACAATTGTAATGATTGATGATTAAAAGTACTTGGGTTACTTTTGAAGGAGATTTTGTTTGTAAAATATTTAAGATTTTAAGACAAGGGGAAGGGGATCCCCTTGGCTGCATTCATGATTTGACTCCTAAAATGTGGTTACATTTCATTAAAAAAACGGAAATAATTAATTTTATATAGTTTATAAAGAGAAACGTTTGTAAAATTGAAAATTACTTACTTATCCTTCAACAATCTGTATAGATAATTTTATTGATAAGGATATTAGTAATATAACAATAACAGATTAGATAAAATAACAAAAACCATCAACTGTATAAAAATAATAATGCTCTGAAATTACCTGGTCAACATAGTTGGTCATACTTTTCAATACATACCTTGAATTTGGAAATTCCTTGTACAAAGTTATAATGTTCTCAAAAAAATGTTCTCTCCCTGCGATCACCGGTAAAAAGTTGCCAAACAGAGGCAATGGTGTTCTGTGAGGGACACCCTTTTTCCTCCAATAAAGAAAGGGTTCTATTGCAAGTTTATACAATAATACACATGTGAGTATTATTACCAACAGCCACAACAGCATGATTGATGCTTTAATTGGCACAATTTCACTTTCAACTGTAAAAACAAAACACAATTAGATAACATTTAAAGGAGTCAGGGGAAAACAGTTGCATTACAATTTTTAGATTTTAGCACTATTTTGTCTAAATGAAAACCCTCTCTTAGGGTTTAGTTTAATAGATTTCTTGATTATGATAGCGCTCCCGTCCTTGGCTTTATTATCTGGGTAGATTGTATGGTATACTTTGTATCCTATTATCTTAAGGATACGACAAATATCTAAATAAGAATAATTCCAATTCAAAAATATTTGAATTCGAGAAAATAAGCTTACGCTTCTTGTAGTTTGCCCACTTTAAACATAATATATAAAATTATGAAACACATTTTCGTATTATAAATATTTAAATGTTTTTCAACACGAGTCGGAACCACACTGGCGAAGGCCTTGAAGTCAGAAACGCGTCTGTGGATATCCAATGTCGGAATACTGAACACAAATTTAATTTTAGTGATGATCATCGTTCTAGTTTTATAAACCAAGAGAGCAATGACAAAAGTGGATACAGAAAAAGGCATTTACATACTATTACATATGTGATTATACGGCTATATTTTATTCAATAATTATTTCAACAATTCAACTATCATGTTTATAATGTAATTAGTCAACAAAGCCGTACATCAAAAGCTAGAATTATAATCACTTAGCCTAATTTCATGGTCAACATAAGTAAATGAAGAATTATTTAAAATAAATACATATTTGTGATTAAAATATTATAGCATGTCAATTATGAATAATAGTGTTATTTTAGAGACGCATTTTAATGTGACAAATTTTACCTTGAGTCGAATAAAACGACAGCCTCGGTTTGTAATTTACTCGTTTAGTAACCGAGTATTCGGCTTAAGTATACGCTCTGGCGATGTTTTATCGACGGACTCCGACTCTCAACTAAGTGGGAGAATCATTTATTACCTGATTCCATTTACTTTTCGTTCGTAATGTTGCATCACTAAATTACTAGATTTCCTTATCCACGTACATTCAGAGTATTTGTAATGAAAACTTTATTATAAATTTCAAAAAGTTGTATTGATGATCATAAATCGTGGGTGAGTTTAATATGCATAAAATCGGGGCCGGGCCAAACAAAGGCGGGGCCCAGTGCAAACTTAAAGGGAATATAACAGTGGTCTGAAATTTAATGTTAGGTTTATTTAAAAACTAAAGGTCCTAGAAAGTTGAAATTTTGACAGCGTATATTAAGCCCAATTATCTAATAAAATATCGAAGTACTTTTTTTTAACAATTTGCTTTCAGAGGTATGAAAAAAATAATGTTATATTTTTCAAAATTAAAAAAAATATTCCCATATCTTACTAGTTTATACTATAAGGAATATAATGTGAACATTTTATAAAGATGCGATAACTCATGCCCGAGTCAGGTTAAAATAAAAATCTTGAAAAATAAGACCGTAAAATACCGCCGCTTTGCGGATCTTCTCTTAGTTGAGCGCGTTGTACACTCATTTGCACAATTATTGGAGGGGCGAGCAGCATGCGGCCAGCGTTTATCCCTGGGCCGGTGAACGCTGCGCGGCTTCGCGTTTGTTTTTCTTTTCTATTTTCAATCATAGTTAACAAAAACGGCTCGCGTCGTTAGTATTTGTTCTCGTAAAATTAATATTTCCCAATTATAATCGTTATTTTATTGTACTAGTGTTTTATTTTTATGCTTTCTGACTACTAATGGAATAAGTATTTTTTTATACTGCATGTTCACTAATATAGAAAACAGGAAATGTTTCACTAATTTAAATAAAGATGTGTAATATACCTTTAATATTGGCTTCCCTAATTATTTGACAGTGTCGGTATTATTGAATTATTTTTAAAGTTTTTTAAGCTGATTAATAAGCCAGAAGCAATCAAATAACAATCAGTCTTGCTCAAATCATTATTTCGTCTTAAATCTTTCGTTGTTAAAGCAGTTGTTAAATGCTATTAAACTTCTCGCAATAAAACTATTAAAGTAAATTGTAAAGTTTCTAGCAACCAGACCTATTTGAACCAACTGCGACTTCATGAACGAATCAATGATATCAAAACTATAAGAATAGTAAGAATTACGTCACTAATATGACGTTGTTGTTACAAATCAACTATTTTTTACTGAGCACAGGTAATATATGTTTGACGAATGTTTAAGAAAATGGAGGGTTTAACTGCGTGCATATTCATTGTTAATTATTTTAGAAAATAAATAGAACTAGAATAATAATAAGGTAGTTATTATAACGCATTTCAAATTACAAGCTTCTTGCTCAACATTGCACCGAACCCAATATATTTTTTAAGGCCCGGCTTGGCCCGACCCGGTCATAAAATAAGAGAGATTGAGTTTTGCCTGACCCGGCCCGGTCAACATTTCAGGTCTAAATAAATAAAAAATATACTTATCTGATTATAGACGTAGTTTTTAGAAAAAGTAAAAAATATATATAAAATGAAGATAATTTAAATATTGAATATGATACGGGAAAATCGCCTAAGAAAAATTCAGGCCCGTGCAGTGCTCCAATTGACTTATCTTCCCTAAATATTTTAGATGACAAATCTCAAATATATTTTTTGTTGAGTATAAAATGTCTGCCTGAAGTCATTTTATTATTAATTTGTTGCATTCATAGAAACTAGAATATTTGATAAAATATTAATTGAAATTCTCCCGAAAATTTGGGGTATGTAGCCAATTTGGCAGAGGTCAAATTAATACACATTATTTTCATGGCCATAGCAGGTAGGAAAGATAATATTCCTATATAAAAAATATAATTAATAATCCTATGTTCCGCGTTTTTCATACAGGGTGTCTACGGTAAACCGTTCGTTAAAAGTTTATGGAGTTGCCGTTGCACTAAAAATTTGAAAAACATCCTTGTCATACGGATAAATCAGTTCTCCTCATGTGAAATATTTTCAACTTTAGATCACTTCCGGTTCCACCGGAAGTAGCACCAAATTTGTTATTTCAAAAAGAACACCCTATATATTAGTCATTTTTTAGATTCCTCGATTAAATTGCAACATATTTTATTTAAATATATGTACACTTATCTCTTATAGTTTTAAAGCAAAAAAAATATTTCTAAAATTTTGACCTCTAAAAGGCATCTTGAAATCTGTCTGTAACTTCTCTTAAGAATAAGATAAAAATATGATTTAAATCTCTACTTGTACCTAGAGGATGCCTCTATAGGTATATTAATTCGCAACTGAATTTTAGTAGACAAGTAGTAATGTTTTTGTTTTGTCGCGTATGTAATGCAAAATGTCAAATAATAACAGTATATTACGTAACCAGAGTAGTATCCAGTATATTACATATGAGCGGACATGTTGCGCACGAGCCGCGTAGCGGCGAGTGCAGTATTCCGCGAGTATGTAATTGCCATACCACTCGAGAAACGTACGATACTTTACCTACGCCCTAACAAAATAAACAATGAGCATTAAAGAACAACTTGTTCATTGTAATAATTTTTAATAGTACCATGACAATGATGAAAACTAAATAACTACTTGAATAATATACAGGGAATAGAGCTGTACATTTTCCGACATTCGTTGTTTTGTAAAAGAGTTCAATTTGAAGCTTTAAACGAGTGTTTTCCACTCCTAGACTAAGCATGAAGTAAAATTTCGAGTTTAGAAAAGCCCCGTGAAAATTTGTCGAGGGTCGCGCAGCGACCCGAGACAAATTTTCTGGGCTTTTCTAAACTCGAAATTTTACTTCATGCGCCACGCGTATAAGACACTAAAATATCGTGAAATTTATTTATATTCGAACTTCAGTTGAAATCTGTGTTTTATACGCGTGGCGCATGAAGTAAAATTTCGAGTTTAGAAAAGCCCAGAAAATTTGTCTCGGGTCGCTGCGCGACCCTAGACAAATTTTCAAGGGGCTTTTCTAAACTCGAAATTTTACTTCATGCTTAGTCTGGGAGTGGAAAACACTCGTTTAGAGCTTCAAATTGAACCATTAAAAAAAACAACGAATTACTAAAGATTTAAAGAAAACAAGCTGAATTTGGTATACTTATTTTAAAGAAAAACTCTCTGTACATCAAAGAAATGTCATTACCCTGCATAAATGCGACGAAAAACGAATATTCGAAATAATTCGAAAACTACTCACTTCAGAAGTATAGTTGTATTATACTTTTTTGTAGGAAATTTTCCCCCTAATCGTACTACGTGATAAAAATTGGATCTTTCCATTTAAAAAATAAAAATGAATTACTTGATATTGAAGAGAGCACTTAGATATTGACATTTTAAGAACACTTATTGTCAAAATTGACAGTTTCCAATTATTTACTCATAGAGGCATTCTCTAGGTACAAGTAGAGATATAAATCATATGTTTATCTTATTCTTAAGAGAAGTTACAGACAGATTTCGAGATGCCTTTTAAAGGTCAAAATTTTAGAAATAATTGTTTTTCTTGAAAACTATAAGAGATAAGTGTACATATGAATAAAATATGTTGCAATTTAAACGAGAACCCCCAAAAAAATGCTAATAAGTAGGGTGTTCTGTTTAAAATAACAAATTTGGTGCTACTTCCGGTGGAACCGGAAGTGCTAGAAAGTTGAAATATTGCACATGAGGAGAACTGATTTAACCATATGCCAAGGATTGTTTTCCAATTTTTAGTGCAACGGCAACCCCATAAACTTTTAACGAATGGTTTAGCGTAGACACCCTGTATATATCCGGCATATAAATATTTACAAGGAGCTCATGAACATGAATTATTTTATTATTATACTTTTAAGAAATAATCTCTAATTTAATAAAATAAAACACATAGTTTGTTCGGCTGTCGAAACTTTAGTCTTAAAAGAAAAAATAATGTGTTATAATGACAAGAATAAGAATCATCAGTTTTGTAAATACCGAAAAATAACACAGGATCCGATAACGAATTAAAAACAATACATAGCTTGTATGTATTATCAGCGTGTTTAAATAATACGAATCGACACTTTCCTTAGATCCGTCTTTTTTATACGCTTTTTTTTCGTCTATTCCACGCGACGCGAGACCCCATCCGTTCATGCCAAGGAGCAATGCACAAATGCACAGCGAGCTGCCGCTTTTCTCTCTGACTGTATTCGCCCCACTTGTCCTGTAAATTTGGCATCGGATGAGCTACTCTAAACTATGTGGGTCTTTCCAACACGATCGGCGTGTTACACTGCAATAATCCCCTTAAGTTGCAGGCGCGGATCCACTGGGGAAAGGGGGATTATTCCCCACCAATAGTCAAACGACAATAACTGATACGAAAAAAGGTTTGCTATGATATTTCCTCGTTATTAAAATAACAATTAAATATGAAAAAGATAATATCTCAAAATCCAAGAGTTTCAACAAAAGGTGTATCAGTATCTAAGTAAATAGTAAATATACAGAGAGTTTTATGTAACACCGAACATGCTAAAATGTACTTAATGTTAATTTTCCTATGTTCGATGTGTACTGGGACACATCAAAGCATTGAGTGCGATGTGATTGGCTACGATTTCTAATTGTAATATATTCAACCCAATTTACACCTTCCCTTCAAAAATAAATGTACTCTGTCAGTTATTGAAAGTAAATAATAGACTAATACCATTTATTTCAACCATTTCGAACCTTATAAAAAACCTTATAAAACAGTTTGTTTGGATATATTTCATGAGCGAGGAATTAGAAATCCGTCGATATTATAAATAGATGAAATTAAACAATATATGTTATGTCGAAGAGTGTCCAATAATATCCTTACTATTAAAAAATCATTTAATATTTTAAAATTGTCAGTACATACATTATTAGTTGCTGTAGGACAAAATTAAGCGATAAAATGTTTGTAAAATTATATTTAATATGTAAAATTATACAACGAAATGTTGCGAAAAATTGTGTTTACTGATGAAGCGTTTATATCTTCTAACCTTCTTTAATTAGTATTTTACTGATTAAAAATATAACAAAAGTTGATTATCATTCCGTTGAACTAAAATATTCAAAATACAATATATTGTGGTTGATATAATAATTGACAAATTCAATTTATTTTTGACGGGAAGAGTGTACATTGGGTTGACTACATTACCATTAGAAATCGTAGCCAATCACATCGAACTCAATGCTTTGATGCGTCCCAGTACAATCGAACATAAGAAAATTTACATTGAGTACATTCTAGCATGTTCGGTGTTACATACAACTCTCTGTATGTAGAATGTATTAAAGTGAAGGTTAAACATAAGGGGTGGGTGTATTGTGAAATTCATTTTAAATCAGTGTTTTATACGAGTGGTGCATGAAGTATAATTTTGAGTGTAGGAAAGCCTCAAAATGTTACCATATGCCTAATCTGGGATTGGAAGCATTCGTTACAAGCCGCAAATTGAAAGGTTTTATAAAAACAACGAATGAACCTTTTCATCCAAAAATCGTGCTATGTATACATAAATGAGAAATTCTGTGTAGCCAGGCCTAGATACAGCAAACAAAATAGCTAAATTGGAATATCAACAAAGAAAAGACTGAAATTGATTTAAAAAAATCAAGATTGGAAAAATCGTCAAAATTTAAAGAAAAAGAAATGTTGTGGATTTTATTAATAACTTGTAGAATTGTAGAATAGTGAAATTTAATATAAATAGTAAAAGTTATCAAAATCAATTACAATTCAATTTTCTAAACATTGTCGAAAACCAGATTTTAAATAAAATCATCAAAGGCAACAAACGTACAAAGTTGCCAACCAATTGTCAATCCATTGTAAAAAACATATTTTAAATAAAATCGTCAAAGGCAACAGACGTACAAAGTTGCCAACCAATTGTCAAACCATTGTAAAAAAATAGATTTTAAATAAAGTCGTCAAAGGCAACCAACGTACAAAGTTGCCAACCAAAAAGAAAATGTATTTTTTTTTTTCGATGTCTGTAAATATTCGTACACATCGATCAAATGAAATTTATTTATTTATTTACTAACGATTTCCATAAACAATATAAAATAATACAATTGTATTGAAAATGGGTATTAGAAATACAAAATTATAAAATAAAAATAATATAGTAATGTTGAAATCAATACAAAAAAAAGGATAAATACTGGGAATTTATTTTTTTGGTATACATATCAAGATTTTTGTATGTACATTTCTAGACATTCGTTGTTTTATTAAATCTTTCAATTTGAAGCCTCTAACGAGTGTTTCCAATTCCAGATTAAGCATGAACTAAAATTTCAAGTTTAGGGAAGCCTGAAAATTTGGTTTGGTCGCTCTGCGAAACGGAGCGACCAAACCAAACTTTCAGGCTTTTTTAAACTCGAAATTTTACTTCGTGCGCCACGCGTATAAAACACTGATTTAAAGTACCTAAAGTTCAAAATATACTGCTTAGGTTTGATTACATGTTCATTCATTTTACAAATGTTTATACTCAACAGAAAAATCCCTGTATCTCTATATTAAACAAAAAACAAACATATAATTTTTTTTTTAATTGATGAGGCGGATACATGATGAAACTCCATAATACTATTTGAAATAAAACAACGCAGTTGGGAGGGTTTCACTTTTATTGTTGAACACTGCAACATGTTTCACCACACAGTGGCTTCATCAGGCAGATGAAATAATGATTTTACAAAGTACAGGTAAAAGCTTATATACTAATGCAATTAAGTTAATAGGAGGGGGGGGGGGGGTAGTGAGGTAATTAGGCTGAAACTAATACAAACAATTTTGAGCGACTAAATATTGATTAGGGGTGAATTGTTTACTTCTATTTGGTCATTTAATAGAATACCTTTTTTGTTATATTTATTAATTTCTAATTCTTCTAATAAGTTTAATTTACGACTTTTGTTACATTCGTGCAAAATTTTGAATTTAAGGTTAAAGTTATGTTGGTATTCGATTAAATGATTGGCGTAGGTTGAGGAGGTTTTCTTAAATTGAAAACATTTTTGATGTTCTGAAATGCGATCTGGGAAGCTACGTCCAGTTTGTCCAACGTATACCTTAGGGCAATCTCCACACTCTAGCAAATACACGCCAGAGTTCGTAGTTTTATCAGATTTGTCTTTAGAATTATTAATGAATTTATTAAGTGAATTGACCGTTCTAAAAGAAGGAGTTCGGTTTAAGGATTTGAGTTTTTTGCTGATGGCAAAAACGGCCCCCCCCCCCTTCGATTTCCATCAGCAAAAAACTCAAATCCTTACACCTAACTCCTTCTTTTAGAACGGTCAATTCACTTAATAAATTCATTAATAATTCTAAAGACAAATTTGATAAAACTACGAACTCTGGCGTGTATTTGCTTAAGTGTGGGGATTGCCCTAAGGTATACGTTGGACAAACTGGACGTAGCTTCCCAGATCGCATTTCAGAACATCAAAAATGCTTTCAATTTAAGAAAACCTCCTCAACCTACTCCAATCATTTAATCGAATACCAACATAACTTTAACCCTAAATTCAAAATTTTGCACGAATGTAACAAAAGTCGTAAATTAAACTTATTAGAAGAATTAGAAATTAATAAATATAACAAAAAAGGTATTCTATTAAATAACCAAATAGAAGTAAACAATTCACCCCTAATCAATATTTAGTCGCTTAAAATTGTTTGTATTAGTTTCAGCCTAATTACCTCATTACCCCCCCCCCCCCCCATACTATTAACTTAATTGCATTAGTATATAAGCTTTTACCTGTACTTTGTAAAATCATTATTTCATCTGCCTGATGAAGCCACTGTGTGGTGAAACTTGTTGCAGTGTTCAACAATAAAAGTGAAACCCTCCCAACTGCGTTGTTTTATTTCAAATAATATAAAAATTTACCAAATCAGCAAAAATGTAAATTCCAAAGTGGAATTTAACCTAGATTTTAAAACTGTCTAACCCTTTCGCTACGCAGTTTGAATTTCAAGTGCTTGAAAACACAATACCGGCATATACCGTGTGCAATCATTTCATAGGTTTGCGTTACATTCTTTTTGAGGAAAATGCGAAAAACAAAACAAACAAAAGTTGGCCATGGATTTTTTTTATTTATACACTGTATAGACTGCTCATTAAAACACAAACACAAACACAAACTTTCTGAGCTCTCTGCTCACGATTTACGGGCTTTTGAAATTATACGCTCTTCGCACACGGAGCACATAAAAAATAAACGTATGGATACGCTCCTCGTAGGGAAAGGGTTAAATGACTAATTCTTGATGTGTGCTTAATTTAGTATGTCATACCAAACGACCAAACTTTGTAAACATTTAAATTAAGTAAGTTTATTTTCTATTAATTGCATTACGAATTTCATTTTTATGCCACTGGTATATTCATAAAAGTGGAAGTATTTGTATTAAAAAAATAAAAAAAAAATAAACTATTTCGATTTTTTTAAATCAGCAGTACGGGGCTTTTAGAAGCGCGGGGCCGTGTGCGGTCGCATTCTTCGCACTGCTCTCCGGCCGGCCCTGCGTAGAATAATAAACTAATTTTATTTTTGTATTTGTGACAGAAAATCAGTGACTCTTAACATTTTTTTAATCAGACACTACTGCGAGTTTTTTGTTTTTAGCAGAGACCAATAGGTTCAGCAATATTAAACTGTATTAATCTTAAAATATATTTTAATTAGTGATGTGAATTAGTCAGTTACTAAAATATCTTGATATAATCGATTATTGTTATACATACATGGAGTATAACAATAATCAATTAAATCAAGATATTTTAATAATTGACTAGTTCACATCACTAATTAAAATATATTTTAAGAGTAATCAGTTGTATTATTGTATCGATTATTAGATCAATTATTATATTGATTATGAATCAATCATTAATAAGTCGTCAATTAATTTTCGATAGGTTGCTAAATATATTTTGAACTTTATGGAAATCATTTACGAATTTTTGCCAGATAAATAACATAAAAAACATTTTATTACAAAAATATTTCTCGGATCATTTTGTTATTATTATGGATATAATTACGAATGGAGAGTTTATAGATGATTTCCTAATGTGGTTGATATTTGAAATGATAAAAAAAAAAACAGATTATTTCATGCCTAAGAAAAAGTTTTTGTGTCTGTCAATGAAACATAATTAACATTACATTAGGTAATATTTTATAATAATACATACGTAAAATACGTTCTTTTATTAACAATGCAGGCAAAATATTTTTAAGTTAATGTCTTAATGACGTTTTAAGCCAAACCAAAATCCCCCTTCAGGTTGTATCTTCATTTCTTTCTTAGCAAGCTTCAGGGGAATAACAGTCTTTGCCACCGGAACCAACTCAAATTTCCAAAGTAAGTACACGCACAAAATTTTGATTGTATGATTATAAAGTATTATCAACAAAAAAAGCTGGATATAATAAGGGGCTCTTACTATTTTTAAAAAATTTGGGTATTTCCATGCTTTAATCTAGATATTTTAAACAACACAAATTTTGACGAGAAAATCTCATGAAATCTTTAAAGGAAAGTATCTTCTAAAAATCTGAAAAAATCAAAGACTTCAATGTTAGAGGCTACTTATATTGTCCGCTAAAACTAATGACATATAAACAAGTTGAGAACTGCTGAATTAATTTATTGAACTTGAAATTTAAATATACATATTTCTGCAATAAATACAAGAAAAGATACTGTGCATCCAAACAACCACACCCAAAGCAGTCCTTTCAAACTGGATACATGCATCCCAGATTCGTAGAGTTTATACGATGTTACGAGGGTACTTTGTTTTTCAAGATTCGAATATATTGTTGCCTGTAAACATATTAAAAAATAAATTATTCAAATTGAACATGAAATATAGAAATATTTACAACTAATTTACTGCCATTGATTGGCAATTTAATTTATACTTTATGAATAGTTCTATGTACATAAGAGTATACAGGGTGTTTGGCAATTTAATTTATATTTTATAAATAGTTATATGTGAATAAGAGTATACAAGGTGTGGATGAATTAATAAGCAAGGTCTTTATAACATATGGTGCAGTGGGAAAAATAAATTCATAATTTTATATTATTTTTGCAGATATACAGGAAATGTTTCTTTTAGGTAAACATATGCACAAACTGTAAATTTTCCGACATCCGTTGTTTTTTGAAAGAGTTTAATTTCAAGCTTCAAACGAGTGTTTTTCACTCCCAGACTAAGCATGAAATAAAATTTCGAGTTTAGAAAAGCCCCGTGAAAATTTTTCTAGGCTTTTTTAAACTCAAAATTTGACTTCTTACGCCACGCGTATTCAACACTGTTTTCAAGTGAGGTTCAAGTATATTTAAATTTCACAATATTTTAGTGTTTTATACGCGTGGCGCATGAAGTAAAATTTCGAGTTTAGAAAAGCCTAGAAATATTCTTTCGGGTCGCTGCGCGACCTTCGACAAATTTTCACGGGGCTTATCTAAACCCTAAATTTTACTTCATGCTTAGTCTGGGAGTGGAAAACACTCATTTAAAGCCTCAAATTAAACTCTTTTTAAAAAACAACAATTATCTAAAGATTTAAAGAAAGTAAGCTGAATTTGGAATACGTACACTTTAAAGAAAAACCCCCTGTATTGTTTATTAATGCAAATACACACTGTATAAGTTATATATAATTATATACCACCTGCACCGCAGGTACTTAATCTAGTCTAAGAAGTTAAACTAGTGTTTTCCACTCCCAGACTAAGCATGAAGTAAAATTTAGGGTTTAGAAAAGCCCCGTGAAAATTTGTCGAGGGTCGCGCAGCGACCCGAAAGAATATTTCTGGGTTTTTAAGTGATGTTCAAATATATATAAATTTTACAATATTTTTGCGTTTTACACGCGTGGCGCATGAAGTAAAATTTCGAGTTTAGAAAAGCCCAGAAAATTTGTCTCGGGTCGCTGCGCGACCCTCGACAAATTTTCACGGGGCTTTTCTAAACTCGAAATTTTACTTCATGCTTAGTTTGGGAGTGGAAAATACTCGTTTAAAGCTTCAAATTGAACTCCTTTGAGAAAACAACAAATATATACAGATTTAAAGAAAATAAGCTGAATTTGGAATACGTATACTTTAAAGAAAAACTTGCTGTATATTTACAATTTGTTTGGGTACACTTCATTAAGAACTTGTTCATTAATTCAAATACACACTATACAATTAATATATAATTACATACCACCTGCACCGCAGGTACTTAATCTAGACTAAGAAGTTAAACGAGTGTTTTCCACTTCCAGACTAAGCATGAAGTAAAATTTCGAGTTTAGAAAAGCCCCGTGAAAATTTGTCTCAGTTCGCGCAGCGACCCGAGACAAATTTTCTGGGCTTTTCTAAACTCGAAATTTTACTTCATGCGCCACGCGTATTCAACACTGTTTTCAAGTGAGGTTCAAATAAACATAAATTTCATAATATTTTAGTGTTTATACGCGTGGCGCATAAAGTTAAAAAAAAACAAATATCAAAAGATTTAAAGAGAGTAAGCTGAATTTAGAATACGTATATGTACAAATAGCTTGGGTATACTCCATTAAGAACGTGTTTATTAATTCAAATACACACTGTATAATTTATATATAATTATGTACCACCTGCACCGCAGTTACTTAATCGAGACTAAGAAGTTAATCACGATATATAAATACAAATTTATAACATTTTTATATTCTCGAATTTTGAGTCGATAAGAGGGTTAATCGACTCAAAATTCGAGAATATAAAATGTTATAAATTTGTAAGATATCCCAAACATAACTCATTCAGCAAAAACAAATGTCTAAACAATTTGTAACAAATATGTTGTGTTTTTAATCTAATCTCTAATTAAAGTTAAGTATTATATAATATTTATCTAACCTGTGATTCCCAATATAAATGCAATCCACCAGAAATCGCCCTCAATATAAAATCATTCAGAGCAGGCATTAGTACAGAATTTTTTCTAGCAATAAAAGTTGTAAACTGCCAATATAAATCTTCCTCCATTACATCCAGGTTATGCAACATGTCTGAGGTTATATAATCCTCAATCACAAAATAACCCGACATTAATCTCTCACCTGCGTGAGCTTGATCTCCCGTTAACTCGACATCTTTCAATTCCCTGAAGTTTTCGAGGATAATTTTATAAGACATCTGAAACTATTTTATGATTTAATCAGTGTTAATGAGGTAACTAAGTAAAGTAGTTTAACTAGTTCCGTGGCGTAGCTACCTACGCAGCATCTAGCAGCAAGTAAAATTGGTGCTCCTTTTTTTATCTCAAAAAAGTTTACTAAAACGCAACCTTGATTAAGCATGAAGTAAAATTTCGAGTTTAGAAAAGCAGGAACATTTGGATTTTCAGGCTTTTCTACGACTTGATAAAATCAATATTTATTTCATGTAACCACGAAATAAACATTGATTTTATCAAGGAGAGCCAATGCTTATGGGAGAACTGGACATCGAAATAAACGTTGATTTTATCAAGGAGAGCCAATGCTTATGGGAGAACTGGACATCGAGTAGAAAAGGTCATGATTGGAGTAAGAGTAAGACTGATTGTACGCTAATCACCGGTCTCGCTTCTGGATACAGAATCCAAATGCGGTTACAAAATTTTAAATAGAGACTGGCTAACTTTTATATAGAGACTGGCTAACTGGATATACAGGGTGCGGCAAAACAGACAGTTTGGAACGCCCGTGTGGTGGGGGTACCTACCTGGGAGGAATATCATTGTGTCGGGGGGGTCGTGTCGTTTTTAGTCGTTACCATGGTTTGGTCTGGAGAACATCGGGGCTTCGCAGTCCGCACGTTTCTTGAAAAGGGCCATTCTGCCGTCGCCTCCCAGCGGCCCTTCCGTCTGCATTTCAATCTTGCGTTTCTTCTAATATACGCACCCAACTCGCGATTAAATTACAGTGATGGACGGGATCCTCACTGTAATTCAATCGCGAGTTGGGTGCGTACATTAGAAGAAACTGGTTCCACACAAAGACGTAGGGGTATAGGAAGACCCAGAACGGTAAGAACACCCGAAAATGTAGCAAGAGTAAGAGAAGCTATCGAACGGTCACTTACGCGCTCTGCCCGGAAGCATGCAACTGCATTGGCCATTGCTGATCGCTCTCTAAGACGGATATTACATGAAGACTCATTCTGCCCCTACAAGATGATACTTGTTCAAAAATTAATGCCCCCTGATTATGAAAACCGCATGAATCGCTCCCAAGAAATGTTGAATGTTTTTCAGTAGTGACGAGGCCCACATCCATCTCTGTGGAGGGGTGAATAAACAAAATTTTCGATACTGGGCTGTAAATAACCCAAGGCAACTTCACGAGAGACCACTTCACTCCCCAAAAGTCACCGTGTGGTGTGCGTTTTCCAAATTTGGGGTGATTGGGCCTTATTTTTTTAAAGAGGAAGGACGAACCGTAACTGTCACTGCTCAACGTTATGCTTTCATGTTGGACATTTTTTTTCAACCTCGATTGGAAGAACTGATGGAGGGAGCAGATCTAGGAGACAACTGGTTTCAGCAGGACAGGGCTACGGCCCATACTGCTCGAGTTTCAAGGACGAAACTGCGACAGGTGTTCCCTGAGCGCCTTTTTCTCTGAGAGGTGATGTGGAGTGGCCTGCACGCTCCCCTGATCTGAGCATTTGCGACTTCTTCCTGTGGGGCTACCTGAAGGAAAAGGTTTTTAGACATCGACCTCGCACCTTGGAAGAATTCAGGGATCGAATATTTCAGAAATCTTACTGATGTCATCTTCAGGACTTAATGCATTAAACGGCATGATGATTAAGATAAAATAAACCCAATTTCTTTAAATTGCGCCGTTTTTTTAATAGCCCTTCAAAACTGCACTGTCTGTTTTGCCGCACCCTGTATATGAATTGTGATTTTATTTAGGATCTCACGTTGATAAATGTTTACAAATTATTATATATTTAAACCTAATTTTCCACGAAAGCTACGCCCCTGATTTAGCCATTATTTACTTACACTATCATCATTTTCAATACTTTCTATCCAAGCTGATGTTTGAGTTCCAATCCAAATAACATCCCTGTTCGCCATATCATCCACGGTATCTATCGCATCTGCATACCTGTTCAATTATGTAACAATATAATTAACAGATAATTCTATATACATCAATCAACTACCTTGGCACCGTCATTTTACTCGATAGTAATCCAATTTGCACATTATAAACGATAATAGACATAAAATACAGTACTATGTACAAAAACTTCATTTTCGTGTTCATCCTGATGACAATTGGAATCACCAAGACGATTTTAAAAATATTTCCATAAACGTTTTTTAAATTGTCTAAATTATTTCCAGTCAGATCATTCCTGAAAATATTCGAATCTATTATTAAGTCATCTTTTAAGCTGTTACAACTTACTTGTCTCGATTATGTGATGAATAATGTACCCTATGTGCTAGATGTAATGTTACCCCAAAAACTAAGATGATCATCAATATACACAGTGCTGCATAGTTTGATAGCATTGGAAAAACGTCCGTCCATTTTATAATTATACTGAAAATACTAGATTAGATATAAATATAGATGATAATAAATTGTCATTTATTTAGAACACAATAACAAGAAATAGTCATGTCTGAATGACATGATTGAGACCAGCAATTAAATAGTTTTGTTCATTTTAATAATATTTGTGTTGTCGCGGGTTTGTAAATGTCTGGATAAATATGATAATATACTAGTATAAAACTTACTTGGGTGAAGGTACAAAGCATGTCACTCCTGTTCTTACGTAATACTGGGAGTAATCGACGTACAACTGGTGTCTTGACCAAAAAAAGATAGCACCTCAAAATGTATAAAATCAAATTTATTGATTTATAGTGTAATGAGAGCATAATTTGAGAGATTTTTAATCAATTCAATCAACAATATTTAACAAATTTAATTATATAAATGACTACACATAAAAAATACTGTTATTCCTTACTATACTTTTTATTTGTATCGTTAGATGTACATTTCGAGACACAAGGTGCTCATTATCAATAACAAAATAACAAACAGTTTGTAATTAATAATGAGCACCTTGTGTCTCGAAATGTTCATCTAACGATACAAATAAAAAGTGAAGTAAGGAATAACAGTCTTTTTATGTGTAATAATCACTTCACGTAAACTCAAAAACATACAGTTATATAAATGACTTACTAAATCCAATATCAACATCATCACGCACAACCCGGCCTAAAACTCCAGTACCCGAAAAATTTTCAAAAGTCGATCCCCACATTTCTAAATCGTTAACAATAACGTTCAACGTATTGTTACATCTTTTTGCAAATTCTTTAATCAAAGATAATTCGGTGCCCAGGTTTATATCTGAAATAGATATCGATGGCTGATTACACTAAGTACAGGCCATTGTTTCGTCCCAAAACGAGCAGTATACCAAGATAAAACAAATAACAAAAATTTTACACAACTAATTAACTAAATTCATAAATTATGTATTCAAAACATACTTGGTAATGAATATGGTCCATAGGAGAAAGTAGCAACATTTAAAACCCTCCCTCTTTGATTTCTTATTTTATCCACCAATAATCGATTTTTAAACGTAAACGAAAAATTCGTAGAATACAATGTATCTAGCAATACAGGGGAATTCCTTTTTTCACTTCCTGCGTACGCATGTGTATAAAAGTCCATAACGTATTTGACATCACCATTAAAAACATTATTTACTCTCCCACACTCAGTCTTATTAAACATAGTGTCATTTATATAACATGATAAACAGATGTTGAGCACATCAACAATAAAATTCAAATAATTCGACTTGAAAATCTCCAAACATCTACTCGAATCATTCACAATGAACAAATACTTTCTTGCATTGTATTGTACGCGTTTGAGGTTGTTGTACTTAATAAAGTCTTCAATTTTTTCAAAATCCTCTCTCGGATTATTAGAGTTGTTTATAATTATGCCATCGCATTTGTGGTCCAATCGTAATGTTGCTAAGTTATCCAAACTGTACTGGTAGGCCTGAAAATCTTTCAAATTTTTGATCATTATTGAAGAAAAATTCTTGGAATTACCGGTGAAGATGCACAGACAAAACGCTGTTTGAAAGTAAGCATCAAAAGTTGTTTTAATTACAGTGTCCAGCGGTTCCGTCATCATGATAAATATCTTAGAAGTTAAGTTTGATTGAAACAGTTCTTACTATAAATCGTTTTATTGATGTTTAATGTGCAACATCTATATTATTCAACACGATGTCACTCGTTTTTTATGTGTGTCTACTGTACTTTTCTTAAAATTATAATTTAGTGATTACTTTAAAATATTTAAATACAAAATAGTGTGTGTCGTCAGTCAATAATATTTGGTTTTAAGATTAATTTATTTATTTATCAAGAAAAGTATTTTTATCCTTTGACTTTTATTCTTTACTATGCAGCATGAATGTTTGTAAATGTTTATTTCTTTTAATAATATTTTTAGCTTTTATATCATATGCTTCATCAATTATTCTTGTAAATGATAATTTGTTTATTTTTAATAGTATTTTTAGCTTTTATATTATATGCATCGTCAATTATTCTTGTAAATGATAATTTGTTTATTTATTTTGGGGTTAGTGATCTCACATTTCTTCTTAAATTTCATTTATTTCTCAAGAACAGTATTTTTATCCGTTGACTTCTACATATAGCTATTTATTGTTATTACATCACTATTATATATTATATTATAATTATATTATTCTTATTAGTATATTGTATGTATTATTGATGTATGTGAAACAATTTTTGAAGCACTAATAAAAAGGTGTCTACGTGGACTGTTATGTTTTTCACATAATTAATTATTATATATTATTGATAACATTAAAATAATTAAATACAAAAAATTGTCTAAGTGTTTTGTTATGACTTTTAAATAGTAATTATTAAATTAAATTGATTATAATATAATGTGTGTTTTTGTTATGTTTATTATGTATATTATATAATTATTTATTATTAATTATTGATTAGTTTTGTATATATAAATCAAAAAATTGTTGACGTGTTTTGCTATGGTTTTTTTTATAATTATTTATTACAAAATATTGACTGATTTAAAATATATAATTACATTAAAAGTATTTACGTGTTTTTGTAATGTTTTTTTATATAATTATTTACTATAAATTATTGATTAGTTAAAAAGTGTATTTATGTATTTGGTATGTATTTTATATAATTATTTATATTAAATTAATGATTAATTTAAAATATTTAAAGATCTACTAACATTTTTCGAGTATTTTTGTTCCTTTTTTATGTAAGTATTTACTATAGATGAGTAATTAGTATACAATATTTAAATGCAATAAATTAGCTACGTTTTCTTTGTATATATAATTATTAATTATAAATTTCAAATATTTAATTAAAAAAAATGTGTATTTGTTATCTATTTTACTCAGTTATTAATATGAAATATTTGATTAGCTTAAAACATTTAAATTAAAAAAAATGTATTTACGTGTTGTTGCTTTGTCATTTATGAATCTAATTATTATAAATTATTTATTAATTTAAAATATTTAAATAATGTTTCGGAGAGTAGACACACAAAATATTATATTGCACTGACGCGAAATTGAAATTGAAAAAATGTGTATTTGTTATCTATTTTATATAATTATTTATTATAAATTTAAAATATTTAATTAAAAAATTGTGTATTTGTTATCTATTTTATTCAGTTATTATTTTAAATGTTTTGTTGGTTTAAAACATTTAAATTCAAAATATGTATTATATTTACATGTTTTTTTTTATGTCATTTATATATCTAATTATAATAAATTATTTATTAATTTAAAATATTTTAATAAATAATGTCTTGAAGAGTAGACACACAAACATTTTATTGCACTGAGGCGGAATTGATTTCAATTTCGTTTTATGGAATACCTGGTAACTTATTATTTATGCATTGATGTTGATGTTCGGATATGCATCATTTGGTTTAATTGATTTAGATTATAACGCTTTTTTTATATGTAATTAGAGTGGAACGTGCTCAATTTATTCTAATTTGAGTAATAATAAAATATAGTAATCACAATCGTATTTTTAATTAACGAACAATTTTGTTGTGAAGGCAATCTATATAAAGTCCCTTTTTTACCATTATATTTTTTTACATTTTATTCAAAGGTGAATTGGTAAAGATACTAATGAAATTACATAAATTAATGCGACTAATCTAGTTAATTTTTGTATATATTCTTCTGATAATAATGATTAGTTGTTGATTTAGGTAATGTTCTAGGCATAATATCAACTCTCCTAAGAAAACACTGTTTAACCTCTTCAAGTCTCATGTTGCTGAAAACAAATGCATAAAAATTAATAAAATCAATCACATTTGCGACGTTTTCTCTAATGCAGATGAATCTATATTTCCTAATGTTTAAAAGGAATGAAATATTGTTTATGTAGTGCACAAATATCTATTCTCTGGCATACTTCGTTATCAATTTGAAATGCTACCCCAACAAACATTTACTACGCGAGTAATTAATAAGCACAAAACTTACTTTGTGCAGCACTTTATGATGTTTTTGTAATTACTTCATTAAATCTTGTGATTTTGGCATAAAACTGTACAGTATGCAATTAAACTGCCATTGCTATCAATTCTCAAAATACCGAATGTGTAGACCTTTCAGAAAGATGAAAATCTGAAGTATTTAAAGGTGTCCCACCTGCCCCAATCTACCCTATCTAATCTGGGTACAGGCCCAAAAAAACTAACATTTTCACAAGAGGAGGCCTAATCAAATTCTGAAATCTTTTAAGTTCATGTTGTAATATAAAATTACTAAAAAGTGTAGGAAGGTAATACTTAATTGTATATTTAACTTAAATATATCATAAAAATGCATGGTATATTTACTTTTCACCTACCGTTCACCGAACGGTAAGTACATACTTACTGTTTTGTTATTCATAGTAACCTGGCAAACACAACCTACCGTCTTGGACACTCAAATGGTAAGTACGTAAAAATGGTCGATCGTGCAAAATATAACTTTGATATCAATTATATGAGAGCAACTACGATAGATATAATTTTATTCTAGGTTGATAAATAACATTACTTCCCGCATAATGCATTTTCTATTTATTTTTAATATCAGTTATTATGATGCAATTCAATTCAAAATTCAATTGCTAGTTTGATACACAACTATAATGTTCTACAGTATTCACAAAATAATGAAGGGTCATGTGTTAATGTATGTATATGTAATCAATAACATATTTGCGGCAGTTATGTGTATGTTTTTATTTTAAATAAAGTATCAGAACATGTGTTATTTTAAATATTAAAGTACAAAATCATAGGTAATAATAAAATTATGTATAGTGAAATTACTACCCCTGGAAAAATAATGACCTCCAACAGTTTAAGTGCTTTAAAATTTTACGTTATTTCAGTGTTTTATATGAGTGGAGGATAGAATAAAATTATAGATTAGAAAAACCAGAACATTTGGATTTTTTACTGGCTTTTTTATACTCGTTGTGCACCACACGTATAACATTCAAATATTGTAAAGATTTAGTTTTCACGATCTATAGTTTCAATTTAAATTAGATCTTGGACAATTTTAGAATATATATAATATTTACATATCGTCGGTGGTCTGATAATTACTGCTAACTGACATTTTTTTTATTTTTCGGAGGTGAAACAAGTCATTTAAATTTAAAAAAATTTAATGACAGTTTGAAGCAGACTCCTAAGATAGATCTTCCTTACCAAGATAATATAAGAGAAGGTCAAATAGATAATATCGATAGTGATTCGAGTATCCGCAATAATGATTCAGATGAGACAGATTATGTTCCTGATAGTGAAATTGAGACGGAAGATGATGATCTTAATAATAAAGCAGATCAAGAAGAATTCAATAATAATCAAGATAATATGAATCCAGACATTCAAGGAAATAATGGAATGGCTGATTGCGGAGACATGAATGTAGGTCGAAAAAGCGCTCTAGAATGAAAGTTGAAGAATATTTAGGATTTTCTCGCAGCAAAAATTAAACTTTTACACATAATGTCTTTGACTTCAAAGAAAAGATTTTGTAATAGTATCACTGAAGAAGCAAGAATTGGCATGTTTACTAAATTTTCTAAAATACCTTAATTTATAGACTGCATAATGGTAAAGGAATGGTAGAAGGTTGTCGAAATATGTTCCTCAACACCACTGGTCTAGGGCGTTTCACTGTGATAAGCTAGGTAAAAAAAAGTATGTATGGTATGAATGATACAAAATGCAAGCAAGACGAAACGCGTAAAAGTAAAAACTATCGTATTAATCTATTTGAAGAAGATAATGCTTGTTTGAACAAATTGTTTGATGATTTACCTAAAGAAACATCGCATTATGTTAGAAAAGACACTAACAATTTATACCTAGAGCAAATATATATAACTTTAAAACAGTTGTATAACTTCTATAAACAAGTGTGCGAAGAGAACCATATTCCAGATATAAATCACCTGAATTTTAAACGAATACGCAACTTTTATATCTAAATTTTATTGGCCCGTTGTTTGATTTTTAAATAAATATTGTCAATCATTTCAAGTGAAGCCGCCCAAATAATCATAATCATCTTGTTACACTAAATTTAAATATATAATAATGTCATTATTTGTCTGCTATAATTAAAGGGCATATAATGTCCAAAACGTACATATTGCTTTTTTAATTAAAAAAAACTGTAAAATAATTAATATACGTTAATAAATCGTTTCAAAATGGTTTATCAAACTTTCTACTATTGTAGTTTATAGATGACCAAAGTACAGATGGGCATAAGGACAGAAAGGTCCAATTAATAGATAGTACATTTTTAATTTCATTAAGTATGGTATTTATAGCACACAACTTTAAAAACTCTCAATTAAATCCCATTAATAATAACTTTATTACAAATTTGGGACAGAATTCAAAATTAGTATTTCTATATAGATTCGTTTTTTATTAGACAGAAGCACATTTGCACCCCGACTGGTTAACTTTAATCTTCCACTAATCATTGATTAAACCTTTGACTAAGTCAAAATTCTAGAATATAGGAATATACATTTGTGAGATAACCTACTCACTGAGAAAATCATTTTAAGTAATGTTTCAATAACATTGAAACAACTTTCAATATTGCTACAATCTTGATATAACATTATTTGTTTGTTTTTTGCTTAGTGGGTAAACATGCCTCTTTCATCAATATGCGGTTGTCTAATCAATTTGTAAATAAAATTGTTGTGTTTATAAAAAGTACTAATCAATGATTAAGTTAATCGACTTGGGTGTAAACAGGCAAGACTTTTAAAAGGAAAAATAAATTTGTAATTGTGTCTACTTAAAATATGGAACACAAACTAGGAATGAAATTTGAATCGTTAATTGTAGAATTCTTTACCCATTAGCACCATCTTTGTTTAGTTGCCAGAATCAGTAATTATTTACTGGACATAATTATAGTAGCCTGTAATATACAGAAAACTGTAAGATATAACACGAAAATGTAAACTTTTATAACAGCACTATATTGGGAGTTTTTCATTAAAGTATACATAACCCAATTATGTGTTGTAAATGTTAAGATATTCGTTGTTTTTTTTATGAGGTTAATTTGAAGCTGAAAACGAGTGTTTTCCACTCCCAGCGTAAGCATGAAGTAAAATTTCGAGTTTAGAAAAGCCTCGCGTAGAAAATTTGTCGAGGGTCGCCGGGCGACCCGAGGCAAATTTTCACGGAGCTTTTCTAAATTCGAAATTTTACTCCATGCGTCACGTGTATAAGACACTGATTTCAGGTAAAGTTCACTTGTTCACAATATTTAAGTGATTTCAGTGTTTAATACGCGTGGCGCATGAAGTAAAATTTCGAGTTTAGAAAAGCCTGAAAATTTCGTTTGGTCGCTCCGCTTCGCTACGCGACCAAACCAAATTTGCAGGCTTTTCTAAACTCGAAATTTTACTTCATGCTTATGCTGGGAATGGAAAACACTCGTTTATAGCTTCAAATAAACTTCTTAAAATAAAAACAACGAATATCTTAACATATACAACACGTAATTGGGATGTGTATACTTAAAGAGAAACTCCCAGTAGTACTGTTATAAAATTATACATTTTCGTGTTATATCTTACAAACCAAATTTTCAGGTTATACTTCAATATATGAAGTAAAATTTCGAGTTAGAAAAGCCTAAGAATTTGGATTTTCCGCGTAGCGCAGCGGAGCGGCCAATCCAAATTAGGCTTTTCTAAACTCGAAATTTTACTTCATGCGCCACGCTTAAAAACACTGATTTACAGAGAAGTTAAAAAAACACACACATACAACAACGACTCTACGCAACCTAATAAAAAAAAGACCTTTATTGGCATAATACTACATTACATCTCCACTAATCGCTGCCGCCTCTCTTCCTCCTGCTTTTCCTCTCTTCCTCCAACTTCTCCAGCATCCTTACCCCGGCCCCATCCTCTCTTATCCATTCCGTCACTCTTCTATTCCCACCCATTCCTCCTTCACCCCCTCGCACTCCTCCGCCAAATGACTCCACGTACCCTCCCCCGCTCACACATTACACACTTTCCATACTCTTCCCCCATCCATACCTTCGTTCCTTTCTCCCCTGACCCATACCTCGCCCTTGCCAGCACCACCCTTTTCTCCCTACTCCATCTCCCCTCCACCAAATATCTCGGCATTCTCCTATGCACCTGCCACCTCCCGTACCTATCGTTGTATTCACTCCTCTCTATACACCCCTGTCTTTCCTGTGCCTTCTCTTTTACCCACGCATTCACCTTTACCCCATTCCCCAGCCATTCCATCACCTTTGTCTCCGACAGACCCACCCTCTCATACATTCTCCTTCTCTCGCTCCTCCATCTACCATCTCTTCCATTCACGCACACCACCTACACCACCTTCACCAATGCCTCTTCCTCCAGATCCTATAACTTCATCTCATACCTAGCCATTCTCAACCATTTTCTCACACTTTAGTTTCTCTCTATTCGTTTCCTGAAGCACTATGTATCTGGGTGTCGACCTTTCCACCCCCAATTTACGCTTCAAGAACCACAACTGCTCCCTCTCCATACACTCATACCCTCTCGTCCCCCACACTTCCACCCCATACATTAACACTGACCTCACACACGCATCCCATACTTTTCACGCCACTCTTACATTGTTTCCCATCCACTTCCTCCGCTTTTCCCACGCTATCCCCCACGCCATTCTAGCCTTCCCCTGCACCCACCTCACATGCACCCTTTCCTCTTCTCTTCCCTTCTCCATCCACATTTCCATAGTTAACAGTAGGTGGTCAGATCCTAGCACCTCTTCCACCTTCGTGCCTCTTATATCTCCTCTTCCTATTCCCTTGACCACCACATAAATAATTACTGATGCCCCTCTTGGTCCAATGTACGTTTTTCTCCCCTCCCAATCACCCTCCGTGCATCCGTTCAAAATCTCCCATCCCTTCTCCATCACCCACTCCTTTATCCTCCTGCCCTCCCTGTTTATAGATTAATCCTGTGTTCTCCTTTTCACCACCGAACCGTTCTCTTCAATCCCTCCCTACGCTTCCCTTATTCTGGCATTGAAATCCCCCCCCCCCCCCCACACCATCCATTTTCCTTCTTCGCCCGCTCTCTCATCTATTTTCTTTCTTATGTCCTTCCAATTCTTGTTGACGCACACAACCCCCACATCAACCCTATATCTTCCCTGCTGATAATTTATCCACACTGGCCCTTCGCATTCCTCGACCATCTCCCCCTTGCCTCCTTTCCTATCCTCTCTCTATCCAATAATCATTCCCCCCTTGGCCCTCCCTCTCCTCGCACATTTTACTGCCTCTATCATCCCCCATCTAAACCCCCTCGATTACCATTCTTTCACTTCTTCCCATTTTTTCTTCACCATCCAAGTTTCTACTATCCCCACTATGGCCTTCCCGATTCCCCACTCCTCAAAGTCTTTTTTCCACCTGCACTCCTGCCCTGTAGACTTTATTCCCGCTACATTCCAAAACCCTATCGTTATCGTCCCTTCTTTCCCCACTCTCTCACATTTGCTCCCTAGTCCCCTGCTCCTCTCATAGCCCTTCTGCCCCTGTCCTACCTCGCCCCCTTCGTTCCTTCTATATATGTTCTCCCCATTTCTCCTGCCCCCTTCCTCCCTCTCATTTTGTTCCTCCCCCCTACTACCTCCTTCCTTCTTACATTTTTGTCTCCTCCTTCCTCTCTACTTCCGCCTTCTCCTTATTCCATCTCCACTCTTCCCCATTGACTATAACTTTCTGATACCCGATCCTCACCCATTTCCCCCTTCCCTCTCCCGTCTAGCTACCTCCCCTATGCATTTCTACACCCTCCTCTCCTCCTTCGTTAGATCATTATCTATGAAAATTGTTTCTTGTGCACTTTTTAGCCTACTTTTATTCTTCATTATTTTAAGTTTATCTTCTAGCTTCCCAAGTCTCACCGCCACCAACTTTTCAACCCTATCCACAACATGACTCTCCTGTACATCCGCCTCTACTCCCAGCGTCTCCCTCAGAAGCCCCGCTACTTCTTTCTTCTCCTGGAAAACCTTCCCTCTGTTCAGTATGTTGTTCCTCCATTCTTGCCTCTCCCTCTTCTCCGCCTGATCTTCCAGCTCTACTATCCTTTGATTTAATTGTTCTTTTTCCTTTGCCCATGTTTCTTTTATTTCCCTCATCTCCTCTTTCCACATCGCCCTTGCTTCCCTTATCTCCTCCTTCCAAATCTCCTTCTCCTTCCTTATCTCTTCCTTAATTGACTCCACTAATCTCTCTCCAATTCCCGTTGCATTCTTTAATCTCCCCTTCGCCAACCTAATATACGTTAGAGTTATTGGGTTGCCTATAATTACTGTTTTAAACAATTTCTTCAGCGCAGAATTTGACTCACGTTTTATTCACATCTACATATTGGATTGCTAAAGCCGTATATTTTAAACTTTGCGATAAGTCAGTGTTTTATACGTGTGGTGAAAAGCCTGAAAATTTGGATTGGCCGCGTAGCGGCTAAACCAAATTAGGCTTTTCTTTTTAGTCTGGGAGTGGAAAACCCTCGTCTAAAAACACAAATTAAAATCTTTTTAAAAAACAACGAATATCGTAAAATTAACAATGTATGCATATGTATACCTGAAAAAAAAAATCCCTGTATTTAAAAATCACACTTATGCACACATATTTGATATTTTCTTGTAATAAAATGTTATGTTTAATAATATAATTTGAAATATCTTCAACAATTTAGCTAAAATGTAAAAATGTAAAGAAAACATTTTAATGAAGTAGTATAAAATATAATTTTGCAAATTTAAAATAATAAAAAAAACGTTTTAAACAAATTTAACGTTTAAAACATGTTTTAAACAATTCTAAGATTTAAAACAAAACTGTTTAAAACACGCGGGCTGTTTTTAAACATGTTTAAAACAAAGTGTTTTAAACATAACAACCCTGTTTTTTTGGTAAAACAAACCAAGTGAATTTAAATTAAAAACCTTTATATTAGTAGAAATGTTTTACCAAGTGATCAATGAGGAACAAGCTAACGATATATTATTATTTATTTTAATTAATTGACAGTCGCTCAAAATGTTAATGGAGGCTAAAGCTAAGAAACTGATGGCAATATTTATTTAAAAATCAGAGAACCAACAAATAAAATTCATGTATAAAAGTTGCATATTATATTTTTTTATTATAAATTAATTACACTAGCATAAACACATATGTAATCAAAACATATTTATCACTCATATAGACCTTAAAAACTAATAAACGTATTGCAAAGATTGAGGGAAAACTCAGTCTAAAAAAAGCATGAAATAAATTAAATAAAAATTTGAATATAATTTTATACATATAAATATATAATCATCTATATATCCCCCAATCAAAGACGAACACTTTACAAAAGATAGGAACCATTCGTACGGTACCATAATTTAGTCAAAATACTGTAAAAATAATAATAATAACAAATAAAAATAAAACAATAGATATAAAAATCATTTAATTTAATTTAATAAACGTAGAGCAAATAAAGTATATTTTAATAGATTTCGAATTGCACAAAAGTAGAGCAAAAGATGAATAAGTTTTACTGTGACTTATCCACTTTGCTCTTTCAAACAATGGCGTATCCAGAGCTTTTACATTTGACCGTTTTTTGACCTTTTTTTTTGTAATTGTATCTACACGTTTTTTTTCCGCTGAATACGTCACTGTATTGTAAAGTGTGTTCCAAAAAAATCTGCACCAATAGTCTGTAAAATAATCCTTCTAGTAATAAACACCAAGATTATTATGACTTCATAGTAATAACTTTCAAATAAACAAAGAAGTTAATAAAAATAAGAAGTTAATAATTGCCAAGACTTAAACTTTGCGATGCTTTTTGTGTAAAGATAATTTTTCTTATCGTTTTGTGCAAAAAATCACAAAAATGCATGTATGTAGATAAGGTGTGAGAGTTCTGGGACAAATTTACATGTAAATATAAAGGGGGGTATAGATTCGCTTTTTCGCCATTTCGTTTTTCAATATTTGCATTCCGTTTCCGGCTGTTAACCTGTTTCGGACCTGTTTTTAGCTGTTTTCGGACTTGTTTAAGCTGTTTTCGGACCTGTTTAAGTTGTTTCTGAAAACAGCTATTTCTGCAAGTTCGAAAACAGCTAAAAACAGGTCTGAATACAGCTTAAACAGGTCCGAAAACAGCTAAAAACGTGCTAAAAACGTGCCTGAAGACAGCTTAAACAGGTCCGAAAATAATTTAACAGCCGGAAACGGAATGTAAATGTTGAAAAACAAACTGGCGAAAAAGCGAATCTGCACCCTTCTTTGAATTTACGTGTAAATTTGTCTCTCATAGCTTATCTACTATTGTATACTTATTAAAAACAAAAACACAAAAGATAAGTAACTTCCCACTAAGCAAAAAACAAACAAATAACGTTATATCAACATTGTAGCAATATTAAACGTTGTTTTAATGTTGATGAAACATTACTTAAATGGATTTACTCAGTGGGTTAGTTTTGTATCAATACAAAAGACAATCAATTTAGTTTTATATCAATGCAAAAAACAAGAAACTTAGTTTTGTGTCAATACAAAAGACAAGTAACTTAGATTTGTATCAAAACAAAAAAAACGTAACCTACTTTTGCATCAAAACAAAAGACGCGTAACTTAGTTTTGCATCAAAACAAAAGACAAATAACTTAGTTTTGTATCAATACAAAACTAAGCTAGGTATGTATCTTTTGTGCTACGAATAAACATATTTTTTGTATGGCGGAGGTTTTTCTTGGAACACACAGTAATACGGTATATTATAAACTTTGTTTTCTTTTGTATATACATATTTACAATGGGTTTTCGCCCCCGACTATAGAACTAACAATTTGTACTAGTAGATGGGTTGTAACTTCGCAGTGTGCGTTTCTTTTTTCATTTAAAGCCTTTTAAAAGACGCAGACCGGTTCGATTTTGATTTCGCGTCCACGTTGAATGTTTTCGATTCGGCTCTGTAGATTTTAAGGTTATGTTCGTGCTCTGGGTGGAGCATGGGCAGGTATTCTTCGGGTGTGCACAACTCTGAGTGTGTCTCGAAGAAGTTTTTGTAACCGCCATCTAGCAAGTAGATCTCTGGGTAGTGCAAGTAGGGGTAGTAGTCTTTGTTGTGGCTTCTGTCAATACTGCGAAGGTAGCGAGATCTGGAATTTAAAAAAAACGGATGGTTTAGTAAAGTGTTAAATTTATTCGTCAAATTAGTAAAGTGTTGAAAAAATATTACAGAGACTATTTATTAATTAATCAAATTAAACTACATAAATATAAATATGAAAGCGACTTATCAATATAATTGGAAAGAGGGTTTGCTTCCGCTTCGCTACATAAGTAGAATTTCGAGTTTAGAAAAGCCTGAACATTTGGTTTGGTCTCAGCTCGTATAAAACATTAAAATATTGTGAATTTACAAATATACTGCTAGATTAGTGTTTAAAAAAACATCTACAACAGGATGAAAAATATACTGCTTTACAAGAATATTCTAAACTTTACAATATTTCAATGTTTTATACGCGAGGCGCATGAAGTAAAATTTCGAGTTTAGAAAAGCCTGAAAATTTGGTTTGGTCGAGTAGCGCGTAGCGCTACGAGACCAAACCAAATTTTCAGGCTTTTCTAAACTCGAAATTTTACTTCATGCTTAGTCTGGGAGTGGAAAACACTCGTTCTAAACTTAAAATTGAACTCATTAAAAGAACAACGAATGCCTCAAAATGCCTACGACGAATCGAGATATATATACTTGAAACAAAAATTCCCTGTAGGTACCAATGGAAATATTCGTAATTTATTACATATTAATAATTACAATATTTTTTAAAAAATTATGTTATTTTGTGAACTGGTTTGGTAAGTTGTCAGTTCAAGACGACGTAATAATAAAAAAATATACAATTTTTGCTCTCTATTAGCAATAACTTAAAAACTAATAAACTTGGTCTTCAAAGGGGCAATTACCCTCCTCAACCCTTCCTTGGCTACGCCAAATGCTTAAAGGTTTAAGCAACCCGACAATCATATGTAGCATGTCACATTTAACAAATTTCATTGGTTGTACTCACTACCACCATCTAGATCTCGTCGGTTTCTTTAAACCTTAATATTTAAGCTCTAATTATAAAAAATAAGACATTTTTGTCTATTCCTATGGAGAAGTTATCCTTCATAGGAATAAACAAAAATTTGCTGGAAAGGCTGTCAATAACTGGTCGTAGTATTTGTAATTTGTCGGTTGTTTCTAACGCATTGTCATTTAAATGAAGCATTGACCAAATTGCTTCAAATGAATTTCTAGACATAGTATCTTTTAAATTTAAAAACCAACTTTAGTTGAACAGATTTGTACTACTAAAGCCCGCCACCATTTAAAGAATTACTTGCCCCCGAAACCGCACAAATGGGGCTATAAACTATTTGTTCTTGGTGGAGTGTCTGGATTAACGTGTAAATTTGAAATTTATATGGGTACAGATAATGACCCCATGAAGAGGTCGCCTTGTGAACCTGACTTGGATGCTAGTAATGTAGTTGTTCGTCTAGCATGTAATATACCTAGAAATTGTTTCTATAAATTATATTTTGACAATTATTATACGTCACTTTCTCTAATATCCCACTTGCAAAAAATCGGCCTTCATTCCCTTGATACACCCAGAAGGCCTCGTATACCATCATGTAAAGTACCAATAGATCAGATGCTGAAAAAAAGTGGAGAGGGGCACTTCAGGGGAATATGTAATAGATTATAATGGAACTGAGATCACTAATGTCTATTGGAAGGACAACAAGGCTGTTTTACTCCTATCCTCCATTGTTGGTGAACAGCCACTGACTACAGTGAAACGGTTTAATAACAAGAAAAAGGAAACCGTTGAGATACGCTGCCCAGCTATTGTTAAACAATATAACGTTCATATGGGTGGGGTTGACTTGCTAGATAGTCATATCGGCAAGTTTTTTTATCAACTCCTGGATGTCACAATTATAAACAGTTTGCTCCTTTACCGAAAGCGCAATGAAGGAAATAAAACAATGTAATGTATACTTAAAAAAAAAATCCCTGTATGTCAATAATTACAAGTCGGGATTCGGCGATATACAGACTAACTAGACTTTTGAATTGAACTAGCTACAATACTGTGTTTAATTGGAGTACCCAATAAGACGTGGAAGACCTTCAGATATACAATACAACATCAAGGCTTAAAGGAAGAAACCAAACACAAGCTCCATACCCCCTCAAGATGTGAGACTTGACAAAGAGAATCATTTTCCCTTATGGAACGACACTCGCTTGATGTGCAAAAATCCATTTAGCAAATTGCGAACGTTTATCATTTGCCAAAAATGCAAAACTGCTATTTGTTTTAATCAGAATAAGAATAGTTTTTTGGTATTTAATAATAAATAAAATTATTTATAATTTGCAATTCATAAATAAATTATTTCTGAAGACTAGAATGAGTACCTATATATTTTGTTTTACCATTACCCACCGATTTATATATGAATCAATGCAATAATTTTTTATTAATAATATAAAATATTGAGACAGATCTTCTTTTTATTTTTTCCATTTTCTGAACATAATTTACGTGTCACTTGTAAAAAATCAGGTAAAATAAAAAAATCGGGCACTGCAGAGTTAATTTTAAATAAAATACTTACAAATTAGGTCCACGTTCACTGGAAAACTCACAATGGAACACCAAGATGTTCCTCTTGTGATTATCACTTTCTTCAGGCTGGCTGGCGCATTTGGTATTGATGAGATTTTCAACGATCTGCTGTTTGGTGTAAATATTCTTGGCACCAGCGATGTGCCCTCCATCAAATTCGTACGGATACCGGCAATCGATCACTTGGAAGGACTCGACTTTATCAGCGTATTCACCTCGCATCAACTTCGACAGCGTGGACGGAGATATGGATTTTAAATCTCTGTGCTTTCCGGGTATCAAAGGAAGAGAGAACGGCTTGCTGAAATCACCGACCAAATCCGGTTCAGTGGAGGACCTCTGCAGAGCTGATTTGATACTGTCTTCAGTCGCGGAGATGCTGCGGTAGAGAGTTTTAGCGGGGACGTGTTTGATGCTCCTGGGGTTCACCCGGCTCCTCTTGATATTAGGGCTCTGGTTCTCCGTGGGAGGTTCCGGCCTCTTGAAACTCTTTACCTCGTTTTCCTTAAACAAACACCTGGCGCGGGTGCTAGTGGGCGTCGTAGACTTAACCACCATCGAGAAAGCCCGGCGGAATTGCGGGCGCTGCGAAACCACCTTCGGGGAATCCCTCCGCCTCTCCTTAACCAAAGCCCCCATAATAAGCCTGTTGAAATCCCCTGGTAGTTTTGGGTTTTCGGAGGTCTGTTCCAGTTCGGAGATGTCGAGAAAGGCCTCGTCCATCGAGCTGTACGAGCCGAACGAGAGCCGCTTCGGCGAGGAGTTCTTGGAGGAGGTTTCGCACGCGCTGTAGCCGGAGTCTTGAGAGTTGTGGTCCAGGTCCACCAGGGGCCTGCGCCAGGTGAACGAGGTGTGGGCTGGTGATTTGTAGACCATGTTTTCCGTATCGTAGATGGAGGCGTCTTCTGCAAATTTTGCCGGGCTGGCGAAGGCTTCCTTTTCCGTAAACGAGCTGTCCATCGCGAAGTTGTCGCAGCAGTTTTCGTTTTCGGATATGCTATAATTAAACATTAATTTGATGTTAAGTTTTTAATTCATTATTTTTAAGTCATTAAAAGTAATTTATATAACTTTCGGAATAACCACAAATACCAGGAACTTTTGAGTATCAAATGAGACACCCTATATATTTATATATATTCAAATGATTATTAAAATTTTAATAATGTGGGTAAATCTGTTAGTGTTACACTTGATATGCTCCACAGCACAGTTGTATCAGTTGGGTATTACTGTATGTGATCTTTAAATATAATATATCCCTAAAAATTAACTTATTAACAAATATTACTCATAAGTAATATATTACCAGAATAAAAAGAGATGTTTGTCCCCAAAGATTGTGCTTAGTAAAATCCAGAAATTGAATCATTTAGTATGCCTTAAATTTTTATAATAAAATGCACATATATGGCAGTTACCTCACGAATAATATAAAATATCTTTTAAAAACTATTAATTAAAAATGCATTTTTTTACGTGGAAAGAATATCTTGAATTTAAGTTCTAAAAGGTGTAATTAACACTTAAAGGATTACATACATCTAAAAAAAAAGTTAGTTTAAAACTTAAATTTAAGATCTTCTTTCACGTAAAAAAAAAATATTTTTAATAAATATTTTTTTAAACGTAATTTTAAATTATTCGTTAGGCAACTGGTTTATGTGTTTATTAATAAATTATTTTTATTACATAATACAGGAAGTTTTTCTTTAAAGTATACGTATTCCAAATTCAGCTTATTTTCTTTAAATCTTTGGATATTCGTTGTGTTTTTAAAAAAGTTAAATTTGAAGCTTTAAACGAGTGTTTTCCACTCCCAGACTAAGCATGAAGTAAAATTTCGAGTTTAGAAAAGCACCGTGAACATTTGTCGAGGATCGCGCAGGGACCCGAGACAAATTTTCTGGGCTTTTCTAAACTCCACGCGTATAAAACACTAAAATATTGTGAAATTTATGTATATTTGGACCTCACTTGAAATCAGTGTTTTATATGCGTGGCGCATAAAGTAAAATTTCAAGTTTAGAAACGCCCAGAAAATTTGTCTCGGGTCGCTGCGCGACCCGAGACAAATTTTCAAGGGGCTTTTCTAAACTCGATATTTCACTTCATGCTTAGTCTGGGAGTGGAAAACAGTCGTTAAAAGCTTCAAATTTAACTCTTTTTTAAAAAACAACGAATATCTAAAGATTTAAAGAAAATGAGCTGAATTTGGAAAACGTATATTTTAAAGAAAAACTGCCTGTATAATATTTTTTATATTGAATATTATAATGAGTCGTATCGTAGATAAATTAAAAAACTTGCCATTAAAACAATGATTTGTTTTGTCCCTTGCCCATGGTTGAGATGTTTTCAAAATTTCTCTTCAAAATGTTAAAGCTCACTTATTTCTAACTCAAATCTATTGTTATAAAGTTTATTAAATAATAGATTAATTTTGAACTGGATTTTAAACAAAATGTTCAATTAAATCTAAATTTAAAAAAATGCCCATTCTGACACAACATTACAGAACAATTAGAAAGTATATTTTTATTTTTTTTTAACAAGTTATAAAAAATGTATTTCAAAGCAAATTTACTTTCCTTTTTTAATTTTATAAACAAATCATTCATTTTAATCTTCCATTTTTATCAAACTACGAATTCATTTGTTCAAATGAATTCGTAATTTGATAAAAATAGGAGATTTAAATGAATGAATGAAGTGACATCACATTTAAAAGAAACCGAAAACACATTTAAAAGAAACCGAATTTGCAAATAAAATAAATGTTTTTTCCTTTTAATTTTTTTGACTTAGATTTTCACCATTCAGTCACGACTGACTTTTAGTAATAATACCTTGGAACAATTATTCAGTTGAATTTTGCATTTTCATCAATCAAATTTCACTAAAAGTCGGTCGTGACTGAATGGAGAAAACCAAAGTCAAAAAAGTTAAAAGGAAAAAACATTTATTTTATTTGAAAATTCGGTTTCTCTTAAATGTATTTTCGGTTTTTCTTCAGAAAAACCTTTTGAAATATTTTCATTTTCTCTTCAGCATGATAAAGTTTATACATTTATTTCAGCATGATAAAGTTTATACATTTATGAACAAAATCTTTAATTTTAATTTCTAAAAATGTATAGGATGTTTTTTGAGTATTTTTTGATACAAAACATTTGCTTTAATCTTACATTTTCATCAATAAAATTCGAATTTGACAGGACAGAAAATTCTGTTGAAATAGTATTATTTTATCTCTAGTATCCTAAATCATGTTTATTTCCATGCAATCTGTTGTTTTAAAAATTATTAACCAATACCTTGATTTTTACAATTTTTCAAACAAAGGATTTATTTAAGCTAATTCAAATATCACTTTTATTTAAGAGAAACAAACGTTTTCTACACTTTTTGCATGTTTTAGTAAACTTTGAGCAATTACAATTTAATCAAGAGTTAATCAATTATGTAGGAAACCAAATTTCATCATTTTCCTAAAAAATCTCTGTACATTTTGTCAACATCTGACGTTGATTTTAATTTTTTGTTCGCTCTGGGCATATTTTCTGTATTATCAGTTGGTAAAAATGATGATTAGATTAGCATAGATACAGGGAATTTTCAATATACATATCCCGATTTATACGCTGTAAATGTTGCAAGCATTCGGTCTTCTTGTAAATGTTTTCAATTTGAGGATCCTCACAAGTGATTTCAATCCCAGATTAAGCATGAAGTAAAATATCGAGTTTAGAAAACCCTGCATTTGGTCCAAATCCAAACGTTCAGGCTTTTCTAAACTCGAAATTTTACTTTATGCTTATTCTGGAAGTAAAAAACACTCGTTTAAAGCTCCACAACCATTTGAATGATTCTTAATATAATTTTATTGATCATTGAATGATAACAATAGATCATTAAATACTCGATTATAATCGAATGATTCAAGTCGGCCCACCACCAATATATACATCGTCTTTATTCAGACATAACTTATATACAGGGTGTCCGTATTTCGACAGAATGTATAGGGATCTCAGTTTTTGAAGAGATAGAGAGTTGGGTAAATTGGGGCAGTTGCGTATTTTAGGACCTAATAATAATCTAAAAACAAAATTAAAATATCTTCTTTCGTTTGTGATATATTGTAATAAAACAGATTTTTGGAAATTTCCATTTTATTTTTTATTCAAAAACTATTGAATCCAGACATTTACAACTTTGTCATTATACAGGCACTTTTTACCGAGAAGTCTAGTAACAAATTTTATTTTAAGATAACTGTAACATTTACCCAGGGACCATAGGCAACTTTTATTTATCTTATGGGCGCTATTTTGGATTTTGATATTTTTTAGAAGAATATGTTTTTCTGAACTCAATGATATACCAAACTTATAGTTTATTGTACATTTTATACAGGGAGCTTTTCTTTCAAGTATACATGTCTCATTTACACCGTACATGCCGTAAAGCTTTAGATAATCGTTGTTTATTTTTAAAAGAGTTCAATTTGAAACATAAAACGAGTGTGATCCACTCCCAGACTAAGCATGAAGTAAAATTTCGAGTTTAGAAAAGCCTGAAAATTTGGTTTGGTCGCGTAGCGCGAAGCGCGGAGCGGCCAAACCAAATTTTCAGGCTTTTCTAAACTCGAAATTTTACTTCATGCGCCACCGGTACAAAACACTAACATATAACGAAGTTTAAAACACACCGCTAAACTTTATATTGAATCAGTGTTTTGTACCGGTGGCGCATGAAGTAAAATTTCGAGTTCAGAAAAGCCTGAAAATTTGGTTTGGCCGCTCCGCGCTTCGCGCTACGCTACCAAACCAAATTTTCAGGCTTTTCTGAACTCGAAATTTTACTTCATGCTTAGCCTGGGAGTGGAAAACACTCGCTTAAAGCTTCAAATTGAATTCATTTAATAAACCGAGCATCGGAAAATGTGGAACGTATGCAAATGGAGACTTAAAAGAAAAATTCTCGTTATGAAAATGTTCGGTGTTACATAAAACTCTCTGTATATAAAATTTTAATCTTATGTTTTTTGTAAAGAGTGCCTTGGAAACAGTTAAGTAACTCACTCATTTGACAACTACTATGACCCATAATTTGCTTACATATCACCCCTAAAGACGGCTGATTAATTACTGTACTGATAGAAAATGTCTTTATTTTTAAACTAAATACCGGTGTAACATTTTGACTCTCTATCTCGTCAAATAACCAAGATCCCCATACATTCTGTTGAAATACGAGCACCCTGTATTTTACATAGAGATAAATATGATAAATGTATTTGTTAGTACGTTTAATTCTAATTTGTTACATTCTGAAAATTTGTTAATTCATTTTTGCGATCTTGGACCTTTTGGAAACCGTATTTATGAATTATTAACATTATTCTAACCTTCCATATATTAATTATTCGTTTTATTTGTTCGTGAATTATTAACATTATTCCAACTTACTTTTTCTTTTTATAAATTATAAAAAAATCAACTGCAATTACAACAATAACAATTATTTAATGCAAACATATCGAAGAAAATCTAATGTGAACAAAATATTTATAAAATTAAGGGTTTGTTGCAAAAATGGCTGCGTTGTGGTTTACACATATGAAAAATTAATTAATTAATGAAATGAACACAATTTTAGCATAAATGATAAAACTCCAATATTCAAGCAAAGATATATTTATTGGGAATATTGTAGCTAAAAATACGTTCGCCGCCAAATGGCTACATTATGCATTTCAGGGTTAAAAAAGACAAACTGGATTTTCACTCAAAACAGCTGCACTACAACATGCCTGATATTACAATTAATAACATTAATCCGTATTTGAATGCTCTTTATTACAATTATAAACATTCGTCCGATAAGTACAGGGACGAATAATACAAAAAAACTCAATTTACCTCATGTTAAAATGATCCTGTTCTTCTGAGAGAGGCAAATCCCAAAACATGATAAGCACTTTTTTATAAAAAATTTGCTTTGCACAGATATTGTTTATACGTTGTAATCGCTATAGCATTGAACACATTTAGCCCGATTCGCGTTTGCTGAAAGTACACTGTGTAAAATATGGACGAGTAGTACAGATGTGCTCGCCGGTCGGACGCTAACTGATTTTGGATGGGAGGCCGCCGGAGTTTTATGCGGTGAGTGCCCTTCCACTCCCCACTCTTCGCTAGGAATAATCCCTACGTTAGGGGTACCCATTCAAAGGCGCCAAAATGATGCACATGGGAAAAGGCAGCCCGCGTAATGTGGATATGGTGAGCCGTTATTTTATTTTAAAGTGGTGGATCGCGCTTAGCGGGGGTGTCTGTCTACCCTGGTGGTAAATCTAGGGGCGGTAGTGAAAATGATTAATTTTGCTAAACACAATACAAAATGATGTTCATCAATTTAAATTCACCTTTTAAACAATTAGTAGATCCGAGCAGAGCTGTTCCGAGTACATGTAAAATGTACTGGAGTATTAAGTACAAGTACTCTACTAAAACTGTACCCGAGTACCAAGTACAAGTACGAAACTATGAGTACTTAAGTACTTATATAAGTACATCTAGTGACTAGGGGATGTATAAAAAAATTGGTTAATTTTTAATTTTCGTTCGGTATATTAAAGTATAATTCTAATAACACAATCAAGTTCGGTTAGATGACAAATCGTAAGTTATAATCTGTTATTTTTCAATATGACCAATCAAATTTGACAATTCAAGAATTTAGTAGTGTGATGCAGGTTGTGTGTTTTAGATTAGGACAAGATTAATTACATGTTATGTTGTAAATCAACATTAAATTTGTAGGTTATGTGAAGGAAAATATGACAGTAATTTGAAAATTTAATTAACTCATAAAATTGATAATCTATTCAACAAAGATTACGATTACAAATATAATACATTTGTTATCGTAATCTTTGTTGAATAAATTATCTATTTTATGAGTTAATTAAATTATTTGTATATTTAATTGATGAGGCGGATACATGATGAAACTCCATAAGACCATTTGAAATAAAACAACGCAGTTGGGAGGGTTTCACTTTTATTGTTGAACACTGCAACATGTTTCACCACACAGTGGCTTCATCAGGCAGATGAAATAATGAATTATTTCATCTGCCTGATGAAGCCACTGTGTGGTGAAACATGTTGCAGTATTCAACAATGAAAGTGAAACCCTCCCAACTGCGTTGTTTTATTTCAAATAAAATTATTTGTATTTACTACCAATTCAATAAAGTGTCTCTAGGGATCAGGTAAATGCTGGAGTTGATCAGGAATATCTGTCTTACATCATTATCTGCCCATTTACAATTTTTGAAAAAGTTTTAAATACACGGATTTTTTCTTTTAGGTATACATGTTACTATTTTTCAATGTAAATTTTCATATATTCGTGATCTTGTTAGAAACTTTCAATTTTAAGACTCTTGCGAGTGTTTTTAATCCCAGACTAAGCATAAAGTAAAATTTCGAGTTTAGAAAAGCCAAATCAGGCTTTTCTAAACTCGAAATTTTACTTCATGCGCCTGGCTGCGCCACACTAATTTATATTGAAGTTCAAAATATACTTTAACTTAGTTTTGTTTAGTTCATTAAGCTTACAAATGTTTATAAGGAATATGTGAAAGTATACTTAAAAGAAAAAATGCCTTTCTGTGTTGTAAAGTTGCAAGTTGTAGCGTTCTCTATTTTAAAACTATCTGCATCATGACAATTTATTTGACAAACTATGATTTATTTGTCACATTGATAATCATTTACTAACATCTCAGAATTTGATATTTAAAATACCCTACTGTTAAAGCAGGACTGTAACTGTTCGCAGTAAATACACAATAAGTTTGGTCATATTAAAAAAAAACAGAGTTTAGGTCTTCTAACACAACAATCAAAAACCAGCTTCACAATTTAATGTAGTTGGGTTAGATGGCAAGTTAGGTTAGGTTCAGAATTTAGTGTAGTTAAATTAGATGACAAGCTGTGAAGTCAGGTTAGATCACAATTTAGTGTTATTGGATTAGATGATAAGTTGTGAAGTTAGGTTAGGTTAGGTTCGCAATTTAGTGAAGTTAAGTCAGATGATAAGTTGTGTAGTAAGGTTAGGTAAAGTTAGGTTGATAATTTAGTGCAGATGGGTTATGTGACAAGTTATGAAGTTAGTTAAGTTAGATGATACATTGTATTATGGGTTGGTTATCAAACTTTAAAGTTAAACTAAGAATTAACTAAAATGTGAATTGTCAAAAATCTTGAAAAATGTGAGTTCGTGAAAATTTTTAAAAATACATGAGAATTTCTTATTAAAAGTGGTAAATACTAAAAGTATTATGTCATGAATTTTCAGTGACCTCACATTATTAGGTTAGATGATGCATTGTATTGTGGTTGGGTTCAGTTAGTTATCAAACTTTAAAGTTAGACTAAGAATTAACTAAAATGTGAAATATGTCAAAAAATCTTGAAAAATGTGAGTTCGTGAACATATTTAAAAATACATAAGTCTCATGTATTTTTAAAAATGTTTACGAACTAACATTTTTCTTTCTTACTAAAAGCGGTGAATACTAAAAGTAGTAAGTCTTGTGAAGTTTTAATGATTTCACATTATTCTAGACTTTTTACAGTGATAGTCGAGACTCAAGTGACAGTATTCTGGATAGTTCTATTGTATATGTTAGGTTAGGTTAGATGACAGTTGCATATGTTGGGTTTTGGGTTATAGGTTAGGTTAGTTGACAGTTGCACACGAAAAAATGTTCGTTTAAATATACAAGGTGGCCAGAAAAGGTGTGTTAATCTTCAGGTAGAGTGGTTCATTGATTAATTTCAAGCAGAAAATTTAAGTAAAAAAATATTGTATTGTGGCTTATAACTCCTCACGAGCCAAATTAAAGAAATCTAAATTTGGCAACTATGGATGAAACAAGTGTTTAATTTAATAATAATCATAAATTTAAGAAATCTTCAAAAATTGATATTTGAAGTATACATCAAAAATGAAAGATTAAAGTAAATGTTCAAATTGATAACCATCCGTTTCTAAGCAGATCTGGAGCCGTCGTGGGATAGAATTAATTACTCGGAGCAGCATCTCTTCAGTAATTAATTCCACTGCAACACGAATTCTATTCATGACGACTACATTGTCCACTGGAGGTATTGCATACACCTTTTCTTTTAAAAATCCCCAAACGAAAAAATCAAGTGGATTCATATCCGGCGACCTTGCTGGCCATAGTATGGGTCCATTGCGCCCAATCCATCTATTTGGAAAATGTTCGTCCAACCATTCTCTTGAAATTCTTGCTGTATGAGGTGCACCACCTCATCATGCATGTACAGCATGTTGTTTACTAAATTTAGTGGAACATTCTCCAAAACTTCTTCTAAAATATACTGCCTTTCAAAAAATCAGAACACAAAGTATTTATTGGACGATTTTAATGAAATTTACAGAATTTGATCATGTAAATGAACTGCATCGATGATCAAAAAATCAATTGTTTTGGTTACTATTTAATGGTATTTTTCCTTGATTTCAGCATTATGAAGAGCTGCTGATTTTTTAATGTAATTGCTTCTAATATCCAAGTAGCCTCTGAGTAGTTTTACGTTTCAGTTTGTAAAACATAAAAAGATGCCCCATGTTCGTCGGCGTGCACAATATCATCATCTAAGTACGCTGCTGGTCTAGATGGTCCGAAGCTGGGGAGAATCGACGTAGACTTGGATCATGACGTCCAAGAAGCACCACTGAGCGTGAAGATCGAGCTCTTCGTCTTACAACTTTAAGGGACAGATTTACAACGTCGCGGGCATTGGGAAATGACTGGTTGGCTCTAAATGGCCAAAGAGTATCCATGGCTACTGTTTACAGAAGAATCCGCACAATTGTGTCTACCTCTTACTCCGCAGCATCGCAGAGCAAGACTTGATTGGTGCAGGGAAAGACAACATTGGACCCATGAATGGAATAACATTATCTTCAGCGATGAGTCTCGGTTCTGTTTATGGGCTCATGATGGTCGCAGAAGAGTGAGACGTCGACGCGGTGAACGCAGAATTTTACAATTTGCTGTTGAAAGACATACGGCTCTTACACAGGGAGTTATGGTTTGGGGGGCGATAGCATATAGTAGTCGGTCTCCTCTAGTTTTTTTAGAAGCAAGTCTTAACGCGATTCGGTATATTGACAACATTTTACGGCCAGTGTTAGTGCCCTATGTAAATGGCTTGCAGAACCCCATTTTTCAGCAAGATAATGCTCGACCTCACACAGCGGCCATTACAAGACAGTTTTTTGATAGTGCCGAAATCAATTTGTTACCTTGGCCATCTTGTTCTCCAGATCTATCGCCAATAGAACATGTTTGGGATATGATAGGTGTTAGAATAAGTAACTTACAGCGCCCCGCTAACATTGTAATGGAACTTAGAGGTCAAATTATCGAAGTTTGGAATGAAATACCCCAAGTCGATATTGACAGCCTGATTTCTAGCATGCCTCGACGTGTTAATGAGTGTTTGGGAAATCGTGGAGGCTCAACACATTATTCATTTTTATTCATTTGTTTTTTTGTTTTTCAAGTTGATTTTTTGATCATCGATACAGTTCGTTTACATGATTATTTTAAAATCGTGCAATAAATACTTGGTGTTCTGATTTTTTTTGAAAGGCAGTATATTTACATAATTTAAGGCATTTAATCTTTGATGAATAAAAAGAGGCCCAATTACACGTAAATTTAGAATACCAAGCCAGACGTTAACTGAAAATTTCCTTTGATGTCCCATTTCTCTAACCGTCCGAGGATTTTCTTCTGCCCAAAAGTGATAGTTATGACAATTAAATACCCCATCTCTAGTGAATGTACATTCATCACTCCAAAGAATTTTAAATAAAAAATTTGGTTCTTCCCGAATTTGATCTAAAATCCTGTCACAAAACATACGTCTACGCTCGTTATCATTTTCATACAGTGGTTGAACTTTTCTTGCATGAAATGGACGCATTCGATTTTCTTTCAATACTGCATATACTGTTGTTTTACTGGGGACATTTAACTGTTGAGCTATTTGTCTCGTACTAATATTGGGATCTTCTTGGACTGCATTTAATATCTGTTCTTCTAGGTGAACAGTGCGACGTTCCCTAGGTCTCCCTCCATCTATGTTATTATAAACAAACGACCCAAAAGTACGTAGCCTTTCGTCTAATTTTCTAAACGTATTTACGCAGGGCTGTTGGCGATTTAGATATCTTCTTTGGTACTCATCTTTGGCACTAGTTGCATTACCATTGCAGAATCCAAATATCATGTACATATCTGCATACTCGTTGAATGTGTACATCTTTAAAAAGTATGATGAACTTATACAAACTTACACAAATAAATTATGACAAGTATATGCCAAAGTCAAGTGAAATTTAATAAGGTTACATATGAAAATACATAGTTGCCAGGTCTATTTTTATTAAAAAAATGCTTCTGAAGAAGTTATTAATTTGTTAAAGTTTCCAATTTATTTATCACCTATGTCATTTAAATTTTACAAATATGTAATTGATTGTAAGTTCTATTGATTTTTTCCAAAATAATAGAAAATAACACTAATTTCCAGAGATACGTTTAACGAGGCCGTTCCTCGTGAGATGTTACGAGGAAGAATACAATATTTTTTTATTTAGACTTTTTATCCAAAATTAATCAACAAATCACACTACCTGAAGATTATCACACCTCTTCTGGCCACCTTGTATATACAATTCCAAATGCATACAATGTAAATTTTCAGATAATCGTCGTTTTCAAAAAGGTTCAATTTGAAGCTTCCACTTCCAGGTTAAGCATGACGTAAAATTTCGAGTTTAAAAATGCCTTTGTTAGGTCGCGTAGCCAAGCGAAGCGACCTAACCAAATTTTCAGGTTTTTCTAAACTCGAATTTTTACTTCATGCGCCACCGGTATAAAACACTGATTTTAAGAGAAATTCAAAATTTACTTCTAAATTAATATGTTAAAGGAGCATATTTTAAACTATTTCTCTGTTTTGTACCGGTGGCGCATGAAGTAAAATTTCGAGTTTCGAAAAGCCTGCAAAATTTGGTTTGGTCGCTTCGATTGGCTACGCAACCTAACAAAGGCATTTTTAAACTCGAAATTTTACTTCATGCTTATCCTGGAAGTGGAAGCTTCAAATTGAACCTTTTTGAAAACGACGATTATCTGAAAATTTACATTGTATGCATTTGGAATTGTATATATATTTAAACGAACATTTTTTCGTGTGCAACTGTCAACTAAACCAAATTTTGCAGGGTTTTCGAAACTCAAAATTTTACTTCATGCTTAGTCTGAGAGTGGAAGCACTCGCTAAATGCTTCAAATTGAAAGCTTATAAATAACAACGAACGTCTGAGAATTTACAGAGAAAATCGAGGCATGTATACCAAAAAAAAAATCTGGGGATATGGATTGGTCGGATATACAACTGTGACAGTTGAACTGTCAACTAAACTAACCTATAACCCAACTTCACTAATTCTTATCTAACCTAAATAAACAAGGTTAAATGAAAGTTAGTGAAGTTGGGTTATAGGTTAGATTAGTTGACAGTTCAACTGTCACAGTTGCATATCCGACCCCTCCATACCCCCTAGGTTAGATTACTTGACAGTTCAACTGTCACAGTTGCATATCCGACCCCGCCATGCCCTCCCCCCCCTAACTACGGCCTTGTGTAATGACATTGATATATGAATGCCATGTCGAAATTGATTAATTATTTGTCCGAAAAATGGGAATGAAATGCCAAAAGTAATATTCCACCACTTAATTAATCTGATAGATGATAGTGTAATTAAGCACATGGCAACCATGTGGAAAACATAACCCCAAATGTATTTAAAAGGAAAAAGTCAGAATTACAACCAGAGAATGTAACCAAATTTCCAACATAGTAAATAAACTACCAGATCTGTTTGGCCAATAAAAAACAACAGAATATATGTATACTACTTAAAAGAAAAAAAAAACTTGTATATTTGGTTAGGTTAGATGAATGTAAGTGAAGTTGGGTTATAGGTTAGATTAGTTGACAGTTGCATATCAAACGCCTACCGTGCGATCATTTAAAACATGATTTAGAGTAGGCTTTGAATTTTAAATTAGATTAGCACTACTGACCGCTAACACATAGTTTACCATACGCTCAAATTTATTCCATCATTCAATTAGCATTCTGAGCAGCCGCACAAAAAAAATGCCGCCTACTTTAAATCATAATTCAAATGATCGCACTGTATAACCCATAACCCAACCTATAGCCCAACTTCACTAACTGTCATCAAACCTAAGTTGACAGTTGTATATCTAACATATGCAACTGTCGACCAATCTTTTGACATATCATCTCTTTTTGACATATGTAATTCACTCTTTTGACACAGTCCACATTTGGCTTACAAAAAATGTGAGATAGTGAAGAATATAAAAATGGTTAGATTACTTTCAACATTTTAAGAGATTTTTTTTATACACTTTACGTCACTTTCCACATTTGTTATCATTTTTGACGCTTTTCGACATAGGCATAATTCTACAAAGATATATCGTCGTTTAAGTTTTAACATAGCATATCTCAAAAAAATGTGGAATTGAGTTATGCATACAGTTGGATTTATATTTCCTTGCTATTGTGTTAGTAGCAATAATTCATCGTTCTGATGCTTGAAAGCGCCACAATCGAGGTTCTTAGGATCTTCATATACCTCAAATCACAAATCTTCAAATATCTCAAAACAGTGTTTTCGCTGTCCTGTAAAGTAGGGAATAGTAAGATATACGATGTTGAAACTTAAACGACGATATGATATATGTTGATAACAAGACAAGTCGGCGTTAGCCGGCATTTAGACTCAATGACATTTAACCTAGATGTAGATCAGCATTAGCCTAAATTTAAACTACATTTACATAAGTCGGCGTTAATCGACATTTCAACTTAATTAACAATTAATACAATGACAGTTGACATAGGCATTAACGGACACTTAAACTATAGTGACAGTTGACATAAGTTGGCATGAGCCGACATTTAGTCGACAGAGTGATATCTAACCTAACTTTATTTGACAGAGTGATATCTAACCTAACTTTATTTGGCAGAGTGATATCTAACCTAACCTAACTTGACAAAGCGAAATCTAACCTAACCTAAATAACGTAACTCTGAAAGTTTAATCAATTTTTAACATATTGTCCACATTGTACTACCACCTCATACAATATAGAAACCTGTGCAATATTATGAGGAGTACAACGTATATGAAATATAAGTTAATTGTTCGAAATGTATTTTAAAAAATTATCCTGCTGTTTTTTTTTTGTTTCGGGGATACAATGTTGTACTTATCATCACGGCTAGAAAATGCGTGTTTAAATGATTTGAATTGAGGGTGCAGTGTGGCTTTTACTCTCTTGCCTGACCGCATTCCTCATGCACTCAAGACCATTAAGATTGGATGTAAAGAACCATGAAGCCATGGACCAACGCAGCGAATGGTGCGTACTTTTAACTTAGAATCTCCACTCTTATATAAAAACACTAGTGGAATTATCACCAATAACAGGAAGTTGCGATTTTGCACGGGTGTTCGCCTAATATTTTGTGGTGGACAACAGGGATGCCACATTTTTTAATCTGATTTTTTTTTTTTTACTTTTCTGTTCAACATGTTTTCTTTTAAAATGTATAAATATTAATTTAAATAAAAAATTTAAAAAAAAAACAGAAAGTTTCACAAACCAAGTAACTTTTATTTATATTAATATTCATACATATATATATATTTAATCATGTTTCACCAAGTGATTAATGAGAACATAGTGAAAGATATATCTATTCTTTTCTAACATATTTTTATATTGTCTTCCACATAGGTAACACAAAGTGATGTGTCCATCATACCACTTTCCCCGTTAAAGATATGATAATTTAAATATTAACAATATGGACAAATTGCTCAAACTAAATTTATTCTTCTTTTATTATTATTATTATATAAAAAATATTCACATAAAAAGTATTGAAGCATGAAGTAATATTTTGAGTTTAAAAAGGCCCGCAAATCTTGGTTTGGTCGCTCCGGGGCTACTTGATTTTTGGAAATAATCGATCAGTTCGATCTGCTCGATACTTCAACTGCTTGCGCTTTCTCGATCTTCGAGATACTCGATGTTGCCAATCATTAAGAAAAAGTGTTATACAAGAAGTGTTCGAAATTGTATCAAATTATAACAAACTTGTAGCAATTTTTTTCTCTTCGGAGATTTTTTTGATATTTTATGTGCTTTAACAATTTTTCTCACTTTAAATTTGTTCTGAAATTCATTGCAATTATGTAAATTCTAAAATTAGTTCTTGATATTACATGAAAAATATAAGTTCATAAGTAGAAGTGTCAAATATGTGTATGAATGGAAAAACCAATTTATCATTTTCTCTAAAATCTTATAAAATTAACATTCGTCGATTTGGTAATTCAAATAAATGTGTGAAGAAAGAATATTAGTGCTTTATTCGTCAAATTAACATTCGTCGTTTTATCCTTCATTTTCATTGGAGGATATACATGGAGTATTTCTTTAAAGTAAACGTATTCCAAATTCAGCTTATTTTCTTTAAATCTTTATCAAAAATAGTCTGGATGTAAAGAAATGCGTACTTCCTCACAAAACAGGGAGTTTTTGTTTAAAGTATACCTTTTCCAAATTCAGTTTATTTTCTTTACATCTTTAGATTTTCGCTGTTTTTTTAAAGAGTTCAATTTGAAGCTATAAGCAAGTGTTTTCCACTCCCAGACTAAGCATGAAGTAAAATTTCGAGTTTAGAAAAGCCCCGTGAAAATTTGTCAAGGGTCGCGCAGCGACCCGAGACAAATTTTCTGGGCTTTTCTAAACTCGAAATTTTACTTCATGCGCCACGCGTACTAAACTAAAATATTGTGAAATTTATGTATATTTGAACCTCACTTAAATTTAGTGTTTTACATGCGTGGCGCATGAAGTAAAATGTTGAGTTTTGAAAAGCCCAGAAAATTTGTCTCGGGTCGCTGCGAGACCCTCGACTAATTTTCACGGGGCTTTTCTAAACTCGAAATGTTACTTTATGCTCAGTCTAGGAGTGGAAAACACTCGTTAAAAGCTTCCAATTGAACTCTTTAAACAAAACAGCGAATATCTAAAGATTTTAAAAAAATAAGATGAATTTTGAAAACGTATACTTTAAACAAAAACTCCCTGTATTTGTGAGGAAGTACATATTTCTTTACATCCAGACTCTTGTTTGAGAAATTCAAATTAAACATCATATTCAGTTGGGATACGGCTTACAATGGATCTTCGCTCGTGCGCCATTGTCGCAAATATTAGACCCCTCGGCGGGGTCTTACACATTGAAGAAGCAGCTGTAGATTACCCTCCTATATGTGATTTCTTTTCCTTATACATACACGACGTTATCATATATAAATGTGTTCACATCGGGCCGGATTTAACGTTTTCGATCGCCCGCCAAAACTTCCGCAAGCCAGGTAGTTCCGGATTCCGAAATTGAGAGTGAGAAACTGGAGTCTGCGGTTTCCCTCCAATTCCATCTGCTGAGGATTCCAATAGGACCGACAATAACCGTTACTTTGATAGTTGCATTCTACATATCACTAATCTTATTGTATACAGGGAGTTTTTCTTTTAAGTATACACATCAAAAGTATATTCTGTAAATCTTTGTTGTTTTTAAAGCAGTTCAATCTGAATCTTTAAACGAATGTTTTTCACACCCATGAAGTAAAATTTCGAGTTTAGAAAAGCCTGAAAATTTGGTTTAGTTGCATTCTACATCTCAATAATCTTATTTTATACAGGGAGTTTTCTTTTAAGTATACATATCAAAATTATATAATTTTTTTTTCAAAATCTTTAGATATTCGTCGTTTTTTTAAAGCAGTTCAATCTGAAGCTTTAAACGACTGTTTTCCACTCCCAAGTTAAGCCTGGAGTAATATTTCGAGTTTAGAAAAGCCTGAAAATTTGGCTTAGTCGCTCCGCGAAGCAGAGCGGCTAAACCAAATTTTCAGGCGTTTCTAAACTCGAAATTTTACTTCATGCGCCACCCGTGTAAGACACTAATTTTAAATAAAGTTCACTGGTTTACAATGTTTTAGCGTTATCAGCTTTTAATACGCGTGGCGCATGAAGTAAAATTTCGAGTTTAAACTATATGGTTTGGTAAACTCAGCGACCAACATAAATTTTTAGGCTTTTCTAAATTCGAAATTTTACTTTATGTGCCATTCTTGTAAGACAGTAATTTCAAATAAAGTTTACTTGTTTACGATGTTTTAGCATTATCAGCGGTTAATACGCGTGGCGCATGGAGTAAAATTTCGAGTTTAGAAAAGCCTGAAATTTGGTTTGGTAGATCAGGTTTTCTATTGTTTCAAAAATCTCCAATTTTAGCGGATATGTCTGTTGACTTATCGCAGGTTCAATGTTGGATTTTGATAGGTCAAAATATAGTCTTGTTACAGATCAAAATATAGCCACATGTTAAGTGGATATATTAAGGTAATATTTTGACCTACGACTGAGAAATAGTTTCAGCTGCTATACGGCTATATTTTGACCTACGATAAGACAATATTTTGACTCACAATACTGCAATATTTGAACTTTAGTCAAGGCTCTGTGGTAAGGTTATATTCTGACCTGTAATAAGACTAGATTATGACCTACTACTAGGCTATATTTCGACCTATGATAAGTCTATAAGGAAGGCTACATTTTAACCTCTGACAGGCAAAAATAGAGCCTTGTCTCAGGTCAAAATCTAACCTTGTAACAAAGCCTATGATAAGGCTATATTTTGGCCTACGACTTAGTAATACTTTGACCTGTAATCAGGGACAATATTTCAACCTAAGATCAGGCAATATTTCAACCTGAGGCAAGGCTCTGTTTCGTCTACTGCAAGGCTATATTTTTACTTGTAACAAGGCTATGTTTTGACCTACGGCTGGGTTGTAATTTCACCTGCAATATCGCTATATTGCGAAGTATAATAGGATAATATTTTGACCTACGATGAGATATTATTTTAGAGACAAGGCTATATGTTGATCTATTGACCTACGACAGGACAATATTTTATCCTACGATAAGGCAATATTTTAACCTGAGACAAGGCTGTTCTGGTTCTAGTTCTTTGGGGAGTGCGCATTTCTGCACTACACTTAGGGCTCATTAGGCCCATTGTGCTTTCTCCCGTCGATTACTTAGCCTCAGCTCAGCCAGGTAGTCTAGCAAAGTATTATGACCTGTAATAAGGCTATGTTTTGACCTACGGCTGAACTGTAATTTAACGTGCAATAACGCTATATATTGTAATATTATAGGATAATATTTTGACCTACGATAAGATAATATTTTACCCTGAGACAAGGCTATATGTTGATTTATGGCAAGGCTATGTTGTGACCTATGATAGAACAACATTTTAACCTACGATAAGGCAATATTTTAACCTGCGATAAGGCTCTAGGTTTGGTCTACTGCAAGGCTATATTTTGACCTGTAACAAGGCTATTTTTTGACGTACGGTTGGGCTGTAATTTCACCTGCGATAACGCTATATTATAAAGTATAGTAGGATAATATTTTGACCTACGATAAGATAATATTTTAACCTGAGACAAGGCTATATGCTAATCTATGGCAAGGCTATACTTTGACCTTAAACAAAGCTTTATTTTGACCTGCGGTTGGGTTATACTTTGACATGCGATAACGCAATATTGCGAAGTATGATAGGATAATATTTTAACCTACGATAAGGCAATATTCTAACCTGGGACAAGGTTATATGTTGGTCTGTGGCAAGGCTATATTTTGACCTATAAAATGGCTATATTTTGACCTATAAAAAGGCTATATTTTGACCTACGGTTGGGCTATACTTTGACATGCGATAACGCAATATTGTGAAGTATAATAGGATAATACTTTGACCTAAGATAAGGCAATATTTTAACCTGGGACAAGGTTACATGTTGGTCTACAGCAAGGCTATATTTTGACCTATAAAAAGGCTATATTTTGACCTACGGTTGGGCTACACTTTGACATGCGATAACGCAATATTGTGAAGTATAATAGGATAATATTTTCAAAATTGAGAGTGAGAAATTGGAGGATAATATTTTGACCTATAATAAGGCAATATTTTAACCTTGGACCAGATTATATGTTGGTCTATGGCAAGGCTATATTTTGACCTATAAAGAGGCTACATTTCGACCTACGACCGGGCAATACTTTGACCTGTAATAAACATATATTCTGACCTATGATAAGACAATATTTTGACTTACCATAAGGCAATATTTTAACCTGAGATAAGGCTCTACGTTGACCTGTGGCAAAGCTATATATCGACCTGTAATAATTTAACTTATAACGGTTGTATTATGTAGCTACATAACCCAGTGTCTTTAACTCCTTAATTGAGAATGAAGTAAAATTTCGAGTTTAGAAAAGCCTGCAAATTTGAATTTGGGCGCAGAGCGACATTCCTAAGCTCGAAATTTTCGGATTTTCAAAACCACACCCGTAAAATAATCTATATTCTGTTCACATTTTATTCTCGCTGCAGTACGCTTGTTTTTTTTTTTTATTCTTTATATATTGCCAGTTTGTATTTTTGATAGTAATGACTGAACAACATACTTCAGTTAACCTATAATTTTAATAACACGTTGTTAAACACGTATTGTAATATTTTCACATGTGAATGAGGGATATTATAAAATGCAACATTGCACTACACATAACAAAAAAATGACATAACGAAATTGTTAGTAACTTTTTTACTACCAAGAAAATTGTCACCCTAACAAAGTCTACTGCGGTAAAAATAAAATGTGAACAGAGATTAATCAGGTTTTTGACATTTGTTTTTTGTCTTTGTCTATTTTTTTAAAATTTGGTTTGGCTTTTGCCTGGCCTTGGGAACTTGCCCATTAGCCAACATCATTTATTTATATATTTGTATTAATTGTTACGATTACAATTTATAGTATGCTATTATTTCATACGGACAAACACTCACATACATACCACACCCAGGGTCACGACGAGAAATTATTGTTAAATAAAGTCTCGCCGTGCACGGGAATCGAACCCGAATTGTGGCTCGCCGAGCGATACAGCCCGGCTACGTTACCGCTCGGCCACCACCTGCCCTTTGTCTAATTAAAATTGACGAAAAGAAAACTTCACAATAAAACACTTTTTACTTTGTATAACACATTTTATCGAATGTGACTGCAGTTTCGACAAATTCATGTCTGATATTGACAAGCTTTCATTATGAAACTAACATGTAAAACAAAGTAGAATCCTCCACAATACAGAAAAGAAAACTGTCTCTATGTTGTATTAAATAAAATGTCAACAATTGACGTCTACCATTAAAAATTAAATTTTGATGCGAAGAACGACATTAATTGATAATGTCTGTCTTGTGGGTTCATAAAAAGTAATTCAAGGGCCGCTAATGTACCGCCCATGCGTCTCTGCAGTACCACATAGTACAACAAAAACCGCTAGAGATATGGAGTTAAAACTTTAAACTTATGAACTATAATATTTTGAATACAATCATAAAATCAGCGGGGCTATTCACAGCACCGATGACGTACTGAAATGATGTAATTTTGGAAAGAATTTACTAAACCGTATGGAGTAAAATGCAACTTTCAGTGCAACTTCTGACCAATGACAAATTGCATGGGTGCTGTGAATAGCCCCCCTGGAAAGCTTTTTGAGAAAATGCGGAAACCAGAGGTGGTACTTGAGTCAGTTTTGATACATTTCATGTGTTAAACAAATATTATTCAGGTTAAAACAATAACTTTAAGAGCTTGTAAACATGGGCGTAGCTAGGATTTTTACTACGGAGGGGGACGAGAAAAAAATTTCCAAAATGAATTTTAAGTTATAATTAATTTTTGTTTTTATTGTTTACTGTCAGTTTTTGCTACAAATTGTTTTTTGTTATTGTTGTATTTTAAACTTAGTAGTATACATATATGTATTGTATTTTACATGTATATATTATTGTTGTATAAATGATCTAATCCGTTAAATAAATAAGTTTGTCTGCTGCCCCTTTCTGGTGCAAATCCTGGCTACGCCCATGGCTTTAAGCTCAAAAAGTTATATTTTAAGCCTGAATAATCTAAAAAACGTAGCAATTTTCTATATTTTCAGCTTGTTTTCATAACAATTTCAATAAATAATACCCGCGGTAGCTTAGATTTCATAAATGTTTCTTATCAGAATAAATAAAATTAGCTTTTAATCAGCCGTTAATAAAGTGGAAGTGTGATGTGTATATATTCAGAACGGAAATTCATATAAACACATCCATCCGTTCACCAACCAGACAAGCGAACACTCGCATACGGTTAGATTCTATTTAGAGCTAGTAAATAATAATACGTAGTACATAAGCTCAAAACTCTTTTCCGCGGCTCGACTCGTTCTTTTTCATCCGGGCTTGAGAAACTTGATTGTTTTGGTGGCATCCTTCTCGCACCCACAAGCATTCCCCACCTGCATCTCTGCACCGAGCACTAATGTCTTATATTATGATCGGCAAGATGTTCGTTCGTTGGCTTTTATACACGTGTAAAATAGAAGAAATAAACGGGATGTAATCACATTTGAGATGAATTTATTGTAAAAACACGGATAATAAGATATATAGATGGAATTTATAATTTACAAACATTTCATCCTAACTGTTTTACTTTGTATACTGGGTGTAGCAAAAACAGGCTCACCCCCTTTAGTAATCATTCGAAATTATTTATCTATCTATTTCGACAAGGATCAGGGTTGTTAAGAAAACGTTTTTATTTTTCATTTTAATTAAAGCAAACAGTTTTTTTTCAACAAGACGTGTTTTTTTCATTGAAACAGCGTTTAAAACATTAACAATTAAAAATATGTTTAAAACAGAACATACAGGGCATTTTTCTTTTGAGTATACATATAATAATAATAATAATCTTTATTTCAAATACTATTTAGTTACATGCATTTTTACACAAAAGATAATAATCGAGTATTTGAAATCTAATGGCGAAGTTCAGACTTTGGCTGGGTCGCCGCGTCTGTTTTTCAACTTAACCATTGAAAACATAAGTAATAAATAAATATCAAACAAGCGCAGAAGTTTATTTCAGTGCGTTTCAAATATTAGTAATTTAAATTATTCTATAATTAAATCGGCAATATTGAAATACAAAATATACATCTATCTGTCTTTAAGATGTTTGGCATAATGTTTACGGAAAGTTAAGACACATTTCGCTTTGCATTCTAGTGGTACCTTATTGTACACTTTAGAAATTTGGATTGAGAATGATCTTTCTGCAAAAACAGATTTATGTTGAGGTGGAGTTAGTAATTCTCTAAAGCGTACATTAAGTGTATGAACGTTAGAGCGGAATTTAGTTTTGTGGTAAAGATAAGGTGGAGTCTTGTCTTTAATTATTTTGTGACAAAAAGTGGCAAAATGAAGTAAACGGCGATCACTCATTTTAAGCCAACCTAAGTCCTGAAGCTTATGACTTATATGATCAAATTTCCTAATACCGAAGATTAATCTCAAACAAGAATTTTGCATACGTTGAATTTTATCAATTGTTTTTTTATCTAAACAAAAGTTGTATACTACATCACAATAGTTGAAGTGTGACAGGGATTCACATAATATAGTTTTAAATTTCTGCGATAAACCGCCGATTTAAGTATATTAACCTAAGGTTTACGTATGCCTTATTGATACAACGGGAGATATGACTGTGGAATCTTAGTTCACTATCTATATAAACTCCTAGACTTCTAACACAATTGTTTATGTCAATAAAATTGGTATTGTCCAAGCTAATTGAATGTAAGGGGAATACTCTTACACGCGCTTTATTTGGACCAAACAGAATAACTTCAGTTTTAGAATTATTTATTAGGAGAGAGTGCTCATTTAATTTTGTAACGATTCTATTTAAATCTGAGTTAATTTTAGCGCACGTAACAATAGTGTCCTTCTCTGCAAAAGTATATAACAATTGAGTATCGTCTGCAAAAAATGGTAGTTATTCAAGTTGATACTTGAAAAAATTTGTGAAGTATAAATTAGAAATAATAACGGCCCCAAAATAGAGCCTCGTGGTACACCTCTATGAGTTTCCAGCTCATTCGACAAATTATTTTTCAAGTTTACTATTTGTGATCGGTTACTTAGGTATTCTTTGAAAAAAAGAATGGATACCTGATCGAAGCCAATGTAAGATAGTATAGCAAGCAGGGTATTATGATTTAAGGTGTCGAAGGCCTTCGTGAAGTCCAGTAGTATAAGTAATGTCAGGAGGCGTTGGTCCTGGGAAATAATTATACTATCTGTGATGTCGGCTAGAGCTGTGGAGCAACTATATTTTTTACGGAAGCCAGACTGCTTGTCAGGGAGGATAGAGTGACGATCTAGGTAACATTTAATTTGTGGTTCAATTACTTTTTCCAAAACTTTGGAAAGCGTACATAATAAACTAATTGGGCGTAGGTCCTTAGGATCAGTAACTGAGGTCTTTTTAGGAATAGGGATTATGTGGGCTTTTTTCCAAAACGAAGGAAAATATCCACGAGAGAGACAATTATTCATTATGTGTGTTATGTAAGGTGTAATAAATGGACAACATAATTTAAGCATTTTAGCGCTGATGCCGTCAGAGCCTGCTGAACCCTCTGATAAATTATTAATTATAGTATTTACTTCAGAATCACTTACTTCAGCAAAGAAAAATTTAGGGTTGTGGGGAAAAAGTAAATGCGAGTTATAGTATTGGTTTAATTCAGAGCTATCTGTAGAAGTGGATGAAATGCAATTTATGAAATAGTTATTAATTACATTTACATCTAACTCATTCGAGATTTCGACATTAGAGGTCTCTCTAGAGCCAATATTGAGTTTTTTTTAACTCTTTCCACAACACTCTAGAATCTTTGGACCTCAGCCTAAACTCAAAATAAGCTTTCTTTTCATTATTAATACTTGACGTCGTTAAATTACGTAGAGATTTGTAATAATTGCAGTGATTGGGATGCTGTGTTCTTTTGAATCTACGGAGAGCATTATTTCGAAGGTCTATTAATTTTTTAATATTATCAGTTCGCCAAGGGCAATTATTTTTTTGTAAATGTTGATGTTTTTTCAGGGGTGCTTGGAAGTCAAATAGGTCCAACAGTGCTAAAGAGTAAATGAAATTAAAATTGCAATGTGTAAGGTCGATGTTAAGATTAATTATATTAATATCCTTAAAAGGTCTGTAAGTAAGAGTAACAGGTTTAATTTTAGGTTTGATTATACGGATGTCACAGGAGATCATACAGTGGTCAGAGTAATTATGTAGACTCTCGCAACTGACATTAGGTATTTGCTTACTGTTAGTGATAATTAAATCAATAAGTGTAGATGTAGTGTTTGTTACTCTAGTGGGCTTGTTAATAATCTGTTTAAGTGAAAGAGTGTATAGCAGAGAATCGAGTAAACGAACAGAGTTATTATTAACATCAAGTACATTAATATTAAAATCTCCAATACAAAAAATATCGTCTGTGCAAGGAATTAAGTTACTAATAGATATTTCTAATGAATTCAAAAAACTAGAAACGTTAAAAGAGGGAGGTCTATAAACAACACCCACTCCATAAGTAAATTTGTGCAGTGAAAATGAGAACCACAGTTGCTCTATCGAGTGATCGCTGTGCATCACTTTATACTTAATGTTACTTTTTAAGTAAAAAGCTACACCCCCTCCTCAGGAGAGTCTATCTCTTCTTAACAATTTATAACCATCAATATGACACTGGCCATCAGAAATATTTTCCTTAAGCCAGGTTTCATATAGTGCAACTATATCATAATTACCTGAATTTATTTGCATTTTTAATAAATCAAAGTTGACAAGTAATGATCGACAATTTATGCCTGCGAACTTAAATCTTCCCATTACCGTAGAACATCATGCCAAATAAAAATATATAAAATGAATAGTTTTACAAGCTAAATAAAGCAAGTTAAGAAACTAAGAATAAAGGAAAAAGGAAAACGATGAGCGTCAAGATTACCGAAGAAAAGAAAAAGAAATCAAATATTTCTATTTAAAAAATATGAAACAAACTAAATATGCTGTGAAATTATTAATTATAAGTAAATCTAGAAGTTAAATAAAAATAAATTGAATAGTTTTAAAATGAAATAAACTAAATATGAAAAAAATGCCGTAGATAAAATAAACGAAATTAAATTATAGTTAATTCTAGAAGTGAAATTATTTTCGGTATCGCTTAATTAATACCCGAGTATAGCAAATTAAGCAGTAAACATTATTTCTATCAAAAATCAAAATAAAAAGTTATATTCTATCACAAACACAAACAATGATTTATTTGCCGTAAAATTGTTAATTACTGATTTTAATAGAAGTATCGGAAGTGTCCTCGATATCATTTATGGGATCTAGATATGATTCGTCGAGATCTTGGCGTTTGATGCGTACCGTTTTGCTTCCTGATTTTTGATAAACTTCGCCATTTTTCGTCCAAACGTTCCTGGGTCCATATCTTTGTTGCGCCATCTTGAAGAGTTCATTTCTTCGTTTAGTAAGGTCTTCTTCGAAAACAATTTTAGACCCTTTGAGATTTTTTCTATTTGACAAAACTATATTGCGTGTTTTTTTTATTATGAAATTTAACCATAACAGTTCTATTCTCAGCAGTCGGAGGTCCCATAGCAAAGCATTCTTCAATATCACTGTCTTGTAGAGTTATTTTTAATTTCGATGATAATATATCAATAACCGTATTTTCGATTTGATGTTGAGATAGATTTTTTGTTTCCAGTCCGTGGACGCGCATATTTTGTGAGCGCGTACGTTGTTCGAGTTGGTCGCACCGTTCCTCCAGCTGGGAAACTTTTTGTTTCAATTTTTACTTTCCCCCGTATGTAATACAAAGGGAAAGTATTGTTTTCGTGAAAATTTTCGAATCAAAAATTTTAGCGGAAATATTCGTTTTGAGGTCCCCTGAGTCGAATAAGACTATTTTTAAAAAATGTCTGTCTGTCTGTGTGTCTGTGTGTGTGGCTGTGTGCGCTGTACCGCAAAAACCGCTAAAGATATCGAGATGAAACTTGAAACTTAAGCTTTTTGTTACAATCGGAAGAACTGAAAAGCTTTTGGTGAAAATCGGAAAACCGGAAGTGGTACTTTACTCTTAGCGTTTTTCAGAATTTTTCAATAAATGTTCATCAAACAAAAAATTCTTCAAATAAAAGTTGTGGATAATAACAAAATGAAGATGTATTTATTGTTCACTTACTTTTTGTCATAGCACTCTTATTTTTTGAGATATTTCAAAAGTTGTGTGTTTTATCTAGTTATTGGTGTGTGACAGTGTATGTGTCGATATAATTGAAAAATGTTTTTTGTAGATTCACTTTTTGTCATAGCACTCTTAGTTTTTGAGATATTCAATAAATAGTGTTTTTTATCTAGTCATTGGTTTGTGTCAGTATGTGTTGATCCAATTGAAAAATGTTTCAAATAAAAGTTGTAGTTATCAAAAAGTTGAAGACATTTTGAAAATAATAATGCTACAAATATTTTAAAAGTGATTTAATACGCAATTTACGGGGGAAAGTACTATGATGGACACATCACCATTTTTTGTTTGCGCGTTCATATTCGTCGAATTTAGAATTAAATGAGGCGGTCACATTTGCTAGTAGTTCACTAATAAATTCCTTGTCGATTAATAAGGTTTTTATCAACTGCTTCGCTGTAGCTGCATTAAGCACTAATGGTTTATCGCTCCTAGTATGGGGCATTTTGTTAAAAAAAAACACTCTGGATTATGCTTGAAAAATCACTATTGCAACTCGGGTAGAAAACGCGACTACTCTGTTTGACTGCACATGCTCGAATTTTATCCCGATAATTACAACGTTTTTTTAAATTTGCGGGAATTCGTTGTTCCAAAGCGGTTAATTTGAGGCTTTTAACGAGTGTTTTCCACTCCCAGACTAAGCATGAACTAAAATTTCGAGTTTAGAAAAGCCTAAGAATTTGGATTGGCCGCGTAGCGAAGCGAAGCGGCCAATCCAAATTAGGCTTTTCTAAACTCGAAATTTTACTTCATGCGCCACACTTAAAAACACTGATTTGCAGTAAAGTTAAAAAAACACACACATAGTACAACGATTATAGGCAACCTAATATACCTTAGAGTTATTGGGTTGCTTATAATCACTGTATTAAACAATTTGCTCAGCGCAAAATTTGACTCACGTCTTATTCACAACTACATATCAAATTGCTAAAGCCGTATGTTTTAAACTTTACGATATTTCAGTGTTTTATACGTGTGGCGCATGAAGTAAAATTTCGAGTTTAGAAAAGCCTAATTTGGATTGGCCGCTTCGCTTCGCTACGCGGCCAATCCAAATTTTCAGGCTTTTCTAAACTCGAAATTTTACTTCATGCTTAGTCTGGGAGTGGAAAACTCTCGTTTAAAGATTCAAATTAAATTTAAGAAAAACAACGAATGTCGTAAAGTTTACAATGTATGCATACCTGAAAGAAAAATTTCCTGTATTTAAATATCACATTTATGCACACACAGTTGTGATATTCTATTTTAATAAAATGTTATGTTTAATAATGTAAATTTGAAACATCTTCAAAAATATTGCTAAAATTTAAAAATGTAAACAAAAAATCTTATTGAAGTAGTATAAAATATAATTTAGCAATTTTTTTTAATTATGGCAAAACTATTTTACAAACAAAATAACATAAATGTTAAAAAATAACCAAAATCTTTTAATTGCATATGCAAATTGCTGGACGCTTTCGAATTTTGAAAGGTTTAATAAGCAGTCTATTTTGAACTTCGCATTAAATCATTGTTTTATATGCGTGGCGCATGAAGTAAAATTTCGAGTTTAGAAAAGCCTGAAAATTTGGTTTGGTCGCGTAGCGCTACGCGCTACGCGACCAAACCAAATTTTCAGGCTTTTCTAAACTCAAAATTTTACTTCATGCTTAACCTGGGAGTGGAAGACGGCAATCGTCTATGGCTAATTTTGTCTTTTTCTGCTATATATAAAACAAAATATGCGATATTGATAAAATATCAATATTGAGAAAAGAAATGAAATTTGTTAATAATTCAAATCATGTAATTTTATAAAAATCTTAGAAATTCACCAAAAGCGTCAACAATTTTAAAATCGACTAAAATCTTCAAAATTTATAAAAAGGGTCAACAATTTATAAATCAGAGGAAATCTTGGAAATTCACGAAAATAAAATAGAATAATGAACGTAAATCGTCAGAAAGTTAACGGAAATCAAAAGTTAACAGCCATTTTGGAAATTTATTAAAATTCATGAAAGGCCTGTAAATATAAAAAAAATATAAAATTCGTCAAAATATTAAAAATTCATAAAAGGCGTCAAAATATTAATACTTCATTTAAAATATTAAAAATTAGCGTAATTCACGAACTGTCAAATTTGTAAAGTAAAGTAGTTATTTCAATGGATATTTATCGTCTTAAATTGTCTTATTAATTAAGACAATGTTTGCATTTTCACGAATAGTTTTTCGTAATTTTATATATTATGTTGTAAAGATTAACGAATATCTATAAAATTCATGAAAAATGCCAACGTTTTTTAAAATTGACGTAAATTCATTAAAAGTATCAATGTTTTTAAAATTGACGAAAATCTTAGAGGTTTAGGAAAACCTTGGAATTTTATAAGAAGCTTCAACATTTTTAAAATTCAATAATGATCGTAAATCGTCAGAAAGTTAACGCAAATCAAAAATTAACAGCCATTTTGGAACTTCACTAAAATTCATGAAAGGCGTCAAAATATTAAAAATTCTACAAAAAAACCCTACAAATATCCTCTTCCTAAATACAGTCTAATAATATATAAACGACAGTTATACAGGGACTTCAAACAGACTGACGACTCGACCCTTAAGCAAAAATTCAACAAAATTAATAAAGACATTCATTCGCTAATCGGACAATACAAAAGTGATCTTTGGATAAAATCATGTGAGGAAATAAATGATATGCACGGTAAACAGTACTGGAACGAGATAAAGAAACTCAGCAAATATTGAAAAACAGATTTTATCCAATAAATTACAGACCCCACGACTAAAAATACAGCGACGGACGATACTGTCATTACGAATATATTTGCAACACATTTCAAACAATCATACACATCGACAGATAACAATGACTTTGACAACGACTTCCTCAGCAATGTAAATTCCTGGTACACGTCCTTCAAAACTACCCAAATCCCGCAAATTCCCAATGATACTATAACGAATGAAGAATACTTCGATATTCTCAAAAAAGGCAAGAATACCGCGCCCAGTCATGACAATATCCCTAGATCTATCCTAAAATCCCTTCCACCAAGCATCCACGAATATATCCTCAAAATATTTAACCACATATACTCCACGCAGGTTATTCCCAGTGAGTGGAAACGTGGCAAAATTACATGCATTCATAAACCCGGAAATGATCCCTTAGAACCTAGCAACTACCGTCCCATTACCCTCCTCCCTGTCCTTGGAAAATTATTTGAATCCGTTATAAAAAATAAGCTCATGACCTACATTTCTGACTTTATCCCTCCTTACCAATTTGGATTCCTTGAACATCGTTCCACAGCACTACCTCTAACCATTCTAACATCAAACTGCCAAACAGCGAGCCTCGAAGGCCGCAAATCTGCTGTATTATTCTTAGACGTCAAAAAAGCATTTGATTCTGTCTGGCACCGGGGCTTGCTGTTTAAATGCAATACCCTCAATATACCCCCCCCCCCCCTCAATATACCCCCACACCTGATTAATCTCCTAGACAGCTTCCTTCACAATAGATCTCTCCAAGTTAAAATACGCCAATCCTTTTCCAGTTCCTTCACACCTGAACAAGGTTTACCTCAAGGCTCCCCTTTATCACCACTCCTTTATAATCTCCTAGTACATGACATTTACAATCCTGATCCTAATCACATAAATAAATCTGTCTATCCTCTTCTCTACGCCGATGATACTGCGTTAATCTCACATGCCCCCACTCTCCCTAAAGCTCTCAGCACCCTTCAGGGCCTAATCGACACTATTCAAACGTGGTTCGCGAAGTGGCGAATTTCCATAAACCCAAACAAATCCCAGCTCCTGATTCCTTTCCATCGACAAAACAACTCCACCTTCTCAATTACCATAAACGACCAAGTCATCTTCCCCTCCGCCACCTGCAAGTACCTAGGTATTCACATTGATCCCAAATTCATATTCAAAACCCACTCCGCAATCCTTAAAACAAAAGTCAAGAATCGGGCAGCCCACTTTAGAAGTCTGACCTTCAAACAACAAGGCATCAGTACAAACACAGCCGTACATATATATAAAATGATCTGTCGCCCTTTACTTGACTATGCCTCAATCCTTTATCACAACCCCCATCCTACCACCCTAAAGAATTTGCAAGTCGCCGAAAGATCGGCCCTTAGAGTGTTCCCAAAATCCGACACCCCCAAACCCCCTACATAACCCATCCAATACCCTACTTTATGAACTAACAGCAGTCACTCCCATCGAAACCCGACTATCACACTTAGCTGAAAAATTCGCCTCAAATCCTATCCTCTACAATCTCCTTCACCCTTTATGTATCCCTCGAAACCAAAACATCACTCCCAAGCGTAAACGTTTCACCATCACCATTCATGATTTTATTGCATCATTCCATGACATTAGTGATCATGACGATTTGTGAACAGTAATCATCTGACAGACATTGGACGACACTAACAAACAAGAGGTTTTTTTACACAAGAACGGACAAGGACAAACAATTAAAATTCAGGCGGAAAGACCAATGGTCGATAGCCAATTGGCAGAAGAATTTATTTGTTATTTTAGCCATCAGAATTATTTTTATGTTAATTATTTATTGTACAATCTGCCAATAAATATTCATATATATATATATATATGAAAAATTCATAAAATTCTTCATAGTATTAAAAAATCATAAAAGGTGTCAAAATTTTAAAACTTCATTTAAAATATTAAAAATTAGCGAAATTCACGAAGTGTAAAACTTGTAAAGAATAACGAATATCTTTAAAATTCACGAAAAATGCGAAGATTTTTTAAAAATTGACGAAAATTCGTTTAAAGTATCAATGTTTTTAAAATTGACGGAAATCTTAGAGATTTAGGAAAACCTTGGAATTTTATGAGAAGCGTCAACATTTTTAAAATTCATTAATGATCGGAAATATTCAGAAAGTTAACGCAAATCAAAAATTAACAGCCATTTCGGAAATTCACTAAAATTCATGAAAGGCTTCAAAATATTGAAAATTCATGAAATTCGTCATAATATTAAAAATTAATAAATGGCGTCAAAATATTAAAACTTCATTTAAAATATTAAGAATTAGCGAAATTCACGAAGTGTCAAACTTGTAAAGGCTAACGAATATCAATAATAAATATCGATGTTTCAACATATCGATATACCGGGTGTAAAACAAAACAGGATTACCCCCTTTAGTTTTTTTATTAATTGAAATATCAATTTGATATTTTCTACATTCATATTAAAAACAATTTAGAGTTCAGTGGTGATTATGAAACTTTAATAGCAATTCCGGTTTTACCGGAAATGACTTCAATTTTGAAATTTTAAATGGAACACCCTATATATTTTTGTGTTTTCGGGTACAGAATCTTATTTCACATTCAAATCAATTGTTAAAAAAATAAAAAACTACTAGTGTCATATTTTTTTTTTCAAAAAATAATAGTTCATCTAGGTTGCTGTGATCGCCCTTATATCTTTTGTGTCGTATCATAGACGTGTACAATACAAATATTACCAACTTTTGTTTCCTAATTTGGCCAACAGATGCCTTTAAATTGTAATTCGTTCGTTTTTTTTAAATAACTCAATTTTTTTAAATGGCAACATGGCGGATCATTATAATTTTTTAAAAGGTTAGCATACTACCTATCCAAATGTATTTCTTTGAAACTTATAAAAAACTAATAAAAGTATACTTATTTAATTTGGTACCTGCGGTATTTTTTAATCACATAGGCCAAGTTTAAATAATAATGAAATAGATTTTTATCCAGGATATCAAACTCTGCTGGGTGTAGTTGCATGGCGAGTTTTGTATGGAGCAGTTTGAGGATGTGTGATGTGGTATCTTGCTATACCATTTTTTCATTTCAAGGGATATCCAGAACTTGTAACCGTGGTTGACTACCTTCTCTGCTGCTTCTCTGTTTGAGTTTGATATCCTGGATAAAAATATAAAATAACTGAAACAAACCAAGTGTTTTAATCAAAATTCTATTAATAATTAAATATGTTTCTCCATGGGTTAAGTGAGAAATTAATTCATCATATAGTAGTAGTAGTAAGTGCCAGTATAGCAGACCTCACCATAATGTACAAAAGAAATCTCATCAAATTCACCAAATTTAACAATCACATGAGGTTTAACATCATGTGTCGCCGAGAACAGTTAATTCCAGAATTTATGAAAATTCACATTAATCATCAATCTAAAGAAGCAGAGAAAATAGTCAACCAAGGTTACAAGTTCTGGATATCCCTTGAAATGAAAAAATGGTATAGCAAGAGGGATGCCACATCACACATCCTCAAACTGCTTCATACAAAACTCGCCGTGCAACTACACCCAGCAGAGTTTGATATCCTGGATAAAAATCTAAGAGAAGCCAATATATCAAATAATGAAATATCTAGTAGGCTATGTTTGGCATTTAAAACGATGAAATAAATGATAAATCAATAAACTAAAAAACAAAACTTGTTTTTATCTAACAAATCCATTTGTTCGTGTATATTTTTGTGGGAACAATTCATTAAAATGTCTTACAATCAAACTGAAAAAGTTGATATGTTATTAATATATGTAAAATGTAGAAAAAATGTGTACATTTGAATAGGTGGTATATTAACATTTAAATAAAGCATAATATTTCGCCATGTTGCTATTTAAAAAAAATAGAGTTAAAAAAACGATCGAATTACAATTTAAAGGCATCTTTGGGCTAAATTAGGAAACAAATGTTGGTAATATTTGTTTTGTACACGTCTATGATACGAAACAAAAGATATTAGGGTGATCACAGCAACCTATTTGCACTATTAGTTTTTGAAAAAAAAAATATGACACTATTAATTTTTTCGAAAAAAACAATTGATTTGTATGTAAAATAAGATCCTGTAACAAAAAAATATATAGGGTGTTTCATTTAAAATTTCAAAATTGATGTCACTTCCGGTCACACCAGAAGTGCTATTAAAGTTTCCTGAGTACCACTAAACTTTAAATTATTTTTAGTATAAATGTAGAAAATTTCAAATTGATATATTAATTAATAAAAAAACTAAAGAGGGTGATCCTGTTTTGTGTTACAGCCAGTATATCGAACATCCCTAAGTTTGTAATTTCGATTATTTTGCATGAAAATATCGATATTTCAAATATCGTAATATATCGAACACCCCTACTGTGATCCGTTTTATCAATCTACACTTTGTATGTTTAAAAACGTGTATTTCTGTTGGTTCTTTAATATCCAGTCTTGAAGTACATATTCAGTAAGTTGCAAAAACAAAAAACAAATAGTAGGCATAAAAAGGAAAACTCTTTCACAATGCAGTAATTGGATTGGAGTGCTATTGAAGGTGAGTGGAATAATGGTGTGGTGGTAGAGCTTGAGGTTCTAAAGACGCACAAGTGTTTATAACGCACTTGCATAACATAGCCCGACAGTTGGTTGGTTACGGACTAAGAAGTACCTCCGGTGGGCTAACGCGGCTGAATGCGTCGGCTATTGTCTTCAGTGATTACTCCAACCGGACCGGATACAAGACTATCCGGTTCAGCTAGGGTTCTAGAAGGAGCGTTCATGAAACGCTCCATCCTATACTAACGAATTTTAGCAATCGTGCTTTTATATTACTTTACGCTCAGCGGCAGTTATTGGTATATTATTGGTAATTATTAAACCAATCGCATTATTCAAAATGAATCAACAGGATGGATAATTTACAAGAAGTATTTTAGTCTTAGCTTTTACCTACATTGAGACATTTTTTTATGGAACAGCAAAATCCTATTTTGACCAATGTGCTTTTGCCCTTCTCGTAAATATTTTTAAGAAAACTTATTATTTCATCTCTTAGCAATTACTTTTGGAACACTGAAACATTTTTTTATGGAATAGCAAAATCCTATTTGAATGCTTTTGCTCTTTTCGTAAATATTTTTAAGAAAACCTATTATTCCATCTCTTAACAATTACTTTTGGAACATTGAAATTTTTTTTATGGAATAGCAAAATCCTATTTGTATGCTTTTGCTCATCTCGTAAATATTTTTAAAAAAACCTATTACTCCATCTCTTAACAGTTTATTTTGGAACATTGAGACATTTTTGTATGGAATAGCAAAATCCTATTTGGATGCTTTTGCTCTTCTCGTAAATATTTTTAAGAAAATCTATTCTTCCATCTCTTAACAAACATTGAAACATTTATTTGTGGAATAACAAAATCCTATTTGGATGCTTTTGCTTTTCTCGTAAATATTTTTAACAATACCTATTATTCCATCTCTTAACAATTGCTTTTAGAACATTGAGGCATTTTTTTATGGAATAGCAAAATTCTATTTGGATGTTTTTGCTCTTCTCGCAAATATTGTTAAGAAAAGCTATTATTCCATCTCTTAGCAATTACTTTTGGAAAAGCGGCCTAATCCGATGACAGCAGTAGAATGTTAATTATCAAGTGAGTTCGTCGGCGTATTTTTGGACACAGGAGAAAAAGGAGAAGACCTAATTATCCGCTAAAGAGAGATACAACTAAAGGGTAAATGTAATTAAGGCGGGCGGCTTTTGCCATTGTAAATTATTCGTATTATAACGGATTGACTCGCACCTGTACAATGATGCAGTGCGAAACAATGATTACACAATGGAATTTGCTATTACATTTCAACTGTAGATTACGCTGAAATGGGACCGACGAAACGCGGAATTCTCATGTATATATTCCTCGACAGCTCTTAAATAATTATGAACGGTTGGTGTTCCAAATGGATGGACAGAAGACAATTAGCCTTATTCCGTATCTAAAATACCAGAGCTCGGCAGGATTCGAATCATTCAGGATTTGAATCCTGGATTCGAATCATTCAGGATTTGAATCCTGGATTTGAATCATTCAGGATTTGAATCCTTTCAGAGGATTCAAAAGAGGCATTCGAATACTTTAGTTAAACTGGATTCGTGATCCGGATTGGTTACATTTTTTGAAAAGGATTTGTATTCAATCCAAATACGGGTGAATCGAATCCTTATAAAAGGATTAAAATATATATAAAACGATTCATATATTTATAAAAGGATTTAAATAAATAATACTTATAAAAGGATTCGAATCGTCAAAAATAATTTGAATTAATTGAGAGGATTAAGTAGAACATTTTGTTTCGTGTGTTTTTATATTTCTCGTTAAATCAGTGTTTTATACGCGTTGCGCATGAAGTACAATTTCGAGTTTAGAAAAGCCCCGTGAAAATTTGTCTCGGGTCGCTGCGCGACCCTCGACAAATTTTCTACGCGGGGCTTTTCTAAACTCGAAATTTTACTTCATGCTTAGTCCGGGAGTGGAAACGCTCGTTCGAAACTTCAAACTGAATGCTTTGATAAGAACATTAAATGACTGAAAATGTTTTTAAAGATAATAATCTAGATTTCAAAATTTTGTTTTTAATTTTTAGATTTAGAGCAGGCGGCATTTTTTTGTGCGGTTACCCAAAATGCTAATTGAATAAAGAAATAAATTTGAGGTTATAGTAAACTATGTGTTAACAGTCAGTAGTGCTAATCTGATTTAAAATTCAAAGCCTTCTCTAAATCATGTTTAAAATGATCGCACCGTATTTGAAGTCAAACTGACATGGTAGCCACAATCTGAAATGTTAATTTTATCCTACATTTCCCTGATTCAAGTTTATTTTCCCTGACCGTTTAATATTACTTTCTTCTGTGCTAAATCCCCATTTTGTTAAATATAGCTTTAGTCAATGTTGCTCCTATTTGTTATTTTTACAAGATTTTTTTAAATTTTGTTTGTTGATTATTATAAATTAATATTTTTGAGGTCGTATTATTCTTGAGTTTGTATTGACAATTTTTTGCTGATTAAATGATTTTTTCAATTGTAACGTTTTTTTTTTTAATAAATATGTCTGGTAATTTGGTTCTCTGTATTATTAATCTATTATTCTAAGAAGTCATCTTTTTGTAATATTATTCTTATTTAATTTTTCTGTCATTTCTAGTTTATTTTATGAATAAAATGTTAGCATTTTTTATTATTATTCCCATTATAAATTATATTTATAGAATTAGTTATTGTCTAAATTTATAATTGGAAAAATAATGATAATGGCCAACATATAAAATAAATAAGAACAATAAATCTTGTCAACGTTAACAGAACTAATTGATAAAATAAACTAGAAATAAAAATCTTCAAAATTATACAATGCATAACTAATATTCAAGTTTGTAGACTAATAATTTTCCAAATTTTTATAATTGCTAACCGTATTTATATATTTTCGTGATTTCTTATTGCTCTGCTAATATTGATATTCATTTTTTATTGTTTCATGATTCTTAATATGTGTCAATTTTTTTTTATTGTTTTTGGCTTTTGCCTGGCCTTGGGCACTTGCCCATTAGCCAACATCATTTATTTATATTTGTATTTTTAATTGTTAACATTACAATTTGTAGTATGCTATTATTTCATACGGACAAGACAAACACTCACATTCATACCACACCCAGGGTCACGACGAGAAATTATTTTTAAATAAAGTCTCCCCGTGCACGGGAATCGAACCCGAGTTTGTGGCTCGCCGAGCGATACAGCCCGACGACGTTACCGCTCGGCCACCACCTGCCCTTAATATGTGTCAATAATTTTGATATTTTTCATTTTTCATTTCTGTGTATTTTATTATTACTTTACGCGATTTATTTTAAACGCTTTTTCAGTGTTTTGGTCAATTTAAATGAAATTACATTATTTTTCTCTCACTTTCCCGGGTTTAATGATTTTTAGTGGGTTTTTTTTACGTAATTTTGAGACATTTGAATTTATAAAAGAGTTCAATTTGAAGTTTGAAACGAGTGATTCCACTCCCAGGTTAAGTATGAAGTAAAATTTCGAGTTTAGAAAAGCCCCGCGTAGAAAATTTGTCGAGGGTTGCGCAGCGACCCGAGACAAATTTTCACGGGGCTTTTCTAAACTCGAAATTTTACTTCATGCGCCACGCGCATAAAACACTGATTTAACGAGAAATTTAAAAACACACAAATATTGAATATTTTTGTTAAAACAACTGGTAGCGATATTAAAATGTTAATGGTTGCGAAAAAAGGGAATAAAATCAAATTTATTCTTAAAGGATTTGTAATCGTATTTCGAAAAAACAGGATTCGAATCTTTGATTTGAATTATATTTATCTCTTACAAATCCATTATTCGAGTATTCATAATTCGAATCATATTAGGTGATTCGGATTCGTAATTCGAATCCTTTTTGCGATTAGTCCCAACTCTGTGAAATACAATACATACATAATTTCTCCGAAATCAATAATAGTTATTTAGGTTATTTAGGTGTTTGAAGGAGGGCTTTTGGGCACATATTTATTTATTTATTTATTTATTTATATGGGAAAACCCCTTTTAACAAAAATAGAGCACTAATAATTCAAACAACAATCAAAATTACATTACATTAAATAATACTATTAATATTATTAATTCGAACCATTCAAAAAATTAAAACTATTCACAAAATAATAACATTGCGAATTTATGAGCCGAGGACCCGATCAAAACACCCACACAGTTTTTTGCCACTCCGAGAGCGGGGTGATAAAAAAACAAACACTTTATACATAAATTCATTGAGTGAGCTACGTGAAGATCAAATTTAATTGATAAATTAAGCACTAATAACCTTTCTTTACACTTTTATTTGAATTACCAAATGTATATCGCGGATGACCATTATCAATGGACTAATACTGTATTAATACATTAATAATGGTCACTTTGTGTCCGAAATCTACATTTGCTAATTCAATAAAAGTGTGAAAAACGGTTATTAATGCTTTATTTATCAATTGACTTTATAAATAATTTAAACAGATTTATTGATTTCCTAAACCTTAAATTGCTGAAAATCCCATGAGCCGTTTATATTTATTTTTATGTTAATATTGTATTTTATGTTTTTCTTTAATGCCACTGTATGGTTTTGATTTCGTCCTGTATTGGATTTTTCCGTTTGGGTAATAAAGATTATTATTATTATAAATCATAAATGATATATTCATTGATTTCTTAACTAGGGATTCAAATTCTTTTGTTAGTATTCGAATACGTTTATAAGAGTTCGAATCACCTACACTAGAAATCGAAATTTTAAAATACCGAATCTGAATATTGAATCATCCTCTTTGACAAACCTATTCAAATATATCTTTTAATCGAATTCTAAATGATTTGTAAAGTGCAGCAATATTCTCAATTATTTAACGAAACAACAAACATTAAAACCGGTATCAATCAATAAATCCATTCGCTTATCACCAAACACGCAAAAAAAACGCAGGCGAACATCCGGCGTTCTTGATAAATGTGAAGAACACCTTTATTCATTCCACCATTTATACTCCAGTAGAAGTTGTTTATTCACACGGCGTATTTTGTGTCTACGCTTTTTAAAAAACACTGATCGGTTTTCGAATTTAATTTCGCATTTTCAAGTGCTAGTGTTTATTAAGTTATCTTTATTTTTTTTTGGGGGGGTTTGGCTTTTGCCTGGCCTTAGTAACGTAGACTATTGGCCAACATCAATTCTTAATTTTATTTATTCCATTTAAGTATTTAATTCTTTACATGCTTATGCAACTAATTATGGACGGCACAACACATTCACTCACAACCATGGCTCCATAGGTTGCCAATTTCCCCATAAGAAACTGGCACCCCCCGGTGGGATTCGAACCCACGACCCTCTGGCCCAAGAGCAGGAGCTCTACTCACTGACCCACGAGGGTCCCCATTAAGTTATCTACGATAGTGATTGCTGTGGCTGATCGACATAGCTGTAAGGAGAAAAAAAACAAGAATTGCTAGTGTTTTGATTCGTTAGTGAAGTTTTGCTTCCTTAAATATGTATATACATTATACAGGGAGTTTTTCTTTAAAGTATACGTATTCCAAACTCAGCCTTTTTTTGTAAATCTTTAGATATTTCCTGTTTTTTTTTAAGTTCAATTTAAAGCTTTAAACACGTGTTTTCCACTCCCAGACTAAGCATGAAGTAAAATTTCGAGTTTAGAAAAGCCCCGTGAAAATTTGTCCAGGGTCGCGCAGCGACCCGAGACAAATTTTCTGGGCTTTTCAAAACTCGAAATTTTACTTCATGCGCCACGCGTATAAAACATTAATTTCAAGTGAAGTTCAAATATACATAAATTTCACAATATTTTACTGCTTTATACGCGTGACGCGTGGCGCATGCCGCGCGACCCTAGACAAATTTTCACGGGGCTTTTCTAAACTCGAAATTTTACTTCATGCGCCACGCGTATAAAACACTCATTTCAAGTGAAGTTCAAACATACATAAATTTCCCAATATTTTACTGTTTCATACGCGTGGCGCATGAAGTAAAATTTCGAGTTTAGAAAAGCCCAGAAAATTTGTCTCGGGTCGCTGCGCGACCCGAGACAAATTTTCACGGGGCTTTTCTAAACTCGAAATTTTACTTCATGCTTAGTCTGGGAGTGGACAACACTCGTTTAAAGCTTTAAATTAAACTTTTTTAAAAAACAACGATTGTCAGAATGTTTACAGCTTATGCATGTTTACCTAGAAGAAAAATTCCCTGTATAATTGCATTGTATAATAAAAACTACAGTCATAATTATTATTATTGTTATTATAACTACAAAATATGATCAAAGTTAATGTGCTTTATTTTATTTAATTGCTAATATTGTTACTTCTGTAATTATTAAATTGGAATAAGTTAGAGCTGGCAGTACCTTAAAATTTATTATACATTAAGGCTGTGAATTAGAATTTACAAAATAGTCAAATTTTTATATAAGTAAACTATTTGAATTATTTAGTGTTAAAAAGTATGTCAAAAGTTTTCGAATTTGATTTCGCGTTTTCAAGTGCTAGTGTTTATTAAGTTATCCACGAAATTGATTGCTGTGGCTGATCGACATAGCTGCAAGGAGAAGAGAAAGAATTACTAGGGTTTTGATTCGTTAGTGAAGTTTTGCTAAACGAATTATTAAAAAAAAATCAAGCACGAGATATAGCGCGATCATTTCAAATATGATTAAGAGTAGGCGGCATTTTCTTGTGCGGTTGCCCAGACTGCTAATTGAATGATGGAATAAATTTTAGGTTATGCTAAACTATGTGTTAACAGTCAGTAGTGTCAATCTAATTTAAAACTCAAAGCCTACTCTAAATCATGTTTTAAACACGGTACTTGGATTTAAAAGATCGTCTTCCATTAATTAAAAGGTTAGTGCAATGGTTTGATTTCCTTTTATTTTGGCATGGGTTTTAAAGAAAATTTGTTAAAACTGTTGTTGAATTTGAAAAAATTAGAGTTTCAGAAAAGCTTTTGAAACATAAAATTTCGGTAGCACTTAAACTTTCAACAATTTTTCTTTGTCTATTTTGCACTTACAGAAGGAATAAACATCATTAATTTTCACCCTCGTCATTCGGTGTGATCTGTAACCACGTTTTTTACCATTTAGGAAATAGATAAATTGATTTTTTCACTTTTTTGAACATTTAGAAAACTTAAAAATCTATTTCAATGATGTGTAAAATACCGTGCGGTCATTTAAATTATGATTTAGACCAAGTTGCACCAAAAACGCAGAACCCGAGTTCAAGCTGAGCTTAAGTTCAAGATGATAGTTCCTATTGTTCTAATGTCACTTTTAACTGAAGTTCAGAGTTAGAGTAGGCGGCATTTTTTGTGCAGTTGCCTAGAATCATAATTGAAAGATGGAATAAATTTGTGGTTATGCTAAACTATGTGGTAACGGTCAGTAGTGCCAATCCAATCTAAAATCCAAAGCCTACTCTAAATCATGTTTTAAATGATCGCACGGTATTTTTTTGAAGTGAGTGCACTACCTGCTATTGGGCTGGCAAAAACTATGTGGCTATTTTCATGGGGTCTCATAAGGTCTCATGAGCCATTAGGTGATTGCCCTAATCGCAAAAAGTACCCAAAAGCTCTTCACACACGAGTTGTCTACAATATTTTATCGACGACCAGAATTTTCTACAATATACATAAATAATAATTCATTAGTGCTAAATAATCAGATTTTTTGACTTTATATTTAAATCAAAATTTTAAATACATAAAAAAACATTTAGGAATATTTGTTTTAAAGTTGTAAAATAAATATATTTTCTTTAAATAAGAGACATTTTTTGTAATCCTAAAATCAAAAAGAAAAAAAATGAATGTTGTCTTAAATTATTATATGTAAATGTTTAAATTGATGTTAAATTCAGCCTTTTAAACATTTACATATAATAATTTAAGACAACATTCGATTAATTGTCTTCCTAATTTTAGGATTACAAAAAATGTTTCTTATTTAAAGAAAATATATTTATATAGTTTATAGTGTATATGTTAATGTTTAAATTGCTGTGAAATTCAGCAATTTAAACATTTACATATAATAATTTAAGACAACATTCGATTTTTTTCTTATTAATTTTAGGATTACAAAAAATGTTTCTTATTTAAAGAAAATATATTTATATAGTTTACGCAAGTAATAAAGTTAGAAACAGTTCATTCAATGAAAACTAACAAAACTTACAAATTCAACATAATATGATAAAAAAAATCAAAATAAGAAGATGTGTACTTACTAAATTCAATTTTAGAATATGAGATAATTTTCTTTCAGTTACATTAGTAATAAATTTACCTCGAAATTAGGAGTGTATTTATAATTTCGCAAAAGATGAGATAGAATTTAGAAATTAGGAAGATCCTTGTCTAGTTTACAATAATTAAAATCAAATTATAGAAACAACTGGCAAATACAGACTGAATGAATGACCACTTTGAAACATTTAAAAGGAATTTATGAATGAAATTTTAAAAAATTAAATTAACAAAAGAGTAAATATTAATGTTTATTGAAATCCTAAATGCATATACAGGGTGATTTATACCAGGAGGCGATAAATTAATATTCGTGTTCAAGATTGGATTCTGAACAAAAAATGAAAAATAACTTTATTTTAGATCGGCCTTTGCTTTGGAGATATCGAGGTTCAAACTTTTAAATCATATATTAATTAAATGTTTCATAAAAAAGCTAATAGTAGGCAATATGAAAACTTTATTTAGTCACAGAAAGAAAAACCACTAGTTTAACTTACAACAGATGTTCAAAATGTCTACCGCCAGCGATGCAAGCTTGGCAACGTAAAACACAGAATTATAAACTACAGCAAAATCTTGTTCATTTTCAATTTCAAGTGTAGCATTCATAATTCTGTCTTGTAATTGCTCTTCATTCTGAATTTCCTCTGTATACGAATCTTCTTAGATATTCCCGACAACTTTCTAAAGCATTGCCGTTGCAAAAGCCGTAAACAAAAATAATATCGGCATATTCTTCATTGCCAAACTGCATTGTTAACAAACATTTTATCTGTTTTACACTAAAAATTAATAGCAATACAAAAAGTATGTGACAACTGTCAACAACTAATAAATAAGTCTTTTGTTTCAAAGCAATTTACATAACCTACTATTTATTTTATGTACAAAAATTAAATAGGTTCCGAATACTTCATGCCTCGTTATTTCTAAAACAAAGGCCGATCAAAAAAAGCTATTTCACATTTTGTGCTTAAAATTCAATATCGAACACCAATATTCATTTTTCGGCTCCTGGTATAAATCACCCTGTATGTATATTTTAATTTTCGTTTAATTACATATTTAATTTGTGATTTTGATTGCCCTTTCTGTGCCACTGAACTGTTTAATTCCGACTTGATATTGATTAGTCTCAATTTGAAGTTGAAAAAGTGTAGATGTAATATTAATTTCAAACGTTTTCTTAGAAAAAGAAAAAAATAGTTATCCATATCCACGACATACATATGTGAAAAGTAAAAATCGCTTTGTTCGCTCCTGCACAATACAAATCCCTTCCTCACTGCTCCAAAATATAAAAAAATACACGATTAAATTTGAATGGCGCGGTGGAAGCCGCAGAAGTTCAACGTGCCTCCTACCTAGTCCACAGATTTTGAAATTCCTTCCTTTCGGCTTTCATGTCCGCAAGTCGTCCCACCGCCTACACAATAGAAACATCTTAAAGCCAAGACTTTTAACTAAACACCAACCTGTCTCTTTGTAACTACCTCTTGGTCACAACTATAATTTTATACCTGTACGTTCTGTTTACGGTTTTTGGGAAATACGTGCATCCACCTTACATGTCAATAATACCACCCTCTTGCTCACACAGAGTCTAATAGCCCATAAACTATCCCACAATTGGTATAAAGGTACTTTACTTCCTGCCAATTAATACATACAAATACCGATACAATGGGACACTTATATTCAATAAATACTTGCTACTAATTGAATAATATTACGTATATTGGAACATAACATTTGTTACTTTATTTCCAAATTGAAAATAATGAAATCAATTCATATGGGTGTGAAATTAGCATTACATACAGCAGTGGCTAGGGTAGTCAAGATTTTGTTTAGGGGAGCAGAGGCAATCAGAATGTTGAGTAAAGTAGTTGATTAATTAATTTTAAGTGTAACTCAGGGTTTCGAACCGTTATTTTTTGCGTTCCGGTTTTCATTTTGGTTCAAATAATAAAATATATATATATATATATATATATATCGGTTCGGTTCTGGTTTTCGTTCCAGGAAAAATATTATTTTTTTGCGGTTTTCGATTCAGTTCCAAGTGATTGTTTTAATTTTCATTTTTTTATTTCATTAAAAAAAATGTTGATTTGTCCATCATATCACTTTCCTCGTTATAGATATGATGATTCAAATATTAAGAATATGGAAATATATTATTAGATGGTCATGTTATTGCTTTTATTTATGACACTTACGACACACATTTTGATAGTTGTGACATATTTTAAACTAACAAGTGTCTTCCACTCCCAGACTAAGCATGAAGTAAAATTTCGAGTTTTCTACGCGGGGCTTTTCTAAATTCGAAATTTTACTTCATGCTTAGTCTGGGAGTGGAAGACACTCGTTACTTTAAAATATGTCACAACTATCAAAATGTGTTTCGCAAATGTTATAAAGAAAAACAATACCATGACCATCTAAAACTATATTTCAAATAATAGTTGTCTCAAATTTTCACGGGGCTTTTCTAAACTCGAAATTTTACTTCTTGCGCCACGTGTATTAACCACGGATTTAAAGTAAAGTTGAAAATATATACTGCTGAGATGTAACAGATATTCACTAAGATATAGCGAATAAATGCAAAAAATATTTATTTAGTAAATATTTTGCAAACAAAATTTGTTCTACTTTTATTATTATTATCAGATTTACAAAATAAATATTTTTTGCATTTGTTCGCTATATCTTATATCTCAGCAGTATCTTTTCAACTTTACTTTAAATCCGTGGTTTATACGCGTGGCGCATGAAGTAAAATATCGAGTTTAGAAAAGCCCCGTGAAAATTTGTCTCGTATCGCAACTGTCATAAAGAAAAATAATAACATAATGATTTAAATATTAAGAATATGGAAAAGTGTCTCAAACTAAATTTGATCTACTTTTATATTATTATCACATTTACAAAATATTTACAAAATAAATATGTTTTGAATTTGTTCGCTATATCTTAGTAAATATGTGTTACATCTCAGCAGTATATATTTTCAAATTTACTTTAAATCAGTGGTTTATACGCGTGGCGCATAAAGTAAAATTTCGAGTTTAGAAAAGCCCCGTGAAAATTTGTCTCGGGTCGCTGCGCGACCCGAGATAAATTTTCTACGCGGGGCTTTTCTAAACTCGAAATTTTACTTCATGCTTAGTCTGGGAGTGGAAGACACTCGTTACTTTAAAATATGTCACAACTATCAAAATGTGTTTCGCAAATGTCATAAAAAAAACAATACCATGACCATCTAAAACTATATTTCAAATAATAGTTGTCTCAAATTAACAATAGTAATAACGTCAGCTGACGCTGATGTCTGTCAAGGTTGATACATTGGACTAAATATCATTTCAAGTTGACAGGATGGACTAAACACCGACTATCGTCGTCTTAGGTCAAGTTGGCACGATAGACTAATGTCAGTCAATACAGTGACTTACAGTCATAAGGTCACAATAGTGAAAATACAGTCGATATAGCGATTTAATAACAAAATCATATCATAATAAAAAGATAGTAAACCAAGTGACTTACAGTCATAATATCGCAATAGTGAAAATTTAGTTGTTTTTCTAAATATTATTATTTTGATTAGTACTTGTATTATTATTTATGTTTTTAATCGTTGTCAATATAAATCTTTGACGAATTTTTTGTCAACCTTTGTAATCTTGAGATAAATCAATGAATTGATTCATTTTATTCTTGGGTTTGCAATTTTTCCGTTTTTTAACTTTCTGTTGTAAGACAGTATCTGAGGAGATAGATATATTTCTAAACGCTTCTATATGACTCAAGACTGTTCCTTCTTAGTATCCATTTTTCTGGTAGCATTATTTATGTTATTTTTTCTTTATTGTTTCCTTAATACGGTCTAAAAACAATTTGACCTGAATTGTTACATTTTGCAGTAGGCACCATATCGGTCGAGGTACTAGCTCGGGGAGTAGTTGTTTCAACGAATTTTTGAATTAGACTATTTAAGACAAAATATAGTAAATGGCGTAATAAATCCCATTTATATTTTTTTCTTACAATGATCTAAACAAAAAATATAAAACGTATAATGTTCGTTTAAATTCATTTTTAAGCAGACATCATACGTTTTTAATAAAAAGTAAGAAATAGCAAAGAAAGTTAGAGAGAAGCAGTGATAATTTAATGTTCAGATATTATTGTCTTCCAAAATAATTCTTATAAAAACATTTCCGCGCATGAGTTTTAAAGCTTAAAGTTGTCATTTTGTTTCACTCTCCGATTTTGTGAAAATATGGTGAATGCGCCGGGGCGCACACAGAAAATTTTCCTTTTAAATATACATACGCATACACTTTTTTACAATAGTTCAATTTGAGGCTTTAGACTAGTGTCTCCCACTCGCAGATAAATCATGCAGTAAAAATGTAAATTTAGGAAACCCAGAAATTTTGGTTTGGTCGCTCCGCTTTACGCAGCACTTTAAACAAGTGATAAAGCATGAAGTAAAATTTTCAGGCTATTCTAAACTCGAAATTTTACTTCATGCGCCATGCGTATTAAACACCGAAAACACTAAAATATTGTGAACAAGTGAACTCTACTTGAAATCAATATTTTGTAGGCGGTGCGCATTAAGTAAAATTTTGAGTTTATAAAATTCTAAAATATAGGTTTGGCGAAATTTTTAGGCTTTTCTAAACTCGAAATTTTACTTGAAAACTATTTATATTTATAAATATATTTTTTTAAATGAAATAAAACAGTTTGATATTAATAAAACCAACGATAATTCATCGAAATTTCAAAAATATCGATATTAAGAATTTTTTCGATTTTGATAGATTCCCCAAAAAAATCACAGAAATTCTAATCAATTCTAAGTATAAATGAAATTGCCAATTCTTGGTTGCAGAATACTTCAAACATTAAAAGTGCGATTCTTTTCGCAATCTACAACAAGTTAGTCTTACAAAGACTATATCAAACACTCATTGAAACAACTACTTCCCGGGCTAGTACCCCGACGGACATTGAATTATACAACAAGTGTTTGCTGTTACATACAGTAACCTACTGCAAATGTAACAATTTGGGTCAAATTATTTAGGCCATCTATAGACGCGTTTCGAGATTTATCTCTCCTCAGTATAGCTTTGCCATTCCCTCTAAACAATTTGACACCTTAGACTGGCGGTCACGTTACCGTTCAAACATAAGTATAAATGAAATTGCCAATTCTTGGTTGCAGAATACTTCAAACATTAAAAGTGCGATTCTTTTCGCAATCTACAACAAGTTAGTCTTACAAAGACTATATCAAACACTCGGGAAGTAGTTGTTTCAATGAGTGTTTGATATAGTCTTTGTAAGACTAACTTGTTGTAGATTGCGAAAAGAATCGCACTTTTAATGTTTGAAGTATTCTGCAACCAAGAATTGGCAATTTCATTTATACTTATGTTTGAACGGTAACGTGACCGCAAGTCTAAGGTGTCAAATTGTTTAGAGGGAATGGCAAAGCTATACTGAGGAGAGATAAATCTCGAAACGCGTCTATAGATGGCCTAAATAATTTGACCCAAATTGTTACATTTGCAGTAGGTTACTGTATGTAACAGCAAACACTTGTTGTATAATTCAATGTCCGTCGGGGTACTAGCCCGGGAAGTAGTTGTTTCAATGAGTGTTTGATATAGTCTTTGTAAGACTAACTTGTTGTAGATTGCGAAAAGAATCGCACTTTTAATGTTTGAAGTATTCTGCAACCAAGAATTGGCAATTTCATTTATACTTATGTTTGAACGGTAACGTGACCGCCAGTCTAAGGTGTCAAATTGTTTAGAGGGAATGGCAAAGCTATACTGAGGAGAGATAAATCTCGAAACGCGTCTATAGATGGCCTAAATAATTTGACCCAAATTGTTACATTTGCAGTAGGTTACTGTATGTAACAGCAAACACTTGTTGTATAATTCAATGTCCGTCGGGGTACTAGCCCGGGAAGTAGTTGTTTCAATGAGTGTTTGATATAGTCTTTGTAAGACTAACTTGTTGTAGATTGCGAAAAGAATCGCACTTTTAATGTTTGAAGTATTCTGCAACCAAGAATTGGCAATTTCATTTATACTTATGTTTGAACGGTAACGTGACCGCCAGTCTAAGGTGTCAAATTGTTTAGAGGGAATGGCAAAGCTATACTGAGGAGAGATAAATCTCGAAACGCGTCTATAGATGGCCTAAATAATTTGACCCAAATTGTTACATTTGCAGTAGGTTACTGTATGTAACAGCAAACACTTGTTGTATAATTCAATGTCCGTCGGGGTACTAGCCCGGGAAGTAGTTGTTTCAATGAGTGTTTGATATAGTCTTTGTAAGACTAACTTGTTGTAGATTGCGAAAAGAATCGCACTTTTAATGTTTGAAGTATTCTGCAACCAAGAATTGGCAATTTCATTTATACTTATGTTTGAACGGTAACGTGACCGCCAGTCTAAGGTGTCAAATTGTTTAGAGGGAATGGCAAAGCTATACTGAGGAGAGATAAATCTCGAAACGCGTCTATAGATGGCCTAAATAATTTGACCCAAATTGTTACATTTGCAGTAGGTTACTGTATGTAACAGCAAACACTTGTTGTATAATTCAATGTCCGTCGGGGTACTAGCCCGGGAAGTAGTTGTTTCAATGAGTGTTTGATATAGTCTTTGTAAGACTAACTTGTTGTAGATTGCGAAAAGAATCGCACTTTTAATGTTCTAATCAATTCTATTTTTATATATTTAAGAAGAAGAAAATACAACAGAACTTACTATAAATTGTGCCATTTGATATATTTTATATTTAGAATTTGTACAGTAAGTTTCATGTCTAACTTTAAATTATTAATTGTTACCTTGTTTCCGGTAATATTGCCGAGAATATCATCTAATTTTAAATTAACAATAATTTTTTTATCACTACGTAGAACTATAGATACGAATATGTCGAAAATACATGTTAAAATCTGGTTCATATGAAAGTATCCGGCAAAGTGTCAAATAAAGAGGTATAAGGGCGTCATTCTAGATATTACAAACTATAATATAAACCAACTTCTTGAAAATGCCACTCACATAATTTGGGTTTTTTCCACTTCGGCACCAATGGGCGTAGCGCAACAGAGCGTCCGGCAAAGGCAGTCATCAAGCAGTGGAAAAACACTCCAGGTAAAATTGTTTTTAAAACAAACTAAAGCTTTGCTTAAAATATATATTTTTAAACCTGCTTTACAATTACTAGAGCATTTAATACATTTTTAAGTTTTAATAATTTTTAATAATCGTTTAAGTTCAATATAAGTGTTTTGACAGCATAATTGGATCGACGTTTCTTAATTTAATCACAAGAAAGCAAGTAAAAAAAATTTAAAAAATTATAAATCAAATTACTGGAAATAAATTTAATATAAAATGAAACAAGTAATCCTTTTCCTCCACTGGTTTATTTTAATCACTAGATGTACATTTCGTTCACCAAGTGAACTATTGAAAATGTTCACTTGGTGAACGAAATGTACATCTTGTGAGAAAAAGGACTGGAAATAAAATTACAGGCTTCTTTTAGTGATATGAATTTGTGTTTAGTATTCATTCATTCACTGGTTAATTATATACGCGTTTCAAACTTCACCGCTATCATCGATATAGTTTCTTTTTTATTGCTTTAAAGTTTTTTAAATTGCATAAAAATGATAAAAATCACAAGACATTCTGAACATTTGTATTTTTATTTTGCTTTAATTGAATATGTCATAAAAAATGTCGGAAATTGGAAATTGTCAGAAAAAGACAACGATAGTGATAAATATGAAGCTAGAGATGATGACAAATTAAATCAGGACTAGAATTCAACAACGAATGTCAAAATCACGCTAGTTGTCAATGGACAAAACTTACTGCTCGCATCTCGCTTGCTAATCACTAACTGCAATTGCAATCGCAATTTAGGTAGCAATCACAGTAGGTAAAAGCCGCAGTGAGAATCACAATCACGTTTTAAGTAGCAATCACTGTTCAAGTAGCAATCACAGTTTGTGTAGCAGTTGTGATTTTAAGTAGCAATCACGTTTTAAATAACAGTCACAGTTTAAGAGGGAGTCACAGTTAGGTAACAGTTGCGATTTTAAGTAGCAATCACGGTTTAAGTAATAGTCGCAATCACAGTCACGGTGAAATACCAAGCGTATTATTTCACCGTGACTGTGATTGCGACTATTACTTAAACCGTGATTGCTATTTAGTAACAGTAGCGACTTGTGATTTTTCAATATCAGTCAAAAATCTCTGCTACTTGAAATTACGCCCATCCCTAATTAGAACCATTGAAATTGTATCGAATGTTTAATAAGAAAAGCTAGAGTGCCATGATTTAATCATTTTATTTTAATTTAAGTTGGCTACACGCTTTAACATATATAACGTGAGAAATAACCACAACTTTTTGTTTAAGTTATCATCCTAATCTCTAAAACTTGCAGAATGACATAAAGCAAAAAATGCGGTTAAAGTTTAATTCTCAAATTTTACAGTTCCCAACTTATAATATTTTTCAGAGGTTTTTTTTTTTATTGATCATTTTTAATAAGGCACACTAATTGATGCATGTTTTTATTTTTCATGATATTTATCAATATTCTATAGTTTATGTTAAAAAAAGTGTCTTAATTTTTTAATTGTTGATATTATTTGTCAAAAATTAGTTGTATTTAAGCTGAAATATTGAATATTCAATCATTGTCGTGCAAAATAACTAAAAAATAAAGTTAATAGTAGAGCTTTGATTAAAACGCTTGGTTTGTTTCACTGATCAGTGAAACAAACCAAGTATTTTAATCAAAGTTCTACTATTAAGTAAATATGTTTCACCGTGGGTTAAGTGAGAACTTAATTCAACATATAAAAAATATAGATCGATCGATATACGAATTATATCAAAACGTATATTCAGAACGTTGTATTAAGATTTATTGAAAATTGTTTTGATTCATTGAAAATTACGATTTCGTGTATACTCGATTCGCTAAACTTTGCCTTCATCTTCAATTTACATGGTAATTGGGATTATTTTTTTATAATTTTACAGTTTTGGCATTTTACTAGTCACTTTTGACATTTCATCCTTTTTACAAATCATATTAAAAATTAAATAATAAAGTTAAGTAATGACTGAAGTATGATGTTAACCTATAATTTTAATAAAACGTTACCAAAATGAATGTTTGATTTTTAATAGCGCATTCCCCCACCTACTATTGTAATATTTTTGCATGTTAATGAGGGATATAAAATGCAACATTGCACTACACATAACCAAAAAAATGCAATGACATGACCAAATTGTAAGTAACTTTTTTTACTAAAAACAACAATGTCTCTCTAACAAAGCCTACTGCGGTGAGGATAAAATGTGAACAGAGTTTAGTAATCGTTACCAAAATGTTGGTAAATATGGAACCCTATCAAAACATCCACACTATTTTTGCTAGCTGTAGTGCTGGTTTTCTATCTACTTGTTTGGCATAATTTTGATAATTTCTTTTAAGTAAAAAGTACTTATTCGTAAGTACTAACTTAGAAATTTAAATGCCTGTAATATTTTGCAGTTTCTCCATTAAAATATGCAATTTACTTAAAAAATAGTGTGCTTAATGTTTCACGAATTGTAAATGTTTTCTTTAAAACCAATCGTGTTGTTTTTGTTGCCAAAGCTCACTTTGCTTAAACAATAGAATTAATTTTGTACAAGAAAGCTCTGCTCTTTAAAATGTTTATCCTAGGCATTCTTTAAAGAGACTGTATGGATGTTATGATCGGGTCCTGTAAATATAACGAAAATTGTTCCCGTACAATTTATCTTTGTTTATAGTACCATTACGATTTCTTTGAGTGTATTCAATTAAAAAAAAAACTATATACTATAATACCTGCTTCATCGTAAATCACCTAAATAAATCCAACAATTATTCTATAATATCAAATTTCACCTCCATTAGATCTTTGAACATTGCGGAAATAATTAGCTTGGGGTGATTATTTGTAATATTAGACCGACGATAAAAATCTCGGTATATTTTTGTTCTCCTATTACTAATGTATTGTTTACAAATTCCCAAAGTAGACGTTATCTGTGAAAAAAAATCTGTTCCTCCAGAAGAGAAGAAAAAATACACAGCGGGGGAGTATTTCTAAGCTAAAAATGCCGATTCCCACACCGCCCCAAAAAGATATAAATAAATCTTTAATGATTATAAAGTTTTAATAATTTCTGGCCGTTTAAGCATTGTACCTGTAGTGTACACAATAGGTCGTAACAGGTGACTTTGTATAGACTTGACGTAAAGTGGGACATGCAGAGAAAGAAATGAGAAATACCGCAAGGCTTTAAAAGGTCGAAATCACGAGTCAAAATTCAAGACAAATTATTTTCTTAAGACGTGGGGGCGCACAGGTATCCACTGAAGATATTTTATTACGAGCAGTGGATGGGATAATGTCCGTTTGCTGAAGACTTCGTCACGTTTTGTGGTCCGTGAGGGTTCGGAGAAGGGCCTACGGACAACAAAAAATCAGTGTGGATTCCCGCCTTCCGATAAGGGTCCGAACCACCGAGATTCATCAGCTGACCGAACTTTCCCAGGCATTTAAAAATGTCGGCAATGCGGGTGGTAGAGACAAGTGGGTCGGCTTAGTTTGGAGAGAGGGATGGGACGTCAGGGGTGGATTTAAATGGAAACCATATGATTTGAAAGATTCCTTGTGTTGCCTTCTATGCGTGGGCTAATGTAGCCGTTTAAATTTGTTTCGCTATCAGTGGCGTAGATAGTTTTTTGTGATGGGGGGGATTTGAGTTAAAAAAAAATTGACCATTAAAAAATTAGGATTATTAATTATTTTTAACGTTGATAGTTTTAAGTAATTTTGTTATTTTCAATATTTCTAAAAATATATATATGGTTTTGTCAATTAAAATGTCTTCTTAATAATGTCATTAAGTCAAAACTAGTAGATAATGAAAAAATATATATACAGGGTGCCCGTATTTCGACAGAATGTATGGGGAATTAGAGCAAATTTGCGTATATAAGAGCCTAATAATAATCTGGAAATAATTTTGAAATATCTTTTTTTGTTTTCGAGATATCAACAAAAATCTGATTTACAGTGGGACCATAGCCAACTTTTGTTTTTCTTATGGGCGCCATTTTGGATTTTCATATTTTTTGAGAGAATATTTTTTTCTGAACTCACTGATGTATCACAAGCATAATTTATTTTAGATTTATTATTTAAAATTATGATATTTTATTTTTTGCAAAGTGTGCCTTAGAAACAATGACGTCATATCTGTTAATCAATAAAATCTTGACTGTCAGTCTTTTGTAATGATTATCACATAAAAGTTGCACAAACTAAATTTATTCTAATTACTATTCCAAAACTAATCACAAAACTAGTAATTTTCGCATTTTTTCTCTACATCTCGGTAAATATTGATCACCATCTCATCTAAGCATTATATATTTTTAACTTCACTGTAAATCACTGGTTTATACGCGTGGCGCATGGAGTAAAATTTCGAGTTTAGAAAAGCACCGTGAAAATTTGTCTCGGGTCGCTGCGCGACCCTCGACAAATTTTCTACGCGGGGCTTTTCTAAACTCGAAATTTTACTTCATGCTTAGTCTGGGAGTGGAAGACACTTGTTAGTTTAAAATACATCACAACTGTTATAGTATGTATCGTCGCATGCCCGTCTTCAGGGGTAAGCAAATTATGGGTCCTAGAAGTTTCCAAAAGGGTGAGTTACTCAACAGTTTCCAAGGTGCTTTTTACAAAAACCAAAAGATATAAATTTTACATATAAAATGTTAAATGAATTCAGTAAAAAATATTCTTCCAAAAAATATCAAAATATAAAATGGCGCCCATAAGAAAAACAAAAGTTAGCTATGGTCCCTGGGTAAATGTTATAGTTATCTTAAAATAAAATATAGTACTAGATTTATCGTTAAAAAGTCAAAGTTGTCAAAGTTGTAAATGTCTGGATTCAATAGTTTTTGAATAAAAAAATGAAAACGAAATTTAAAAAAATCCGTTTTTTGACAATATCTCAAAAACGAAAGAAGATATTTCAAATTTGTTTTTGGATTATTATTGGGCCCTAAACTAAATTACGCAACTTTGCCCCAATTTAACCGAATTTCTATCTCTTCAAATAATCGAGATCCCCATACATTCAGTTGAAATACGGACACCGTGTATAAGTGAAACAAAAAGAACGAAGTGAATTTAATTTATTGCTGCTATAATTATGCGGAAATGCATGTTTTGCATATTGGCAAAAATTGCTAAGAAATGATTAAAATTTATTGTGACATTAAAAAAAAAACAAAAATGATCAACTTGAAGTGAAATCACATTTGCTTGTATTTATATTATTTGTATTCGTTAGTGATCATCATTTTTGTTTTTATTTACAAAATCACAAAAAAAATCAACAATACATAATATGATATATCTTGTAGTAACTTACTGTTGCTCAAATTCGACACAAAAACCTAACCTAATCCAATCTAATCCAAGTATTTCTAAATTTGGTTTTTCTTTCCGAAAAACATCACATAAAAGGAAGAAAGCGCGCGAATAAATCAACATTAGAGACATTTTAAAGAAATATAGAAACATTGCAAAGGTAAAAAAAAACAATAATAGATTTGTTGTGTTAAATCAAAGTTGGTTAAAGTAAATTAAAAATGTAAGTTATTTTTCAAAATGCCGAAAATTAAAAATATAGTTTAAACAAACGGGGTATTATAACACAACATAATATCATTGTCACTGTATACAGATCTCCCAGTGGACACTTCAATAATTTCTTAAGTACGCTATCCGGAGTACTAGACTCAATTGATATGAAAAGTAGACAAATGTTCTTAGTTGGTGACTTCAACATAAAATTTAATAGTACCGATCACCGCGCAGCTAGCTTAGCAGATGCTCTTCTTACTTACGATCTAAAATTAATGATTAAATTCCCTACTCGTATCAACAACTGTATTGACAATATTGCCTCAAATTGTCATACTATGTCATCATACCCTCTAGAAACAGGATTAACTGACCATAGAGGAATTGTTTTCAACATTCCAGCACATACATCACCAATTATTAGGGCTGAAAGTTCACCAATTCGAACTATTACGACTGTAGGTAAATTTAACTTCTTTAAACTGGTTGATGGGGAATCCTGGAGTTTCTTGGACGAAATAATTGACCCCAATGATTGTGTTAGTGAATTCCTGTCGCGTTTTCTCAGACACTTTCAATCATGCTTCCCATTAAAACCTAGGAAACTGAATAAACAAGGACAGAGCGTGAAATGGTTCAATAGTTCACTAAAAGCTATGAGAGAAAACCTTCAATTAATTGCAGAAGCGTACAACCAAACTGGTAATCCGGAACTTAAACTGCTGAGAAACAATTTTAGAAATACTTATAGACACGCTATTCAAAGGAGTAAGCTGGAGGTTAATAACTCTTACATTAAATACAATAACTTTGAGCCAAAGGCGATATAGAAAGTTATTAACTTCGTTAGACCGAACAAAACAAAAAGAAATCCTACTATTTCTGCGAATATGTTTAATGCTCACTTCACTGATATTGCAAACAAAATTATTGATTCGTTACCTAAACCAGATGTGGACCCTATCAACTTAATGTGTATTAATCCTAAACGTATTTGTGATTTCTTCAAGTTTCAATGAATGATCTGAGAGATGTGGTGTTGAAGCTCCGTAATAGCTCTTCTAAAGATATCTTCGAACTTCGAATTGATCTAATCAAGTCGGTAATCAGCACTATTTTATCCCCACTTACCAAAACGATTAATAAATGTATAAGAAACAACGTGTTTCCAGATGATTTTAGGCGAGCCATCGTAATACCAATTTTCAAGAAAGGGGAGGTAGACGATCCCGATAACTATCCAATTTCACTATTGCCTCTATTTGGGAAAATATTTGAAAAAAATATGCTGAACCAATTAGTTACTTATCTAGAAGATACGGGCATCCTAGAAAATGAACAATATGGGTTCAGAAAGGGTCGATCTACAGCGGCGGCGATATCCAATCTCGGTGAATCAATTACTGATGCATTTGAGGATGGCTCAGTATCAATGGCCACTTTCCTGGACTTGTCTAAAGTCTTCGACTGTGTCTCTCACGAAATACTGTTACGGAAACTGTATATTTACAACATACACCCAGACAAATGTAGGCTCTTACTGTCCCATCTCTCTGGAAGATCACAGAGTATGTTATCCAACGGAAACATATCGTCAGCTATAGAACATGGGGTAATGCAGGGTTCTGTATTAGGGCCACTATTATTCCTACTTTACATTAACGACCTACCCCGTGTAATATCAGCCTCCAAAACGATATTATACGCGGACGACACCTCCATAATTACGAAAGCGCCAAATTTGACATATGTTACCACTTTGCACAATCAATCACTTAATGAAGTCTCAAAGTGGTTCCTAAATAACCGCCTGAAACTGAACAACAGCAAATCTGCTACGCTAACTTTCTCGCTTAAGGGTAGTGAGCGGCAGCAAGGTTCTACGAAGTTTCTTGGTGTTCATGTTGATTCATCTCTAACATGGAGTACCCACGGGGACACACTTGCTGCAAAGTTATGTTCCAGTATATTTCTTATTCGCAGTCTAGTACCCTTGGTGTCTAAAGATATTGTTCGGACGACATACTTTTCTCTTTTCCAAAGTAAGATAACTTACGGGGTTATTTTTGGTCTCCAAAGAAGAGCAATCAGAGCCATCGCTGGGATCAACTATACAGACGACTGCAGGCAAGCATTTATTGATCTGAATATATTGACGTTCCCATCACTTTACATACTTGTTTGCCTTTCCCACATTAAACTCAACATCGATGATTATCTGACATGCAGTGATATCAACCAATATAGCACTCGACAACAATCAAATCTGTATTTAAAAGCTACGAGGCTGACTAAAGCTCGGACGGGAGAACGTTTCTACGCTATTAAATTTTATAATGTCCTGCCAAAAATCATCCAGGAATTACCACACAAGAAGTTCTACCGAGTACTGAAGGATTTCTTATCAATTAGTGCCTTTTACTGCTGGGAGGATTATCTTGAATTTAATTTTGATGCAGCGTTTAAACTGTAATTGCAGTTTAAACGCTGCATTAAAATGCAGTCTTTTTTACTTTTTTATTTTTACTTTGATATGTAGTTCTTTTTTTAATTATTATTTAGTTAAGAACTGACCTGTGTAAAATATGTACATTGTTGTTGCATCAATAAATATGAATATGAGTATGAAACCGTAAAAATTAATCTAACAAAATAGGTAATTCAATAATTATAAGCTATTCTAAAAATTGGGAAAAATAGTTTTAAATAAATTTGTCAATATTTACAAATATTAAAATTAAGCAAACATTTTCAAGACTGGCAAAATTAGCATTACATCAATAACGTTTTACGAAAGTTAATAATTTCAAATAAAAATCAATTCTAATTTTATTTAATTTTCAGTATTTTATAGGAAAATAAATAAATATCAAAATAAAACAAAATGAAAAATAGGAAAGAAATTATTAAATCTAAAAAAATCACAAACATTTTTTTTTTAGATTTTATTCTTTCATAAACGATATTTTTTTTTATTACGATATTTCACGACTATAAGTGACTGTTAGTGACACATTAGACTTATTTCGACATCTGATTTTTACGTTTTTCGAATTTTCTCTTCATTCTAACATTTGACCTTTGGGTCAAATGTGGCGAGCAATGTCACATTTGACGTATTTCGATTAAATATGACATTTCGATTTTCCACAGTTGTTTCACTTTTGACATCATTTGTCGATTATGACATATATATTTTGACGACTCGTATGAAATCCGAAATATTTTGACATTTACTCCGACATAATAAAATATTATACATAATATTTGACTTATTTTATTATTCCGTCGTTTCATACAAAATTTCAATATTTCCATTGATTTTCAACACAATGTTTTTTTAGATAAATTCATCAAAAAAATAAGAAACTTTGATGAATTTATGATAATGTCATTTCATATCGTTAATTTCCATCAATTATTATTATTTAAAAATAAAGGTAATTCCAATTATTATCATAATCTGTCGTTTTTTTTAAATAAATTTCAAGATTTCGATGATTTTCATATTATGACATTTTTTGTGACATTCAACGTATTTAATCGGTTATGACATATTTCAACATTTTGTGTGACATTTGGCAAATTTTCTTCGGTTTTGACACATTTACACATTTTGTGTAACATTAGGTAAATTAACTGTATTGTTTCGAGTTTACATGAAGTGATTAATCACAAATAGAAAGACTGTTATTCCTTACTTCACTTTTTATTTTTATGTTAGATGTACATTTCGAGACACAAGGTGCTCATTATCAATAACAAACTGTTATTGATAATGAGCACCTTGTGTCTCGAAATGTACATCTAACATAAAAATAAAAAGTGAAGTAAGGAATAACAGTCTTTCTATTTGTGATTAGGTAAATTTCTATAATTATGACATTTAGAAACATTTTATGTGATATTCGACATATTTTGACGTTTGTAACATTAAATATATTATGGCATTTGCGAGACGCCAATGTGAGTTCAATAAAAAATTGAAAATTGATGTAATAATTAATTCATACAAACTTTAATTTTGTAAATCAACAAAAATCTCAAAATATTGACAATTTCATAAACATTTTATAAACTAAAAAAGTTTAGAAATATCTAAAATCTCATGAAAATTTTATAAATCGACGAAAATCTAGAAATATCGAAAATCTCGACATGTTGAAAACCTTGACGGTCCACTCCCAGACTAAGCATGAAGTAAAATTTCGAGTTTAGAAATTCCCCGCGTAGAAAATGTTCACAGGGCTTTTCTAAACTCAAAATTTTACTTAACGCATAAAACACTAAAATATTGTAAACTTTAAAAAAAAATACTAGCCTAGATTTTGTTCGGTTGGTTGACAAATTGTGTTGAATCTTCTGAGCTGATTACACATTTTGTAACATTTTATGTGACATTCGACATATTTTGACGTTTGTAACATTTAATATATTATGACATTTACGAGACGTCACTGTGAGTTCAATAAAAATTGAAAGTTGTTTAAATAATTAATTAATACAAACTTTAATTCTGTAAATCGACAAAAATCTCAAAATATTGAAGATTTCATTAACATTTTATAAACTGAAAAAATCTAGAAATATCTAAAATCTCATGAAAATTTTATAAATCGAAAAAAAATCTAGAAATATCAAAAATCTCGACATGTTCAAAACCTTGACGGTCCACTCTTAGACTAAGCATGAAGTAAAATTTCGAGTTTAGAAAAGCCCCGCGTAGAAAATTTGTCGAGGGTCGCGCAGCGACCCGAGACAAATTTTCACGGGGCTTTTCTAAACTCGAAATTTTACTTCATGCGCCACGCGCATAAAACACTGAAATATTGTAAAGTTTAAAAAATATTCGCCTTTATTCTGTTCGATTGGTTGACAAATTGTGTTAAATCTTCTGAGCTAATTATACATACTAATTCTATTTATAAATTTTGATCAATTTCGACAGCTTTTAGTCAATTTTCAAGAAACAATTTCATTAGTTAAAAATATTTTATTTTCTAATCGTTCCATACATATTTCGAGTGCTAAGCACTCATTATCAATAACAACTCAGTTTTAATTAATTATTTATTTTTTAGTGAAAACTTGGCATCAACAATTTTAAAATGTATATTTTTTGGTAACTAGAGAGGGGTCCGGACACACCGCCCTGCCCCCCCTTGGCTACGCCCATGGTATTATTTGACCTGACTTGAGAATGTGTGAAGATAAATCTAAATATTTTGTTATTTCAACATTTGGTTATTCCTCATTTTTACAGTGTATTTTTAACTTCACAATATTTCAGTGTTTTATACGCGTGGCGCATGAAGTAAAATTTCGAGTTTAGAAAAGCCTGAAAATTTGGTTTGGTCGCGTAGCGCGTAGCGTTACGCGACCAAACCAAATTTTAAGGCTTTTCTAAACTCGAAATTTTACTTCATGCTTAATCTGGGAGTGGAAACACTAATTCTAACTTTAAATTTAACTCTTTTATAAAATTGACGTATGTAATATGTAAAAATATGTAATATGACGTATGTAATATAATCATCCATTGAAATCATAAAAAGAAGTGCAGAATTTTGCCAAAAATCAAGTTTTAGAGTTTACTCTATAGTTTGCTCGGGCGTTAATGGGTTAATATTCGACTTCTTCCTAGGAAAAAAGTATTTAATAATTATGAAAGTTGCATTTACAATAATAACAAACTGTGAATGTATAATAAATTAGTTAACGGAACACGCGGAATAAATATAAACCACTAAACAATTTAAACAGTATTTAAAGGCCGATTTTGTTTCAAGGTACATTACATGCCAAAAAATCTGTTCACATGATTTTTTGGCAATTATAATTTTTTCTGGCATAAATATTATATTTTTTTCTGGCATAAATATTAAATTAAAATCAACATATCGGGCATAATTGGATTTAGAAAAACAATGTCCAATGTTATAATAAATATTATACATCAAGTGAATTAAACACGATTTTATTCACGAAAAGATTTTTGATTTGACGAGCGCCTCGGCGCGAGTGAAATCATTTCTTTGAGTGAATAAAGGTGTTTAATTCACGTGGCGTATACATGTTTTTATTCAATTTTGACGAAATTGTAAAGAAAATGTACTTTACATTTATTTTTAAATAAATAAAACCTTGGCCTGAATATTTGACCCAAATTGTTACATTTGCAGTAGGTTACTGTATGTAGCAGCAAACACTTGTATAATTCAATGTCCGTCGGGGTATTAGCCCGGGGAGTAGTTGTTTCAATGAGTGTTTGATATAGTCTTTGTAATACTAACTTGTTGTAGATTTGCGAAAAGAATCGCACTTTTGATGTTTGAAGTATTCTGCAACCAAGAATTGGCAATTTCATTTATACTTATGTTTGAACGGTAACGTGACCGCCAGTCTAAGGTGTCAAATTGTTTAGAGGGAATGGCGAAGCTATACTGATGAGAGATAAATCTCGAAACGCGTCTATAGATGGCCTGAATAATTTGACCCAAATTGTTACATTTGCAGTAGGTTACTGTATGTAGCAGCAAACACTTGTTGTATAATTCAATGTCCGTCGGGGTATAAGCCCGGGGAGTAGTTGTTTCAATGAGTGTTTGATATAGTCTTTGTAAGACTAACTTGTTGTAGATTTGCGAAAAGAATCGCACTTTTGATGTTTAAATAAAACCTTATTTATTACGGTTGTTATGAAGTTAATAATGTCGATTTAAATTAACAAAATTGAATAATAAATAATATAACAAATTTTTTAACTCACTAGTGACCTAAAAAAATTTTAGTTCACTAGTGAATAAAACCTTGTTTATTACGGTTGTTATGGAGTTAATAACGTCGATTTAAATTAACAAAATTGAATAAAATAATAAAAGTATATGCAGCCAATAAAAAAATTTAAGTTGACTATTATTTGGCAATAAAATTAATTTTAAAAAAATATATAATTACCGTCAATTTATAGTGTTTAAACAGCCATTGACTTTGTCTTTTAGTTCATTCAAATCGGTCAATAAATAAGAGAGTTATGGCGTTGGGCGTTTTTAACTAACAAAAATTAAATTAATTATTGTAGTAATTCTTTTCTTCACTGATTACTTTTATTTTACTAAATGTACATTTCGAACACTTTGTTTTCATTTGTAATAGTAATAAAATTGACAAATATATTTATTTCGTTAATTGACAGTGTCACTTAAACAAACATTTCAATGAGGGGATTATTTAGGGGGCATAAATCGAAATTTAGTAGCTTATCTTTATTTTTAAACATATAAATTGCTTCTAACATGTCAAATTTATAAGAATTTGATTCTTTTAATAATCTAACGTTATTTATATTAAATTTATGTCCGGTAGTTAAGTTAAAATAAAAGTAATCAGTGAAGAAAGGAATTACTACAATAATTAATAAAACGCTTCACGTAATTAAAAGAAGAATATTGAAAAATTAAATTGTTAAATAGAAATTTTATAAAGCTGCTTTAAAATTAAATCGTGTGAATGACGAGGAATGTATGTATTATGATGGACACATAATATTTTGTTCATGCACTTTACAATAAGGAACGTAACGGTTAACAAAGAAAAACTCGATTTTTGTATTTATCACCCTTGAAAAAACAAATCCAAATGGCGAGCGTTCACATCCCCGATAAACAACAATGCAAAATCAACTTTTAGAAACCGGATATTTTTCTCATGTGCGACAAAAATAATTCACCAATTGTTACGAACGTGGCGACATACGGGTTATGGACGGAAATCCGAATCTGAATCCGCACACACAGTATATTGATTTCGGTACCATGTGCGAAATGTGAAATTTTATAAGGTCTTACCAGTTCATTGGGTAAATTAAAAATCTATGCTGTTTTCTTATGAGATTCCCGCCAAATCCTCGGGAACACAAACAGACCTGTCGTCAGACGGTGGTGGGTGCGGTTTTGTTTTATGATATCGAATTTCCTGTTTCCAGAAACTCGCATGATTTATCTTTGGATGAATGGGGATAGCATATGTTGCATGCAAAAATTTGGATAACGTATTGACTATTTATTTGTGTTTGTTGAATAATAAATAGTCGGATTATCTGTTACTCTTAATATAACCCCAATAAATGACTGTAAAAGTAAAACATATTTATTAAAAAATGCCTTTTTAGGTTGTTAATTTAAAATTATGTAGAAATATTTGAATCGTCTATTTTTAAAAACCCCTAAATCCATTTTTTTAATGGATTGAGGGGTTTTTGGAAGTAGGCGACTCATTTGTTCTTATAATATATAAAATTACGAAATATTCGTGCAAAATGCAAACAATACGTCTTAATTAATAAGACAACGTAAGACAAATAGTTTTGAATTTGAATTATTTTTGTTTCGTTTGTTCTTGCTCTATTTGTATTCGGTCCTTGCATGAATTCAATGAAGATTAATTCAATAAATAAATTGGTCGCCCTTCGGAATATCCGGCGCGTGAATCCCACAAAGACCATAACGGACGATATCTGATTTAGAATTCTGAAGAATTACCATTTTAAAATGTCAGAATTGTTTGTGAATAATGACCGTATTGGTCGGCCAAGGGATGAGAAAGTCTGTTTGAACAAAGGAGGTGGATCGATTGGAAAATTGGTGAAGCATGAAAACCAAACATCCGTGGAGAATCTCCAGTTTCTTGTCATTATTGTGTTTTTCATGCTCTCGGATTGTACACTGAAGCGGGGTATAATTACAGGTTGCTAACTATAGGAATTAATTTTGTAATTTGGTTAGCCATCATTAGAGCACATTCAAAATCCAAATGTTTATGCGTTTCTACACTCAACATTTTGTTTCACGCACCACGCATATATAACAGCAAACTAAAGTGATGTTTAAAAAACACGAAAACTTCTTTCACACTCTTTTTTTGTCACGAATATCAGTAAGAATCAAAAAAACGACAAATAGAAGGATCTAGCCGGAACACCGGGACTTAATCTTCAAAATCGGGACAATCCAAATTAATCAGGATACTTGGCAACCCTACTGTAGTTCCGATCGAAAGAATGGCACCCAATCGAAAGAATGGCATACAGGGTATTTTTCTTTTAAGTATACATATACATACGCTTTTTCTAAAAGAATTTAATTTATAGCCAAAACCGAGTGTTTTCCACTCCCAGATTAAGCATGAAGTAAAATTTAGAGGTTAGAAAAGCCTGAAAATTTAGTTTGGTCGCGTAGCGAAGCGAAGTAACATTTCGTGTTTAGAAAAGCCGAGCTTGTAATCAGTGTCTTATACGCGTGGTGCATGAAGTAAAATTTCGAGTTCAGTAAAGCCTGAAAATTTGGTTTGATCGCTCCGCTTCGCGGAGCGACCGAACCAAATTTTAAGGCTTTTCTAAACTCGAAATTTTACTTCATGCTTAATCTGGGAGTGGAAAACACTCGTTTAATGCTTCAAATAGAACATAAAACAAAAAACAACGAATCGCTTTTAATTTACAGCATATAATTGGGATATGTATACTAAAAAGAAAAACTCCCATACGCTTTTTCTAAAAGAGTTTAATTGAAAGATATAAACGAGTGTTTTCCACTCCCAAGTTAAGCATGAAGTAAAATTTCAAGTTTAGAAAAGCATTAAAATTTGGTTTGGTTGCTCCAAACCAAATTTTCAGGCTTTTCTAAACTCGAAATTTTTTTCATGCGCCACGCGTATAAGATACTGATTGCAAGTGGTGAACTTCACTTGCAATCAGTGTCTTTTTCACAATATTTTAGTGTTTTTAGTTTTTAATACGCGTGGCGCATGAAGTAAAATTTCGAGATTAGAAAAGCCTAATTATTATACAATTATTAATTATTTCAGAGTAAATTTATTAAATTTCATCTCAGTGAAGCAAATTATAAAGGTATAATTAGATTTCAAATGTAATTTTATTAGCATTTTAAACTTAGGATATATTAATATTTTCCATTTTAGCTAAGCTAACTGCTATTTAAATTAACGTAATTGTCATCTACTTAAGCAATATTGCTGTAATCTAAATTAGCCATATAATTAAACCTAATAACCTACAGTCTTTTGTTTCGGTTTTCTCCTTTTGTCAATTGTATCTCATTATTTCTCAGATGTATTGTTTGGCAAATACAGCACTCTGTTTAATACAGATAGGAAATAGTTTTGAGAAATAGTGAAATACAATTAACAAACGAGGAAAACCAATAGAAAAGGACTATAAATTAATCCAACCAATCTTGCCAAACTGTCATTTAAGTTTTTTTTGCTTTCGGTGGCAACTAACTCAAGAAAATAAGTCAATTGACCGTTATCTAATCTATTCTAACTGTTTTCACACCTAACCTGTGTCATCTGCCAGTGGCAATTTGACTGTCAAAATATCATAAACTATCTTAATAAACAGAGCAACGATAGGTCAGAAACTAACCTTACCTATCTGCCATCTAACCTAGTCTAATTAATCGAACCTAATTTAATTCATTTTCATCAAATCTAACTTCATTTTTATATAATATATAAAATTACGAAAATGTTATTCGTGAAAATGCAAACAATGTCTTAATTAATAATTCGTAATTTTATATATTATGTATAAAGTGTGCAAACTATAAGAAGCATAAGCTTATTTTCTCGAATTCAAATAGTTTTGAATTTGAATTTATTTTCGTTTTTATAGTAAATTTACAAAAATACATGTATATAATGTATAAAAAGAAATTAAAATTAATATCGACTTTCTGCAACAAAATTTAGTCTCTTTGAGACTTCTTCTCTAAATATTCATTGAAATAACTACTTCTCGAGCTAATATACCGACAGATATTGAATTGTACAATGAATATTTACATTACACGACAGATTTACTGTTCTATGCATAATTTATATGCAAAATGCAGCATCAGATCAAATTATTCTCTCACCAAACTAAATGAACCAACAGGAAATTGAAATAAATTGAAAAAATTACAGGGAATGAAAATTAATTGAAAGAATCTTAGGCGATCTTAAAGAAAAAGTTTTAAGCCATATATAGACGCGTTTCGAGATTTAACCCTCATCAGTATAGCTATGCTTTAGACTATCACTACAAAAAAATTATTAAAATAAACAGAAAACTTACAGTAATGTTGAAGTGTGTCGTTGAAACAGGTATATGTTGATTGAACAGTTTATTAAATTTTAAATTCTGGCTAAATCTTTTTATTATCTTTGCAACAGGACAAATGGTATACATTTATGTATGTGTACGTCTAATAAAATGTGTGTCAGTTGGATTATTCTTTTTTTTTGTAATAATTGATAATATGTCTCGTGGATAATTAAATACATTGTAGTGTTTATTTATTTTAATGGCGTATCGCATACTAAAAACAGCCTGACTATTTGTAACGTTAGTTAAATAAACATGCGCACATTTAACAGCGAACACAAAAATTTTGCTTTCTATTTGAAAATCAAATTTCAAATACAAACAAACAAACAAATACAAAAATTAATTTTTAAATACAGTGATCTTATTATAAAACGATGTCCGATATGGTAGAAAGCCTGCTCATTAAATTAAATACACAATGTATTTATCAATGAATCCAGCTTTAATACTGAGTAGTAATGACACATTTAATTTCGTATTTCATTTAAATACTGCGTTTTGCATATTTAATTCATTATAATAATCGATTAGATTTGGTCAAATATACGTAAAAAGGAAGGATGTATGGTAATTATCCATTCCTGTGTAAAAATGGTTATTGTATCGTATCCATTCAATTCGCGTGGCCAACAGAAATCACAATGAAGTATGGTTATACCAAATATTAATCACTTTTGACAATAATAACAATCCGTTAAATCCAGTTTGATGAAAATAAATTGCAAAGTTAATTATTCTCCGGTAGGGGTATTGTCGGAAGAATACTGATTCGTTTGATGTGACCGTAATGTATACCAAACAAGAAGTATTGAGGAATATCATCGTATTATTGTTGTGGTTGTGAAGTAATCTTATAGAAAATTAGCATGGCGAGAATATGTACTGTCGGCAATGATCCAAAGTTGGTTGATTTCAACTATCACTGTTGTAGATAATAAAATTTAGTACTTTCTGAATGGCAGTTTTTAGGGCCCTAGGCGTGTACTATTTCGAAGACAAACAATAATCAGTGATTATCCAATTTTATTAATGAGATGTTGCAGAAATAATGAATAATATCGTGTGTTCAATAAAATGAAACCTCTAGAGTGCCATGGGATATATTGTAGGTTGGCAACTGAAATTATACACTATAATTATTTTGTCTGACGTTTTATATGACAATTCCTAAAGCGTGTAGCCAACTTAACTTGACAAAAGATTAAATCATGGCTTTTTTTATTGAACATACAATAGTTATGATTCTCCATTTTTATCTTTAGAACTTCTGATTAGGGATGTTCCGATCCTAAAAAAATATCGATTATATCGTTATAGCCCAGTATCGATATGGTAAAATATCGTGGTGAAAAGTATCGCTAATGAAAATATCGATAATTTTCTACACCAGATATTTTAGATTTAATATTTACAGTTATTTAAAGCTGTAAATTATTTTTTAAATGCCTTCACCTAAGATTGTTAATATTGCCAAGAATAGTTTAAGGGCTGTTACGAAATTATCAATATTCAACTTTTACAAAATAATAATAATAAAAATATTTCAATGTTTTATACGCGTGGCGCATGAAGTAAAATTTCGAGTTTAGAAAAGCCCCGTGAAAATTAGTCTTGGGTCGCTGCGCGACCCTCGACTAATTTTCTACGCGGGGCTTTTCTAAACTCGAAATGTTACTTCATACTTAGTCTGGGAGCGGAAAACACAGGTTTTGTCGATTTATAGAAACTTTATGAAATTTTAAATATTTTAAGATTTTTGAATTTCTTAAATTTTCGTAGTTTTCACAATTTTGGCAGATTTTGTGAATTTTCTGGGTTAAACGTTGATATTTTCACTAATTTTCAAGATTTCCATGAAATATAAAGATTATCGTTCAAAAATCGTGATTTTTTTAAGATTTTCATTAATTAAATGAACGCATAAATTCTTTATTTGGCGAATTTCCAAAATTATTGGAAATTTAAACATTTTGACGCCTTTCAGGTTTTTTTTTTAATTATAAGTATCATGACGGTTTTTTTTGTGAATTTCATCAATTTTCAAAATCTTATTGCGTTTCGTGAAGTTTCAAAGATTTTCGTTAACTTTAAAATTGTTCAACGATTGCTAGTTGCTAGTTTTTCGTTAATTATCAAAAATCACGAATTTCACGAAATTCGTGATTGGAAAAATGCTATACCATTCAAGAATGAATTTTCAAGACTTGTGTCAATTTCTAAAATCTTAGTAATTTTCGCGAATTTCCTAAATGTTTGTTAAATTTAAAAATGTTGACGTTATTGACGAATTTTCAACCTTTTGTCGGTTTTCCTGAATTTCCGTTGATTTCAAAAATCTTCGGTCGGTTTTCGTGAAATTCAAAGATTCAGTGATTTTTTCTAGATGGTTATTAATTATAAAAATCTTACGAAAATGGAACTTTTCGCAATGAACTTGGAAATCGTCAACATTTTGAAAATTACCAAAAATTTAGGAAATCCATAGAAACTGCTAAAATTTAAAAAATTGACAAAAATTCATTAAATGTGCTAACATTTAAGAATCAACGAAAAGTGTTAAAATTTGTAAACCACTGAAAAGTGAAAATATTTTAAAAACCAACGAACATTTAGTAAATTTAGGATCAGCGAAAATATTTTGAAAATCAACGTAAATCTAGAAAATTAACGAAAACTGCCAGATTTTCGAGAATTGATGGAAAGTAAAAAATCCCCCCCCCCCCCTCTAAATATAAACACAATAAGGCTGTACTTACAATTTCTTATTTATTTTGTATAAAATTTAAAACCGTGTCCAGTTAGTCTACAATTATTAGACCATGTTGTTGAATAGAATGCGTATGTGAGTAATAAACATAAAATATTATTTGAAGACTTCCTCTTTCTTACACATAATGATTTTCTAATACATTTGTTATAGTTTCTTCAGATTTTCTCTTTTTGTTTCAACGATATGTTCATCGTTCACACAACCATTCTCCTCTAATTTCTGAACTATCATAGTAATTGTTGATTAATACTAAATAATTCATAAATACTTAGCACGCGAAGAATGTCCAGCAAAAGTCCATTTTATGATCTGATATTTTTCTTTTGTAGTATAAACACTTTTGTTGAATTCAAATAATGCTTTGTGTCCTAATAAATTTAGATGACACACACTGACTATTAATAGCAACTACTATTTTGAGAATTCTATTCGAATATTTCTTCACAATTTTAAGCTATATTTCAAATAAGTCACTAAAGAGAAAACAAAAATAAATCTTTGAAAATAATGCTAACAGGTAAAGAAAAGATTTTATATTATTCAGCTCATATTCGTTCAATAATAAAGATACAAACTAAAATTGAAATGTTTGCTTGCGAATTCGCTATGATGCGAGACACATGGTATAAACATGTAGTTATGTGTTTTTTTTTAATGCCAACATTTATTATCCTTTTAGGATCTGTAGAATATTATATATAATAAGTATGATGGTATAATATAAAGAAATAAAATAAATGCGAAACGTTAAAACCCTTTATTTATTTTTTTTGTTTTATTTTTCAAATTATTTTTCATATCGTTGTTTATGGCATCCGACTCTTTACATTTTTCGCCTTTCGGAATCCTTTTTTATATAATTTCTGGCATGACGCATTCTTTACAAAATGCACTTAGGCAAGGAAGCATATGATTTATCCAAAGTTGGTTATCTTTTTCAATTTTTTGAATAATGATATCTCTATCTTCATCTACATATACAAAGAAATAACAAATATTTCTTTCCGAAATATTTAACTGCCCCTGCAGTTACCGTTACCGTTTTGTATTCATAGCAACCTGATAAACACAACCTACCGTCCTGGAAACGCATATGGTAAGTAAAGTAAGCCCACGGGTCGACTAATATCGTACACGAATTCTACGTATCAAATGTTATTTCTTTTCACATGTTTTTAGAAATCATAGTATACTTTAATAGAGCGTTGTAACAAATCAAATTAAATAAGATTTTAAATATTTCATTGTATAATTCAATATCCGGAGGTGTATTTGCACGGGAAGTAGTTGTTTCAATAAATATTTATCGTCTTAAGTTGTCTTATTAATTAAGACATTGTTTGCATTTTCACGAATAACATTTTCGTAATTTTATATATTAAATCATAGTATATGTTTAAAATATCACGAAAAAGGCATGATGCTACCCCCTATTTATTGAAAGCATAATCAAATTTTACATTGCTCTTATGGAGATTTCTAAGCAACGATTAGTTTTATTTATCATTTATATTCGATCAATCTAATTAATACAACATGTGTATAATAATTACCTCAATAAATTAAAGCAATATGAAGAAGAAATAATGTTTCTAATGGAAATATTTCACGGATTTATGTGATCGTTTAACAGTGTTCTATTATTTAATTTATATCTAATTTAAGAACCATTTTTTTTTCGGAAAAAGAAAATACTGTCAATTTATTCGCAAAGGTTCAATGTACAATATGTATAAGTTTCAAAAATCTATATTCATTACTGTGGAAGATTAATCGTTGTTCGTTCTTATGGCCAAATAATATGTAAATTTCCGACCTTAACGGTCTTGTAATTTCACGCGAAGCGTCAATATTTCAAAAATTGACAATAATCTTGGTAATTCATGAAAAGTATTAGCATTTTTAAATTTAATAAAAATTTAGGAAATCCACGATAACTGCCAGTATTGCAAAATTGGCAAAAATTCGTAAAAAGAGTAGAAATTTCAAAAATTTAAGAAAATTTAGTATAAGTGTTAAAATTATAAAAACGTTGGAATGTCATTAAAAACATCCAGGTTTTAAAAACCGACCAAACACTTACAGTATTCACAAAAAAATGGTCGAGATATTGAAATGTTAGCCTAAATAAATAAAAATTTAAGATATTTATTTCATTGATTTTGAAAAATTAAATTAAATTTTGAAAAAAAAATGATTAAAAACATGAAAAATCAAAAATAACCACCAAGAATTTGAATATTAACGAAAACCTTGGAAATTCATAAAAATTTATAATTCCCGAACGTGTGTCTTCCACTCCCAGACTAAGCATGAAGTAAAATTTCGAGTTGAGAAAAGCCCCAAGAATTCGGATTTGCGTCCAAATCTAAATTCGGGCTTTTCTCAACTCGAAATTTTACTTCATGCGCCACGCGCATAAGAACACTGATTTAAGGTAATATTCAAAGTACAGTAGAACCTCGCTATACCGGGCCTCGAGATACCGTGATTCGGATATATCGGGGTCATTTTTCAGGTTTCTTTTTTTTAAAGATGTTAATTTTAACAATTGACTGCGTACCGCCCTGATTAGGTAAAACGTTCCGGGGCGTCATTATTATATTATATAGTATGTCTTGTTATGTATGTGGCTACTGCACATATGTATATATATATATATATATATATATATATGCGCGTGTGTGTATGTGACTATTATACAAATTACATATATTCGGATATACCGTATTTTCCTTATATCGTGCTAGGTATAGCCAAAAGCCATCCCGGTATAACGAGGTTCTACTGTATACTGTTCATTTAAAATTTAAATTTTTAGTCGATTTTTCATTTATAAAATTTTCATAAGATTTTTAATATTTCAAGATATTCGTGAGTTTTTCAATATTTCGTGATTGCCATCAATTTAAAAAATCCTTATGAAATGTTCTTCAGATTTTCATCATTTGATATCGATATATTTACAACATCCCTACTTCTGATCCATTTTACGTATGGCTCAGTTAATTGTAATTCTTTTGACAATAATTTTTTTTATGGACGATGTAGAAAACATTTAGTATAACTGTTAATATTATAAAAATCTTGGAATTTCATTAAAAACATCAAGGTTTTAAAAACCGACCAAACACTTACAGTATTCACAAAAAAATGGTCGAGATATTGAAATGTTAGCCTAAATAAATAAAAATTTAAGATATTTATTTCATTGATTTTGAAAAATTAAATTAAATTTTGAAAAAAAAAATGATTAAAAACATGAAAAATTAAAAATAACCACCAAGAATTTGAATATTAACGAAAACCTTGGAAATTCATAAAAATTTATAATTCCCGAACGTGTGTCTTCCACTCCCAGACTAAGCATGAAGTAAAATTTCGAGTTGAGAAAAGCCCCAAAAATTTGTATTTGGACGCGCCAGCGTCCAAATCCAAATTCGGGCTTTTCTCAACTCGAAATTTTACTTCATGCGCCACGCGCACACGAACACTGATTTAAGGTAATATTCAAAGTATACTGTTTATTTAATGATCATCATCATCTTTATTTGAAAAAATAGAATATACATGTTTTACAATTCATACTTATATGTTATTTTGTTTGTCAAACAGGTTATCGACCTTAGGTCTTTCCACCTATTTTGTTTCTTCATTCTTCTTCTTGCAGATATTTTGGTGTTAGTGACTTATCGACGTGATGCTATAATGGTTTCAAATATTGTGTTAGTGGGAAATTTGTATTTGGATGGGATACGGGGATTTCTTTTTATTTTAGGAACCAGGATTGGATTGTATCAAGGAGTGCCTGTAAGGATGCTATTGCGGAGTTGAGATTGGTAGCATGGGAGACAAGGGCCGTATCATCTGCAAACTGTAGGACATATTGGGAGGAATTAAAGTATTTGGGGTCCTCATTATACAGATCGTGGGTGAATAGGTTGTATAGGATAGGGGAAAGTGGAGAGCCCTGTGGGACCCCTTGGCAAGGATGAAATGTGTATGACAGTTTAGATTTAAATTTTACCTGTAGGGATCTATTGGATAGGAATTGGTCGAGTAGTTGGATTATGTATGCGGGAAGGTTCAGCCGGTGACATTTATATAATATGCCTCGATGCCACACCGAATCAAAGGCTTTTCTGACATCGAGGAATGCCACCGCTGAGTGCCTATTTTCCAGATGGGTTAATGTGGTCTTTTAGGATCGATTCAAAGGTTTTGGCCAAAACTGGGAGTAGTGTTATTGGTCTATAACTTGATACAAGTGACCGGTTAGTGTTGGGTTTATGGATGCATACTATCATACCTTTCTTCCAGTTTAGTGGAAAATATGTGTTTTTATTTGTAAAATTATAGGTGTTTACGATATATGAGTGTATAGTTGGTGCAAGTTTTTTAAGGATGCTCCGAGGAATGTTGTCGTATCCTGGAGATGTATTTTTTCCAGCCTTAATTCTGCGAAAATAATGTTCCTCGGTGATAACAAATTTGGGAGTGGGAGCGTGGGATGTAGACTGGAATGATAAGTACCAACTATTTATTATAGTCAATTGTCTTTTGTCGAATGTTTATTTAAAATTTCAAGTTTTAGTCGATTTTTCATTTATAAAATTTTCATAAGATTTTTAATATTTCAAGATATTCGTGAGTTTTTCAATATTTCGTGATTGCCATCAATTTCAAAAATCCTTATGAAATGTTCTTCAGATATTTATCATTTAATATCGATATATATACAATATCCCTACTTCTGATCCATTTTACTTACGGCCCAGTTCATTGTAATTCTTTTGAAAATATTTTTTTCTTTGGACGATGTACAAAACATTTTTTTTAATTTTTAGGAAACATTATTTTTTTAGGGTAACAATTAGCCCCATGTTAGCATTGCAAGTGTTATATAAGTAATAAGACAATTATTATAATTGCCGCAATACATCTGACTTTTTATATAAATAATGAAAGATAAGAAAACGGTATTTTGTGAAAACTGTTTTGTCATTAATATGATAAATATGTGCAATTATGACGATTTTAAAATTATTGCCTAGCGGCGTGCCCAGGTTGCTCAGGTATCGGAATGCAAGTGCGGTAATTATTTCAGTGTTTGTGGCTATTTTTCGAAAACGGAGAAAGCAATATATTTAATAATCATAAATAATAACACTTAAATACGACGCCCTACAAAATTATGGTTATTATACGTATATGCAATATGGCTCATTTCTGGCACTCTCACATTATTTTATTAATTTGTTATCATGTTCATTTATTTTACATTTTCTGTATTATTTATTAATAAATATGTTGTAGTTTAAAGCGTACATGATGAGTTTCCTAGTTACGTAAATATGTCAATGTCCTTGATGTCAAAATGCCGCGTCATTTAGACAACAATTCAAAAATTCGAATTCTAACTAAAATAAAAGATGGTATTTCTATTAGACAAATTGCTCGATTGGTGAACATCACTAAAGACACTGTTTTCAGAGTTAAGAAACGTTGGGAGCAGGAAAGAAGTGTTATGGTGTTTTATCATTTATTGAAACTGCTGCTAGGCAATTAAAACAGACCCGAATTATACAACTAGAATATTGTGAAAAATAGTTATAAGTGCTTAATTTTATTGCACAGAAGTGTACCTAATGTATAAATGTAATGTATGTGGAAATAAAATGTTGGGACACGTAATAGTATATTATTCAACAAGCGCATAATGAAAGCTATTAATCATGAGAATGAGGTTTACGGAACGAGCCGCAGGCGAGTGGAGTAAATCATTCGAATGATTAATAGCCATTATGCGCGAGTAGAATACTATACTTTATCCACAACCACAAAATGTATATTCATTCTTGCTTACTGCAACTTTTCAAGAATAAGAACATAATTCATTAAATCATTTACTTTTAATTATAACTAAGAAATACATATAATAATACTATTTATTAGGATTAATGTTAATAGTAACGTTAGAACAATTATTAAACACAATAGGGGGCATTGAAGTGGGTACACCAAGATTTACGGTTTGATCCAAAATATCGAAATTAACGGAATTTGTGCTGGAAGATGCAGCTGTTACATTATTTGCTGTCGATTCTATTGACGATGCAATTTTTCTGGCCGTTTCCTTTTTGTTTTCCAAAGAATCGTTAATATAGCCTTCTGCAACAGCAGTTGACTTCCATCCTCCATGACGTTTTAACGCAGTGATGTCTCCACCAGCATCAACCAAAATGGTGGCTGAGGTTCTTCTAAAACTATGGCCTGTATATTGCTCAGGATTGGGTAATTTAAAAAAACTGGCGATATCCCTTCCCATTTTTGTAAATTTATTAATACCAATTCGCTGTTTAGTACACTTTCCATTTTGAAAATTTTGAAAGAAATAATCACAGTTTATCTGCTTTCGGAGGCACAAATATTTTTTTACAATGTGGTAAAAATTACCAGATACTGTAAATTTCCTACAAATTTTAGTTTTTGTGGTTGGCACCTTAATCATATAGCAGGAATTAAGGTCTTCTTTATCTTTAATTTTCATGTTATACAGCTCATTTGAACGACAAGCACCCATTAAACCCATAATTAATGCAACCTGAAGAAAAAATTAATGCAATTTTTAAAAAATATTAAAATAATTTAAAACTTACTTTTGTTGCAAGAAATTTGTCATCCGGTGCATTTGCAATGAAACTGTTAACATTTTATGGGGAGAAAGTGCTGGCTTTTTTCGGAGTAAACCCTTTATTTTTTCTTTTCAAAAAAGCTAGAAGTTTGCCATAGTTTCCAATATTGATGTTTTCAAAGATTTTCAATGTACTTTTTAGCATCGAATACTTCTGCCACAACGATGAGGTGTTGTATTTTTTTGATAATTCAGTAAAATACACCAAAACTACCGACTCAGTTGAAGAATGTGCTTTTTTCTCCTTTTTCCATTCACAAAACGTGTTGTATGTACTTTGGTATATGTTGCGAGACTTTTTAGGCAACAAATTGATGGAAGCGATTTCTGCCGCGTCCCTTATTTCCGGGGGTGTCAACAAGTCAGGATCGGATTCCATGTTGCTTCTTTCACCTTCGATAAACTATTAACCACACTATCACAACACAATTAACACAATTTGCTTTCAATTTATAAATTGTTTTTGTTTATGTCAAAATTGATTAACATGAGGTATCCTGATTTTGTAGTGATTTCTTATTATTCACAGTTGAGCAGTGATAAGTCAAAATATTACTCACAGGTTTCATAACCTATTTATAATAAACGTCATTATTATTGACTCTTAGCATGTATAATTATAATATTATAGAGTGGTTGTGGATAAACGTTTTTTAGCGTGTATCAAACTTTGGATTGTCGGTTAATAGTCATATCATGTGTCAAAAATGAAAAAAGTGTATTGATAATTCCACTCATTTACATATTTTCATTGTCACTTTCATAACCTTTCTATAAAAAACCTGGCTTTACCGATATACATTTGGTAATGTTTGAGCTTATCCAACTTTCGATTTGTCTCAACATTTTATGTCCACCGATGGTACATGTAATTACAATAACAACCAACTTGAGTTTGTTTACAAAAGTAATAAAATGATTATATACATTTCTAACCATATGGTTAAAACGAATTAAATTATGTTTGTCGCGTCGTCTAACATAAATCATTAAATCAACAGTGGTTTCCGCTTCCTACTCGACACTCATTCGAATGCACAGAAGGAAAAAATTCAGTTTCAATTGAAAAATTACCGTTAATTTCCCTTTTCTAAAAAATTCTAACGCAAACGCCACTTATGAATTCATTAATTGAGCTTCGCTGTACATTTCCTGAATATATAAGCGATTTAAAGATATTCATTCTTTCACATCAAATGTTTTTAGTATTATCCCAGTTATCGTATTAGATTATACAAAAAGATTGATAGAATGATTGAGAATGGAACATTGAAACAATTATTAAACATACAAATAATGTTGGCTAATGGATGTTAATTCCAAGGGCAGGCAAAAACCGTCTCTATTAAAAAAAATGTTTTTACATAAATAAATTAAAATTATTGTAATAATATAAATTATTGAATACATATCAATCATATTTCATTTGTTGTTCATTCATTCATATGGCACAACACTAATATGAGGAGCTTCGCCGCTTCTTTTTTGAAGCCCTTACAATCCCCTTTTCGGGGTGGATTAATCCCCATTATACAATGCGTTTTATGTACATATCAGAGCTGGGCAGGATTCGAATCATTCAGGATTCGATTCCCGGATTCGAATCCTTTTAGAGGATTCAAAAGAGGTATTCGAATACTTTAGTGAAAACGGATTCGTGATCCGGATTCGTTACATTTTTTTAAAAGGATTCGTATTCGAATCCTTATAAATGGATTCGAATTCTTATAAAAGGATTCGAATCCTCATACACGGATTCAAATCCTCCTAAATAATTCGAATCATCGCAATTAAGGCTGGGATTCGAATTCGATTAATTCAAATAGTTAAATATTCTAATTTGAATATTTAAATCACTAAATTATTCATATTTGGATATAAATATTCAAAATTTTCGAATAATTCAAATATTTGTGAACGCACATTTGATTACTTAACCATGAAAAATATCCAACGTTATTAGTATATTTTTAACTTCACTTGAAATCAGTGTTTTATACGCGTGGCGCATGAAGTAAAATTTCGAGTTTAGAAAAGCCCCTTGAAAATTTGTCTCGGGTCGCTGCGCGACCCTCGACAAATTTTCTACGCGGGGCTTTTCTAAACTCGAAATTTTACTTCATGCTTAGTCTGGGAGTAGACAACACTCGTTCTTAGCAGTTTAAAAATGAAGGATCACTCTAGATTACTAAGTTTATTACCATTTTACAAAGGCTACAGCTCGAAGGACCAACCATGGTCTTCGGAGACCGAAGGACTACAGGGAATCGATGTTTTTTTACAAGAAAACAACGAATATCTGAAGGTTTACAGCATGGATAGGAAAGAAAACATCTAATTTTGAAAAAATATTGAAGTTGGGTTGGTTTTCAGTGTATTTTTAACTTCACTTTAAATCAGTGTTTTATACGCGTGGCGCATGGAGTAAAATTTCGAGTTTAGAAAAGCCCCGCGAAAATTTGTCTTGGGTCGCTGCGCGACCCTTGACAAATTTTCTACGCGGGGCTTTTCTAAACTCGAAATTTTACTTCATGCTTAGTCTGGGAGTGGACAACACTCGTTTGAATTTTAAATTTAACTCTTTTAAAAAATCGACTTATGTAATATAATAAATCATTCATTGAAATCATAGAAAAAGATGCAAAATTTTACCTAAAATTAACTTTTAGAGTTAACTTTATAATTTACTCGGCTCTTAATGGGTGAATATTCTATGCCTGAAAAAAACGTTTTTATTTAATATTAAAGTTGCATTTAATACAATAACGAACTGTGAATAAATCGACATAAATCTAGAAATATCGAAAATCTCGTCATGTAGAAAATCTTGACGGTCCACTCCCAGACTAAGCATGAAGTAAAATTTCGAGTTTAGAAAAGCCCCGCGTAGAAAATTTGTCGAGGGTCGCGCAGCGACCCGAGACAAATTTTCACGGGGCTTTTCTAAACTCGAAATTTTACTTCATGCGCCACGCGTATAAAACACTGATTTAAAGTGAAGTTAAAAACGCACTGAAAACCACCCCAACTTCGATATTTTTTCAAAATTGGATGTTTTCTTTCCTATCCATGCTGTCCTTCAGATATTCGTTGTTTTCTTGTAAATAAACTTCGATTCCCTGTAGTCCTTCGGTCTCCGAAGACCATGATTGGTCCTTCGAGCTGTAGCCTTTGTAAAATGGTAATAAACTTAGTAATTTAGAGTGATATTTCAATTTGAAACTTCTAAGAACGAGTGTTGTCCACTCCCAGACTAAGCATGAAGTAAAATTTAGAGTTTAGAAAAGCCCCGAGTAGAAATTTTTTACGGAGCTTTTCTAAACTCTAAATTTTACTTCATGCGCCACGCGTATAAAACACAGATTTAAAATGAAGTTCAATAACACATATATCATCATTAATTAAAATCATTATTAAATCAGATATTTAGTCGGTAAATGAACATTTTTGTTAATAGAAACTGATGGAATAAAATATTACTGATTGCAAATAATAGATTTAAATTTATTTTTAAAGGATTTGTATCCGTGATTCAAAAGTGAGGATTCGAATCTTTGATTCAAATCATATTTTTCACTTACGAATCATTTATTCGAGTATTCGTGATTCGAATCATATTAGGTGATTCAGATTCGTGATTCGAATCCTGTTTTTGAGGATTCATCCCAGCTCTGGTACATATCCCACTCATTTTCTTCGCTATCTCTCTCCAAGCATTTCTATCCTGTGCTTTCGACTTCCAGTTGTTAATTCCCAGGCCCCTTATATCCTCTTCTACCTCGTCTTGCCACCTACGTCTTGGTCTTCCGCGTCCCCTCTTTTTACTTGGTTGCCATTCCATTATGGTTTTTAAAGTACTGCGCTCTCCTGATCTCCAAACATGTCCTAACCATTTAATTCGATTAAATATCTTGTGGTGGAGGCGGTTACTTTGTGATACATTGTAAATATTTAAATAATTAACACTGATTACTTTTTTGTATTCACTTTTTATTTTGTACTGTGACTAGTTTCGACTCAACAGCGAGTCATTCTCAAACTAATTCGTTTGAGAATGACTCGCTGTTGAGTCGAAACTAGTCACAGTACAAAATAAAAAGTGAATACAAAAATGTAATCAGTGTTAATTATTTAAACATTTAATTCGAGTTGCTTTGATTGAGTCTATGTCTTCTCCTCCAAGTTGTTTTACAATTTCTATGTTCATTCTTCGTCTTATCTCGTTCTCCCCTGTTCTTACTGGTCTTAGTATCCTTCGCATTATCTTCCTCTCAAAAACTTGTATATTGTGTTGATCTTGGTGTTTTAATGACATGGTCTCTGCGGCATATGTTATTGTTGGTTTAATTATTGTTTTATATATATGAATTTTGGTTCTGATATGCAAGGTCTTATTTTTTATAATATTTCTGTTGGCATAATACGCTCTGTTTGCATCTTGAATTCGTCTATTTCTGTATTTACTTCGTTATAATTGTTTATAGTTATTCCTAAGTATTTTATTTTATTAACTTCCTCAAATTCGTGTTGGCCTATTTTTATCTTTCCTGTATATATTTGGTTTCCAATCCTCAATATTTTTGTTTTGTCTTCATTTATTCTCATTCCCATCTTTCTCCATTCGTTGTACTCATCATTTATTCAAATTAATATTTGATCCATGCACCTATAGTACATGGTTTAAGGAAAGTAACACGCTATGATTTAATTTAGATACCAAGAATAGGAAGGGAATTCGAAATTGCACAGTTTAATACTCAAAAATTAAGTAATACCGTTTCATTTAAAAATAGTGTTTTTCTTTCAAACCATCCCATCAAGATCTTTAAATCAAATCAAAATGTTTAGGCTTTTATAAACTCGAAATTTTACTTTATGCGCCTCGCGAAAAAAACACTGAAATATTGTGAAGTTTAAGACCAGCTTGATTTTATGTTTAATCTGACGTTAATAATTTTGGTAAATGTCTGATTTGGTTGCATATTTTTCTAAATTTGGAATCTAAGGTAATGACGTCATCGAATATTTTTTCCCAGAAACATACCTATATTTTTGGATATTTAAAAAGAGCTTTCTGAATAAACTTTGTAGAGAAGAAAATTTGCTATCTTCTACCGTTAAAAAATTACAAACAAACTTTAAAAAATATATTATCAAAAATTCACAATTGTCACGACTTAAACAAGTAGCCTTTGAAAGCAAATAACGAAGTCGCATCTGTCAATAATTAAACTAATGGTTGACAAATATTGTTTTGTTGTCATTTGATTTTGAAAAATGCACAACGAAAATGTCGACATGTTATTAGTTTATGGAGAATCTCAAAAAACCCTAGAAGAGCAGTTCAGTTATACGCTATACGATACTATGAACGTGTTATTCTAACCTTAAAAATTATTGCAAGATTGGATCGCAATTTACGTGCAAAAAAAGAGGCATTTTTTCCTCGAATGGAAAGACAAATTGCTAAACGGATCAAGGAAATGGTTACCACGATTCTAAACTTCACAACTTAAAACACTTGTCAGATCAACATCAATGAAGAATATATGGACACAATAATATATTCTTCATTGATGTCATGGTAAACTTAGAGATCAATGTCAATTGATTATTCCAGCATGTGTTGTGGACGGATAAAAGCCGTTTTGTTAGTAACGGTAAGCCCAATAAAAAAATGAACATTTTTGGGCTACTGAAAATCTACATTTTGTCAATCCGATTGAAAACCAAGGACACTTCGGTATTAACATTTGGTGTGGTATTATTTATGGGCATTTTTATTTATTTATTTATTTATTTATTAACGGAATCTCCATTTTACATAAGTGTACATATACATATTGAGCAAAAATAACAAAAACCATATAAAGAGTTACAATGATTACAGCCAACAAATTATTACTGGACTAGAGATCTAACAGTCAATGACATTGGATAGCCTAATACGACGTAATTGGACCTTAAACTGATGAATTAATGGTGTAAATAAAACAAAGTTGGGATTATTGCTAATACCATTGGCATACCTCATTATACGATCGATGGGATTAGACATCCCATATCTGGTCGAATGAATTTTATTGCTCTATATTTTTACGAAGGAGTTTTACGCAGTGAGCAATATTTGCAATTTCTTTAAGAACAACTTCCCGTGCTTCTCGAAAATGTGCCATTACAGCTGCGAGCAAACATGTGTTTTCAGCATGACGGAGCTCCACCGAATAAAGCACGAGTTGTCTAATAATATTTAAATGAAACTTATGGACAAATTTGGATGGGTATAAATGGACCGATACAGTGGGCGCCTAAATCACCGGACTTGGCCACAATAGACTTCTCCTTGCGGGAAACTTTGAAAAACAAAGTTTACAAAATACCATGTGTTAACTTGGAACATCTAAAAGAAAAAATCAGATATGCTTGCGATGAACTATCTAGAAAAATGTTACGTAAGGCTTCAGTAATAGAAGTACGGCGGAGATTGGATAAATGATTAAAAGCAGGGTTGTTGTGTTTAAAACACTTTGTTTTAAAACAGTGTTTTAAACGTTAACTTTGTTTAAAACTTTTTTTTTATTATCTTAAATTTGCTAAATGATATTTTTTTAAAGATTTTTTGTTTACATTTTTAAATTTTAACTAAATTGTTGAAGATATTTCAAACTACATTAATAAACTTAACATTTAAAACTTAAGAGTAATGTGATTTTTAAATACGGGGAATTTCTCTTTCAGGTTTACGTATGCATACACTGTAAATTTTACGACATTCGTTGCTTTTTTAAAAGATTTCAATTTTAATCTTAAACGAGGGTTTTCCACTCCCAGACTAAGCATGAAGTAAAATTTCGAGTTTAGAAAAGCCTGAAAATTTGTATTGGTCGCGTAGCGAAGCGGAGCGGCCAATCCAAATTAGGCTTTTCTAAACTCGAAATTTTACTTCATGCGCCACACGTATAAAACACTAAAATATCGCAAAGTTTAAAATATACGGCTTTAGCAATCTAATATGTAGATGTGAATAAAACGTAAGTCAAATTCTGCGCTGAACAAATTGTTTAAAACAATAGTTATAGGCAACCCAATAACTCTAACGTATATTAGGTTGAACTTCACTGTAAATCTGTGTTTTTAAGCGTGGCGCCTGAAGTAAAATTTCGAGTTTAGAAAAGCCTAATTTAGATTGGCCGCTCCGCTTCGCTACACGGCCAATCAAAATTCTTAGGCTTTTCTAAACTCGAAATTTTACTTCATGCTTAGTCTGGGAGTGGAAAACACTCGTTAAAAGACTCAAATTAACCCCTTTGAAACAACGAATTCCCGCAATTTAAAAAAAAACGCTGTAATTATCGGGATGTGTATACTCAAAAGAAAAATGTCTTGTTCTGTTTTAAACACGTTTTAAACGTGTTTTAAACATGTTTTAAACACGTTTTAAACATGTTTTTAATTGTTATTGTTTTAAACGCGGTTTCGATGAAAAAAACACGTTTTATTTTATTTTGTTTGTTTTAATTAATACGAAAAAAAAAACGTTTTTTTTAACAACCCTTTTTAGAAGTAGGAGGTGGTTGCATTAAAATGTTGTTGTAGTGATTGCCTACATACTTTGTTTCTTTCTGTATTCATTTGTTTAGTGTTTTTTGTTTAGTGTTAAGCGCGATATTTGTTTATTGTAACTTATGCGTATTATTATTTTGTTTTTATATATTTTTTATAATGTTGTAAAAAGAAGAAATCTGTAGATTATTAAATAAATAATAGTAATATAGTAACATATTATGTGTTTTTTAATGTTTAATTAATGATAATTAATAATACTAATTAATAGTAAAGTAAAGTAAAGTAAAGTAAAGTAAATTTATTTACGGTAAACACCATTTGTACATAAAATTACAACGTAATATAATTAATTAAAAAAATATATATATAAAAATCAAATATAACAGCTAATCGACGTAATTGTGCGTGTATATATAGTAATTATAGAAATAACAATAATGCTTCATTACTTACACATGCGACTTTGATATTTGCTTCCAAAGGCTACTTGTTTAAATCGTGACCATTGTGAATTTTTGATAATATTTTCTTCTAAGTTTACTTATATTTTTTTAACGGATTTTAAATATCGGTTTTTAAATATCCAAAAATATAGGTATGTTTCTGGGAAAAAATATTCGATGACGTCATTACATGAGTTTCCAAATTTAGAAAAATATACAATTTTGGCTTAAAATGGACCTTACTTAATCTCATTTATGAACTACTTTTCTATCGTTTTTCCTTTTCTTATAATAGAGCTGAGACATCGAGTTTCGCTCACCCTGTACATCTGAATATGAAATTAATATGAAATTATTATGCAAATTTCTCCGAAAAATCCAAATTTTCATACTTTTTTAAGCTGGAAATTTTACTTCATGCTTCATCAAGGAGTGGATACAGTTGTTAGGAATTTCAAATTGAACACTTATAGAAACAGAGAATGCATAACCAAATAAGAATACATTCTATTACGTGATAACTGTATATTTTTGAGTTTGCGTCAAGTGATTATTACGCATAAAAAGACTGTTATTCCTTACTTCATTTCTTATTTTTATCGTTAGATGTACATTTCGAAAAACAAGGTGCTCATTATCAATAACAAACTCTACACAAATAAAACGTGAATTAAGGAATAACAGTCTTTCTAAGTGTTCTTTTACATGCACTAAATTTTCTACGCCAAATACCAGAGAAACAAATGAATGAACAATCATAATCGTAAAATCATTCATAAAACGAACGACACGATAATGTATTCATAGGAATGCACATACCTATTCAATATGCTGCATGTGACTAAAAAAATGTATACTTTTAGATTCCTTAAAGATTACGTCTTACTTAAGGTAAGTTTGTAGATAAGGTTACATGTGTGACTTGTATAAATATTCTTATCACTGCATTTAAATAGTTAAGCGTTCGTTTATTGTGTGTATGTAGGTACGTACTAAAGGAAGTACCAACAGGCATCCGATTTTGTTTTCTCTTAACATAGTCTGTTTAAAAAGCGAGAGGAGTAATTCACTAAAACTCTGTGTTTAAAATAACAGAAATAATGAAATGTCTGAATTTACTTATTCAATCAACGGACGAATCCAATTACAGATTGATATACAGGATTAATAAAAATTAGAAAAAGGCATCAAACAAAAATAAAATGAGACAGTAAACACAAAATACAGCGTGAGTGCAAATTATTCTAAATGTAACTTCATATATTTGTTTGAATTGTATCTGTTTCATTATCTACTAAAAAAATTGCGAAAGCCACAAAAACTTATCGAGCTTCCTGGCGGTATCACCGCGGTTTGTTCCCATTGTGTTTGCAATATTATATCTAAATAAAAATACGAAATTTATAAAATTGTTGAGGATAATTTACGAATTTTATAAAATATCTGTACGTTAACTTTACTTTAAAAATAATACAAGTCTGCCCCCTACCCCTTGGCTACGCCTATGGTTGAAGACGTTGAATTTAAGAAGATAAATGCATTAAGTAATTATTACATAAATACATACAGGGTCGCTAAAAAGTATGGATACAGCTATATATTTTCAGAACGGTTTAGCGGAGCTCTTTGAAATTTAGGATACAGTAAGAAGTGTTTAAATTCTATCATCTCAGATTTTTTTCAATTTTCTACCATCATTTATTTCGAAAACTAAACCATTATGAAAATATTTAGCTGTATGCATACTTTTTAGTGACCCTGTACAAATTTTTACTCAGTTATTATTGTTTAATTTTGTGTTTTTAGTTATACTTTTGGTACTCTTTTCAACCTCTCCATTTTTTTTTTAATTTAAAGCGATAGCCAATATTTGTTTAACGTGTTGAATGTCCCTACATTTCCCCTAAAAGGCACGATACATGCATAATATCGAGCGTGATCGCGATTATTCAATCCCGCCATCATGGTGTCCGGCAGATGCGAGCAGTTGTGGAGGACACCAATGACCTCACTTTTAATTGCAATCATCTTCACTGGCCGCAACTAATTACTGGACTCTTGTATTAAACTAGCTCTGATATAGCATTTCCTTTATTTCTGGTTTCTGCCTGTATACCAGATCGCATGTGCGCGTTAATCAGCTTGAGTACGAAGTTATCTTAAAGCGAAACCGAAGAATGAATTGCGTATTATAATAAATGATGTGAAAATATCAACGAGAAATATAACACCAGTGTTCTAGTTTTGAACGTTCGTTGGTGTTTAGCCTTGGAAACAGCTGATTATGATTACAATATTTCTATGTTTGTATAAAATGTGTTGACAATACAAACTTTCGATAACTCTTATAACAGAAAAGAGAACGATAAAAAAATCATTATTTATCAGTAATGTAAATTCTAAAATATTGTTATATCTTGTGAGCCAGCCCCGCCCTTGGCTACGTAAAAAAAAGTAGAGAAATATAATTTAGCTTGTATTAGACGACACTATTTTCTTGTACACGAAAATAGTATACTATTTTCTATCATGGTGTACCAAACAGAACATGTCCTATTTCCATTATACAAAACTGTACAAGATTCGCGTTTAGTCATATTTTGTATTACAGCATATTAGAAATTAGTATACAATTTTCTTATACAAGAATATAGTTTCGTCTAATACATGCTTTATTTTTTGTATTACAAATAGAACAAGTTATTCCTAAATAATACTAGTAAATATCAAATTAAAATAATTTAATAAACTTTAGCTTCCTGTAAAAGTAAACGCATTACCTATTTAACAGTATATTTTCAACTATTTTGAACTATGCATTAAATCAGTGTTTTATACGCCTGGCGCATGAAGTAAAATTTCGAGTTTAGAAAAGCCTGAAAATTTGGATTTACCGGCGCGACTCGCTTCGCTCGGCGCGCCGGCAAATCCAAATTTTCAGGCTTTTCTAAACTCGAAATTTTACTTCATGCTTAACCAAGGAGTGGAAACACTTGTTAGAAGTTTCAATCATCAAAAGTATAAATAATATTTGCGCAGAGTGGGAGGAACCCCAAAACTGATCTAATCTTCATTATTGTAAAAAATATTAAAATCAGAGTAATTCATAATTTAATATAACTATCAGAAAATTTATGAAATAAACTCCACAACACAAGTTTTCATAAAAATCATCAAATTTTGATGAGTTTGTATTTTATAATATTAAAACACTTATTGCCTTATTAATAGAGGTTAGTGGATAATTTCAAAACTTTAGTAGGCACAATATACTGCTTAGTTTTGATCACGTGCTTACAAATGTTTATATGGAATATGTGAAAGTATACTTAAAAGAAAAAATCCCTGTATGTGTTGTAAAGTTGCAAGTTGTAACGTTCTCTTTTTTTAAACTCTTTGCATCGTAATAATTTATATGACAAATTATGATTACTAGCAGAGCTGGGCAGGAATCTAATCATTCAGTATTCGGATTCTTAATTCGAATCGTTAAGGGGATTCAAAAGAGGTATTCGAATACTTCAGTGAAAAAGGATTCGTGATTTGGATGGTTCAATTTTGAGATGTTGGTAAATGATTATCAATGTGTCAAATAAATCATAATTTGTAATATAAATTGTTTCTATGCAAGGATTTCAAAAAAGAGAACGCTACAACTTGCAACTTTACAACACATTCAGGGATTTTTTCTTTTAAGTATACTTTCACATATTCTATATAAACATTTGTAAAATTAATGTAAACTAAGCAGTATATTTTGAACTTCACTTTAATTCAGTGTTGTACACGCGTGGCGCATGAAGTAAAATTTCGAGTTTAGAAAAGCCTAATTTGGCTTGGTCGCTTCGCAACGCTACGCGACCAAGCCAAATTTTCACGCTTTTCTAAACTCGAAATTTTACTTTACGCTTAATCTGGGATTGAAAACACTCGTTAGAGTCTTCAATATGAAAGTTTTTAATAAGATCACGAATGTCTGAAAATTTACATTGAAAAATTGTAACATATATAACTAAAACAAAATTCCTTGTTTTTAAAACTTTTTCAAAGTTTGAACATGTAAATGAGCAGATAATGAAAAAGACAGATATTCCTGAGTAATTAGAATTTACTTGATCCTCAGAGACACTTTATTAAATTGGTAGTAGCAACAGACCTTAAGGCGGTGATGGGTACATTTGTAATTCGAATCTGTGTTAAATGAATTATCTCTTTTATGGGTTAATTGAATTGTCATATTACTGCCAGATTTCCCTTCACATAACCTACAAATTAAAAGTTAAATATTATTGACATAATTTATAAAATCAAAAGAGGAAATGATTTATGCATCAATCTCTTACATTGCACAACCATCAGAAAAAATAGGAAAAATATTAAAACCTCAAAAAATCAAAGTTGGTTTCAGGTCACAGAATTCCCTTCATAAATTTTGAAATAACTCTAAAGACAAAACTAATAAAAATAGTAATTCAGGCGGTTATTTGTTGGATTGCAATGATTGCCCTAAGGTGTATGTTGGACAAACAGGCCGCAGTTTCAACGAACGTATTGCAGAACATCAGAAATGCTACGAACATCAAAAAACTACGTCCACATATGCCAATTATTTAATCGAAAGTAATCATAACTTTAACAATAAATTCAAAATCCTGCATATCTGTAACAAAGGTAGAAAATTGAATCTGCTTAAACAATTGGAAATAAATAAATTTAATAAATGATCAAGCAGACGTAAATAATTCACCACTACTTAATCTGTAATTCTGTAAATTTCAGTGTAATTTTTCATTTTTGTACTGTGTAATTTTTTTAATTTGGTCTTGTATATATGTATATGGCATATGTTAATGTTTTGATATGTTTCTGTGTACGTATATGTATATATTTACTTGTGAATTTGAATGTTATACTTATCTTTATTTAATTAATTTAACTTTTCCGAACATTTATATTTATTTTCATAAATTTCACTACCATTCACTAAACAGTACCACCTCCTCTACGTCATTAGTATTTAAGCGTTAGTTTAAGTTTGTAAGCTATTATTCATCTGCCTGATGAAGCCACCGTGTGGCGAAACAATTGTTGCAGTGTCAATCAATAAACAGTGAAATCTTAACCAAGTGTGTTATTTACTAAAAGTGATAATTTATTTTGTTTGATAAATTGTAAAAAATCAAAGTTTTAAGCAATCAACATGAAATTTATTGAATCTAAGTAAATTCAATGAATTTCATGTTGATTGCTTAAAACTTTGATTTTTTACAATTGCACTTACATCTTATTGAAAGATAATAAAATTATCTCAACGCGTTTTCTTAATATTCCGAGTGGGATAAGGGGCGAACATAGGAATTTAACATGTAAAATTAAATATGTGTAATTATTAGCTCCCCTATTCATTTCAGAGAAAAATTGCACAGGAATATTTTTTAGAGTATTAAAAACTGTATTAAATGTATCGATTTAATTTACGTTTGTACCAGAATCCATATTATCAAAATGCTACCAAAGAAATGTAAATGATGAAAAATAATTAATGCATGCTTGTCGTTTGGGATAAATCATAATAATAACACGTAATTAATGGAAGAAAGATAATTAATTTATTATCAAAATAATTTATAGTGGTGTCAGATTACAAACAGTTCGTGATTTATTTTTGTTTAAATTTTTATTTTACTATCTACGCCCAATGGGAAATGTTAGAGCAAGTACTCAAAAAGTTCTCCATTCTGGTGTAAACAATAACCCAATCTGTTATAAAATTCCTGCCTTACATTAACCAACTGCCTATCTGTAATTAAGAGTGATTTAGTTTACGATTGTACCAGAATCCATTTTATCAAAATGCTACCAAAGAAATTTAAATGATGAAAAATTATTAATGCATGCTTGTCGTTTGGGATAAATCATAATAATAACGTAATTAATGGAAGAAAGATAATCAATTTATTATCAAGATAATTTATAGTGGTGTCAGATTACAAACAGTTCGTGATTTATTTTTGTTTAAATTTTTATTTTACTGTATCTACGCCCAATGGGAAATGTTAGAGCAAGTACTCAAAAAGTTTGTTTTTCAGGTGACCCCATAAAAAGAAATCGCATGGTGTTAAATCAGGAGATATTGGTCGCCAGTTGATAGTGCCACCGCAACCAATCCAACAATTGGAAAAATTGGCATTTAAATATTCCTTCACATTTAAACCATAATGTGCCGGACATCCATCATGCTGATACCATATCTCCTGATTTTCACGTGCAACTTCTTCTAACGCAGGGCCAACCTGGTCGATTAAAAGGTCTAAATAAGAATTTGAATTTAAATTTCCATAAATTTCAAATGGCCCAATAATATTATTGTTAAAAATACCAGCCCAAATATTTATTTTTTGCGGGAACTGGGTTCTAGTTTGCAAGCGTATCCGTGGATTTTCCTGGGTCCAGTATCGCGTGTTCTGTGTGTTGGGCTCGTTATTAAGAGTGAAGGTGCATTCATCAGTAAAACAGATAGACTGCAAAAAGTTTCGGTCTGTGTTTGATCGATCCTGCATTATTTCACAGAATACACGCCTGCTTTCTTCATCCACTAGTAGTATCTCCTGATGACATTGATATTTGTAGGGATGGTATCCATGCTTCTTCAGAATCTTATGTACAGAGAATTTAGACACGTTGCACTCACGAGCAATACATCGTATGCTAGTTGTTGGTTCAGCATTTATCAAACCCAAAACTCTTTCTTTCAATTCATTATTGCATTTTCTATTCCGTTTGCAAGGTTAATGTTTTTGAATTAATATTTGTTGAAATTGGACTATTAAAATACCGTTTGAATCATATGCCGCTACACTTGCTGTATTTTCAAACTTTTTCACAAACTTGGTAATTGTTGATACAGACGGAATTCGTCGATTGTTAAATTTAACCGAAAATAAGTCACGAACTCTGCGTAAACTGACGCCACTGTAAAATGTTTTTATAATGAATACCCTCTCTTCATTGGAATAACTTAGATTACTATTCATAACAATTATAATGCGTGAATTAATATCTGACTAGCAAAATTATTTTCACTATAACATGACATTTGTCAAACTCATGGCAAGGGTTTTTATTAAATGGTACATTGTTCAACTTATTTTTATTATTTTTAAGGTGGATTCTGGTACAAACTTAAATTAAATGGATACATTTAATACAGTTTTTAATTCTCTAAAAAAATATTCCTCTACGATTTTTCTCTAAAATTGATAGGGGGGCTAATAATTACACATATTTAATTTTACATGTTAAATTCCTATGTTCGCCCCTTATCCCAGACACTCGGTATAAGGCCAAATTTGAAATTATGTAATAAAATCAATGTTTGCTTTGAAAAAATGTAAAAACTCACTAGAATATCAAATCAACATAAAATCTATACAGATATGAGTAAACTTTGATTGGCTATAACTAAAGTTTAAATATTTCCAATGGAGAATATTCCAAAATAACAAATCAAAGTTTACTTTCCTGTATAAAAAAAAAAGGCGAATGCTCGAGGGATTTAATTGATTTGAAAAGTTATTTAAAACAAAATTAAACGTTTGTACATAATCAATTGATTGAAAGTTAATCAATTTAACTGAACAAATAATATAATATTAAAAGATGCAGTTTCTCGTTTTCTGATGTTAGATTACGAAAGACATTTTGGATTTTGATAAAATTATTAGCGATTGTCGATGAATGAATAAACTTTGTGGTAAAGTAAAAAAAATCGAGAACATTACAGACGCTTAAAGTAAGGTTTTTTGTTTTTTGATCTTAGAATATGAAAGACATTTGAAATTTTTATAAAATTATGAGTGATTCTCGAGGAATAGACATACTTTGAGGTAAAGTCGAAAAATACAAAATATTTATTCATTTATTTATTTTTTATATTTATTTATTTATTTATTATCCAACAGATTCATAAGATCTAATAATAGGATAAATTAGAAAAATACAATTATAGCGCAATACAGTATAGTCACAATCGTTCACAATATAGCACTGCATATACTTTGAAATACAATGATTTTTACATAACTTAAAAACTAAAAATAAAAAAAATAAATAAAAAGTAGAATTAAATTAAATGAAAACATGAAGTAGCGTAGTTAATGTCGATAATTCCGATAACCACATCTAGCGCAATCTCAATACATTTATATGTTATTCAACATGTAATGCGATGTCAAATGAGCAGTGAGCATTGATAAATTAATATGAAATATATAAATATCATGAGGCAGCATGTTTACCGAGTTACACATAGACATGATGGGCGAGTTAAGATAGTGTGTTGTATTTGCTCGATTATTATAAAAGATATTCTTATGTCTACTACCTGACCTGGGAACAGCAAAGTTTAGCCTAGAGATGAGGTATGAATCATGCAACTGATAATTAATTAATTTGTAAATAAAAAGAATTTGAGCCATACGTCTTCTATTTTGTAAAGATATTATGCCAAATTCTCTTTCAAGTTCAACTGAGCTGTAGCCTTGAACAGGATATTGTCCATGTGTTCTAAAGTAGAGGCATTTCAAGAATTTCCTTTGGATTTTTTCAAGGTCATTTATATGTGTTTGGTAGCATGGGTTCTATACTACACTACAGTACTCCAATTTACTTCTGATAAATGCATTGTAGAAGTTCACCAGGGGCTCTAAGGTTTTAAATTGTTTTGTGTTTCTGAAAAGAAATCCGAGCATGCGATAAGAAGACTTGGTCAGGTAAGTAATATGGTGAGAAAAGTTTAATTTTTTGTCAAAAAACACACCTAGGTCGCGGAAACTAGAGACACTTTCTAGTATAATCCCGTTAATACTATATTGAAAAATAAAAGTGTTTTGCTTTCTGGTAAATGCCATTGACTTACATTTGGATGTATTTAAGTGCAAGCCATTTTCAATGCTCCATTCATGAAGTAGTTCTAAATCATTTTGTAGATTTTGACAATCAGCTAAGCTACCAACTTTGCTAAATATCTTCAAGTCATCAGCGTAAAGCAGACAGCTAGAGTTAAAACGTGCGGCAATATCATTAATAAAAAGTACAAATAACAACGGTCCAAGATTTGAACCTTGCGGAACACCACTGCTGCAAACAAATGTATTTGATTTGACAGATCTATATTCAACATAACCCAATCTTTCATGCAAATAACTTTGTAATAATGATACAAGATTATTATCAAGGCCAAAGTGTTCAAGTTTTTTTAGTAATAACGTATGATTCACTTTATCAAACGCTTTCGAGAAATCTGTAAAAATGACGTCTACTTGAAAGCGTTCGTCTAAAGCACTTGATACAAAATCAGTAAAATGGCAGAGGTTTGTTGATGTCGACTTGCATTTCACAAAACCATGCTGTTTAAGTAAAAACTTATGCGACTTTAAACGTCTCTAATATCGTCAAAAATAATATAACAAAGTAAATGAATAATTAAAAATTCTTTTAAAGATACAGTTTCTTGTTTCCTGATCTTAGATTACAAAATACATGTCGGATTTACGCTGAAGTTGAAAATAAAACAAAATCCGGCGATTATTGACTAAGTTTCTGATTCAAGGTCTAACGAATGTTTCCACTCCCAGGTTAAGCATGAAGTAAAATTTCGAGTTTAGAAAAGCCTAAAAATTGGGCTCGGGCACGTAGCGAAGCGGAGCAACCGAGTCAAATTAGGCTTTTCTAAACTGGAAATTTTACTTCATGCGCCACGCGTATTAAACACTGATTTAATATGAAATAATCTTTAACCAATTTACAAGTGAAATAAGTTTAGTATGTTAATTATCAATTGTTTAAATGAGGAGGAAAATGTGAATGAATAAACTTTGCGCTAAAGTTGAAAAAATAAACGAAATTTGGCGATTATTGACTAAGTTTTTGATTCAACGTCTAACGAGTGTTTCCACTCCCAGATTAAGCATGAAGTAAAATTTCGAGTTTAGAAAAGCCTAAAAATTTGGCTCGGGCGCGTAGCGAAGCGGAGCGACCGAGCCAAATTAGGCTTTTCTAAACTCGAAATTTTACTTCATGCGCCACGCGTATTAAACACTGATTTAATATGAAATAGTCTTTAACCAATTTACAAGTAAAATACGTTTAGTATGTTTACTATGAATTGTTTAAATGACGAGGAAAGTGTAAGTGAATAAACTTCGCGCTAAAGTTGAAAATAAACAAAATCAGGCGATTATTGACTAAGATTTTGATTTAACGTCTAACGAGTGTTTCCACTCCCAGGTTAAGCATGAAGTAAAATTTCGAGTTTAGAAAAGCCTGTAAATTTGGCTCGGGCGCCTAGCGAAGCGGAGCGACCGAGCCAAATTAGGCTTTTCTAAACTCGAAATTTTACTTCATGCGCCACGCGTGTTAAACACTGATTTAATATAAAATAGTCTTAACCCATTTACAAGTAAAATAAGTTTAGTATGTTTATTATGAATTGTTTAAATGACGAGAAAAGTGTAAATGAATAAACTTTGCGGTAAAGTTGAAAAAAAACAAAATCAGGCGATTATTGACTAAGATTTTGATTTAACGTCTAAAGAGTGTTTCCACTCCCAGATTAAGCATGAAGTAAAATTTCGAGTTTAGAAAAGCCTAAAAATTTGGCTCGGGCGCGTAGCGAAGCGGAGCGGCCGAGCCAAATTAGGCTTTTCTAAACTCGAAATTTTACTTCATGCGCCACGCGTATTAAACACTGATTTAATATGAAATAGTCTTTAACCAACTAAGGTGTATTTAAAAGTGAAATAAGTTTAGTATGTTAATTATCAATTGTTTAAATGAGGAGGAAAATGTGAATGAATAAACTTTGCGGTAAAGTTGAAAGAAAAACGAAATTTGGCGATTATTGACTAAGGTTTTGATTCAACGTCTAACGAGTGTTTCCACTCCCAGATTAAGCATGAAGTAAAATTTCGAGTTTAGAAAAGCCTAAAAATTTGGCTCGGGCGCGTAGCGAAGCGGAGCGGCCGAGCCAAATTAGGCTTTTCTAAACTCGAAATTTTACTTCATGCGCCACGCGTATTAAACACTGATTTAATATGAAATAGTCTTTAACCAACTAAGGTGTATTTAAAAGTGAAATAAGTTTAGTATGTTAATTATCAATTGTTTAAATGAGGAGGAAAATGTGAATGAATAAACTTTGCGGTAAAGTTGAAAGAAAAACGAAATTTGGCGATTATTGACTAAGGTTTTGATTCAACGTCTAACGAGTGTTTCCACTCCCAGATTAAGCATGAAGTAAAATTTCGAGTTTAGAAAAGCCTAAAAATTTGGCTCGGGCGCGTAGCGAAGCGGAGCGGCCGAGCCAAATTAGGCTTTTCTAAACTCCAAATTTTACTTCATGCGCCACGCGTATTAAACACTGATTTAATATGAAATAGTCTTTAACCAACTAAGGTGTATTTAAAAGTGAAATAAGTTTAGTATGGTAATTATCAATTGTATAAATGAGGAGGAAAATGTGAATGAATAAACTTTGCGGTAAAGTTGAAAAAAAACAAAATCAGGCGATTATTGACTAAGATTTTGATTTAACGTCTAACGAGTGTTTCCACTCCCAGGTTAAGCATGGAGTAAAATTTCGAGTTTAGAAAAGCCTGAAAATTTGGCTCTGGCGCGTAGCGAAGCGGAGCGACCGAGTTAAATTAGGCTTTTCTAAACTCAAAATTTAACTTCATGGTAAAGTTGAAAAAAGAAACAAAATCAGGCGATTATTGACTAAGATTTTAATTTAACGTCTAACGAGTGTTTCCACTCCCAGGTTAAGCATGAAGTAAAATTTCGAGTTTAGAAAAGCCTGAAAATTTGGCTCGGGCGCGTAGCGAAGCGGAGCGACCGAGCCAAATTAGGCTTTTCTAAACTCGAAATTTTACTTCATGCGCCACGCGTATAAAACACTGATTTAACGTGAAATGATCTTTAAACAATTTACAAGTGAAATAAGTTTAGTATGTTAATTATAAATTGTTTAACTGACGAGGAAAATGTTATGATGGACACATCACTATTTTTCAAATAGAGATATAAATAAACCGTGTGAACTTGCTATCAAGGGAGGGGCATTTGGTATGTAATACCGTTGGTCTCAAAGGACCTCACATACAGCATTCATCTCAAATTTAGTTGACCATGTGAAGATTTCAACCTTTTAGAATCCTACTGCAGACGCTCCTTTGTAATCAGCTGATAAGTCCCTTTCCCAAGCTACCTGACTTAATCGTCGTCACACAATTCCAATTGTTATTCCACTAAAACAGTTGATCCATCATATATCGTGCGATTAATTACAGACGTCGTCGTCATTTTTCTAATTAACGGAACAGATTTAAAAATCAGCTGATTCCGAAAAGAACCTGTCGCTGGGCCCTTTAAAAAAGGTACCTTATTATTCAACGTCTCTACCTGGTTAAATAATAAGATACCTGACGTCGGCGATTTGTGTGAACCCGAGACCCATCTCTCTGGGAGAGGCTTTTGTGGTCGATTTACGCGCTCTTTTTTTACTCAGACCGAGGAGATATTTAATACTTCCCGCCCGGCGACGTTACGTTGGCGTTGCTGTTGGGTTGGGTTGGTTTCCCTCCAAATTTTCTGCTCACGTATCAGCTACGCGTCTCGTGTTTGTTTTTAATATTTACCGATATTATGTAAGGAGTCAATATTTGGCGGGAATACACAATTCTTTAGTTGTGATTATTGTTGTCAGGTTTATATTTATTTATCAAATCAATCAGTTAATGCAATTTCATTTCTGCTTTGAAGTATAACATTTATTAAAACAAAATAGATCATCTACATTTTCTGCAATTTATGACGTAAATTTAAGGCTTTAAAGAATTTTGTGTGTGATTTCATAATAATCTGTCGATGAGAGAATTTTGTCTTTTTATCGTTAAGATTTAATTCCAATTTATGATGTACAGAGAGTTTTTCTTTTAAGTGTACATATCCTAATTACAGCGTATATGCTGTAAATCTTCAGATATTCGTTGTTTTTTATTAGTTCAATGTTCAGCTTTAAACGAGTGTTTTCCACTTCTAGATTAAGCATGAAGAAAAATTTCGAGTTTAGAAAATTTGGGATTCAAAACTTCATAACTGAAAATTAGGACAAATTGACAAAAATATAAAAATTAACCAAATCAACAAAAATGTTAAATTACAAACGAGTAATTGATTAGTGGAAATTAACCTAAAGTTTCTCTCTGGGTCCGGTCCTGCCTTATGTAGTAGAAACGAGTCAATACTATTAGAAAGTGTCGGCAGATGTATAATTGCAATAATTTGCTGCCATAAAGTTAAAAGATCTATTTCCGCTGAGGTTTTACAGTAGATATTAAGCAAGCAATAGTTGCCTTTATTGGTGTATCGCTATATTTTAATTGCACCTTTTAGATAAAGTTAAGAAAGCCGACACGGCAATGGCGAACGAGGTCCTATAAAACGTTAGGTACATTTGCGAGTGTTTTATGTTACAAGCGTCTTCTCGGGATATTTCCCACGTCCGAGGGCCGACTTCTTGGAAGCCCCGCATATAGATCTGTCCCTTTAAACGTGGAAGCGTGATTAAACCCACCGAGGAACAGGTATTCCTTTGTTAGATGTATATAATATATAGTAAACACACCTACCAGCCACTTTTGTTGCGGCGAACAGGTTACGGAATGCGGCCTTTTTTTTCTCTCCTCCACGTCCACACCATTCTAAGGGCTTTGATCCGGACGAGAGGAGTCAAGAATCTGTTTAGATTGTGAGCCAACAGAGAAACAGGATTTTTAACTTTGAACGTCTTCGGGAAATCAGCTGAGATTGGTAAATAAGGGGACCCGGCTGTTCGAGTATTTTAAATTTTAAAGGTTCTCCGGCCCTCGTTGTGTTATGATGCGTATTTTATCTGTAAATCAAAATAATTCGAAAAGTATTCAAGGCGATTTTTTCGATTTGTGCATATTTTAAAAGAGGAATGTTTGATTAACATCTACATAAAATGTAATTGAGAAATCTTTAAGAGTTTGCAAGTAATAATTCGTTCAAATTGATATATTAATAAAATTAAGCTAAAATTATTCTCCTTTGACATTCTAGTAAAAATTAAGGCTGCGAATTTTGAAAATTGATGTATACGAATATTAATCCAAGAACATATTTAAATATATGAATTATTCAAAAATCGTATTAAAATATTTGAATATTCGAATATTTCAAATATTTGAATTTATCTTTCACTATGTTCTGATTAATCACTTGGTGAAACATGATTAAATATATAAGTATGAATATTATTTAAATAAAAATCACTTGGTTCGTTTCACAAAATATTTGATTTACAGTCCTTGATAATGGCTAGAAGGCGAAACTAGTCGGAATAAATCAAATATTTTGTGAAACGAACCAAGTGATTTTTATTTAAATAATATTCATACTTATATATTTTAATATGTTTTTATTGAATATAAAGGGTTTGCCATTAAGAGGTCCCATTTTAAATTTCCTGTCATTTTTAAACTGTTAAATAGAGGGTCTTGATTGTTTCACACTTTTCAAGTAAAAAGTGTACGATTTGAGAAAATGGAATGATATACCCTCCAACAACGTATAGAAATAGTGAAAATTTATTATCAATATGGTGAGAATTCAAGCGCTCAAATAACAGCCAAAGTTAAAATGCTAAAATTTGATGCAAAACTTTTACGAAAGAATACAGATTTGCAGAAGAAACCGAGCTGACCATTTACCAGATATTTTTCCACAACTAATCGTGGAGTTTGTACTTTGATTTGAAATATATATGTTGGCACTATTTCATAAAAAAATATTGTTTTTAAATAATTAAAATAGGACCTCTTAATGGAAAACTCTACGCTTCAATTTTAAAAATTCGAAGAATTAATAAAACCATGAATCACTATTTTATTTTAATCTTGTTGAAGATTAACAATATCTAAGTATGTTTTTAAACTTCATATTAAATCAGCGTTATACACGACTGGCGCATGATGTAAATATTTTGAGTTTAGAAAAGCCTGAAAATTTGACCAAATCAAACTAAATTTTCAGGCGTGTATAAAATATTCAGTCATTACTAAACTCATTTTGGAATATTTCTGAAATTATCAAGAGTAATATATAAAATTACGAAAAAACTATTCGTGAAAATGCAAACAATGTCTTAATTAATAAGACAACTTAAGACGATAAATATCCATTGAAACAACTACTTCCCGTGCAAATACACCTCCGGATATTGAATTATACAATGAAATATTTAAAATCTAATTTAATTTGATTTGTTACAACGCTCTATTAAAGTATATGTAACGTTTAGGTCAAATTCTCTTCAAACCAACTAACAAATACAAATTTAAAATGAAAGGAGAGATAAGAAAAAAAAAAGTGAAAGGACTTGGATTAAAACTAATGCTCTCTGCAGTATAGCTTTACTTATGACGTTTTCAAAAAAAATTTGGATTAAATTAAAATTAACTTACTTGAAGTGTGCAAACTATAAGAAGCGTAAGTTTATTTTCTCGAATTCCAATACTTTTGAATTTGAATTTATCTTATTATCAAGAGGTTAAATAAAGAAAAAAAAATAGTAGATCTACGGATTTTCATATCAATTTAGGAATTTCGGATATTTATGTAGAACCTACGGATATTTTTGTTTCGAAATTTTGAGCAATCTGTATTATGTTTTTTTTAATTCATAAATGCACTGATGAATAAATAAGATGCTTGTATCTTCCATACAAAGTTATTTATTTATTTATTTGGTAATAACCCAACAGACTGTAAAGTCCAATAACAGGGCTATATCATTAATACAAATTAAATACAATATAACTTATATAAATATATAACAAAAGATGCATGCAGAACAGAAATACATAAAACCATAAAGAAATATTAAAAATTAACTCATAAACTAAGGTAACATAGATAATTAGTTTATAGAATCACTAACATTATGCTTAAACACTTTGAATGTTGAAGTGAATATGTCGAGATTGTATGCGTAATGATTATAAAGTCGAGATAATCTTATAATAGGTGAGTTTGCATAATAATTATTAGTTGGAGTAGCATACACAAAAGTTTTACAAAATCTAGAACACACCTTAGGAATGTTAAATTTAAAACGATTCAAAAACTGTATGTCGTCAATCATATTATTCATGAGTTTATAAAGAAAACAAATATTTATAAGTAAAATTCTGTTGTGGATAGAAATTAAATCAAATTTAGCAAGTAGGTCATTGTAGGCTATGTCAAATCTGTACTGAGGATATTTTACATAATATAGATACCTAAGAAATTTTTTTTGAACATTTTCAAGCATACCAAAATATTTCAAATACATGGTGACCAAATCAATACACAATACGATACTTTGCTTAATACAAAGGTGTTAAATAACAAAAGTAGGAGTTTTATATTTGTAAATTCTCTACAATTGCGAATTATAAAACCCAATATCCGATAAAACTCTTATTTAACATTTCGATATGAGTATTAAATGTCAATCTAGTATCAAAAATTACTCCAAGATCCCTTGTTTCTGTTAATCTACATAAATCTATACTATCAATTTTATATGGGTACGCAATTAAATTTATTTTTCTGGTGTAAGTTACTATGGAGCACTTTGATGTATTAAGTGATAATTTATTGGCATAACACCAATCTGTAAAAACGTCTATATAATTTTGCAATTGCATACAATCATCAATTTTACTAACAACACTGTAAAGTTTAATATCATCCGCATATAGCACCATATTACATTTCAGAGTTGCACACACATCATCCATAAACAATAATAACAGCAGAGGTCCCAAATTCGATCCTTGGGGGATCCCGCTGGATGCTACGTACCATTTGGATTTGTGACCGTATATCTCAACAAGTTGCCTGCGATTATGTAGATATGAAGTGATAGTATTCAAAATATTATTATTTAGGCCAAATGATATCAACTTATGAAACATAATCTTCGTTTTCGAGAATTGCTAATGTAAGTAATCTGAACTATTATTTTTACATTTTAATTCTAATTAATATCAACAAAAAATAATTAATACTAATATTATTTCTTGTAGAAACTTATTTTTTTATTTGATTTGAATTAATAATTTTTTATTTACAAAGAATAATTTTTACTATCAAAACAAATATTTGTACAGAAAGTGCACATTTGCACCCCGGCTGATTAACTTTAATCATCCACTAATCATTGATTAAACCTCTGATTAAATCAAAATTCTAAAATATATGAATGCTATAAATTTGTAAGATAACCTAAACCCATCTTTTTCATTAACTAGCGATTGTGTAAACATTTTGTAAATAAAATTGTTGCGTTTTTGTGTTAAGCACTGATTGAGTTAAACAATTAGGGTGCAAAATGGAAATTAATGTTTTATTCCAAGTTTATTAGTAGATGTTACTTCGATGTTGTTTTGTATTTTGGTGGATGCGCCGGGCGCATAAGGTTTCCATTCATTGCTATTTTTCAGAGCTCCTGACAACTTAGTTAATAGAGGCAGAGTTTTTTTAAGAGAAGCTAACAATAACAAAACAAGTACACCAGTTGTTGTTGTTGTTGTTGTTGTTATATGTACATTATTTTTAAAGACTATTAGATAATAAAAAAGCGTGCTATGAGAAGGTCTTTGCCGTTTTTAGAAATTATCTCAAATAACGAAAATAACTCTTAAAATGGTGCTAGAAAAAAACTGTGTCATCAATTCGAATTTATTTACAATCATTTGTCATCAAAGGTTGATGTCTGCGGTGAAACTGATTTGTGTTGCACTCGGTAAACACCATTCATTGATAAATTTGAAAAAGATTCCATGAAATACCTAAAGCCGAATAATATCCGTTTTAAGTACGTTTTTAAAGTGCGCATTCCTCACCGTTTCACATGGTGGGCTCCTTGGAGAGCGGAAGGTGGACATAATAGAGAAAAAGACTTGTCTTACACCAACTTGTTCCAATAACCTGGGAGGCCATTCATATAATCGCACAAAGCAAAAATAAGGGCGGTTTCCACGTAAACGCTGTTTGCTCCCTTTCGTAGTCATCCACTCGGCAGAACGACGACAAGCTTTCTCAAGGAGGCATTCAGAAACCATTAGGATATGATCAATGTCCCGTTATCTACACTCATGTGTGTTTTTGTGTGATAAAAATGCATTCCGCGCCAAAAGATGATTTTAAAATCTGTTTATGGATGCCGAAAACAGGAAATGAAGCTTTACTCCACCTTGCATCTGTTTCTAGATTCTGTATTTATTATAGGACCTACGCATTTCTTCCACACGGGCTTGTCAAAGAAGAGTCGGTTTAAATGGAAAATTAGTTTGGTAGTGAATTTATAATTCTAATAATTTCTACAACTTACAACTTACTATCGTTGTCTTATTCATTTAATAAACAATATACAGGGAATTTTGTTTTAAGTAAACATGTCTATACGCTGTAAATATTCAAATATTGAAGCTTAAAACGAATGCTTTCCACTCCCACATTAAGCATGAAGTAAACTAGAAAAAAATGTAACATAAATATCATAGAAGAAAGAAAATAATACACTGATTTTTTGCCCTAGTTTTTGAAATTATTTTTTCTTAATTTGATAGAAATTTTATGGATATATAAAAACTATAACAATTGTCAACACATATTATTTAAACTCGGGAATTTTACAATAAAAATTGGTGATGTGTCTATCGTATTAAAGCGAGGGTCTAAAAATAACTTTATAAGCTTAAACTGATAGCTAAAACATACATAATTAAAAAAATTAAAACATGTGATTTAAAAAAAAAACCTTAAATTCTCACATCAAGTTAAAATTGTCTAACACTGGAATAAATAGATTTTATTACGTTGGAAAAATTTAAAATCCACCAATTTCAGACGCTCAAAATTGACTTATAATAGGTACTGCATAAACTTTATGTTTTCTTTAAAACAAACTCAAAAACACGCTATAACTTAACATTCTACTAAGATTTATACAAAAGATTGAGAAAAGAACTTTGGTTTTGCATTAAAAACGGCTAGTAAAAACAATGCAAGTTTTGTATTGTGGAGATTTCTACTTCGTTATACATGTTAATTTATCAATGAAAATCTTTATGTTTGATAATGGCTAAACTGCAGTCACGTAAAAATAAATAGTGTTATACAAACAAAGTGTAATGTACCCTGTACATCATTATTATATTACATTTTATTATTATATTATTTCTCATTATTATTATTATTATGTATATTTCGCACAGATAACATTAGGGCCAACAAATAGTCAGAAACCGATCAATAACAATTTGTTTATCAGTACTTTCACTAAAGATGTTATTTCAAATCATTATCTTAAGTAAATGTTTTCTACCGCGCTCATTAGACATTGCCCCTAACATTATGCGCGTCCCTTTTGTTATAATCTCTTTCTTCCAGAGCTTGATTAGAATAAGTTGTTAGTCTTATTTCAGACATCGCGAAAAGCACTCTTACTCTTGTAATCCGTTTATACTAATTCTTTTATATTAATAAATCTGTTAAAGTCATAAACAGTATATTAATAACAATTAATATCCGCCTCCCGCTCAACCATTACACTGGCGCAGTCGGTAAACGTGAAATAAATAAGTGTAAAAAGTAATTAGCGGGTTTTTTCGCGAGTAAATAATACAAAATTGTGCATAAAATCCGAAGTACGTTCCTCAACACATAGAAGGACGCCAAAATCGTAGTGCCGTTCCCAAGCTACCATCTCAATAGCGTCCTACTCCTGTAACGATCATATCCACAGAGTGCCAGAAGGAAGCCATCCACGTCGTGAAGTCCCAAGCATTTAAACAACGAGCTACCATATCAAAACTGAGTCGTCGTACTCAGAAAAGCGCTAAGCAGATTACCCGAGAGGGTAACACAACAACCGTTTCCACAGCCCCACCAGGAAGTGCGCGTACCACCAGAAGACGAGTGATTAAATCGTGCGACGAAATGCTCATCGTAATTTTCTTCTCGATTCTAAGGTAGGAAAGAATACACTCATTTATTTTTTGCAACCCACATTGACTTTTTTATTTTTCAAAATTATTGAATTTTCAAAACTGAATTTAAATTGTTTCAAATCTTTTTAAATTATTTTTCATATTGCTATTTTTTTTTTTACAAACAAAAAAGTTTACATAATGGAAACTTTAAATTTAGCATTTTTGACTCTGTCCGAAGCTAGATTCGATAACTCAAAAAAATCAAATTTAGAAGACTTTATTGGTCAGTGCAACAATGCTATGACATTGGTTACTGCTGAGCAACAGGCAACATTATTAATTTTCATTAAAAATAGAATCACTGGCGATGCAGGTGCTCTTGTTAGAGGTCGTGTTACTAATACTTGGAACGAACTTAAACAATTGCTTCGCGAGAATTTTTCAGTTAAAAAATCCTTCGATCATTTACAATCAGAACTTAGGTGCATCAAACAAGAAAGTAATGAGTCAGTAGTAATGTTCGGTAACAAAATCAAAAAGTTATATCAAGAATTAATTAATTCATTAGATCTTACATTAGTTGATGCTGTTTTACAAGCACAAGCAGATTTGTTAAACAAACAATGCTTAAACGTTTTTATGGCCGGTCTAAATAGAGATTTATGCGTTATTTTGAAAGCGAGAAACTGTGATTCACTAGAAAAAGCTATAAATATTGCATCTTCAGAAGATTTTTCATCGCCTCAAAACAATTTTCAAATAAATTTAAATCAATGTCAAATATGTGGCAAAAATGATCATATTACAGCAAACTGCAGGTACAACTCGTTTCCCAAAAACAATGGAAATTCAACAATCACATGTAATTATTGTAAAAATGTTGGTCATTCTATAAACGAATGTCGCAAACGAATGTATAACAACTCACAAGGAAATTTTAGATCTCAGCAACAAAATACTAATTTACGATATTCACAAAATCTTAAACAGCCAAATTTTAATAACTCAACCCGAGAGCCACAAACCATACATTCTAATATTAACAAAAATAATTCAACACACAATTATCAACCGCGTAGTTTAGATATTTCACCTCGGCAACGTGATAATAATTTACATCAAAATCAATCATTTCCAAAAAATTCTAATAATAGATTCATAAATTCTGATTTAATTTCTTCTCAGCAGTTAAATTTAAACTCTTTGGAGTCCGAAGTTGCGGACGAACTTCGGACAGCATCTCAAGTCCCAGAACATCAATTTTTTCAATAGACATCGACGCAATTTCTTCCTATGTCAACATAATCTCACCTCAACTAAAATCCCAAGGTACATTTTTAATCGACACTGGCGCTGAAGTCTCTTTAATAAAATTAAACAGACTACAACCTCACGTGTATGTTTTTGACGATTTGAAAATTACCTTGCACGGCATCAATGCATCTAACAAACCGATTCACACCTTATGTTATTGCACCTTACATTTTGAATTTGATAACAATTATAAATTTGAGCATGTGTTTCACATAGTTCCTAGTTCTTTTCCGATCCCTCAAGATGGACTTATTGGGAATGATATTCTTAAAAAGTTTAATTCTATTATTGATTATAATAATGATACAATTAAATTTGGAAATGCTTTATTAAAATTACATACTATCAAGAAAGCTTTAAAGAAAAGTACACCCAATAACAGAACTAATCAAATCAATCAACAAATTCCTAATAAATCTATTGTTCCAAATTCCAAACCTAATCAAATACAATATGAACCGAAAACATCTCCTAAAATTCCTCGTAATGTATTCAAAAATCCTAATCTTCAAAAAGATATAATCAATGCAATCAATGCAAATAAAACACCCTTGCCAAGTCCAACAAGTCCAACCCCATTAAACATCGAAGTAAATAAACTAAATTCTGATAAAATTTTTGTAAAAGCTAGAACAGAAAAAGTGATTAAGAGTGATAATGACTATAATGATAATGATAATATTTCTGTTACATTAGAGCCATTAGAGTCAACAAAGAAACAATTATCTTTAAATAAAATAAATACAAGTGAATATTCGAACGATAGTAAAGACATTAAAAGTTATAATAATTATTTAAATATACTTAACAAATTAAAACCACAAACTGTTAATCACTCTTTACCTGTTTTCTCATTTTTAAATTCTTCTTTAAAACAAAGCAAAGTCACGTTTCATTTTATTCATGATCGTACCACAAAATCTGATGGCACACCTTTTGATTATGCAGGTTTTGCAGGTGAAATAATGTCAGACTGTGGTTCATCATATTTTATAAGTCATAATTTGGAAGCAAAATTGCAGTGTAATTCCATTGACAATCGTCTTTTTACTATAACACAAGGGAAACATTTTGGGATTTGTATTAATTTAATCTGTAATCCAACAAATTGGGCACAAAAATTCACTAACTTCTTAGATATTTTTCCTAAACTGTATAACAAACCTCTGAACATTCGTACGATTCTATTAGGTACAGGTTTATTTAATATACCAATCAACGATATTGTAGATTTTCTATGTAATTTTTCTAATAATAACCCCTTCTATCCACATCACTATACGGTATATATTCCTGAGAAAGAAAAATTCCATTATGTTGCAAGTTATTCCGAAAATTTTATTCAACCTACTCTAAATTACACATTTAGCCCTAAATGCATTCAACATTCAAAACATTTTTCAACACAAAAAGTGCCAAGCGACGGTAACTGTCTTTTCCATTCAATTATTTACTTAACGGGTTTCTTTAAATCAGTAGAAAAGCTTAAAATATTTTTATTGAATTCAAAACATATTAAAAATTGTCTGTCACCAAAAGAAGCAGAATATATACTCAGAACTCCTAATGCTTTTGCAACAGACGACGTCATTAAAATTGCAGCATTAGAATTAAATATTTGCATATGTGTTCATACTCCTGAAAATCATAACTTTGTTTTTGGGAATCCGAATAACGAAATTATTCATATTTTTCATTCAAATAGCCACTTTGAGCCTTTAATTACAATTTCCGAATCTGGCAATAATCAAGATTTACAATCCAACCCATCCGAATTCGTAAATAATAATTCCAGTAGATTAAACATATTAAAAGAGAAGTTACAGACGAGTCATCTGAATTCAGAAGAATATAACTCATTAATTTCACTGTGTCTCGAGTTTAACCATATTTTTAATTTAGAAGGAGATATTTTATCCAGCACGGATTTAGTTTACCACGAAATTCACACCTCTACCGACATACCCATAAAATCAAAAACTTATAGGTTCCCCCAGTCTTTGCAAACCGAAGTAGAAAATCAAATTGACTCAATGCTAAACCAAAACATCATAAAACCTTCTTTCAGTCCCTGGAACTCACCTATCTGGATTGTTCCTAAAAAACCTGATTCCGAGGGAAACAAAAGTTGGCGGTTGGTCGTCGACTACAGAAAATTAAACAGCGTTACGGTAGGCGACGCTTATCCTTTACCTAACATAGAGGAAATTCTCGACCAACTCGGTCACTCCAAATACTTTTCTACTCTCGATTTAACATCCGGTTTCCATCAAATAAATATTCATCAGAAAGATATTCCTAAAACCGCATTTAGTGTACCTTCTGGGCACTATGAATTTTTACGTATGCCTTTCGGGCTAAAATCTGCCCCCGCAACCTTCCAACGCTTAATGAATTCTGCATTAGCGGGTCTACCCAACCATTTGCGCTGTCTGTGCTATCTCGATGATATTGTTATTTATTCCAACAACCTCGAAAATCACTTAGATAAATTACGAGCTGTTTTTACTCGTTTAGAGAAATTTAATTTAAAACTTAAGCCGGAGAAATGCCAATTCTTACGCCACGAAATAGTTTATTTAGGCCATCTTATTACTAAAAACGGTGTGCTCCCAAATCCTGATAAAGTATCATGTATAAAACTTTTTCCTCAGCCAAAAAATACTAAAAACATTAAGTCGTTTCTCGGTTTAGCAGGCTATTATAGACGTTTCATTCCAAATTTTAGTAACTTAATTTTTCCTTTAACAAAATTATTGAAAAAAGATGTTAAATTCAGGTGGACCAGTCTTGAACAGGATTGTTTTGAAAAACTAAAAACCCTATTATCAAGTGAACCAATTTTACAATTTCCTGATTTTTCTCAAGAGTTTACTATAACTACTGACGCATCGAATTACGCAATCGGTGCCGTACTTTCGCAAGGCCCACCCTCACAAGATTTGCCAATCGCGTATTATAGTAGAACCATGAGCAGAGCAGAACAAAACTATGACGTTTCCTCTAAGGAATTGTTAGCTATTGTGTCTGCTGTCAAGCACTTTAGGCCCTATGTTTTTGGTCGACGATTCAAAATAGTTACGGATCACATCGCTTTAAAATACCTTGACAGTGTAAAGGACCAATCGTCCCGACTCTTGCGATGGCGTTTATGCCTATCAGAATACGATTACTACATTGAATACAAGCCGGGGAAATCTAATCACAATGCAGACGCTCTTAGTAGAATTCAAATTAAAAATGATTCGAACATCACTAACATTCCTACCGCGAACACTTATATCACAAATACCATTTCAGATTACACGGATTTTTTGAAAAAATTAGAGAACACAATAATACAAAATGCAAACGTAGTCGAGAAAGATGAAAATATTACAATTTCTCATGGTAATAAGGCATTCTTTCTTTCTACAGACTTGAATTTAGATTATATCAATTCCAAAGAAAATATAGAAAAATATAATCATTTAAACACACTCCAACAGGAGTCCCTCAAAGTTTTTGACATTGTAAAATTTAAAGACAAAGACAATTTCATCTTCTACTGTTTCTACAAACAACATTTTTGGAATTCCTCAACATTTGAGATCATTTTTAAAACCCTTCAAATCTTACGTGACGAATTAATTCAAAACAACATTAACTCTATTAGCATTCCAAAAATTACCACAACTCTCGATAATTTACAATGGAATAAAATTCGCTCTATTATTAGGTATATTTTCAAAGACACAGATATACTAATTAATATATATCATAATAAAGCTATTCTCCCGCAAACAAAAGATATCCCTGACATCCTAAAAGAAAATCACTACAAATGGCCAAATATGAAATCCACAATATACGATTACGTCAAAAGTTGTAAATATTGCCAAGAAAATAAATTAAATCGTAAAAAGAAACACGCGCCTATGGAAATCACCACAACCTCAATTAAACCTCTTGACAAAATATTTCTTGATGTAGTTGGCCCTTTGCCACTTACAGAATTTGAGAATAGATTCATACTTACTTTACAAGATGACTTAACTAAATTTTCTCTAGCTTTTCCTATTCCTAACCACGAAGCCTTAACTATTGCTACTACATTCACTGAACATTTTATCTGTAAATTCGGTATTCCTAAGTGTATATTGACAGATCGAGGGAAAGAATTTACCTCCATTTTGCTTAAAGAGGTGACGAAATTATTTAAAATTAAACACATACTAACTACCGCATACAGACCTCAAAGTAATGGTGCTCTTGAAAGATCACATTTAACACTCGCCGATTATTTGAAACATTATACCTCTAAACAACAAGATTGGGATAAATACGTTGCATTTGCTACATTCTCTTATAATACGTGCGTTCATTCTTCTACAACAACACCCCTTTACAAACATTTTCAACTTATATAAAACTATTTCTCTACCAACCTCTCATAATCACGATAACTACGTTTTTATAGAACCTACATCAAAGTATCTTGCCATGTCACAAGATAGACAACATTACACTCTTTTTGATGACCTAAGTTCATGCGTTAGAATATCCAACAAATATGTTTGCCAAACTAAACAACAACCCGAACGTATTGCTGAAGATAATATTTGCGAAATAGATATTTTAGTTAACGGAAAACTTAATAAATATTGTAATACGAGACTTATACCATTAAAGAACGTTCTATGGAAAACACTTAATGAGGAAAACACCTGGTTATATATTTCACCCGCGAACAAGACAATTTCTATTGCTTGTAATAATAGAGATACTTTCGACTTAATAATATCCAATAACGGAATCTTGCAGGTAGCGCGCAATTGTAAAATATTTACAGGTGACACAACCTTTTCTAGTACTACCTATAACTTCACAAGCAATCTGAGATACATTTTGCCAAATTTTAATATTTTAGACCATGAATGTTGTTCCAAAAAGGTTTTAAATGTTTTCAAAAATATATCTTTCGGAAAAGTTAAAATTAACTACTTTGATAATAATGATCTAAAAATGGCTAGTCATAAACTCGATGAAATTTCAAAACTTAGTGAGAATATAGTAAATAATAGGAACTATAGTTGGATTTCAGAAATTCATTACTCTTTCCTATCATATATTTTGCTTTTTGTTATAGTTATCTTTATTCTTTACAAGATTATTAAACGCACTAGAATTTTGCATTCATTTAGACAAATAAGACCTAACCATAACAGAGTCGCCGCATATGTACCAGAAAATATACCAATGAATATTAGAGACATGAATATAGCTCCAGACATGCTTAATGATGCTCCTGCAGTTCCGCCATTAAGAAGAAGCGAACGAATTAGATTCAATCGTAATCAATAAAGTCAAAAAAAAAAAAAAAAAAAAAAAAAACTATGTCATTACTTGGGTTTGCAAAAGATAAATATTTTTCTTTCCTTTACCTGTTTTGTATTGTCAAAGAAATACCATATTTAAATGTACGTTGTGTATATAAGTACTCTGCATTTTCTGTATAAACAATTATTGGTATTGGTGTATTTTTATTTTCAGTATCATATATTTTTATATAATTTCATGTACATATGTATTTACAAATGAATCCATTCTATTGTGTATTCATATTTATATTATCTATAGTTCTTAAAATTAGGCAAAAAAAAAAAATAATAATAAAAATCAATTTATCACATTACCCTCTATTCAAGTAATTCTTTTAACTTTTTAAATTTACATTGTAAATTTTTTTATAAGGGGGGGAGTGTAATGTACCCTGTACATCATTATTATATTACATTTTATTATTATATTATTTCTCATTATTATTATTATTATGTATATTTCGCACAGATAACATTAGGGCCAACAAATAGTCAGAAACCGATCAATAACAATTTGTTTATCAGTACTTTCACTAAAGATGTTATTTCAAATCATTATCTTAAGTAAATGTTTTCTACCGCGCTCATTAGACATTGCCCCTAACATTATGCGCGTCCCTTTTGTTATAATCTCTTTCTTCCAGAGCTTGATTAGAATAAGTTGTTAGTCTTATTTCAGACATCGCGAAAAGCACTCTTACTCTTGTAATCCGTTTATACTAATTCTTTTATATTAATAAATCTGTTAAAGTCATAAACAGTATATTAATAACAATTAATATCCGCCTCCCGCTCAACCATTACAAAAGTTAAAACGTTTTTTTATTGATAAACAATGCAGGTGTTTTCGCTGTAAAAATACTATTGAGTGAATATAAAATAACTGAACTCAAATTATATATAATATAAAAATCTTAATGACAGAAAGAGCAAGTAAAATATTGCATTCAGATAACGATTATTCAGATAATTATTATTCCCTTAATGTTGTATTTAAGCGAATAATTTATTTATTTTATTACTGCCTAGTTCTAAATAATTCAATAATAAAATAGCAAAATACAAATGAAACATGGGTTCCCTACGCAAAGTAACGACCGAAAGTCACGTTCGGCCGTAAACTTTCGTTGTAAATAAGAAAAAATCCCAAGATCCAAGTTCAAGGCCGGTTGGTATAATCACTGGATCTTTCCGCCGCTTTCTCTAGTCGTAGTGCACCTATATTTGTTTCTTTTAAGTATACATATCCCTATGAGTACAGGGTTCGATGGTATCTTCAATTAAAGTACTATTAATATCAATGATAGACAAAAACTTATATATACTTTCAGAGCTTTTTTAGAGCTAATTTCTTGTACCTAATCAAAAGTTGTTTATCTTCAATTGTTTTCGGGTTATACATCGAAACTCAATGTTTAAAAATTTGGAAATAACTTCTATATTTATAAAGATATTGGCATGCGGTAAAACTTTCCTGAGGCACTTTTTTACGTAGAATATACTGACTATATCAGATTTTGTTTTAAGTTTAATCTTTGTTGTATTATTTTAAATAAAAATCATAGTTGACATGACATCATTTTATCACGTTTTTTGTAAGCTAACCAAAAATATGTCATTTGCTTACTTTAATTTTACTTTAATTATTTTAAGGTAATTTACTTTTTAATTAATTTATCAAGATAGCCATGATAAAAATAAATTAATGTGTAAATAACAACAATATAAAACGTCAACTGTGTTTAAAACCTTATTACTTCCACTTTATTTCTATATTAAAACAAAAGATTTTCAAAATAAACAAAACTTATTAAACATAATATAATAAAATGTAATAAAATATTAAGAAATACTTTAAGTTGATTTTCAGAATGCTCTTTACATGTGTAATAGACGATTGCCTGTTAAGAATTATATTTTTTTATCAGCCCATGCTTTCGTGAATACGGGCGTAACTTGATTCTTTTGATGCTGTAGCTAGAGCTCAAGGAAGAAACCCTCCAGCGTAGAAGTAAAAAAGAACAGACAGAACCACCATATATTAAATCACACGTGCATAATTACACTCCTTCCTATGTCTTCCTTCCGCTTCTTTCACGAACGCGTGCAAAGGAATTCATATTTAAAATACGAACGACGCGTCGTTTGTCGTCTAGATCTTATAATTTATAAAATCTGTTATACAGGGCGTCCGCATGGGCGTCGCCAAAAGGGTGTATGTAACTGTTTTTACAAGTTTACAGAAAAATTAAAATGTCGTGTTTAAACTAATGAAATAATGTATGCCATTTATTTACTTCAAAATTGAGAAGAAGTTGACGAAATTCATCAATATTTTAATATGCATTTTAATTGAGGCTCGATAAGCAATCACCTCTTTTGTAAATGGAGTAACCCGTATATTTGAATAAAATAAAATATTTATAAATAGAATTTGTATAATCAATTCAGATGATTCAAGGTCTACTTTAATTACGTAGATTAGATAAAGTTCTTTTATTTATAGAGCCTACCCAGCTCTGTGCACAACTTACACTTAAAAATTAAACTATTGATACCGGTTTTAGGAAAAACTCCAACAAATTTCAATCAACTACGAATTGAATCATTCTCGAATCGCCCCCACTTTGATCTAATTAGTATCTAGTTACCTTAGTACTTTTTAAAATTCACGAAGTTTTAAATTTTTCTAGATGTTTATTTTTATGATTTTTTGTCGGTTTTTGCAGTTACCACGATTTACGTCGTCTTTTCTAGATGATTAAATTAGGGTGACTGTCAATTTTCATGATTTTTGTCGGTTTTTGCAGTTACCGCGATTTACATCAATGTTGATGATTTTCGTCGGTTTGCAATGTGTTGAGATTTGGATTCAATTACAAGATTTTTTCAATATCGTAATTTTTGTTGAATTCCGTCAACTTTTTCTCAATTTTTAAGTAAATGTACAATTTTAGTAAATTAGACATGTATCCTATTTTTTCTAAGAACGTGATCGTTTTTGATTTGAACATATAAAAAAACACATACATAGTTTTGCCCTCCTTGGCCACGCCTATGTCATTATTAATAAATTATAATCTTTATTTCCTTAACAGGCAAAAGCCTAATAACAAAGAAAACATAAAAACAAAGAAAAAGAAGGAGGTGCTTCTATATAATACAAAAATAATTTTTAACAATATTAGGAATAGGAAAAAAATAACATACTATGTTTGTTAATTAACTTAAATTAAACAAGATCTTAACGTAATCAAAAATTCTGCCTTATTGTTAGAAAATATATTAACTCCGTACTGAAATTCGTGATATTTTTTTATCATTTCTATTAATATTATTACTTCAGTTTATACATTTTTTTAGTAAATCAACTCATTAATTTCAAAGTCGTTTGTTATGAACTTTAAAAGCGCTCTCTCAAGTGGTTTTCTGTAATGTTTATTAACCACGACTTTTACATCCATTCTAATTGTAACAACTGTACAATCCCCAATAACAAACAAGCAATTGCAGTCAATAGACCGTGTGAAATTCGAATTATTACCACATCATTCAGGGCTTGAATTCAAAAAGCCTAATAAATAATAAAGTGGACAGAAATTTCCGCTGTGGCGGAAAGCCCTCAGAACCTTCCAAGAAGGTCCGGGTAGCAGTAATCCTTGAGTGAAATCATATGTTTAATAAAAGTTACCGCCTAACAGGTTTGTTCACAAAAGGAACGATCGGGATTTATCCCTTTTCGAAAAAAATACATGGGCTGTTTTGGTTCTGAAGACAGGTAGAAAGTGTTTATTTTAGTTTAATTGTAAGCCTAATTAAACATTTATTTAATTGAAAGATCCTTCATTACTATCGTAATACATATCATTAAGTATAGTATGTTCAATAAAATAAAATCTCTAGAGTGCCATGGAAAATATTGTACGTTGGCAACTATGAAATTATACATTATAATTATTATGTTTGACGTTTTTAATGTCAATTCCTAAAGCGTATAGCCAACTTAAATTTTAAAAAAGATAAAATCATGTACTCTAGAGGTTTGTTTTATTGAACATACGATATTACTGTCGTATGTTCAATTGAAAAAAAATCTCTAGATTGCCATGGAAAATATTGTAGGTTGGCAGCTCTGAAATTCATAAAAAGGTTTAATCGTGGCACTCTAGAGTTTTTTTATTGTACAATATTACCTATTTGTAACGATGACAGTAGTATCCATTATTTAACCTACTGTCAACATTGATTAAGTGATTCTAGACAAATTAATTTCTACTCCCGGTTTTTAGTCCTTTAAATCAGTGATGAGCAACCTTTTTTATTGTTGGGCCGCATTAACATTGGGCCCGTTCATCAGAGACAATAGTTCGGAGTTTACTGCCAACTTTTGGGGATTTCTCTGATGACCGGTTCTTTAATCGTAAAAGTGTGTGGGATTTTTGCAATCGTACAAAATAGCCGATTGGTGTTAGCGATCGGTCTTAGCGGGTTAAAAATGTCAGGAGTACCGTTTATTAGATACCAACATACATCACAAATAAATCCAAACATGTTGAATGTTGAACACTTTGATGAAAGGGCCCATTTTTTTGTTTAAAATGGACACATTAAACATATTTATTATTAAAATTTTTCACAAAATGTTAAATGTTAAAGAAAACACCCAGTTCTGAACTTTGTCTATTTTGATCTACAGACATTGTATTTTTAGTCGTTTTATCTTGTTTTTTTGAACCTAAAAAGCACTGTGTTTTCTACTCTAAATGTATTGCCAACTGAGTCAGTTATTTTTCACTTTACTGAATTCAAACTTATATAAAAGATCTCTCGGCCATAAATATGTACATATTTAATTTGCTACAATAAACCATTTCTGTTCGTCGAAGGTAATTTGATTTTTCTCCCGAAATATGATTCACTGTTTTTGGAAACTTGCCTTGAATAATTTGAAAATGTTATTGTTATTGAGAATAGTATGCCCAAACAGCGTTTCAAAAGATTAAATGCTTGAATAGTTTGCACGTTGAATAGTTAGGTTAGTCATTGCAGACAAAAAATCGAATTTTCTCTAAGTTTCTGGAATACTTCGTCAGTGGCGTATATAGGGGGCTAGGGCAGTGATTTAGGGGATCATTCCCCCTCTATAAATTTTGAAAAATAAAAGGATCTTTTTGTCTTAGCGATTTATTATGTTATAATTTCTATTTTATTTTTACATTTCCGTCATTTGTGAACCTGACGTGATACGGAATTTTGAAGGACATTTTCGGAATCTGTGCAAAAAATCCATCAAAATAAATTTTTAAAAAAGTAGTGATGTGTCCATCATAGCACTTCCCCCAACATTGATAATTGACATACTAAATTTATTTCTCCTGTATATCTGTTAAAGACCATTTCACATTAAATTAGCGTTTTATACGCGTGGCGCATGAAGTAAAATTTCGAGTTTAGAAAGGCTTTTCTAAACTCGAAACTTTACATCATGCTTAATCTAGGAGTGGAAACACTCGTTAGACGATTAATCAGAAACTTATTAAATAATCGCACGATTTTGTTTTCTTTTTCAATATTAGCGCAAATTTTATTCATTCATCGACAATCGCTGATAATTATACTAAAATCCGGAATGTCTTTCGTAATCTAAGATCAAGAATCGAGAAACTGTACCTCTTTATACTTATTTATTTATCCCTTGATAACATTTTATTCAACATTAAGCGTCTGTAGTGTCGTCCAAAATAGCTCGATTTTGTATTATTTGACTTTACCACAAAGCCTATCTATTCCTCGTCAATCGCTGATAATTTTATAAACATCCTATATGTCTTTCTTATCAAATCTTACAAAATTTGATAGCCTCAATTAATTTTATTTGAGATGTAAAGGTAACATCTCAAAATTAGATAGCTTCAATTAATTTGGTTGGAGATGTGTAGGTAACATCTCAAATCGAATTAATTGTGGCCATTAAATTTTAAACGATTTGATAAGCAGTATATTTTAAACTTCACTTGAAATCAGTGTTTTATACGCGTGGCGCATGAAGTAAAATTTCGAGTTGAGAAAAGCCCGAATTCGGATTTGGACGCTGCGCGTCCAAATCCAAATTCTTGGGGCTTTTCTCAACTCGAAATTTTACTTCATGCTTAGTCTGGGAGTGGAAGACATTCGTTCGAAAATTGTCAAAATCTTATTTTATTTATTTATTTATTTACGGAAAAATCCATTATACATAATATGTTATAGTAATACAATTCAAATTTCTTAATACAAAATATATATAAATACAAAAACATGTCTACAAATTGGCAAATTAAAGAGAACAACAAACATTTAACCGCATAAGATTAGATATAAATTTAGGATACGAATTAACAAAAAGACCGAAATTTGGATTTAGGGATAATTTATTTGACGTACGCATGAACCGAGAAAGTGGACTATTAAGACCGTAGTTGGATTTATAGAACGGAATGGAAAACAGTGTTGGATGTCTGATTTGTCGATTCAAAGGATTAATACAGAAATTAATTTGATTAAATAGATATAAATAATCCGCTTGGTTACTAATTAATTTATAAAAGAAGCTCAAGTCCGCGAAAGTTCTTCTACAACATAATTTATCGATAGTAAGCTCCTGACGAACTAAATTTATATTTTTATCTTTGTTGTAACCTAATTTAAATAGCATTATTTTCAAAAATTTATTTTGAATTGTTTCGATCTTATTGCTATACGTCACTTGATATGGTGACCAGACACATGATCCATATTCAAGAACGGAACGAACATAAGCAAAATAAATGACTTTGAATGCTGTTGAAGATAAATCGACTGCCAATCGTCTTATATAGCCAAGCATCCTTAGAGCTCTCATACAAATTCTATTAATATGGCTACCGAATGTCAATTTTTTGTCGAACGTTATGCCCAAATCCACAATTTCATCAAGCTCATCTAATTCAAAACCGTCTATAAAGTAAGAAGGAGAAAAAT